>JAQPPZ010017096.1:2500000-3750000 GCA_028583015.1 Wollemia nobilis
AGCCTAAAAGGATATTTCTTTAAGAGCTTGTAGGAAAATGACTACCACATGTTGCATAACACCTTGTTTGCTAAATAAAATCTAGGTGTTTTCAATTACTCAACCACCACTAGTGTTTTGAGAAAATTTTCATTGAAAGTCAAGCAATATTTTGGTGTTGTAAGATATTCCTAGTCAATCAAGTTTTCTCTTGGACTACGCACATTAGAACACATAAAAACATTGTGAGATTTGGAAAGATTAACTCATAAGTTACTATTGCCATAAAGTGAATGGTTTCCCCTACTTATCCATCTATGTGCATGGTCTAGAAAGCTAATGAATTGGCAAAAGGACAAGCTCCCCCTTCACCTTTCAAAAAAAAATCCCTTGCTCCTCATCTAATCGAGCAAGTATCCCAAAAATATCTTCTTGCTTCCCCTAAAAATAAGCAAGAATCCCAAAAAGCAATAAAAATCCCTTGCTCCCTCTCAAAATGAGCAAGTATCCCAAGAAAAAAATCAAATAAGGGTAAAGAGCTTGAATCCCTGGAATTCTTAGTGTCTCAAAAACCATGGGGTGATCCTCATTACAACAATGGGTTGAATGAAACCCGCCTAGAAATAAGGTATCCTTATGTAGTAGTGCTAAGTCTGGACAAGACCTATGGATGCTCATAGATAAGCTAGCTTGTTGGCATAAGTGACCATTGTTTTACTCAATCCTTACTCATAATGGGAAATGAACATTCACTACACACACAGTTGGTCCTTGAGAGGCTTGAAAACATTAGGATAACTTTAACATCATATTGATTTGAGAAATGAGTAGATGAATTTGTTTAAAATCACTAGGATGCTTGAGTCTTTGTGAAACAACTCTAGAATATCATAAGCAAAGAAGCAAATTCCTATGGAGGTACTATAGTTCATTTTATCCTACAAAAATGTGACTTGTATTTCCCAAAATTTTGCACCCTTAAGAAAAAGCCATCAAAATGATATCAGAATATCTATTCCACTTTTCTATTGAAATTATCCAAACCTTTGATAGAGATCTATTTTTGCATATATTGATGACTGATATCAAGTTTTATAATCATCACTTTTCTCTCACTTGGAAACTCCTTAATGAAATTCAGGAAGCATAATCACAAAAATAATATAATATATATATCTAGTATAATTGGAATAACCCCCATAAATAAAACTCATTACTATAATATAAATAAAACCCTCTTCATTTTGTTTTGGCTATATAGCCAAAAATACAGTTTGGGGGAAGTAAATAAAGACATCCGAAATTCATAATACAGTTTGGGGGGAGAATCAGGTAAAGTATTTTCTCAACTCTATAATTATAGTTTTTAGTTCCTGTAGATAGTTTTTGTAGATAGCTTCTATAGATATTTTATGTAGACAACTTATATAGATATTTTCTATAGATAGCTTCTATAGATGTCTTTTGTAGACAGCTTCTATAGAAATATTCTATAAACAACTTCTGTAAGCACCATCCATAGATAGTATTTGTAGCGCATCGTCTAAAATTTTTCTAAGTGTCGATATTTAGATTGGCCCAAGTGAAAAATGACACGTGTCAACACAGAATATAAAAAAACTTATCAAAAAAAATTATTAATGTTATTCTAAGGGAAGAGAAAGGGTAAAATTGCATAAATATTTATAAAACTTCCTTTGACCACCTTTTGAAATTCATGGATTTTTGTATAATGATTAAGGTATGGCATTAAAATTAAATTTAATATATACAATGCAAAATTAAAAAGTGATACCAGAAGGTGCACCAAGAATCTTCCATGAATGCCTAAGATAAATGATTGACGTGTACACCCATGATGATGCCACGTATCACACTTTAAAAATTTAGTCTTCTTTTGAAACATGAAGCATGGAAGTCGATCATAAAACTTTCAAGATGTCGACCATCAGGTACAAGTGGATATCAATTATAAGAATAAAATGACTATGAATAATAATCATGATAAAATATAATAATAATAAAATTAAAGCATCAGAAGTAAAAAAAAAGATGACGTGGGCATTAAGACCAATGACACGGTGGAAGAAAAAGGATTACATGGCATATATGTGTAAGGGCAAAAGTTTAAAAGAAAATTTATCAGCCCATCATGGTGATTAAAGGCATAAAATCTTAAGGTATAAAAATATATTATAACACTTGGTGCCAAGAACTAACCCTCGCCATGCAAGGTGGTGGGAAGTCTCGCGCCAAGGGAAATATCAACCACCTCAAGTTAACGATGATGAATGCCATGTGGCTTCATGAAGCCAATAAAAAAAAATACCATAGATAAACAATGTTGATAATTGATTAAGGTTAAAACTAAGGGTTATAATTTATGGAAGAATGTGTCACATGCCGAGTTCTGGAAACTTCACTGCATACCAGCTTTGACTACCATTTGCAAACGTCGTCGATTGCCACCACATTTTTTTAGGGCCAATAAAACAAAAATAACACAGATCCTAGTTCTGGGACATTGATTAAGATAAAAATGGAAGGCCAAGATTTACCAAGTTACATGAATGCATGCAAAAGAAAATAAAAACCTAAATTTCATTTTTTCCTTCCATAGAAGGCTCTCCAAACTTGGATGAAAAATGCTCTACAAACCCGAAATGAAGCCGAAACTCTAAAAATTTTCTAGTTAAATGAGATTGTGAAGGTTGAAATAGACATCGAAAGGGGAATTATCGTAGATGCCCAAAATCGTGGGTAGGAAGGTTAAATACGTGGGCAAAGAATAATAATCAACGAAGAATTTTTCTTCAAAAGGTGACACAAAGCCAACAGGAAATTAAAGTGATAGGTAAAACTTTTTCAATTCTAATTTTTATTTCTAATAAGAAATGTAGAAGATAAAATATATCGTAGAGGATAAAAACAAAAATTCTATAAATTTATTTTTAGCTATTATGTACTCTAATTATTTCTATGGCAAAAAGAAACAGTTGTAGAAATATATAATTATTTCTAATCTCTACAATTTTTTGCATAATTTTCTTTTTGTAAAATAATAAAAATTCTTTTTATCTTGCAAATATGAAAGAATTTTATGAAATAATTGTTGTAGGTTTTCAACTGCTGAAATAAATTTTGAAACCATCCCATCAAATTTTTAACCCTTATCCTATCTACCCTTGCTTAAAAAAATACCTAGATCTATGTTTCAGAAGAGGAGTGAACCCTTTTCCATCCAAACACAGAACCCTAGTGACTCTATGAAGAAGTTATTCCAAGATGCTCGATGGTGGGATGCCCTTACAAAATTTCAAGGGCATGACCAAGGCATGGTGAAGTAGTTCATTATGAACTGCAACCCCATGACTATGGTCACCCACGTTGGAGATATCCCAATTGCCAAATCCTAGTTTAATTTTTGAAACCTTGAGTCTACCTGAAGTGGGACAACCTTACTACAAATCCTACTCGAAAGGTGTTAAACAACTGGTTGAGAAATTTGGAGAGCATTGCACTATAATCCATGATAAGGAAGGTTGGCCAAAAGGGATAGCCACCTCCTCACTCCCCCTTAAATGGCAAGAAGTTGTTGTACTTATCATAAAATTCTTCACACTAGAAGGGAGGTTATCTAGTTGTGGGGGATATCATCTTAAAATGCTACTAAATCTTAAATACCCAGGATAGAAGGATTGTATCATAAATTTACCATACTTCCTATACCAGTCTCTCAAGGCTATAGTTCTCCATGTGCAACCCAAAAATCCTAATGATAGCCCTAAAATTCATCTAATTGCCCATCATGGATTAATTAAACTTCTAGTTCTACAAAAAGCACATGAAGCCAAGATAACATGGGAGACTATTGTAGAGGAGTCCAACCTGTCAGTTCATTCGAGTCCAGTGATAGTGAATCCCTTGAAAATAGTACGTCTGGTGAGGAATTAGAGCCAGAGAGTCAGGAGGAGGAACCCGAATCTCCAAAATGTAAATATCGTACCAGGTCAGCCAAACCTTTCCAACCTACATAGAAAACCCGATGTGAAAAGTATATTCCTGAAACCCATGAGATAGGAGAAATGTCTGGACAAGACACTAACCTACCTACACCTGAGCCACCCACTGAGTCTTTGGCACATCTTTGGGTGCAATAGATTGTGCTGCAAATCAAAATTGATAAGCTCCAAGAAGATTTTGTAGAACACTCAAAGTTAGTTCAACGTGCCCTCACTCTCTAGATAGACCTGCTCAAGAAAATTGCTTTGGATAGGGTGATGAAACCTATTGACCCCATCAACCAACCACCACCTATCGATGTCTCTCCAAATAAGAGCTCTACAACCGATAGGAAACAATGAAAATCAGTCAATTTTAGCAAAACCATTGACTTCACCAAGATTCTCGAAGAAGAAAGTTCACTACCACTTGCCAGTCTGCTTCAACAGAATCATCCTCAAGAATCGGGCCCCTCCACTAAATTCATCTTAAAAGGGCTCTATAGGTAGATCGCATCACCCCAAAGAAGTCTTTAGGATGTTCTCCATATAACATGGTATATAACAAGAGGCTAAGCTACCTATATACATATAATTACCTACACTTCAACTGTTACGTCAACTAAAATTATAGGTAAACGATGTCATATTTGTGAATATGGGAGAATCGTTGAAGCTTGAAGATCTAAGGAAAGAGACCAAAGAACAATTATTGAAGCATACAGGGGTGGTAAAAATATGGTTTGATAAAAAATTTACTCCTCAAAACTTCAAGGTCAGTAATATGGTTATTAACTAGAATGAATACATAAGCAAATTGGATCATCATACCAAATTCATTGCAACTTGGAGCAGGCCATACATCATAATAACTTGTAAGGACCAAAATTTCTATGAGCTTGAAACCATGGAGGAAGATTTTCTCCCCATACTATTCAATGGGATTCACCTAAAGAACTATCCATAAGAAAAAAAAAAGGCTTTCATTGTGGCATACACTATTAATTCTAATAAACTTTATGTTGATAAGATACTTTTTTGGGGCATGCAAGAAAATAAAAGTTGCTCAAGATTGGAAAGCATAGGTCATGCTTCAGTAAGGAAAGCAAGCACTTCTAGAAGTAAAGTTGGATGTTAGATCAAAATTTAAAAATATGTGAACCATTGGATCATAAGTCATGAAATTGTATGAATAAGTTGCAATCACATGAACAAGATACCCTTCAAGAGATGGTGGACTACAAAAAACATTAAGAATAATGGATCCTTGGGGTTATCAACAAACAACTAGAAAACATCTAATTAATGACAACATCAAGGTCGTGTAATGTGGAATTAATGAAAAAGGTGAAGATACACCCCTTTCATTTGTCATAAGTGCAAAGAAAAAGCAAATTTGCATCACACAAATCCAACACTCAAAGGAAGGAGAATATTTTATTGCATCATCCTGATGACAATAAGGCAAATCCAAGTCAAATTGAAATATGGAAAGTAAAGGGAGGCATCAATTCACATAAGTGGAATTTAATACAATTAAGTACCTCCACCTTAGGGAAGAATGCTATAAAAGGACTACCTTGCATCCTCTTTTCTTGACCTTAATAGTTGCATGAGCTGAATTGACTATCTTTCACCATTCGAGTTACCTTTGAATGACTCTGTTTCTAATAGATAAGGCCTTATTTTTGGTTCATCTCCTTATATGAGTAGAAAACCCTTTTGACCCACCAAAGCTATAGTAAAATCTCACTACAATACATCCCAAATATGGGAGACTATAATTAATGTTTATTTATAACCCTATGTGAGATGAAAATCCCTTGAAATATTGCCAACCACTAGGAATATTATGTTTGTAACATCCCCATTAATTGACTAGCTTTTTAGTGGAAGAATGTGATACTGCTGCAAGTGGTTGTGGTTGCAGGTGCAGGTTTCCACTCTGAAGCAGGAAATCGGTTGAGGCAATACCACCACCTGGCGGAGACAGTGGTTGGAAGCATTAGGTAAGGTGGGATATGATGTTGTGCTTCGTGCACCATGGCTCATGGGTACATGGAAGCCCACTAAAAATACAAGCATATAGGAGCATCCTGACTGTGAATGCATGGTTGTTTGACTTATTGCATAAAATGCACGATTGTTGAATGCACGGTTATTGGTTTTGTTTATTTATTAGAATAAGTTTTAAAAATAAATAAATATGTGCATAAAATACTTATTTATGAATATATAACATATATATAATATATAATAAAATAATTAAACTCAAAATATGAAATAAGAATATAAAATTTATTAATAAGAAAATATAAAATATTAATGAACTGTATCTTACTTTTCAAATAATAACAATATAAAAATAAAATTAAAAAATATATAATATAATAATGATTGAGCATAAAGCTCTTTTGTGTCTTGCAGTGGACACTCAGAAATATTCCAAGTCTAACATGGAGTGCCTATGTGTTAACCGGAGAGAGGTATCCACCTTCTTTATAGACGAAGCACCAAGTAAAGAGGGATTACCATTCAGCTTGCAAAGCTTCAAAATAGATTTCTCTGGTTCCAAGTGTGTAGCTTCTTCACTTGTTGAAAGGAAGGTTGGAAGAGTGATTTGTTTATTCCAAGTTCAAAAAATTTGGAACCTTACTGAATTGTTTGGAGAATATACTGCTTTAATATTTTATTTCTTTCCTCATATGCTCTGTATGTCTTCTTTAATTTTGTTTCTAGTGGGATTGATGTTGTGGTTGTAAGAACTAGTTAAAGAACATCTATAATATTAAATCTATTAAAAATATTGCTATTTAGATTACGTAATAGGGATGCATTGTTTAGAGAGTACAAATCTATGTTTGCAATAGCAAATCATGAGCCATGTTGACCCATATTTCAGCTACATCCACTGTCTTTTGTTGTGGTGTTGGTGAGTAAGGGCTAGGGATTTATGTTTTTCCTATCGTCTTTTGGAACCTTCTTATTGGATTCGACACTTCTAGAGAGTCATTGTGACATTGAAGTATTCTTTTGATTTGGTTATGTATTGACATAATGCATAGTATTTAATGGTCTGAACTAGGTTTTGGTTATTTCTAGCAAAGGAAAACAATGTATTATTTATTATATGGATATTAAAGGATGACCTTTATTGTTGGTAATTGGCAATATGGAGTCCAAAATATTTTAAGTTAAAACTTATAAAACTAGAGATGATGATTTTTGATGCACTATATGATGTGTTCATTTGGCCTTTGCACTTTGTATACGTCATATTCTAACGATAAATAGTTTTGGAATGATATGTTATCTCATCAACTAAACTAATGAAATTATAATACTATAGTGTTAGCCATATATTTCTGAGTTTCTTTTGGCCTTCGCCATCAGTATGTAAATTCATACATTATATTTAGTTATTTCAGAAATTTTTGTATAAAAAGGAATAAAATGGATATTATTGAGAAATCAAACCTATAGCATTTCGTTGCTTACGAACTCACAATATGGAAAATAGTGAAAATAATTTTAGCCTATCTTCAAAAAACATAGCTGGAAGGAAGTAAAAATATTTTCTTAAATGTCTATAGAGCAAACATTCGACCATAAGAGTGGCCCAATGTCACCTTGTTTGATAGCAAAGTGCAAGCTCTATTCATGTTTGTGCTTTAGAGGAAGAACCGAGTTTGTGTTTGGGTCTTAGCTAATCAAAAATTGGATATAAATAAATTTATTTCCAATTAGACCACCTTTGAAAGACATAAGCTTTATTGATGTTTGCTCAATAGGAGCCTATTTTTGCAACTCCTGTACCCATAAAGGTTTTATGTAGGTTGCCTTGGTAATCTGTTTTTAAAGATGTATGTTTTAATATGGGAGTATGCATCTATGTTGGTCTTCCATAAATTATTTAGATGAACCAATAGATGGTAACTTCAAAATCAAATAAACCTACAACATTTTCTTATGATTGATTAGGGCATTGGTAAATGTAAATTAGGGGATAAGAGTATCAATAACAATAGCTAGATAGTTTCATCTTAATGTTGCTTCATGTTTTGTTTCCATGTCACATAAGAAAGACATCTTCCAAGGATGTAATTAAACATCTATAGATAATTAAGAATATTGGCACTATGGTGACTTTCGTATAATATCTTTAATCTGGATTTCTTAACTAGGTAGTGTCCTAGGACCCATTGATTTTTGAATTACGGTAGTGTCCTATTTGTTTAAAATTTATGATAGGTACTTTTACATACTATAGTCTTGTTGTTATTTGGATGTTGAGGTAGGACTTTTACAATAGTTTTTATAATTTAGAATAAATATGAAAGTTGTTAGACTTTTTAAAAAGAGTGTTT
This sequence comes from Wollemia nobilis, assembly GCA_028583015.1. Taxonomy (NCBI): domain Eukaryota; kingdom Viridiplantae; phylum Streptophyta; class Pinopsida; order Araucariales; family Araucariaceae; genus Wollemia; species Wollemia nobilis. Next base: position 2,508,348 of record JAQPPZ010017096.1, read on the forward strand.
AACCTTGTTCTTTGAGACTCACATTGGATTATAGTAAATTTGAGGGTGTTGTAGGCTCACTAAAAGTTATAATAAGATGTTATAAGTAAAAAGTGATTCTTTTTAAATATAAGCTTTAGTATAAAAATCATGTCAACAAGTGTGATTTTGTCTTGGAGAGTTGAACTAAGAATCTTTAAATAAAATGAAATTCGATATCAAGCAGGCAAGGAAATAATTCACTTGGAAGCCTATCTTTTAAATAAATCTAATAATGAAACAATAGAATAGTAATGCTTAATATTGAATATAAATAAGTATTATTTAATAAAAATTTTAGTAGCCAAAGCTCTATGTAATATATCATTCACTTCTAATGATAGATATAAATGTAAATAATTTTCAATGGTATAAGATTAGTCTTCTCTTTTATGGTTTGTGAGTTAAGCATAACACTTTATGAAATAGATGTTTATAAAATAATAGTACAACATTAAATTGGTCATTATTTGAGGAGAATGCATAATTAAACCTTATTGGAACAAGATTTGACATCGAGAAGGGTTCCAAAGGGTAATTATGCATATTCGATTAAGACAGACTAAGTTCAAGTGCATATCGAGAAGGATAGCACACTCCCAACACCAATAGTTCATAGTGGTGACTATTGTGAATCAGAGGTGACCATTCTCCAGCAAATAGAGAAGGGAGAGAGGTCTTATGCTATAGAGAGTAATGAACGATGGAATGGGACATCATTCTAAGTTACCATACGAGTAGTACATGAGGATGCTCATGAGCCTACTCCAGTTATAGAATTACCAATAAGACTCATGGCTAGAGAACTGGTCCATGAGGTTGGAAGATCCAGCGGTAGATGGTATGGGCAGCATTATTGTCAACTAGAGCTAGGCCTGAAGCATTTGGTTTGGAAAGCCAAAATGTTGGTGGACCCTGATTGAACCTTAGATGAAGGTCAATAATCAAGAACTGGCATAGCTACGCTAGCTCAAAGTATGAATTAATAGGTTAGTGGATCAATAAGGATAAGAGTGGGATTGTGAATCCAAAGTCCTCCATTCTTTGATATGTGGAATTAGTGCGTCCACCCTTCCAAGTGTTATGGGCCCTGGAAGGGAAATCCCATGCCAAGATCAAGAAAACTCGAGCAAGGAAGTAAGGATCTCTAAAATGGCAACCTATCATGAAAATTTGGCCAGTCTCGAGAACTTAAGAAACTTTCTATAGCAGTAGAATTTCTTGAAGTGTGATCCTATATGCCAAAGTAATAATATAAAGTTGGGTATATCTATGTAAATGTGTGACATTTATTTTTGTAATTAGCAAAATTTTGATTTTGTGTTTTGACAACCAGGTGAGTAGACTTGGGTTTTTACAATGCCAAATAATAATTGAGAATCTATCATTGAACGCTAAAATGGGTGTAAAACCCCAAGAGCTATGAGGCTAGGCTAACTATAAAATCTTAATAGTTTATGGCTTGTAGTGACTTCTTATAGCCTTTTTTATGATATCTAAGTTAGACCCTACCATTGGTAGTAGTTCATCATCCATTTTAGTGATAACTAAAATGACTACAATTGGCAAAGGTTCGATCCAAATATTGATTGTGGGTAAGCTAGCAAGCCTATTTAACATCCATATTTGTTTGAGTTTTCAGATTCTAACCATCCATGTGTCATCTCTCCACCACACACACATGACACATTCATTGGGAGAGTCAGTTGGGGGAAACAATAGTTGTAGGCAGTAGATAAAGACTCGTAGGAGCTTAACATGAAAAGACCCTATGAGACATTTACTCTACCGTATTTTGTCAAGGATGTTATTGAGTAAAGCTTATCTACACTAGTGATTCCTTCAAGAAGGAGATGAGGGCTTATTGATAGCAGAGTTGTGAGTGGCATATTGGATCACTTCAAATAGGAGGTCCTACGAACAGGTAAAGTGTCATCATCTATAGTTCACAAACTTCTGAGAGAATTTTTGATAAAATTTTACCTTCAAATAACTTATAAAAATACTAGAAGCTAAAGCAAAAGAAAGAGGTTTCGAACCTATATAGGTAAAAAAGGGTTTTAACCTAGAGCACATAATAATTTCAATGAGTTGTGTTATTCAAAGATTCCAAAAATTGAGAGATGGTCAAAATTTCCAAGAAGTGCAAAGGAAGTTTGAGTGTCTAAATATTTAAAGTTCTAAAAACTCTAACCTAGAAGGAAATCTAAAAAAACTTGATAGCCTACATTGTGCAAAAGCTCCAGTTTTTCCAAAAGAGCACAAGAAAATCAAGATGTCTAAGGACCAAAAGTTTTGAAGAAAATAAGGAAAGAAAAATTTCAACAATCAGGATTTAAGCTATAAGAAATTTCCAAACATAAACTATTGGAAAAAGGGATCATACAAAGTTTTGATAAGGATAAATAAAAATGGAGTCCACCAAAATTTTGATAAAATATTTAGCTAGACCTCGAAAGTTTATAAAGTGTGACATAGTAGAATGAGCTAAAAAGTTTTGAGAACCATCTAAATTGAATATCAATGGTGGACATCACTGTAGGAGACTAAATAAAGGCTAAGGCGAGAGCATCAAGGAGATGAAATATATAATTACAAAATATCACTACCAATACATAAGCTTACCAAAGAGGTAGATGAGTAGAACTAATAATCTATTATTAAAAATCATCCATTAGAGTCATTTGGGATCAACAATAAAAGAAAAGTGGGAGGTCTATTAAAACCAACAACACAGCAGCCATAATTCCAACTCCCCAGGTCCGATAGTATTAATTGAATAAAGTATTTTATATTCAGATTCCAAGATCCCAAGGATGATAGTTGAAGAGTGTTAATGGTAGTTGAACATCCAACAACTTAGAATTAATGATTTGAAATCCAAAGACCTCAAATGACTACAATGATGTAATTCTAATAGGATTAATCAAGCAACATAAAGGCATGGTCTAATTTTCCTATACAAGTTTTGGAGGAAAAACCTCCTCAATTGTATCTATATATAGTAATTGTTTTGGCATTGTAAAGCATCGACAATTTGTATAACTTTCCTTTCATTTTCTCTATATAATAGTATTGAAACCTTAAGTGGTCTTGTGGGCAATTTTTTGAGCCCCTAATTTCTAGCATAATATGTAAATTTCATATTTGTATAGACATGCTTGATGCCATGACTAATTGATTCTTTTTGTCCTATTTCTTGTATGTATGTATGTTTATGTGTATATACTAGAGTTCATGAATATCTTATTGTTGTCTCATATATTTTATAAGTAATATGTACTTAACATGCTAAGATGAGAAATTGTTCAAACTTGAGTTGTCAATGCATTATGCTCATGTGTTCGTGTGTCTTATTGTTATGCAGATGAATCTTATGATCTTGGTGAATCATACCCAATTAGCTTAGGATCATTTTCCTTTATGTTATCTTTGTTTTCTCTTTATATTTTTCCCATGAAGTTGGTTAGATTAGTATAGAGGAGAAATAGCATTAAAGATCAAATCTTAAAAGGAGTCAACCTTGTAAAAGACCCCGAAGGTAGTCCAATTGAGTTAATTTTTGTGCTCTCAAAGCTTCCCTATTGTGTCACTCTATCTGAAATATGATAGTTCGATCAATTGATCCTCACATTTGGTGATCATGACAATTGGAGAGGATAATAGGAACCTCAATCAAGTTTCATTGAAGGACTGCTATCACTTGCTTGTTGATCAAATTTTATAAAAGATTATAGGGTTGCTTATGTTGCCACTATTTGACAATTTCTTAGGAAGTAACCAAATATGTTCAAATATGATGATCAACATAAGATAACTTTTACCACCAAATGGGTGACATTTTCCTACCAAATAATTTATTTTGCACTATAAACCCAAGAGCTACCTTCCAATGGGCTATGGACATTGCCTTAGTAGGATTGGTTGGTGATATTAACCTTGGTGATTTGACTATGTATAAACATATTGAACATGTAGATTTAGTCTTCTAATGGTGTAGGAAGTTTGATTTCTCACTCAATACTAAAAATTCTATGTATATGGTATAGGAAGGTAAGTTATTAGGCCATGTGGTGTCAAAAGACAATTTATCCATAGGCCTTGATAGGATAAATTCCATTAAAGACCTCCCCTTGCCCATATTGATTAAAATAATTCAGTATTTCCTAGGTTAAATCCAATTCATTGGCAAGTTCATAACTAATTTCATGTAGTTGGTCATACCAATTACAAGATGCTAAAAAATCATGCCACTCTAGCCTTGACTAATGAAGGTCAAAAAGCCTTTTAGGATATAAAATATTCCATAACTAAATCCCTATTCCTAGTCAATCTTAATTTCTCCAAAGACTTCAAGCTATATGTGTTTAGAATGGATGAAAGCATTATTGACATTATGACCCAAAAATGACAAATACAAGGAACACCTCATCTCATTAATAATTCAAGCCCTCCATAAATATGAAGGATGGTATACCTTTATTAAAAATAGGTGTTCACTACTATGAAGGCTCTTAGAAAGTTTAGGTACTATTTATCACAAAGCAAAACCATCAGAGTCCACACCAATGTCCAATCTATTGTACTTCATGGTGAATTGGGGAGAAGAGAATTGGATGGATAAATAAGATTCAAAAACTCAATATAAACATCAAACCCACCAAGTTCATTAGGGATAAAGACTTGAGTTAAAAATTGGTCATTTCTATCCCAAAAGAACAAATCACCCCAGTGGTTGAAATAGATCTTAATGATTGAACATGATGGATAGGGAATATATGCAAATAGGTGGCTACTAGGTAGGTCCTTTAAAGAGTGACACCTAAAGAAAGAGTTTAATTTAGGTAGAAAATAATGCATTAAAAATGGCTTGTCAAGGTTATTTTCAAAAAACAATATGACGGTGTCTTTCAATGATGTGTTAAAGAAAGAAAGATGGAATACCTAATCAAACAACACCATAATGAAGGGGGACATTATTCTACACCTACTATGATCCGTAAAATATAGAGGGAAAACTAATATTGGCATACTATGGATTAAGAATTGCAAGTCATATTGTATGTTGATGGGGAAGAGCAAAAAAATATAGATACCTCTAAATCCTATCATTGTCACATAGCCTCTCCAAAAATAGGGCCTATATTTCATCAACAAGCTTAGTCCTTTATCTAGTGTATGTCATAGATGGATTTTCATTACAATAGACTACTTTACAAAGTGAGTTAAAATAGTAGCAATCAAATCAACCAACCAAAAAATAGTTATTCATATCTTGAAAGACATAATCACTAGGTTTGAGACACCATCCACCATAGTCATTGATAATTCCATCTCTTTTAAGGGGGTAAAGTAATGATATTTTCTTTGGAATATAGGTTCTTTCTCAATATATCCTCAAATTACTATCTCCATGGAAATGGATTGGAAGAATCAACAAACAAGAACATAACAAGGATCTTAAAGATACCATCATTGAATCACAAAAAAATTGGCACACCAAGTTATGAAAGGTGATTTGGGTAAATCAGGTGATGGCTAAAGTGTACATAGGGTCACCTCCTTACAAGTTGGTTTATGGAAAGGAGGTTGTGTTTGTTGAGAAATGTATCTCAGACAAGAATTTTTTGCACATGCTTCAGTATGAACATGTTAGAAGTGGTTCAAGATATTTCTAATTCTATTTTGAAATTTAATTAAGTGATTTTTTATTTTTAAATTCACTTAAGTGATTATATTTTGTAATTCACTTAAGTGATTCTATTTTGAAAATTACGTAAGTGATTTTCTATTTTTAAGTTTACTCAAGTGATTCTATTTTGAAATTCACTTAAGTGATTTTCTATTTTTAACCTTACATATCAATATGAGATGAGATCTAATAATAGGGTTAGAGAGATTAGGGTTACCTTTTTCAAGGATAAAAGGAGAAGGTCAAGAGTGTTTTATACACAAAAAAAGTAAAGGAGAACAAATTTCTGAAGAACTGCAAGCTTAGGAGGAGAAGAACAGTGAAATTGTTGGCCAAACTTGGTAGCAAGAGAGTTGGGTGCTTTGTTGTAGTTGTAGCCTCCTTTAATTGTAATATTTTAGGTTCAAAAATATATTTAACTTTTGTTGTTCACGCTATTTATTTTCCAACCATCTATGTGATTATTGCATGTTTGAATAAATTATTTTCAAATCTGATTTATTTAAAATAACATAGGACAACAATTATCTAGGGCTAGAAAATTTACATGGTATCAGAGCTAGATTCTGTGATTGAGATACTTAAGGGTTTACAATTGTAGATCTCTGTTGGATATTATTAAAAATAAAACAATAGTTATGGGGTTTCATATTTTTTGCTTGAAGGACTAAGCTTATTTGTAGGACAATTTTTTTTTGTCATTTATTTCAGTTCTGAAAGTTTTTACAGTAGATCTCAAAGATGGTAGCATCTAGCCTCATATTTAAGGATAAACTGAAATGTACCTCTAATTTATTACCCTAGAAATTTAGGGTAATGTTCTTATTGGAAGAGAATGATCTCTAGGATATTTTCAAGGATGATGTGATTCTGCCTACAGATTTGCAATAATTGGTAGCTCACAAAAAGAAGGAAGTGAAGACCAAGCGGATGATCATTGGATGCAATAAAGGATCACTTGTCCTCACATATCTGAGAAGACTAAGGCAAAGGAGATGTTTGATTCCCTGGTTAGCCTCTACCATAATGAGAACATAAATAGCAAGATAATATTTTGAAACAAACTCAGATCTATTGATATGACTAGATCTGACACCGTTACACGTTACTTGATGAATATCACACAGATTCATGATCAATTGGTAGCAATAGGAGAGAAGGTTGAAGACACGAAGTTGGTGAATGTGACACGTAATAGTTTCTCAGCTTCATGGGAACCATTTTTCAAAGGCATCTATGCTTGTGAGAACCTTCCCACCTTTGAGAAACTGTGGGATGATTTCATCTAGGAGGAGACTCGAATGGATTCAAAGACCAACAAGAAAGGTGATGACAATAACCTAGATATTTTTGGGAAAACCAAGAAGGGCAAAGGTAAAGGACCCAACAATGGTAAGGTAAAGATTAAGTTAACCTCACAGTTAGGTAAGAAGGACTTGAGCAAGATCAAGTGCTTCCTTTATCATAAGCATAGCTATTATGCATCACAGTGTCTAGACAAGAAGGGTAAAGGGAAGCAGTAGCAAACGCAGGTAGCAGCCTCTGTAAAAACTTAGATGAGCAATTTTACTACCAAATTCGAGAAGGATTTCTCATTAGTCTTGTTGGAATAATTCCTTGCATCCATAGGATTCGGTTGTCACAAAATTTTTTGGAACCAACAAGCTATTACAGGCCTAGTCAACCTACCTCTTTATTCTGATAAAAGATATATTGCTAAAGGAAAGAATCAGAATGGGTAATGAAACCCTAGTGATAAACTTGAGAAATTTTAAGTTTAAGCACTCCAAATTTTAGTTACTCTACCTAGATTAAAATGACCAAGCAAAGACAACGATTATTATTATGCCTTATGTAGACCGATGCCTAGATTCATTGGGTTGTTATAGCAATTTAACAATGTTTATAAAATGACCAAAAAGAAGGAGGAAGGGAAGAAATTGGCTCTGTTAAACTCGTTCGAATATTGTAACAAATTTAACAGTTTAACCAACAAAAGAAACATTCATAATACATTCAAATAATGTAATCCATTATGAAGTAACACATAAAACCGGATAAAGAATTGATAATATCAAGATACATAATTGTATTAACTTTCAAATAATGTTACATGCAAAGTTGGAAGAATGACATTTAACTATGTTCAAACATGTTAATATAATGAAGAAGTTTTGTTCAAATTATGTAACAGAATCCTTCAACTCTCCTTTTTCCAATCTCGTAACAACAGAGTTTCTAAAACTCTAGATCAATAGATCTGGAAATAATCTCAGCTTCTTGAGCGCTATCCTATCAAACCTACACAGCAAAGGGGAAGAATGAGGTATGATAGAGAAAAATAGACACAAAGGATACAATAACACAATTCATAGGGAACTCAAGTATACCTCTTAGCAAAAATGCTATCTTTAATGCTTGATGCAGATTTTGACCGTAGCTAGTGTATTTATAGCTCGAGGTTCTTTAATCTATTATTTTTGGCCTCATTTGAACCTTACATTTGTCACTATTTGGTTTGATCCTAAAAAACTTGTACATTTGTCTTTCATTATCCTCTTTTATTTACATTGTACACTCTGCTAGGACTCTCTTAATTTAATTGTTTAATCGATAATATCAGTGCCTGAAGAGTCTTTTTCTTTTGTCCCTTCCTCAAGCTCTGGTTGGCTTCCTGCTTTCAAAGTTTCTCCTCCCTAAGTGATCCTTATTTCTTCCTCTAGGGGAGTATTTAATTCTAGTTATAAACTACATATTTTGGTTTCTTTATTTTTATTGCTCTGTTGCAGCCCTCTGATTTGCTTTTCAATAATATTCCAAGCGTAAATATTAAAATTCACAAAAAAAATCAATATATTCATCTCCTGGAGGATTATATTCTTCTGCATGCTTATAAAAACTTTATTATTTTCATACTGGATAACAAAGGAATCCATAGAATTAACCAAAATAGTAGTTAGCTTGGTCATTTCTTTATCATCATCAGGCTCACAGTCAAACTCTTCAATCTTATTCATGAGGAGGTCTTCTATGCTAGCAGTCTCCAAAAATTCCTCCAATAATAGCCCAATATCTGCTAGCTTTCCTCTTATATCATTTATCAGGGCAAACATTTTTATAGCATCATTGTACCACCTTTCTCTATTTGCTTCAAACATTGTTGCTTTCATGAATTCAATATTGTTCTTGACCTCAGATCCATCCTTTAATATCACTTCTTTACTCTGCATTTCTTCGAAGTATTCTGCCATCAAGCGGAGAGTGGGATGGATGACTTCCAATTCTTGTTCTTTTTGGTATAGCAAACTCTCCATTTCTTTGGCAGTAAATTGGATCACTTTGATATGCCTAAACATCTATGTGATCCCATTGGTCTTGTCATTAATTTTAAATGATATTTATTTTTTGAATTTAGCCAAATAGTCTACATAGTCTATTATTGTCACAACTAGAGGGAGTTAACTGGTGCGATGGTTGCCTTAGCTAATTGTTCCTTCAGGTTATCAATTAAGCCTTACATTTTAGCCTTCTCCTTATCACTGGTCTCTAGTTGATTCCTCAATTTTTTAGTTGTCTAATGCAGATGGTCTATAGTTTGTAAAGTCATAGCTTTGTTCATTTTGACCATGTCATCTTCTTTCTGCACATTGAAATCTCCCCTATTTGATCATCAACTGTGAAAACTAGTGGTTTCTATGGAGTAGGTATGGATATTTCTATCATGGATGACCTAGAATTGTTTTATTCCACTCTTGCAGTAAAACTTACTCCTATGCCACCCATCCTTGCTACTATCTGTAACTCTTTCTCACTAGCAGCACTGAATACAGTTTGTTCTTTTGTCCTTTCTAGTGAGACTTTTGTTGAAGTTAAAGCTAGTTTGGGTTTCCTTGCCTCAGGGGCAGATTCAGTTTCTTGTCATTTAATTGTGTGATCTCTGAAGATGTTCCCAAAACCACCTGCTTTCCTCATATTCATTTGTACCACTACTAGAATTTGTACTTCTATGTTGTTGATTTTTATTGAACTAGGAATGGCCTGTGGGGCTAATTTTTTTACACTAGTTAGAGCTAGCAGTTGATCAGAAACAGGGGCTATAGCTTGCTTTTATAGAATTGTCAGTGGCTGGGATGATTTTGTGGCAATTCCCTTTCCCTTTTTTATATTTTTTCTAGTAGGAGTTTTTGATGAAGTGCTAGGAGTTGCCTCTATTCTAAGGTGATGGTTCTCAGGGACTTGGACTTGGTGCTCCACTATATTTATCGTTCTCACTGTAACTTCCATTTTTTCTATTCCTTGTTCTTCTATGATTTCTAGTATGGGGTCTTCCCTAAATACCTGAGTGGATTTGGGTAAGAGAGGAGTTGTTGATTCTACATAGATTCTCCTAATTGTGACCAAATCGATGGGGTAATAATATGCCTTTTGAACCTGTGAATTGCCCCTCTTCTCATAAGGAAACTCTTTCCATACATTCTACAAATCTTACTAAATAACACAAGCTTATACTGAGAGGGGGGTAAACAGTATAAGACCACTTTTTACTTTTCTTTCCCAATCAATATTATGCAATGTATCAATAGCAATATCAACAACAGTAATCAAAGCAATGCACAAATCACCACACACAATAGAGACACCAATTTAACGTGGTTCACCCAATGTGGGCTACTCCACTGGAGAAAATATTTCACTAAAATTTTCTCAATCAATCTCTTGGGAATCCTTTCCCTATTACAATGTTTATGGACCTCTATCCAAAGGAGACACCAATCCCCTAATCAAGTTCATGGATCTCTATCCATAGGAGAACTCCTTTCTCCTTAGCTCTGGTTGGTGATCTTCTAGAAGAACTGCTGCCTCCACTACACTGGCTAATGGATCTCTATCCACTGAAGACTCTTGTCCCCACTCAGAAGACCTATCCTCACTACCCTGGCTAATGGATCTCTATCCACTAGAGACTATCATCCTCTATACTCTATCACCTCCAAAGCTTGCTCTCAACTCTATCTCAAATATGCACTAAACACAGTCCTTCGGTCTAGCACAAATCTGCTCAATCTCTATCTCTAGTCTGGCACAAACCTATCCTCAAATCTACACCAAAATCTATCCTCAAATCTACACTAAACATAGTCCTTCGATCTAGCACAAATCTATCCTCAATATCTATCCTCAAGCCTTAACACAAAGCTTGACTCAATCACAAATCAACTCTACTAGATCTACCCCAAACCTTAACTCAAGGTTTGAACAAATCAATCAATCAACTCTGCTCACAAGTCTTCTCAAAGACTTATCTCAAATATGCCTTGTAAGCTTCCACAAAATCTCACACTAATCTATCCACAAGTCCTCTCTAGAACTTGTCCAATCTGCTCAACAATATCTATCCTCAAATCTATATTGTAAGCTTCCACAAAAGCTCACATAAATCTATCCACAAGTCTTCTCAAAGACTTACCTCAAATCTGCTCAACAAGTCCTCACTAGAACTTGTCCAATCTCATAGAAACATAAAGAGAATTGTTAGAGACTCAATATGCTTCACATTCACCACAATGCTCAATCACTTTCAATCTCTCTTTTTACCATAGAAACATATAGAGAATTGTTAGAGACTCAATATGTTTCACACTCATAAACACTCAACCTCTTTCTCAAATCAATTTAGAATATGGAACAATTTGTTTCACAGAACTTGAACTATCACTTCAACACAACCACTTGACTAGGCTCAATCACAACTCTACTCAACCAATCACTCAATGAAATAATCCTTGCTCACAAACCCTAGTCCAAACATATGAACACTCACTCAATTATTTCCAACAATGCTTATCAAACAATCTCACATAACAATGATACTCATGATCTTTGCAAACCCTAGTTCAAGTTCTTCACTCAACCAATCACTTCAACAACAATGCTTATCAAGTCAATCTCACATAACAATGATACTCATGATCTTTGACAAACCCTAGCTCAAGATCACTCAATCAATCCAATAATCTTATATTTAATTTAACTTCAACAATCAAACTCAACAATGCTTATCAAACAATCCTTTTCACTCCAACTTAGCATTCACAACATTCAACAATCACTCACTAGGAAGATGTGCCCATACCTTTTTGTTTGATGTAGAAGTGCCCTTCAAAACCTGTCTCAATCACAATTTTCTTCTTTGCCAATTTCAATAGTTAGATGACAAAATATCACACTAACACTCTCTCAAAATATTTCCCAATTACAAAAATAATCAAACTCAATTACACCTTATTACTCCTTCTTTGAAATAAGCATTCACCAACACACATTCATAAAAAGATAATCTCTTGCATACACCTTATTATTCCAACTTTAGAGCAATATTCATCAATACACATAAGAAATAAAAAGAACTTTATTTATTCCTTATTACTCCAACTTTATAACTCAAACCTTCCAAAATAAAATAAAATATTTAATATTTAAAAACCCTTATATCTCCCTTAGAAACCTTAGCCAATATTTATTTATCACAAACCAAGCACCTCCAAAATTACACAACCTTAGCACAAAATACACGATGCATACCTTGCAAGCAAAAAGTCACCATGGGTTTCGAACATGTGACCACTCCTCCACCAAGCGCCTTACCAAGGTGCTAGCCCACCACGTGGGCTAGGCGCTCCCACAGGGAAGGGAAGGCGCAAGCCTCCCTTTATCCCTTTGTTCGATGCCTTCTTCAAAACAAATGCCTCTCACTCCTTGCAAAATGAACCCAACAGGATTCGAACCTTGCACGCCTTGCCTACCACATGACTTAGCACATCTGTCATTGCCACCTATGCTACCAACCGTGCGTGGTATAAGGAGCTTCACTCCTATTTGTTCACTATTTGCTACTAAAAACCCTTCAAAAATGTGGAAGTCCTCAACCTCCTTGTGCATTACACTTTAGGCTTTAGGGAAATTCGATCGATAGCATTGGGATGTTAGGCAAAGGTTTTTGCCATTATTTATACATGATGCCTCTTGTGCCATAAACATCGACGCTTGAATCGAATATGAAATTCAATTTTTATTTTAACCCTATAACCCTCTTTAGGGTTATTTAAATTAATATAAATTAATTTATAATTAAATTATAATTAACTTAAGTAACTTTTGAAAGTTAATTAAATTAATTAATAAATTAATTTATAATAAAATTATATTAATTAATTTATAATTAATTTAAATTTCCTTTTTAATATTATAATAAAATATTATAATATTATTTTCTTGGGCCTCTTCTTTGCACTTTGGACCACATTTGACTACCTAGAACCAGATCTGACCAACTGGAAGTGGACTCTCCTTTTTGCACTAATTACGGAACTGCTTCTCCTTGCACTGCTCACTAAAACTGACTTTTGACATCAATGACCACTCACTCTTGACATCAATGACAACACATCTACTCAAAATGTCCAACAATCTCCCCCTTTGTCATTGATGGCAACCCAATTATCTTTTCAAATTTCCTTAACCTTTTTATGTCCTGCTCCCCCGAGAAACTGCTCTCCCCTAACTCAATGCTCTCTTCTTAAATCAAATCTCTCCCCCTTTGACATCAATGGCAAAGGGTCACCTTTGGGGCTTGAGGCTAAGAATGAGTCTCTTAGCTTAGCCCCTCCCCCACCTCCTCTTGAGGTGGTTAATTCTGGGGTGGGAGTATTTCTACTCCCAACATGCACTGGTCTTTTCCTTTGTCCACTTTCCTTCTCATATGATCCTTCTGATTCCTCTGATTGTTCATGTTCCTGCTTGTCTTTGGAATTTTTGCTCTACACCACTTTGTTGTATGTCCATCATTATTGCACTTATAACACTTAATATTGTTATTCCTTGAAGGTGCAAATATCTTGGGATTTCTTCTGGTGAAGCCATATCTATTCCTATCATGGACCCTGCAATTCATTGCCTTGTGACCAAACTGATTACATGAGTAGCAATACCCATGAAAAAGCTACCTGTTTCTGAAGTTCCCATATTCATGTATTTCATGTGTCCTACACTGTGAAGCCTTGTGCCCAAATCTATGACATGAGAAACATCATCCATTGAAATTTCCTTGCCTTGACCTCATTGGTCTCTTAGTCTCTTTTACCCTATGCTAGTTCATGTTCCATCTGTTTCTCCTTTGTGCATTGTTTCTTTCCTTGTTGAACTTTCTATTGTCCAACTCATCCTCAGAAGTTTCACTTTCTCTCACACTGTCTTCTTCTAAAGTTTCTTCTTCTTCAGAACTTGAGGTTGACTCTTCTTCTTGTTTCTTTTGTACCTATTCAAAACCAAGACTTATCTTGCTTGATGTAGGCTTTTGTGTCTTGATAATCTTATCCAAATTATTTGAGCTTCTTCCAAACTTGTGTAGCTTATCCTTAGACTTCTCTACTTCTTCCCTTAGTAGAGCTACTTCTTGTTCTAATATTTCACATTCTAAGACCTTTGCTTCTAACTTATCCTTGAACTTCTTTGTCTTAGTCATTGACTTATTTAGATCCTCTATAAGCTTTCCTCTCTCTTCATCACATTCTTGAAACTGAAGCTTAAGTTGGGAATTTTGCTTTCTTACCTTCTTCAATGTGTTAAGAGCATAAATAAGCTCTCCCTCAAGATCAACTTCTCCTTTTTCTGATTCTTCCTCTATTTGTTTACCTTTGAAAACATCTTCATTCTCTTCTGACTTGTCTTCTATAGGATCACCTCCTTCTTCTTCTAGTGCCATTAGAATATTCTCTTCTGGTCCTTCAAGTGTATCTTCATATTCATCATCACTGAAACTGAAACCATTCTTTGTACAACTATCTTCAAGATGTCCAAAATTACCACATCTAAAACACTTGAGAATTATTGGTGACCTTTTCTTAACTTCTTCTTTTTCTTCTATCAGAAATAGAACTTCATCTTTATCATTATCTGAGAAACTATTATCACTATCACTTGAGTACTTACTTGCCTTGTCTGCATAGTAACTCCTCTTCTATATTTGAAAGAACTTCTTTCCTTGTTTGCCTTGTCCATCCTTACCTTTCTTTTGGTACCTATATTTTTTTGATTCCCTATTCTTATGATCCTATTTTTCTTCATCATTGCTATTTTTGGCTTCTTGACAATCAGTTGCATAGTGACCATACTTTCCACAATTGAAACATCTAACAGATTTTGCATCTTTAAATCTTCTTGGATCCTTATTCCTTCTACCATAATTTGCTTCTTCATCACTGGATGACTCATTGCTTGAATCTGACTTCTTGCCCTTTGTCTTCTTAGTAGCTTTGAAGGTTGCTTCCTTTTGGAGATTAGGTTCCTCTTTTGTTCTCATCTCAAAAGCTGTAAGAATACCAAGTAACACATCTCTTGTCAAAATATCACCATATTTTGATTCCTCTATAGCAGAGATCTTTTCACTAAACCTTTTTGGAAGAGATCTTAAGATCTTATCACAAACATCAGATTCTTCAATCTCAAGTCCAAGTCCTTGCATGGCGTTAACAACCTCATCTACACGAAGTAGATAAGTACTAATGTTTTCCTCATCCTTCATTCTTAAATCTTCAAATTATCCTTTGAGATTTCATATCTTTACCTTTTTGACACTTTTATCTCCTTCATATATGCTTTGCAACTTATCCCAAATTCCTTTTGCTGATTTGCAATGCATAACCTTTATGAACTCTGTTCTATGCAAACCTCTCAAAATTGCATTCATTGCTTTTGAATTGTAATGATGTAGAAGCTTACCATATTTATCTATAGGTGGAGTAGTTGGTGGTGTGTATCCATTTTCAACTGCTTCCCATATTTCATTGCCAAGTGCCATCAGGTGAATCTTCATTCTCATACTCCAAAATATATAATCACTTCCATAAAATACTAGTGTTGAATTATCTGAGGATCCATTCTTAGAATCCATTATGTTCTTGTAAGATTTTCCTTCAAGTTGTTAAACTCTTTCGAAGGAACCCGCTCTGATACCAATTGAAGAACACAAGCTTATACTGAGAGGGGGGTGAACAATATAAGACCACTTTTTACTTTTCTTTCCCAATCAATATTATGCAATGTATCAATAGCAATATCAACAATAGTAATAAAAGCAATGCATAAATCACCACACACAATAGAGACACCAATTTAACGTGGTTCACCCAATGTGGGCTACTCCACGGAGAAAATATTTCACTAAAATTTTCTCAATCAATCTCTTGGGAATCCTTTCCCTATTACAATGTTTATGGACCTCTATCCAAAGGAGACACCAATCCCCTAATCAAGTTCATGGATCTCTATCCATAGGAGAACTCCTTTCTCCTTAGCTCTGGATGGTGATCTTCTAGAAGAACTACTGCCTCCACTACACTAGCTAATGGATCTCTATCCACTAAAGACTCCTATCCCCACTCAGAAGACCTATCCTCACTACCCTAGCTAATGGATCTCTATCCACTAGAGACTATCATCCTCTATACTCTATCACCTCCAAATCTTACTCTTAGCTCTATCTCAAATCTGTACTAAACATAGTCCTTCGATCTAGCACAAATCTGCTCAATCTCTATCTCTAGTCTAGCACAAACTTATCCTCAAATACACCAAACTCTATCCTCAAATCTACACTAAACATCCTCACACAAACTCAATTATCCAAACTAAACATATCCTTTGGTCTAGCACAAATATCCTCAATATCTATCCTCAAGCCTTAACACAAAGCTTGACTCAATCACAAATCAACTCTATAGATCTACTCCAAACCTTAACTCAAGGTTTGAACAAATCAATAAATCAACTCTGCTCACAAGTCTTCTCAAAGACTTATCTCAAATATGCCTTGTAAGCTTCCACAAAAGCTCACACTAATCTATCCACAAGTCCTCTCTAGAACTTGTCCAATCTCTCAACAATATCTATCCTCAAATCTATATTGTAAGCTTCCACAAAAGCTCACATAAATCTATCCACAAGTCTTCTCAAAGACTTACCTCAAATATGCTCAACAAGTCCTCACTAGAACTTGTCCAATCTCACAGAAACATAAAGAGAATTGTTAGAGACTCAATATGCTTCACATTCACCACAATGCTCAATCACTTTCAATCTCTCTTTTTACCATAGAAACATATAGAGAATTGTTAGAGACTCAATATGTTTCACACTCACAAACACTCAACCTCTTTCTCAAATCAATTTAGAATATGGAACAATTTATTTCATAGAACTTGAACTATCACTTCAACACAACCACTTGACTAGGCTCAATCACAACTCTACTCAACAAATCACTCAATGAAATAATCCTTGCTCACAAACCCTAGTCCAAACATATGAACACTCACTCAATTATTTCCAACAATGCTTATCAAACAATCTCACATAACAATGATACTCATGATCTTTCACAAACCCTAGTTCAAGTTCTTCACTCAACCAATCACTTCAACAACAATGCTTATCAAGTGATCCTCACATAACAATGATACTCATGATATTTCACAACTTCACATAACAATGATACTCATGTTCTTTGCACAAACCCTAGCTCAAGATAACTCAATAAATCCAACAATGCTTATAAAACAAGGTTTTTATCATCAACTCTTACTTAGAAAAACCTTCAACAATCAATCTCAACAATGCTTATCAAACAATCCTTTTCACTCCAACTTAGCATTCACAACATTCAACAATCACTCACTAGGAATATGTGCCCATACCTTTTTGTTTGATGTAGAAGTGCCCTTCAAAACCTATCTCAATCACAATTTTCTTCTTTGCTAATTTCAATAGTTAGATGACAAGATATCACACTAACACTCTCTCAAAATATTTCCCAATTACAAAAATAATCAAACTCAATTACACCTTATTACTCCTTTGAAATAAGCATTCACCAACACACATTCATAAAAAGATAATTCCTTGCATACACCTTATTGTTCCAACTTTAGAGCAATATTCATCAATACACAAGAAATAAAAATAACTTTATTTATTCCTTATTACTCCAACTTTATAACTCAAACCTTCCAAAATAAAATAAAATATTTAATATTTAAAACCCTTATATCTCCCTTAGAAACCTTAGCCAATATTTATTTATCACAAACCAAGCACCTCCGAAATCACACAACCTTAGCACAAAATACACGATGCATACCTTGCAAGCAAAATGTCACCATGGGTTTTGAACGCGTGACCACTCCTCCACCAAGTGCCTTACCAAGGTGCTAGCCCACCACGTGGGCTAGGTGCTCCCACGGGGAAGGGAAGGTGCAAGCCTCCCTTTATCCCTTTTTTCGATGCTACTCAAAAATAAATGCCTCTCACTCCTTGCAAAATGAACCCGATAGGATTCGAACCCTGCACGCCTTGCCTGCCACACGACTTAGCTCATCCGTCATTGCCACCTGTGCTACACAGCGTTGTGCGTGGTATAAGGAGCTTCACTCCTATTTTTTCACCGTCTACCATCGAAGACCCTTCAAAAAATGTGGAACTCCTTAACCTCCTTGCGCATTACACTTTAGCCTTTAGGAAATTCGATCGATAGCATTGGGGATGTAAGGCAAAGGTTTTTACCATTATTTATACACGATGCCTCTTGTGCCATAAACATCGGCGCTTGAATCGAATATGAAATTCAATTTTTATTTTAACCCTATAACCCTCTTTAGGGTTATTTAAATTAATATAAATTAATTTATAATTAAATTAAAAATTAAATTATAATTAACTTAAGTAACTTTTGAAAGTTAATTAAATTAATTTATAATAAAATTATATTAATTAATTTATAATTAATTTAAATTTCCTTTTTAATATTATAATAAAATATTATAATATTATTTTCTTGGGCCTCTTCTTTGCACTTTGGACCACATCTGACTACCTGGAACCGGATCTGACCAACTGGAAGTGGACTCTCCTTTTTGCATTGATTGCGGAACTACTTCTCCTTGCACTGCTCACTGAAACTAACTTTTGACATCAATGACCACTCACTCTTGACATCAATGACAACACATCTACTCAAAATGTCCAACACTTACCCTTTCTCTATGGAATCTAATAATACCTCTTCATACTGGTCTTTCATGTGCTCGACCCAAGCATAGTCATGATTTTTCATCAATTTCTCGTACTTCTTATCTGGATTGTAAGGCCTCCAAGTTATTTCTTCAAAATCCATGAGGTCCAAATCATACATTCCTTTGAATAGAGTTGGATACCCTAAAAATATGTAATGCCCAAACCTACAAGGAATGTTGAGCCATGGGACCCTGCCATGTTTCTTTACTAGCCTCATTTTAGCTTCCTCGACCACCTATCTTACTAGCTCCAGGGCAGCCAGAGATAGAGGGCAATACATTGGTAACATTTTAGGAGGAATTTTGGCCTCATAAAGCCTAATGTATGTGAAACCCTCTAAAAAGTAATAATATCCTATGTCCTTTTCTTTAATGAAAGCTCTGAATCCAAGTCCCAGTCTCTTACGGAGGTCACCTGTTAGGATCCAGTGAATCTCTAGCATGAAATTATCACAAAACCAACCAAAATGAGTGCGCCCTTCATGTATTCTCCAAAATTTGGTCTATACGTAAGGACTATCAAAGGCCCCTAT
The DNA here is from genome assembly GCA_028583015.1 of Wollemia nobilis. Lineage (NCBI taxonomy): Eukaryota > Viridiplantae > Streptophyta > Pinopsida > Araucariales > Araucariaceae > Wollemia > Wollemia nobilis. The sequence continues at coordinate 2,527,715 of JAQPPZ010017096.1, forward strand.
CCTTCTACTGTCATTCCCCAATTTTCCAACTAACAGGTGCATGAGAATTGAGTAGTGAGATAAATGGGGCATTACTTTCCTTTGTTCCAAAATTGTCTTTTTTAAATTTGTCAATTGTGTGTGCAATTGTTCGCTCAACTCTTCTTCCCAAGCATAAATGGGGGTGTTTATTCTTATGTTACTCTAGGCTATTAAGTACAACATATTCCTACCTACCACACGGAGCTCTTGAACTCCTAAAACTATATTAACCATATCATAAAAATTCCTAACCCAGGGTTTAAAAGCAATTTTTCTAATTAGGAAATAAAATAGGACAAGATCATCTGATTCAAACAATGATTTGAAAACTTCTAAATTTGTTAATCTCTGGTATTACCTTTCGATTACCTAGCAAATATGCTACATGTTTGAAGGCATCAACTTGAATACTTGTTGGATATGTTTGGTTGTGATGTTGAACACTGGTATGTCCTTGTTATCTTGAAATGTTCTAGTTTTTTTGTCATAAGCTACTACCAACCACACCAGTAGATCCGAAGAGTAGTATACTTTGGGACATATCAATTTCCCCAGGTTGCTGGTCCATCTATTACTTCTAGGAAAACCTTTGTATTGTAACCTCTTTGCTTTGTGGAACAAGTCGGCTAACAACCAAGGATCCCTTTGTTGATTCTCCATTGTGGGTGCAAATATTTGAATGCAAGTGTTCTCAATTTTGTATTGTTGCACCGGCATGAGCTTTTTGTCTGGCCCACACTTCTTGGTGAAATCATACATTGCGCTCCCAATTACAGCATCTCTAGGCATTTTGATGTAAGGGGTTTTGGTTGTGACAAATTTCACGGCTTCTTCAATGTCCTTGGGCATGAAGGTGTTTCCCTAGGTAGTCATTTTTCTCTTCAAAAACTACTTCAATTCATAGAAATCACTTTCCAAATTCCTTTCAATTCTCCTCTCACCAATGATAGTGTTGTGCTCTGTAAGTCGTTCGCTCACAATAACCAGGGTGATTGTGATGCTCAGGAGTGGGGGTTTAAGTACTTTATGGTGGAGTGGCCTCATTGATCTTGCACAAAGTGTTATTTATTTAGCTTTACCGAATCCCTTTTGAAATCAGCCAATGGGTGTTAGCTATAGTGTTGGACATTTTGAGTAGTTGTCATTGATGTCCAAAGTTAGTTGTCATTGATGTCAAGGTGTCAGGTGATAGCTCAGCTCAAGTTCAAGTGGGATTTTAATGAAATTCATGATGGGTTAAAATATCTATATTTTACACCCAAGAGAATGGGTCAAAATATGGTTTAATTCTCCCAAGGAAGCAATTTATCCAAGTCATCAAAAGGATATAATATTATAATAATTGTTATTATAATATTAAAGTGATATGGTGAAAAGCCCAAATAAAATATTTATAATTTTCATTATAATATTTTATAAATCAAAGTGGGTTTTATAAAGTTTAATTATATTTCATAAACCCAAATTTGGGTTTGGAGGCAAAGGCATTCGAAGCACCTTATAAAATTATTAAACCTTCACCAATGTCGTGGAAGGAGAATCTTTGGAAGCGTCGACGTTCTCCAAGGAGTGGAGAAAGCAAATATAAATACCTTTCCCAAAGGGCATAAACATTATCCTTGCTTGAATTATTAATTGGCATGCGAAAAGGAAGAAGAGCTCGTGAGATTTGGATTTTCGTGTACAGCGGATAGTTTAAAAAGGGAAGTGTGAATTGTTCGAAGTCCAACCGGGAAGTGTGGCCTAGTGGTGAATGGGCAAGTGCAAAAATATTTATTTGCAAGAGAGCCTATGCTTGAAATGTGGTGGCTACATTGGAGATCATGTTGGTTGAAAGGTGCCCAAGGTGCACGTTGTTTTTACCAAGGGCAAAGGGAGCACTACTTGAAGCACATGGTGCTTCGTTGGTTTCAAATGAGCACGTAGCTCGTGCGGAATTTGAGGTCGTGGTTAAGGCGCACATCATGGGTATAGTTGAGGGTTTGATTCCCCCTGAATGCAAGGTAGATATTTTTGATTAAAAAATTTAGTATCTACCTAAATTTGGAGGTATAAGGGTGTTTAAGGTTTTATGATTATTTGCCTATGTTGGAGTTAAGGGTTAAGTGAAAATTTAGAAAGATTAATTATTGGATAAGTGGTGGTATTTGAGTATTGTTATTAGGAGTAATAAGGAGGTTTTTATTTTAATTTCTTATTAAAGTCTTAATTAATATATTAATATATTGGAGAATTAAGACTATTGGGCATTGATTTTATTTTAATAAGGGTTTTTTCTATTAAAGAAGATTATGGTGAATATTATTTTTTAAGTTGGAGTGATAAGGTGTAATTTTTTTTTTGGATGAAAAAGCTATTATATTAATAAAATAATGTTTAATCATACAAAAATGGGTGGGTGGGATTAGCACACCCCGTAAACCAATACATTAACCATTGTGGTTAAGAGTGTACAAGAGTTTAAGAAACAACCCATAAACTGCCAATAACAACTGTCAAAACAGTATTAAATATGCATTCGAAAAGAAATAAGTTGAGAAATTACTGCCACCTGGAAGGGGAAGGAAGATGCACATGACTCATAATGCAGGGTGCATTCCCCCAATGATCCATGAGGGTATGCAAGTACTGTAGCTCCACCTATACTTTTTTAACCTATACTTGAATCTGTAACCAGCAATCAAAGAATATATCATATTTATCAACAACAGAGAAGACATGTTCGACATCTTGTTGAGAAAAAACAGCTCTATTCTAGGACTTCCACAGAAAAAACAAGGTACCAATTCTAAAAATATTCCAAACAACATCCAAGTTGAAGGAAAAAGTAATAGGGTCACCCAAAATAGCATGCACCCAAGTAAAATCCTCCTGCATAAAAGGTCTAAAAAATTCAAGAAGCCACTCCCAAGCTGATTGAGCCCGATCACAAGACCAAAAAACATGCAGTAAATCTTTCACTTATCCACAAACCGGGCAAATGAGATTATGAACACCCAGATGCTTGAGCCTACTGCCAACAGGTAACCCTTGATGTAAGATACTCCAAGCAAAAAAACTCTGTTTAGGTTCAATATAAGTAGCCCAAGCAATCTGAAACCTCTTATTCCATTGGGAGGGAAGAGAGACTAAATTCCATCTCAAAGTGAGCTTATCAAACATTGGAACTTGTGGGGTGAGCCATTTGTAACCAAGATGAGCTTTATATTGCAAAACAGGAAGCTCCCCAGGCCAACACCAATCTGACCACCAGGGTTTTTGAAAATTCTTATGTAGTTTGATCCAAATAGAAAATGGAATACTATCAATAACCACCTCATAAGTGTCTCTATCACCAGGATTTAAATTGTGAATTTGACAAAAACTTTCCCAGGGTATCCAACACTTGGCATGTCGGGAGAAGAAATCAAAATGGAAGCAATACCACGCTTATAGAACCTCTACGCTCTAACCCACTACACCAGAGCTAAGGGAGAACCTTGCCAAGTGATAATAGGAGACCACCAAATATTCATGGAAGACAAAGAGGCACCTTCTTTGCAAAAACTCCCTTTCCAACTAAGCTAGGGTTTGAAGGCCTCCCAGGATTTCCAAATACTTTGAATGACAAAAGAACCTTTAACTTTAATAGGGACAGGGGCAGTAAGAATGGATTGCAATCCCACCCCTTTCCAAATTTTCTTCCCCTGAAGCAAACCGGAAGAAATGCAATGCATCGACCAGCACTTTCCAAGATTCATCCCCAATTAAAGATCGGGTGATCCATTTAGCACAAAGTGCAAGACCTTGTCGATGACAATCAAACAAACCCATGCCTCCACAATCCTTGGGCAAACAGTAAATTTCCCAGGCTACCCAATGAAAACCTTGTTTGACAGAGTCTTTGGCCCACAAGAAGTCTCTCAGAAGCTTATCTAGTTTTTTATAACAATATTTGGATGGAACCCAACAAGATGAATAATAGACATGGGTAGTGGCTAAAACCTTAGAACAAATCTAAAATTTTCCTGCCAGAGAAAGTTTCTTACTAGTCCATTAAGAAAGCATCTTTTCCACTTTATCAATAACATACTGCCACAATTGAGCAGAGGAACCATGACATGCAAAAGGAATTCCAAGAAATTTAAACACCTCACCTGGATGAATCCAAGACCATTGGAATTGATGTAACCAATGTGGCAGTTGAGATTGAGATTGCTGAAAATAGGATGTTTTTTTCCATTGTATAGAAGAACCAGAGGCTAAACAGAACACCTCTAAGCAACTAATAGTCAAGGAAAGGAATTGCTCATCTTCTTGAAGCGTTAAGAAAGAATCATCTGCAAAATGACCATTGACCAACTGACGGTCAGAATTAGGGAGAACAATACCCTTGATTAATCCTTGATCCATCTTATGGGCCAACAAATAGCCAAAAGCCTCTGTAGCAAGAATGAAAAGAGATGGAGCATAAGGTGTAATTTTGATATCATTTTGTATTGTGTTTTTTTGAGGAAATTATTATTGAGATTGAGATTGGCAAAGAAGTTATTGTGAGTGTGGCAGATTTTTGAGATCAACTCCTTGTCAAGCAAAAAGGTATGGGCAAATTCTTCCTTGGTTGAGTTGATTGATTAGCTTACTAAAAAATAAATCTTGGAGTGAAAAGGATTTTATTAGGGTTTCCTTTTCGAAAATACTTGAGTTAATACTTCAAGGTTTTCTGGAATTAAGAGTTGTGATTAAAACCTTGTTTGATAAGCATAGTTGTTGAAGCCATTGGTTGTGTGAAAAAAATGAGTTAGGGTTTTGCAAATATCATGATTATCATTGTTATATGAATATTGAGGGTTTGATTCTCCCCAAATGCAAGGTAGATATTTTTGATTAAAACTTTTATTATCTGCCTAAAGTTGGATGTATAAGGGTGTTTAAGGTTTTATGATTATTTACCTATGTTGGAGTTATAAGGGTTAAGTGAAAATTTAGAAGGATTAATTATTGGATAAGTGGTGGTATTTGAGTATTGTTATTAGAAGTAATAAGGAGGTTTTATTTTTAATTGCTTATTAAATTCTTAATTAATATATTGATATATTGGATAATTAAGACTATTGAGCATTGATTTTATTTTAATAAGGGTTTTTCTATTAAAGAAGATTATGGTGAATATTATTTTTTAAGTTGGAGTGATAAGGTGTAATTTTGATATCATTTTGTATTGTGTTTTGTTGAGGAAATTATTATCTTCTAACCCTTATTGAGATTGGCAAAGAAGTAATTATGAGTGTGGGGGATTTGTGAGATCAACTCCTTGTCAAGCAAAAAGGTATGGGTAAATTCTTCTTTGGTTGAGTTTATTGATTAGCTTACTAAAAAATAAAGTTTGGAGTGAAAAGGATTTGATTAGGGTTTCCTTTTTTAAAGTACTTGAGTTAATGCTTCAATGTTTTTTTGAATTAAGATTTGTGATTAAAACCTTGTTTGATAAGCATGGTTGTCGAAGCCATTGGTTGTGTGAAGAACTTGAGTTAGGGTTTTGCAAAGATCATGAGTATCATTGTTATATGAAGATTAATTTATATGCATTGTTGTTGAAGTGAGTTGTTGTGCAAATAACTTGAACTAGGGTTTGAAAATAACATGAGTATCATTGTTATGTGAGATTTGTTGTAGAGCATTGTTGGAAACATTTTGAGTTGGTGTTTACATACTTGAACTAGGGTTTGAAAAGAACATGAGTATCATTGTTATGTGATATTTATTGTTGAGCATTGTTGGAAACATTTTGAGTTGGTGGTTATATGCTTGGACTAGGGTTTATGAGCAAGGGTTGTCTCTTGAGTGATTGGTTGAGTAGAGTTGGTTGAGCCTAGTCAAGTGGTTGTATGAAGTGATTGTTCAAGTTCCATAAAACAAACTATCCTATATTCTAATTTGAGTTGAGAAGGTGTTTGAGCATTGAGTTGAAACATATTGAGTCTCTAAAAATTCACTTTATGTTTCTATGAGATTTGAATAAGTTCTATGTGGACTTATTGAGAATATTGGACAGGTTCTGAGTGGACCTATTGAGCAGATTTGAATAAGTTCTATGTGGACTTATTAAGCAGATTGGATAGGTTCTGAGTGGACCTATTGAGCAGATTTGAATAATTTTTGTGTGGACTTATTGAGCATATTGGACAGGTTTTGAGTGGACCTATTGAGAAGATTTGAATAAGTTATGTGTGGACTTATTGAGCAGATTTGAGAAAGTTTTGATTGGACCTGTTGAGTAGATTTGAGCAAGTTCTATGTGGAGTTGTGTAGAATATTTGAGCAAGTTCTGAGTGGACTTTTTGAGTAGATTTGATCAGGTTATGAGTGGACCTATTGAGAATATTTGAGCAGGTTCTTAGTGGACCTATTGAGCAAATTTGAGCAAGTTCTGAGTGGACTTGTTTAGCAGATTTGTGCTAGACTGAATAGACTATGTTTAGTGCATATTTGATATAGAGATTTGGAGGTGACAGAGTAGAGAGGACAGTAGTCCCCATTGGATAGAGATCCGTTAGCCAGGGCAGTGAGGATAGGTCTTCTAAATGGGGACAAGAGTCTTCAGTGGAGATAGATCCATAAGCCAGTGTAGTGGAGGCAGTAGTCTTCTAGAGGATCACTAGCCATAGTAGAGGAGAAGGAGTTCTCCTATGGATAAAAATCCATGAACTTGATTTAGGGGATTGGTGTCTCCTTTGGACAGAGGTCCATAAACATTGTAATAGGGAAAGGATTCCCAAGATATTGATTGAGAAAATTTTAGTGAAATATTTTCTCCGTGGAGTAGCCCACATTGGGTGAACCACATAAAATTGGTGTCTCATGTGTGTGTGATGTTTTGTGCACTGCTTTGGTTTTTGTTTTTGATATTGCCATTGATATATTACATAATATTGATTGTGATAAGAAAAGTAAAAAGTGGTCTTATAATGTTCACCCTCCTCTCAGTATAATCTTATGTTCTTCATATAGTATCACTTCTAAAAATGGATAGTTATGGTAGGTGGTCTCCCTAGGCCTGCATGCCCGCAAGGACTTTGGTTTGTGTACTTACAATCATTCATAATATTTCTAGTGGTTACTGGTTTGTGCTTTCTTTAGATGTAGAATTAAGAACGTGGTGGTAGTAACCTTTGTGAGAAGAATTCATAAATGTTCTACCACCTTGGATCTACAAAAGAGATCAGTTTGAGGATAAGTACATTGTTAATCATTAGTCATCTTACCAAGCACTGGTCGTCATATCTTTATCATTTATGTGTGTGTCTATCGAGGTCTACCATCTCTTTAAGAGTTTGTCCTCCAATAATAACACTCACCATTAAATCTCATCTACTCTGAGCATCTTCATTGATGTCCAAGAACCTGCATGGTTGTTAGTCCACCAATGTATATAAACCTATGCCTAGTTAATCAAATTAATCATGTTTATAAAGTCAAAAACTTTTGGTTAGTAATAATTCAATCAGCAATACTTAGGCCCAAAGTTATACAATCATTGATTTGACTTTATAATTATGCAATGCATTAAACCTCATATAATCATGATTTACCATGGTTAATCTGGTGATTAAAACCTTAATAACATTGCATTAAAACATAGGTATTGTATAATCATATTACCTCTCTATGCGCTCATCATTATATCAAACAATGATGGGGTGCGATCATTGGATTCCCCATACATGTGCAAGGGTTAGCAGGATGAAAGGGAAAAATTAACAACATATTATACCCTTATAAATCATGATTAAGCACTAGTCTTAATTTTAATAATGCATTTAATTAATTATCCGACCAAAACCTCATGAATTAACCTTTGATAATTTGTGGAAAGTGTCGACGTCGGATCTGGGTGGGCTTGAGCGCTGCCGTCGGATCAAAAGAAATATGAGCACCTTTAATCCGAAAGAGGGGTCAATTCATAAGTGCTATAGACCCTTGATAATCATGATTATGGATAAATCTTAACCTCTAATAAAACAATTTAATTAATATTTCATAGAGAACCTTGCATATCTAACCTTCAATCATTTTTAATAATGTGTTGCCTTTGGATCCAAGCGAAGATGGGCACAGACATCGAATTAACCCTAAAGGTGCACTTCGTATCTCAAGGGGGAAAATTTTAACCTTGGTGAAGCTTGACCATTGGATCTAGGCATAAACAAACATGACCGTCAGATCTAATTTGATCACAACCCTATTGATGACCGCTTGGTTAAACTTTGACCACTTTTTATAAATCACTACCATCGAATTTGAGCAGGATCAAATGTTGTCGTTGGATTAGCCCATGATGTGTGTTTCATATTATTTATGTCATATCGATGAAGCATAGTCATTGTATCTGAGTGGAATTAAGTGTTGCCATCGATTTTCTTTAGCTTTTGATTACTTTGGAAGAGTGCAACCATCGGATCTAAGCAGAATCAAGCGTAGCCATTGGATTAGCTTGTGATGTGTGATTTTGCATCTCCTAAGGTTTACTTGTCAAAGTACGAACACTTCGTGGGAGCACTACCATTGGATTAGATTTGAGGCATGCACCACCGTTAGATCCCATAAAGGTGTAAGCCCTTTTAACGCTCAAAGGATGCCATTATTTTTTTATTATCTTTCTGCATGCATGGCCAATGGATCATCTCGGAGTGGACGCGATCATTGATTTCTTCAAATCTGCAAGACTGAAAGCCAAATGAGTGCATTTCTTTTAAAATTTAATAATCTTTGATTAGGTTAAGGGGGAATTATTAGTAATGCGTTAAGGCCCTCTTAATTATGATTAGCAGTTTTAATTAATCTTGAGGCACTTAACTCGTTCAATGCTTAAACTTTAATACTTTGGGTGATGTGTGATCATTCGATTTCATCACAATGGAGTGTTGCCCTTGGATATTTTTTATTTGCATGATATTTAATCAAAGGGGGTGTGTAACCCTTATTTTAATTAAATTGGTTGCCTTTAGACTTTGGGTTATAAAAATTCAACCATGTAATGCTATTGACTCATTTGATTTAACCTTTAGTTTACTCATCAAAGCACGTTCGTCTGATCAAGATGGATTTGAGCGCTACCTTTAGATTTATCAAAAGTGTTCAATGTTTACCCAAATGGGGCACATAACCCTTACTTGCCTTTAATCAATTCATATATCTAAGACTTTAGGTTATGTACTTAGGTCCGAATTATCAATATTATTAGAGACACAAGGAGTTAGGGGTTTTTTCATTTTATTTAGGTTTGAAAAAATTGATCAATTTTATAATTAGGTTTAATTTGAGTCATGAATTATAATCCCTTTAATAAATCAGAGAAGTTTAACGGCTAATTATTTCAACGATTAAAGACAATTTAGTGAATGTTCGATTAATTTGAACTCAAAAGACTTTTTGATTATCAGATAAAATTAACGGTCACAAAGGAAATTTTAATTAACGGTTAAGGCCACAACTTTAGACTTGATTAAGATTAAGATTTTTATAGCTATTATTAGGGATCAAACCATTGACAATCAATTTCTCAGAGGGGAAAGCAACAAAGACCAACAAAATTTGGTAACTTTATTAAGCCAAAAGTTTAAATTTGGGGGTATCTGATGTTGAGTCAAATTTGGCTCCAACATAGGCTCTGACTGGGACAATGTGCTAAAAACTTGAGGCACTTGAGAATTCCAGAATCTCCTGGTTTTATTACAAGCTTTGGACAGAATCACAAACCATCAAACATGATTAGAAAAACATAAACAAAGAAAACTTAAAACTGAAAAGATACAATAAAGCAACAACAAACATGATATCAAAGCAATAGAGTATCCAAAAACTGTTATTCTCCTTAGTCAAATTTAGATCAAAGGATCAAAATTTTAAGTTCAGATGAGCTTTTGAAATATTGTTATGATTGTTCAGCAAGGTCCTAAGATATGATTATACATAATGCATCAAAGTTGGTTGTTCCATCATGCCTTGGCCTAAGTGTGTGTTAGTGCATTCATTTTGATTCCTGGGTCTTCCAGAACTTCATCATGTTTGGAAAATAGTCAAGCCTAATAAGTAATTTCACTCTTTAATATTTTTGCCATTTGTAGGGCTCCACTGCTAGTCAAGCGTCTATAGCCTCGGTGGAGATGCTACTGATCCCATATGGTTTTACTCTACTTCCAGTCAGGCGTCTATAGCCCCGGTAGAGGTTTTCCAAGATATCTCAGATATTAACTCAATCTGCATTATTTAAATTTTCTTTCTCTTTTTGAGAAATATTTGGATATAAGCAGATTGTGCAATGAGTGTGCCTGAGTTGAGGATCAATTTTTGGCTAAAGGATAGAGTGTAATGATTTTTAGCTCAACCATCTTACCAAAGATAACTCTATCCCTTGGACCCTAAAATTTCTCTTTAATAGTATTTGTAATGTGAGGCTTTGTCAGGATGGACCAATAACTCTGATTTTACTCTATTTTGTTTCATACCATATGACAATTGCATGAGCATTCAAATTTGAAAATTGTAAGCATCATCAAAATCTAAAATAAATTTCCTCTTCTCTTATTTGTCTTTAGAGAAATAAATAGTAAGGAATACTCATCATCCTATGATAATCATGAGAAACAACACAATTAAAACCACACAAAGCAAAACAGAACAAAACAAAAAGAAAACACTTGACTGACAAACAAAACAACACAACATTTGACAAAAACACTCTGTTTTTGGATTTTTATTTTTATTTTTTATTATTATTTATTTTTATATTTTTATATTATTTTAGGGCATTTACTCCCTATTGACCCCATGGCAAGGGTTGTAAATCTTGAGATGTATACCATTGATGGGGATTTTCATCAGTTCTCCTTCCAAGGTTTGCAACTTGTAAGTGTTTTGACCAACAACTTGAGCTATTTGGTAAGGGCCAATCCACTTGGGTTCAAGCTTTCCTTTCTCACCATGCTTATCATTTTTGGGATCCCAGTAGATTACTATATCACCTTCAAAAAAGGGAGTACCTTTTGCTTTCTTGTTAAATGATTTTACAGTTTTTTGAGTTTGATCAATTATTTTGTTTAAGGTCTCTCTTCTTTGTTCTTGCAACTGGACAATTTGGTCTAATCTTCTCTGCAAGGCATCAGGGTTCTCATGGTCTTGTAACAATAGGGAAAGTGCTAATTTTTCTATTCTAGGGGGTAACAAGGCTTTCTCTCCATACACCATTTCGTAAGGAGTTCTACCTATATTTCTCTTTAGTGATAACCTATCTGCCCATAGAGCAAATTTTAATTCACTATCCCAACTCTTCTTATTTTTACCCAATGATCTTTTAATTATGGTAATTAAATTTTTATTTGATGACTCAACTAGACCATTTCCTTGAGGGTAATAATTTGTAGAGTGGGAGAGTTCTATTCCATACTTAGCACAAAATTCTACCATCTCAAATGATACAAAATATTTCCCATTATCTATTACTAACTTTTGAGGAACCCCAAATCTAGTTAGAATACTTTCTTCTAAGAAATTTATAATAGTTTGAGATGTAGAACTTCTAAGAGGAGCAACTTCTACCCATTTGGTGAAGTAATCTATTGCAGTTATGATCCATTTATGTCTACCTGATGAGTTTGGATTGATTTCTCCAATTAGATCGATGCCCCATTGTGTGAATGGTGCTTCTATGACCACTGGCTTGAGAGGCATAGCTGCCAAATGCTTCTTACCTACAAAAACTTGACAATTATGACAATTCCTAACATATTGATATACATCTTTGAAAAGGGAAGGCCAATAATAACCTGCTCTCATGATTCTATTAGCAGTAGCTTTTGGAGCAAAATGTCCTCCACAAAAACCATCATGAAATTCTTTAATTATTTCTAGGACTTCATTTTCATACAAATAGACTAATAACACACCATCAAGGTGTCTCCAATAAAGCACACCATCTTGCACATGATATTTTTGTGTTTGTAGTTTTACTGATCTCATTCTATTAGTTGGCATATCTTTTGGGAAAGATAAAGTTTGTAAGTATGCTAATATTTCATCATACCATTTACATTCAACATTATTAATCCTCCTGATGTCATGTGTCTCATCTACTATAACAATATTATTAGAGTCCTCTCCTTCTTTATATGCTAAATATTTTTCTAAACCTTACCCTCTTATAGTTTTGACTATTTTGAATTCAGCATCATATTGTAATAGTTTCACCATCCACCTTGCAGGCCTTCCTAGTGGTTCAGATTGAGTGAAGACATATTTTATTGCTATGAAAGGGATACAACAGTAAACTTTATTTGAACCAAATATACCTTTGAAATGTTCTAAATATTGAATCACTGCATAAGCATGTTTTTCTAACAAGGTATACTTAAGATGTGCTCCTTTTAATCCTGAACTCATGAAAGCTATTGGCATTTCATTATTTTCATCATCCTTCTAAGAAAGGACTACAACAATGGAATGCTCAGATGCAATGAGTAGATATTGAAATATTTGAGTAATTGGGGTAGTTTAAGATTGGGGCAGTAGAAATGGCTTCTTTTATATTTTTAAAAGCTTCCATGTTTTTTGTTGTCCATTTTATTTCTCTAGTATTTTTAACCATGTCATTTATGGGTTTAGTCATCTCTGCAAAATTGGGAATGAATCTTCTAACAAAATTTATTTTTCCAAAGAATGACCTGACTCCTTTTATGTTTTTAGGAGGGGGAATTTTTGAGATAGCTTCTATTCTTTCTGGATCTATACTCACCCCTTTTTCTGAAACTATGTGTCCTAGTAATTTCCCCTGTGTTGTTCCAAATATGCACTTCTTAGGATTTAGGGAAATTCCAAATTCTTTGCATCGGGCAAAGACTGCAGCTAGATGTTCCAAATGATCCTCTAGATTTTTAGAAAATATTGTGATATCATCCAGATACACCACTACTATTTTGAACATCAACCCTTTGAAGGTAAAATCCATTGCTCTCTGAAAGGTAGCACCTGCATTCATTAGACCAAAAGGTATTCTCAAATATTCAAAAGTACCCCAGGGTGTGGTGAATGTTGTCTTATGTCTATCTTCTAGATTAATTTGTATTTGATTATATCCAAAAAATCCATCTAACAAGGACATTCTAGATGAACCAACTACTGCTTGCAATAGTTGTTCCATATTGGGCAATGGATAATTGTCTTTTAATGAGCTTTTATTCAAGTTTCTAAAGTCTACATAGAGTCTAATATCCCCATTTTTCTTTCTAACTGGTACTAAATTGGATATCCAAGATGAAAATCTTACCTTTCTGATGATTTTGGAATCCAATAATTTTTGTACCTCTTTTTGCATTATTGGGTGTAGGGTAGGGTTATACTTCCTCTGTTTTTGTCTGAATGGCTTGGAATCTTCCTTCAGAGGTATTATGTGTGACATAACATCTATTTTGAAGGTTTTAAGATCTTCATATGTCCAAGCAAAGTGTTCCTTATTTTTCTTTAAGAAACTGATATATCTAGCTTTTTCCTTTTCTGGTAAAGTTGTGTCTATTTTTACTATTTTGGGCTCTTCAATTGTACCAATATTAACATCTTCAGCTATAGTCTCTTTCAAGAGAGGTTTGAATGCTTTATCAAAATCATCAAATAAACTCTCTAGAGAAACTAATCCTTTTGGTATTCTATTTGTTTTCAGTTGGATTACTTCTACTGGTTCTCCTATTTGATATTTTAATTTTTCTTCATCCTTTTCATCACAGATTATATCTGCATATTGATTTTGTAAGGTCATGAAGTCTTTTATGTCCACATCATCTTGGAAGACCTGTAAGTAAACAATGTTATCTGGTACAGAAGGCTTATAGACTGAGATGGTTGGGAACCTGTCCATATACTCTATAGTAATTTTTGGATGGTCCAAGCCTGATGCATTTACAGCTAAGAGGTCTGCAACATGGTTCTGTTCTCTAGGAATGTATGAGATATTGAAAGCTAAAATTTTTTCAATTTCTTCCAATACTGCAGTTTTATATTGTTTTAACCTAGGATGCTTGGTTTGATACTTTCCTCTTATCTATTGGATGATTAATTTTGCATCTCCAGTTACAATTAGGTAGTTTATTCCCAACTCTTTAGCTTTCCTCAATCCTAGCAATAGAGCCTCATACTCAGCTACATTATTAGTGCAAGGGAATTCTAGTCTGTAAGGAATACCAAGGTAGTTTCCTTTTATGTCAGTCAAATTAACTCCTGCACCTGCTCCAGATTGAGATTTAGCTCCATCAAAAGTCATGGTCCACATTTCTTGTGTTAATACTCTATCTGATTCAGCATCAACCATTTTCATAACTTTTGGATCCATGTTTTTGGCTTCTGGTACTTCTACCAAGAATGGGTTATGCCATATTAAATAAACTTCCATTCCTTTTTCTTCCATTGAATTTACTAAGTTTATCATGGTGTCATCTATCTTAATTAACTCTACAGAATATTTATTGAAAGGTTCTCTTCGTAGAGTTACATTTTCTTTATCTGACATTGGAATGGTAGCATAAGACCAATCCAATTGAATTGATCCCCCTAATTGTTCTGCCCAATGCCTGCTTAGTAGTAGTGAAAATAAAGGGTCAACATCGACTACTGCAACATCCATCACTATCCACCTTTATTGGGGTGTTGGTCTAGGAAAACCAATAATCCAATTATCACTCCAACGCAAGGTACTTGCCTACTATCCATTACTGATATAGGAGCAGAATCTCTTGTATAGATTAACCCCATTTGGTCAGCTATCATTTTGGGCATGATATTGTGTGAAGCTCCACTATCCAGCATACAATTATGAATTACATACCTCTCTCCTTCATCTAAATTATATCTTAATGATACATAGAAGGGTCTGACAGAGGATGGTGATCTTGTATCATGTTGATTTTGTCTAGCAGCATGGCAAGTTGGATCTTCTTTTTGTTCAATCAATCCAAATGCTCTATAGACTTGTTCTCTATATTGTTGAACTTTCATAAGCTCACCAAATGTGATATTAACTTTCTATTTACTGAGTTCTGACCCAACATCAAATTCTATATTTTTTACATCAAGTGGTTTGTTGCATTCTTCTTTAGATGTTTCCTCTTCTAACTCTACTAGCTCAGGGATTACCTTTTTGGGGGTTCTATCAATTTTCTCTTTACTAATATTTTTGTTTGTGAAGGATTGTTTTCTTATTTCACTAGTGGAAGCTTTCTCTATTCTGTCAAGGATTGTTCTATTTCTTAAATTCAGAGTATGGGTAGCTTCTAATTCCTCCACTTCTTTAGCAGTGGGAATTAATTTCCCTTGCTTCATTTTATCATATCTTGACTCATGTGGTCTTTGTAAGATTTTGGTACCTTCAACTACTAAGATCTGAGGATGATGATTTGAAGCATACTTATCCATGTTCTCTTCAAAGAGTCTTTCTCTTGACTCATCTTCTAGAGACCAATAGGCATTAATCCTTATATCTTCTTATGAATCATCATTAAGATCTATATTGTGTTGTTTACTTAAGTAAATACCACATCCTTCTGGGTTATGGGGGGCATCACAAGTTGAGCAAAAATAAGGAAAACCTTATGCTATGTTAGCAGATGGCATGGGGTTTGGAACACTATTATGATCTCTGTCAGATTCTCTGTTCTTCCAATTATTGTTCCCATTGTTCCTATTTCTATTTCCTTCATCAGAGCCATTATTGTTTCCCCAATTCCTATTGAAATTTTTCTTGAAAGGAGGGTGATTATCAACATGTGGTCTCTCTAGTTGTGATGACTCACCATTATTTCCATTGTTTCCATTATTTCTTTCTATCCTTGCTAACCTATTGTTCATGGTATTAAACATCTCTGTCATTTGATTAGTCAATTTCTCCATTGGATCTACTTCAACTCTTCTTTGTAAATCAAAGGCTACTCTTTTGGGCTTTCTATTAGGTTGATTTATCTCCAGAGAATAAGGTTTCATTTTACCACTATCTAGCATATTTATTTCGATTTCAATCGCTTTATCCATGCATTCATCGATAGTGGTGGCTTGTTCTTGCCTTAATTCATAATTGAATTCTCCTTGGAAAGCATTTTTATAGAAACAAATTGATTAGATGTCACTAGGCCTAAGGTTAATAGGGATTTTGTTCCTAGTTTTGGAAAATCATCTATTAAAATCACTGACAACTTCATTTTCCTTTTTCTTCATAGTGGCTAACTCGGTTAACAAGGATTGTTCATTTTTCCTCTCTCCGAATTTCTTTAGGAACACAGTTTCCATTTTAGAAAAATCTGGAATGTCATTGGCTGGGAGGGAGTTAAACCACTCCCTAGCATCCTTTTCTAAAGTTTGCAAAAATAGCCTTAGGACTACATCTTCATGTTCTACCTCTAAGCTATCCAAAGCATATAAGAAACTTTTGATATGGTCTTCTCCAGTTACTACATTATTTCCTAAAAACTTGGGAAGATACTTATGGGCTTTATTAGGTAGGGCATTCAAATTTATAGGTAAAGCAAAAGGCCTGTACCTATTAGTTCTCCATAGTTGAACATTATTTTGATTTGGTTGAGCCATTGTAACTGTAGGTGTAATGGGATTTGGATTCACAGTAGCACTACCTACAGGAATATGGGGTTGGGTAACCTTAATATAATCTACTGGATTATCTACTACAATATTACAATTAATTGGGCAATGAGAATAATCAAATGTATCATCTACAACAAAATTCTAACAACATCTATATAACAACTATAATAGCAACAATATTCTAATTTTTATTTTTCTTTACGTACTTTCTACTAGTAAAGTAAGATTTATTTTCATAAACAATACTCTTAAGAAGTGGGACTTTTTGATTATGGGTAAATACCTCAGGATTCTCAAATTATGGAAATAGCTCCTTACCACTTCTCCTAGTGTGCGCCAACACGTTCTGCTCCTTCTTTCTTGATTTTTGATTTCTGGGTTTGTCTAGATAGAGTCGCCAACACAGGTAGTGCAAAAAGAACAGAATGTATGATCAAGATTGCTTGATATTTTTACTCTCAACCTCACAGGAGATGGTTCTTGAGGGAATTTCAAGAAAATCAAGAAACATAAAAAACACTTCAAAAGATAATTGAAAATTATGGGCAAAAGAAAATAAAGAACATAAAGACGTATAAAATCAAAACGCAGGTTCTTTATCCTAATTGGTCGCTTGTTGATTAAATTATAGTCATTGAAAGAAAACTATTAAAAAGACAGATTGTCTAATTAACAAGTCCTCCTCGGCAATGGCGCCAAAAAACTATTGGCGTCAGTTTGACGGGCCAGTGTAAATAGCCAAGTAAAATATGTCGTGAAATCCCAGGCCTAAAATCATGAAGATTATATCCTCGAAAATGGTGCCAAAAAATTATTGGAACAATTTCTTGCATCCATAGGATTTGATTGTCACGCTATAAGAAATTGTTTGAAACCAACGAGCTATTACAGGCTCTGGTCAACTTGCCTCTTTATTCTGATAAAAGATATATTGCTAAAGAAAAGAACCAGAATGGGTAAGGAAACCCCAGTGATAAACTTTAGATATTGCAAGTTTAAGCACTCCAGATTTTAGTTATACACTACTTATATTAAAATGACCAAGCAAAGACAACAACTATTATTATGCCTTATGTAGACCGGTGCCTAGATTCATTGGGTTGTTATAGCAATTTAACAATGTTTATAATATGAACAGAGAGAATGGAGAAAAGAGAAATTGGTGCTATTAGACTCATTCAAATATCGTAATAAATCTAACAGTTAACCAACAAAAGAAATATTCATAACACATTCAAATAATGTAATCTGCTATGAAGTAACACACAGAACTAAAGATAAAAATGATAGAATTGAACCCCAGAATTGTATTAATTTTTCAATGAATTTACATGCAGAGTTGGTAGAATGCCATTGAACTTTGTTACAACTTTTTAATACAATGAGAAAATCTTGTTCAAATAATGTAACAAGACTTCTTCAATTCTCCTATTCCAATCTGGTAACAGGAAGAATCTCTAGAGACTTTAGGCTCAAAAAGAACTGGAAATATTCTCAGCTTCTTAAGCACAATTCTACCAAAACCTACATAGCAAAGGGGAAGAATGAGGGATGATAGAGAAAAATAGACACAAAGGATACAACAACACAATTCACAGGGCACTCAAGTATACCTCTTAGAAAAAATGCTATCTCTAATGCTTGATGTTGATTCTGATCATGGTTGCTTCTTTTATAGCCTCTGGTTCTTGATTCAATTATTTTTGGCCTCATCTGGGCCTTACAGTTGTCACTCTTTGGTTTGAAAAATTTTTGAGGGTAGACAAAGATAGAGAGGACTTATTTTTGGCCTCTTCAGACCATGTTTCTTTACTAGCTTCATTTTAGCTTCCTCAACCACATGTCCTACTATCTTCAGGGTAGCCAGAGATAGAGGGTAGCACATTGGTAACATTTTAGGAGGAATTTTGGACTCATAAAGCCTGATGTATGTGAAACCCTTCAAAAAGAAATAATCTCCTATATCCTTTTCTTTAATGAAAGCTTTGACTCTAGGTCCCAGTCTCTTAGGGAGGTCACCTGTTAGGATCCAGTGAATCTCTAGCATGAAATTATCACAGAACCAACCAAAATGAGTGCATCCTTCATGTATTCTCAAAAATTTGGTTTGTACGTAAGGACTATTAGAGACCCCTATCCTTTTTCTACTCTCATTCCCCAATTTTCCATCTAATATGTGCATGATAATTGAGTAGTAAGAGAAATGGGACATTACTTTCCTTTGTTCCAAAATTACCTATTTTAAATTTGTCAACTGTGTGTGCAATTGTTCGCTCAACTCTTCTTCCTAGGCATAAATGGGGGTGTTTATTCTTCTATTGCTTTGGGATATTAAGTACAACACATTCCTACCTGCCACACTGAGCTCTTGAACTCCTAAAATGATATTAGTCATATAACAAAAATCCCTGACCCGGGGTTTGAAAGTAGTTTTTTGAAGTGGAAAATCAAATAGTGCAAGTTCATGTGATTCAAACAATGATTTAAAAACTTCTAAATCTATTAATCTCTCGCATTACCTTTCGATTACCTAGTGAATAAGTTATGTGTTTGAAGGCATCAACTTGAAGACTTGTTGGATATGTTTGGCTGTGATGTTGAACACTGGTTTGTCCTTGTTATCTCAAAATATTTTGTTTTTTCATTGTAAGCTACCACCAACCAGGCTAGTAGATCTAAAGAGTAGTATACTTTGGGGCATACCAATTTACCCAGGTTGTTGGTCCGTCTATTACTTCTAGGAAAACCTTTGTATTATAACCACTTTGCTTTGTGGAACAAGTAAGCTAACAGCCAAGGATCATTTTGTTGATTATCCATTATGGGTGCAAAGCTTTAAATGCAAGTGTTCTCAATTTCGTATTGTTGTTGTAGCACCCTAAAATTGGCGCAGTTAAACCATCAGTAAAAAGTAAAAATTTGAATTTTAACCCCGAAACCGCCCGTTAACCGCTCACCTCATTTTTTGTGCCATTTTTAGAAGTTGTTTTGACCGTTGGACGATATCATCGCCGATCTGACGATATCGTCCCAAATCGGACGAATTCGTCTGGAACAGAACGTCCAGACGATTTCGTCCCAAAACCAAATTTTCATAATTAGCTTCTGTTCCAACGACCTCTCCAACTTGGGCAGAAGCGTGTCTGCGTGGTTGGAGATTCCCACATTGAGGATCTCCCAGATTGGGATGATCCCCAACCTCCTAACCTCCCCCTAATCCTATATAAACTGGGATTTTTCTAGTTTATCCCCCTGGATCCCCTGATTCCCTCTTCTCCTATTTCCCTGACTCTCTCCCTGACTCCCTATAGGATTTTATATTCGTGTTTTCAAGTTTTTGTTGCAGGATTTCACTGTGTTTCAGTCGGAGATAGCTCGGATCGTCGCAAGTGATTCAACCACAATTTTGGATGATCCTGTCAAGATCGGCGATGATCTCGTACGATTGCAGATGATCTTGACTGCAATTCAGCTTGGGGGCAATCAGAGTCCCGAGTTTGCATTTTCTACCTCGTTTCTTTATTTATTGGTGCATTAGATTAATTTACTTCTGTTTTGCATCTTGGAGTTCACCTCATTTAGCATAATTGCATGATAAAATTCAAAATAAGTTACCAAAACATTGCATCTCATTTAATTTGATATCTGGATTTGTTATTTAAGCATCTACACTCTCATTTCTATCACTTTGCATCATTCTTGCAATAGTATTTTTGGTTTTTGGTGTCTGTTTTCTTGATTGCAGGTTTCTGATGAATTCGTCAGGTCGTTGATGATCCTGGGTGATCTCAGATGATCGACTATGATTTGGGATGATTCTGTACAATTACAGATGATCCTGTCATATCCGGGATGATCTGGACTCCTACAAGCTTCAGAATCTTCATCAGACATCAGAAATCAGGTGTACTCTTCTCCATTTAACATATTCTCTGTATTTAATCGCATTAGGATTCATTTATGTTTGTTGTCTTCATATAAATCAGAATTTTCATATAGAATAGCTTAGCTTCATTTTGGCCAACCTAGGAATCTGAATGATTGAACATAAAATGAACAAATCAAACCCATTCTCAACCTAGGCATGGAAACTGCCACTCAAAGTTTCCTGGTGAACCCCACCATCCATCAAAAATTCACCTTTATACCCCTCCCCCGAGAGGCGCGACCTTCAAAGGGCCTCTCCATCCGAGGTATTGTTCCATCCTTTTCGCATCCCCCTTTCGGGCATGGATCCTTTAGCCTGAAGGTAAGGGTGCAAAAAATTTGGGCGATACATTTTGGTGAACCCGACGTGAAACTAAAACACCTTTTGAAAACAATCCAAAAAAAAAAACACATTATTAAGAACATCTAGAATCATTAGAAAACTATTAAATTTGCATATCATACTTAGATGGTAGATTATAATAGAAGACGAGCAGTCTCCATAAATGTTGAAAATCAATTAACGGCCATAGAGATTACTTATGTGCTTAGAGTACCTCAAACATATAGAGCCCAACCTTTGTGGGATGAACTTGATAGGAGATTGGGTATTATTAAATCTAGATCTGCAGAACTTAGGCAAATTAAGAGGTTTGTCCTAGATAGAATCCTGGATCCTGATCAGGTGACTTTGTACCATGAACTTCAGAGAGCTTGCCATAGGTGGTTAGCCGATAAAAGAGCACTTGTGTCTTCTGAATTATACACCTTTGAGGAATACCTTGAGAACGCAGTTGTAGTACATAAATTTCTATCTCGTATAGAGGATCAAGAAGTCATTCTTACGGATAGAAAGAGATGGAATAGAGTTCCTAGAGCTGTGTTGTATCGAGAGTATTGCCATGAACTTTATTTTTACATGTCGAGTCTGAAATAGATCATATTACCATAGCACACTTTGTCAAGTTCTTGAAAAACAACTTCCAATTTGAAGAGGAGCATTTCATGACTCCTGATGAACTTGACCCTATCAATGATATCCATAAACTATTCATAGAAAACTAAGTGATTCTTTCTACTATTGTTTCTTATAACTAGCATGTTGTTTGTTATTTTTATTCTCGTAAAATAATAATATAATAAAATCACACAAAAAAAAAACAAAATATTTCCTTTTAAAATATTATAGTAGGTATATAGTTAAAATATATACCTCTCAACCCTATCAAAAAAAAAAAAATATATATATATATATATATAAATATATATATTTGCTAAAACCTAAGTTTAGCACAATGCCTAGACTTAGGAATGGAAAACAAACCGAAGAAGATGAAGATTGGTTAGGAAGACCATTAATTGACCAAAATGTCCCTCCTGAGGACCAAGTTCAGGAAGAAGAAATCCTAGACCAACAAGAAGAAGAGCTTGTTGTAGGAAATGAACAAGAAGAAACTATTAGAGAGGAAGGATCCTCATCCCCTAAAATGTCTCCGGGAGGAGCTATCACTTTTGAGAACATGGAACAATTCTGGAAGTTCATTAATACTAATATTGGTGTTTTTAATAGAGCAGCCCATATGGACAAGGATCGAATTAGTGACACTCAAGCAACTCTAGAAGAAGTATTTCAAACACACACTAATCCCTTGTCCTTTATTGATCAAGAGAGTGATCAAGCTGGACCATCCAATTTGGATATAGTAGCTGTGATCCAGAACATGCAACAACAACAGGTTACCCAACCATCTAAAGTGCCTGTTAACAAGCCTAGGGTCATTCCCGCACAAAAGAAACCATCATTTACTGCTCTATTTCGCCAAGCTCTTGATCAACATACCTCAAATCAACAAAAACCCAAAACAAAACCGAACACCAATTACCAACAATCTAAGGTACAACATAATACTATTACAAATCCCCTTCATAATACTCTTCCTACCAACACTTTGCATAATAGCAATATAACATCTAATCCTTATGTCACACCATCATACACTCATAGATCCCATACCTATGTGCCACCGAACCAATATGGTGGACAAACTAGCAATCTGGAAGCCGTGGTGAAACAGTTAGTTTCCCGCATGGACCAGATAGATCCCTACCATCCCTCATACAATTATCGAGAGATGTGTAGTCAGCCTTTAGATCCTATAGTCGTAGCACAGCCGTATCCTAAACATTTTCCTATGCCTGTTCTTCCCATATATAAAGGAACCGAAGATCCCATAGAGCATCTTCGTATGTTTAGGATAGCATGTCATGATATATCACATGATGACTTGTTATTACTAAAAATGTTCCCGAAAATCTTGGGAGGAATGGCATTAGAGTGGTATTATCAATTACCCACTAATTCTTTGAGGAATTTCGAAGAAACTGCCGAGTCTTTTGTTCATCAATTTAGTGCCTACATCGAAAGAGATGTGACCATTAAAGATTTGTATAACTTAAAATAGGGCAAAGATGAATGCTTTGCTGATTTCCTAGCTAGGTGGAGACAGTTGATAGGAAAATTGCACTTTGTGTTACCTTATAGGGAGATGTTGGACATCTTTATTAATAATTTGCAAGAGCAACTATCTTACGAATTATCAACTGCTACCTTGACCACCTTCGATCAGGCTATAGACTTAGCCCGAAGAGTGGAAGATGCTCTCATTAGGAGAGGCCAGCTTAAAAAGAGAGACGATGAGAAAACATCCAAAAATCAATATAAGAATAAACAAGTTGTGGGTGATGGAGTCACCGATAGCAGAAATATTGCTAATGTTAATGCTGCGAAGACAACGGAGAAGTTTGTATTGAAACCTCCTGATAGACCTCCTCGAGAATTTACTAGGTTAAATCAACCTTTATCAACTATTCTACCGTAATTATTAGAATGAGGTTTGATTCAATTACCAAATATTCGGGAACCTGATCCAACTATACCCGGATA
Source organism: Wollemia nobilis (assembly GCA_028583015.1). NCBI lineage: Eukaryota > Viridiplantae > Streptophyta > Pinopsida > Araucariales > Araucariaceae > Wollemia > Wollemia nobilis. Next base: position 2,551,221 of record JAQPPZ010017096.1, read on the forward strand.
CAGAGCAGATTTACACTTTGACTTCCATAGAGGACCTGGACACACTACCAACTCTTGTAAAATATTAAAACATAAAATACAGGACTTGATTGATAACAATGAGATGGAGGTGCAAGCCTTTCAACCTAAGCAAAATCCTCCTAATAATGTTCAAAAGAATACCCCACAAAACCAGAATCAGAATGCCAATCAGTCATTGGACATCTTTCAACATCCCTTACCAAAACATGGTAAGGAGGTGGCTAATCAAATTGAACATCATAATGTCCCTCCTCCTGCCCGATATGTAGGAACTATTAGTGGGCATTTACCTATTCATGATCTAGAAATATTTGACACAACTTTATCCATGGTTACAACCAGGCCTCTATATAATATTTAGATACCTGATCTTAGTGATACAGAATATGAGACTGAGAGTGATATGGAAATCACATCAAATCAATCGAATAGTTCTAATGATGAATCGGATCCTATTCACCCTATCACAAGTTATATGGTTCCAGAAGAGCCATTTCCAAGAAGAGTCACTACTAGACCATCATCTCACCGATTACTTTCTAATGAGCTAGCTATAAACGCTAGACCAAGACCCATTCATCATCCACAGAATAATATTGTGGGTACCATCGAAGCTATTACTAGACAACAGGCTCAAAATTCTCAACAAGATCAAATTCAGAATGGTGGATCAGCTCCATTTGTTTTGAAGGTTCCTAATAAAGGGAATCATTCACCTAATGTTCAACCTAAACCTCCTTATAATATTAATGAACAATTATCAAATATTACAACTAGAATTTCTCTCTTGGACCTTTTAAGATCTTCTCCTACACATAGAGATGAATTAATGCTCACATTAAGTCAGATGATGGTACCACAAGACATTCAACCTGAAGCCATGGCCAATACTATAATAACTCGTGAAGTTGATTGTATTGACTTTCGGGATAGAGACATACCGCAACATAGTTTACATAAAGATAACCCCTTGTATATTACTGCCTTAATTGGAGATGTAGCAGTCAAACGAGTCTTGATTGATAATGGTTCATCTTTAAATATCTGCACTTTTGACTTCTACCAAATATTTGGGTTTAGAAGTGATGAAATGAAAAGAACTGATATGATCATAAAAGCTTTCAATGATGAAACACAAGAAACGTGTGGAGTTATTACCATTCCATTGCAAGTTGGTCCAAGAACCTTGGATACGACTGTGTTTATTGTACATTGCCCTGCATCGTACAATATACTCTTGGGTCATCCTTGGATCAACGCGATGCGAGCTGTTCCCTCAACTTTACATCAATGTGTTAAGTTCAAATTTAAGAATCAGTTGGTTACCATTCATGGTGATCCAAGACCCTTTGATATGTGTGCTTTGGCAGAACCTATTGGAGTTCAATTTTGCCCTGCTCTATCATCCACACATCCTAATTCTCATTATCCATCTAAACATGTGAAACTCACACCCACAACGTCATCTACTTCTTCTCCATCAATTGCACCTCCACATATAGCTCAACCATCTTCTGAACAAACCACATTAGGACCTAAGAAAGATCCTAATCCCACAACCAATGTCTCTTGTTCTACTCCTATAACTTCCATACCTTTAATAGACCCATCTATCGACACCTCTACACCATCTACATCCACCAAATTCATATTTTCTGCATCGAAAGACGTAGGGAATGTTCCTTCTACCTCTTATGCTCTTACTGACGAGCTCTTACCCGATCTATCTAAAATTCTTATATCAGAAGAAACGAATGCTTCTATGCAAGATTCCCTTATTTTAAATAATTTGCCACCATCTCCTCGTACCTTGGGCCTCCCATAGCCTATGGGAAGTATTTACCAAGTCGGGAGCTGTGCCTTTATTTATAAGGGATATGGCTAGGGTAGAATACCCAGAAACATCAGAACTCATTATGATGGATATGCTCGATGTTATTTTACTAATGAGTATATTAAAGCCAAACCTATAATGCTTAAATTGGGATATAAAGGGAAAGGTTTGGGACCTTTCCAGAATGGTATGAAAGAACCTTTTGAGGTAGAAGCATGGCCCGCCCGATGTGGTGTGGGCCTATTTTCTAGTAAGGGTCAGCCATTCCCATTTGAGGATGATGACCATCTTATATGTTACCAAGATTATTTAGATGAACGTGATGCTTTGCGTTTAATGAATAAGACATTCACATGTAATATGCTATCTATAGCTTATCCTGAGATGATCGTTGAATTCGACGATGAGTTGGAGGGAGATATCTTTCATGATGTCTCCATTGAGGAATTATTACATAATGGATTTTATTTTGATGGCTCTATACCTAGTATAGCCCGACTTGAGGCCACGACTCCTCAAGATGAATTATCCAAGCTAACCTTGGAAGAATTACAAGAATTGGGCGTTTCACCCGCCCCACCTAATTTTGAGAGAGATCTACACATGGAAGTAGAAAATGTCATAAAAATTAACATTGGAACCAAGGATAACCCTCACATAATCAACATTGGATCAGAATTGAGTCAAGAAAAATAGGATAAATACATTGCATTTCTTAAAGAATATGAAGATGTCTTTGCTTGGACATATGAAGATATGCCGGGTTTAGACCCTTCTGTAGTTATGCATCACCTAGTAGTGCATCCGGATGCTAAACCTGTTAAGCAGAAGCTTAGAAAAATGCATCCTAAAGTGGCCTTACTAGTCAAAGGGGAGTTAGAAAAACTCCTGAATGTTATTTTTATACAAGCCATTGATTATGCTTGAATGGATCTCGAATGTAGTTCCAGTAACTAAGAAAGAAGCTACTAAGATTAGGGTTTGTACAGACTTTAGAGATATTAATGTTGCATGCCCTAAAGATGATTTTCCCCTTCCCAATATGGATCAGATCATTGATTTTACTACTGGGAGTGGAATGATATCCTTAATGGATGGATTTTTTGGTTATAATCAGATCAGGATAGCTCCTGAAGATCAGGCTAAAACAACCTTTATTACCCCTTGGGGGACTTTCTATTGGAAAGTGATGCCATTTGGTTTGAAGAATGCAGGTGCAACCTATCAACGAGCCATGACTTATATCTTTCATGATATGATGCATGATATACTACATGATTATGTAGATGACATTATAGCGCGTTCTACTGAAGAAGATGACCATTTAGATGACTTGAGAAAAGTATTTGATCGGTTAAGGGAATATCTTATCCGATTGAATCCAGCCAAATGTATATTCGGAGTTAAGTCAGGTAAATTATTGGGGGTTATAGTTTCTTTACGTGGCATCAAAATTGACCCTCTCAAGATTACGGCTATCACTGATATGCCCGCACCTACAAATATATCTGAATTACGGAGTCTACAAGGTAAGCTTCAAGCTATCCATCGCTTCATCGATAAGTTGGCGGATAAAACTGGACCCTTTCTTAAGCTTCTTAAGAAGGATGTCTCTTTCCATTGGGATGATGAATGTAAGGAAGCATTTGAACTCCTCAAACAATATCTTCTTAACCCACCTATACTTTCACCACCTAAACCTGATCGCCCATTTATCTTGTATATTTTTGCTTCAGATTTTGCTTTAGGAGCTATGTTAGCTCAACTTGATGATGAGAAAAGAGAGCGTGCTAATTATTACATTAGCAGAACATTAATTAGTTATGAAACCCGCTACACAACATTAGAGAAGTTATGTCTAGCAGTCATATTTTCTACACAGAAACTATGCCATTATATGCTCAGTCAAAAAACATACGTTATTGCTAAATCCGATCCCTTACGGTATCTCATGAGTCGACCTTATTTATCTAGTCACACAATGAAGTGGGTTCTTGCTCTAAGCGAGTTTGAACTCATATTTATAGGACAAAAGTCTGTTAAGGGTCAAATCATAGCAGATCAATTAGTTGTTGCACCCTTAGAGTCCACCCATCCCCTCGTCATTGAGTTTCCTGACGAATGCCTTAACCTAGAGGCGGATCATTCAGAGCAATGGTCCTTATACTTTGATGGAGCCCGATGTATGAGTGGGGCTGGTGCAGGTATTATTTTGATATCTCCATAGAAACATCTCATACCTCTATCCTTTAAATTAACGTTTGCCTGTACTAATAACACTGCTGAATATGAGGCTCTAATCCTTGGATTACGAGCTGCCCTAGCACTAAAAATTAAAAATCTATTAGTTTTCGATGATTCTCAACTTGTTATAAATCAAATTAATGATGTTTATCAGACCAGAGATGATAAATTGTGCCCATATAAAGCATATGTATTACAATTAATATCTTTATTTGATCAAGTTACCTTGGAAGCTATTCCTAGAACTAGCAATCGTGCGGCTGACGCTATGGCCGCAGTTGCATCTCTTTTACCCTTGGAGTTAGATGATGAATATGCTACCATCATTATTCATCGACTCTAGGAACCCGCTTCAACTAAATCATGCTTGGAACCTTTGGACGTGTTTCTAATCAACGAAACTATTCCTGAACTTTGGTACACTGACATCCTCAATTTTCTTCAAAATGGGACCTTCCCTGAAGGTTTTAATAGAAACCAATGCCGGTTATTACGTAGACGAGCAAGTCGCTTCGTAATAATTGGCAATACATTATATAGGAGATCTTTTGAAGGTATCCTATTAAGATGTTTGAATCTAGAAGAGTCTAGATCAGCTTTGAGTGAAGCCCATGATGGATCTTGTGGGGGACACTTTAGTGGTAGCGCCATTGCTAAGAAGCTCCTTAGGATAGGATATTTTTGGCCTACCATGGAGAATGATGCACATGATTACGTGCGCCATTGCGACAAGTGCAGAAACACGCTGACCTTGTCCATGCGCCTGCACAAGAACTGCAGGCTATTTCATCTCCTTGGCCCTTTTCAAAATGGGGCTTAGACATCATCAAAAAAATCAATCCTGTGTCATCTGATGGACATAAATTCATCATAACCACCATCGAGTATTTTACGAAGTGGGTCGAAGCTATGCCCTTAGCTTCTTGCATTGGAACACAAGTTTCCAAGTTTATTCTTAATCAAATTATTTGTAGGTTCGAAATTCCTACAAATCTCATCTCGGATAATGGAACTTGTTTCAAAAACAAAGATGTAAAGAAACTATGTCAAAAATATAAAATTCAACATCGTTGGTCCACTCCCTATTATCCTCAGGGTAATGGCCAAGCAGAAGCATCTAATAAAACATTAATTAAAATCCTCAAGAGACTGGTCAATAAATCTGGCCGTGATTGGCACATTCAATTATATCCTGCTTTGTGGGCTTATCGAACTAGCATTCGTACTCCCACGGGCACTTCACCTTTTGTTTTGGTTTATGGCGCTGAAGCTATTTTTCCCTTTGAATTAGAAGTTCCTTCTTTGGCTCTGCTACTTCAAGATACTGAAGTAGGAGATGAATATCATGCTGGAAGATTTAGTCAGCTGGAACTCCTAGATGAGAAGTGCATTAATGCTTTGGAGCATCTTCGTGCCTACCAGAACAAGCTCAAACGAGCATATCTCAAGAAAGTTCATAATCGATCCTTTGAGATCGGTGACCTCGTCTTAAAAGAAAATAAAAAAATACTAATGCAACTAAAGACCTTAAAGGCAAATTCGAGCCTAACTGGCTTGGGCCATATATTATCACTGCTAAATTTGGATCGGGAGCATACAGATTAGCTACCTTAGATGGTAAAGATCTTAAAGAACCTATGAACATTATGCATCTTAAGCGCTATTATGCATAAATATAGTAATTTCGATCACTGTATATATTATACATATTGTCTCATATTAGTAATTCATATAAAAATTTCAAAAAAATAGTAATATTATGTATTCTCTCAAATCATAAATTAAAATCAAAATATAAAAAAATCAAAATCATCAAAATCCTCAAAAACATCTTCTATTTTGCACCTGTCAATTCTTGAAGTATTGCATTTATATTTTCAGTTATTTTGGATAAATTAGCATTTATCTGGAATCCCTCACTTTCACACTCACATGAATAAATATCTTGATCTTATTTGGTATGATTATTAATCTCTCTTATATCGAAGTCCACAGTTGAATTAAATAAAGTTTTGAGCATAGAGAACTGATCTTGTTATTTACTTGAACCAAGTACACCTTTTCACATTAAAATGATTTCATTGCAAATTCAAAATGATGCTACATAGTAGAAGTGGTCTCTTGAGCGAAAAGTTTCCCCTGCTATCCTATCATGCACATGGTCTAGAATCTTTGAGAATTGACAAAAGGACAAGCTCACCCCTGCCCAGAATAAAAATCCCTTGCTCTACAGCCAATCCGAGCAAGTATCCCTAGTATAGGAAGAAAAAGAAAATCAAGAAAAATCATGAGAAAAAGAGAAATTATTCAGAAGCACTATTGCAGTATCATTTTGTACCATCTCAACAATATTTCAGCATTATCTCAGTGTCAAGCAAAATACAAAAAAAAAATAGAAAAAGAAAAGAAAAGAAAAAGCAAAAAGCAATAAATCCCTTCCCCCCTTTTGAAAGAAAAGAAGGGTGAATGAGCTTGAATCCCTGGAATTCTCAATTATTCAAAAATCATGAGGTAAGCCCCATAACAGGTGGTTTGTGCCCAACCCGCTTGGCCTTGGGTAACTCCTAGCATGGTGATATGTCTGTCACATTAGCGACCTTCTTTTGTACAGACCTATGTCCGCTCATGGATCAGCTAGCTCTTGATGACCCGACTTACATAGTAGTCTGGTACGGTTACATGCATATAAATCATGGTCAATGAACACTCATTTGGTTAATTCAAATTACTTGTATCAAATTATCTTGCTCAAAATCGGTAAATGAACAATACAATTGCACACACATTTGTGTTTGAGAGATTTTGTATCATTATGATAGATCAAGATCGGCAATGAACTCACATATGCACACGGGGTTCCTTATAAATCTAAAATTTGTCTTTGAGATAATTTAAAATATTTATTCAAATCTTCTGGAATAATTTGATTTTCTTACTTGAGAATATCTGTTTAGCGTAAAATCAATTAAATACATTTTTTTCAAAAATCCAAAATTTTCTTGCAAAACATGTTCAAAAATCTAGCAATAAAGTCACATTTATATATTTTCGACTTTCGTGACGATGGTATAGTTCCTAAACCTAAATTGGAATTTTATGCCTAGTGCAAGTCCTCATTTTTATATTTTTTGTTTATCTCAAAATCAAAAATCAACTATGCAATAAAACTATTATATCAATTTCTTCTTTGGATTTCGCGATGATGGTATAAGTCTATACCTAAAATTCTATGCCTAGCGCAAACCATCGTTCTAATTTTATTTCCCATTTATTTAATCCATAAAAGCATATGGCTTAAATCATTATGTTACACAATTGTGCTTTAAAAAGAACGAAAACTTTCCTATTTCATTTCATTATGTCAACATTCATTTTTTTGCGACGATGGTATAATTCCTAGGGAATTGTTCAAATTTCTATCATACTTAGGAATTTTATGCCTAGAAAAAATCATATTTTTAATATTTCATGCATAATACTTTCATGGAAATCTGAAAACAAATCATCACTATCATCATTTTTCATCATCACAACACAAAGTCTTAAGAAAGTCTCTTAAGCACCCTTTTACTTTTAGCAATATTTCTCTCATACCGGGATTAGCTTAATGACCTAGCGAGCGACGACTCCATGAAATGGTCATGTAACAATGACAATGTCCTTTGAAATTATTGTTAGAAGTCACTTTATTTTCATCAAAACACACCACAACAACCAGTTTGTTTACATCAGATTATTTCATTTAATTTTATAGCATGACATAAAATTATAATATTTTCAACGACATAATTACATGAATAGTCAATCAACAATTAAAATATTAAAGCATCATAAAACATATGCACAAGTCATATCACAAAAAGAACATCATATATATATCAAGAAGTATATACATCATATCAAAATGGATTGGTATGCCATAATCTATACCCTGGCATACTCAATCATCTCAAAATAAATAGTCTATGTACAATGTGCATCTAGTCTCGAGAAGACCTCGAGCTCTCAGCCTCATCTCCTCTCCCACCCTGAGGTGGAGGAGGTGGTCCCATCGAAGCCCATCCTATGTCATGGGTCCTCGACGTCGATCGTGATGATGTCCTCGATGACCCCATCCTGATCGGCTCCGCAATGTCGATTGGCAATTGTATCCTCTAGCCCTCTAGAACCAGCTGGTAGTACACTCCCTGATAGAACATGGTCTGAGCAACCAACCATGCCAGCTCCAGAATGCTCGCCCCTTCGCTCCGAGCCCTGAGCCGTGTAGCCTCATCCTGCAGAGTCTACACCTGAGCTCGTAGGTGGGCATTCTCCGCCCGAAGAGCTGCCATCTCGCTGCTCTCCCCCACCTCGACACCCTTGCCCCTATCGAGCGATGGTGGCCTATCCCTCTACTGAGAAGGGAGTCTCTCTCTCCTCTCCTCCCTCCTCTCTAATTGTTGTTGTCTCTCTAGAGCCTGTGGTACTCTTCGATGTCTCTCTTGAGGAGGCCATCATTGATCCCTCCCTCTATGACTCCTCGCTGCATCGATGGTAGCCTGGCACCGCCTCTCCATCCATTGCACTACAGCGTGCATCGGACCCTATGCCCTCATCATCCGAGGAGGGTGGATGCCTACATACCAAGCATCATACCCATCTGCTACCCCTACATCATCCCCATCCACTGGCTGAATGGGGGCATCATCAACATCCTGACTCTAAAACCACTGCATGTCTGGAGCCCCACTCAGTGTGGTGTTATCCCACATAGTCCGAGAGTACTCATAATCCCTAAGAGAAGGGATCCCCTACTGTAGACCGAACTACCTCAAAACTTGGTCATAGCGGTGGAGCTCTACCTCTCCCCACTCTATCCTCAACCATATGACTCACCTGATGTGAGCCAACTCCTGTCCATCCTCTGCCCACCCTGGATGCTCTCTCCATGGTCTCCAGGTGATCCGATCTAGGGTGAGGTCATCCAGCAACCTTCGAGATGTCGATAGATCTATCCATCGTTGTGACCCTCTCTAGAGCCACCAATAGAAAACTCAGGGTCTCTCTCGGTCAACTCCTATCAGTGGAAGCCCTACCGGCCTCTGCATCGCAATGTGCTCCTAGCACCAAACCTGTAGGAGTGATGTCAGCACCAGACATCGACCTCCCTTGTATACGACCCCGTAAAGGATCCTATACAATCGGCACAATACAAAGCTGCCCCAAGCAAACCTGTATCCATGGTCTCTCATGTCACAGACCACATATGAGAGTAGCCATGGTAATCTGCATCCACTCTGGTGGCATAGAAGAAGGCCACCCACCACCCCTACCAAAACCTAGGTCAACCGAGATGCCCTAGGCATCTGCCTCAAAGCCTCGATGTTCACTCTGCCCTTCTCTAGGGTGAAGCTTGGGTCATTGCACAATCTCATCATAGCATGGCCCTGATTGGCCGAAGGGGTCATGAATCGACCATGTATGGGGATCCTCAAGATCCTCCATACATCCTCTAGAGTGGGAGTCATCTCCCCTATCGATAGCCGAAAGTAGGACGACTCCGGATACCATCTCTCTGCTAGGGATGTCAGTAGCCCCATGTCTATAGGAAGTTGTGGCATCTCTGCCACATGTTGTAGTCCTACCTCTACCAGTCTGTCTCGCTCGGCCTGATCGAGCATGGCTAAGTCATCCCTTAGACCTCCGTATTTCCACTCTCGACTCTTTAGTAATCCCCTCTACAAAATAAACAATAAAACAACAAAAATCATTAGTACATAATCATTAAAAAATCAATTAAAATTAAAATCATCCCATAAAAATTTATATCGCCCATTATTGGATGATATCGTACCAAATTTAGACAAAATCATCCTTAATAGGATGAAATCATCTCCGTTCTTCAATTTGGGGATCGCCCCTTATTGGACGGGATCGCCCCTATTTCTTCGATTTCGTCCTTAGACGAAATCGGTGATATAGGGACGATTTCGATGAAATTGGGACGATTTCGTCCCGATGTCATCGATGCCCAAAAACAATTAAAATTCAAATAAAAAAATCAAGTAAATCAAGTTAAAAACATAGTACACTAGGTTTAGATCCTTACCCGCACCGGACCTCTGTCGATCTGTGCATCGTTTCCACCATTTCACTTGTAGAGCTCTGAAACAATGAAAGTGAACAGTAAAAATGAATTAGGGTTTTACCCTATTTTTCTTATTTTTATTTTAAAATGACATTTTTTAATTTTTGCTTTTTCATGCTTTTACCTCAAACGTTCGATTTGGGTAAAAACTCGGAGGGGGCACCATAGCAAACAGTCGTACGATTCGACCTAGAATCATCATCTAAAAAATGGAATAAATTTTTGCTTTCTCGTAAAGCGTAAAGAACTCGTATTTAACGCATTTTCTTCAGAAAATTTGCTAAAGAGGGGGCAAAATGTAGCACCCTAAAATTGGCGCAGTTAAACCATCAGTAAAAAGTAAAAATTTGAATTTTAACCTCGAAATCGCCCGTTAACCGCTCACCTCATTTTTCGTGCCATTTTTAGAAGTTGTTTTGACCGTTGGACGATATCGTCGCCGATCTGACGATATCATCCCAAATCGGATGAATTCGTCTGGAACAGAACGTCCAGACGATTTCGTCCCAAAACCAAATTTTCATAATTAGCTTCTATTTCAACGACCTCTCCAACTTGGGCAGAAGCGTGTCTGCATGGTTGGAGATTCCCACGTTGAGGATCTCCCAGATTGGGATGATCCCCAACCTCCTAACCTCCCCCTAATCCTATATAAACTAGGATTTTTCTAGTTTATCCCCTGATCCCTGATTCCTATTCCTTCCTCCTTCCCCGACTCTCTCCCTGATCTCCCATCATTTGTATTCGTGTTTTCAAGTTTTTGTTGCAGGATTTCACTGTGTTTCAGTCGGAGATAGCTCGGATCGTCGCAGGTGATTCAACCACAATTTCGGATGATCCTGTCAAGATCGGCGATGATCTCGTACGATTGCAGATGATCTTGACTGCAATTCAGCTTGGGGGCAATTAGAGTCTCGAGTTTGCATTTTCTACCTCGTTTCTTTATTTATTGGTGCATTAGATTAATTTACTTCTATTTTGCATCTTGGAGTTCACCTCATTTAGCATAATTGCATGATAAAATTCAAAATAAGTTACCAAAACATTGCATCTCATTTAATTTGATATCTGGATTTGTTATTTAAGCATCTACACTCTCATTTCTATCACTTTGCATCATTCTTGCAATAGTATTTTTGGTTTTTGGTGTCTGTTTTCTTGATTGCAGGTTTTTGACGAATTCGTCAGGTCGTTGACGATCCTGGGTGATCTCAGATGATCGACTATGATTTGGGATGATTCTATACAATTACAGATGATCCTATCATATCCGGGATGATCTGGACTCCTACAAGCTTCAGAATCTTCATCAGACATCAGAAATCAGGTGTACTCTTCTCCATTTAACATATTCTCTGCATTTAATCGCATTAGGATTCATTTATGTTTGTTGTCTTCATATAAATCAGAATTTTCATATAGAATAGCTTAGCTTCATTTTGGCCAACCTAGGAATCTGAATGATTGAACATAAAATGAACAAATCAAACCCATTCTCAACCTAGGCGTGGAAGCTGCCACTCAAAGTTTCCTGGTGAACCCCACCATCCGTCAAAAATTCACCTTTATACCCCTCCCCCGAGAGGCGCGACCTTCAAAGGGCCTCTCCGTCCGAGGTATTGTTCCATCCTTTTCGCATCCCCCTTTCGGGCACGGATCCTTTAGCTTGAAGGTAAGGGTGCAAAAAATTTGGGTGATATAGTTGCACTGGCGTGAGCTTTTTGTCTAGCCCACACTTCTTCACAAAATCATACATTACACTCCTAGGTACAACATCTCCAGGTATTTTGGCATAAGGGGTTTGGTATGTGATAAATTTTACGGCTTATTCAGTGTCCTTGGGCATGAAGGTGTTCCCCCAGGTAGCCATTTTTCTCTTCAGAAGCTACTTCAACTCACAAAAATCACTTTCCAAATTCCCTTCAATTCTTCGCTCGTCGACAACAGTTTTGTGCTCTATAAGTCCTTCGCTCGCAACAACCAGGGTGACTATGATGCTCAGGAGTGGGGGTTTAAGTACTTGATGGTGGAGTGGCTTCATTGATCTCGCACATAGTGTTATTAATTTAGCTTTACCAACTCCCTTTTGAAATTGGCCAATGGGTGTTAGCCATAGTGTCACTTCTAAAAATGGATAGTTATGGTAGGTGGTTTTCCTCAACCTGCACATCCATGAGGACTTTGGTTTGTGTACTTGCAATCATTCACAATGTTTCTATTGGTTATTGGTCTATGCTTTCTTTCGATGTGGAATTAAGAACGTGGTGGTAGTAACCTTTGTAGGAATAATTCATAAATATTTCACCACCTTGGATCTATAGAAGGGGTCAGTTCAATGATAAGTACATCATTAATCATCAGTCATCTTACCAAGCGCTAGATGTTAGATCTTTATCATTGATGTGCATGTCCATCAAGGTCTACCATCTCTTTAAGAGTTCGTCCTCCAATCATAACACTCACCGTTAAATATCATCCACTTTGAGCATCATCATTTATGTCCAAGAACCTTTGGTTATAAAGTCAAATACCTCTGGTTAGTAATAATTCAATCAACAATACTTAGGCTCAAAGTTATACAATCATTGATTTGACTTTATAATTATGCAATGCATTAAACCTCATATAATATTGATTTACCATGGTTAATCTGGTGATTAAAACCTTAATAACATTGCATTAAAACATAGACATTGTATAATCAGATTACCTCTCTATGCACTCATCGTTAGATCAAACAATGATGGGGGCACGATCGTTGGATTCCCCATACATGTGCAAGGGTTAGTAGGATGAAAGGAAAAAATTAACAACATATTATACCCTTATAAATCATGATTAAGCATTGGTCTTAATTTTAATAATGTATTTAATTAATTATCTGACCAAAAACCTCATGAATTAACCTTTGATCATTTGCAGAAAGTGCCACCATCGGATCTGGGCGGGCTTGAGCACTGTCGTCGGATCAAAAGAAATATGAGCACCTTTAATCCAGAAGGGGGGTCAATTCATATGTGTTTAAGACCCTTGATAATCATGATTATGCACAAAGCTTAACCTCTAATAAAACAATTTAATTAATCTTTCATAGAGAACCTTGCATAGCTAACCTTCAATCATTTTTTAAAATGTGCTACCATTGGATCCAGGTGGATATGGGTGCAGCCATCGGATTATCCCTAAAGGCATACTTCATATCTTAGGGGGGGGAAAATTTTGACCTTGATGAAGCTCGACCATTGGATTTGGGCATAAATGAGCGTGATCGTCAGATCTACTTTGACCGCAACCCTATGATGACTGCTTGGTTAAACTTTGACCACTTTTGGGAAAGCACTACCATCGAATTTGAGTGGGATCAAGCATTGTCATCATATTAGCCCATGATGTGTGCTTCATATTCTTTATGTCATCTAGATGAAGTGTAATCGTTGGATCCAAGAAAAATTAAGCATCATCGTTGATTTTCTTAAGCTTTTGATTGCTATGGAATAGCACAGCCATCGGATCTAAGCGGAATCAAGCGTAGTCATTGGATTAACTTGTGATGTACGCTTTTGCATCTCCTAAGTTTGACTTGTCAAAGTCTAAACACTTCGTGGGAGCACTGTCATTGGATCGAATTTGGGGTGTGTGTCATTTTCAGATCCCATAAAGGTGCAAGCCTTTTCAATGCTTAAAGGATGCCATTATTTTTTAGTTATCTTTGTGCGACTGTCAGATCATCTCGAAGTGGGCGCAGTCATTGATTTCTTAAAATCTGCAAGACTAAAATCCAAATGAGCGCACCTCTTTTAAAATTTAATAATATTTGATTAGGTGAAGGGGGAACGATTAGTAATGTGTTAGGACCCTCTTAATGGTGATTAGCAATTTTAATTAATCTCAAGGCACTTAACCTTTTCAATGCTTAAACTTTGACTCCGAGTGACGCACGATCATTCGATTTCATCACAATAGAGTGCTGCCCTTGGATTTTTTTTATTTGCATGGTATTTTAATTAATTTGGTTGCCTTTAGACTTTGGGTTATAAAAATTCAACCATGTAATGTTATTGATTTGTTTGATTTAACCCTTAGTTTACTCATGAGAGCGCATCCGTCCGATCAAGATGGATTTGAATGCTACCTTTGGATTTATCAAAAGTGTTTGATGTTTACCCAAAGGGGGCGCGTGACCCTTACTTGCCTTTAATCAATTCATATGTCTAATACTTTAGGTTATGTACTTAGATCTGAATTAATCAATATTTTTAGAGACACAAGGACTTAGGGGTTTGTTCATTTTATTTAGGTTTGAAAACTTTGATTAATTTTATAATAAGGATCAAGGTCTTTTTAGGGGGACTTTTATTTGAGTCGTGAATTATAATCCCTTTAATAAATTGGAGAAGCTTAATGGCTAATTCTTTCAATGGTTAAAGATAATTTAGTGAATGTTCGATTAATTTGAACTCAAAAGGCTTTTTGATTATTGGATAAAATTAACAGTCACAAAGGCGATTTTAATTAACGATTAAGACCACAACTTTAGACTTGATTAAGATAAGATTTTTATAGTTGTTCTTAGGGATCAAACCATTGACAATCAATTTCTCAGAGGGGAAAGCAACAGAGACCAACAACATTTGGTAACTTTATTTAAGCCAAAATTTTAAAATTAGAGGTATCTGATGTTGAGTCAAATTTGGCTCCAACAAGTTGAAAGCATGAGATTTCGGAATAAAAGAAACACTATGCACGAAACAAAGAACAGAGATAAATAAAAGAAAACGTATTCAAAACACAGCCCTCTTTATTCAGACTTCTTATCCTCGGTTACATGGACGTCTCCTCCCTTTTAAGGGGCTAGGAGCGTTAACTAAACCTCTGTTACACATGTGCACATTCATCTTCTTTCTCCCGCATGCCCACATGCAAAATGGATGGGCCAACGTATTGCCGCCGCTGGTGCTTGGTGAATCCTTGCTGTTTGTTGTTTCTCCTGCGGTCAAAGAAACATAAAAAACGTCAGTAGCACCTGTGTTAATAAGTGAAACAAGTGAATCTTGAAATAAGTAGAAGATGTATGCATAAAATCATTAAAAACAGTGTATAGAACGAATTTAAATGACATGCACTTTTAATCAGAGTAAGCACTAAAAGATAGAACGTGGAACGTATTAAATAATGCGTCTAACAAAATAACGTATTGTCTTTCAATATATGTATATTCAGACTATGTTGCTTGAAAAATATATGTTCGAACATGAAACGTAGCCTACTGTTTTAAAACATTTCAAAAACAGCATGTATTCAGAATATAAAACGTAAACTGTTTTAAAATATCCGAAGACAGCATATATTAAATTAGCTATGAACATGCGTAGGGTGCCCAAGCGGGCCGCCCTGTTAAAATCCGACTTCGACGCCAACCCACTAGGAATTGGCTCAAAATCCAGGATAATGTGTTGTCGGCAAATTGATAATATACTGTGTCCAATGTCTGGTTCGAAAGTACAGAAGAATGAGTTCGAAAAGACTGTAAATGAGTCTCTGGTTTTGCAGCACTTCGTTATGTTTCAGAAAATGCTTCGTCTCTTTACTTCGTATCGAGCTAGTTTTTTATAGAGGTTTTCGCCTCTTGGAGCATTAATGTCAAACCCTAAATCCGCAAGGGCCGCTCAGATTTGATCTTTATCAAGCCATTATGAGACATGGCTCGCACTGACATTAGAAGTTATGAGGCGTGGCCTTGGATCGGATTTGTTTTAAAACCGCTTGTTTCATTAAAGTCCATCGTTCTGCAGACCCACGGGGTTTCTTTAAAAAGGGGCACGTAAGGGTGCCACGTGGCGGTTATCCCTTGGATGCGGCGGCCACGTCAAAGTCCGCCTTTGATTATCGTAAGTATGCCTTTTAAACGTAAAGTGCCGAAGTGTCGCGATATCGCGACACTTCGACAGAGCCTCCCCTTGGGGCCAAAGGTGTCGCGATATCGCGCGCGATATCGCGACACCTTTGGCCGAGGCTCCCCTCGGGGCCAAAGGTGTCGCGATATCATGACACCTTTGGCCGAGGCTCCCTCGGGGACAAAGGTGTCGCGATATCGCGACACCTTTGGTCGAAGGGAGCCTCGAAGCCAAAGGTGTCACGATATCGTGACACCTTTGGCCGAGGGGAGCCTCGAGGCCAAAGGTGTCACGATATCGCGACACCTTTGGCCGAGGAGCCTCGGGCCAAAGGTGTCGTTGGGGCCAAAGGTGTCACGATATCACGACACCTTTGGCCGAGGCTCCCCTCGGGGCCAAAGGTGTCGCGATTTCGCGACGCGCAAAATCGTGACGTCGCGATTTTGTGACGTCGCGATTTCGTGACGTCTAAGGCTAGGTTCCCTTTTTGTTGAGGCTTGTTTGCTTTTGAAGACTTTGCTTTGGATTGCTTAAGGCTTGAAGTTTGGTGAAGTTTTGAAGGCTGCTTTGGACTAAAGGCTTAAAGTTTGTTAAAGGTTTTGACAAAACGACCAACTCTGCACCGCTCATTTTTTGACCCTCTAAACTGTCGTGCAAGTGGCCAAGACCATTGTTTGACCTCTAAGGGCTGCCCTGAAAGCTGTGTATGTGCATGCGATCAGTGTTTGTAGTCACTTAATCGGAATGGTGCTTGTTTTGGTGTCTACGGATGCCCCTTTTTGGGAAGCGCTGTGCATGGCATAGCGCTGAGCAAAAATAGAGAACCAAAGCACTAATGATTAGGGTTTCTTGGTAACCTAACCAACTTTTGATGCCCCAAGTATGGAAAGGGCATGCATTCTTGAATCCTTGCTTCTGACGAGCTAAGGAATTTGATTTCAAGTGTTAACCTATTTTGGTGAGGTGTGACTTGAGCTTGGACATTGATCGGTCATGATTAGGCAAAGGGCGCAACCTTTTATCCACGGGGGAAACCTTGTGTTCATGCTTCGGGAATGCCAAGTATTTGATCAACTTAATGATTGCTTGTTTACTGCCCCAAGCGGGAGCGTGATTGTCTTTGTCAATGATTCTTTGAATGCATGTCATTGCCTTGATTGGGTGTGTGGTTGTTGATTGGTGACTAAGTGTGACTACCCCCTCAAGCGACGAATCGATGAGGGAATGACCTTCGTGAGAAAAGCGACGAGTCGCTTGACCCAAGATGACTTAGGTTAGGGTGCCTTTGGATGTTTTACCATTTGAGCACATGCGATTTCTCGACATTTGGACCTATTTTTGGTGGGTGTTAACCCTTTTGGTGATGCCATAATGGGGTGAAATCATCAAGAACCCATCTTCCCGTGGAGCGGTCCAGCTATGGTAGCCTTCTTGGGGAAGTAGGAGGGTGACAATTTGGGCCCCGACATCGATTTTCCTGTGCCAAGAGGTTAAGTGCAAGAGCACTTGTGTCCGGCAATTTATTGCTTATGTTTTTGTGTTGCTTTTTGTGATGTTTTTGTTGTTTTGATTTTCTTTCTTTGCGTATATGTCATGATTTTATGCACAATGGTTGATGTTGGTGGATGCATGCTACTTTATATTGATGGATGCATATGGTATGATAATTACCGATGTTGTATGTTGATTTATTTTGATGGATGCATGATGGATGCAAATGTTTTTGATTGGCATGTGATATGCGGAAATAAGATGGATGGATGAACTTTGTGATGTTTGACTATGGCACCATAGACTGTTTTAGATCTCCATTATTTTGCTATGTACAAATGTGGTGTTTCTTTTTTGTATTTTCTGGTGGTATTGTAAGGATGAAAAGTAGCGCAGTTGGTTTAGAAATGTAGCAAAGGTTTTCCGAGACTCAGACGGTTTTAACTTACTAGCCATGATTGTATTTTATCTTACAAGACTTTTGAACAAGGTATGAATCGGACTTGTTTTTAACCAAGTTATTTCACATCCCTGTGTGTGCAATTGAGTTCATTTATGTGGTATTTGTCAGGATACCGCCAGTGCCAGATGGGCTTTCAACCGAACTTGTACTGAGGATCACCTAATTAGCTCCACTAACTCCTTTGTTGTATGTAGTTAGATTAATCTGCGGTGTTATCCAGGATACCATAAGCTAGCTCATCCACATGCAAATATTGATCTGTACACAAGTTAATGTGACAGATATATCGTCATGCGAGAAGTTTACCGCCGGTGACCGATAGGCTATCAACCAAACCGATATTGAGGCTTGCCTCATGACCTGTCGAGAATCTTTGAGAGTTCCAGGGATTCAAGGTCAACTCCCTTCTTTTCTTCAATTGTATTGGGATACTTGCTCTTTATAGTGATAATAATCACTGTTTATTTTGATTTGTTTTTCTTTTCTCTTGAGCAAGGGATTTGGATATGGAGTGACGAGAATCACTATGCTTTGTGCCTTTTGATATGTGCATTGTAGGATGTCAAATTTTGGAGCTTTGACATTTGCAAATTTTTGATGTTTTGCAACTTTGGGATTCTTAGGGAATTGGGTAGGGAGGATGCTTGTCCTTTTGCCAACTCTCGAGCATTCTTGGGGTCATTCGCACTGGGGGATGAGCAAGATAACCGTTTCGCTTATGGTAACCTGGATTACTGTGCAGGTTTCATCCTTCGTTCACACAACTCGGGAATTTTTATGTGTTTTAATTTGTGTTGGGATGTTACGTAACAAGGTGTATTGCAAGTGTAACTCTACCTTCGTAAAATCTGTTTGACTTGATACATTACATTGCTAAAAGAGCAAAATGATGACTGAATCACGAAAAACTCTTGATACATTAAAAGACCACTGACTCTAGTGTGGTAAAATGAATGGTGTTTTTGCTGTTTTTGTAAGATGGAACAGTGTGGAACAAGATGGACTAGTAGAATCATGACAACCTATGGTGCCTTTTGACCTATACGACCATGAATGTGCAATGTATGGGTGCGATGCTTGAATGCGGCTATGTATTTTTGTATTTTTGATGGATTGATTTTGGTGAATATGAAGATGAATTGCGAGAAGAACTCTCTATTGATGAATTTGAATATGCCTAGAAATGAGATGCAAATTTTTGTTGTTTTTGATGATTTTTGTTGTTTTTGAATTTTCATGATTTTTGACCAAGTGATTGTGGAAATCCTTGGAGCGTTTTGGGATTGACCAAGCGATTGTGATAATCCTTGGAGCATTTTGGTTTGACCAAGCGATTGCAAGAATCCTTGGAGCATTTGGGATATGACCAAGCGATTGTGATAATCCTTGGAGCATTTTGGTTTGACCAAGCGATTGCAAGAATCCTTGGAGCATTTTGGGATATGGCTCTCTTTAGATATGAAATGGTCGCAAATGACTGATATTCAAGGGTTCTGTTTCCTTGATACCATCAAGAGAAGCTAGCCGGTATGTCTCGGGTCTGATTTTGCTATCAATGACATACGGACCTAACCAATTGGCCGCAAACTTGTCCCTTAGGTGGGATGGCAAACTGGAATTTTGTTGATTTTCCTTCAAAACCAAATCACCAACGCGAAAGTCCCTGAGGTGAACTTTCATGTTGTAAGCTTTCTTAAGTCGCTCTTGATAAATGCGTAAATGCTCGAGAGCATTAACGCGTCGTTCGTCAAGCAACGTAAGCTGGTCTAACCGGGCTGCCACGCAGAATCATCATCGATGAACTCATGCATTGATATGCGCAGGGAAGGAATCTCCAACTCTAGAGGCATGACTGCCTCGGAGCCATACACGAGTGAAAACGGAGTGGCCCCAGTGGGCGTCCGAATGCTAGTGCGATAGGCCCATAGGGCAAGTGGGATTTGAATGTGCCAATCCTTATGACTGTCTGCGACGGTCTTTTTAAGGATGGCAACTAGCATTTTGTTTGACGCCTCTGCTTGCCCATTCGCCTGCGGATAATAGGGTGTCGAAAAGTCTGTCTTGAATCTTGTACTTTGTGGTCAAAGCACGCACGTCTTTGTTCTTGAAAGGTGTCCCATTATCCGAGACTATTTTGGATGGAATACCAAAATGACATATGATGTTATGCAAAATGAACTCCACAATGCGGGGTCCTGTCGTAGAGGTAAGCGGAATTGCTTCCACCCACTTGGTGAAGTACTCTGTGGCCGTTATGATAAACGTGTGACGGCTTGACGACGCAGGGGAGATCTTTCCAATTAGATCAAAGCCCCATTGCGAGAACGGCCAAGCAGACTGGACTGTCTGCAAGGCCTGAGAAGGTACGTGCATTAGATTGGCATGATGTTGACACTTCACGCACTTCTTGACATAGGTGCAACAATCTCGCTCTAAAGATGGCCAATAATAGCCCATGCGAAGAATGCGCTTTGCGATGGCCATTCCACTGAAGTGGCCACCACACGTACCATCGTGCGCTTGGGCGACTGCCCAAGTGGACTCTTGCTGGTCCAAGCAACGAAGGAGGATTCCTTCATAGCTGCGACGATACAAGATGTCTCCTATCAAGACATACTTAGCCGCTTTCTGCTTGAGTGCTCATTTTGCGGCATGAGTCAAATCAAGTGGGAGACTACCTAACTTGAGGTAGTCTCGGATGGGTAAATACCAGTCCTGTTGATCAGAAACCTCGATAGTATGAACAGCCAATCCCTCCTGAAGTTCATCCCTAGCAAATGTTGAATGGGATAGAACCTGCAAGAATAGTGTTGTGTTGCTACTAATGGGAGTAGGGGAGAACAAGGACCCCCAGTTGGCATGTTTCAGACGATCTCGGATTCGAGAGAACCTATCCGAGGATGGTTCAATTTGGATCATGTGGATTCCTGGCGTCAAGTCTGAGCTTGCACGCTCCATCGCGGATTGCGATAAGGTTTTGACTTGAATGGTTGTCATATCACCGAAAAGGTCCTACGGAAGTAGTGACCCCAAGGAGGCCATTGTGTCCGCAAAACGGTTCGATGATCGAGGGAGTGCCTCGATGTCATACCACTCAAGTTTTGCCAAGAATTTGTCCACAAGGGCTTTATAAGCCTTCAGAACTGGGCATTTGCATTGATATACCCCTTTGACTTGATTGACTATTAACGACGAATCACCAAAGATGTTCAGTCTTTTGATGTTCATGGCGATTGTTGTCTGAAGACCTAGGAGCAAGGCTTCATACTCTGCATTGTTGTTGGTGCATGGGAAGTTTAATTTAAATGACAGGGGCATTGGAGCACCCTGCGGTGTGAAGAATACAATTCCCGCACCACCACCTTGCTCACACTTAGAACCATCGAAGAATAGGGTTATGTCGGCCTGTGACTCAGGCTCATCGAAATCTGGCGATTCTGAGACATGAAAGACCCCATCATCGGGTAGTTCTATGACCAGAGGCTGATCGTCTTCAAGAGGAGCCTCTGCTAGTTGATCGGCTATGACTTGTCCTTTGATAGATTTTTGTCCAATAAATTCTATGTCAAATTCCATCAACAACATGATCCATTTCGCCGTGCGACTACTATGATAAGTACGACTCATCATGTATCGCAATGGATTCTCCTTAGACACAACATACGTAGTGTTGCTCAGCATGTAGTGGCGTAGCTTTTTGGTAGCAAACACCACTCGCCAAGCGAGAGTTTCTCAACGTATGCATAGTTAAGTTCATAACTAACCGGGGTGCGGCTAAGATAGTATGTAGCCTGTTCTTTGTGAAGTTCATTCTTATGGGCTAGCATGGCGCCCGAGTGCCACCTCAGTTGCTGAGATGTATAAGTAGAACGGCACTCCTGGTCTAGGTGGTGCCAATACTGGCGGCGAAACCAGGTATTGTTTGATCTCGTCAAAGGCTGATTGGCACTCGTCATCCCAATGAAATGTAACCCCCTTGTGCAATAATTTGTTCATGGGTCGGCACTTGTCAGATAATTGCGCTATGAAGCGTTTAATCGACGCGACCTTTCCCTGTAGACTCCTGAGCTGCTTGATTGTGGTTGGGGGAACCATTTCAAGGATTGCCTTGACTTTCTTTGGGTCCACCTCGATTCCTCGTTTTGAGACTATGAAACCCAAGAGTTTTCCAGATGTGACGCCGAAGACGCACTTCTTGGGGTTTAGTCTAACTTTATGCTCCATGAGGCGATCGAGGATCTTGCTTAAGTCAGCGATATGATTTGAGCGCAAGAGAGACTTGGCTAACAAATCATCCATGTAATCTTCCAAAGTTTTGTGCATGTAATCGTGGAAGATATACGTCATGGCACGTTGGTAGGTGGCACCAGCATTTTTAAGGCCAAAAGGCATGACCTTATAACAAAATGTCCCCCAAGGCGTTGTGAACGCCATTTTTAGTTGGTCTTCAGGATTGATACGAATCTGATTGTATCCTGAGAAACCATCCATTAGGGAGAGCATTTCGTGACCTGTTGTAGCGTCTACTAACGCGTCGATGCTCGGCAAGGGGAAATCATCCTTAGGACTCGCTTTATTTAAGTCTCAAAAATTGGTGCATATGCGAATCCTCCCGTCGGGCTTCTTGACGGGAACCATGTTGGACAGCCATGGCGGATAATCCACGCAGATGACAAACTGTGCATCCAACAGCTTTTGCAATTCGTCTTTGACCATCAAGGCCACTGTTGGGTGCATCTTACGTAGTTTTTGCTTTACAGGCTTGATTGTCGGATCAAGCGTTAAATTATGCGTGACTAGCTGCGGGTCTAGTCCTGGCATATCCTTGTACGACCATGCAAAAACCTCCTTCTTCTCTTTGAGAAGGGTAATGTAGTCGGCTTGCTCTTCGGGGGAAAGACTTACCCCCAACTTGAGAATCTGTGGATTCATTGGATCTGTGCCGATGTCTACGTCAGTCGTCTCCTCGACTGACATGTGGGATCCGTCCTCCAACTGATGTGGAGTCGGGATCAAATGGATATCATTAGCTGAATTTAGATCTATGCTTGGAACCTCAGGTTCCTCTTCGGCTTGAAAAATATCCTGAGTTGTCCTTGGGGTAAAGTGAGGCATTTCACCGAAAGGCGATGCTACTGATGGTGATAGAGGTGAATTGACGCGATCCCAGTCGATGGCATCTATGTCTAGATGCAATGACCGTGCTGGATCGGCCGGATTGCGGATGGGTGCGGTCAAATCAATGGAGATCATGTGGATGGAATGAATTTGGTCTCCATTACCGTGGGCATGATAACGCGATTCTTCTAGATGCTCCCTATGCTCTGGATCTGGCTCTAAGGGAACGGGCACGAACGGATCGGCCCTATGTGCCAAATGGAGGACAGGGTCTTCCCTCGGCACTGTTGTTATGATAGGGTCTCGAGGTGGACGGTGCTCATCGTGAATGTGGAGCCATGGATCCAAGATCAGGTCCCACCCTGCTGGGTCGACCCACCATTCATGCCCTAATCTTATGCCCATCTGTCCCATTAGATCTTCATGAGTTAAAGGGCGGTAATGTCATCGCGCATGTCTGAGATAGTCCATCTCAGTCTCATCTTCTGAGTCACTTTCGGAGATCCAAAAATGTTCATTCTCTTCGAGCAACTATTGCTTGCGACGTTGATGGTTCTCCTTGTTCCAGTACGTTAATCTGGTCCCATTGCGGTTGTTCCACTTTTGGTGGAGGGACCTGACTCTCTTGACATTGTATTGACTCAACTGGAATCTCTAAGGGGAACAGCTTCGAGAAGATGTCCGGACACCATTGATATTCTCTTTGGGGATGAGTATCCGAACTTTCGCCTCTCTCTAGCAAAGGAGAGGGATTACTGCTGTTACCAAGGGTGTTTGGTGACCATGGGAGGTAATCTCCCAATGTAAATTCTGTATTTGGGTTGGCATAGAGATCTGGTGCCAATCCCCCCTTGTTGCCTATTTCTAGGTCTTGCATATTTTCAACCAAGATGTCCAAGGGCGGGGGTGGTTGAACCCTACTCCTGACTTGTCATATGGCATCTGATATCTTGGTTGGCAAGGGAGACGCATCCCTTGCTCATATCTGCCTAGCCCGTATCCATGCCAATGGCATTGGCCGAGATATTTGAGGGCAAATTGCGGGTTTGACAGATAATTGATGTTTTCAACAAAAGGTTCTTCGTCTGCTTCCTTTTGCTTACATGGTTCAAGACCATGATCAAGGCCCCCATACACAAAATTTGTCTGGTTGGGTGGGTGACCTAGGGGAACAAGTGTTCCTATGGGAAGGCGAGGTCTTCCCATATCCTGGACTGACTCTAATGCGGGCGTTGCCACAACATTCTGCACTATGTACTCCCCCAGGCCTGTACTAGCCATTTCAACAGTGATTGTTGATGCTTCGGAGGGAGGGAACGGGAGTCCTTCCTGAGTCCATTCCATGTTTGGTAGGTTTGGAGTCTCAGCTTCCGTTGTGTTGGATATTTCCTCTGTTGATATCGTTGAAATTGTTGGCAACCCCTCTTCTAAGGGCTGAGCCTCTTCCATGATTTGTTTTCCCTTGTCCTTCTGTGTAGCCATGACAGGTGGCGTTGGTAATGAAGGAGTAGATGATGAGGGTTCACCTGGCTGGGATGTTGCTGTTTTGGTCACCAGTGGTGCCTGCGGTGTTGAACCCTTTTTAGATGGATTTAGCTGGAAATCCAAATGTGTTGAAGGGAGGGTCGACTGAGGCATTAGTTGTACCGCATTGCAATACTTGAAGGGTTCCAAGTCCATTGGGACTACATGTATTTCTCCTTCAAAAGCATACTTTAAGCACTGGTGAGCGATGGAAGGGACACACTTCATGTCCCCGATCCAAGGCCGCCCTAGCAGTATATTGTAGGCCATCTCGCCTTCTAACACATGGCACAATGTTGGTGTTGTCTTTTGTCCTACCTGGATAGGTAGAACAACTGTGCCGACTGTCGAGCATATTGCATCATTGAAAGCTCGCAGTGTGTACGTGGAGGCTGTGATATGAGAGGCTGGCAGCTTCAAATGTTTTAGGGCTGCAGTGGTAATAATATTACTGGACGAGCCAGTATCTACCAACACTCTCTTATACGGGATCCCGTTGATCCGCGCAACAACATGCAGGGGTGGATCTGCCGCGTCATTCGATATTGCTTTGACTTCATCCTCTCTGAAGGTGATGACCGGCTCAGTACATCGTTTTACATGTCCCACGAAGTTGTTGAAAGAATTTGCTTCTTGGGGCTGTAATTCGATGGTTTTTAAAATGTCCATAAGAGCTTCCCTGTGAGGTGTTGATTGTTGAATAAGCTCGTAAATGGACAGCCTAGCCGATGTGGTCCGCAAACTCTGCGTGAGTTTGCTCCGTATCATGATTTCTGGTCTAGGCGGAGGTGACTGTATAGGGTGTTGTTGAGGCTGTGACGTTGTCGGAACTTCCTTTGTGGCTGCCCCAGGGGCAACTGCTGAGTATTTTTTATTCCTCGTCACTATGCTGATCATTCCCACAAATCCTTGCATGGGAAGATTCTAGCGCACCTCATTAACTTGGAGAGGTTTTGCCTGTGCCTCGTGGGCAGGCAAGGGGTCCTTGAATACCCCCATTTGTTGGTTGTTTGGCGCTATGGGGTTGTCCACGGCCAATGTTTTATTTTTGATTAAATCTTGGATGAGTCCTTTGAACTTCCAACATCCATTCAAATCGTGTCCCCTTCGCCTATGAAATCTACAGTATAGTTCCTCTCTATATCCCTTAGGCTTAGGAGCGTTAGGGTCTATAGTCGGGATCTCTGGAAGGGTTACTAAATTTGCCGCTGACAAGCGGTCAAATAAGGAGTCCCTAGACTCCGTGTAGGGGGTGAATTGTCGCCTAGGGCGACGCTGCTGATTCTGCTCCTGTTTCTTATTATCTTTCTCATAACTAGGAGGCACTGCCTGGTAATTGGCCTTTTGAGGCTGCGTGTCTTGCGCAGGCTTGGGAACATTGATCGCAACTTGATTAACCACTGCGGGTTGTGATTGCGTATTCCCAGTCTTAGTGGTTTTATTCCACTCTTTCTTTTTAGGCTTGGCAATTGTGCCTTCACCTATTTTAATCTCTTCTATGACTCTGGCTTGCGCCAAAGCTTCTTCTAAGTTGTCGTATTGCTGCAGCA
Source organism: Wollemia nobilis (assembly GCA_028583015.1). Classification (NCBI taxonomy): domain Eukaryota; kingdom Viridiplantae; phylum Streptophyta; class Pinopsida; order Araucariales; family Araucariaceae; genus Wollemia; species Wollemia nobilis. The sequence continues at coordinate 2,577,487 of JAQPPZ010017096.1, forward strand.
GCAATAGCCCAGAGATTGATTTTAAGCAACTTCGTGCAAACATCTGAGTGAGATCAGACATAGGGGGACGGTAGGGTAGCCTGGAAAGCAAAGCCCTCCATCGGTTCCCGTATGCTGCTATTGTTTCCTCCTCATACTGCCTGAGGCTGGCCAAATCACTTAGTGATGCCTTCTTCCTTGTGTTGAAAGCAAAGCGTTCAAGAAATGCATCCACTAGTTGATCTAAGTTGTTGATACTGTGTTTGGGCAATTGTGTAAACCAATCCGAGGCGGGGCCCGCGAATGTGGTTATGAAAGTTCTAAGCAACAATGCATCATTGTCTTGGATGCCGAAGCATTGACTTAGGAACCTCGTGACATGTTCTTGTGCGTCCTCCTCACCTTTAAAGACTGCCAATTGTGGCAACTTGAAATGTTCAGGGTAAAGAGGTATGGGTGCTGAGGGATGCATCGGATGACTGCGGAGTTGACGTAGTGTGGGCTTTTGATGCCCGAAGCTTTTATCTCCAGAGACTCCAAACGCTCTAATAGCGCTTTGTATGCATCGAAAGATTTTATTTCTTCTTCTTTGGTTTGCTCTCGTTGTGAGTCATGGGAGACCGGAGGCCTATGGGGAGGTGGCCGATTGGCAGCCCTCCCGCCTTGATGGGGCGTGTCGGCCCGTTCTATTTCTGGTTCGAACTCCTCATAAACTTCTTGAGGAGTCCCTGGGCGAGACCTATGACCTTGATTGAGTCCCCGTTGGGGGTACCCATCATTGTTTCGGGGAGTGGCCTCCCTCTCGGGTCTATAAGGTCTCGGAGGCAAAACTTGACGAGGTCGCGGAGACCTGTCTTGCACCCAGGGATTGTGCCTCTCATATTGTTCTTCTCTGTGGGTGCGAGGGGTTGGCACCCTCTCAGGTAGCTTATAGCGCAATTCATCCGCTTCGCGCTGCATGCGCTCTTTATTCAAGCGGTATAAATACTCTAACTCTTGATGACCCTGCTCAAGCTGCGTGATTCGAGCTTGGCGAGCGGCATGTCTGGCGACTGCCGGGTCAACTGGGTCTGCCCTCTTTTGTTGAGGAGGCTTGAATGTTTTGCCTATGTGTTTGCCTCGATCTTGATGGTCTAAAATTTCAATGGGTTGCTTCCCTTTGTCGGGGTAGGCAACATTTGTTTGAGGTCCTAGCCTCGATGTGTGATCATGATATCTGGCAGGTGCAGAAACGCAAGGTTCCCACGTTGTTTGTTGTTCTCGAGGAATGTGATGATCTTCCTCGTACTCCCTTTCATGGGTGTGAAAGGGGCGGGCGGAGTTAGCTTGCCCTGTGTAAAGAGCCCTGCGCTCTGGATGTTGTTTTTCTGTTCTGATGGGAGGTAAAGAAGGGACGCCATATCCACGTTGCCCCTCCAAATGGACAATATGCCTCTCTAGCGCTTCATCGCGCTGTGGCCATTCAAATCTAGCCTCAAAAGGCGGTTGTCTACCGATATTGAGACCTGCATGTGAACCATCTTCCCGAAAGGGGCTGTGTTGAATGGGTGTATTCCAATGAGGAGGTTCCCAATAGTTCCTTCTTGAAGTGGCCTGATGTGGGCTTTGTTGTAGGCCAGACTGCCAAGACGGTATGGCTAGGTCCTCAGGGCTAAAGCGAAGGCGACTAGCGCCCTCTCTTTGTGTACCTTCCGCAGCGTCTGCCCTTGATTGGGCTTGGCTACGAGTGTACACCATTGTGATGCTTCGCTACTATCTAAGCAGATTTTATCTCGTTTATGATGATTTGTCTTTTTGTCTACACTAAGCAGAAGTAAACACACACATACACAAAACTGTGATTATCTCTTTTAAGGATTAAATAGTGTGTCCTAGACTGGTTTAGTGCATTTTGGTGTTTCGTTTTGTTTTTGCAATTTTGGAAGAACGTTTAAATGCATAATGTTGGCTCATATGACTCCCATAAATGGTCGCCCCTTCAATATACCATTGTCGGACCGATATACCAACCTCTCTATATACCCGCCCTTACGTGAGGGAGACTATAGGTACGTGAGAGCAGATGGTACGTGGAACATAGGCGGTACGGAAGGGGAATCGCTCTGTTTATGACACCTACCATAGAAAACTTATCCTCGCGTGTTGGGAATCACCCCAAGCTACACTCGGTCAGCTTTCGTCAGGATTTACGTCTAGCAACAGTCGCGATCGAGGTAATGGATGCAATATCTCAAGCCAAAGTGATAATGGAATCCACCTTTGGTCTTGCTCAAGGGTTGGGGTTTTACGACCAACGCCTTGGTTTAAAATACCACGTGGTGTGTGGGGTTCATTTTACTTTGCAAAAAATTGAAACAGGCAACTGAAAAAGAAATCTTTCCCTATGCCAGACAGATAATACTAACTGAAAACAGCAAGTAAAAATTTAAAAAATTTTTTTTTTTTTTTTTAAAAAAAAAATTAACCGAAATTTTCTCTACCTTTCTTTAAATAAGAATGGAACAATTCTTAAGCTATACACAACCGAAAAACCAGAAAGCAAAAAAACAACAATTTGACAGAAGTTCAGAAAAACTCCTACCTCTTCTCTACCGACGGGATTGCTTCGATTGCTCAAATAATCAACAAAACAATTTTTAGATCACAACTTAACCTAAAATAAAAACTGTGGGTTCAGGTCCCACCGTGATCGCCACTGAAAGCATGAGATTTCGGAATAAAAGAAACACTATGCACGAAACAAAGAACAGAGATAAATAAAAAAAACGTATTCAAAACACAGCCCTCTTTATTTCGATTTCTTATCCTTGGTTACATGGATGTCTCCTCCTTTTAAGGGGCTAGGAGCGTTAACTAAACCTCTGTTACACATGTGCACATTCATCTTCTTTCTCCGCATGCCCACATGCAAAATGGATGGGCCAACGTATTTCCGCCGCTGGTGCTTGGTGAATCCTTGTTGTTTGTTGTTTCTCCTACGGTCAAAGAAACATACAAAACGTTAGTAGCACCTGTGTTAATAAGTGAAACAAATGAATCTTGAAATAAGTAGAGGATATATGCATAGAATCTTTAAAAATATGTATAGAATCGAATTTAAATGACATGCACTTTTAATCGGAGTAAGCACTAAAAGATAGAACGTGGAACGTATTAAATAATCGTCTAACAAAATAATCATTCAATATATGTATATTCACTATTGCTTGAAAAATATATGTTCGAACATGAAACGTAGCCTACTGTTTTAAAACATTTCAAAAACAGCATGTATTCAGAATATAAAACGTAAACTATTTTAAAATATCCGAAGACAACATATATTAAATTAGCTATGAACATGCGTAGGGTGCCCAAGCGGGCCGCCCTATTAAAATCCGACTTCGACGCCAACCCACTAGGAATTGGCTCAAAATCCAGGATAATGTGTTGTCGGCAAATTGATAATATACTGTGTCCAATGTCTGGTTCGAAAGTACAGAAGAATGAGTTCGAAAAGACTATAAATGAGTCTCTGGTTTTGCAGCACTTCGTTATGTTTCAGAAAATGCTTCGTCTCTTTACTTCGTATCGAGCTAGTTTTTTATAGAGGTTTTCGCCTCTTAGAGCATTAATGTCAAACCCTAAATCCGCAAGGGCCGCTCAGATTTGATCTTTGTCAGGCCATTATGAGACATGGCTCGCACTGACATTAGAAGTTATGAGGCGTGGCCTTGGATCGGATTTGTTTTAAAACCGCTTGTTTCATTAAAGTCCGTCGTTCTGCAGATCCACGGGGTCTCTTTAAAAAGGGGCACGTAAGGGTGCCACGTGGCGGTTATCCCTTGGATGCGGTGGCCACGTCAAAGTCCGCCTTTGATTATCGTAAGTATGCCTTTTTAAACGTAAAGTGCCGAAGTGTCGCGATATCGCGACACTTCGCGACACCACGCACAACCCCTCGGGCCAAAGGTGTCGCGATATCGCGACGCGATACCGACACCTTTGCCCCTCGGCCAAAGGTGTCGCGATATCGCGACACCTTTGGCCGAGGTCTCCTCGGGGCCAAAGGTGTCGCGATATCGCGACACCTTGCGCGTGTCGGATATCCGACACCTTCCGATTCCTTCCCTCGAGGCCAAAGGTGTCACGATATCGTGACACCTTTGGCCGAGGGTAGCCTCGAGGCCAAAGGTGTCGCGATATCGTGACACCTTTGGCCGAGGGAGCCTCGAGGCCAAAGGTGTCGCGATATCGCGACACCTTTTGCCGAGGCTCCCCTCGGGGCCAAAGGTGTCACGATTTCGTGACACCTTTGGCCGGGGTAGCCTCGGGGCCAAAGGTGTCGCGATATCGTGACACCTTGGCCGAGGCTCCCTCGGGGCCAAAGGTGTCGCGATTTCGCGACGTCGCGATTTCGCGACGTCTAAGGCTAGGTTCCCTTTTTGTTGAGGCTTGTTTGCTTTTGAAGACTTTGCTTTGGATTGCTTAAGGCTTGAAGTTTGGTGAAGTTTTGAAGGCTGCTTTGGACTAAAGGCTTAAAGTTTGTTAAAGGTTTTGACAAAATGACCAACTCTGCACCGCTCATTTTTTGACCCTCTAAACTGTCGTGCAAGTGGCCAAGACCACTGTTTGACCTCTAAGGGCTGCCCTGAAAGCTGTGTATGTGCATGCGATCAGTGTTTGTAGTCACTTAATCGGAATGGTGTTGTTTTGGTGTCTACACAAGTATCTTGCCTTTCTACCAACACGATTTCAATAAATGCTTGGTATGTGGATAGTGGGGCATCTCGGCATATGACATCAACCCGACAGTGTTTTACCAGTCTACAAGAGTAGGACTCAGGGGTTCAGGTTAAGCTTGGTGATGATACCAAATATTTAGTTGTAGGAATTTGTACCATTCCTTTTCAACTCCAGTCAAGGAACTCTTTAGACTTTGATGATATTTTGTTTGTTCTAGGTCTTAGGAAGAACTTTAATTTAGTTTTGGTTATGAAGGATAAGAGTTATGTAGTGGATTTTAAGAACTAGCATTTCTTTATTAGACCAAAATAATCTAGCCCAAAAACAACACAAGTAATAGGTGTTAGAGAATGCGGTCTATACAGGTTGCAGGGTGAACATGTTCGAGCCCTAGTTCATAGTAGTAACAACTTGTGTAAGTTGTGGAACAAGAGGATGGAGTACCTACACCATAGAGTGTTTCCTATTCTGAGGGATATAGTCACAGGTCTTCCAGAGTTCAGCATTGAGCAACAGGGAGTATGCATAGGGTGCACGCTTGGCAAGCATGCCAAGGCTATTTTCCCAAACAACGAGCATAGATCTAAGGATATACTAGATCTATTACATTCGGATGTTTGTGGACCAATGTTAGTAGCATCAATTTTAGGTAGCATGTACTATGTTTCCTTTATTGATGATTTCTCTTGCAAGATATGGATCTACTTTTTAAAGACCAAGGATGAAATCTTTAGCAGGTTTTAGGAGTTCAAAGCTCTAGTTAAGAACCAAACAGAGAAGAAGATAAAGATTTTGTGATTAGACAATGGGGGTGAATATACCTCCAAGGATTTCAATGGTTTCTACAAGTAGGCAAGAATCAAGAGGGAGTTGATTGTTCCATACAACCCACAACATAATGGGGTTGCAAAGTGAAAGAATCAATCCATCATAGGGGTTTCTAGGGCCATGATTCATGACCAGGGCTTGCCAATGTTTCTTTGGGTAGAAGCATGCAACACAACAGTCTACATCTAGAATAGGTGTCCTCACAAAATCTTGGAGTACAAGACACCAGAGGAGGCATTCACTAGTGTGAAACCAAAGGTGAGTCATTTTTGCATCTTTGGATGTCCAGTTTATATCCATGTTTCGGTAGATAAAAGGACCAAGTTGGATTCCTCCAATAGGAAGGGTTTATTTGTAGGTTACAGTGAGACTTCAAAATTTTATAGGGTTTATATTCTAGAGAAGATGAAGACAGTAGTGAGTAGGGATGTAAATTTTTAGGAGGACGTTGCATCCAGGGTGTCCCATGAGCCTATTCTAGTGATAGAGACTGAGGAGAAAGAATCTCTAAAGGTTGAGCCAAGGTAACCAAAGACACCAGTAGTTTCCAATTTAGGACAACAACCTTCAGGTGAGGAGGAGACATTAGCCCCTTCCAGTTATATCAAGAGACCTCGATGGCTTATACATACATTGAGAGATGCTCAGGAGTATGTTGACACTCCTAGTAGCATAATTAGGGAGAGCAGGCCTCCAAGGAAATTTTCAAACTACATGGCATTAATGAGTAACATTATAAATTTAGAGCCTTCCAATTTTTATGAGGCAACAGACCAACAAGTTTTATAGGATGCCATGGTGGAGGAGTACACCTCCATCATGAATAATGAGGTTTGGGACATAGTTCCAAGACTGTAGGGAAAGTCAATTGTGAGTTCCAGGTGGCTCTACAAAATTAAGCATGTTGCAGATGGCAGCATCAAGAAGTTTAAGGTAAGGTTTGTGGTGAGAGGGTTCTCCCAAAAAGAGCGAGTGTACTATGAGGAGACTTTTTTTCCAATCACCATATACACTTCCATTAGAGCAGTTATACCTTTAGCTTCATCTATGGGATGGTAGATTCATCAAATAGATGTGAAGACAACTTTTCTTAATGGGATAATTGAGGAAGAAGTATACATAGAGCAGCCTCAAGGCTTTGAGGTAAAAGGGAAGGAGTCCCATGTTTGTAGGCTAAAGAAAGCCTTATATGGACTCAAATAGGCACCGATAGCATGGTATTACAGGATAGATGGATACTTGCAAAGTGTGGGCTTTGCCAAAAGTGATGCATATCCTAAATATATATTACATATTTGTTGGGGTTGATCTACTCATTTTGGTGTTATATGTATATGACTTGTTTCTTATAGGTGCAAAGAAGCTCATTGCAGGGTGCAAAGCAAAAATGGCAGTTGAGTTTGAGATGAAGGACATTGGCATGATGCATTACTTCTTGTGTTTGGAGGTTTGGCAAAGACCAGGGGAGATATTCCTTGGGTATGTTAAGTATGCAGTTGAGATCTTGAAGAGGTTTCAGATGGAGGACTACAAACCTATGGCCACAACCATGATCACTAATATAAATAAGGTGATAGCTTCATATTCAAAATTGGTGGATCCTATATTGTATAGGTAGCTGATAGGATCCTTGATGCATTTGGTCAACACTCAACCAAATATATGTTTTGCAGTGAACACCTTGAGTCAGTTCATGGTGAAGCCAAGGCAGGAGCATTGGGTAGTATCAAAACATGTGCTCAAATACTTGAGGGGCACGATGGAGTATGGTCTAAGATATATTAGAGATGGTGAAGTGAGGTCGAAGGGGTATATAAACTCAGATTGGGTAGGCAATGTAGCCGAAAAGAAGAGCACCTCAGGGTGTTGCTTTACCTTAGGATCAAGCATGATATCTTGGTTTAGCAGGAAGTAGACTTTTATGGTACTTAGCTCAACAGAGGCCAAATACATGGTAGCCAGTATTGCTAGTTGTGAGACCATCCAGCTTCGCAATTTGCTTACAGTATTGATTGATTAGGAGTTGGATCCCACGGTGATATACTATGATAATCAGAGTTGTATCAAACTCTCTGAGAATCTAGTATTTCATGACAAGTCTAAACACATAAAAATCAAATATCACTTCATATGAGATAATATTTAGAAGGGAACCATAAAGCTCTAGTATATTCCCACAGATCAAAAGGTAGTTGATATTTTTACCAAGCCCTTAGTGAAAGGGAAGTTTGAAGCATTCAGAGATAAACCTGGATTGGTATAGAATTCCTTCCTCTCTAATAGGAAGTGTTGAGAAATGTATCTTGGATAAGAACATCTTACACAGGCTTCAGTATGAATGTGCTAGAAGTGGTTCAAGATATTTCTAATTCTATTTTGAAATTCAACTAAGTGATTTTCTATTTTTAATTTCACTTAAGTGATTTTATTTTGTAATTCACTTAAGTGATTCTATTTTGAAATTCCCTTAAGTGATTCTCTATTTTTAAATTTACTTAAGTGATTCTATTTTGTAATTAACTTAAGTGATCCTATTTTGAAATTCACTTTAAGTGATTTTATATTTTTAACCTTACATCTCAATATGAGATGAGATCTAATCTTAGGGTTAGAGATATTAGGGTTATCGTTTTTTTAAGGATAAAAGGAGAAAGTCAAGAGTGTTTTTTACACATCTGCTTGTTGTGGTGTAGTGGTAAATGCCCTGGGTGCTGGTAGAGGCCAACCCGGGTTCCATTCCCCTTGTCTCCATCCTACAGATATATGGTATAGTTAGGAATTTCCTATGTGCTGGTAGAGGCCGACAAGGCTCCATTCCTCCTATGCCCAACCTGTTGAAAGTGGCACCTCGAAAGGGGTTTTTTTCACTATAAATTAGTACCTAGGTGTTTTAGGTGAGTTGGAGAGGAGAGGGCAATCCTCCAAGGGAGGTCCCAGGTTCAAATCTCCACCCTACAAAAAAGCTGAATTGGGCATCTAAAATCCAATTGATAATGTTGGTGCGAGCAAGGTTGGGTGCGACCCTCGGGTGACTTTGACGGTGTAGAACCCCCTGTTCGTGGTCTCTCAGACCAAGGCGGCTCCGCAAGGGGTTTTTCTCTTAAAAAAAAGAGTGTTTTTTACACATAATAAGTAGAGGAGAACATATTTTTGAAGGAGAACTGCAAGCTTAGGAGGAGAAGCATAGTGAAATTGCTGGCCAAAATTGGCAGCAAGAGAGCAGGGTGCTTTGTTGTAGTTGTAGCCTCCTTTATTGTAATATTTCAGGTTCAAAAATATATTTAACTTCTGATGTTCACGTTGTTTATTTTTCCAACCATCTTTGTGACTGTTGCATGTTTGAATAAATTATTTTCAGATCTAATTTATTTTAAAATAACATAGGATAGCAGTTATCTAGGGCTGGAAAATTTACAGTATTGTTGGTCAACTTAGAACTCCCCTCTATCCAAATGGCATAACACTTAGATATAGAAGACATCAACATCAAGCCAATAAAAGAAGGGATGAATAAGCTATAGATCCTAGAAGAAGAAAGAGATAAGACATCCAAAATGATAATACAACAACAAGAGGGAAGGTGGTTTGAGAAATGAGCTACTAAAATGAACTACAAAGAGGTTGATCTTGTGTTAAAGTAGGATGAAGAAAAGCTAAACGAGGTGGTCATTAGAATTTTGACTACTTTTGGAGAAGGGACCTATAAAATTCTTTGAACCTTAGGCCCAAATACTTACAAACTTGCCACCATGGATTGAAGGACATTGTCAATTTTGGTAAATGAGTAACACTTTTAACCCATTTAAGTAATCAAAATAAAGTTTTAATTATGTATATTTTTCTTTTTCTTTTTTTTTTGTTATTCCCTCCCCATATATCCCCTTATTTCATAAATCTATCTTCCTTCTCCTCCTCTTCTTCCCTCTTATTCTCTGAATTTCCCTCTTCTATTATAAGATATCAAATATGTCCTATATATAGTTTTATGTCATCTTAAATGACATCATGCCTCCTACATCTTGTTATTATTATTATTATTTATAAATATGTTTATATAAAGTAGAAGAAGCCATCAAGTGTCCATTGACAAGTAAAACACTCAATATAGTGATAAAATTTCTTATGAGAGTGAGCTAGATACACACGTGACTCTCCCTACCCCATTTCAACCAACTAGGTGGATAAATTAGCCCTAAGAAATTCAACCAACTTGCCTAAGCAGCCTTTATGTTGAGTGCATGTAGGTGCAAGCCCATGCAAGCAAGGCTATAAAATCCCTTGCTAAGATATTGCTCCTCATTTGTTACATACATTACAAGCTACTTCCATAATTTTAGCAATTTGTGCTCCCTACACATTCCTTAAACTAGCACATTAGCCATTATGAATTGCACACTAGAAAATCATGCATACCATCATCACCTATTGGCTAGTTCAAGTGTTGAATCTCCACATAGACTACAAGCTCTCTCTTCATCACACAATTGGGCAACCTACTTGGCTAAACTAACACATCCCAAAATGAGATGTATCCACTAGTTGTGTCAATCCCCATGAGAGATCTCTTATCAAATCCAGTTAATGTACATCGTGAAATGCACCACTCATTACTTCAAGAATTTTGCTTAAATTGAGAAAATGCTTTAATGGTTCAAAATCAAGAATTTCAAAGGTCTAGTGTGCTAGTGATTTTCTAGTTACCTTAAAAACCTTCCAAGTGAAAACTGGATGAATTGCTAACACTTTTGAGTGAATTGCTAACATTTTCTAGTGAATTGCTTTAGGGGCTTGAACTACTTTCCAAGTTTCCAAGTAAACCTAATCAAGCGAAACATTTATATTTTTGAGTGAATTGCTTGACTTATCCAATGATTGACTCTAATTAAAGAAAAAAAAAAGTTTATTTTAAAGAACGAATCACTCCAAACAAAAAGTAATTTGCTTGACAAAGCAAGTGAATAACTCTATATCCCAACACTTAAAAATTTTGACCAAGGCCCCAAATTTTATCATTTTTCACTTTGATTACAATAGACATTTCATTTGCTTCATAAAGCCCATAATTGTTATATGTCATCACAACACCTCCTTCCAATATTACTACCCTAACCTTATCTTCTTTACCATCACTTGTGCCAGTATTTAACTACATGAGATAGATTCATCAAAGAGAAAAAATAAGAAAAGGAGAGAAAAGAGAAAGAGACACCTTTACCTCCTATTTTAAGGCCTAAAAATATGTTTGTTGACCCATATAAGAGGATTGAAAAAGGAAAGTGCAAACATTCCATCAACTAGGTCAAGAAGTGGTCTTCAAGACAATACAACATGGGTCCTTAGACAAACTCCTAGAATATTAGCAAGATATGGACCTCAAGGTTGGAAATGAACTTGGTCCCACAAGTATGGAGTTTCCCAAATATGGTGGAAGTTTGTGTAGAATTATACAACCCTTTAGAAAGAAGCATCAGGCCTCCATAATGGAGCAAAGAATCATTTTACACTTGAGAATCAGACATTAGAGAAATGTTGAAGATGATTAAGGACCCAACTATATGAGTATATTGAAATCTTAAGACCCAAAAGGTCTTTTACTATATATGCAAGACCAACTTTTGGAGGTATTTCTTGATTCTATATATGAAAAAACCCAACTTGGTAGTAGACTTTAGCATTCCACTAGAACTGGAATTCTTCAAAGATGATCTACAAATAATTTATTCTAGGATTTTTGTTATGCTTATGGAAAGATCATATGCAAATATGAAGATCACATAGCCCTCTTGCATGTAATGCAGACATACCCAAGGTATTCATAGGTGATTGACTATGCTAAATACACTATGGAAAAAATGGACAGTCAACTAAAGGCATTCAAGTAAGAGAGAAAGTTTACCTATACTTCATACCTATCTATCTAATCATCTACTAAAATAAACATTGATTTCTAACTCTACAACTAGACCAAGTGGGGTATATGGAGAATCCCTTTCTTAATGGAATGTATTGACATACCCTACCAAGAACAGTCATGGAGAATTTCAAAGGGAAAGTACCCAGGTTATCAAATAAGGTCCAACACTTCTTGAAGTCCCTAGAATGACCCAATGGAGACTTCTATTTAGGGAGAACCTATTAATTCATCTACCTCTTTGGCTTTTTCATAATGCCCTTCAATATGCACATATTTGTATCTGATTACATGTTGAATTTCAAATATGTGAGGTAACTTGACTATGTGGGCTTGAAGTATTTTGGGGGTAGAATAAGATTACCTTCTACCCACTCAAGCAGTCAATATAAAAATCACTCCTAAGTTGTGAGGGTTCCACCAAGTCATGGAGAAGAAGCTAAGGGATATGGGGCTTGATCACTTAGAGACAGGTGGCCTTATGATCCAATAGGATATTTTAGGGACAAGCTTAAGGCTAAAAAGTTAGACACTTTTGACACTTATGAAAAGATGTACAACATCCAAAAGAAAGTCAACCCAAACAAATATCTTGTCCTTGCCACCCTAGGTAGTGCATATGGCTATGAGGATAAAATACAAAGAAGGTAGAGCAACCCACTAGAATGGAAATCCTTTTATATTAAGTCTAAAGGTGATTTTGACCTAGATGTAAAAATGAACCATCAAAAGCTAGGGGCATTGAGAAAATTCAAATATTTAGATAAAAGGACTCTAGCTTGGTAGAAGATGCACTACAAAATAGGCACTTCAACAAGGCCATCAAGATATAACCCATTCAATGACTAGTTCTCTACCATCTATGATCACAAACACTTTAGTGTAAAAAGGGTAAAGACAATGGGTAAAATATTATAAGGGTTATCAAGTCCATAAAGACTATAAGCCTTAATATCAAAAATATTTGTTGCACCAACTACATTGGTAGTTGTTACTTCAGTGGTGTGACAAACATCAATAGAAGGAAAGAAAATATTTGAGAGATATGGATCAACGTTTGATAAGACAACAATGGTTAAAGACAAGTAACAATAGATACCTCAACTCGAGGAAGGGAAAATGCCTCAAGGAGGAATTCCATCCAAATCAAGAATGTTAGGATCCATCTTAACATTATTATGTATTTCTCATATTATTATGTAATGACCCCTTTCCAATGTGGGGACCTTGTTATAATGATATTTTGTAATATTATGTGGTAATTGAGGTGCCTACACAAGTGGGGCCATTTCATGTAACTATTATCAAGAATGTAATTGTTGTTTTGTAGAATATTCTAGCTTGAGTGGCACTTTGTATGTAAGCCAACTCTTGAGCTTTATGTCAAGGTTGCATGAAGTGTATCTTTAAAAGATAAGGGTCCATAAACAAATGTATCTTTTTCCATATTTAATGAAAGTATTGAAGGAGGTTTTCCCATCAAAGAGGCCTATGAATTTATGTTGTATTTGTGAGATTATTATATTTTTGCATTTACATTTTGTATTGCAATGTTTTGTTTTTCATGAATTTTTGCTTTTATTGCAATATTTATGTGAATGTGCTTATTTTAATTAGAATGTTCCTAACAAGTGGTATCAAAGCACTTTCTAGGGTCATTTTTCATTGTGATTGCAATAGTTCTTGCCTTACCATTTCGACTCTTAGGTATAAATTTTTCTTATTTTATGTTTTTGCCTTTTTCTTTATTAAAAAAAAAATAAAGAGCAAAATATAGTCTTTTTTGTATTAGTTTATTAGGTTAGAAACCCTATGCCAAGGGTTTTAAAAAATATCATGGAGGAGTTGTCATTATTGGCTAAGCTAGATTGCTCGTAAAGCGTCTAGTGAAGTGAGGGGTAATCAGGATCCAATACCTAGGCCTCAGATAACTCCCATATATGGAATTGAGCTCCCATGTATCTTTGGGCATATCATGAGACCTCCTAGGATTAGGAGAAACCTTTCACTTTAGGAAGATTTCTGACTATGTATTCTTCATAGTACATTGGACACATCTAGGAAGATCACCCTCCCATACTATCAAAGAGGTGGGTAGTATGATTAAGGGTATATGTGAAATCCTCCTAGAGTAGTGGTCTAAAATATTGGTCCAAGCGAGGATTAATAAATGTCACACATATAACACGGGTATGTTTGGTTGGAGGTCTGAGGAATCAAACTAGGATTTCAGAGGCTAGGGAAGAGGCATGAAGAATATTTTTCATGCAAAAAAACACCATCAGAGAGGATCAATCTTATTGGAGGATCTTTAATAGTATGGATCACGACCAAGAATGGGGGACAGGTACTTCGGTACCAAATCCTCCAAAATAAGGAATCTCATATTGAGAGAAGCTATGTGGTACCCAAGATAGCTTCAATGACTGTCAAACACAGGTAAGGACAATCATAAACACCCTGGGGAAGCAACCAAAGGAGGATTCTCTGTTGGGAAGGGTGAATGGATGTTCACCACAAGCAAAGGAAATACCAGTATTGGAAATAACTGAGGATTGGATAGCTGAGGATATAGTTTATAAGACCAAACATAACCTGATAGGAAAATTCATGGGTTTCAAACCATTTGTGCACTTCTTTCACACGTGGATAAGGAAACAAAAAGGAGAATTTCACCCAAGATAGCTTCAATGACTGTTAAACACAGGTAAGGACAATCATAAACACCCTGGGGAAGCAACCAAAGGAGTATTCTCTGCTGGGAAGGGTGAATGGATGTTCACCACAAGCAAAGGAAATACTAGTATTGGAAATAACTGAGGATTGGATAGCTGAGGATATAGTTTATAAGACCAAACATAACCTGATAGGCAAATTCATGGGTTTCAAACCATTTGTGCACTTCTTTCACACGTGGATAAGGAAACAATAGCATTTGAAAGGAGAATATGAAATTCTAACTCTCCCAAATGGTTATTTTTCTATATATTTCACATCAGTGGAAGATCAACAAAATGCATTTGAGGGAGGGTTGTATCATCATGGGCCAGTGGGACTATTCCTACAACCATGGAAGATGGGATTCAACCTAAGGGTGGAACCAAATGTGTTACCAATATGGGTAAGATAATTTACCCTTCCCCTTGAAGTTTGGAAATAGGAGGTACTCGAGGCAATATGCAACTTACTAAGGTCATTATCAAGGTAGATCAAGAGAAACAGTTTTAGGAGGATCAACAATGTTTGCTAGGGTTTGTGTAGAGATGGACCTCGGTAAACCTCTTCTAATAGAGATAGACCTAAAAATAGGAGATTGTCTGGCACCAAAAATTGGATTTTGAGGCTATTCCATTAAGATTTTGGGTGTACCACACTCATGGACATCTGGTTGTAATGTGCACAATAGTTAAGGATCATCAATTTGAACAAGAAGGGACAAAAGAAAATATTAACATGGTGGGCCAATATCCTTACAAAAAAAGGAAAAGTAGAAGGAAGGGAAAGTCCCAATAGACTCTAAGGGCTTCCAAAAAGTAATCAGAAGGCCAAACAAAATAAATCAACACAATAACCAGAGACAAGGATAAAAAGTGGGAAGAACAAACAATAGATATGATATATTCAAACAATTGGGAAGCTTGGAAATAGAAGGAGGTTTTCAAATGTAAGGATTAGAAGAGGATACCTAGCAAATCACACTGGTAGATCAGGAAAAATACTCTAGTCTAGTTTCACGAAACAAGCAAGGAGTGAAACTAGACACAATCTCTCTCATGGAAGAGGAGATTCAGCTTATGAGGGAGACCAGAGGAGGGAAAATAGAATAGGGAATAGTTTTAACTCAGGAAATAGAGATGAAAGAAGGAAAAATAACAAATATAGCCCTAGTTTAGGGATTCATCAAGTGGAGAAGAAACAAAATCTGAACCAATATGTAGGGAGGAAGTCAAACAAGGAATAGATGGAGGAACAGGGAAGATATTTAAGCCAAAATGGAAATTACTTGGAATGTGAGGGCTTTATGCAGTCACCCCAGACAAAAGGTAGTCAAAAACATTATCATAGATATGATTCTAGCTATAATTTTGTTACAAGAAACCAAAACGCAAGGAGAAGACTTACAAAAAATAAATAGGATAATATGACAAAAAGGAGAGATCCTTACTCAATCTACATAGGGCAAATCATGTGGATTGGCCACTATGTGGAATCACCAACTATTCCTAGTGATAGGGGGACCTCTACTAGAGGGGTGTTGATGATTCAATTACAAAATAGGGGAAAAAAATTGGACTATAGTAAATTTTTATGGAGCACAGGTAGTTAGAGCACAAAGGGATCAATGGGTAGCCATCCAAACTTTCAGAGACAACTACCCAGAGGACCAATGAATTGTGGGAGGAGACTTCAATGTAAATATTAGAATAGAGGAACAAGGAGGCAGATCCTTGTTGAAGGAAAAGGATAGGTTTTTTCATCAATAACATGTCAAATGAATCTAATAAATATCCCAAATGTGGATAACTCCATGACCTGGACAAATATAAGAAAGGAAGGGGAGACAATTAAATTTTGCTTGGATCATGTCTTCATGGGAGAGGAACTATACCTACATACCAAGCATCAATCAAGGGTCATGGATAGGATTTCTTCAAATCATTTTCTAGTAAGCCTTACCATAGAATAAGATAATCATAAAGTTATAGGAACTTTTAAATTTGAGCTATGGTGGCTGAAATATGAGGAGTTGGATGACCACATAAAGGAGTGGTGGGAATTAGAGAAACCAAGATTTGGAATAGCCCAATTCAAACTTCACAAACAACTGAAACATGTTACGACCCAACTAAAGGAGTGGAGTAAACATAAGAAGGAACTCACTAGAATCCAAAAGAATGAAATCAAGGATCAAAAGGAGAAGATTGCTCGGGAGATAAGATAAGGAACTATTACGAAAGATTTGTTGCAACGTGAGGTAGAAATTATTAGGAGATAGGAAGCTTTGGAGGAACAAGAAGAGATCTATTGGAGGCAAAGAGCCATAGTTACATTGTTAAAGGAGGGAGATTAAAACATAGCTTTCTTTCATAAGACAACAATAGCTAGAAGATAACAAAATAGAATTACAGGTTTTACAGATATGATGGGTCAGGTAAAAACTAGTGGAAGTGAAATGAAAACTATAGCAAATCAGTACTTCCATGCTCTTTAGTAGTAATGTAAATTTGAATGCAATATCGTAGGAGAAGATACTAGATGCAATTCCGCAATTAGTCAAACTAGAACATAATAAACTATTAATGGAGGAAATTTCTCTAGAAGAAACATCGCAGATCATATGAAAAATACAAACAGGAAAGACCCCAGGACCAGATGGATTCCCCATTGAATTTTATCAAAAAATTTGGGAAATTTTTTTTCAAGCAGTGATGGAGGCACTGGAGGAAATCAAACAGAGTAAGCAAATGTTGAAATCCTTGAGTTATACTTTTATCACTTTAATTCCTAAGGGCCCACATAGTGATATAATTTATAATTATAGACATTTTTCACTTTGTAATGTAGTATACAATATATTAACAAAGCTTATGGTAGAGAGGTTAAAACATTTTTTTACCAAATTTGATTTCAAGTGAGCAAGGTGGTTTTGTTGAAGGCAGACAAATTCTAGATGGAATAGTAGTGGCACAAGAAGTGATACACACAATGTCCAAGCAAAATGACCCAGGTATGTTTATTAATTAGATCTTTCTAAAGCCTATGATAGAGTAGATTGGTATTTTTTGCAAAGGATTTTAGAAAAAATGGGCTTTGCA
Organism: Wollemia nobilis; assembly: GCA_028583015.1. NCBI lineage: Eukaryota > Viridiplantae > Streptophyta > Pinopsida > Araucariales > Araucariaceae > Wollemia > Wollemia nobilis. The sequence goes on from JAQPPZ010017096.1 coordinate 2,594,746, forward strand.
GAGGAGTGGAGAGATTGGGTAAAAGCCTATACATAGACCACATCATTCTCAATTCTGGTAAATGGCAGTCCCTCTCCCATGTTCAAATTAGGAAGTAGGTTGAGGCAAGGGGACCCTCTTTACCTTTACCTTTTTATCCTTCATGCAGAGGGTATAGGGATACCTTTAAAAAAAGGGAGAAAAGAGGGAAGGCTAAGGGGTCTGAAAATCAGTTCTCAAATTGAGATAAATCACCTCTAGTTTGTGGATGATACAATTCTTATTAGTCAAGCTAATCTCCTAGTAGCAAGAAACATAAAAGAAATTTTAGATGGGTATACTCAAGCTATAGGGCAAACTTTTAATGGAAAAAATATCAAATAGTTTTTTCAATACAACGAAGAGGGTGAGAGACAAAATTATACAATTGTTGAACTTCATGGAAACTCCTTTACCCATACAATATTTAGGAGTACCTCTATTTGTAAATAAAATAAAAAGCAAGGAGTGGATAGGGCTGATTGACAAACTTCAAGCTAAGTTGAGAAATTGGACACACAAATGGCTAAGCTTGGGAGGAAGGCTTACAATGATTAAATATGTGCTACAAGCTCTCCTAGTTTATAAATTTTCCATACTTCAGGCTCCAAATAAATTTCTGAAAGATATTGATAAACATACAAGAAATTTTTTGTGGTTAGGTGCAAGGGAAGAACAAAAATTAGCACTAGTTGGGTGGGAGAAGATATGTCAACCAAAAAATAAGGAGGATTGGGGATAAGATCAACATCCCAAAGCAACAAGGCACTAGCAGGGAAGTTATACCAGAGATGGATTATAGCTACTAGGGACTTATGGAATAGACTGTTACGAGCTAAATATTACCTAGGAGTGGTTGAGAAAAACATCCCAAGACATAGAGTGGAAGGAGAGAGATCTATAGTATGGAGAACAATGGAAGCAGGTCAGGAGTTAATAAATTCATACCTATATTGGTAGTTAGGAGATGGAAAGGAAGCCCTATTTTGGGAGGATTCATGGAATTAATCTCAAACAATTATTCAAAAATTCCTAGATATGGAGAGTTGGGAAGTAGAGCTTCAAAAGGTAGGGTAATGGAAAGCCTCTTCCTATATGAAATCATGGAATCAACATGTGTCAGAATTACTACAATGGAAACATCCTCGATAATGTCCAATGAGGGGTACAGAGGAACTAACCGAAAAACTATGGAGATATCTCCAAGATACACAATTTATGATGCTTCTACAAGGGATATGCTTGGATGGGGAGGAATCAAGTTGGGAATATATAAGGCAAAGGAGGGATACAAGGTAGTTTGTGGATATGAGATTACCCTAGCATCGCTTCCATGGAAATTTGTCTAGAAAAAGGAAGGATGGGCAAAAGTTAACATTTTATCATGGTTGATTAACCATAGAAAGTGCTTGACATTTTATAATTTGAGAAAAAGGGGTTTCTATGGGCCTTCCAAATGTGTTATGTGTAGAAAAGCAAAGGATACATTGAATCACCTCTTTTTTGGGTGTTATTTTGCTAAAGATATATGGATCATTTGGTGGAGGCAAATGAGACAACATTAGAAAAATTTTGAGAGACAATAAATCTTTTATGAGAAATGGAAATAGTGCAACTTCAAGACTAAAACAATGAATGGCATGGAAGCTGGGGCTAGCTTCATATGGTGGCATTTATGGCTAGAACGAAATGTACACATATTTAGATCATAGTACTGAGGGATCAAGTATGGGAGAGGATTATGAGTAAGGTAATGGAAACACTATCTATTAGATTATAGGAGGAAACAAACATAGAAATGGAGAAAGTGATTATTTTATGGAGCTTTGGAATAACTGTAAAAGAAAAACAATTAAGGGTTGGATGCGTAGATGAGATCTCCTCAAATAACATAGAGTGGAGACCTCCTCCCAAAGAGTGGGTGAAGGCAAACACACATGGGGCTTCTACTAAAAACCCTGTAAAAGTTGATTTTCACATTATCATACGAAATTGGAAAGGAGAACAGGTGTACTGGAGAGCAGAAGGTATGGGGGAGACAACAAATAATGAAGCAGAAGGACAGACGATCTTGTTAGCATCAATGATAGTTGCAAATATACATTTACATAAGCTATGGATAAAGACAGACTCTCGGATATGGGTTGGAATCTTGGATCCTATAAGACCCTTTCAGGTGATGGGAATTGGAGAGAGAAGGAAGGTGGAAGCAGTTCAAAATATTTGGAAGGTTTTTCATGATGTTTTTATTACACATATCAAGTGAGAGGGAAATAGAGTGGTAGATTATTTAGCAAAATGGGGAAAAGAACTAGAGGAAGGGCAATATGTGGACTCTCATATGGAAGATCATAGAAGTTGGTACCAAAGAATCCAAGGGATGCGAGATGTGGTACAAATAGATAGTAGATTAGGAAGAGTATCTAGTGATTATAATGAATCTATCACAATTAGGCCATAGAGTGAAATATCATGAAGATAGAGGGATGGGTAATTTTTGAGCCAAGAGGGATTGGTGGAGAAATTTTTTTCTCCCGTTTTTCCTGTCAAGCTCATTTTACTTTGTAATACAGTTTCTATAAATATAATATATTTTTCATTTTTTCAAAAAAAATATTGGTCCAAGCACTATCATTCATCATTGCGGTATAATAGAGGGCCTATGGGAAGTACACACACCCTGGCTTAGAGTACCCTATTTTTTTTATTTTGCATATCAAAAAACTACATGAAAAACAAAAATGAGCATATTAAGGGGACTACACTATTCTAGACTTAAATAAACACAAACAATCGACAAGAAACTAGTGGTGAGAGTAATAGTCACAATAGGGTCTATCAGTAATAGTCAAGTAGTAGTCACTAACAGTCATGATAGAGCCTACCAACATCAATAACAATTACTTGTAACCTTTAGGAATCATAATAGACAACAAATTTATTAGTAAAAATTGGTTAATATAGTTATCATAAATAGTGAGTTATAATGGTAGTTATATAACAATGTTAGATAGAACGTAGTTAGAAATAGATGGTGCAAATTCTAGTAAACATTTGTTAGAAAAAATTCAAATTTTTGAGTGAACTAAGACTCCAAGAAAATTTTGAAAAACACTTGAAGACATCCCCTAGAAAAAATTTTGGGGTATCGAAAAACATCATTGTGAGACCTAGTCCATTGTGCTCAAGTTTTCAAGTTGATCATTTTGATATAAAGCATCCAAACACTTTTTCTAGCCCATTACTAAAAATAGTAACTCCTATAATAATACTTCTATTTTTACTAAGTTAGTGGGAGTGGTTCAAATCGTACCTAAATGGTTGGAGGAACTAGAGGACACCAAAAGGAGTTAGAACAAAGTAACCTTATGGAGAAAATGAGTGTTGCACTCACTAACCTTGGAAATGAATTTAAACAAATGAGGGAAGAAGTATCACTTATGAGAGGTGACCATCTTAGATCCAAAGTTGCATTTGAAGAAAAATTCCTAGAGTTTGAGGATAGATTAAGGGAAGGCCCAAAGGTGTTTAAGCATCTTAACATTGAAAAACTAGGTGGCAGTTTAGGCAATAAAGAGGAGGTGCATAAGGAGAAAGAAGGATATCATTTTCTTTTTGACACATATACTCCATTTAAGATGGCTAAATTAGACTTTCCTAAGTTCAAAAAAAAGGATGATGATGGGTGGTTATGTCAAGCATGTCAATTCTTCAAACTTCATAATGTACCTAAATATTTGTCGGTTACCATGGCATATTTCAACTTTGAATTTGAAGCTTTACAATGGTATTAATGGTTACAAAACACAACTTTTGACCCTACATGGGAAGTTTTTGAGTCATAATTACTCACTTATTTTGGCCCTAGTGAGTATGAGGACATTATAGGAGCCTTAACCAAATTGAAACAAACCTCTCCTATCTATTACTATCAAATCTAATTTGAAAAACTAGCTAATAAAACCAAGGGGTTGAATGAAAGATTTTTTTAGAGTTTTTTATCAGTGGATTGAAATATGATATCAAGGCTGAGGTCAAAATGTTCAAATTGTAGTCTATGATGCAAGCCATAGGATTTGCGATATTGATAGAAGAATTTTATTTTTTCTATTGGTTGAAAGAAGAGGTTTTAAAATGGTCCTCAAACCTTTTACAACTAAGAAAAAGCCTAAAAAGTAGGATTATAGGATATACACAGAAGAACTACAAATAAAGGAGAGGCTAGGATCTAGCTACAAGAGGAGGATCTTGAAAATAGACAAAATAAACAAAGAAGAAACAGATAAAAGAAACAAAGAAGAAATGAACAACAAGAGGGTCAAAAAGTACAGGGTAATGGGAGAGAGAAATCCTCCTAGGATAAATCCTATTCAACAAATGCTATAGGGTCATCCATCACTTCACTGGAACCAGGATAACTAAGCTTATTCTTGAAGACCTCTAGGAGGAGGGCAACTTCCTTCACATAGGTGATAGTCATGTTACCAACCCTATACAAAGAGTTGAAGAGGTCACTCAAAGATTGGAGATAGCCCTTATGGCTTGGGAATGGAACTACAAGCCTCCACAAGGGGGAATGCAAGGTTGAGGGAGTGATGCAGTCTATGCTTGGCATGGTAGCAAGTTGTACTTGGCCTACCCATTAAGGCCTCTCACATTCCATAAGAGAAACTTCATTTACGAGGGTGGATTTGATTTTTCTTCCCTTGCCTAGGGTTGAGGAGAGTTTGGTTTTATGCCCTAATTTGAAATTGAAGATCAGTTTTGGATCAAAGGATACCACCTAAATTTCCACAAGCCAAACCCACATTTCCTTGCAATTTTATACCAAATATTGACAATAATTCTACCCCATATAAGTGTTTTACTAAGAAAGAGATGGATGCCCATCGAGCACAAGGCTTATGTTATAATTGTGATGAGAAGCATTCACTAGGGCATAAATGCATCTAAAATAAGTTATTTTTGCTTGATGTAGAGGAATCAATAAGTAATGAACAACTTTATGATGAATTAGAACCATCAGAGGAACAACTTTTGATGAGGATGAAACACAAGAAGAACCACAACCAAAAATTTCTATCCATGCCCTTGTAGGAATTTCTACCCTTCATACAATTCTCATTGAATCAAAAAATACTCATAAATGTATTGATCCTTGAGTCACCAAGTAAGCAAATTATTATATACAAGCTTGCAACTCCTTTGAGGTTATGGTGGCAAATGGCTAACCATTTCCTTGTAAATGTAATACCATAATGTTAAGTTGAAGATAAAGGTACTACGAACTCAAAACTAATATGTTTGCTCTTCAACTAAGAGGATGTGATGTTGTGCTAGGAGCTCAATGGCTAGGTACCTTGGGAACAATAGCTTGAAACTTTGTAGAATTATGGATGCAATTTGCATATAAGGGTAGGTCCTACACTCTTTGTGGTTCACTAGCAAGATCTCCACAGATTATCAGTTCAATTTGTATGAAGTTATTAAAAAAATATTTTCGTGGGGTAGTAGCTCAAATATTTGCAATTCAACCACAAACTTCAACCGAAGACAAGCCCCAAGAAGATTTGCAACTCATTTTGACTAAGCATGATGTTGTTTTTGCATAATCAATTGAATTACCTCCACATCGTTCCCATGATCATGCAATACTATTGGTACTCAATAGTGTACCACCTCACATCAGACCTTACTGGTACCCCTATACCCTTAAGTCAAAAACCAAGAAATTGGTACAAAAATTACTACAAGCAGGAGTCATCGACTTAGTAACAATCCTTATTCTTCTCCAGTCCTATTGACTAGAAAGAAAGATGGGTCATGGCGATTATGTATAGATTTTTGTGAGCTCAATAAGATCACAATTAAGGATAAATTTCCTATTATAATGATTGATGAATTTTTGTATGAGCTACATGGTGCAATGTTTTTCTCCAAGTTGGATCTTTGCTTAGGCTATCATCAAATAAGGCTCAAGGAGGAGGATATTCCCAAAATAACATTTTGAACTCATGAGGGCCATTATGAATTTTTTGCTATATCATTTGGCCTAACAAATGCACCATACACATTTCAAAGCCTCATGAATAACATCTTTCACCTATTCTTTTGCAAATTTATTCTAGTTTTTTTTATGATATTTTGATTTATAGTCACTCTTGGGAGGAGCACCTCATACATTTGGATTAGACTCTACAACTTTTGTCTCAAAATAAACTTTATTTTAAGAGATTTAAGTGTTCTTTTGGGATGATAGAAGTGGCATATTTGGGACACATTGTCACCAAAGATAAAGTTAAAGTTGATCCTAAAAAGATTCAAATTTTTCAAGATTGGATGAAGCCTCACACTCTCAAGGGACTTCAAGGATTTTTAAGACTAATAGGGTATTACCACAAATTTATCCAAAACTATGGAAAAATCTTAACTCCTTTAACAACCATATTGAAAAAAAATTATTTTACTTGGTCAGGCCCAACTGAGAAGGCTTTTTTTGACTTAAAGCATGCCATGCTTGATTTTTCAAAAACTTTTGTAATTGAAAGTGATGTTTCAAGCAATGGAATAGGAGTCGTGTTGATGCAAGATGGAAGACCATTGGCCTTCACGAGTAAAGCATTTTTAGGCCAAAATTTGGGCAAATCTACTTATGCAAAGGAGATGATAGCTATCTTACATGCAGTTAATCACTGGTGATCTTATCTCATTAGGCATTATTTTTTCCATCAAAATAAACCACCAAATTCTCAAGTACTTCGTAGAGCAAGGGGTCACCACACCTAAACAACAAAAGTGTATCTCTAAATCAATGGACTATGACTATGAAATTACATATAAAAATGGAAAGGATAACATTGTGGTTGATGCACTCTCTCGATAATTTGAGGATCGTAGTATGTTAAATGCTATCTCTTCACCTATACCTCATTGGATTAATTCTCTCAAAGAGGACATGATAAAGGATGCAAGATTGAAAAATTTGATCACCAAACTTTAAACAAAACCTAACTCATGCCTAGGATACACTTGGTATGGACAAAATTTGAGATACCTTGACTACCTTGTTATTCCCCAAACTTCCCAACTACAGGAACCCATCTTGAAGGAAATGCATACCTCACCAACCGCGGGACGTTCTGGGCTCCTCAAGACTTATGAAAGGATTAATTGTACTTTCTTTTGGAAGGGGATGAAGAAGGATATTCAAACTTTTATGGCTAAATGTGACATGTGCCAGCAAATGAAAGGAGAAACAATGCATTCCTTTGGAACTCTTTATCCTTTGCCTATTCTAGAACAATCATGGACAAATATTTCTATGGATTTTGTTGAAGGGTTACCTAAGTCAAAATGCAAATCAATTATTTTGGTGGTAGTGGATCATCTCATGAAGTATGCTCATTTTTGTTCCCTCTCCCATCCCTACACAACCTTAGTAGTAGCCCAAATCTTTCTAGACTCCATTTTTTGCCTTCATGGCATACCCACATCTATTATGTCCAACAGAGACCCTACCTTCACTAGTCATTTTTGGAAAGAATTGTTTAAGTTTTAGGGAACTCAACTCAAAATTAGTTCAACCTATCATTCGCAAACAAATGGCCAAACAAAAATTGTTAACAAATGCTTGGAGATCTACCTTCATTGTTTTTCCTCTGAACATCCTACACAATGGGTGAAGTGGCTTCCCTTGGCCAAATGGTGGTATAATACTTCATATCACATTGCGACCAATGTTATCCATTTTGAAGCAATTTACAATTGTCCCCCATCAACACCATCCTCCTACATTCCAAGAAGCTCGAAAGTTCATGTTGTTCACACTACACTCATCCAACATGCCATAGTTCTCCATCAACTAAATATGAATATGAAGTTGGCCTAGAACTGTATGCACCAACAGGTTGATCATCACCATTCTAAGCATAACTTTGAAGTAGGAGATATGGTTTTTCTCCACCTACAGCCTTATAAACAATTATCACTCCACCTTTGTATATACCAAAAACTAGTTACCAAATACTATGGACCCTACCAGGTCTTACAACGGATTGGTAAAATGACCTACAAATTGGCCATTTTGGTTACGTCAAAGCTCCATTCTATCTTTCATGTCTCCTCTCTCAATAATGTAATGGGAAATCAAGTATAGGTTCAATATGCTTTACCAAAATTGGTTGAAGAGTGTTCCATCTTGCTTAAGCCTGAACAAATTTTAGACTACAGATCGTGCACTCCTCGAAATTGTATTGTCACTGAGATTCTTGTTCAATAGCATGAATTACAACCAAAATATGTCACTTGGGAGTCTCTATAGTAGCTACAACACCAGTTTTCTTATCTCCAACTTTGAGGACAAAAATTGTTGAAGGGGATGGGCATGGTAGGACTCCATACTAACATTATTATGTATTTCTCATATTATTATGTAATGGCCTCTTTCCAATGTGGGAACCCAATTATAATGATATTTTGTACTATTATGTGGTAATTGAGGTGCCTAGACAAGTGGGACAATTTCATTTAACCGTTATCAAGAATGTAACTGTTGTTTGGTAGAAGGTTCTAACTCAAGTGGCACTTTGCATGTAAGCCAACTCTTGAGCATTAGGTTAGGGTTGCATGAAGTGTATCTTTAAAAGACAAGGGTCCATAAATAAATGTATCTTTTTGCATATTGAATGAAAGTATTGAAGGAGGTTGCCCCATCAAAGAGGCTTGTGATTCTATGTATTGTTTGTGAGATTATTATATTTCTACATTTACATTTCATATTGCAAAAAAAAAAATTTATGAATTTATGCTTTTATTACATTATTTATGTGAATGTGCTTATTTTAATTAGAAGGTTCCTAACAAAGAATGACCATAATCATGGCCATAACTCAATTTAATTTTATTTATATTTTTACCTTCGCCACTCTCGCTTCTTTCTCTACCATTTCTTCTCCTATTTTCACTTCTTACTCTTGTCCCACTCCTTCTGCTACACTTCCCTGATCCGCCACCAATGTAGCTCATGGTCCTCCTAGAGGCACTCTACCTTAAATCACCACTATCACTCTTAGTACCATGCCAATCATGTCATTTCCATCACCATCCATACAAATATCCACATCACAACCATGGGTACTATATGTACTATCCTCTTCACCACCATTTGCCTCTTTATAAATTATCTCACTCCTAGTAAAAGCATTAGACAATTGGCTTCAAGACGAACCCCTTCCATGCCCACCACATTCACCATCATATCTACTCAATTTGCCCCATTAACCATCTCAATCGGATCATAACACCCACTATCCTAGGCTAGGCTACTCTTCTTATAGGTGATGACATCACCCATTTCGTCTATGGTGACTGAGTCTATAGAAGCTCCCCCTAAATCCAGTTTACCCACAAGGCCAAGCTAGGAATTTGTGTGGAATACGATTTGTGCTCCCAAGGAAACAGATGCCCAAAAGGCATTTGATGTCCTCATCACAAATAAAAGGAAACTAGAGAAAGAATGCAAGCAATCAAGAGACAAGACCTCAAGGGCTCCAGTATTTATGCGATCACAATTGTCATGTAAAGGGGACAAGATAATAATTATGAAGACTAGGGAAGGCGATTTATCGGTGGTTGCAACATCCCTATTGACTTTACTACCAAAGTATTCATGTTTGATCTAAGCCAAATAGATCCCTATTAGATGATATAAATAAAAAATCAACTCTTAATTGGTACAACCATGAATATTAGTAGACTAATACTGGGGGATGAGACACTCAAGAAAAAAATGAAGAGCCTGAAGACAAAAATTAAAACAAGATAAAATTGGAATTGAAATAAAAAATTAAAAAAAGGAAAGAGAATTATTCTCACCTAGAATTGGGGAGAATGTGAAGCACAAAGAGACTCTTGATAATTGGGGAGAATGTGAAGCATGGAGAGACTCTTGATAATTGGGGAGAATGTGAAGTAGTATGGACAAATGTGAATATTAATGAAGTTTTTATTGGAGGATTTTTGTGATTTTTTTTCATTTTTTCTTGCTATGCTATTCTAATCTTTGTTTTAGAATATACCACCATATCTCATGATCTCAAACTAAGTCATCCATACTTCTAGCTAGGGCATCCATGCTTCCAACTACAACATCCTTACTTTCATTTAGGACTTTTATAAATGATTTTTCTTCCATGCCACCTAACTTCTCACAAGAATATTTTAGTTTTGAGTCATTATTGATCTTATTGACTCGATCAAAATTTAATCTTAAGTATCACTTTTGTTTAAATATTTATCTTTTGGATATAGATTAATATAGACTCATTCTTCCTTTTTCCCCTCAACCAATGCATCCTTACATCCAACTAAGGCTTCGATAAATGATTTTCATTTCTTGATACCTATATTTCCTTCATGAGAATCTTCATTCTTTGATTTTCTTCAAATATCTAAATAAAAACTCTCATCAATTTGCTCTTCCTTTTCCTCTTGTTGGAGACATCCTTGCACCCAACTAAGGCTTCCATGCTTTTCATTTTGTTATACGTAGATTTTACTCATAAGAATCCTTCACTTATTGAAATTTTCTAAATATATGGATTAAGAACTCATATCCCATCTACATCTTTCTTGCACTTCATCTAAATTTATATTATAATGAACTTATTATATATTTAACTTTTTAATGACAAATTAACTTTTATGTGAATTTTATTAATAAGTAAAATAAATATTTGTGAAGTAATTAACAATACCAAATATACTACTGTAGTGGTAAGGACTTTAGCCTCTCTTTGAGAGATCCAAGGTTCAAACCCACTCAATGTGAGGGAACCAGGTGTAAACTCATTGAAAAACTAACAATACCAAATATATAAGTTGTGATGAAAATATGGTATACAACCGTATTCTTTGAAATTCAAACCTTAAACTTTTTTCTTTTGATTTGGCAAGTGTGAGAAACCCCTACGACCAATGCATAGGGCTGATAAGTCTCCTCCCAACCATGAACCCTCATAAAGCTGAGAGCTATGCTTATCAATAGGGAATTTAATACACATCCATCCCCTCACACACTCACCCATGCCACAGTTTGAACCTTGGACCTCTTGAAGAAGAACCAAAGCTCGTACCATTGTGTTGTCCTCCTTGGGACATTCAAATCTTAAAATTGCATAAAGTTCTAAAGTCTTCAAATTTAAACTTACTTATTAAAGTTTTTTTCTTTTCATGTAAGGAAACCTTTATAATCCTTAGCCCGCTAGGTAAAAACAAACGATGTCCTCCTTGGGATATTCAAATCTTAAACTTACATAAAGTTCTAAAGTCTTTACCTTTAAAATTACTTATTCAAGTTTTTTTTTCTTCATGTAAGGAAACCTTTATAATTTCTAGACCGCTGAGTAAAAAAAGACTCAACAAAACCCTCAAGCCTTGAGTTATAATTTGAGATACAACTTGCTCACGTTATATCTATGACCAAGATATTATAAAAAGTCATGTCCACTCAAACAACATTGTAGACACCAAAATCTAGCGCCCTTTATTTCACATTCACCACCTCACCATCAAATCCTACATAATAAATATATATGCCTAAGTTCTAACTTAGGGATATAAAATCTTGCACATCATTATATTTTCTTAATTTACTTAATTAGAAAAATCACCCTAGGATACCCTATCTACCCATTGGACATGTGTCCTGGACATCTCACCCAGCATCCCTGCCACATCTCACCCACTTCTGTCCCCTTTGTCCTTGCACATGATACAGATTCCCAACACCCATGCCACAACTCCTTTGTCGTTGTCCCCTTGTCCCTTCACATAAAACAGCATCCCACATCCCACTCCACTTGTAGCCACATCACCCCAGTTAAATGAGCCACACTAAGTGACTCACTGTAACTGCCCCTTCCACCTGGCAGTCCAGATTTGCCACTTAGCAAATCAGGATTGCCACCTCACATCCCCATCCAAAGCCCCAAGAACCCTATAAAGGCACCATCAATCCACCAAACAAAGGGAGCTAAATTTGCATACCGACAGGCTACTAGAATACACCTAGACCCGACGAGAAACTAAGAGTGCGAGCTCAATTATGACTGTTGGCACGCATCCCGAGGTGACCTGTCATCTTAGCCAAAACTGCCCACTCACGGTTCTACAGTCAAAAACATGCATCCACAGTTTCATAACTGCAGGTTTACGGTTTCCAATCCGCAATCGTGTTTTCGCGGTTCTACAGTCCCGAACAAGTTTTTATTGACAAAGATAAGCAATTGAAAATGTTGAGCAAGGCTTGTATTTATTAAACATTTTATGTTATTTTCTTTTCATATATATACATATTAGTGATAGGTTTATGTGTAGCATTGGGTTTACCTCTTTACTAAACAGGTGTTATTAATCCTCTTTACTAGTTTTGTATGTGAGTAGGTAACAGGTACCTTGGATAAGATATTGAAGTTGGAGTGGTCCCTTGCTGGATACCAAAGCCCACTCACCCCTTTGAAGCTGTAACAGAGGAACGAAGAACACCACACCCTGTGAAAGAGCCGAAAGATCTCCCCTCCTCCATGAAAGCATTGAATATCAAATAGACAAGAAGAAGCATTGTAACATTGCTCCCAACACGCTTGGGGTAATTTAAAAATCCTTTTTGTAACACACTGTATTACCATTAATACAAAAAGGGGCATTTTGGAAAAATTACTTCTCTCTCTCCCTCTGTTTTTATTTAAATAAATTGTGTTCAGTTTTTTGGTTACAGAAATGGCGATCACAGTGGGACCCCCTAAAGGTCCTATTTTTTTTTTTTAAATAAAGGGGTAAAAATTTATTGATAAAAAGTCTGGATTACAAAGTACAGCTGAGCCCCCACCCAGGACTCAAATAAGCAACAAGACAGGCTAAATCACCAGACAAGGTCAACTCCCAAAGAAAACCAAAAAAAACAAACCACATTAAGTCTGAACATCCTTATGGATCAACTCCCGTAGGTGTTGAGAATCCCTAGACGGGAGACTCTCCCGAGTTATCAATACTACGAGTATCCAATAGCTCGGAAGCCCTTTTGGCCGGGTAATCGGCAACCCCATTCCATTCCCTTGGAATGTGCACAAAGGATATAAATTCGAACTCTTCACTCATTACGAGAATCCGAATGGTCCACGGAGACCAACTGCCAATTAACATCCTCCACTCTTTTTTTGTTTAAAAGATTAACCAAAATTTGAGAGTCAGACTCACAAAGAATCCTACGCCGACCAAGAGAAAACCCCCTTTGCAAGGCCTCAAGTATCGCCAGAGCTTCCATAAGATTGTTGGAGTGAACACCTTTATAAATGGAAAAGAAAAAAGCCGACCACGCCAGCAGAATCTCTCCCAACACCACCAATTCCGAGCATGTCCGGGATTGCCCCTGAACGACCCATCAATATTAATTTTTAAAACTCCTCTAGGGGCAGTCTCCATCTACCCTCTCTCCTAACCTTCTTGCTAAGGTGAGGAATCCTACTAGGGCTAGAAGAATTCACACCAACCCCAAACAAACCAAGGGCCTGTCGTACCTTCTCCTCCTTAGAGTCCAAATGAGGGTCCACATCACATTTACTATGGATAGTTTCTTGAACCATACACAGGATCCTTTGCCAGATCCGTTGAACAACCAAATGACTTCCCTCAAAAATGCGTCGGTTTCGTTCGAGCCAAATCTGCGAGATGATGCAAGAAGGGCCCAAATTCCAAGCCACTTGGAGGAAGGGGGCCTTGGCTGGAGGTCTGCCTAGACTACTCCAAAACTCCACTAGGGAGAGCACATGAAAACAAGGATGGTTCCAGGCACTCCACCAACAGTGCCAAATGTCTCTGGCAAGGGAGCATTGGAAAAATAAATGAGAAGAGTCATCCTCATTCTTACCACAAAGGACACATAAAGAGGGACCATGAAATCCCCTCTTCCTCAAGTTATCCCAAGTGAGGCATTTATTACGAGCTACCGACCGAGAGAAAAAAGTTACATTTCGGCCAAGCAAATGTATTCCACACCTTTTTCCACCATGTGACGGGGAGACTCCCGAACTTTTGCTTATCAAGAACTTGATAACCATAGGCTACAGAGTAGGTTCCCTTGGGATTAGGGTTCCAAGCCAGAATGTCTTTATCCCTCAATGAAGAACAGTACCTCCCTGCAAGAATAAGAGCAAGCACCTCTCTATCCTCGGCCAATCCCCCTTGGGGCCATTCCTGTGGATCTTTCCATTTGTACATCTCCATATTTCCAAAATACTGGATTTTTTTAAAGTCCTCCACATGAGACCAGCCTGCTTCCAAGAAACAAATGCTTAGGGAATGTAACCTGGGATATTGAGTCAAGATAGGAGGGTGGCCATCCCAAGAATCCTCCCGAAAAGAACATCTGATCCCCGATTGCAAATCCAGAACAAACCCTCGCTTAATTAGATTAGCTCCTCTTTTCAGAGTGTCCCAGATAACAGAACCTTTCCCAACCAAAGCGGCTCTAGGGATATCTGCCTCAGAAATACCTCTCAAGTATTTATAAGATAATATTTTAGCCCAAATCTGATCTTGAGAGGTACACCATCTCCAATAAAGTTTCGCAGCCAAAGCCTGCCCAGAAAGAGTTGCCTGTCGCAACCCAAGGCCTCCCTCTTGAACTGGCCTACAAATGGAATCCCATCTAACCAAACTCCATTTAGATTGATCAAGTTTTCCAGACCACAAAAACTATCTTGACAGAGCATCCATGTCCTTGATGAAACGAGGAGTTGTTTGCACAAAACATCTGTAAATGGGTAAAGCTTGAATAACAGATTTTAAAAGCAATACTCTACCTGCAGAGGATAGCCATCTGACAGTCCAGTGATTTACCTTCCTTCTAAACTTATCAAGTATAGGCTGCCAAGAAGATCTAGGCGAGAGGATGAGATGAAATCGGGATCCCAAGATAAATGAAGGGGGGAGTCCCGACCTGGAATCTTAGAATGCCGAGCAATCCTGGCTTGAATAAGAGGGGGGTATTGAAGAAGAAAATAAAGGACTTGTCCTCATTAATCACCTATCCAGAAGCACCAAGATATATGTCAAGAGACTGTCTAATGTTTCCAGCTTCCTTGATAGTGGCAACTCCCAACAAAGCAGTATCATCAACAAATTGAAGGTGGGAAAGAGGTGGCAAACTGTTATCCCACTTCCACCCCTGAATGAGACCATGCCTGACCTGAGACTTGAGTAATCTGCCCAACCCTTCTGCCATAATGATAAACAAATAAGGAGATAGAGGATCTCCTTGCCTCAATCCCCTTGAGGCCTCAAACAACTCCGTAGTCTCGTTATTAACAAGAACAGAGAATGAGGAAGAAGAAATACAGCTCATCACCCATCTAATCCATTCCTCCTCAAAGCCAAAAGTAGCAAGAACTTTTTGAAGAAAGGACCATCTAACTCTGTCATAGGCTTTTGCCATGTCCAACTTAATGAACATAGTTTTCTTCTTAGAAGTTTCCATTGAGTGAATAGCTTATGTAGCAATAACAACCCCATCCATGATTTGTCGGCCAGACAACAAACCCACCTTGCTCCTCGAAGATGATTTTGCTCAACCATATCTTGACCTCTCGAGCAATAATTTTTGTGATGATCTTATATACAACATTACGAGAGAGCAATAGGCACTGAACATATCCAAGGAATTCGCTCCCTCTTTCTTGGGAATAAGCACCACAAAGGTAGCATTTAGGGCCCTTAGCATCTGTTTGTTCTTTTGGGACTCACGGACCACTTCCAAAAGGTCAAATTTGATTAACTCCCAAAACTCTTGATAAAACTCAATCGGGAATCCATCCGGACCCGGGGCTTTCCCCTTTTTCATCTTGAATACAACACTTTTCAGCTCCTCAAGGGAAATTGGATCCATCAAGTGCTCATTCATCTCTCTAGAAACAATCGAGGGAATACGAGTTTAGAATAAGTTTTTCTTCCTCATCATACGAGAGGGCATCCTCCTTGAAGAGAGAGGAAAAATACCTCTTAGTCTCTTACGAAATATCCCTGAAAGAAGAAAGCGGGGCACCACGAGAATTAACAAGAGAGGTAATCGGGTTACCATTACGACGAGCCTTAACGGAGTTATAAAAGAAGGTTGTGTTCCTATCCCCTTCCTGAAGCCAATCTACTCGAGCTTTTTGTTTCCAAAAAAATTCTTCCCTCAGTTCCCATTCAGCAAGGTCTTTTACAGCTTTCGATTCCTCAACAAGAAGCTCCTCTGTGAGTACCTGATCTCTAATCTTCCTTGAGGCTTCTTCCACCCTCCTAAGAGCTGCCAACTTAGCCAAGGAAAGGTTCCCAAAATTTAGTCTATTCCATCTCTTCAATTTATGCTTAACAAATTGAAGCCGCTTCATAAAGGAGTACATAGCGAGTGCCATGAGGAGGTTTGCCATTAGTCCACCGGCCTCGCATGAAATCATGAAGCTTAGGATCTCGTGACCACATAAGTTGAAACTTAAATGAGGGATTATTTTTTAGCCCTAACTCCAGAGCAGAGAGTTTGATAGGCCAATGATCAGATCCTCTACCCTCCAGAATCACAGAACTAGTGCTTCTATTATTGCCAATCCAAAAACTAGAGATCAGAAACCTATCCAGTCTCTCTGAAATGGAATATTCCCCACATCTTCTATTATGCCAGGTAAATATCCCATTATCCGGCTTGATGTCAACCAAGTTCAAGGCCCGGATATGAGCATTGAAGACAGAAGAAAAAGGCTCAAGACGATCAATCCCCCCACGTTTTTCCTCCAGACAAGTGATAGAATTGAAGTCTCCAGCCAAAATCCATGGGTACAGGGGAGCCAGACTTCTCACAAAGCCAATGTGCTCCCATAAATTCACTTTACCATTGTAATCAATAGGAGCATACACGTTTGTAAGTAGGATGGTCTCACCAGATTCATTATCATGCCCGATCATCGAAATAGACCACCTACTGGAAATCCAGGTAAGAGGAGAGATCTTAACTGGATCCCATAAACAAGCAAGGCCACCAGCATATCCACATGCACCAATACACTGACATTGCCCCTTTCTCCACAACTTGGGAGCAATATTGAACAAACTATCAATAGCTAATTTAGTCTCCTGAATAAAAACCACATCCGGAGAATGAACACGAATCAAATCACGAACAACTTTTTGTGCGGGGATTTTGTTCAACCCCCTTACATTCCATGAAAGTACAATCATTTTTGGGGGTTATAAAAATGGGAGTCCAATGTTCTCACCAAACCTGACTCTACCAAAGTCTCCCCCATTAACTTAATTTTATCCTGGTCTTTCTTTCGACCCACCTTCATATTCTTATCTGAAGCAGTTTTTTTAATTATTTTATGCTGCAATCCCAGCACCGTAGGAGTTTTACAGTCCATGGATGACTGCATCAGTGCCTGGGTAGGAGAGGGCATGTCTAAATCTGTGCCATTTTCTAAGATAACTTCACTTCCAGGGCTAGGGCCAACCATATCACCTATACTCGGAACCAAAGCCCTCTGTTCTTCATTTAAACCCCCTATATCTGGTTCCCTTGGTTCCACCTCATGAAGAGACAACTGATTTGGTCCTGTTATATCTATAACAGGTAGCGATGTTTCAGGTATCTCCACGCACTGATCAAGATTCTCTAGAATTTCAAAACGGTTGAGCTGAGCATCTGGCTGGTTATCCTTAATGTCTCTTTTTGCCTTTCTTCCTTTGTTTCGAGGTTTTACCGTAACAAAGCCTTCCTTATCCTGATCCCCCTCCTTTATCGGGGCTTTTCCTTTATCCATATTTTGTACAGCTCGAGAGGGCCCAGGATTTGAAGCCACAGGCAGGGCAAACTTAGGGCATTTTCTTTGTAAGTGGCCATATTCATGGCAAATCCGGCAACGAAATGGGAGAGCTTCATAGTCAAGTTTTTGAACCCATTTGGTTGATCCGAACTGTATTTCAATAGAATCTGGAATAGGATTGTTTAAATCAATTTCAACACAGATACGGGCAACAGAGATTACCTTTTTATCCAGCGTTTGTCGTGACGGCCCAACCGGCTTCCCAAGTAGAAGGGCAATCATATGCAAGATGTCATTTCTCCAAAATTCCAATGGGAGCCACGGAAGCCGAACCCACACCGGAACCCGTGACGGCCGCTCCTATGATGGGTTGAAACCCACATGCCAGGGTTTAAGAAAGAGTCCCGCTTGGTTACAGAAATAGGGACCTCCTTCAAATGCTTTGTTACGATCCGCAAGACAAGAAAAAACCACCATAAAATAGTTGTTTGCACTCGGCATCACCTCCACATCACCTTCGGGGTTCCAAGTCTTCCTAACCCAAGCCTCCACAAAGGGAAGAGAAATTCGGATGCCCATAAATTTACCAATAAGCGCATGTTTGGTTAAATACTCCACATCTTACTGCCATCGAGTCCGGTTGAACCACTAGAACCGGCCTGGCTTCACATCGTTCCAAACATCCATTGTTCTTTAACAAGCGATTCCTGGCATGCAATGGGAAATCCTGTTCCTTCCAATCATTTTTAAAAGAAATACCAGCCCTAGCATGCACGCTCTGTGACGGACCTGATGCCATCACTACATTCCTCCAGTTGTTCATACCTCCTCCAAAAACTGCTGCCATCCCCGCAGAGCCCACCAGATAGGTCTCAAAAAAATTCCAGCAAAGCAACTTTCCTCATCAAACCCTAGCAGAGCTCAGTCGAGTTGGGGTTCTACTCTTACCTAAAGGTCCTATTTTGTTTTGCCTTGCTGTCTAAATTTGTTTACTAATCTCTGTCTGCACCTACAGGTTTCGGGAATTCAAAGCGCGCACAGATTCGACCCAAAATCGATACATTCAGAAAATCTTGCGATCGTATCATTTACTATGGAAACGCGAAAATGTGATTTCTGTCTGAGAAAATGTAGGCATGCAGTTCTTGATAGGAGAAAACGTAGACACATGGTTTCTGCCTGAGAAAACGCAGAAGCGCGGTTGTTGCATCAGAAACGCGGGTCGACGGTTTACAGCAGGAAGGAACACAGGTATGTACTTCGTGCTTCTTGTCTAATTTTTGTCTTAGTTTCAGTTTAGATTGCATTTAACTAGATTAAGAGTCCTAGTCCTGTATGCCTTTGTGTGCACTTAGGTCTTAGAGGTAGAAGAAAGTACTTAAAAACTTTGCATTCATATAAAAAAAATCTCTGCATTTGCATAGTAGAAAACAGATCATCTTGCATTCACCTGGTTAGGAATAGCTCAGGTGTTTATTTCAGGTTTGGGTCTATAAGGTTATTCTATTTCTATTGACAGAAAGGACCCGCGCATCCATGGTTGGGATATCCCAAATGCAGATGCGCGGTTGGCAAACCGCGCACCCACGGTTTACCAGAACTAACCGTGCAACCGCGGTTAGCCCTGTTAAATAGAAGCTGATTAAATTAGATCTAAAATTGGTATTTTTACCCCTGATCTACTATTTTTCATTCTCTATTTTTTGCTTTTCTGCATTTAGGCCATTGAAATAGAATTGCATAGTAATTTTGCATAACACCCTAGTTAAACAAAACCACCACACACTCACATAAACATTGGAAAATGGCTGGATTTCATCACCGTCGGGTTTGGATTTCATCACCGAACCACCAACATTATACCCTGTTCTTAGCCAAGGCCGATTCCAAGATCCATCATAACCCGTGGGTGATAGCACGCATCTCTCTTCGGAGAGGTGTATCGTAGACTACGGGTGAACTGGGTGAGGAATTGGTAGGACCTGTGCTCCCTGGCCGTGTGTGGACTTCATTACCACATATTATAGGTGGGATTACGTGACCTGGAGTTCATAGCCAGGTTGTCGAGCTATGAGTATACAGGTGAAATCCTAGATTCATTTAGGGCAAAACATTGAGCACACGTCTTTTTCATTTTTCAAACAAATTTCAAAAAAAATATATACAAAAATCTAGCATCAAAAATTTTGTGTGTTTATTTGCTTTGTGTGTTGTATTGCATTGTATTGTCACTTTACTTGCATAGATAGTCTCACTTCGCATATTACCACATAGTAGCGTATGGTAGTGACTCGTAATCAAGCTAAGAAACTAGTGTCAAACCGAAGTCAGTGGTCTTCCCCTATGGCCTCCCAGTCTGGCAATGTCCCTCACACTTCGGTGGTGGGACAAGTAGGTATACCCCTTTCTATGTCCTAGAGTCTTGATGTAGGGCCTTCTAGTAATACCCCCAACACGGACATAGATATTATGCATAGAGCTACTCACACAACCATACTTGAGACACCTAGGAGTGAACCTCCTGCAGTGGTAGACAATCAAGTCACCATGATAGATATGGACACTGTTAGAATGTACTTGAATGCAGCTGGAATGGTCTTCCCATCATTACCACCACTCTCCATCCCATCACGTGTCATACCCTCATCACAACAAGAATCCATATTCACCTATCCACAACAGTCGAAACAGATTTTCACCAATCCTCTCTTTGAGTTGGTTGTTGTAGCATTGGCCAATCAACCATTGTCATCCAACCAAATTCCCCCCACATTACCACAACAAATGACCATTACTACTAATCCCTTGTATGAAACAATTCCTATTGTTTCGCAAGCCCCAACATCCATTCCTCCATCCACACTTGTAGGACATACGTCTCATACCATTCCATAGTCAGTAGCGATACCCTTTGCTACTTACCCCCCATCTACCTCCACTACCATGGTTGTTCCACAACCAACTCAGTCCACCACATCACAGGTAGCAGTCCCTACGTCAAGTGCAATTGCTATGCAACAAGCTTTCTTACAGTTGCAACAAATGATTTTAGACAATGCTAACCATAGCATGAACCCTGACCCTAACCAACATTTGCAAGGGATTGAGCAAAATCTTCCACCTACATCTTATCAACCTAATGCCTTTATCCAAGATCCATCTTGGGTAATGCGTCCTCCCTCTACCACTATGGTTCATAATCAACCACCACACCCATATGCTAATGCAGTAGGTCAGCATAATATCATACCTCCATCACCCCATCCATATCATAACATCCCTCAACATCCATACCATAACACATTTTTGCCACCCATGTCTTATCACCCCCAACCTACATACAATCCACCTCATTACCAGCAACATCAAGTACATTCGAGTGTCAGTCCTGTAGATGATCCTAGATACCAGTTTCTATAGAGTCAGATTGATAGTCTTGCCATGCAAACCCTAGGTTTGCAATACCAAAAGCCAACTTTAAGGCAACTACTCAATCACCCTATTCATGCTTCGATACCAGAGCCACCATATCCACAGGATTTCCAAATACCGAAGCTTGAATTTAAAGGGGAAG
The DNA here is from genome assembly GCA_028583015.1 of Wollemia nobilis. Lineage (NCBI taxonomy): Eukaryota > Viridiplantae > Streptophyta > Pinopsida > Araucariales > Araucariaceae > Wollemia > Wollemia nobilis. The sequence continues at coordinate 2,616,190 of JAQPPZ010017096.1, forward strand.
AGGATCCCCGTGAGCACATAACAAGATTTGTGAATGCATGCTTCAGAATCAAAAGCAACGATGCATTGCTATTACATACATTTCCTCAAACATTAGGGGGAGAAGCCCAAGACTGGTACAACCACCTACCACATCAAAGTATTTTTACCTTTGAACAACTAGCGGACCAGTTCCTAGAAAGATTCACCCTAAATGTTAGAAAACAAACAACATTGACTGATTTGATTTATCTAAAACAATATGACGATGAATCAGTCTATGAATTTGGCAATAGATGGAGATCAATCATGATCAAGTTACCATTTTCACTCCCTATGCCAGAGATAATACGAATGTTCACGAAGAGTTTTGGTAGACCCATCTCTTCATTGCTACAACTACAACAGTATAGAACATTCGATGAGGCACTCGCCCAAGCAAAACTGATTGAAGAAATCAAAATTCAAGAAGGTGAGATTAAGCCTAAGAAGAAAGAGTGGCACAATAAGAATCAAAAGGGGAATAACCATGGTCAGTCCAAGACCGCACAGGTTAATCAGATAGTTTTGAGCCAACCACAGTCAAATCAACCGACTCAAACACAAATCCAACAACCCCAACAACAACAACAACCGCAACAATCGAATTATCAAGTGGTTCCACCCCCACAATAGGCACAAAATCAGACACAACCTACGAAAAGGCAACAACGTCATTTTAAGCCAAAAAGAAATTACACACCAGTACAAGAGCCATATTCATTAGTATTTCAGAAGTTGTATGCGGCAAAACTTTTTAATTTGCCAGAAATGAAACCTGATGATCCTAACAAACCAAAGACAAAAGGTTACAAAGAACACCTCTTTTGCATCTATCATAGACAAAGAGGACATGATATTGAAGGTTGTCATGGATTTAAAGGAATTGTGCAAGATTTATTGGAAGTGGGTACAATCAAAGTTGACAACCCACTAGCCCAAAATAACCAAAACCTAGGCATATATCAGACACCTTTGCCACATCGAGAGGTAAATCAACAACCGATGGGAGCATCAACTTCTACAGTTCCTCCCAATCAGGTTAATTATGTGTCTCAACTGCCACAAGGTTTTGTAGGGGCTATCAGTATAGTTACCCATGGACAAAGGTAAGCTAATCGCACAACTCAGGCTCCGACAACATCACCAACTAATGTGCCCATACAACTTGGATCGAGTGGGCCACCACCACCTTTCCACAACCGCCCTGTTGTTACACTGAACAGTCGGTTAACACAGAGTTTGAAGATGGCTTCAACAAAATTGTCAATTTATGAACTAATACAACAATCAACACCTCACAGGGAAGCATTGATGGAAATTTTAAAGTCTATTCAAGTACAATCAGAAGACCCCAATGCATTCAATTCCTTTGTGGGTAGTGTGCAAAAGTGCATGGAACCCTCGATAGTATTCTATGACTTTGAGGAAAAACAAATATCAACAGATTCACCTGATCCACCATTGCACATAGTAGCTCACATTGACAGGAAACCCTTCAAGAGAGTGCTTATTGATACCGGTTCTTCAATCAACCTCATTACCACACCTGCCATGATGAAGCTCAATGTCCCATCATCTCACATCACAACATCCACATTCACTCTTAGGGCCTTTAATGATGCTTTATGCTCAACTGTAGGGAATGTTGTTCTCCCCGTCACCGTGGGGGTGAAAACAATACATGTTCTCTTTCACATCTTGGAAGGGGAAATGCAATATAACATACTTCTTGGATGCCCTTGGATTAGGGAAATGAAGTGTGTGCCTTCAACATTGCATCAATGCTTAAAATATGTGCATGAAGGCAAGGTACATTGCATACCAACTGACACTGAACCTTTCAAATACTGCAACTTTATTTCAAATCCATATGAGCCATTGCTTCCATCAACACATCTAACCATCCAACCACTAGTCATTAGAACCATTCCATCCAGCACCACATCATCAAAAGCACCCATTCCAGAAGAGTTGCCTATAGTTGACCCAACTTTTGCATCCAAAAGCGTTAGCTCAGTGCATCCTTCAAACACTGCATTTCATTTTCAAATTACACCCACCCATCCTGCTAATCAATTGCCAACTCCATCTAGTACACTTCCAGATTCAAAGCCACCATTCACATTCAAAGCACAACCCACATCATCAACCACTACTTCACAGTCATTAGAACCCGTAGTCTCACAAATAGGGCCACCTATTAGAGATAATCCACCACCGCCAATAGATCCAAGAGCTAATGCTCAAGAACCCTCTTCATCCGCCAAGCCATTAGCCACACAACCATCTAGAGTTGTAGTACATCTTGCCAATCCAAGTATTGGTGAGTACATTATTGAAAGTGTCACAGTTACACCACCTATTGAGTTAGTCAGAGATTACGGTCGCCCTCGTGACCCACCTTTAGCTATTGGTGATATATATAGAATGGGTTCTCAAACAAATGCAATCAATTTCATATATGGAGGGATGGATTCTTCATCGGACCCACCTCCTCAAAATGACAACTCTTTACAAGAGTTTAATGAAAACATTGATTATCTATCGAACCCAAGTTTCCCAGTGAGATATTTTTGAAGGGTTAGTTGGCAAGGATATGGACTTGGAAGACATGAACAAGGTCCTCACCACATTATTGAACCAGAATATAGAGAGCCAAGTGACCGCTCCGGTCTAGGCTATAAACCTTCCATCGCAAGCTCTTCGCTTAATCAAGCTTTCCAAGAACTTGACATAGAATGCGAACAAGAGGAGGAAAAGAGTGATGATGAGGATGAACCTAATGATGAGAATGAACCTAATGATGAGGATGAACAAATAGAAAGTAGATACCAAATCTACAATTTTTACCCTCGAGAGCAAGCCTTACAACGAGAAGCAGATTATGAAGACCCTACTGAGATGGCATACCTTAGGCAAGACCTTGAGCCACTAATACTAGGACCTCATACAAATGCTAATGGCTTCTGGATGAGTGACAGTGATGATGATGAAACTGAAATGATTTTCATCAACCATGCTCTTGAGATACAAGCCAGGAGAATGCTCCAAGCTGAAGCACATCCTGAATGGCTTAATCAAGAAGAAGAAGAGCCTCAAGAAGAGATAATATATGGAGAAACCATGCAAAGAGATAATTGGTATCAAAAGAAGTTTCCAATAGACCGCGCACTTTTTTGGCTAAACAAAGAGTGTGAGGGTCCTGAACCAGAACCTCCTCCATCACATTGGCAAAGCATACAACAAAACCAATCACACACATTAGGTCAGTTGCAACCTAGAGAATATGAGTCATCAATTCTTGAATCATAGCCACCTCATTTCCATCAAGTCAACATGATTTATGTTGATTTGCTCACCCCACTCCGCAATCCATATGATGAGACAAAACCGATCCATATCGACACCAGTCTCATAGCCATGGATAGGATTTCATCCTCGCCATCCACTGCTGAATTCATCCTGTTCGAAGAGTTGTTGCGCGCTTCAAACGCTTATATTCCACAACAACCTTCATCATCAAACAATTCAGTTTTTCAAACTGAGATAGAAGGGGAAACCCCAGACACATTTGAAAATGTGGCCGATGATATCCACCTCATCCCAACTCCACATCAGCTAGAGGAAGGTTCTCACATGCTAATAGAAGAGTCTATAGACGTGAACCTTAGTGAAGACGTGGATAATCCCTAGATTGTCAAAATAGCAAAAGAATTATCCATAGAAGAAAAAGAGCGCATCATAAACATGCTTATCAAAAAGAAGGAAGTGTTCGCATGGTCCTACAAAGACATGCCTGGCTTAGATCCGGACTTGGTAGTCCACAACCTTACGCTAGCACATGATGCCAAGCCATTCAAGCAGAAGCTTAGGAAGGTCCATCCAACAGTCGCATTAATTGTGAAAGAAGAGCTGCAAAAGTTATTGGATGTACACTTCATAGTACCAATCGATTATCCTGAATGGCTTTCAAACATGGTACCCATTCGCAAACCGAATGGGGGGATACGCGTATGCACTGATTTTCGAGATTTAAACAAAGCATGTCCCAAGGATGATTTTCCTTTGCCGAATATTGATCAATTAGTAGACTCCTATGCTGGTCATGAAATGCTTTCCTTAATGGACGGTTTCTCCGGATACAACCAAATTCGGATTAATCCCGAAGATCAACATAAAATAACATTTACAATGCCTTGGGGGACATTCTGCTATAGAGTGATGCCTTTTGGGTTAAAGAACGCAGGAGCTACATATCAGCATGCCATGACGTACATATTTCATGATTATATGCATAAGATAATCGAAGATTATGTAGATGATCTTATTGCTAAATCAAAAATACGTCTTGAACACATAGATGTGCTAGAAAAAGCATTTGATCGATTGATAGAACATAAGGTAAGGTTAAATCCTAAGAAGTGTGTATTTGGTGTCACATCAGGAAAACTTCTAGGATTCATTATTTCCAAGTGAGGCATTGAAGTAGACCCAGGCAAGGTAAAAGCAATATTAGAAATGTCACCTCCCAAAAACTTGAAAGAGTTACGAAGCTTGCAAGGAAAAGTTCAATCTATTCGATGATTCATCGTGCAACTCTTAGATAAATGTAGGCCTTTTAACCACCTGTTACAAAAAGGAGTGATATTTTCTTGGACAACTGAATGTCAGGAGGCATTTGATGATATAAAGAAATATCTGGCCTCACCGCCAGTTCTTACGCCACCTAAAATAGGAGTCCCATTTCACCTATACATTTTTGCAATAGATTTTGCTTTAGGGACAATGCTTGCACAAAAGAATGAGAAAAATAAAGAGCAAGCAGTTTATTACATCAGTCGAACATTGGTAAGTTACGAAACAAGATATGCTTACGTCGAAAAGTTATGTTTAGCAGTGGTTTTTGCCACTAAGAAACTTAGATATTACATGCTAAGCAATACCACCTATGTTATAGCTAGAGAAAACCCTCTACGATACATGATGACTCGCACTTACAACAACACCCACACTACTAAATGGATAATGCTTTTAACAGAATTTGACCTCGAATTCACAAGTCAAAAATCCATAAAAGGGCAAGTGATAGCTGATCAATTAGCGAAAGCTCCACTACACAATGATAGACCATTAATAATTGAGCTTCCCGACGATTCAATATTTTCTGTCATAGAACAAGAAGAAGTGGTTTCACCTGAGGATGAAGTAGATATGACAATGTTCTTTGATGGATCCAAGTGCGAAAAAGGGCAAGGTGCAGGAGTTGTGTTTTACACACCTGAGGGAATACCCATTCCCTTATCATTCAAACTCGACTTCACATGCACTAACAATAATGCAGAGTATGAAGCCTTAATACTAGGTCTTCATTCAGCTATAGCAATGGGAATAAAAATATTAAGCATTTTTGGTGATTCTCAATTGGTTGTCTACCAAATAAAAGGAGAATACCAATGTAAAGAACCAGTCTTAAAGAAATACCATGAAGTAGCAATACAGTTGCTAGGAAAATTTGACTGGTACGAAATTAGTAACTTGCCACGATCGACAAATAGATTTGCGGACACAATGGCTTCCTTGGGATCTCTCATCCCTAAAAATGAACATGGAGAATTGCAACCGTTAATCATAACGACAGTGTCCAAACCATCAATTAAAAGAGCAGAATCTATAGGTGAGAAGAATGTTTGTTTGATACATGTTGAACCTTACAATTCTTACCTTGATGAGATAAAAGACTTTCTCAAGTCAGGCACACTACCAATAGAAATGACACGAACTGCAAAAAGAACATTCAAACAAAGAGCCATCCGTTTCACTTTACTTGGAGATGTGTTATATAAACGTGGTTATGATGGAATATTACTACGATGTTTAAATCCAATTGAAGCAGAAAGAGCAATATCAGAAGCCCACGATGGTACTTGCGGTGGTCACTTCAATGGAATGGCAATTGCAAAAAGAATATTGTGCATGGGATACTATTGGCCGACAATGGAGAATGACTATTGCAAATACGTCAAAAGATGCCAAAAGTGCCAACATCATGCAAACTTGACCCATGTGCCATCACAAAATTTGCAACCCATTCAAATTTTGTGGCCCTTTTCACAATGGGGCCTTGACTTGATCGGTAAAATAACACCTGCTTCATCAAGACAACATAAATTCATCATAACCGCTACAGAATACTTTACAAAATGGGTGGAAGCAATTCCAATGACAACTACGACTGGACCTCGAATAGCGGAGTTTATACTTCAACATATTATCTATCATTTTGGAATACCCTCAAAAATAATTTTTGATAATGGAAAGTCATTTAAGAATAAGGATGTTAGAGCATTGTGCAACAAATTCAAAATTCTACACAGTTTCTCAACACCTTATTACCCACAAGCAAACGGGCAAGCTGAAGCAACCAACAAGACAGTCATATCTATTCTCAAGAAATTGGTAAAAGATAATCATCGAGATTGGCATACTCACCTCCCTTTAGCACTATGGGCTTACAGAACAAGCATAAGAACGCCAACGGGAGCAACGCCATTTTCACTAGTTTACGGTGCAGAAGCGATATTACCATTAGAGCTCGAGATACCATCCTTGCGAATCGAGATACAGGAATTCATGGATGATGATACAACTAGACAGGCGCGTCTTGACCAATTGACAATTATTGATGAGAAACGTATCAATGCTCTAGAACATTTACGAGTATATCAAGATAGAGTCAAGCGTGCTTACAACACAAAAGTCCATCCTCACGAATTTCAAGTGGGGGACCTAGTGCTCAAAGAAAATCAACAAAATACCAATGCTTTACCGCACTTAAGGGATAAATTTGCAGCAAATTGGTTGGGCCCATATATAGTAAAGCAAAAGTTGGGACAAGGAACGTACAAACTTTCCAATTTAGAAGGGAAATTGGAGCCAGAACCACTGAACATTATGCACCTAAAGGCATTTTATGCATAAAACGACTTGCAATATATGTATATATATGTACATGGCTAAAAAAAAAAAAAAAAAAAATTTTAATTGCATTTTTCATATTGCATTTGCATTTCAATTATATGTTCATACACAAAAAAAAAAAAAAAAAAAAATTTCATTTTCTTTGCATGCATTTCACATTGTAAATAGACATATTTTAAATTACATTTTTCATATGGCATTTGCATTTCAATTATATGTTCATACAAAAATATATATAGTTGCATCCATCCCATCCCTTGCTCAATAATCTTTAATAGTGGTGATGATAAGACCAAGAAAACAAGTTCCAAGAGTTGGGGGTATTCAACTAAAGATTCTTTACAACTCACAAATCATACACATCATATATGATACATCATACAATTTGCAGTCACTCAAAAATGTCTAGTGAAAAACCAAACTTCATGAAGTGTCCAATTTTCTTTAGGACCAAAGCACTTTCACCACATTAAGAAAATCTTGAGTATGGTAGATTGACCCAAAAGCAATCTGGAACCAAATACACTTTTACAAATCTTAAAACATCTTGAATGATAGAAAGATAACGCCAATTTGGGTAAACCTCAAAGCAAAAAAGTAAAATTCTTCGCTTACCCTATCACGCAACATAGTCCAAAAACAAAAATAGTGGTTATCACCACTACCACAGTGAAACAACAAATATAAATAAATGTAGAGTAGTAAGGATAGGGTCACATTCTCATCATACTTCAATTGAGAATCTGATTCCCCAAAACTCTATACAAAAATAATTAACAACACACACCACAGATCTCTAAAGCTGAAAAGATCGTACTATGTTCCCCTCAGAAAGTTATGTAGTCATCACAAAGGCTTAAAGATCAAATCATTGGACTATGGAGTGAGCCTCCACCGGGGCTATAGACGCTTGACTGGCAGTGGAGTAAACTCATGCAGGGCGACATGTCTCTCTCTCAAGAAAGAGACCTCTGAACGCACATACGGGTAAGCTAGCCAAAAGGGAAACCCAAAAAGGTACCATCCAAAATTACTCAAGATGGGGCAATAAACATCACAATCACATGCACTGGTTCTGGATTGCTTAGGGTCATCGACACGCAAGATTTAGTAAATGAACTTCACTTGCACACAATATGGTCCTAAAGAAAGTAAGATAACATCAAGAAAAATGGTTAACATTACTAGCTTCTTTGAGTATTTGAGAATACTTTCAGTTACATATCAAAAACCAAATCATAATCCATATCACCATCCACATACCATGTATACATACCACATAATCACCACAAAGAATAATCAAGTGGGATACCCCCAATTGCAAATATGAACGAGTAAAGGTCAAATACTCTGAGCTAAAAAATATTACACGAGCAACATGCATACCATCATTTAGTTACATGAATAAAAATCAAATGCATTTTACAAGTTCAGTTGCATTCATTATCATAGCAATAACATAGAAATATTAGATTGCATTATATAAACATTGCAAAGCATAAACAAGAAGAATACATATACAAATAACACATGTGAATACCGAAATAAATGCCATGTTATATATATATATATAAATACGAAAGTCTGCAAAGTACAAAATGCTCGAAGGCAGTATACATCGGAGCACTGAGGCTCATACTAAGATAAAATATGCAAAAAACAAAAATAAGGCAATACAACAACTAGCTAGTGCCAGTAGGATCCCTCCGTGGACCCTGCGCTGTAGAAGCCCCGTGAGAGCTAGAAGTACGATGAGTCCTACGACTCATCTCAGTCCCTCGGGTAGCAGTGGTAGCAGATGATGAAGGAGGAACAGGTAAAGGAATCTGATGCTCATGAAGAATGTTCTCCAACATCTCGATGTAGACAGCCTGCTTACGCAGGCTCCTCAAATCAGCACCCTGGCGAGCGACCCTCTGAGAAATCTCTGCTCGTAGAGATGCAATAGTCGAAGCAGAATCATCACCTCTAGAACCTGACTGCAACCGAGAAAGCTCACCCTGTAAATGGGTAATCTCATCACCAAGTCTGGTGATCTCTGCATCCTTAGCAGCCAGAGCAACGCTGCTAGGTCCAACCCGTAACCCATCCACCTCAGCCTGAAGATGAGTCACCTCACCCTGATACCATGCTAACTCGGCCTTCACTCGACCCAGCTCCAAATCTAGGCTATCTCGCTCAGCCTGGAGAATCCCCCACTCCTCCTCTGACCATCGAGGAGGTGCACCCTCATCATCATCGCCACCACCCTCCTCAGGCTGCTGAACATCCATACCCATGTCAGCTCTCGAAGAGCTACCATGTCGATGCTTCATCGACCAAGGAACCCATCCACCCACATCTACATCATCACCACTCCCATCATCATCTACGATGACACTAGGAGTCCACAGAGGCTGACTCGCAAACCATGCATCATACTCAGCAGTCATGCCAACATCATCCAAGTCAAGCACCTCCAAGTCAGAGTCATCAATAGGATCATCGACTCACCAAAATTCAGGAGCAACAGGCAACCCCAACTCATCACCCCACCGCCTGTACATAACAGGTGCATCAAGAACATCTTGAACAAGCCCAAACTACCGTAGTACATGAGAGAACTAGATAAACTCCATATCCCTCAAATGGGTGCCAACAACCCATCATCCTCGCCTAACACGACGAAGCTCTACTGCATCCATCGCCCAATCCAAACCCCTCCAAGGCCACCAACACATCAAGTCCCTAGTCAGAGAACTCAAGATATCTCTGAACTCCGAAGCACTCACAATAGATCGACTGACCTCCTCACTAAGTAACCATCTGTATGCCCGGGGAGAGGTGGCATCCATGCCACAAGGCAAACCAACTGGGTGACCAATGATAATATGCTCCCAACACCAAATCTGGAGCAACAAACTATAGCCTAGGCCCTTACGCCCATGCCTCTTCACCTCATAGAGCTCACTGTAAACCTCATAGAGAAGAGCGAGAGCCCAGGCTAACCGACGAGGATCAACTATCAAATCCAGAACAATAGGCACCTAGTTCCATGGGATCCTCGATCCCATGGAATTGGGCAACAACATGTTGCTCAATATGTACATCATGAAGATAGGTAATGCACCCAAGCTACCAGCTGTAAAGAGATCCAAATACGCAATGTCGCCCCTACTGCAATCAATGTCCCACATCTCACCAAACAAAGGGAATAGAGCCTCCTTTTTGTCGAGGCCAACTCGAACGGTAGGACCCTCGACAGGAACGCGGAATATACGGTAGATATCCTCGAGAGTGATAGTCAGCTCCCCTATTGGGAGCTGAAATGTGCCCCTGTCTAGATCCCAATGCTCAACAAGTGTCGAAAGGAGATCCTCATCAGCTCGGATGGTGCCTAACCGTCCGCAACCGTCTAAACCAATGGTCTGAAGTAGAGTCCAATCATCATCAGAAAGTGCTTTCCGCACTTTTCGAATGGTCCTCGACCACCTATGCCGAGCATCAAGAAGCTTAACCTAAAAGAAAACATATAAAAACAAAAATTAGCACAACATGCTAGAAATAAAAACAAAAACGAAATTTTTTACCTATGCATGGTAATAAACAAAAAAGAAATTTTTTACCTACCCTAGGTAATAAAAGCAAAAACAAATTTTTTACCTATGCATGGTAATAAACAAAAAAAAATTTTTTACCTACCCTAGGTAATAAAAGCAAAAACGAAATTTTTTACCTATGCATGGTAATAAACAAAAAAAAAAAAATTACCTACCCTAGGTAATAAAAGCAAAAACGAAAATTTTCTAACCTACACTAGGTAATAAAAACAAAAATGAAAAATTTCTACCTACCATAAATAATAAAAACAAAAAAAAAACAAAATAAAAAAAAAAAAAAAACAAGTTCATTGCCAGCCCCGCTTAATGAGCAAACAATAATAATTTACCAGCCCCACTTAATTATCAAACAAGCAAAACAAACGCAAAAAAAAAAAATAAAGGCCAAATCGCCTACCTCTGCAAACCGGCCGCCAACTTCCGCTCCAACCGAGCCACCACCACTGCTCCCCTCGCCAACCTCCATCTCACTCATCACTTCAACCAATAAACCAATGACAACTGGCAGAATGATTTTGAAAATGACAGCAACCTATAAATAGCCGCTTTTAGCGGCAAAAAATGTGCGCCCGTGTTTTTCGCGGCGCGCGAAAATGCAAACCCGCGTTTTGAGGTGCAAAACGCAAAAACGTGGTTTCATAAAGGAAAACGCAAATCCGCGTTTTTCGCCAAAATAACCGCAAGTCAGCGGTTTCAAAAAAAATGCAATCCACCTAATCATCTGGAGTGAAACTCGTATCTAGTGGATTATCCTATACACCTAGCGGTTGCAGCGACTAGCAATCCATGCAATCCGGTTGGATGGGTAAATCACCATAAGGAAGCTCATTCAAAAATCGCAACAAGCAACAATGAATCAAGACGATAGGTCCCTAAATCTATGAGCTTAAATGTGTTCAAAAATAGATTTGACAAGGTAATCCTACAACACCTTCCGTTGGGTCAAAAGCGGGACAACAAACAACAATTTGGTAAAATCAAAAACCGCTTGAGCATCAAATCCTCGATGACTGGTTCCTTAAACCCATCATTTGGAAGGAATTGCTAAAGTCATAGTGGACGAAAACTCAAAGAGTGGTCAGATTTTTACCATGTATTCTACACATTAATGAAACCAAAAGCAAAATTGCAAGAACACAAATAATCCCAAGCTTGGGGCACAAAGAAATCAAGACAAAATTCATTAACAATATCAACATCATTCAATAAACAACCCACTTTCAACATCCGTATTTCGTCAATTGACTTATGGGTGTCAACCTTTACCCAATCGTCAATTGAGGGGGTAAGCAAACAAATCAAAAATTTTAAATTCATTCATTCTGTGTGTCAAAGAGAAATGAACCCATTCATCCAATAAAGTTAGATGTCATTAGTTTTTGCACCGCATTGTGTTGTACACAACACGGTACAAAAAGGGGCAACTGTAGACACCAAAATCTAGCGCCCTTTAGTTCACATTCACCACCTCACCATCAAATCCTGCATAATAAAGATATATGCCTAAGTTCTAACTTAGGGATATAAAATCTTGCACATCATTATATTTTCCTAATTTACTTAATTAGGAAAATCACCCTAGGATACCCTGTCTACCCATTGGACATGTGTCCTGGACATCTCACCCAACATCCCTGCCACATCTCACCCACTTTTGTCCCCTTTGTCCTTGCACATGAGACAGATTCCCAACACCCATGCCACAACTCCTTTGTTGTTGTCCCCTTGTCCCTTCACATAAAACAACATCCCACATCCCACTCCACTTGGAGCCACATCACCCCAGTTAAGTGAGCCACACTGAGTGACTCACTGTAACTGCCCCTTCCACCTGGTAGTCCAGATTTGCCACTTGGCAAGTCAGGCTTGCCACCTCACATTCCCCTCCAAAGCCCCAGGAAGCCTATAAAGGCACCATCAATCCACCAAACAAAGGGAGCTGAATTTGCGTACCGACAGGCTACCGAAATACACCCAGACCCGACGAGAAACTGAGAGCGCGAGCTCGATTGTGACCATTGGCACGCATCCCGAGGTGACCTGTCATCTCAACCGAAACCGCCTGCCCATGGTTCTACAGTCAAAAATGTGCATCCGCGGTTTCCAGTCCGTAATCGCGTTTTCGCGGTTCTACAGTCCCGAACAGGTTTTTATTGACAGAGATAAGCAATTGAAAATGTTGAGCAAGGCTTGTATTTATTAAACATTTTATGTTATCTGCTTTTCATATATATACATATCAGTGATAGGTTTATGCGTAGCATTGGGTTTACCGCTTTACTATACAGGTGCTATTAATCCTCTTTACTGGTTTTGTATGTGCGCAGGTAACAGGTACCTTGGATAAGCTGTTGAAGCTGGAGTGGTCCCTTGCTGGATACCAAAGCCCACTCACCCCTTTGAAGCTGTAACAGAGGAACGAAGAACACCACACCCTGCGGAAGAGCCGAAAGATCTCCCCTCCTCCATGAAAGCATTGGATATCAGATAGACAAGAAGAAGCATTGTAACATTGCTCCCAACACGCTTGGGGCAATTCAAAAATCCTTTTTGTAACACACTGTATCACCATTAATACAAAAAGGGGCATTTTGGCAAAATTACTTCTCTCTCTCTCTGTTTTTATTTAAATAAATTGTGTTCAGTTCTTTGGTTACAAACATTAACTCGGTTAAAAAAATTCTTAACTTACCAAAGATTGAAACCTTGCCAAACAAAATAAACATAATTATCAACATATTTCAATATAACACATTTAAAAAAACATTATTAATTTAAAATATTCCATGTTTTAATTATAATATTTTTTTTCTTGATAGGAGAGTTGGTTACAACCACACTATTTTTAGTAGTTCGCACAGGTTTAAACCATATGGGCCACATCCACCAAACTTATTCCACCTGGTTGTTTTTATATCCCAACATGAAATGGATCACTGAGTGCTCGGGATTCTTATGGTAACTAGTGTAATTTAAATCAAAGTTGAATGGATTCACGGTACAGATCGCAGGACTCAGCTGGTTGCCTCACACCAACTAAGCTACTCACTCACTCTTATTTTAATAATAATACATATAATATAATATATATATATATATATATATATGTATGTATGTATGTATGTATGAGATTAGCATGAGAAATCTCTGGGATCAACGTTTAGGGCTAAACATTTTGATCAAACCATAACACATCAATAGAAGAAGAAAGCTAAACTTATTAACAGAAGATTAACACATAAACTGAAAAAACCAAACCCTAAACCACTTTACTGTCTTTAACATTAATTAAAATAATTATTAATAATAATAATATTTTGAACCGGGTTTTGACCAAAACCCTCACAACATCATTCCTAACTTTACGTTGCAACCCTAGCAACATTTCAAGACTTATTAAAGCGACACATTATGCGATTGACAGAGTAGATATTTCTCCAGTGCTTTCAACTTAGGGTTTCTCGATTAGGTAAGAGGGGCTCAGGCCGCTAGGGTTTTCCACCAGGGCTATAAAAATTCTGATGATAACACGGATGGTATTCCGTTGATATATGTTTCTGCTGGAATTGTGTCTGGCCATTTGTTTTGGCAGTGGTCTGTTGTTGTTATTATGAAGCACAAATCGAAGGCTCATTGACGGACATTAAAGAGGCCCTTTGAGCTCAAAAATTGTGCGATAGCAAATGCTTTTGTCATTGATAGTGGGTTATGGTGTTTCTTCAAATGCCAGATGCTCAATACGGATGACACATATTCGCTCTTCATTAGAGGATTTTTTTTTTCCTTCAAATTTTTTGAGAGAAATTTAGATGCCAATACAGCTAAAATATTTATGCAGAATTTATTATTTTTATTAATTTATTTAAAAATAAGTGATTTGGAGATTAGGGCTATAGGTTGCTTTCATACAGAAGGGGTTCTGAAGCTTGTTATGGATGCTCTGTTATTTATTTGAAGGTTTTATGATTTCTAGTTATGAAAATGTTGATGATATTAAATGGTACAAGGAGTAAACCGTGTATTATTAATATACAAGTCTTTTTTTTTTTTTTTTTTGGTAAATTCCATTTTAGGAATGTTATCTTGTTTGTGATTTGATCTAGAAGTAATTTTGTTTGGTAAAAAAATGTTTCTAGGTTGTGTGTTCACCCGTTAAATTGGATAAGTGGAAAGTTACAGAATATTTGGTGTGGAAGTAGGTATAGTATTAAATTTTCAATGCACTTTCAGTCTAAATTAAATCGTCTGTTCAAGCTAAATATGGAAATCTGTAATATCAGTTAGAGGGCCATCGACGCCTTTAATGAAAATGGCTGATATTGCAAGCTTACTCAGAATTTCTCTGGATCATTATCTGAGTAAGCTTGAGGCTTTTAGCTTGAAGAGATATTAAGTCGGATATTATCAAATTTGTCTGTAATGCAGCAGTTTCTATAATGCAAAGCTTATAATGATATTCCGGGGGGATTTTGTCCAAGGATGTTTATTCATTAACCTTGATGGTGTGAATCTGTCACTGTTTTGTTTTAAGGCATATGTTTTGTTTTAAGGCATTCTCTGAAACGCGAGATGTGAAATATAAAATGCACACTCTCTGTGTAATAGATGGAATCAAATTTGGAATCGTCTGTTGGACTACAATCCATATGTTTCAGAACCATTTTTTCTCTTTATTTGTTGGTTCAAGTTGATATTTTTTTCTTCTTTATTATTTGTTGTTCCGACTTGTCGAAATTCTTTGTTATTTATTGTCCTATATTTGATCAATTTAACGAGGGTTGCTTTTGTTTGAGTTAGAGATTAGATTAATAGATATACAATTAAACAATCAATAGGAGGACCCGTTTCCATATAAAAACCTGTAAACTCATTGTGTAAATACTTTTAATTTTGAAAAAAAAACATAGAATGAGTTCACTCATTTGAAAAATAAAATAGAATGAAAGGTTGAGGTCTATCTATATGTTATATTTTACTATTTTTAAAATGGGAACATATTTATTTATTTATTGATTATAAAATAATATGTTATATGTGGCTGGGACAACTTTTATCAAAATACCAATTAAATCATATCTTTGTCACAATTTATTTATTTATTATTAAATATTTTTTTCAAACCGCTTGTGTTTGAGTTAGAGATTAGATTAATAGATATATAATTAAACAATCAATTAAAAATTAATGTAAACTCATTATGTGTAAACTCATTTGAAATTTTGAAAAAATGTAAACTCATTTGAAATTTTGAAAAAATAAAATAAAATGAAAGGCTTTTAATGTTTATTAAACTTATTTAATAAAATAGAATGAAAGTTTTTTTTTTTAAATCTTTGTAAGGTCTGTTATATTTTGTTATTTCTAAAAATTGGGGATATATTTATTTATAATCTGTTATGTGTGGTTTTTATTGGGGACCATTTCTATCACAATACCAATTCTATTATATTTTTTTATTATAATTTATTTGTTTATTATTAAATATATTTTTAAATTTTTGGAAGGTTTGGAGAGCTAAAATTTCATTGATCAATCATCTTTCATATTTTAAATTTCACGGTTACCTTCCAATTTTATTATATTTTTTTATTATAATTTATTTGTTTATTATTAAATATATTTTTAAATTTTTGGAAGGTTTAGAGAGCTAAAATTTCATTGATCAATCATCTTTCATATTTTAAATTTCACGGTTACCTTCTAAAATTAATATTTTTTTTAATGAAGATCAACATTTTAATTGGTTTTTGTTACCTATATTTCTTGTCTATTTCTTGTCTATTAATATGTTTTCATTTAAGATGAAGATCAACGTTTTAATTAATTGATTGGTTAAATTATTTGTTACCTAAATTGTTTATATATAAATACGAGTGTCAGCATCTTAATTTGTTAAATTATTTGTTACCTAATTTTTTTCACAATAAATATGTTTGCACTTAGATGAAGATTAACACTTCAATTGGTTAAATCTATTTGTTACCTAATTTTCTTTTTATATGCTTGCACTCTCAAAAGATTACTTTTTATAATAGTTGATTGATAAAATCAACATCTAAGATGATTAAATTATTTAGTTAAATTATTTTCTTTTCTATAAATATGCTTACACTTTCAAAAGATAAACCTTTTGTAATAGGTGATAGATAAGAACATTAATAATATATTTTTATAGAGTGATCACATCTATTTTTTGTATTTTTGTTAATAACATTGATATAATTTTTGAATCCTTATCAATTAAAATATATTTATTTTTAATTGCAATTTTAATCTTTAGAAGAAGTGCCCTAGATGCCTTAGCCTTTGCATACTTGTTAGTTGTGTGTCTTGTTAGTTGAGTGTCATATGAGTAGAATTTTGCTTTCATTATTTTTTAAACTCAATTTTTAGACATTTTTATTTTATCTTGGATTGAAATAGGTCATTTGTTTTAACTCCATCTTTATTTTATTTTGGATTGAAATAGGTCATTTGTTTTAACTCTATCATGGTAGATGATTGTTATATGTATGTTTTAACTCCATCATGGTAGATGATTGTTATATGTATGCTTAAATCCTATAGCCTAGTTATTTGCCTATTTTCTATAGCCAAATTATACTTATCATGATGAGCACCATATTTGTAGACATTATGCAAAAGGCAGCACTAATATGATTCCAAATTAGTATGATTTTGAAATATATTTATAAAAATTTATTATTCTTTTCAAGCTATAAATTCAAATGGCAAGGTGAATCCTGCATGAAAAACATAATGCTAACTCTTTCAATATCGATGGAGTTACCTAATATAACATCATTTTTTTTTAAAAGTAACCTTAAATGGTGTGAACAAATGGACAATGAAAAAGCAAATGGTTCATTATGATGTTTCTAAATCCCTTTCAAACAAAGCTTAAATGGTGTGAACAAATGGACAATGAAAAAGTAAATGGTTCATTATGATGTTTTTAAATCCCTTTCAAACAAGGTACGTTTAAAAGGGTCATAATATCCTCTTTTTATAGACTATGTCATGTAAGAATCTTAATTTGAGCTCCCAATCAAAGGAATGTAGAGGCCTTGAATAGGGCCTCTAATGACCAAACATTCTTTCAAGCAAAATATGCAACCATATTTTGATTGCTTTAAATCCTCATATTCCAACTTGCTCTAAATTTTGAAATATAAAACTTTTTAAACATCTTTTGAAGTTCATTTGCAATTTGTTTGAGGGATTCCTTCAATTAGGTTACTATTGAAACACCTTTTGAATTTCATTTGTAATTTGTTTGAGTTACTCTACTTTAACTGGGTTACTAAAAAAATCCATAATTTTGAGTTATTGCTCATAGAAATAGTCTTTGATCTTTGGACCTTTAGATGCTAGGCATGCTTGAGCCAATGGTTGTTACCATCTTGAGTCAGAGACAAGAAGATAAGTCTTCAACCAAGCATTTGACCAGAAATTTGCAGTTTCTATATTGATGAAGATTCTTTTCCTAAATAATTTCATTGTGTAAGATTGAAGTACATTGTATATTTTGGTAAATGAGTAGAACTTTTAACCCATTTAAATAACCAAAATGAAATTATAATAATGTATATATTTTTTGTTGTTATTCCCTCCCTATCTCTCCCTTTCTTCCATAAATTTTGCTTTTTCTCCTCCTCCTCTCTTATTCTCTGAAATTTCTCTTCTATTATAAGACATCAAATATTTCCCATATATAGTTTAATGTCATCTTAAATGAGATCATGCCTCCTAGTTATTATTATTATTTATAATTATGTATATATAAAGTAGAAGAAGCCACTAAGTGTACATTGACAAGTAAAACACTCAATATAGTGATAATTTTTTTTTATGAGTGTGAGCTAGATACACAAGTCTCCCTACCCCATGTCAACCAAGTAAGTGGGTAAATTAGCCCTAAGCAAGTCAACCAACTTGCCTAGGCGGCTTTTATGTCGAGTGCATGTAGGTGCAAGCCCATGCAAGCAAGGCTATAAAATCCCTTGCTAAGATATTTTTCTTCACTTGTTACATACATTACAAGCCACTTCCACCATTTTAGCAATTTGTGCTCCCTGCACATTCTTTCAACTAGCACCTTAACCATTATGAATTGCACACAAGTAGATCATGCATACCATCATCACCTATTGGCTAGCTCAAGTATTGAATCTCCATATAGACTACAAGCTCCCCTTCGTCATACAATTGGGCAATCTCCACATAGACAACAAGCTCCCCCTTCATCACACAATTGGACAATCTACTCGGGTAAACTAACACATCTCAAAATGAGATGCATCCACTACTTTGGTCAATCCCCATGAGGGATCTTCTTTCAAATCGAGTCGAGTGTACATCATGAAATGCACCACTTATTACTACAATCATTTTCCTTAGATTGAGCAAATGCTTCAATGGTGCAAAGTCAAAAGTTTCAAAGGTCTAGTGTGCTAGTGATTTTCTAGTTACCTTAAAAACCTTTCAAGTGAAAACCAAATAAATTGGTCATCCCTACTAGTGAATAACTAACATTTGAGTGAATTGTTACATTTTTGAGTGAATTGCTTTATGGGCTTGAACTACATTCCAAGTTGCCAAGTAAACCTAATCAAGCGATACATTTATATTTTTGAGTGAATTGCTTGACTTATCCAATGATTGACTCTAATTAAAGAAAAAAAATTAAGTTCATTTTAAAGAGCTAATCACTCCAAACAAAAAGAAATTTGTTTGATAAAGTGAGTGAATCACTCTATATCCCAACACTTGGTTACAATGGAAATTTCATTTGCTTCCTTAAGCCCATAATTGTTATATGCTATCACAACATCACCTCCTTCCAAAAATACTACCATAACCTTATCTTCTTTACCATCACTTGTGCCCGTATTTAACCACAAGAGGTAGATTCATCAAAGAGGAAAATTAAGAAAAGGAGAGAAAGAGACACTTTTCCCTCTTCTTTGAAGGCCTACAAATATATTTGTTGACCCGTATAAGAGGATTGAGAAAGGAAAGTGCAAACATTCCATCAACCAGGTCAAGAAGTGGTCTTCAAGACAATACAACATGGGTCCTTAAACTAACTCCAAAAACATTAGCAAGATATGGACCTCGATTGGTCCCACAAGTATGGAGTTTCCTAAATATGGTAGAAGTTTGTGTAGAAAGATACAACCTTGTAGAAAGGAACATCAGGCCTTTGTAATGGAGCAAAGAATCATTTTACATCCGAGAATCAGACATTAGACAAATGTTGAATATGATTGAGGACCCAACCATATGAGCATCTTGAAATCCCAAGACCCAAAAGGACTTTTACTATATATGCAAGACCAACTTTTTGGAGGTATTTCTTGATTCTGTATATGGAAAAACCCAACTTGGTAGAACACTTTAGCATTCCACTAGAATTGGAATTCTTTAAATATGATGTACAAATAGTTTGTTCTAGGATTTTTGTTATGCTTAGGGAAAAGGTCGGATGCAAAAACTTATGAAGATCACACAACCCCCTTGCATGTAATGCAGACATACCCAAGATATTCGTAGGTGATTGACTATGCTAAATACACTACGGACCAAATGGACAATCAACTAAAGACATTCAAGGAGGAGATAAAGTTTGCCTATACTTCATACCTATCTAACTAATCATCTACTAAAATAAACATTGATTTCTTACTCTACAACTAGACCAAGTGAGGTAGATGGAGAATCCCTTTCTTAATGGAATGTATTGACATACCCTGCCAAGAACAATCATGGAGAAGTTCAAAGGGAAAGTACCCAGGTTATCAAATAAGGCCCAACACTTCTTGAAGTCCCTATAATGCCCCAGTGGAGACTTCTATTTAGGGAGAACCTATTCATTCATCTCCCTCTTTGGCTTTCCATCATGCCCTTCAATTTGCACATATTTGTAGCTGATTATATGTTGAATTTCAAATATGTGAGGTAACTTGACTATGTGGGCTTGAAGTATAAGATTACCGTCTACCCACTCAAGCAGTCAATCTAAAAATCACTCCTAAGTTGTGAGGGTTCCACCAAGTCATGGAGAAGAAGCTAAGGGATATGGGGCTTAATCAACTTAGAGATGGGTGGTCTTATGTATCCAATAAGATATTTTAGGGACAAGCTTAAGGCTAAAAAGTTACACTTTTGCCACTTATGATATACAACATCCAGACGAAAGCCAACCTAAGCAAATATCTAGCCCGATCCGAACTTGGTAGAAGATGCACTACAAAATAGGCACTTTGTTAGGACCCATCCTAACATTATTATGTATTTCTCATATTATTATGTAATGACCTCTTTCCAATGTGGGGACCTTGTTATAATGATATTTTGTAATATTATGTGGTAATTGAGGTGCCTAGACAAGTGGGTCCATTTCATGTAACCGTTATCAAGAATGCAATTGTTGTTTGCTAGAAGATTCTAGCTTGAGTGGCACTTTGTATGTAAGCCAACTCTTGAGCATTAGGTTAGGGTTGCATGAAGTGTATCTTTAAAAGACAAGGGCCCATAAATGAATGTATCTTTTTGCATATTTAATGAAAGTATTGAAGGAGGTTTCCCCCTCGAAGAGATGATTCATGTTGTGTTTGTGAGATCATTATATTTCTGCATTTACATTTTGTATTGCAATATCTTTTTTTTATAAGTAGCGATTTATATACAAAAAGGGTTTTTTAATAGGATCCCAAAACCTTATGACAATAGGGGTGTTGAGAAATGTAGCTCGGACAAGAACTTCTTGCATAGGATTCAGTATGAACGTGCTAGAAGTGGTTCCAGACATTTCTAATTCTATTTTGAATTTCACTTAAGTGATTTTCTATTTTTTAATTCACTTGAGTGATTCTATTTTGAAATTCACTTAAGTAATTTTCTATTTTTAAGTTCACTTAGGTGATTCTATTTTGATATTCACTTAAGTGATTTTCTATTTTTAACCTTACATCTCAAGACGAGATGAGATCTAATCTTAGGGTGAGAGAGATTAGAGTTACATTTTTCAAAAATAAAATGAGAAGATCAAGACTGTTTTAGATACACAGACAAAGACACATAAAAGAATGGGAGAAGAACAAATTGTTGAAGGAAAAATACAAGCTTAGGAGGAGAAGAATAGTGCTTGTTGGCTAGAAAAGCAGCAAGAGACAGAAGTGTTCTGTTGTAGTCTGTTGTAGTTGTAGCCTCTTTTATTTGTATTATTTTAGGTTCATAAATATATTTAACTTCCGTTGTTCATGCTATTTATTTTTCCAGCCATCTGTGTGATTGTTGCATGTTTGAATAAATTATTCTTAGATCTGATTTATTTTAAAATAACATAGAACAACAATTATCTAGGGTTGGAAAATTTGAGCTAGGTTCCTTGATTGAGATCCTCAAGGGTTTACAACAGTAGATCACTGTTGGATATTAAAGAAAAAAAAGAAACAACAATTAGTGTTTCATTTTTTTTTTGGCTTGAAGGACTAAGCTTATTTGCATGACTATTTTTTTGAGTCGTTAATATTTCAGTAGTTAGGGTTTCATATTTTTTTTGGCTTAAAGGACTAATCTTATTTGCAGAACTGTTTTTTTCAGTCATTAATATTTCAGCAGATCTCAGAAATGGCAGCAGCTAGTCTCAGATTTGAGGATAGATTGGAAGGTGCCTCCATTTTTTTGCCCTGGAAAGTTAGGGTAATGTTCTTATTGGAAGAGAATGATCTCTGGGATATTGTCAAAGCTGATGTGACTTTGCCTAGAGATCCACAGGAATTGGCAGCTCACAAAAAGAAGGAAATGAAGGCCAAGCGGGTGATCTTGGATGCAGTGAAGGATCACCTGATTCCTCACATATCCGAGAAGACTAAGGCAAAGGAGATATTTGATGCCCTGGTTAGCCTTTACCAGAGCGAGAACATAAACAGGAAGATGATATTGCAGAACAAACTCAGATCTATGGAGATGACTAGATATGACACCGTTACTAGTTACCTAATGAAGATCACACAGATTCGTGATCAATTGGCAGTAGTAGGGGAGAGGGTTGAAGACACAGAGTTGGTGAACGTGGCACTTAATGGTTTCTTAGCTTCATGGGAACCATTTGTCAAAGGCATTTGTGCTCGTGAGAACCTTCCCAAATTTGAGAAATTATGGGATGATTTCATCCAGGAGGATACTCGGATGGAGTCAAAGGCCAACAAGAAATGTGGTGATGATAACCTAGCTCTTTTTGGGCAAACCAAGAAGGGAAAATGTAAAGGACCCAATAAGGGTGAGGCAAAGAATGAGTAGTCAACCTCACAGTCAGGGAAGAAGGACTTGAGCAAGATCAAGTGCTTCATTTATCATAAGCACGACCATTATGCATCACAGTGTCTAGACAAGAAGGGCAAAGGGAAGCAATAACAGATGTAGGTAGTAGCCTCTACAGAAACTCAGATGAGTGACATTGCTGCCAAATTCGAAAAGGATTTCTCATTGGTTTCTGCAAGCAGGCAGGAATCAAGAGGGAGCTGATTGTTCCATACAACCCACAACAAAATGGGGTTGCAGAGAAAAAGAATTGATCCATCATAGGTGCTACTAGGGCCATGATTCATGACCAAGGTTTGCCAATGTTTCTTGGAGGACAAGACACTAGAGGAGGCTTTCACTGGTGTGAAACCAGAGGTGAGTCATTTCTGCATCTTTGGATGTCCAGTTTATATCCATGTTCCAGTAGAGAAGAGGACCAAGTTGGAGCCCTCTAGTAGGAAGGGTTTATTTGTAGGATACGGTGAGACTTCAAAAGCTTACAGGGTTTATATTCCAAAGAAGAGGAAGACAGTAGTGAGCAGGGATGTAAATTTTGAGGAGGACGTTGCATCCAGGAAGTCCCATGAGCCTATTTTAGTGATAGAGAATGAGGAGCAAGAAGCTTCGATGGTTGAGCCAGGGTCACTAAAGACACTAGTGGTTTCCAGTTCAGAACAACAACCTTTAGGTGAGGAGGTGGAGACATTAGCCCCTTCCAGCTCTATCAGGAGACCTCAATGACTTACATAGACATTAAGGGATGCTGAGGAGTATGTTGAGGCTCCTAGCAACATGATTAGGGAGAGCAGGCCTCCAAGGAAGTTTTCAAGCTACATGGCATTGATGAGTAACATCATAAATTCAGAGCCTACCAGTTTTCAGGAGGCAATAGACCAACAGGTTTGGTGGGATGCCATGGTGGAGGAGTACACGTCCATCATGAAGAATGATGTTTGGGACATAGTGCCAAGACCGGAGGGGAAGTCAGTTGTGAGTTCCAAGTGGCTCTACAAAATTAAGCATGTTGTAGATGGCAACATCAAGAATTTCAAGGCAAGGTTTGTGGTGAGAGGGTTCTCCCAAAAAGAGGGAGTGGACTATGAGGAGACTTTTGCTCCAGTCGCCAAATACACTTCCATTAGAGCAGTTATGTCTTTAGCTTCATCTATAGAATGGCATATTCAAAAGGGAGTCGTAAAGCTCCTGTATATTCCCATAGATCAGCAGGTAGCTGATATTCTGACCAAGCCTTTAGTGAAAGGGAAGTTTGAAGCATTCAGAGACAAACTTGGATTGGTGCAGAATTCCTTCCTCGCTAAGAGGGAGTGTTGAGAAATGTAGCTCGGACAGAAACTTCTTGCACATGCTTCAAGATGAACGTGCTAGAAGTGGTTTGAGACATTTCTAATTTTATTTTGAATTTCACTTAAGTGATTTTCTATTTTTAAGTTCACTCAAGTGATTCTATTTTGTAATTCACTTGAGTGATTCTATTTTGAAATTCACTTGAGTGATTCTATTTTGAAATTCACTTGAGTGATTCTATTTTGAAATTCACTTAAAGTGATTTTCTATTTTTAAGTTCACTTAAGTGATTCTATTTTGTACTTCACTTACGTGATTCTATTTTTATATTCACTTAAGTGATTTTCTATTTTTAACCTTACATCTCAAGATGAGATGAGATCTAATCTTAGGGTTAGATAGATTAGGGTTATCTTTTTCAAGGATAAAAGGAGAAGATCAAGAGTGTTTTAGATACACAGACAAAGACACATAAAAGAATGGGAGGAGAACAAATTGTTGAAGGAAAAATACAAGCTTAGGAGGAGAAGAACAATGCTTGTTGGCTAGAAAAGCGACGAAGAGACGTAAGTGTTCCGTTGTAGTCGTAGCCTCTTTTATTTGTATTATTTCAGTTTCGGAAATATATTTAACTTCCATTGTTCATGTCTGTTTATTTTTCCAGCCATCTGTGTGACTGTTGCATGTTTGAATAAATTATTCTCATATCTGATTTATTTTAAAATAACATAGGGCAACAATTATTTAGGGCTGGAAAATTTACAAGGGGCATCTCAGCCTAGCCTTGAACCCAAAAACAATAAAAAACATTATAGACATAGACTAGAAAAGGATAGGTCCCTTGGGCTGACCAAGAACTCAAGAACCCAGAGGAACCATTACAAAAGCAAAACCCTGCACCATGATAGGACACCGAAGTAGCGAGAAACTCGAAGCATAAGAAACACCATTGTGCTCTATCACCCAAAATCGTGCCACTGGAACATAAAACCCTGCATCAATTATTGTGGGATCCTCCTTGTTGGACCCCGCTCCCTGCCTGTGGTACAACTGTTTGAATATGCGAATGATGGAGGAAGTTGCCTTTGTCGTCGAGGTCATAGTATTGATTGCCATATCCATGAGAAGTTTGGTGCGGAGGGCCTCAAGGTTGTTGTCATTACCTAAGATGACCTGGGGAGAGGCCTTTCGCTCAAGCTTTAGCTTCTTGAGACAGGCAGAGCTTCTGGAACCATCAGGACCGCTAGGGCCGTTGAGATCGTTGGGACTGTCAGGCCCATCGGGAGTGCCTTCGAAGACTCGTCACTTCCAGGTGGGATTGCGCTTTCGGCTAGTGGGAGGGGGCGACTTGTTAGGGACCTCAGGGCTGCCATCCTTGTCTTTGGAATTGAGATTGTCAGAGGAGGTCGGGGATTCAGGGGGTGATTCAATGACAGTGGGGGATATCCTAGGCAGGGGGACGATTGGCAATCACATGTCGGTAAATGACAGCCAGAAGCCCCTGGTGCATGGGCTTGGAGTGAGTTTTATTAGCTTTCTCGATTGAGAGGGTGAGGGAATACATAAGGTATTTGGGGATGCAAAGCTGAGTGGCATCGCGAAGATGATTCACAAAGCTCAGGTGGAAACTTCGGAGGGGTTTCTCAGGGTCATCGCAGGTAATGAACTACATGACAGGGACAATGGCTTCATTCCAGGGGCGGGGTAGGGCAGACCTGTAGAGGGCCGATTTATCCCACCCGAAGCTTTTTGCTCTATTTGGAAAATGTTCGAGCTCTTCCTCCCAATTATGTTTGTCTCGCCTGATGAAACACCCCTCAGCATCAACGCCCATGACTTCGCACAGAATCTCCTTGGTGAATTTAAAGTGGACTCCCTTGACCACCACCTTGCTGCTCTACCAGGTTTCGATGAACTACTTGTTAATCCTCTAATCAGGGCCAACAAATTTATGGAGGAAAGGGGTGAGGCTCTTGGCATTCATGTGGACAAGGGTAGGGTCGTTGAGGGATAGGGTGTCTGGCTTGACATAAACCACAACCATCGAAAGGGGATGGGAGAATAGAGGCCAAAAAGGTCTACAAAGATAAAGCCAAAGCCAAGGCCGCAATTTGAGAATGAAGAAGTCAACGGGGCAGAGGGAAGGGTGGACAACAAATGATGCAGGCGTACTCCAAGGGGGAAATAAATAGGTCGAGACGAACAGAGGGGAGGCAAAACGATAGGGTACTGATGCATGCATGGGGACTCAACGTTGAAAAAAGGGGGTGGCACACTTGGAATGTGGTGAGGTTGGAGAAACATCTGAGTGGTATGGAAAAAAGAAAAAACAAACGGATAGCAGTGAAGGACGAGTCACTCAGGATGCGCAGTGTGAGATGGCAAATGAGATGGGCCACGAGCCACCTCTCAGACTGATAGAGGAAATCTGATGCCATGGAATGATGGGGGGAAGGCTCAGATCACTATGACGAGAGATCGGATCAGGCACGGGGTAGTGATTGGCCGAAATGATGAGGCTGACATGGTAGTTAAGGAGTTTGCTCAGAGTTGAGAGGGCTCCAAGGATAGGGCTGAAGTGGCAGTCAAAGCAAGGGTCGAAAGGTAAATGCTTATTGGGAAAGCCCACCTTTGGACACGTGGGGCCAGGGGAGAGCCTGTTGCTCAAAGTTGGCGAGGCCCGCAAGAAGGGGCCACTAGGAAGCAGCTTGGTGGGTGTCCGCATCTTGGCACGTGAGTTTTTCTTGGGAAGCTACAGCGGCAAGATCTTCTAGGAAGTCATCTCTCCAAATCCGGAGGCCTGCTGACAAGGCCGCTGAGTTGGCCATAGAATCCGCCAACTTGTTACCTTCTCTAAAAATGTGGTAGAGGGACGTTTGGGGGAGACGTTGGACGATCGATCTTGCTTCTTGGATGATGTTGAAGATCCTCCAAGACGGATCTCTTGCTTAGTAATGAAATTTATGGTGTTTAGGGAGTCTCCCTCGATGATCGCTTTTCTGGGATCTTCCTGGAGGATCGCCAGTCCATGCAAGAGAGTTGAAGCTTTTATGAAATTGTTGGTTTAGGTGCCCAAGAAATTTGTATAAGCTAAAATAAGGTTCCCTTCATGGTCATGGATGACCTCGCCTACTCTTGAAGGCCCAGGATTACCTTTGGAGGCCCCATAAATTTTAACTTGACGCACCCAGGAGGGGGAGCCGCCCATCTGAAATTGGATCTGGGGTTGGGGAGGGGGTGGGGATCCAGGGAGTTCGAATGAATGCCCAGGGAGTCGAGAAGGGTAAGCTCACTCACATTCAAGGGTGGCTGGGATGGGGAGAAAATATAGATGTTATCAGATGCATAAGCCATGGCTTTGCTAGCCACTACTAGGGGATCCTTGAGGGGAGGAAAAAGCTCTGCTATTACATTCCAACCAAAGCTGCCAGATCAGGTGGGGAAGGCAGAAGAACCAGAGAGAGCAGAGGATGGGGTGGGTGAAGGGATTCGACCACTGGTAGAACAGATCGGGGATGGAATTGAGTTGGACCCACTGAACGAAGAAGGAATGGAGGAGGTGGCCTAAGGCTTCAGTGGAGAAAGGACAACTAAGAAACAAGTGGTTAGTCGAATCCCAAGCTGAGCAACAGAGGAAGCACTGGTTTGGAATTGAGAATCCCCTTTTGGCCATTTTCAATTGTGAGGATTCTGTTTTGGATGGTCGTCCATGAGAAGAAACTAATTTTGGGTATGAGTTTTCTGGCCCACACATGGTTGACAGGGAAACAGGCCTATTGGGGATCCTCCTGGAGAGAGTAAGTAGACTTGAATGAGAAGGATCCACTATTGGTGCCTTGCCAGATGCATCTATCCTCTGCCTCACCTGAAGGGATGACAACTGAATTAAGGAGGGCAGAGAGATTGGTCGCCTAAAGGAGAAACCCGACATCGTCTATGGGGCTCCATGCTGACTTTCCATGGATCCTGGATATGAAGTTGGCCACCTATTTACGTGAATGTGCTTATTTTAATTATAAGGTTCCTAACAAGTGGCATCAAAGCGCTTTCTAGGGCCATGTTTTGTTGTGATTGCGATAGTTCTTGCCTTGCCATTTTAGCTCTTAGGTATAATTTTTTTGTGTTTCATGATTTTGCATATTTTCTTATTAAAGAAAAGAGAGCACAATCCTGCCTTTATTTGTATTAGTTTATTAGGTTAGAAACCTTGTGCCAAGGGTTTTAAATAATATCATCGAGAAGTTGTCATTATTGGCTAAGCTAGATTGCTCTTAAAGCATCTAGTGAAGTTAGGGGTGATCATTTGCCAATACCCAGGCCTCAGATAACTCCCATATATGGAATTAAGCTTCCATGTATTTTTTGGGCATATCAAGAGACCTAGGATTAGAAGAAACCTTTCACTTTAGGAAGATTTTTGACTATGTATTCTCCATAGTACACTGAACACAACATCCGGGAAGATCACCCTCTCATACTATCAAAGAGGTGGGTAGTATGATTAAGGGTATGTGTGAAATCCTCCTAGAGTAGTGGCCTAAAATATTGGTCCAAGCGAGGATTAGTAAATGTGTCACACATGTAACAAGGGCATGTTTGGCTAGAGGTCTGAGGAATCGAACTAGGGTATCAGAGGCTAGGGTAGAGGCTTGGAGAACATTTTCATGCAAAAAACACCATGATTTAGGATTAATCTTGTTAGAGGGTATTTCAATAGTACGGATCACAACCAAGAATGGGGGACATAAGTACTTCGGTACCAAATCCTCCAAAATAAGGAATCTCATATTGGGAGAAGTTACGTGGTACCCAAGATAACTTCAATGACTGTCAAACATAGACAAGGACAATCATAAACACAATGGGGAAGCGACCAAAGGAGGATTCTCTATTGGGAAGGGTGAATGGATGTTTACCACAAGCAAAGGAAATATCAGTATTGGAAATATCTAAGGATTGGATAGTTGAGGATATAGTTTATAAGACAAAACACAACTTAAAAGGTAAATTCATGGGTTTTAGACCATCTATGCAATTCCTTCACACGTGGATAAGAAAACAATGGCATTTAGAAGGAGAAAACGAAATTCCAACTCTTCCAAATGGGTATTTTTATATAGAGTTCACATCAATGGTAGATCAATAAAAAGTATTTGAGGGAGGGTCGTATCATCACGAGCCAGCGAGACTATTCCTACAACCATGGAAGATGGGATTCGACCCGAGTATGGAACTGACTATGGTACCAATATGGGTAAGATATTTTACCCTTCCCCTTGAATTTGGAAAGAGGAGGTACTCAGGCAATGGGCAACTTACTATGTCATTATCAAGGTAGATCTAGAGAAACCGTTTTAGGAGGATCGACAATGTTTGTTAGGGTTTGTGTAGAAATGGACCTAAGTAAACCTCTTCCAACAAAGATAGACTTAAAAATAGGAGATTTTGTCTAGCGTCAACAACTATATTATGAGGCTATTCCATTTATATGTCGGGTGTGCCACACTCATGGACATCTGGCTAGAATGTGCCCAACAATTAAGGATCATCAATTTGAACAAGAGGGGACAAGAGCAAATATTAACATGGTGGGTCAATATCCTCAGCAAAAGGTAAATCAGAAGGAAGGGAAAGGCCCGACAAATTCTAAGGGATTCCAAAAAGTAATCAGAAAGCCAAATAAAATAAATCAACACAGTAACCAGAGACAAGGAGAAAAATCGAGAAGAAAAAACAATAGATATGAGATATTCAAACAATTAGGAAGCTTGGAAACAAAAGGAGATTTTCAAATGGAAGTATTAGAGGAGGATACTTAGCAAGTCACACCGATAAATCAGGAACAATACTCCAGTCTAGTGTCATAGAACAAGCAAGGAGCGAAACCAAACACAACCTCTATCATGGAAGAGGAGATTCAACCCACGAGGGAGACTAGAGGAAGGGAAATAGCGTATTCACCACTCAAACAAGGAAGAATTCCCCTTTGCATCCAGGACCATCCCACCAAAGAATGACCTCTAGAGACCATCTTACCATGAGATAACCTCCAGTTAGGGCCATCTCACCCCAAGATGATCATGCCAAAAGCAAATTCAAATGGGACCCATAATCTCGTGCCATGGTTAAAGCAGTTACATGAGCCAGCTAAGCATAACGACATACAAAGTTAGTTGTTGTATCTAACCGCTTCTTGGATTCCCATGAAATATTGGACTCCTTTTTGGAAGTCTATATAATGGCACCCAACCTTCATACATTTATCAAGGAGATTTTTCATTTTCAAGTAACGAAGTGTTGTCGTATTTCAACTATGAAGCTTCCAAGCCTTTTTGCATTCTTTTCTCTGTGGAAAACATGTCAATGGATCGTTTTGAAGGTTGAAGATCACATCAGTGCTCTTTGTGCAATCTAACGTCCTTGTTTTGGTGTTGAATTCTACCCCTAAGTCATTCTCCACGGATGCACCAATTTGTTGACCAATCTATAGATCGAACCCGATGTCGCCTTGCATCAGCCAGAAGAGAATCACTCGTAGATTAGTGGTATGACCGTCCTGCACAGAGATTACCTCCTAGGTAGAGATTTGTTTCTTGTTTTCCTTATTTTTTTAAGCTTTAGCAGCATTTATAGTTACTATTTAGCATAGATAGATTTCATTTTCATGCATGCATTCATCTTATTTCAGTTTATTTGTCATTTTTTTGCTATTAATACAGGTCTTATCTCGAAAAGGCTTTGCATATGCTTTTAATGTTTTTTAATATTCTTGTGTAGATCACAGGTATCTACGAGGAAGCAATAGCATAAAGATTCACATATCATCATCCATTGCTACAATCCCAAAAACTTGTCCCAAATCAGTTTGCGGATGTTAAAAGATCCTCCGTAGTACATCCAAATTGTTTAATTTGTAACTCACTATATCAAGATTGGTAGCAATCCTTCAAAGGGGATCTTATTTGTAACTTTCTTGGAAAAGAATAAGATATAATTAATAGAAATGGCATCGTCCATCATTTTCTTTTATTTCGTTCTTTACCTTCATGGTTGAATCTTGATTTATTACATTTCGATCTTGTATTTCATTTCATGGATGTATGATATTTTTCAGCATTTCCAGATGGCACTTCAACTTCTTCAACAATGGATCTCTTCCACTTAAACGCTCCTCTTTGGTGGCTCTTCCATGGTGGCTTTCCTTCACTCAAATGCTCCTTTTGGTGGCTCTTCCACGGTGGCTTTTCAACACTCCTTTTGGTGGCTTCTCCACGGTGGATCTTCTCCTTTTTGGCAGTGGCTCCTCTCCTATTGGTGGTTGTTCTTCTAGGTAGCATTTGAGTACTGTCCCCCCTGTACTTTGTTGTCACCTTTACACTTTTCTATGGTGCTCAACCTGTGCAACTTAGTGGTGCTTTTAGTGGTAGATTAACCACTCTTTTTGGTGTTTTTTTCACCAACGTATTCTACAAGATTGATGCTTCTCTTGGTGTCTTTAGACACCTAAAATTTACCTTTGTTTTGGGGACTATTTGGCCTTCATATAATTTAAAATGAATCTGCATTTTTTTTATATAAAAAACAACATATAACAGTTTCCTTATCACTCCTTTTTAGCACTTTACAAGCTTTAAATCTTCTTGTTATAATTTGAAAATTTTATAATGATAATGGTGTCTCTTTCCTTGGCTTAGAGACACTTTACTAAAACTCCTTTTTGCTAGCTTTTAATAGCTCTAAAAATGATGCTTTCAAAAACTTATAATAACTACTTTCAAACTTTGTAATTTTATAGCATCAATTGTACACACATTTTTAAGGCCTTCTTTGTAGTTTTTTTTCTTGATAGTTTGCTATAATGTTGTATCTATCTATTAGGGTTCTCTAATCCTAATCATTATCATAAATTAATCATTCATCTTTATTATTATATAATATGGACCATTGTGTCCTTTCAATCACAACTCTAGACTAGGTATATAATATAATTCGATAGGGTGTAAACAATCATCCATTGAAGAAGAAGAATAAATATTTATTTAATATCCATTGGAAGGATTCCCTCTCTAGTGCAAAGGTGATTCTTTCTCAAACGTGATTCAATGTTTCTTGTGCATATTTTAATATAACTTTCAATTATTTAATTCAATTAACCAGATAGGACTTAGGGTCCTATCATTTGGTATTAGAGCCATATTTCCAAAGGATCTGTTCACATCCACTTTGCTCTTCATCGCCATTCATCTTCTGCACCATCATGTTATCACCAACTTGATCTTCAATGTCGTTCCCAACAAACAACAACACTGTCTTTGGCTGCGTTATCTCTGACAAAATATTATTGCGTTCAATTCACAGATCTGGGAGACAAAATATTGACAAACTCATGTTAGGAATGGAGCCTAATTATGAGGAGGCTAAACAGAGAAAGTTTTTGGATTTACTTGTAGGACGGACAGGGAAAGTTTCCAGATTTACAGTCTGTTAGTCTACCAGAGAAAGTTTCCGGATTTACAACAGGACAACCAGGGAAAGTTTTTTTGTTTTTATCCCAAAATTAGATGTTGGGAACTCAATGTTAATCTTGTTTATGAGAAGAGCATATGATTGTGCATCTCATGTAGAGAGATCAGGAAGCTTGGTGTAGAGCTTGATGCAAGGGTGTTTGCATGTTGAATTATTGTTAGAGTAATTGTGTGGAGATGCTAATGTTTTCAAGAGGAATTTGCAGCTGGTTGTGTTGCAAGATTACTCCCTTTAGATATTGTATTGGTGTTAATACAAAGGATGTTGGGTGAACCACATTATATGCTATGTTTTATCTTGTCTTGCATGTTTATGTTCTTCTTATCTTATGGTTAATAGTTTCTGGTGTTAATTATTAAGTTTCTTGCATCAAGAATCCCTTTTGTTTATATAGTGAATCCTAACAAGTGGTATCAGAGCGATTGTTTTGTTGGGTGCACTTGACAGAAGGAGAATTTTTGGATCAAGTGGGAGCAATGGCGGAAGAAGGGAGGTTTAGAATTCAAAAATTCAATGGCCAGAACTTTCAATTTTGGAAGATGCAGATGGAGGATTACTTGTACCAGAAGGATCTTTACTTACCTCTTGAGGGGGAAACAGAGAGACCTTCATCTATGTCTGATGAGGAGTGGAGTCTCCTTGATAGAAAGGCATTAGGTACTGTGAGGCTATGCTTGGGAGCCACTGTAGCCTTCAACATCTCTGATGAAAAGACTACCAAGGGAGTCATGGATAAGTTGGCCAAGATGTATGAGAAACCATCAGCATCAAATAAGGTATTCTTAATGAAAAGGTTATTTAACATGAAAATGAGTGAAGGAGGATCTGTGCATGATCATTTAAATGAATTTAATACTGTCACTAATCAATTGCATTCAGTAGGATTGGATTTTGATGATGAGCTTAGGGCCTTATTAATCTTATGCTCTCTTTCAAAAAGTTGGAACAATTTGGTAATGGCGGTAAGTAACTCTGCTTCGAGTTCAAATAAATTAGAATTTGATGATGTGGTTGGTGTGATACTCAGTGAGGACATGAGAAGAAAAACCACGGGAGAATCATCTCGCACCACCTTAACTGTTGAGAATAGAGGAAGAGGAAGAGAAAGAGGCAAGAGTTCACATCGTGGCAAATCCAAAGGCAGATCCAAATCACGTGGAAAAGGAAAGCTACAGTGTTGGCACTGTGGCAAAAAGGGTCATCTCAAGAAGGATTGTTGGCAAAGAAAGGGTGATGGAAATGAAGGTAATGATAATAATGGTAACACTTCAGAAGCCAATATTACTGGACAAATTCTACAAGATGCTTTAATTTTATCTCTTGATAGAAATAGTGATTATTGGGTAATTGATAGTGGTGCTTCATTCCATGCTACCTCACATAGGGAATACTTCATAGATTATGTTTCTGGAGATTATGGACAGGTTCTGTTGGGAAATGACCAACCATGTAAAATCGTGGGTATTGGAAAGATTTTGATTAAATCCCCAAATGGATGTCAATGGGCTCTTAAAGAGGTGAGACACATACCGGATTTAAAGAGAAATCTTATATCGGCAAGTAAGCTTGATGGTGAAGGATACACGGTTGCATTCGAAGAAAATGCTTGGAAAGTTACTAAAGGTTCATTGATAGTAGCTAGAGGTAAATTGGTGGGTACTCTTTATTTACTTACTGATTTTTCTCACCGCTCCATGAATTTAGTTTCTACAGTGAGAGTGCATCTTTGTGGCACCAAAGACTTGGCCATATGAGTGGAAAAGGTATGGAAATTTTACATTCAAGAAAGTTATTGCCTAAGTTAAAAGAGATTGATTTGGAATTCTGTGAGGGTTGTGTTTATGGTAAAGCAAAGAGAGTTAGATTTCTCAAGGATGGCAAGGAAAGGAAGAAAGAGAAATTGGAGCTTGTGCACTCAGATGTTTGGGGCCCAACTCAGGTAACTTCTCTTGGAGTTTCCTCTTACTATGTACTTTTTATTGATGATGCAACAAGGAAAACATGGATATATTGCATTAAGAATAAAAGTGATGTTTTTAATACCTTTAAGAATTGGAAAGCATTAGTTGAAAATGAAACTGAAAAAGGTTAAAGTGTCTAAAGTCGGATAATGGTGGAGAATATTGCAGTAGAGAATTTGATGTGTTTTGTTCTAAAAATGGAATTAGAAGAATCAAGGTAGTTCCAAGAACACCTCAAGAAAATGGGGTTGCAGAAAGAATGAATAGAACCATCATGGAGCGTGCTAGGAGCATGAGAATACATGCAGACTTACCATTATTTTTATGGGCTCATGTTGTTGATACTGCAAGATATCTGATTAATAGAGGACCGTCTAGTGCCTTGGATGGAGGAATTCCATAAGAGCTTTGGACAGGTAAACCAGTAAATTATTCTTTCCTTAAGGTATTTGGATGTGAGGCTTTTATGCATATAGACAAAGAGAACAAAAATAAGTTAGATGCTAAGGCCCAAAAGTGCTATTTTATTGGTTATGGTATTGATGGCTTGGGTTACAGATTATGGGATTGTGATAACCGAAAAGTCATTAGAAGTAGGGATGTCATATTTAATGAAAAAAACTTGTATAAAGATCGGTTGCAGGGAAAGAAACGGAAAGAGGAAAATGCTGAATACATAGACCTTGATGGACACATAGAAAAGGTAACTCCAAAGGTGGTAGAAGATCAAAATGTACAAGCAAGAACAACAAGCACCTCAATCTCCAGGAAAGTGTTGTTAGACGTTCTACCAGGATAAGTAAAATTCCTCAACGTTTCTCCGATTATGTTTTGTATACCGATGTCGGTGAGCCGGAATGTTTTCAGGAAGCATTACGGGATGGATACTAGGAATAAGTGGGAGCTTGCAATGAATGAAGAAATGGACTCTTTATTCCACAACCAAACTTGGGATTTGGTTGAGCTACCCAAAGGTAAAAGAGCGTTGACCAATAAATGGGTGTACAGGATTAAAGAGGAGAATGAAGGGCATAAGAGATACAAAGCAAGACTAGTGGTCAAGGGATTTTCTCAAAAAAAAGGTATTGATTTTGATGATATTTTTTCTCCAGTTGTAAAAATGACCTCTATTAGAGCTATTTTGAGTCTTGTAGCTATAGAAAATTTGTTTCTAGAGAAATTGGATGTGAAGACAACATTTCTTCATGGTGATTTGGAGGAGGAAATTTATATGCACCAACCAGAAGGCTTTCAGGTGAAAGGTAAAGAGGATTGGGTATGTAAACTGAAAAAGAGCTTGTATGGGTTAAAACAAGCTCCTAGACAAGTGGTATTTAAAATTTGATAAGTTCATGGCTAATCAAAGGTTTGAAAGATGTCAAAGTGATCACTGTGTATATTTTAAGCAAACCGGAAATGGTAACTATGTTATTTTGCTATTGTATGTGGATGACATGTTAGTTGCAGGAACAAATATGCAAGATATAAACATGCTCAAGAAGAAGTTGGCTAAATCCTTTGCCATGAAGGATTTGGGAGAAGCCAAACAAATCCTTGGTATGAGAATAACAAGAGACAATGAGAGTCACACTCTGAAATTATCACAAGCAAAATACATTGAAAAAGTGCTTAAGAGATTCAACATGAACAATGCAAAGTCTGTTGCTACTCCATTGGCAAAGCATTTCAAACTCACCAAAGATTTGTGTCCCAAGACACAAAAGGAACAAGAGCATATGGCTAAGGTTCCCTATGCATCAACAGTTGGAAGTTTGATGTATGCAATGGTTTGTACAAGACCAGATATTGCCCATGCAGTGGGAGTAGTGAGTAGATTTATGAGTAATCAAGGAAAAGGACATTGGCAAGCGGTAAAATGGATACTCAGGTACTTGAGAGGAACTTCAAATTATTCTTTGAATTTTGGAGGCTCTAATATATGCTTGAAAGGTTTTGTAGATTCCGATATGGCGAGTGATCTTGATGGTGGAAGGAGCACCACTGGCTACATATTTACTATAGGAGGAGGAGCGGTTAGTTGGATTTCTAAACTCCAACATGTAGTTGCCCTTTCAACCACTCAAGCTGAATATGTTGCTGCTACGAAAGCAAGCAAAGAGATGGTTTGGTTGCAAAGACTAATGGAAGAACTGGGAAGAAGCAAGAGGATAATAGGTTGTGGAGTGATAGCAAAAGTGCTATACACCTTGCAAAGAATTCAACATTCCATTCAAAAATTAAACACATCAAACTCAGGTATCATTTCATTAGATCAGTAGTGGAAGATGGATCTTTGAAATTAGGGAAGGTTCACACATCACAAAATCCTGCTGATATGCTTACAAAAGTGGTGTCAAGAGAAAAGTTGAGCTTTTGCTCAACTTCGGTTGGCCTTAAGGAATAAGAGGCCATGATGAGAATTTTTCAGTCCTTGGTTGCAGTATGGTGCAATGGAATTAGTCTCCAAGTGGGAGATTGTTAGGAATGGAGCCTAATTATGAGGAGGCTAAACAGAGAAAGTAGTCCTTGGTTGCAGTATGGTGCAATGGAATTAGTCTCCAAGTGGGAGATTGTTAGGAATGGAGCCTAATTATGAGGAGGCTAAACAGAGAAAGTTTTTGGATTTACTTCAGGATGGGCAGGGAAAGTTTCCAGATTTACAGTCTGTTAGTCTACCAGAGAAAGTTTTCGGATTTACAACAGGACAAACAGGGAAAGTTTTTTTGTTTTTATCCCAAAATTAGATGTTGGGAACTCAATGTTAATCTTGTTTATGAGAAGAGCATATGATTGTGCATCTCATGTAGAGAGATTAGGAAGTTTGGTGTAGAGCTTGATGCAAGGGTGTTTGCATGTGCATCTCATGTAGAGAGATCAGGAAGCTTGGTGTAGAGCTTGATGCAAGGGTGTTTGCATGTTGAATTATTGTTAGAGTAATTGTGTGGAGATGCTAATGTTTTCAAGAGGAATTTGCAGCTGGTTGTGTTGCAAGATTACTCCCTTCAGATATTGTATTGGTGTTAATACAAAGGATGTTGGGTGAACCACGTTATATGCTATGTTTTATCTTGTCTTGCATGTTTATGTTCTTCTTATCTGATGGTTAATAGTTTCTGGTGTTAATTATTAAGTTTCTTGCATCAAGAATCCCTTTTGTTTATATAGTGAATCCTAACAACTCATTGTGTTATACATTATCATCTTTTTGCTCATAAATATCATTCCAGATATCTATCGGTGAAAAATCAAAGTTAAAACGATGTCTAAGAAGCAATTCTAAAAAATATTCCTGTGTGGACACCGTCTCCGGTAGAATAATTGAAAACCTAGCGAGGAAAATTAATAAAAATAAAAATAACCTAAATTTTAAATATTTTTCATCATCATCAAATCGAATTAAATCACCCTCAAATAGTTTTCCATCGTCGTCAAAGCACTTTTCATTGTTGTAAGTGGTTTTTTTCGTCATAGCAATCTAAAAAGGTTAAAAATCGCCAAAGAAGACGTGGGATTTATCCCACATCTTTCTTGCGAAGGGAAGCGAAGTCATTTATATATGATCACATGCATAAAGAGTAGCGTGACTTAGGTCACACCACCCCCCTCATGCACTTCGCATGACCCCTACCATCTGTAGTTGTTAAACATTTCATGTCCTTTCGTACCTCGCGCTTACCATCACTGTTGACTCCACCCCTTCGGTCCCGCTCACCCTTGCTCGCTCGTCCCTTGCCCGCTCATCGTCGCTCTTGCCCGCTCGTCCGTCGCCCCCCTTATCGCTCGTTCGCCATCTTGCAGTTGTTTGGAGTTTCGTGCTCGTCCGTCGTTAACATCACTTCCCACTGAGAGACATCGTTTCAAAAATTCAAAAAATTGACCATTGAGGTCCAAAACTAAGTTGCTAAACAAATTTTTAGCAAAACAAATTTCAATTTTTTGAAAAATTACATATCTTTTTGCAATTTTTTTTCAAAACCTAATTAAACTCGCCAAAGAAGACTTAAATTTTGCAAATTAATCCGAGAATGACCGACAGACAGAGATCACAAGACCTTACTCTCGAAAAATTCTACCAGGATTTTCACCAATGGAAGAACCAAATTACTCAAGATAATCTAAAAACGAGGTAGAAATTCGAGTAAAGAATGACATCAATGGACTTGAAAATAAACACCTATGAGAGGGTGTTGGAAAGGATGGCGGGAGCAGGAGCGAGAGCAGGACTGGGAACAGGTTCAGAGACTGGTGCAGGTTTCTGGGCGAGAGCGAGATTGGGCATGTCAGGGCTCGGACCCGGGCCCGCAAGGCCCTCGACGGGCCCAGAGGAGGGCTCAGAGACTGAGCAGAATGGTGGCCAGGGTGGGGACGACATCTTGGGCCCGGGCCCTCAGCCCAGCCTCGATGCGAGCACAGGCCTAGGGAAAAAGCCTCCAGATCCTGGGCAGGGTTCTGTCCCGGGCGGGCCCAAACCCTCCTATCAACAGATCTTGGCTGGCACCAGGGCCCATCCTCGGGCCCTGGGTCTAGGGCTTTCCCTCGAGGGCACTCACATTTCTATTCAAGAGGAGGTCTACTCCTCCTTTGTCGCTGGATCCTCTGTCTCCCTGGTTGGGAAATTCCTGGGAGGGCGACCAGACATGGAAACCGTCCGTAGATGGGCGGCTTCCAAATGGAAGGTTTTCGGGCATATTCAGCTGGTTGCCCTTACCAAGGGATTCTTCATCATCAAACTAAATAACA
This sequence comes from Wollemia nobilis, assembly GCA_028583015.1. NCBI lineage: Eukaryota > Viridiplantae > Streptophyta > Pinopsida > Araucariales > Araucariaceae > Wollemia > Wollemia nobilis. The sequence goes on from JAQPPZ010017096.1 coordinate 2,655,628, forward strand.
ACGATGACGTCGAAAAGATCCTGTCGGGCGGGCCCTAGTTTCTGGGACGCAAAAGCCTCTTCCTCAGGCGATATGGAGCTGACTTCCACCCCAGCACCCAAAGCATCAACTTCGCCCCGGTCTGGGTCCGGCTCCCAGACCTTCCCTTCCACCTGTGGCACGAAGACGTCCTAAGACTTATTGCTCAGTCGATCGGGGACCTGGTGGCCTTCGACCCCGCTACCAAGGCAGGATCCCGAATGGTTCATGCCAGATTTTGCGTCAATGCAAATCTCGAATCCGAACTTCCCTCTTCTGTGACCATCTCTTCTGGGTCCTTCTTTTGGCGCCAATCCCTGATTTACGAAAATAAACCTGCTTTCTGCCCCCTCTGCTGCACTCAGGGTCACCTCCCCCACCAATGCCCTGTATCCAAAAAGGTTGATGGCCCTCTCCCCAAACTCCCTTCCCGATCAGGCCGGGCCCCGTCCCGAGGGCCCCCTCATGACGACCACAGATCCTAGGCCTGGACCACCAAGGAGGCCTCCCCTTCTATCCCAAAGGATTCCCAAGTGGGCCCTGGCCTGGAGGACGGTCTTCCCCAGGTTTCCCCTTCTGCTGCTCCCTCCCCTGGGTCATCTTTCGGGGCCCCGATCCCAGGTTCTCCCTCCCCGCTCGATGCGAATCCCTCCCCGTAGGCCCCTGCTTGCGCCCCCAGGCCTGCGAGCCGCCCGGGCTCTTTTCCCCGTCGGCTCCCACCTTCCCGTCTTCCTCTGTCGGGGTTCCCTCCTCCCCCCACCCTCGCTATCCCCCCTCGACCCCCTCCCGGCCCTCCCGGTGGTCTCTGCTGGGCTTCCCCCCTTGGAGTGCGGATCCGAGAGGTCAGACGAAGAGGTTGAAGGCAGTTCTCCATTCGGGCCCGATGAAGTCAGCCCCAAGATGACCCGAAGCAGGACTTTCACCATAGACTTTGGCAGCAAACTCAAGAGAGGTCGGCCCACCCTGGGCGACCAGCGAACAAGGATCACTGAAGATGACATAGCCAATGGCTCCCAGGCAACTCTTTTCGACGTTGCCGTGAGCTTCTCCAAGATGGACGCCCTTCGACCCAAACCCCCCGCTCAGGCCGGGAAGGGGGGCAAGCGACCCCACAAGGGTGTCAAATGAAGCTCATCACCTGGAATGTCAGGGGGCTCAATGGTGCCCCCAAGAAAAGGATCCTCGACCAACTCCGTAGGGATCACCGCCCGTCCTTCCTCCTTCTCCAGGAAACCAAAATAGATGACGTTGTTGCCCGACGAGTAGCCCAAGCTACCTGGCGCAACTGCGAGTCCCTGTCTACCCCTGCGGCTGGCTCAGCCGGGGGTCTGCTATGCATGTGGGATCCTCGGTCTTACGAGGGGAGGCTCATATCATCTTCTCCCAGAATAATCAACATTCTGGTCCATTGCGTGAAGTCAAGGCGCTCGTGGATTCTGTCCAACGTCTACGCCCCTAACAACCCTATTGAGAAAGCGGGCTTATGGAAGGAAATCAGCTCGATGAGAGAAGCCTTTGCCCCCCTCCCCTGGATCCTGGTAGGGGACTTCAATAGTCCCCTGTTCCTTTCTGACAAAAGTGGGGGCTCAGCGGCTTCGGGAAAAGCATGGGGGACTTTGGAGCCTTCACCGTCCTCAACGAGCTCATGGACGTCAGCCTGAAAGGAGCCAGGTTCACCTGGTCAAACAGAAGAGCGGGAGCAAGCCATATCCAGGTCAGGTTGGATAGAGTGTTCCTGTCCAAGGAAGCCCTTCCCCTGTTTGCTGACGCAACCTTGTTGGCCCTCCCTAAAATCGGGTCTGACCACAGCCCCCTCCTCCTCGAAATCGATCATCGCTCCTCCCCCAAGCGGCCCTTTCGGTTCGAGTCCATGTGGCTGCATCATCCCAACTTCAGGGCCCAGGTAGGCCATTGGTGGGCTCCCCCAGTCCCTGGGCGCCCCGCTGAACAAGTCTACCACAAGCTGAGATGCCTCAAAGAGCAACTCAAGGTATGGAATAGAGAGGTGTTCGGTAACATCTTTGAAAACAAAGCGACAGTTAAGAAAAAACTCGAAGACCTTGAGCTCAGATTTTAGGCAGGCTCCCAAGACCCGGGGAACAGGGAAGAGGAACGCCTAGCCCTCAGCGAGTATCATAACATCCTGGCCAGGGAAGAAACATTTTGGAGGCAGAAGTCGAGAGCCCTGTGGCTCCAAGATGGCGATGCTAACACGAAGTTCTTCCACACGTCGACTCTCAGGAACAGGGGCTCTAATAGAATTGCTGAGTTGGTGGGCAGTGACGATAGAATTATCAAGGAAGAAGAGGACATTCGTACTGAAGCCACCAACTTCTTCCAGGAGCTCCTTGGCGATAGCCCCCCATGTCCTCAGAAGCGGCAGACTCCCTTCTGGAACATATCCCTACTTCAGTCTCGGCCATGGCAAATGAGATGCTTGTGCAGCCCCTGTCTGACTCTGAAATCCATGCTGCCACCTTTTCCATGAAGGCTGAGGCGGCCCCGGGCCCGGATGGGTTTCCCCCTGATTCTTCCAATCCTTTTGGGACATCATTGGGCAAGAAGTGTGTGCTGCCATCCGGGACCTCCAGACTGCCAGCTCCATCCCCAGAGGTATTAACTCCACCTTCATTGCCTTGATCCCCAAGTCCCAGGCAGCCAGATCCCTCTCGAATTTTCGCCCCATTAGCTTGTGCAATGTCCTGTACAAAATCTTGACTAAATCCATGGCCTCCCGCCTCAAGGATATCCTTCCCCTGATCATTGCCCCCTGCCAGGGAAGCTCGGTCAAAGGCAGACTGATCACAGACGGAGTTATAATCATGCACGAGGCCATCCACTCGGCCTTCCTTTCCAAAAAGGCCTCCTTTCTGCTCAAGCTGGATATGAACAAGGCCTTTGATAGAGTCGACTGGGATTTCCTTTCCAAGGTCCTCCTTAAGTTCGGGTTCCACCCCTCCTGGGTCAGGCTCATCAGCAACTATGTGTCCTCCCCCTGGTTCTCTATCCTCATCAACGGATCCCCTGTCGGGTTCTTCCCCAGTTCTAGAGGCCTTCGACAAGGTGACCCCCTATCCCCGATCCTCTTCATTATCCTGGCTGAGGCCCTGGGACGTACCATCTCGAGTGTTGTTTCCCGTGGACTCATTTCGGGCATCAGGCCTACGTCGGGCCTACCCCCTGTGTCCCATCAGCAGTTCATGGACGACACCATCCTCGCCACCTCAGCTTCGATCCCTCAAGCCAAGGCCCTCAAGCAAATCTTGACCCTGTACGAGGAGGCGGCCGGGCAGAAAATTAACCTCCAAAAAAGCAATATTTTCTTCATCCATACTCCCTTGGCTAGGCAAATCAGAATTGGGCAGATTCTGGGTTGTACCCCTGGTTCCCTTCCCTCCTCTTACCTCGGGCTTCCCCTGTTTACAGGTGCATCCTCCAAGGCCCTGTGGGGCAGGATGATAGAGCGGATTCAGAGGAAGTTGGCCCCCTGGAAAGGTCACCTCCTCTCTCAGGCTGGCAGAGCCACCCTCTTGGCGGCGGTCCTTCAAAGCATTTCGATATATTTCATGTCAGTCTTCAGAATCTCGGCCTCCATTGCAGCCCACATCGAACAAATTCAGAAACGCTTTCTCTGGTCGGGTAGCGAAGATAAGAAGAGGATTCCCCTGGTCTCCTGGCCCCTGGTCTATCGCCCCAAAGGCGAGGGAGGGATCGGTCTCAGGCGGGTGACCCTCATGAACAAGGCCCTCTTGTCCAAGCACGCCTGGAAGGTGTTCACCAATGCCCCTGATGAGTGGGTCAGCATCGTGCACAGGAAATACTGCCATCATCACCCCTTCCTCAGTGAATCTCAGCCCCGAGATGGATCAGCCTTCTGGAAATCCCTGATCTCCACCAAAGACATTATTCGAAAAGGGACCAGATGGATCCTCGGGGACGGAGCCAAGATCGACTTCTGGGAAGACAGGTGGATCCATGATGAGGCCCTGACTGCTGACAGAGATCTCCTCATCCTCAAACCAGGGCTGGCGGACAGAGGGCCCAGAGTTTTGGCCTATCTTTCCCAGAACCAGGGGCGGGTTACTTGGAAACCCATCCTGAACCCCAGGCACCCGCTCCAAGCTTCCAGGCTTCAGCGCCTCCTCAAGGTGACTGTTATTCCGTCCTTCGGAGGAAATGACAGATGCGTTTGGCATGGCACTCCCAGTGGCGTCTTTTCTATCAAATCTGCCTACAACCTTCAAAGAGTCCCTGACGAGGCCCCCTTTCCAGCCCGACAGGTGTGGGCCAAGAAGTTGATCCCCAAAATCAGCCACTTCGTCTGGGCGGCCATCCAAAACAAGATCCTGACTATCGAGAACCTGATCAGGAGGGGCTTTCAGATCCCGAACAGATGCTTCCTCTGCTATGCTGCCTGGGAGTCCACTAATCACCTCTTTATCAGATGTCCCTTCTCTTCTGAAGTCCTGGGCCTCATCCTTTCCCAATTCTCTATTCAGTGGGTGGCCCCCAACTCCATCTCTGACCTCCTATCTCAGTGGCCCAACCCCTTTGCCCATCCTTTCATCCGCTTCCTCTGGGGCTCCTGCCTTCCTCATCTGCTTTGGCAACTCTGGCTTGAGCGCAACAATAGAGCCTTCTCCTCCCCGGCCCGTTCCCCCTAGTGGATAGCGACCAAGGCGGTGTCCTTCGCCCTTGAGAATTCTCGCTCCATCCCCTTGACCGAGGCGCCCCGACGGCTGGGCGAGGCCACCCTCCTATCCTCCCTCGGAGTTCAGCTTCCCCCTCGGTCCCCCCGCCCCCTCCCATCGATCTATGACGAGGTGGACTGCCCCCCCGGATGGGTCAAACTTAACTTCGACGGAGCTTCTAAAGGGAATCCCGGGCCCTCTGGAGCGGGCGGGGTCATCAAAGACTGTCACGGGGCCCTGATCGTGGCGTACGCTGCACCGCTTGGCATCCAGACTAACAACTTCACCGAAGCAGCAACTCTCCTCAGCGGGCTGACCGCCCTCAGGGAGTCCTCCTCAAAAGTCATCATTGAGGGTGATTCCCAAGTTATTATCAAAGCCGCCCGTAGCCCAGGAAACTGCTCTTGGCGCATTCACAACTCCATCCGGGAAGTCCTCACCATTCTCCAAGGACTCCCCGACCATGCCTTTCGGCATGTGTACAGAGAAGGCAACAGGGCTACCGATTTCATGGCAAATCAAGCCATCTCAGCTGAAGACTTCACCACCTGGACCACGAACTTCCCTGAAGCTCTGGTCCAAATAGCTTCGCAAGACTATCCTAGCAACGATGAGGGCCCTGGTGCTTAGCCCGCCCCGAGTCGGGGCCCCAAAGTTTCACTGTCGTGCCCCCCAATGGCCAGGGGAATCACCTGTCTGCTCCGCCACGTCGACTGGCCCCTGTCCTCCTCTTGCTCGTGAGCCGGTCATCAAGATCCCCCTCGCGGTGCCAAGTGTCATCGGCCACGTCAGACGATTGGTTCATCCCGACCTGGATTTGCGAAGCTCCGCTGGCAGTTTTGGCAAGTCCAAGTCAGAGTGCGTGATGGCCCATTTCGACCTTCCCGCCTTGGATGTCATGCCATCGGATTCCCATGCTGCGTCAGTTCACCCGTGGCTCTATCCCGTGAGGTCCCCTCAAGTTGATCCCCCGCTCAGATTGCGCCATCTAGAGCGCTGGCATTGGCCCTTCTCCCTTGCCCCGCGTGGCAGCCATCAGCCGCGCCCCCTCAGCCCCTCCCACCTCGTGTCGCCCCCTGCCCCTAGCGCTCCTTCCCGACGTCGGTGGCCCTTCCCCTCCTCCGTGCCCCCTGCAAGTTTTTAAACCTGTCGCGCGCAGAGTTCTCCCGCATTCTTGTCTGCTTCCCCCTCCCCCTGTCCCCGCGTTTCTGGTCAGGCCACCCCTGTTTCCCCTGCCCCTGGGCTGTCAGTTCACTCCTCATGGCTGCCAAAGTCGTCTTTCTCGAGCCTTCCTCGCTTGAATTGAGCGAGTCGGCCAGGCTATTTTCCAATGCCAAGAAATATACCCCTTTCTTCAGCAAATTCGTAGGGGCCGACGAAGATATTACCCAAAGTTTTTTGGATACCTGGAATGATGGTGAGGTCAAAGTGAAGGGTCTCCACTTCAAAGTGACCAAAGAGTTTCTGACGGAGGTTACAGGCCTGCATCATGAGGAGAAAGGCAGAGTCGTCAGACGGGATAAGCACAATTGGGAGGAGGAGTTGTCCCGCTTCCCGGAGCAACAGTGGGATAAGGCCAATATTTTTCGCACCAACCTCCCGGCCCCCTTCGATGAGGCCATCGTCCCGGTGATGCAGTACATCACCTACGACGATCCGGACCAACGGCTGTATAGTTTCCACCTTAGCTACTTCAACCACCTCCGTGGAGCCACGTTGGTCAGCACCCCTCGGTTCCTTCTGTACTCCCTGAGCCTTTCCATCGATCGAGCTCGCAGGAGCCACTCCCGGCCCTCCCACCAAGGCCTCATGGTTGTCCTGTATAGGCATGCCCTAGCTAACCAGCCGTAGCTTCACTGCATCCCTCCCCTGTCCACTGTCCCCCCGAAGCGGCTAACTCCCTCGGTGCTTCTCCTGCAGCTTCTAAATCCAAGGAGACCCCCTCCCCTGAAGCCTCCCCTTCCCCGAAGCGGCGCAGGCCCACCCGAAAGTGCAGAACTCCAGCCCAGGGCCCAGGCGGGGCCCCGCCTCCTGGTGCCAGTCGTAAAGGCCTGCCCCCAAGCAGCAGCAGGGCTGCTGGCAACACCAAGAAGGCCAAGGTGGAGGCCCCAGAGCCCACCGAAGTCAGCTCTGACTCCGGCAGTAGGCTGCAGAACTTGGCAATCAGGGCCCTTCTTGACACTACGATTGGCTCCCTGACCGCGTCCGCCAAAGCGGCTTCCTCAGCGGCCAATGCCCTGGCCGAACTCCGGCGCAGGCTGGGCGATGGCCCTGATAGGGAGTGGAGCTGATCTGACAGGTTGGGCCCCGTCCAGGCCAGGCCCGGCTGTAGGGCCTCCCGGAGTGACGGCGTGCAGTTTTTGCGATATTGGCGTTTGTCGTTTTACGGCTTTTCCTTGTTTTGGTGGCCACAGGCCAAATTTTGTTGTTTTGTTTCTTAGTTGGCCTGATTTTTGTAGGCACCAGGGCCCTGGGCCCCGGATCGTTGCCCAAGGGCGCAGCCCCGATTTTTAATCTTAATTTCAGCCTCGGCTTTCTATGTAACTAAGGTTTTGGGATCCTTCTTTAAAAAACCCGTTGTAAATATATTGCTACTTATAAAAAAAAATAGACACCTACGATCACTTTGTTGATACACTACATCAAAACATGGCACTAGTTCATGTTGGCCAAACCACTAGAAGACCAACACATCAAACGGGCCACAAACTTCCATCCTTCCCAAAACTACTAAATTGGATTTTCCCAAATTTGAAGGAGGTGACCCCACTAACTGGATTTATCAATAAGACCAATACTTCTCCCTCTACCAGATCCCTGAGGCATAAAAGGTCTGTATTGCATCCTTCCACCTTAAAAATAATGCCACCCAATGGTATGAGAAAACTAACGGCACCCCTACGTGGCTAGACTTTACAAGCAATCTCTTAGTATGATTTGGCCCTAGTAAATTCAAAAATTTCATGGGAGCCCTTACCAAGCTCCGTCAAACCACTTCGGTGCATGAATACCAAGCTCAATTTGAAAAATTGGCCAATCGCACATCAGGGTTGGATGCCTCATTCTTTCAAAATTGTTTCATCAGTGGCTTGAAGGAATAAATTTAGTTAGAAGTGCAAATGTTCAATCCCACTAGCATGATGCAGACCATTGGATTAGCCAAATTGGCGAAAGACAAATTCAATGCCCAACGTCGACTAGGAAAACCACCTATGGGGAAATCACAAAATACTTCCACTACCCACACACCTAACCAAATCTTACCAATTAAACGTATCAACTTTGAGGAAATGAAGGAAAGACGAGAAAAATACCTTTGTTATCATTGCGATGAGAAATTTGTACCCAATCATAAATGTATTACACCTAAACTATATATTTTGGATGCAACTGATCTTTATAGTTCAACTCATAAAGAAAATGAGATCGAGGTAGAAGTAGTGATAGATACACTCGATGATAGCATTAAATGTCTAATAGAAATTTCTTTTAATGCCCTCTCCGATAATTCTTCTCCCAAACTATGAGAGTTCCAGGATCCTTCAAACGACAAAACATTATTGTGCTTATTGACTCTGATAGTACCCATAATTTTATCTACCCACATGTGGAAAAACAAGCTAATTGCTATATACAACCTTGTAATAGTTTTGAGGTCATGATTGGTAATGGGGGAAGGATCGCTTGTAAAGGGAAATGCCAAAATATTAAGCTCACCATGGGCGATTACAACATGAAACATGACATGTATGCAATTCCATTAGGAGGATGTGATATTGTCTTAGGAGTGCAATGGTTACGAACACTCGGGACAATCCAATGGGATTTTGAGAAATTATGGATGAAATTCACAATAAAGAATCAAATGTATACTCTTAAAGGATTACAATCCGACCCTTCCCAAATTGTAAGTTCTCATCAAATGGAGAAAATTATTCACAAAGGAGGCAAGGGAATGGTTGCCCACCTATTTTCTATCCAAGCCACCAAGGAGGCACAAAAAGAGGTACCAAAATTCCAACAACTTCTAACACGCCATTCTAGAGGGTTGCACCCCCACCATCGTTCTGATCCTACTATTCTTCCTACCAATCCCCTACCAACGCTTCAACCTTCACACTATCCCTGCTTACATAAAGATGACATTAAAATAGTGCAAGAACTTGAGAAAATGCTACTTGGAAGGCGCTTCATCCATCCCCACAACAATTTCCTCACTTTCAAATTTGAGGACAAAGCTCCTTTTAAGGAGGGTGGCATGTTAGGATTCTCTAATCCTAACCATTATCATAAATTAATCATTCATATTTATTATTATTTAATATGGACCATTGTGTCCTTTCACTCACAACTCTAGACTAGGTATATAATATAATTCGATAGGGTGTAAACAATCATCCATTGAAGAAGAAGAATAAATATTTATTTAATATCCATTGGAAGGATTCCCTCTCCAGTGCAAAGGTGATTCTTTCTCAAACGTGATTCAGTGTTTCCTGTGCATATATTAATATATCTTTCAGTTATTTAATTTAATTAACCAGATAGGATTTAGGGTCCTATCAATATCAATGTTGTCTTCTTGCTATCCAAATCTACATCAGTTTATCCTCCTTAAGAAGCTTCTAAATCCTCTTGTGCTTTGTTTTTCAAAGATTTTCCAAATATGTCCTTAAACTCCTTCAAAATGTAGCAAATTCTTCTTTTACAGATCAACCTACAAAATCTTCATGATTGTCCTCAAATATCTCAAATTTGTGGCCTATTTAATTCTACTTCTTTCTTCAAGTTTTTTGTTGAATTCTGACTTCAAATCTAATCTCGTTCATTGTCTTCTTCCTCACGAATATGGATGTCTTAAGGTCTTTAAAATATTCTCAAATTTTGGCAAACTTCTTGCCAAATTATTTTTCCTTTTGGGCTTGTTGTTATATGGTGATAATTGTCCCAATTTCTTCTTATTAGGTGCTCATTTTGCTTGCAATCTTCAATGAGGAATTCCTTCTTGGACCTCATTAATATTTAATTGTTGTTTTTTTACAATAGAGAGTTAGACAATAATAGCCAAATATATTCAAAGTTCCAAAATTCTAAAATCAATAATCCTCACTAGCTATTCTCAAAACTAGTGGAACCAAATCTATGTTGAGTCCTAGTCTTCATTAGTTTTCCTTCAAACCTATGGAAAGACTCTAGCCATAAATTAACTTGGAATATTCTCTTATCTATCAAAATTTTCAATAGGACCTCCTTCAAGGGTCTCTTAATCTCTTCAATGTCAAGGTCTATCTTCAAGACCTGTAAATCTCCTTCTATTCCAAATTTGCTCCTGAAATAGGTAAATCTTCAACTTTCACTAGTTTTCATTTTACACAATGAGAAATCCTATCTTCTCTGGTTTTCTTTTCTAGAGGTAATTTCTTCAACTTTATTGGTCTCTCCTTAACTAGTAGAAATCTCCTTTGCAACTAAAAACATGTGCAAGACAAAACCTTGTTGTGGCTCTGATACCACTGATGGAACTTTAGCTATACTATCTAACTAAGAACTCACTACTAAGAAACTAATGAATTACTGAATCAAAAAGAACATATGAAAGAAGCAAATACAAGAGTCTTTATTGATGTAAAAACTTGTGTGTTACAATATGGAACTAAGAGTCCATAATATAGATTTACAAAAGACCCTTGGTCTTCCTCAAATGACTCTTGATCTTCCTATGATGACTCTTGAACTTCTACATATCAAATAATGGAATATATTATGACAATTTTAACTTGTGCATTATACTTCCTCGTCCCCTATATCATATTTTTCTTCTAATGGTTGATTCGAGTGAACTATAGTGGCCTTTGTCATTTGATGATGTAGAGGGATTTTGCTACCCACTTTCTTAGGAGTGAAAAATCCTTGATTTGACCTAGCTTCTCATTTTCTCCTTGTTTCAAATTGAAGGTACCCTCACGTTCAAAATTTCCCATCTCTTCCTCTATCGTTTTCACTTTGCAGTATCTTTTTATTGTTGGAATTATGTTGAATATTTTTCATGTTATTTAGGAGGGGTTAACTCTAAAAGGACTTTACACTCTGTAAAGATTTCCTCACTAGGGTTCGAGGCCGAGTTGGGTCCCGAGCAGGGGTACGAGAGTGGTAGCCCCTATTTGTGGGTTCAAGGGCATTAGTCCTCAAGGAATTGTTTTTGAGGTTTAAGCTATTTTTAGACCCATATAGGCATTTTTGGGTTAATGTAATTTCGGCCCGTGGTTTTGTGCCCATGGTATTGTAAAACCCCTTCTTGTGTTGTTGGTATATAAAGCAACATTTGCATGAAGGTTTGGTAAGGAATTTCCAAAAAATGTAATCGCAAGCGAACAACAAGCGAAATGATATTATGTATTGGAGAAGACCAAGTTTATATAATAAGGGGATATTATTGCTGTGTTTTTCTTGAAAGGGATTTCTAAGAAAAAATATTGTGTAATGTGTTCTTCTTCTCTATTTTTCCTTTGATTATGCAATTACTACTTTTCTAGATTTATGTTTATTGGGGTATAATTTATTTTTAGCTATGTGCCATGTTTCATGACATTTGCGACATCGAAATGCAATGTTTTCATAATCCACTTGTTGATCCCTTTCTCTTGATTTAGATTACTCCTAAACGATTGCGGAAAAGGTTTAGAAATATTCATGGCAACACATATTCGTGTGTATATAGCATGCCTTCTCTCCTTAGTAGTTGGTCCCTCTTGGATGAATTCACCTAGAGTATTATCAATATTCTTCAAAGCCTCCTTATCGATGAGTTGATAAGGAAGTCCAAAAAGCCTAATCCATACTGGAAGTATTTTAATAGCTTTTGTGTCTACAAAAAAATTCTCACTCCAAGGTATTAAAGATAATGCATCTTTGCCCCTAAACCACGAGCCTCTATCCATTATTTTATCCCTTATTTCTGTACTAGAGAAAATAATGAGGGAAAATTCTTTTAAAAGAAAAGTCATGGAGTAATTTGAATTCAATCCCCACTTCCACTTGATCCAATTTTGAATTAAATAAAACCTGGCCAATATCCATGAAACCTACATATTAACCCTCTAGTTTTAAGAACCATTATGTCATACTCAATCATCTTATCCTTGATAATATTTTTTGGTGTAGAATCTGCTACCTAACTGGGTTTGCCATAGATTTAGTCTTCCTCTTATTGGTAGCTAGGGCATCCATACTTCCAACTTGACCATCTATACTTTGAATAAGGACTTTCACGAATGACTTTCTTTCCATGCAACTTGGATTTTATTCAAATAAATCCTTTAAATTATCCTATGATTTGGAACAAGAAGAAACATTTGTTCCTTGATCACACTTTTCTTTCTACTTTCTACTTCTTGCTTCTCTGCTCACACTTCCTCCTCACTCCCGACACGTACTCGCATTCGCTTTTGGTTGCATTCACTCTCTGCTCATGCTCACACTTGCTTTTGGTTGCACTTACTTTTGACTTGCACTTGTATCATTTCCACTCACTCTCTGCTCATGCTCACACTTGCTTTTGGCTGCACTTACTTTTGACTTGCACTTGTATCATTTCCACTCACTCTCGACTCACACTTGCACTCAACTTTACTCATAATTATTACTAATATATCTTTTTTTTTTTAAATCTTACCATTAATGTTTTTTCAATTGGTTATATGGAATTGAAACGAACCCCACTCGTTTTACATCATCACCACATAGTAGTATTACAACAAAGCTTGGATATTATCCATATCATTTGGTAAGATTTGAACCTTGGTCTCCTTTTTAAATATTGAGAAATTTAATCGGTTGATCTAATACCATTTGATCATCAAATTTATTCTGTTGAGTGTTTGCGAGCTTAAGGTCAACGATTCCAAACCCAAACGTTTTTGGATCCCCTCACTTGGAATAAAAGTTTACCAAGGTGGAATAGAGGTTATAGTGGTAGTTTTTCGAATACGGAAGATACTATAACAAACATTATAACGAAGACTATTCCCAATTCCCATGTATATAAAAAACTGCATAAATAACAAATTAACTTATTATTATTTTAAAACAAACAATTAAAAAAAGGAAAAAAAACATAAACACACAAACATTTTTTAAATAAATATTTAAGCAACTTTTCCGTCCGTGTGTACCATCGAATTCCCAATACAATAAAAATCTTACAAAACCAATTTGTAATTTTGTTTTTGCTAAAATAATAATGAATAGTACACAATTTACAATGAAATCTCAATAAAATATATAGTTAAAAAATAAAATCTTAAAATAGATATCATATTGTATGTTTATTCAATTCAATCTTGTGTATAAATTTAATCAATTATATTTAACAAATAAAAATTATATTATTAATATAATATTAACTTAATTATATATTATTTTTTATAAAAATTAATTTTTTATAAAATTAAATAATGAAGCTAATAAAACTTATAATAAGAAGTATAAAATTAAATAAGAGAGATTTGTTACAATCGAATAAAAATAAAATTATTTACTTATAATCAAAATTCTATTGTATATTAATTTAGAGAATTTAAATGATATTGGCGCGCAAACTTTCACATCCACCTCTAAAATAAACGATCACCCTTCACAATGCTTGAATGTTAGTGTCCCTATTTACCCTCGGATTGAAAACCGTTCTGTCTAAAATTAAACTGTTAAACAGATTAAAGATCAAGTGACAACCCCATACATGTTATTAACGCGTTATTATCGTTACCTTTGTCCTGTGCGTGAGAGTTAAATATTAATTAATACCATTAATTTGTTGTAGCTATTTATTTGATATATTAATTATTTTTTATAATTGTTTCAGGGAACAACACGTTTGTGTTTTGGTTTTTTTTCGGAAAGTCCAAGGTTCAAATCGTAGCGTAGATGAGTGTGTGAAGGGTGGATGTGTGTTCAGTGTTCATCAAAAAAAAAATTATTTAATACAATTATTTTGCAGGTTTAAACCGTAGCGTGGGTGACTGTATGAAGGGTGGGTGTGTGTTCAATGTTCATTAAAAAAAAAAAAATAATAATAATTATTTAATAGATTTATTTTGCAATTAATTTTGTTGCCCAGGTTTTATGAAGGATTTGGTCCATATTGAGTGAAATTTAAATCTTAGAACTTTCAAAAAGAAGCCAAAACCCTTATTATTGTAATAAACTAACAATTTACTATTTTACATTTTATTATCACTTCCAAAAAGAAGCCAAAACCCTTATTATTTTATTAAACTAACAATTTACTATTTTATATTTTATTATCACTTCTCAACCATTTAATTTAGTCTCCCATTCAAAACTAATTGGGTGGCCAAATAAGTACATTCTCTATAAATAATGTGTGTTTTTTTTAATACATAGAGGAATCGTTAACTACCTTTCCTTTTTAAGGATTGAACATTACCTTACCTTGGACTGTAGCATCAAATTATGGTGTTACCACTATAACTTTTATTTTGTCTCGGTAAACATAACCCGAAGTGATTTAAAGTGACGTAAACATGATCCAAAGTGAGAGAGACCCTTGGTGGCTTGAGGTTGGTACCACCGTCATCAAATTAGCTCACACTCAACGGACTTAGGTCAACCATTTAATTTACTCTCCCATTCAAAACCAATTGGGTGGCCAAATAAATACATTCTCCATAAATAACATGTGTTTTATTATTTATTTATTTATTTTTTACATAGAGGAATTGGTAACTACCTTTTATTTTTAATAATTGGTTATTGCCTTCGATTGTAACATCAAATCATGGTGCTACCACTATAACTCTTATGTGTTGTGGTAAACACAACTCAAAGTAAGGGAGACCCCTCGAGGTTGGTAAACACAACTCGAAGTAATCACAAAATTAAGGCCACAACCCCTTATGAAATTATTCTAGTTGAAACTAGAATGTTTCCTTTAGAAGCAATTGCTATGACCAAGCTGTTATGTTACTTGAGAAAAACAGAAAACATGAAAAACGACAAATGGCCAAGGGCAGCTAAGGACGAAGAGTTGCATAGGCGGAAGAACACATGGATGAAACAAAATCAGGAAATGGATGAAACATTGGGAAATCTACATAAATGAATGCCCAAATTTCAACAAAGACATCAAAAGCTATGTGAATGAAAAGTTTAGAAGTGGAATGTGAAAAAATGCAAGCAAAAAAAGACTATTATATAGCAAAGTTTAACCCAACATATAATCACAAGGAAAAAGCATATATAGGCGCTGAAAATCAAATAGAAGGAAAAAATCCTCATTGCTTAGATAAGGACTAGCTCTCATAGGCTTAGATGTGAAACAGGGAGATGGACAACACCCAAAGAACAATGGGAAGAAATGATATGTACTTTATGCAGGGGTAGTAGAGACAGAGGAACACTTAATCTATAAGTGCTCAAGTTTTTCAAACATTCGTGGCAAATACAAAGAAAGACTTGGAAACGGGTTTATGACAAAGTTATTTGAAGACAGTAAAATAAAAAAAGTTGGGGAATTGCTAACCCAAATCAACAGGAGAAGGAACAACCTTCTCAAAGATATTAAAGATCATATGATATGATTTGAGCAGTTGTACTTCCATATTTGAGGTCCCATAGACCATATTTGGGTCTCGCGGACGTAATTAAAATCTTTCATTTCATTTCATCAAACTAGGGTGCACTCAACGAAAGACTACTACCTTTGCCCTGATTGGGCATGCCCCCAAGGTTTGAACCTAGGTCTCCTCTTGGTAAGTGTCTAACATGTTACCAATCCACCTGGTCGTTGGGGACTCAAATGTTTAGGGTAAATACCCCCAAGGTTTGAACCTAGGTCTCCTCTTAGTAAGTGTCTAACTGTTACCAATCCACCTGGCCGTTGGGGACTCAAATGTTTAGGGTAAATACAAGATTTTTAGAGGGGTTTGGACCCCTATCAATAAAGTGGGCGTAGGAGGAATGAAGCCCTACCAGCTTCTACCAACACATAAGACATTCCTAGTTGTACTATATATATATATATATATATATATATATATGTAGGATGCACATGAACCTAGGTTGACCTTTACCAACATTGAGAACATTTACCACTGCATCACAACATCTTTTTGAGTGGGTGTGTTGGTTTAATACTGTGGGAAACTTAAAAAAAAGTGTTGGTTGTGGTTAACTAGGATACGATTTCCACTTCCTCTTACAAAATACAAAAATAATCTATTCATGATTGTTGTAGCCAGGGTCTAGAAGTTTCTTTGGTGCTGTTTTCACCGCTAACCAAAGTGTTTTACTTTTAATTTGACATACATTTAATCAACACATCTTCACAAGAAAAAAAATTGCTCCTCCCAATTCAAAATAGCAAGATGCCATAGCCTCCATTAAACATGTAATAAATTTTAAAGTTTTTAAATGGATAAAATTATTATAACTTAAAAAATAAGTGTAAGTTTATTGTAGTGGAAAAAGTTTTAAATTTTTTAGATGTAAGGGCTTTGACCTTTCTTTAAAGATCCAAGGTTCAAACCCTACTCAATACTAGAGACGAGGACCCTTTATGTAAACTTATTAAAATTAAATGATATTTAAGGTTCAAACCGCGGCGTGGGCGAGTGTGTGAGGGGTGGGTGTGTGGTGGCTTTGTGTTAAATTCTCTATTGATAAGTATAACTCTCGATTTTACGAGGGGTCATGGTTAAGAGGAGACTACTTAGCCCTGTGCGTTGGTCATAAATGTTTCTCACAATAACCAAATAAAAAAAAAATTAAATGACATTTGACATTAGTTTAATTGATTACATTTCCCACAATTTCAAGAAATTAAGATTCAAATCTCGTCAAGATAATATGAAACTTTATTCTAATATCACATAAGAGATGACAGGTCGGTGGGTGTATGGATGTGTGTTAAATTCTCTATTGATAAGTGTAGCTCTCGACGAGGTTATGATTGAGAGGAGACTGCTTGGCCCTATGTGTCACTAATAGGGTTTATCACACTACCCAAAATAAAAAAAATAATATTTCTCCACTCTTTCATGATAGTGTAATAAGGGTGAAATCAATCAACTGAAAAAAAAAAAAAAAATTCAAAACCCCACTTAAATTAAAACAAGTATAAACTAAAAAAAAGTGACCCGGGTTCAATTCCCACAAGGGATATGCATATATGTAAGAAGTATTTACTTAATAAAAAAACAAACAAGTATAAACTTTTCAAGCTTTGGCTCTTCTTGGAGAGGTCTAAAGTTCAAACCTCAACGTGAAAAAAGGTCTAAAGTTCAAATCTCAACGCGGGTGAGTGTGTGCAAGGGTGGGTGTAGGATGACTCTCAACTTTACAAAGAATCATTCTTAAAAGAAAACTACTCTATACATAACATAGATAGCAAAGGTTTATTACACTACCTAAATAAAAAAAATAACAAATATAAACTCATTAAACAATTATAATAATTTAAATACTTATAATTATATATTTTAAAAATTTTCTATAACCTACCAAAAGTACCATTTACTACTTTCAACTACTTCTATTTCAAAAGTTTATTACACTACCTAATTAAAAAATAACAAACATAAACTCATTAAAAAATTATAATAATTTAAATTATAATTAAATATTTAATTTTTTTTTTTTTAAAATACATACCCATAACCTACCAAAGTACCTTTTGCTACTTTCTACAACTACTCCCATTTCACCCCAGCTTTCCCCTCAAACCTCGATCTTTGCCGACCCATTTTCCGGCATCCGATAAGCAGTGCAACTTACCAATTGCCCTTGCTAATCCCCCAGATCTTGGGACCCGAAAATTTCTTCTGCGCTCAGGAGCCGGAACAGGAGAGGCGGCCCCCAAAGGTAGAAATTCTGATCTGCTACTTCCAAAATCTCCGGGTCAATTGGTTCCAGCTAAAATCATGGTATAGTCTTTCTCGGGCCTTGCAAATTCTCGGCAGCACAGCAGGAAAGATCTCGCTCAAATCTTCGCCGCTGGCTGAGAAAAAAGGATAAGCAGATAAGGGAATAGGAGAGCATGGATCCCCGGATGAGGGGGGGGAGCCCCGTGTACGGTCGGCAAAGGAGCGGCGCGACCACGAATAGCGGCAATGCCTCCGCCTCCCCTGCGATGTCGCCCGCTCATACCGCCGCCATCGGTGCTCACCATTCCCGCTCCGGATCGGCCACGGGCTTATCCAACATCAAGCGCTCGCAGAATTACGCCGCCAAGGCCGCCGCTCAGCGCCTCGCGCAGGTCATGGCGTCCTCCCAGCCTAACGACGACGACGAGGAGGACGATTTGCCGTTTCGTTACAGTGCGTCTTACGGCGGAAAGACCACCACCACCACCACCACCCGATCTCCATCCCCTGCGGTAAAATTTCGCTCTCCATTCTGTCATTTTTACTTCTTTGTGAGCAGATGCATATTTTTCAATTGAGATTGGTAATGGCATTCCAAAAGCCTCGAACACGTAGAAATTACAGAGTTGACGTGGATTATTGTTAAAATGGTAATATTGACGGTAGTATTGAGATCCAAAGGATGAATTTTCGAGCTGTGTACCGGATCCTTACAGCGCTTTTGGAATGGAACTGTAAGGGCCGAAGTTGTTATCTTCTTTAAGCATATATGAGTAAACATACGTGAAAACTAGAGCTGCATTGTAGGAGTCTGTAATATAAACGACAATATATTATTATTTTTTAATTATTTTGAATTAAAGATTTAAGAGTGTTTTAGTACCATTTGAGATCTCTAAGTAATTTAAAATGGGATTCATACGAGTGATTTTGTTATACTTTTTTCACACGCGCAAACAACAATACCGAGTTAAGTGAGGAACTACGGCTCTGTACGGGGTCGGGTCCTTGAAGCGCCTCTGGAGTGGAATCCTAAGAGTAAGAAGTGCATGTGTTACGGAAAAAATAAAAGAACAAAAACATTATAGCGAACATAGTTGAGAACTAGGGCTTTGTGCGGGGTCCCTAAAGCGCGTGTGGAATGGAAGCCTAAGAGTGAGGAATGATTTTGTTATCATCAATGCAGGAAAATCTTATACGGAACAGATGTGAGAGCTAGGGCTGCTTTATAACGAGCATAGTTGAGAACTAGGACTTTGTGCGGGGTCCCTAAAGCGCGTGTGTGATGGAAACCTAAGAGTGTAGAATGATCTTGTTATCATTAATGCGCGAAAATCTTATACATAACACATGTGAGAGCCAGGGCTGCTTTTAGGTTGCTGCACATTGCTAGAGCTGACTTTGTACCAGATACAGTGTGGGATACTGTTAGCATAACCGATAGTGGATCTTAGTGACAATATTGTTTTTCCACGTCTTGTGGATTTGAGCGAGGCTCAGGTTGGCAAAATAATTAGTTTTAGATAATAAGGGCTGCTTGTGATTTGTCGACACCAGTCAATGCTCAGGATTGGTGCGATTGGGGAGTAGATGATTCCTGTTTCTTTTACTTCACACCTCTCATTCATGACGTAATAATGGATTTGTACATGCCTGTTGTTGGTATTAAGCATAGGAATCTTGGCTAGCTATATCAGACTTTGATTGTCAGGAACGATAGAGCAACCATATCTTGCTTCTTGTTGCTTTGTGAGATGGTAGATGAAACCAAGCCAAACATGTACTCTGATGTTGACTCCCTCTCATCTTGGCAGCCTGCCCAATCTAGTCTGTGAAGCTAACCAAATTGAAATTTTTGGTTTGTTTGTATTGAAGTCCAAATTTGAGAGTTCCTTTGATGAATCTTGGCTGCCTTAAAATGCATGGATCTAGGATTTGTCATCAACACAAAGAACATGTTGATCACAAAGCAGATGTCAGGTTTAGCTGTAGTAACAAAGATTGTCTGAGAACTATCAAAAGTTGATGCTTTGCCTGCTTCTATTGGTGCAACTGTGCAGGTGCTAATTTGCGCTTCATTTTCAATTTATTTTTTTATAAAAGATTTCCCAAGTGTAATTTGCTTGAAAGTAGAATATTTAGCTAATCTATATTCTTATTTCCACCCAAGAAAAGAATGAACAGCCCCAAAGGCAGTCATGTTGGAAGCCCCTGAAGCTCAATTTTCTCATATCCTTGATAAAACTGATGTAATTGCAATTAAGGAGTAGCTTGTCAACATAAAGAACAATTTTTGTTTTATTTTTTGAAATGAGTTATGTATGACTTATATTAGGGGGTCCTCGCATCAAAATAACAAAACATTACATTGCTGTCAAGTCAAATTAAATCATATCCAGCTTTTCTTTTTATCAAAGATATTCTTTATCTTTCTCAAACAGCTATATTTCTACTTTCAGCTCCTTCACATCATTACCAGTAAGAGATAAAATCTCAGTTGGACAGTTGCCTTTTAAAATTTTAATTTTGCCAAGACGAAGATCAACATCACAATTGGCTAAATTGTCTGCTATCCGGTTTCCTTCTCTCTAGATGTGCTTACATTTCCAAGAGACTGCCTCCAACAGTAGTTGGTGAACATCAACAATAATGTTATTTTTTATCCAATCTGCACAATCATTTTTGTTGATGGTATTAATTTTTCTGCAACTTGTCAATATTGATTACTCTTCATCTGTCTAGCCAACACTCAACATTTGTGAATCCCTTGCTCCTACTGATACCATTTTATGTCTTCACAGTTAGGAAGGAATTTCAACGAGCAGAATCCAACCATGCGCTCTACATCGGCTGGCAGAACTGTTCGGCCAGCTTCGTTGGTACCACCAAGTACAACAACATTGCGACAAAGGGCAACAATACCTCCAATGGAGACTGCTGCTGTCATACAGCGGGATAAAAGGTAACTATAAATTTCAATGCTAATGGTGTTCTATTAACATACTCATCTTAAATGAACAATTGAAATTCTACGAGGCTGGACAATTTTTGTCATAATATTTAATTTATAAAGTGTTTTTCATATATATGTCAAGTTGGTTCAGTTGCATGTTAAAATTAGAACTCTTTTGACGTCAAAAGAAGACAGACAACTTGATCAAATCGTAGACTTGGGGGTGATTAAGTGGTTGCTTAACATGTTGCAACTTGTGCTAATAAGAAGTGTTTAGTGAGTATATTCTTTTCCTAGCCACCAAAATTGGGGAATTTTGCTTTGCTAGTAAATAGAAGTAGTTGGGAGAAACCGACAGTGTTTTGGAAGGTTTTGATTATGTGTAAAGTCTACGTTGGTGAACTTGGTGTATAGAAATACTTCTCAAAATAATTTAAGGTCTTCGAACCCCAAATTACGTATCATGTGAAGAACTATAAAACTTCTTCAAACATTTGTGCAAACATCCCTTGTGGGCATGCACAACTTTGACATTCTGTACAGACCTGTTGCCAAGATTCTAATTGAATATCCTGTTTTGTGACTTTGGTGGGCTGTTTAAAGCTGCCAAACTGCCACAAGATGATAATCATGTTGGGAACAGCCTCCAATCATCCAAATGAACATGGTATACATGGTGGTGAGTAACATGTGCATAGGTGGTTGACTCAGCAGATCAACAGTGTTGCCAGCTGTCTCCTTTATAGTTGATAATAATATGGAAATATTGCAAGTGAAAAGCCCAATCAAGGTGCTTATGCTTGTAAATATTTCGATTGAATATAGAAAACTTCATGATCAATTTGTGAAATGACTTCCCTACTCAGTGAATAATATCATCAATGCTTCAAAGCCTGAACCGATAATAATATGGAAATATTGTGAGTGAAAAGCCCAATGAAGGTGCTTATGCTTGTAAATATTTGATTGAATATAGAAACTGCATGATCGATTTGTCAAATGACTTTCCTGCTCAGTGAATAATATCACCAATGCTTCAAAGCCTGAATTTACCATACCACTGAGTTCTTTAACATACATATTTGTTACGAAGTAGTTGCAGGCAGTTTGGTTCAGGATTAGTTGAGTCTGTTTCATAACGAATACCATCTCCTTCTGTATACATATCTCATATTACATCAATGACATTTATTGCAGCTTTCTGTGCTCTATCTCGTGAGCAGTGGAATAGCAACAAGTCAGTCCCTGGCCATTCCGGGACGTTTTAGGTCATTTTGGGACAAGGAAATTATGCGCATCATTTCTGAAGTAGTTGTAGGCCGTTTGGTTCAGGATTAGTTGAATCTGTTTCATATCGGATACCATCTCCTTCTGTATATATCTCATATTACATTAATGTCAATTATTGCAGCCTTCTGCGCTTCATCTGGTGTCAGAGAAGATGAATAGCAACAAGATTTTCCAGTCCTTGGACGTTTTGGGACATTTTAGGTCATTTTGGGACAAGGAAATTCTGCACATCATTTATGAAGTAGTTGCAGGCACTTTGATTCAAGATTAGTTGAATCCATTTCATGATGGATACCATCTTCTTCTATATATATATATATATATCATGTTACATCATTGACAATTATCACAGCCTACTGCGCATCACTTGGTATCAGAACGGAGGAATAGTAAGAAAATTTTCGAGTCCCTGGCCATTTTGGGATGTCTCAGCTCATTCAGGGAAAATGGAAATTCTGTGTGAAGGTGTTTATTGGAGTAGTGAAATAAATGTTTTGATGTATGTTTGAAAGACAAGTGCTGAACATATTGCTATATTGGCACTGGTATAGTGAAGGACCTGTTCGTTGGACGGAGATTTGTTTGTGATTGCAGCAAGATGTTCTTGATTAATAGGCATGTGTTTTTAGCTTGAGACGTGATGGATAAATGGCTCACTGTGCGAGAATGCAGAGAATGTATTCCATCTACATAGGTGCATAGTTAGTTGCTTTACAAGACTGGTATTGTTGTTTCAACAGATCTGAGCGCGAAAGAGACCCCAAAGAGTAGAAGTGTTGGAAGCTACAGCCAGTTTTTGAGAAGAATGATTACAGAAGGCATGAACAAGGGTGTTGAAGAAGGTGTGATGTTCGGTGCAAGATGTGAGACGTTTCCTTAGCATTTTGTGGTTTGTTGCTGAAGTGTGCGAAAGTAGGCAGTGTCATCACTTTTTTTTCTTCTGTTGAATATATCAAATTCCAAGGAAGGGAAATATCTGCCATTCCTGATTTTTTTGAATTTTTTATTATTGATTATATGGAATTGAAATGGTCCCACCCGTATTACATCGTGGCTACATGGTGCTATTACAACAGCTTGGCAATCATGCATGTATCTAAACCTTGGTCTCCTTAAAAGTTGAGGAATTTAACCTGTTGAACCAACCCATTTGATTGCCATTCCTGAATTTTATGGAGACGAATTTGTTTCTGTTCTTTTTTTGAAAGCTTTATATAAGCATCTTTTATGTTCTTTACTTCCCTGTACAGAGTCCAGGGTATTTCTTATACAATTGCATTCTTTTGATAAGCTTCATGCTTAGATATTACATGCTGAGTGTTTTATCCTTCTGGCCATAGCTGAAAAATTGAAGACCCCTTTTCAGGTTTTTTATTGCTGCCAAATCATAATCCTATTATAATTGTGGATGGTATCTACGGGAATCTGTTGGATTTATCAATGCTACATATTGTTCTTTTGGTATCTTTTCAAGGGAGCTTGCCATATCTGCTGTCTGAACTGTTAACATTCTTTAAATGACCTTTTCAGATTCCCAACTGAAATTGGGCGTTTGAATATGCGTGAAGATACTGGCAATCAACGAGAGGCTTCGGCTCTTCGTGATGAGGTTTTCCTATTTTCTACACGTTCTTCTGTGATATGCTTATAAATTTTCACTTCTCTTTGGTGTTTCGTAAAGGGTTTTGTTATAAGAACAGATCATTTGCAGAAACTGATGCTTAACCATATGAGTTCTCTTACTAGGTTTGTGGTATATTTTCAGGTTGATATGCTTCAAGAGGAAAATGAAAATCTTCTTGACAAGGTATGCCTTAAACTGTTTCTTTGTTATTTGCAATTTGTACAGATAAAGCAGAGTAGGTTAGGTAACATGCTTTCATACTTCAATAAAACTTGTAGAGGAAAGCATATTCATGAAATATGTAATATATTATTATGTTTTAATAGTGTGAGACTTGTTTCAATAGAATAAGTACCTGAGCTGTTTTTATGACTAAAATGTGAGATTCAGCTACGGCTTGCAGAAGAAAAGTGGGAGGAAGCAGAGGCCAGAGCAAGGGAGCTTGAAAAACAGGTGATTTTTCATCATATAATTGAGTCAGGTGCTATTTATTGTCGTGTTTGATATAGGAACAAAAACAATTATGTGATTGAAATTCATTTGAAACTGTCTGTCAAAAAGAAGATTTGCTAAGTTGAACTTGTTGAACACACATTCAAGACAATATTCTGTCTCTGTTGATAGAATGAAATTATTTCCATTAATGGCATTGGGCTATCCTTAAAATTCTGTAGTAAGATCTGTTCAAATTTGTTTTCATTGTTTTGACTTCAAAGTGTACTCTGAAACAGCGATCTTTGGCTACTCTAATACTTAGCCAAACTGGGTTGATTACTATATGAATTAGTTTTTTAAAGGAATAACATGGCATAGAATTATGTGCTTGTCTTGTAAACAGTGGGCTAAAAAATATGGATTAATTAATTCCAATGTAGCTATTATAGAATCTAGCATGTAGGTTTTCAACACACAAATTTTACAGTATTGAGACTTCATTATGAACTTGGAGTTGATGTTGAGTAGTACAATATAAGTGAGAAAAGTTTCCAAAACGTAAATGGTTCTGGGAATAAGACCTTTCAAAATTTAAGAAACATAAACAAATACATACATTTATACATAAATATGCACATTTGAAGAGATAGAGAGGTATACGACACCAATTTGAGATACAAACAATTTGACAATGCTGTATAAGTAAATTTAAAATTAAGAGACATTAAGCATAACTAAGGGAAACAAAAAAAAACGTTTAAAAATAATTTATTTTATCAAATGTCATGATCTCAAGTGTTTAATAATATGGACTTTGAAGGCAAAGACGTAGGTTCAAATCTTACCAATTGTGGTTGCTAAACATGTGGTTTGTTGAAATGCTGTGTTAATATGGTCACGATGTAATACGGGTGGGGCCATTACAATCCCATATAACCAATTCTTTTTTTTGGGTAATTTTAAATGTTGAATAGAAGTACCTCTACTTCTAGAGGATCTCCAGTCTTTGAAGTTAAGAGATGCATTGGGAAGAATACCTTGTTCCCTCTGTATTGTTAAAGCAGGCTATCTTAGCCTAGGTCTTTTTTCTCAGAATATCATCAAACATTGCCCCAGCCCATTTGTTCTGATCAGTGAGGATGCAGGCCCCTCCTGCTCTTGACTCAGATGCAGGTTCTGTATTCGTCGTTTTCTCTTTGTGTTGGATCTGATGATGGTTCTTTTTGGCCAAGTTTTCATGATGATGGACAAATGCCTAGGCCCTTTCTCATAGTGCTGACTCAGTTTGCTTCTTTTGTTCTTTGTTTCGAACCAGATTAAGTTTAGCAAGCTGTAGATTCAGTTTGCAATATTTTTTAACAAAAGTCAAGGAGTCTACAATTTAGTTGTTCACTCTTTCCAATGGTACAACTGATTATAAGGTTCCTTCATACTGAATCTTGTTGTAAACTAGGCCAAGTTTGAAAATTTTGGATGTTGGTTTTTATAGAACACGTTATGTCTTACTGGCGGAAGATAAGAGGCAAAATCAAGAAACTTTATTGCTGGTTATAGCTTCTACTTTTGGGAGCATAAGCACCACAGTTATATATGATACTAGTTTTATTTGTATTAAACAGAGTTAGAATATGCCGGGGTACTGTTGTCTTGTTTGGCTATTGATTTAGAATTAGTATCAGTTCATTTCATCTTCAGACCTCCTGAAGTTTGTGGGTGTTATGCATTTCATGAGAATCATTGGTAGTGCAGATAAAATGCTATTTGTGCCTGGTTAGAGAAAGACACTTAGGACAATTTTTGCGGTCTTACATAAAACGTGCTTATCTTGTCAGGTTGCTTCACTTGGAGAAGGTGTTTCTTTAGAGGCACGGTTATTAAGCAGGTAGAGTTAACAGTTACTTCTTTCCTATCTTCGGTAATCAAAATGTTAATTTTATTTTTTTTGAGTTTGATTTGGATGTTGTATCTTACAGAAAGGAGGCAGCATTGCGACAGAGGGAGGTAATGCATATTTGCTTTACTTTAAGGTATTGGTATTTGGTGAGGTCAAAGTCTATGAATTATTGTCTTCTGGTGGCATGTGGACTGTGATGTTGATTTAAATTTGAAGCATTTAATATTACTCTTCAACAGAAAGAACACCTAGAACGAGTTGCCTTGAAATAAATTTCAACATAGTCCTTTATGGGGAAGAATTTAAGTATAGATTCTATGATTATTTGGTCTCTTTTGACATTGTGATATTCATTGCATTATATGAAAGATGAATGTTAAAATATATGCATATTCTATGCACAAGAGAAGCTTCAAGGACAAGACTAGATTACCAGTCCACCTACATAGTATTGTGGATTACAATCAAGCACAAAAATTAGAAGTTGATGTTTTAGGTCAAGCCATCTTTTTGTACATAAAAGGACAAGAATGGACCAATACACTCTATAATTGGAAACTTTATTTCCCAGAGAGGTAGCTGGCTTGTGAGAAGTAACAACATCCTTCTTGAGGATCGTCCCATATGGCCTATGGCCTCGTGGACGTTAAAATTTTTTTTCCTCTACCTTTACAATAATGAATTAAAGCTTAATTATGCATCGCATTATCAATGTAGTGTCAAAGTTAAATCAGCTAGACATTTTCACTCCATGATCATTGTCAAGCATCTACTCTATTTGATTCTTGCGTTTGTCGTTTTGTGTCTTGTCTTGCTTGTTTCTAATCATTTTGTTGAGTACTTCTGTCTCTAAGGAAGCTAATCAAAGTTGCATTTTACTAGCACGCTTTCAGTGGATTATACGAAGCAAATTTTATTGTTTTTGATATGCACATCAACTTATGGTCCTTATCTTTTGTTTTCCCCTGTATATCGAACTTCACATAAAGTAGCAAATAAATGCATGTTGGCCATCAAGCGTGTGATACAAATGGTTCTGCAGCTGCTTGTCTGTTGTTCAAATTGTAGAGAGGAAGCATAAATTGAATTTTGATTTGATAATTTTGATGCCTAATGACCCAAGAATTTTATGTGCTTTTGCACTTTTTATATGTTTTCTCTAATTAATTCTTGTCTGAAAGTGGTTCTTTGGATTCAAAATCTTATGTTCTAATTGCTCAATGTGATTACGTTTGCTGTATTTTATCAAGTCATTTGTGGGTAGACATTGAAGCACTGAAATGATGGTTGAGCTCCAATATTGTTTTTGACTAGGGGAGAGAATTGATCTTTGCACTTTCTGTATAAACTATCAGTTTTTAAATCAAATACTTTGCTGGTTAAACATGTCAGCTTACTTCATTGAATTTCATGATTAGTTTTTTCATCTCCTATGAATCTTTGTTATTATGTTAAGAGATCTGTGAATATGGGATAGCGATTTTAGCTACTATGATAGTTAGATGAGTTGATCAACGTAATAGGAAACTTGTATTGATTCATTTACTTTTCATAGGCTGTTTTGAAAGCTGCTGCACAATCTAGGGATGTCAAGGATGATGAAATAGCAGCTCTCCGATTGGAAGCAGAGGTCGGTCCTATTTTTGAACGATGTTGCTAATACTATAAGTAGCACTTTGAGAACAAGGAAATTTCTTAATATTATGCTCTCCAGAATAAGTACTTAAAGTGATATAGCTAATTAACATGCTAGCTTTCAGAACTTAGTTACTTTGACTGTATTGTCCAGGCTGCGAGAGATGAGGCAACATCGGCTGCTGAACAATTACGTGAAGCAGAAGCTGAAACAAAATCACTGCGTTCCATGACTCAAAGAATGATTTTAACACAGGAAGAGATGGTTGGCCATTTATCTTTTCTTTTGATGTGGTATAAAGATATGAGACATGTAATTCATTTCTTAATTTGGGAATACTTAATAGCAGACATCTAATGTATGCTTTTGTTTGTGTAGGAAGAGGTGGTTCTGAAAAGGTGTTGGCTTGCTCGTTACTGGGGTCTAGCTGTGCGCCATGGTGATTTTTAATCCTCTTGTCTTCCTGTATCTGCTAAGTGCTAAATGGAATTTTGTATCGGTTTCTGTAGACTGAAATACAATCTTTGCCTTATTCATCCTTTTTTAGTTGAAATAACTGTCACAGAGAAATTTTATTTGTTGTAAACTAGGTGACTGCCAGAAGCAATTTTATAAGCTCCAAAAGTTAAAAGTTATTCTAAAGTTTAAGTGATGCATGGGATTATATTGTTTGACAAATTCTATCAGATAAAAATAGATAATACTATTAATGTCCACAAATGACCAAAGTAGGTCAGTGAGATTCAACAAAAAAAGCTGTTACAAAGCACTGTAGTCACCAAGATTGTACTAATAAACTAAACTAGAGACGAGTTAACTTCACTAAAGTCACACTGTTATACAACATCTGGTCACATCCTCGTGGGGTGGACCCAGAAATGGGTGAACTCTAACATGATGCAAGCAATGATGGAGAGATAAGAGAACCAGCATTCAATGGAAAAGAAAGAAATAGGGAGCTGCAGATGATCCAAGCACCAACTCCAAGATAAATAACCAACCATCTCTTCCTGTGTTGGATGCTGAGTAGAAGAAGAAGTAGAGCCATTGTCATCAACTATCCCAAAAGAGCTGAGAAAAGATCTCAAGATGTACCTAGGAGAATGGCCAGGGCGAAAGGGGGTCTGGTTGGATAATCCTGGGAGGGCATAAAATTTGAGTTCCCAAAAATCTCATAGCAAAGAATTAGTATAAGAGGGCAAGAAGTTGGTAAAGCTATGTTTGTTTGCAATTCCTGTGCAAATGAGGAGTAGATGATGTCTTGCATCAGAGAGTCATGGTATTGCCATGCCATATACAAGAGGAAGAAGGTGTTGAAGCCTTGGTGGCTACTCTTGAATGCAAGCAAGGATGCACAAATCTGCAATCACCAATTTGGAGAGTTGTAGAATCAGAAGATAGCTTATTACTCTCAACAACAAAGATAGGATGAAAGATGGTGATTAGTCAAGCGGTAGTTGGTCTCTGCTATAATATTCGATTCTGAAGAGTGATAGCTTCCTAAGGGTATAAATCTAGGCATCTTTGGTCAGGATAGCGGAAACAAGTGGCAAGTGACCTAATTGAGTCTCTAAAGTTGAAACAGGCAATAGTACCTTCCCCAAATCTCATAACAAGTAGGGTATCTGAATATATAGTGCTCTTTAGTCTCCATTTTTCGAATAGAGCAAAGGTGACATTCCCTATCCTCTTGAGGAATGTAGTGATCTGTCCTCACCTGCAAATGATTTTAGTAGACTCTGAGCTGACGAAGAGGGATATTGTGTCCGTGTGTCTAATTTCATTGGATAATGTTTGGGCAAGCAATAATACCATCATTGATTTTGATGAAATGCTTAGCATAACATGCTAAATTAGGACTAAAAGTATGGCATGGGACGATCGAAGTTACCTTTATATATTGCCCATATATCCCATACTTGATTGGTTGGTTAATCACCTTTTTTCCAAGAAGAAGGTGGGGAGTAGCATTCAAGGACTATTTGAAAAGTGTCAGCCAGTCTATAGAGATGCCTAGTGATTGAAGGAGTAATATAGCGTCATAATACTAAGCTTGATAATGAACAAAAGTGTTTCTAGAGCAAGTTGATTCTAAGGAGCAAAACACTAAGTACGATGATGAGGACATCATTTGTTAAGTCTTAGGTTTTGTTTTATTCCTTGGCTTAGTTTATTTTTATTAAATAATTATTAAGTCTAAGTTAGATTTAAGTGCAAATAATCTTCTTGATGTAAGTTGGCAAATGAAGATGTCAGCATATATGGTCGGCATAAAGATTTTTTAGCAATTTGTTAGATGATCTTTTAGCTTGTTCATAGCTAAGTTGTTAGCATATGCCATATTTGGAATAATATTATTATAATTATGTTATTTAAGAATCATTTTTAATGAAATCTCTAGCTTCAATTTAGTTTCCACATTAGATTTGGTATTAGAGCCTTTGATCAGGCTTGGGTGAAGCTAGTTAGTGTTATTTCATTTGCTCATGCATTGGTTTGGGTTGTTTACCACCATTGCTTTGTGTGCTAAAGCATTGCAAGAAGTTGTAGTAATTAAGTCTAAAGGACGTTCAATCTGTTGAATGTGTTTCTTTGGTCCATCGTGCATGAGATGAATCCAAGAGGCATCGTCTGGTTGTGGTCAACAACCAGTCTTGCATGTGGCGAGTAGAAGCTTGGGTGCATGTTTTCGATGTGAACATTGTTTTGCTGTCCTTAGATGGTATTGATTGAGATCTTGGTTAGAAGCGGTGTGACGCGAAATCCTTTTGTTGTCTATCTCAGCTCATTTCTCAGGCGAAAGACAGGGGTGAGTGCATTCCCGAAATTGGGTGATGAAAGTAGGCTTTCAGGTTTTAGACAATAGACACTTCAATGGGCTGGTTATAGATTACAGAGTTCAACTACTCAGTTGTCATAGGCAGACTTCCAAGATCAGACGTCAGGAGAGTAGGTCTAGACATCAAGGAACTAGACGTCATAGCTGCAGGGGTAGACGTCAAGGAGCTAGACATCACAACTGTAGGGGTAGACGTCAAGGAGCTAGACGTCACAAGTGCAGGGTTAGACGTCAAGGAGCTAGACGTCACAAGTGCAGGGGTAGACGTCAAGGTGCTAGACGTCACAGGGATAGGATTAGACGTCACAACTGTCGGGTTTAGACGGCTAGCCGTCTGACGGCTGCTAGACGTCTATAACTTCTTCAATATCCTTCCCACGTACCTGCAATAGTATCAACAGTTTTTGT
This sequence comes from Wollemia nobilis, assembly GCA_028583015.1. Classification (NCBI taxonomy): domain Eukaryota; kingdom Viridiplantae; phylum Streptophyta; class Pinopsida; order Araucariales; family Araucariaceae; genus Wollemia; species Wollemia nobilis. The sequence goes on from JAQPPZ010017096.1 coordinate 2,686,297, forward strand.
CCTTGCTGCAGCAATGGATCTTCACACTCGTCAATGGGTAAAACCTGCAATGCACAGTTAGCACAACACAACCTGCAACTCACACATTAATGCATTCCAACCTTCACTCAAGGGAACAACCACAAGATCACCACACACGCAAAATTTGTAAATTGCATAACAACATTGGCATTATAGCAAAATGAATGAATGACTCCGTACAATGTTTGAAAGGGGGTATAAATAGGGGGCAAAGTAGTTTCTTCAACTACTTTGTCCTCAACCACCCCAACCGCCAGCCTTAACATTTGCAAACTAAACCTGCTATTAGACGTGTAACAACTGGCCGTCTACCCTTAGACGTCTAACTAGGCGTCTAATGCATTAACTAGAACAATTACAATGGCGGCTGTTTTTGTCTTCTTATGCCTTATGCGCTTACAATCCAGCCTTCTTATTGGCTGATTTTCTAATCAAATGCAAATATGAACATTACCAAAATTGCTATGTACAATTCAAAATTGTTGAACACAATATTCCAGCCAGTCCTAGGGTTTAGAACTGTTTTCTACATCTATCCTCCCCTTCGAAGAAGTCGATGTCCTCAACGACTTTCTCCGTTCTGCTGCAGGAGTTTTTGCATCCGTGGGAGTTGAGCTTTGTGGATTGGCAGCCTGCAATGCCTTCCTGTACTCCTGGAGTTGTTCCAGGTAGTGATACCGTTCGTCCTTGAGCCTCTTAGAATAGTTAGAGTACTTGGCCCATTCCACTCCTAAAGCATTGGCTCGGTCTTCAGTCTGCTTCGAAACATGTCCTTCAACCGCTGTTCCGATATGGATGCAACTATTGTACCCTTTTGTTGTTTTGTCAGCCGCAATTCTTCTTCCAAAGCTGCTTGTTTCTTTTTCCAATCTTCTCTTTCTTGAGCCCAAGCACGTTCCTGCTGGCTCCTGTTGGCTGCAAATAATTTTGCCTGCTTGACCAGTAGTTCCTTCACACTTTTTAGTTTTGATATTTCTACTGCTGCTTCCGGCAGCTGCTGATCCTTTTTCTCCAGGTTGGTTTTCAAGTCCTCCATAGTCTGTTTGAGCTCTTGAAGTTCCTTTTTAACTTCATCCATTCGTTCCATTCCTTCTTCTAAGAGCTGATCTTTCCTTTCCAAAGCTTTTGCAGCTTCTTGTTCCACTGCCTGTTTTGCCAAGTGTAGATGCTTAATCCCTTCTCCCAACCAGATCAGCAAGTGTGCGAGGAAATTCAACTGTGTGTATATTGGCAGTAACTCTGGCACTACTTCCACTTGTGTGCCATGTTCCACTGAATGCTGAGGAGGATTTTTACCGTGGCCGCAGATGTATACCTGCGCTGTCTGCAGATAGAGGCTTGGTGTCTTTTCTGGCAACTTCTCAATGCCTTCCATTGTTTGCAAGTAGGTAGTGGGTAGTGACCATGGCTGTTTTGCATAAATGCTTGAGATCTCCTTCCGCCACGGACCCTGTGCCGCCCACTTAACCAGCTGATCTATTTCCTCCTCTACCATGCCTTGCCACTTTTTCCAACTTTTCAAAGCATGCTGCCGCTTGCTCATCCATATTATCCGAGGGGTCCATAAAATTGGGTACTCGGATAAGGAATTCCTGGGACCAAGTATCTGTTTGTTCCTCCTCCTGTGCAATTTCTTTTCCTCTTTCTACTTGGTGAATAGGTGGCTTGTCTATTGCTCCAGACTATATTGGACTCTGGTTGTTCCGCCCTTCCTGTTCCTCCATCTTTTCCAAATCTATTATCTCTGGGGGCTGCTCTCTAGACACTGTGCTTTCCTCCAAAATAGGCTTTTTTGCCCCATGTGTCAACTGTTCTGTAACCGGTGGCGGTAGGCCCTCCTCTACCCCAAGGTTACTGCCTGTTTCTGGATTACCAGTGGTGGCTGATTCCCTAGCTGCGGTGGCAAACTTGTCATCTTTTGAAAATGTGCCCATCAAGGTAGCCGCTAGTGAAGTCGGCCTCGCCAATGGTACTTCACTCAAGTTTGGCAATCTTGTGCGGGTTAAGTGTTCAACCTCTGCCAGGTACTCAGTAGGTTCAAACCGTTCAGCTAAACTGGTTCCGATTGTCTGATCATGAAGATTTGGAGGTATGGCAAATTCACTTCCTCCTGTGCTAGCTGACGTTGCTCCCAAGTACGAACTGCCTCCAAATTCTCAGCTATCTTTTGCAGTGCTTCCTGGGAGAAAGTTTGGGGTGGCACATCAAATCGCCCCTTCTTCTTTCGTCTGGGCTCTTCTAGAGATTGAGCCTCCTTCTCTTTTTACTTCTTCCCAATATTGTGCTACTCCCTTATCCTCCCCTTTTAGCGCAGCCACCAGTTTCTCCTGACGTAGTTTGTGTGAAAGCTGCTTGACCCGAATCTTCACCGACGTCGTCTTCTTTACTGGTTGGGCCTCCATCCATATGCAGATAGATGGTGTTAGATCTGGTAACTTTTTTGGGGGATTAATGTTCGGGATTGGGACTCCTGCTCTTCCTGCCGCATCCAAGAGCAACCCAATGGCATGGAAAGTCATAGAAAAATTCTTCGTAGTCATCATTAGCCCATTGTGCCATTACCCTGCTTATCGTGCTAGAACTTCCTTCTCTTCTATGCGATCTCCGTAGCCCATTGTGCCATTACCCTTTTCTCATCCAACTATACCGAAGCTGTCAATTGCTCCTTCATGCTATCTTCGTCATTCAGCCGATTGTCCACTGCCACTCTTAAGCTTGGTACAAGGAATTCAACAACTACCACTGCTTCCTGTCCGTAAGGGTGTATGATTCGTGGTGGGCTTGAAGGTGGTTCTGTATGCCCATAAAACTGTTGGTAACTGTTCCTCCCAGTCGGCTCCTTCTACTCCGCATGTCTTATACATGATTGAAACCGGAATTTTATGTCGCCTCTGCCTACCCATTTGCTCTGGGGTAATACGGACTTGACAAAGAGTGAAAAATCCTGAATTCTTCCGTCAAGTTATAGATAATGGCATTCACAAAATGGCCTCCTCTATCACTCGTCAATCATAGAACCTTGTAATTACATGTTCGTACAAAAAGTGAGCCGTGCTTTTTGCCGAGTTGTCCGGTAAAGCCCTTGCTTCTACCCATTTTGTGAGATATTCTGTGGCAACTACGATATACCGACATCTCCTCCTTCGACTTGTTTTTAGGGGACCTACAAAATCCAGCCCCCATATTTCAAAGAGTTCCTGAGGCTGGGACGGATGTAATGGCATGAAGTCTCTTTTCAATGGTTTCCTCGTTCTTTGACACGTATCACATGCTGTCACAAAATTCTTTGCATCGTGAAAGAGGGTAGGCCACCATAGACCTGCCAATACTACTTTCCTGGTTGTCGCATCTGGTCCCATGTGTCCTCTTGCCAATCCCTCATGTGTCTCCTTCAGGGTTTGTTGTACTTCATCCTCCATTATGCATCTTCGCAATATATGGTCCTCCCCCATCTTGTAAAGCAATCCTGCAATCAAGGTGAAGGGTGCTGATTTCGTAATCACCTTTCTCCGCTCAGCTGCCGTTAACTCTTCTGGCAGTTGTCCTGTCGACAGATATTCCCCTATATGCTTATACCATCATGGTATGGCATTAATCATAAACAATTGTGCATCGGGGAATTCATCCGGTATTCCTCCCTCTGTAGGTTCTCCTGAGCGAATCCTTGACAATTGATCCGCTATTACGTGTTTCTTCCCTGGCTTGACTACCACTCGAAACACGAATTCCTGCAAGGTGACGAGCCATCGACTCACTCGTCCGTAGATCGTTGGTTTGTTGATTAAGTACAACAGAGCTTGATGATCCACATAGAAAGCAAAGGGGTTAGCCAGTAGATAGTGTCTATATTTCTGCACCGCATACACCATTCCTAGTGCTTCTCGCTCTATTGTGCTGAAATTCTTCTCGGCTCTTGACAGTAGCCGACTTGCGAAGTATATGGGCTGATCCAACCCGTATTGGCTTTCTTGTGCCAATGCACATCCAATGGGAAAATTTGAGGCATCCACATGCACATGGAATTCTTTTTCCCAATCTGGGTAAACCAGGATAGGTGCTTTCACCAAGTGCCCTTTCAATCCCTCAAATGCCCCCTGGTGTTCCTCTGTCCATTTGAATGGAACACCCTTACGCGTAAGCGCATCTAGTGGATGAGATGTTAATGCATAATTTCGGATAAACCTCCTGTAATATCCGACTGTCCCTAAAAAGGTCTTGATCGAGCTCACATCATGTGGCTCTTCCATCAGCAATATCACCCGTATCTTATCTGGGTCGGGCTTCAAACCCTCTTGGCATACTATATGCCCCAACAGCTTTCCATATGGCACCAATAAGACACATTTATTTGGGTTCAATGATATTCGTGCTTTCCTGCATAACCCCATGCATTCCTCCAATGCCTTTAAATGTTCTTGTGTCCTGCCATACAGTGACCAATCATCTAGGAAAGCTTTGAAGTTCCCTGTGGACATCTTTTCAAAAATGTACAATATGATCCTTTGAAAAGTAGCTGGTGCATTGCATAGTCCAAATGGCATGCGGTTATATGCGTATATTCCGTTCTCCACAACGAAAGTGGTCTTCAACTTGTCTTCTTCCGCTATGCTAATCTGGTTATATCCCGAAAATCCATCCAAGAATGAATATATCTCATGGTCGGCTACTTCTAATATGGAGTCTGTGAAAGGGATCGGGAAGGGATCTTTTATGGTTACGGCATTTAAACTTCTAAAATCCACACAGATTCGGATTTTATCTACTTCCCGTTTTAGAGTGATCACGATTGGTGAGACCCACTCGCTTGTCGTAACTTTGAATATAATGCTTGCATCCAACATCTTTTCGATTTCGGCATTCACCCTTCCTGCATATTTGGGATTCATTCTGTAAGGTCGCCTTCTCACGAGTTGCGCACCTTCAATTAGAGGAATCTTATGTACGCAGAGTTCGGGTGGTACTCCCTTCAAATCTTTATATGTCCAAGCAAAAACATCCTTATAGTCTAGAAAAATCTTAAATGCTATTGCTTTCAGGACTGGATCCCAATCATCTCTCCACATCTGATCATCTTCTCGCCATTTTCTCCCAAATATACCTGAATCATTTTAGGACCTTCATATTTGATGGATTTAGGGTCATTTGTTGCTTTTAGTGCAGCAATGGGGTGCGCTAGTTTGTCTTCAATGATTGCCTCCCCCATCGTGAATTTTGCAAAATTCTTGGGAAATGTCCACTTCTCTCTTTCCTTGTCCTTCTCCGCTATTGTCTGTCTTTTATTGCTAGTTCCCTTTTCAGGTTCTTGTATCTCATCCTTTTGAATCTCCTTTCCCGCATCAATGCAAAAACACTGAGGAGAAAATATCTCGTAATCCTCCAACTGCCAGTGTAATAGACCCTTGTCCTGATCATATTCGTCCTTCGTGCAGTTTTCAAGGTGCAACACTCTTTCCTCATCTTGTTTCACCATCTGATGAAGAGGATCCCGAATCATCTGAAGTGTCTATGTCTTGACTCACAATTTGATTCTTCAGATTGATTATATACTTGTGCTGCCCCTGTTTGAAGGATAGACGTTCTTTCTCCCAATTGTGGTTGACTTTTGTTGTTCTCAACCATCCTCGTCCTAGCAGTGCATCATATGCGGGTTTCTGCATAGCAATGACAACAAAATCCAAGATGAAGTCCTGCTCTGCTATGCATACTTTTTGATTCATTAAAACGCCTATTGTTTCAATGCCATATTGATCAGCGCCATATAGTTTGAAATTTGGAGACCGTAAGGCGGGTTGCCCCAGAATCCGCCATGTCTTTTCCGGCATCACGTTCACACTAGACCCTCCATCTACAATCACCTGATTCAGCCTATGGTCCAAAACTTCCATTTGGACTATAGCTGGCCTCTGCCCGACTTCAATCATCAAGATTGTTGGATCAATGAATTGTCCTTGCTTGATAGTTGCTACCGGTCGAGTTTCATCCTTCCTCTTGATGGCTTCCCCGATCGTAGCATACAACTCAGGTACTATGCTAAACAGGTTGGCTACCTTCATCTCCACCTTCGTGTTTAGCACCTCTGTTACCAAGCCTTCTACTGATGCTTTCTTAGTGATCTCCGGTCTCTTCAATACTTTCTCCAGAACTAGTTGTCCCTGCTTCTCCTTTGCTAGTTTTGTTTCGATCAATTTTTGGGCTTCCTGCCATCGTTCCTTCTCCTTGGCAGGGTTTGGATACTATTCCGTTTTCTTGGTCTGTGCTCTTGTTACAACCAAGACTTCTTTGTCTACCTCTGTCACTTCTCCAATGCCAATGAGGTTGATGTTCTGAGTTCCATTGGTACTTGCCTTGTTTGGGCAATTAGCCTCCTTGTGGTTTCCTGGACCGCACCATTTACACATTTGAGTGGTATTATTACCACTATTGTTACCTGCATTCTAGGGTTTGGAACAATTCTTCGCAAAATGGCCCCATTCTTGACAATTCCGACATTGAATAATTGGCCGACCATCAGAGTCGTATTGTAGTCGACTCTGGCCTCCTTGTCTTCCTCCTCGGCGACTATTCCTGTATCCTCCGCTAGTGGCTCCTTGCCCATTCCTCTGCGCATTTGGCTGCTCTTCCTGTTGTATCGCCAATGTCTGATGCCTCTTGCTTTTCAGGTTGAATGGACAGTCGACGACAGGATGTCCTGCAATTTCACATATATTGCAATATGCTTTCTTTGGACAATTTACATTTGAATGTCCCTCTGCCTTGCAATCTGAGCACCAAATTTCTTTTCGATCCTTTCGGCCTTCTCCTTTCGCTTCTTTTAGAATTTTGTCAAATTCCCTCCGAAAGGTGTGAATCGTGCTCTGTACTTTATCTTCTGCTTCACTGTCCGAGTCTTCGGTATGCTTTAAGTAACCTCCGATACCTGCGGTCGTTTGTTTACCTTCACTTTCGAAGTTTTTAGCCTTCTCCAGTGCTTCTGCATACGTTGAGGATGGTACTACCTTCATTTTCTTCTTGAATTTTGGTAGTAACCCATCCAAAAACCACCGCTTTATCATACCGTCAGCAGGTGTCATCTCCATTTTATCTGTCAGTTGTTTCAATCTTCTATTGTAGCTTTTAACATCCTCGTCCGATTTTTGCTTAGTGACGCATATTTCTGTGATGATGTCCGTGTCATCCCTCAGTGGTCGGAATTCTTCTATGAATGCGGTCTTCAGCTCTTCCCATTGTGTAAATGCTCGCGTACTTTGTCTTTTCAAGTACCAGTCTATCGCCATGCCTCGCAATGTGGCTGGGAACAGTTGCAACCATTGTGTGTCTTGTGTGACCCCATTTGCTCCCCAAATGGTAATGCAAGTTCCCACATGTCGTGATGGATCCTCCTTTCCTTCACCTGAAAAAGGTGGGCATTTCTGCTGTATTGTTCTATTGGCTGTATTTGCTGCCATGTTATGTGTTCTATTATTCTGACTCCCTGGTGTTGGTGGTTGTAAGGTTTGATTTAGTTGTCTATCTACTGTTGGTGGTGCAAAATTGTACTCAAATAGCCTTCTACCCGACTCCAATTGGTCTCTGCTTCGCGACCTTCTCCGCGAATATACCAAACGTGGCTCCGACCTTCCTCCCCACGAACCTCCGCGTAGGTGCCCTGATACAAGGTTCTCTCCTTTAGTATCCTCTGGCCACCCCTCCCTCGCTGGTTTTGGTGTTGCCGTCCAGTTCTCAATGATGGGCTCTTCCTCAGCTATTTGTTCTTCCTCGTTTTCTGCAGTCACCAACAATGTTTCAATGCTTGCGTTATTCTCGTCTTCAATGTTCCACACTCTCTCCACCTCAGGGTGAGACACCTTTGTGGCCTCGTGTGTCCTTAAGTTCGCCAGTCGTGCGCTTCTTCTTACCGGTATTTGATTCTTACTCTGTGACCTGAAATCAGTCATTCACCTACTCTTCCTATCACTTGTCGCTAGACTCTGAGTTCACTTAGGCAACAACGCCAAATGTAGACAGGGGTGAGTGCATTCCCGAGATGGGGTGATGACAAGTAGGCTTTCAGGTTTTAGACAATAGACACTTCAATGGGCTGGTTATAGGCTACAGAGTTCAACTACTCAGCTGTCATAGGCAGACGTCCAGGATCAGACGTCACAGGCCTAGACGTCAGGAGAGTAGGTCTAGACGTCATAGCTGTAGGGGTAGACGTCAAGGAGCTAGACATCACAACTGCAGGAGTAGACGTCACAACTGCAGGGGTAGACGTCAAGGAGCTAGACGTCACAGCTGCAGGGGTAGACGTCAAGGTGCTAGACGTCACGGCTGCAGGGGTAGACGTCAAGGTGCTAGACGTCACGGGGATAGGATTAGACGTCACAACTGTCGGGTTTAGATGGCTAGCCGTTTGACGACTGCCAGACGTCAAGGGCCAGACGTCTATAACTTCTTCAATATCCTTCCCATGTACCTGCATTAGTATCAACAGTTTCTGTTCCTGTTGCAGCAATACATCTTCACACTCGTCAATGGGTAAAACCTGCAATGCACAGTTAGCACAACACAACCTGCAACTCACACATTAATGCATTCCAACCTGCACTCAAGGGAACAATCACAAGATCACCACACACGCAGAATATGTAAACTGCACAACAACATTGGCATTATAGCAGAATGAATGAATGACTCTGTACAATGTTTGAAAGGGGGTATAAATAGGGGGCAAAGTAGTTTCTCCAACTACTTTGTCCTCAACCACCCCAACCGCCAGCCTTAACATTTGCAAACTAAACCTGCTGTTAGACGTCTAACAACTGGACGTCTACCCTTAGACGTCTAACTAGGCGTCTAATGCATTAACTAGAACAATTACAATGGCGGCTGTTTTTGTCTTCTTATGCCTTATGCGTTTACAATCCAGCCTTCTTCTTATTGGCTGATTTTCTAATCAAATGCAAATATGAACATTACCAAAATTGCTATGTACAATTCAAAATTGTTGAACACAATCCAGTCCTAGGGTTTAGAACTGCTGTCTACAAAGAGGGCTCGATATGATGCTTATAACAATACATACACCTTGCATCATGCGAATAAGACATTTCTCATTTGTAGCCTTAAGAATACCACACACTTCAACCACAAAATATTGCATTAATCTTTAGCAGGACATACTAGCACCAGCTACACCACCTCCTCCTTGCAAGGAGGCGCTCCCTCCTTCATCATCACCAACTCCTTCTACTGCCCCTCCTACTAAGCCTTCTAGTATTTAGCGACTCTCTTCTTTGAAGCCTCCTTTAGCCATGCAGGTTCTTGTTTTGTAAAACACTTCGTAGACTCAACAACAGGTTTTTGGTCCTTGTCGATTTTTCACAGATTGGCGACAAAGTTGTGACCAAATGTTGTATTCCAGCACAAGCATCAATTGGCATCCTTCACTCGTCGAGGCCTTCGATGATGTGGCATCTCAGCTTTCGGTTCGTCCAACTAGTGGGATATGTCTTCAGCATTTGGTGTTCACCCTCCTACTTCTATTGTAAAAGCATTGGAGTCCAATGCTTCTATTGTGGGGAGGTATGATGAGGACATTGTTAAGTCTTAGGTTTTATTTTATTCCTAGGCTTAGTTTATTTTTATTAAATATTTCCTAAGTTTAAGTTAGATTTAAGTGCAAATAATCTTCATGAATCATGATGTAAGTCAACAAATGAAGATGTCGGCATAAAGATTTGTTAGCAATTTGCTAGATGATCTTTTAGCTTGTGCATAGATAAGTTGTTAGCATCTTCCATCTTTGGAAGATTATTGTTTTAATTATGCTATTTAAGCATCATTGTTAATGAAATATCCAGCTTCAGTTTAGTTTCCACATCATATGAGTATCTCTCAAGGTTTGAAATGTGGTCACGCATGGAGCTAATGTGGTGCAAATGAAAATAATTTTGAAGATACTCCCAAGATGAAGAGGACAAGTGCTAAACTTGGCCTGAATAATGCACTATGGAATTGTTCTCTTCCATAGGATGAGTTTTTGTAGCAATATAGTTTGGACCCTTTCATACAAGACTAGTTAGAATACCCTAGACTTGGGCCTCTGCTCTCAGATCCAAATAGGAATTTCGGTTTGATAATGTAGTTAAAGAGGCACATAGAGGAATTTGTACTTGGAAGCATTGCCACTCTAGGATTGGAAGGGATGCAATATTCCTTTCAATGTTGTGCCTTAAAAGTTGGCCAAAGATTAAGGGAGGGTTCTGTAAACCAAATCCCTAGGTAGGTGTACTTAGTGGTGATCTCATTTGGCTTCCCCTCAAAGAAGATTTGGAACTTTGAAAGGGTGCTCTTTGATGTGTTAAAGACCATATCCTTAGTTGTGCTAAGGTTGATTCTCGACCTATGTTGCATGGAAACGGATATAGTATCAGACATGGGTATGACCGTATACGCCATTATAAAAGTATATATATCTTATATATTAGAAGGAACTCGACAAAAGCTCAACACTCCATTTTTGGAGAGTTTCCTTCCAACTCGGGAAAACTTGGCAAAGAAAACATCAAATAGAATAATTTAATTTAAAAAAACATTTAAAACAAAAATGAGAGAGCGAGAAAGTTGATTTTGGATTAAATCTTTATAAAAAAGAGCTCAATTACATTTTATGATCATGAATGATCATCAAAAACCAACAAAATAGTAAAAATACAACTTAAGCTAGGTCTTGAGCCCATAAACACCATACCATGGCTCATGAATGAATGATGGTAGAGAGGTTGGGTTGCCCATGATAAGATGCTTCAAACTTGTGCCCTAGTAATATAATACTTATTTCCAAAAAACTTCAAATAATTTAATAACCTTCATTTATGCCTTGAATTATTTGAGTTGTTTCACTAATTAGGTAAGTGTACTTCAGATATGGCTAGTTTCTGAGTTTCTTTGATAATGACAACTTAAAAATGAACATCATTTTCCATATGTTATGTGAACTTCCAATGGATTTACGTATGTATTGCTAAGTACTACCTTGATCACCATGCTCAACAAAACTCTTAAAGAGTTTGACTAAATCTAAGAAGAGTAGCACTTTCATTGGTTCAAACCTCAATCGATTGTTTATGTAGTTGTAGAGATAATCAGTTAGTATTACAAATGGAAAAATTCGAAGCGTATTCACTAAAAATTTATGTGTATATAATATTTCATGACCAAGAATTAAGAAGTCAGAACATACGACCTCATTGAATAAATGTCAAATAGTATGGCCAATAGCTTCACTGTTTCAGAATTCAGCCTGAAAACTCTCAGGCAGGATTCCATATCTAGAAATGGATCTATTTTATCTTATTGGAAGTTGATATATTGCCATGTTGGAGTAATGTTCTATGATAGGATACCAATCTATGCATGTCTTCTATGCATTTTGCACATGGATCTTCTCCCCCATCCTTAGTATTAATATTTGAGAAACTTTTCTCTCTTACTTTGATTTTTAAAAATCCAAACACAATTGATTTGCAAATTTGCATTCACATTAAAACTATATACTATATATTAAATGGCATGAGCTTAATGGTTAAATTCCTTGACTTTTAAGGAGGAGACTCAGGTCTGTATATTGCCAAGGGTTATATGCATAATTGCCAAGTTGTTGCAATACCACTATGTGGTCACGATGTAATACAGTGGAGCTATTTTCAATTCCATATAATCAATTAAAAAAAACTACATACTATATAAATAATTTAGTTTCTTTTCATATATTCAGAGGCCGATGTTACTAATTAATGTTGTTTTTAATATAAAAATATATTTATTGAATACATTTGATTGACAAATTTATGCATATTCTTGTCATGATGGGTTGAGATGTCACAATGCACAAGGTAAATGTAATCTCTTTCTTACAAAAAGTGATCATTTTGATAGCATCCTTGGCCAATAGAAATAATGAAAGAAATTATCTTAATTTTCATGAATGACCAAAGTAGTTCAATGGGAATAAATTAATAAGCATGTAATGAGGATAATACACAAGCACAATAAAAACCATCAGGATAGAAAGAAAAAAACATTAAAAAGGAAAATGGATTATAGTAAAAGGGAAACCTAAAATGGTAACTCTAATTGGATGTCAAGTGGTAACTAGGAGAGGCCCCTAAGACATATACCAGAAGGTGTACCACTGAGATGGTATAGTAAGACGTCTATAACATGTAAAGTTGTGGAATTGGGATCATCTACAATATTGAAGGTTCTCGTAGTGTGCTTGCGCAACCTCGGAGATGCGACTACACAAATGAAAATAAAAATGGGGGCGTCTTCACATTGAAAAGATGGACCACACTTACACCTACAAGCCTGAGGTGAAAGAAGTTGCTCTTTCTCCAATTAATGTGGTAAAACTTAAAAGAAACATTATATTTATGTGAAAATAGGATGGTTACAAAATGTTGTCAAACCACCTACATATGACTGAAAAATAATAAAATATAGAACCAAAACCATGGTGGTACTTACACATGACAGCACAAGAAGAGTAGTTCACACCTAACATCACTAACTAGAACATTCTAGGATGGTGCTTTCATGAAGCTATTACGCTATGTTCCACAAAGTTCCCGGATGGGGATGGTGGGACACCTTTTTGGGATGGTGGGATGTGTTTCAAGATGGTGAAAGGCATTTTCAGGATGATGGTACATGTCTCTGAGATTGCCCCAAAATCTCTAGACAAGTCCCCATGGAACATAGCTTCTAGGCTAAAAGACTGGATAAAATGGACATAATTTACTTATAAGAAAATATGAGCATTACCTCAGGATAGCTCATTACATTACATCACGAAGTATGGTGCATTTAGGTACGCAAAACGTCCAATGCAACTCTAAAGGCCTTGACATGAGGGAGTGCCTAGGGCTAAAGTGGGCAATATGTGGGGGAGGTCGTGTACTACCCCAAACTCTACTAAGATTCAATGTTGAACCGCTAAAAGCAGATAAAAGGTAGTAACGTATTGCTGCCTATGAAATTCATGTGTTGATGGAGAGGTGTTTTTACTAGTTCAATATATTAACAAGAAGCTTACTGTCTTTTGTTTGTCAGTTGCCATCTATAAATGCCCATGTTACTCTTCATCTCATTCAAAACTATCGTGTCCTATTGTTCAATTTGCCTCCCATATTTCTTCAAAACTATTGTGGGCACTGCTTTATGATGGAAATAAAATTTTTGTAGATAATTAAGTCTTGTTTTTCTTTGACCAACTTGATATTTTCTTTCTTGGCTCTTGCTTGCTGCCTGCTAATTATTAATTTCAAACATTTTGGCATTATAATATTTTTCCTTTTTTTGGGTGATGTGTTATATGGGATTGAAACAGGCCAAATATGTATCACATCATAACTGTATTATTATAATATTTCAACAAATCATATAGTTATTAATAGATTTTGGCAATGATGCATATATCACCTAGCAAGATCTAAACCTGGGTCTTCACATTTGAAGTCCACAGTTTTAATTATTTGAACTCCATTTGATAGCATTATACTATGTTGGGAGCATGGTTCTATTTTGTTTATTGAAGTAGTTGAAGGCTATTTGAATTTTGTTCCCTAGAGGCTCTGCAATTTATGTATGAGATATCACAATGTTGGACATGTGAATATATCTGAGCTCCTGTCCTATACAGTATAAATCAATTCATTCTTTTTTTAGCCAACACAAAAAAAAGAAAAAAAAAAGATTTACTTTTTTGTCTGTTTTCATCATATAGGAATTCATGCAGAGATAGCTGGACCAAAGCATGAGCATTGGTCATCTCTAGCCCCTCTTCCACTAGAGGTGGTTATCTCTGCAGGGCAGAAAGCAAAAGAAGATCATGGGAAGCAAAATCGACATTCAGAAAATGGTAGGTCCATCAATTCATGGGTTACTTTTTCTCATATGCTATTAATTAGCTGCTGAGTTTCGGAGATTGCCCAAATGGTGGCATGATAGTATTGGAGATAATACTATTTTTATTTTGTTTGATAAAGCTTATTTTCTGTATTTATTCACTTGAACAGGATATGATGAATTTGAGAAAAAGACTAAAATGGTACGTGATCTGAATGATTTAACTGGAGAAGGAAACATTGAGAGCATGCTTGCTGTTGAAAAAGGCTTGCGTGAGCTGGCTTCCTTGCAGGTATGATTGCTATCACTTTTCTTCCTGAGGCCTGCCTTTGGGGTTTTCCCAATAGCCTATACTACTGAATGTATGAACAAAATTATGTGTCTGGACTCCCATGCTGTGGTTTAAGTTTACTAGTTGCTTTGCGTAAAACTTCGCAATCTTCTTCAAATGCAACAAATCTTTGTTGCTGCCTATGCCAATATATGTTTGGTTTTCATATTACGCTGCATCTCGATTGTCTTTAGGATAGGCAGATGTTCAAAGTTTTAAAATATGGACACTTGGATTGTCAATTCTAGGATTTTTTAAAATTTTAGTAGCTTACCACATTCTATTCATTCATGAGTATTCTGGCTCTGTCAAAACTCCTTTTAGGATTTAAACTGTAGTCACTTTCTTGAATCTCACTGGGCATGAAGCCTCAGCAAAGTTAGGGGAGCATATTGACTCTATAGGGAACCATGTGGAAAGGCAGTTTAGTGGTTACAGAAATAGACCGATATGAATTTCAGTGAGTTTTACATTGTCTTACGGATCATTTATTGACAAGCAAAAATTCAGCAGACTTGTATTGGACCAGATCATTCATGAATTCAAAGCATCAATACATTGCTTCCGGATGGGCAATTCAATTGTTTGCATTGTGTGACAATGAGGTTCGGTGCATGTCTGCCTGGTGTGGATGTTATCCTGCCTTTTCTAAATAACATTTAGGGCACTTCATAGTGATCAAAATGGAAATTCAGACACTATTGTTGAAAGTGAATGGCCTTCCTAACCATCTGCAGGAATGTTGTTACCTCCGTTCTGAGTTGGATGTTTCTGCTTTCTTGCCATCATTATTTCAACTATGCTTGGTAGATTTATGGCCTTACCCAGTTCTTGCTGCTACATTGTTTGGGAGCATGTGCCAGCTCATTTTGGGCTTCCACCTGAAATGCAGCCATAGTGGGCACTCGGTTACAGCTGCAAAACGTACTCATTCCCACAACTGAGATGCAGTGCAAGGTGGCACATCCATGGCACCCTGAGTACATTGACCCAGTTTTGGAGGTTTGCACCAAGTACTCTGTACCTATACTTTGCATGCCCTTGCACGTGTGCACCCATACAATCTTGGGTCACTTTTTGGTTATATGTCTCCTGGTTTATCATTGAATATACAGTCTCGGAAAAACTCATTTAATTGTCTGGAGCTTTCATTAGGTAAATGCTTTTTGACTTGTCCCTACAATATTAATTTAATTTTTCTTATTTTACTCTGTTTTTGGTTTGCACCCAATACACACCTATACTGGGCACTAGGGTATGGGTGCGAAATGCATCCTTCCTGCACTAGATACACCCTAGGTGTGAGGTGTTGCATCCGTGGTATAATGACTACATTGACTCTGATTTAGGCACGCACCCTAGTCAATCCCAACAAAAAGATAAAGACAGCAAGAATAACAAAAAGGAGTGAGAGAAACTTACCATTCACTCTTCTCCTGTTCACTGAGAAGCTATGGTCTAATTCCTACTCAATGCCTTTGAAAATCTCATATTTGAATTTGGTTTACTGTTTTACTAAGTTTTGTGTTTATCTTATGTTTGAGTTTTCAACTTTAAGATTCTGTTGACCGAGAGAGCCAAGGCATGAATTCTTGTTCAGTAATGTTGGAATGCTTACAATTGATATAGGCTTCCAATGTTAAGCAAGAATAACAAAAAGGAGCGAGGGAAATTTACCATTTACTCTTCTCCTGTTTGCTGAGATGCTGTGGTCTAATTCCTACTCAATGCCTCTGAAAATCTCATATTTGAATATTTTTTACTGTTTTACTAAGTTTTGTGTTTATCTTATGTTTCATTTTTCAACTATATGATTCTGTTGACCGAGAGAGCCAAGTCATGAATTCTTCTCCAGTAATGTTGGAATGTTTGCAATTGATATATGCTTCCAATGTCCAGTAGTTCCAGTTGGTGATTAAATACAAGAAACACATTGCTGACTAAGTAGCCAGCTTCCTTAATTTCCCTTCTGTTGGATACCAAAGCTGATGGACAGAGGGAGGGCATAAATAAATGCATAAAAATCAATTGATAAGCAACAATTGAAACCTGATATATAGACAAGCTTGATCTACAAGATTCTACTACCACTAAAGGAGAATTTTTCACACGTGGAGTAGAGGCTCTAGCATTAGAGATTCAATTCACAAATGAACTAGGAGTGCATTTATAATGAGCTTTTGGATTGTGTTTTAAGGTTTGTTACAGTTTTTAATGCAATGTAGCTTTAGAACAGGCCCATTCAAAATTTTCAACATGTTGATTGGATTCCGGGTCATTTTGAGCATCTCAAAAAATTCGTGTCTACCTTTGAAAGTCTGCAAATCCAGTTTTATTGGTTTAAATGGATAAAACCCATAGATTGCTCTTAAAGTAGTGATACTTGCAGTTATTGTAAGTAATTCCTATAGAATTTAGTTTTTCCTCTCACAAGGTTTGCCTTGCTAACTACATAAGTTTTGAGTATGGTCTTTTGCTACATAGTTGAGCCTCTTTTATTGTGAGTTCTCCTTTTGTAAATGCTCCATGGATTTTTTATCCCTACCACTTACAATTGTGTTGTGTTTCCAAATTGGTTAGATATTTATGTTCCAGGGAGACATGTCCCCTATACTCGATACCTGTGGTTATGGGAACACACCCCCTTGATTTGCCATTTAAGAAATGCTTTCCTTAGCTATGGCCTTTAAAAATGTAGTTTCTATCGTTCATGCAATCGGCACAAATGGTAGCATAATGACTACAGTAAAATGTTCTAGAGAATGTATATTAGTATCAAGTGTAGAGAAATTTTGCTCTTGATCATCGAAGGTGTTACACTCTGCATGGGGTGGGACATACAAGATTGGTTTAGATTCCTCTTAATGTTGTCTACCCTTTTAGTTTCAACTTCCATTGTTGGTCTTCTTTGACCTTATCCCTGTACTCTGCAGACTAATGACTCAAGAGCAGACTCGGAGAGTTTTTTGAAAAACTTGTCGAGTTTCGTAACTAAGTTTCACCTTTTGTGACTTAAGTCACCCGTATGGAAATGTGGTGATTCACCTTCCATGAGTTACAAAGTGCATTTTAAATGAAAATTACATACATGTGACTTGTCCTTTGTGTTTTGTCTTCTATTAATGTTTCAACATAGCTAAAGATGCATTTTTTGCTACGAAAATCTATATATAGAAAATAACTATACAAATGGTAGCATAATGACTACAGTAAAATGTTCTAGAGAATGTATATTAGAATCAAGTGTAGAGAAATTTTGCTCTTGATTATCGAAGGTGTTACACTCTGCATGGGGTGAGACATATTGCCATGAAACTCCATACAAGATTGGTTTAGATTCCTCTTAATGTTGTCTACCCTTTTAGTCTCAACTTCCATTGTTGATCTTCTTTGGCCTTATCCCTGTACTCTGCAGACTAATGATTCAAGAGCAGACTCGGAGAGTTTTTTGAAAAACTTGTCGAGTTTCGTAACTATGTTTCACCTTTTGTGACTTAGGTCACCCGTATGGAAATGTGGTGATTCACCTTCCATGAGTTACAAAGTGCATTTTAAATGAAAATTACATGCATGTGACTTGTCCTTTGTGTTTTGTCTTCTACTAATGTGTCAACATAGCTAAAGATGCATTTTTTGCTATGAAAATCTATATATAGAAAATTACTATTTATAGTAAGCATATTGTTTTGTATTTTTGAGGGCCTTCGCAGCTTTTTTTCCATGAATGTGTTAGCAACCCTGTCTTTGACAGAGTTGCCTGCAGAAACTGTTGTTCTCTCTCTAATGTTTTCAACGCTTCTCGAATGGATCAAAACGGAGTCCCGAGCACAAAGTTATGCCTCTAACAATGCGGTTAGGAACAAGAAAGTAGATTTTCAGGCATTTTTGAGCATAAAGACATGCTGCAAAAAGGTCACATGCATGGGATCAAGCAGCTTTGCTCTAAATTTGGATTTTAGAATGAATATGTGATGGTTCAAAAAGACATTACACTTTGATAGCCATTTCGTACTGTGTATCACGTTTTTATATATTTATAGCATATTTGGTTTTCCTTGTATAATATTCATGCATTGTACTATGATTTATGTTGAATGACTATATATGATACATATTTGGAATAAATGTTTCATGATAAAAAGGTTCTTGGACCTTTGTCAAAAAAAATTCATGCTTGTGTTTCCTGCAATGCATACAGCAGAGAAACCATGTGACTTTGTCGTACTACCATCAATGGAAATGTTTCACACACAAAGCATCAATGGAAATGTTTCTCACACTAAGACAGCATACACATGCATCAGCCTGCTGTTCTTAATCAGGTTTGTGGAGACATTTATATTGAGATACTGTCTCTTGCCTTTTGGAGTTAAGGAAAAGTAAAACATTTTCTTCCTCTTCAGCTGTGCCTGGGGAGAGGCACCACACGATTTTGTGCTAGATGGGGTCCACCTTAAGAAAAGACAACATTAAAGGACAACATTTCTTTCATGTCATTCTGTTCCTTGGGAGAGACACCATTGTATTTTGTGTTATTTGGTTCCACTTTAAGAATTCATGAATGTATGTTTTTTTTAATCTTTTTGTTCTGCTGCTTGTTAATGCCCTTAGGCCTCGTATTTCCAGTATGGGAGAAACTTGGGCCTTAACGAGCACTTCCACCTTTCTACTAGTTGCATGTCTATCATTCTTAATATAACAATATAAAATTATAATCAACTCTTCTACTAATTCCCTAATTACTTAAAAGTTTGTATAGGATGAACTACCCTGGGAAGGTATAGGATGAAAGCCGTGAGCAAACAGCAAAGATTGCACACTAACTTGTGAAGTTTGTATAAAATCTCAATCTGCGTTCACATGCCCAAGATTATGTATCTTACACCAGCTACTTTTGTAACATTGAGCTGGATATTCAATAATGTTGAAGGTGCCCTTCGACATATATTTAATTATGTTCTCTGACTGTGATTTCCAAAATACATGATATTGTTTTTTTGATTAGGTGTTGTTTCTCAAATGTGTGTAAATATGCACAGTTTCTGATCTATGTTTTTTTTTGTGGGGGGAAGGTTGATGATGCAGTTGTGCTTGGTATGGCCCAGCATCGACGACCAAGCCTTGTGAGGTTGGGCCACGCATTCACAGGTAGGTCAGTGATTGCTAATGTTTTATTGAATTTTGACTTTTTTGGCAGTGTATTAGTTTTGTTTGATTTGCAGCTTCTGGTGGATTTGGAAGATAGAAGTGTCTTAAAACTAAAACTACAGGTTTAGTTACTAAAGAAATCATACTATATGCCAACATGTCAACACAATGCTTAGTTCTTCATTATATGGATCATATTAGAAGTTTGTCATTATATTTATTCTGTTTTGTTCATTGTAGACACATTTCCTTATTGCACAAGTTTTGTAAAACTCATATGCATAGGCACATCTCCTTATTGCACAAGTTTTATAAAACTCATATGTGTTGATTGTTAGTACTTAGTATAACCATTTAACATCTTACGCTATATTTAATTTCTTCTTATGATTTTAGAGAATGTGCTACATCACTTGCTTTTCTCTATAACCGTTTAACATGTTACGCTATATTTAATTTCTTCTTATGATTTTAGAGAATGTGCTACATCATTTGCTTTTCTCTTTTCGTGGTTCTTAGTTCTCATATATTATGCATTTGTGTTGATATGATGATCTGCTGCCGAAAAACGCCAATTATATTCCATGGTCTTATGTTTCATCTCATCATCCCTGTTTACACTTTGGAGGAAGCTAACTATGAAAATTGAGCCAAGCCTGCCACAAAATTACAATTTGCTCTGACATTTGTGTCAACATTTTGTACAATGAATTGTGAACAGTTACCTATGTTCTGTCAGTATGACTGTTGGTAATCATGAAAGAGCAGTTAGATTTCATTCCAGTTTAATACCTCTTCTTCTCTTCTTCTTCTCCTTTGGGGATTTGTGTTAGCTTCTTGTGGGACACCCCAATGGCCAATGAAGATACCCTGTTTGTAAATTGTTTCCAAAATTAAGTTAAATTTAGTTCAAATTTGAAAGTATATATGGTGCCCGATTAAGCATGTTTTAATATCCTTGTTAATTTGCACTAATCTTCTTTCTGTTTTGATAGGCATGTATTTGTATTTACCCAAAATGTGTGGTTAATGTGTCATCTTGTTTGAATTTTTCTTTTGCCCCTAAATAAGCTCTATGTGGCTTCTATTAGGGCCCATTCCCAAAAAAATCAAAACATTACATCTGCTATTAAGTCAATTAAATCATTTTCAAGCAACATTTCCATTAATCATTTCTAGTTTGCTTTTCTATCAAAGATATTTCCCAGCTCCCTCAAACCGCTACTTTCCTTTGTCAAACCCTTGATATTAATTTCATTGAGTGATAGTATCTCCCTAGGCCAATTACCTTCTAAAAATTGAATTTCATCAAAATGGAGATCACACCGCAATTGACTAAATTATCTGATACCCTGTCCTTTATAGATATGCTGACATTTCCAGAATACTTCCTCCGTTTATAATTGATGGACATCAAGAATAATGCTTTTGTCAATCCAATCTCCACATTCGTTTTTCTTGATAGCATTCATAATAATCTATGAATACTGAATACCCTCAATTGAAATATATCTTTGTATTTGGAAAAAGAGCACTAACAACCGACTTGCTGTTTTTCCAAATACAATCTCCATCCTTTTTCATTGGTAATCTTGATCCTTGTCAGAAGTGCCTTAGCCTCTGCATAGTAGTTCATTTAAGTTCGAGTTGATTCTGAGTAGGTGAGGATTATTGTTATTTTGTTGTGAAGTATGTAGATTAAGATTATTGGTATTTTGTTGTGAAGTATAATAGATTAAGGTTATTGGTATTTTGTTGTGAAGTATAGTAGATTAAGGTTATTGGTATTTTGTTCTGTATTGAGATTGAGATTGCACTTGTGCTTTGTACAAAATTTTTATTTTTGGGTTCAGGTTATGTTTCAATATTTTATTATTTTATAGTCTTTGATGTTTAGAGATGACTTTGAGCATAATGTGAAAAGGTTTGGACATGCCAAGTGTTGACTAGACTTTGGAATGGGACCCATTCTTGTTTTTGTAGGGCACAAACTGTTTTACTTGCATAGTGCTGAGCTGTCATATGAGGTTGAAAATTTAGTCCTTCTTAAACATATTTTGCATTAACTTCAATTAGTTAAGCATATCTGGTAATATGGTGGTCATCTAGGATGGGATATGACATGAGGTTTGGTAATTTGCTATAGTTTCCAAGGTGGTTTAGCAGAGCTGGTTTGTCTTTATTTGGAGTAATATGTATGCAAAAGTTGTATATGATGTCTGTCATGATTTGTAATATGAAACCAAAAACATTGTTTTATTCAATTTCTGTTTGAAGTGTGTTAGAGAGATCGGATCCTTTCCCAACTCCCATACTCACATCTTCCGGTGGCTACAAGTCTATAAATATATATAGTTAAGAAAAAACTTTGAATTTTTCTCCACATGTACTTTTTGGATTGATTTAACAAATACCTAATTTCTTATGACATTTCTGGTGGTTGATCATATATGCTTACTTTTCTCTTATAATTGGATGTGCAGACTTGAAATCTCCAATGGATAGTCCAAAGCTTGTGGAGGCATTTGGTAAACTAGCCCTTCATTTTTTTTCTAATTTTCCTCGGAATTTTTTTTAATATGAACTGGATCTTTCCATACTGTGCATTTTTAGAAAAAAGAGAAATTTCAAAGCTTCTGTAGCTATAAACCAACTGAGTAAACAAATACCTATATATGCAGAACTGAGCCAAGAAGAGGTTGAAGATGTGCAGTTCAAGCAGGTTATCTTGTACAACCCAAAAAAATGTTTGGTTTTTTGAGATATAATTACATTGTTTACTTGTACACAATTACAATTGGTGCCTGTGTTATATATCCTGTATTTGTTTTCCTTGGATAATGATCCAAGAAAAGATTCTAGTTTTGTCCTCCAGGCAAAAGATTCTAGATAATTTTGTTATAATACAAAGCATTTTCTTATGAAAGTTTCCCCTGGTCTTGATACACATACCATGCATCAGATACAAAAGTCCAGTAAAATACTAGTCAGATATCCTATTAGTACTCGTGCAAAAACACACTGTTTTGTATGGTACCCAAATACATGCTTGTTTCTGGGCTGCATCAAAGACGTCCTTGGTGGTGTGGGAGTTATATCCATCCACCATATGAGATTATAATTAATCATTTAAAAGAATCTTCTAAATAGGAAAAAAGGGAAGTCATTTGGATAATTTCATGGACTGTACTCTAGAACTTACTTATGAGAGGGAAGTGCATTGAGGAAGACTATTGAGAGCATCACAAAACAATTAACAAAGAAAACAAAGAAAATACAAATACACAAATGTGCTGTAAGTGGCCAGAGGGAACAATGAAAACAAACATTCATGCCCGAGGCCTGTATTTGGAAGGTCCTTGGTTCACTTCCTAGCTGGTCCATTTTGGCTAGTATAATGTTAACACCATTTGGAAGCCCATGTGTAGAACCATTTGCTTTTGTGAATAACAAATTCATTTTAATAGATATTACAACATTTTTTAATTGGTTATATGGGATTGAAATCTTTATTACGTTGCGACCACACAGTGTTATCATAACAATATTTTTGGAAATTATCCATGTATCATGATCTGGATTGGCGTCCGGTCTGTAACTGTGCTAATGAAACAAAGAACATGAATAAAAAGACATGCACAATTATCTTCTATTATGGAGATGTGATGGTCTGTGGTATCTTCTCTCATATGATTGTCTTCTATATGAGAATGCATGCTTATATACAAGACACATATACAGGTTCTCATCCCATATGCATGGATGCATGGAGTTGTATATTCTTAGCAGATGCACAATCAAGTGATTTTAACTGTGTTCCACGGGGACGTGTCCCCCCCCCTTGTTGGACCCATCCCCTGCGTCCCCTGTAGGGGGAGACGGCAGGGGGGCCATCCCCAGGACAGCAGGGTACCCCAGGCAGCTGTTCCCGGGGACGCCCAGCCGTCCCCCACAGCTGGGCATCTCATGCCCAAAAAAAAAAAAATGATACAAACTTAAATTAAAAAAGAAAAGGGTTCAAACCCCACTCAGTATGAGGGGACCATGACCCCTCATAAAAACATGCGTAAACTCATTGATAAAAATTAAAAAAGAAAAGGGCTGTCATATTTGAACAGTTAGGAGTAACTGTCATTGCTTACATGGTGGGAATAGAACAATGGTGGATGTCAATGTTTAAATATTACTTTAGTGATTGGACAGCAGTGCAGAATTGGTAGAGACTGAACAGTAAAGCTGTCTTGCTTTTATAATTTATATTGAGGGCTGTAAATTGATGACTCTCTTAATTGACCATTGATGGCTGAAAAAACAGATAACTATCTTGCCTGAACAGAGAAAAGTGAAAACCAATGACTATCTTGCTTGAACATTGATGGCCAAAAGGCAAAAAGTAAAAACTGAGAACTGTCTTTGTTTGAACTTTGAACATTGGTGACTGAAAAAAAATTTAAAAATGATGGTCTTTGCTTGAACATTGGTGGCTTTAAAAATGATGATTGTTATTGTTTGAATGTTAAAAGCTGAACAGTATGGCATTCATTACTTGAGCAATAGCAACTATTTTGGTTAACTGTTAGAGATTGCACTTGATATCCTTGGCTGAACCTTTAAGTTACATTTGTTGAAATGGCTGCACTTAGTAATAGGCTAATAGCTGAGTTCATTTCAGATTGAAACATGTTTTAAGAACATGCATACTTTTTAAGTTTAGTATATTTCATTTTTGTTGTGTTCAGAATTTGTAGATTATTCTAAATTTTTAAAAAATTTCATAGTATTAAACCAGCCGTCCCCTAAAATCGGCCTGCCGTCCCCTGCCGTCTCCGAAACCCATTCCCCCGCTCCCCAGGCTCGTGGAACCTTGGATTTTAACACCTTTATCTTCCCATCTGTCCATGGATGAAAGGGGGTTGACCGGAGAAGGCTGGTATCCATATAGGACCAAAGGCTTGACTAGAAAAAGTTGAGGAATCTGGTATCCTTGTCAGAAACAACTGTTTGTAGCAATCCAAAATGAGTCCACACATGTTTGAAGAAGGGTTTGGCCCCAGTGATGCTCTTTTGACAGGGCATGAGGATAGCCATTTTTGAAAGTCTGCCCACTACCACATATACATGGTCATTTCCATGGCGACTATTTGGCAGCCCTGACATGAAATCCATTGAGACTGATTCACAAGGTTTGTGAGGTGTAGGTGGTGGAATGTACAATCACAAAATCCTATCAAAAGGTTTTGCAATTCCATAGGCTGTGCATGATCTGATATGCATATGGACATCATGGTGAAGCTTGGGCTACTAAAAACACCTCTGTAGGACTGGCGTTGTGGCAACGGCACAGTGCCCTGCTATTTGACTGTAATGTGCTTCCAGGATGAGCTTTTGTCTTTCACTTGTTTGTATGCTGACGTGTCCTAAGTGGCAAAGAAGATTATGCTGTAGGTAAAAATCAGAAATGCAATTATTGTGGCTATCCTGTAGGTAAAAATCAGAAATGCAGTTACTTGAGATTATCCTGGAAAGTTGGTGTCTGACTCGTATAGGCAAAGACTAATTGGAAGTCTCATGACCTCAGTTGTCAAGGACGGTGGCCGAGGCAATCTTCTGCAAGGTTGACATTTCCCTTTTTCTGCTTGATGTTCAAATGGAACTGCTGTAGGAAAGTTGACTGCTTCTGGTGGCGGTCATTTTGAATCCTGTTCTTTGTCTGCATAAACCGCAATGGTTCTAGATATATTGAAGATGCCCAACAAGGACAACAATGCCAAATGAATCAAGTGGTCTCATCTTATAGCAATGTCTTCACTTCACCCTTCAGGGGTCCCTCTTCATTTTTAAGTCAAACATTCAATTGATTTGGTACAAGCGATGCCTTTGCTGAACACGTCAACCCATCGACGGTTCATTCTGGAGAACGATGGGTTTAAACACCAGATCTAAAGGCTGATACAGAAGGGTCACATCTGACCCAATGCTTGACCTTGTGGAAGCTTGATTGTGTTAGCATGAAAGAAAGATGACTCTTGGTGAACAAAATAGAATTTCTGTTAGATATTTTCTCAAGTTGTGCTACTTTCCACATGGCAGAATACAATAGATATTCTGCAATAAATGTTCTCTATGTCCTTGTAAAATATTATTCGAAAGAAGCTCCTTCTCCAATAAATATTCTGTCCTTGTAAAGAATAAATAAATACAACCTTTCTTTCTCTAAAAACACTACGTTATAAAATGAATGTGAATGTGGTGTAAGTTTCTTGCTCAAGAACTCGACATCTTAAGCCCAATTGCAAATCTTCCAAAAATTTTCTTGTACAGGAATTAAGAAAGAACTTCGATTTGGCGGCTGTGTTTTGAGAAGTGTCTGTTGGGAATTATCCCAGATTATCTCACAGGTCCCTTTACCAGGATTGAATATTAATCACAATATAAAAACATTCAACTCTATGGCCAATATGAATAAATCACATTCATAAAAGTACAACAATATTTCTCAATAATAACACAGAATATTATTCATAAATCATTAAATATACATTACAATCCTTTCTTGCTTGATTTGTTGAATACTATGCATGGAGCTTTGTCTCCATAGTATAACCTTAGAAGATGACTCTTCAATACTTGACTATTGCTCCCATCAAACATCCGGGAGATGCATCCTTTCCAATTTCTCGCATATGAAATAACTCTCACGTCTCTTCACTCACATCTTGCCACATATCATGTGACTCTTCACTTGTATATTTGAGACCTAATTCTATGACTCTCGACTTACGTACATGACACATTGCACGCTCTCACATTTTGCACACTTGCACACTTATTACATAACACTTGGACTCTTCTCACACATTGACACATACATTAGAGAAATATAACTCACACTTCCTAATCTATTATTTACAAATGTACCACATGCTACCAAATAATGTAATATCTTTAACACCCCTTTGTATTACATTATTTGGTTTGAAGACTTTTAGTCTTCAATCTTGGTCTTCTGCTTTTGCCTTGTGTCCATCCATTGATTTTGCTTGTTGACTCTGCTCGATAATCTTGCACTGTGCCTGATCCACTATCCTGTTTCCCATATTTTGGAGAAGTAAAAAAAATCATCATTAAACTGTTCTTGTGGCAAAAGACAACCTTAAATTTCCTGTGACAATCCCATTGTATCTTAGAGTAAATATTCCATTCTTGATGGAACCCATGGCTTCAACTTTGTTTTGTTTCTTGATAACACATTTTCTGTCTACATTAATGTATTTGAAAACCATTGTTCTACCTCTGTTAACCAATTGGGCTATAGAAATAAGATTATGTGTTAAACAAGGTACATATAATACGTCTTCTAGCATGAATCTTGAATATGGCAAGCCAGGTGTAATATTTGGAGAAGCACATGATAAATTTTGTCATCTGCCAGTTTTAGTGGAATGTTTGGTCTGACTTCCAATGAATCAAATCAATGTAGGTTCCTTGTCATGTGGTGAATGTCACCTGAATCGATGTAATATGTGTCTTTCATTTATCATTTTTTGATCTGATCTTGCTTCATATCTTTGGTAGGATCTTAGATTTTGAAAATTTCTTCTTATGGTATAGTCCTTTGAATTTGTATGAACTTTGTGATGCATTCATTTTTCCTTGTCTTCTATCCATGATGAATTTCACAAAATTATGTTCTCAAATCAATTCCTTTAATGTAGTAATCCTTATTTCTCCCAAATTTTGTAATCACACAATTCAGATCATTCAATCTTCATTCATTTAATTCTCTTCTTATCTCTCCGATTCAATTCATAATTCAATTTTTGATTTCCTTCTCTCCCAATTTAATTATCAAATTCAATTTTATCTTCTTAAATCTCCTATTTCATTTAATCCTTATATCTCCCAAATTTTTATTCAATTCTTTACTAAAAAATGATTTGTTTTCTTCTTATGTCTCCAATAAATCACCTTAGAATTATTAAATATCTCCCATTAATCATGCCAAAAAATAAATTTGAATTCGCCCTCAAACCTGAAATAAATGGCTTAGGGTTAAAGTTGTTCACCTTTTCTTTTTCCTCCTTTCGTCTACATGGCAATTTGATGTAAGTTTGGGCAGCGTTACTAATCTTCTCTCTTTGTAGGAGACGTTATGCATTCCACACAGACGGCTTTTGAACTTGGCTTGCATGCAGTTCGCGGATTCCTATTCATTTCTAACTACCTCGGCTCAAAGGCAAATGTCCGACTTCAATCCCAGGTGCTTTGACTCAGCCTTCAACAGGGTCACTTCTGCTCTTTGGCATCTCTTTCACTTTTGCTCTACAACTCTGCCTTCAACATGATCTCTTCGGCTCTTTGGTTGCAGTCTCTTCACAGTCAATTTGGCTCCAGCAATATCAGGGTGTATTCAACCCGTACGTAAATGTCTCATTCACTTCTTTACCAACGCTCAACTTTCCTTGGCCAAAGTACTCCTCACATAGCTTCTTCTCTCATTAATCTCCGCTTCAACTATCAATCACAATATATCTTCTCCTCAACAGTCTTCTACGATTCGCAACAATATCTGAATATCCTCTAGATCAGCTTTCAATTTCAGGGTGCAATCAAACTGTCTCTTTTAATTTCTCACGTCCTCTTATGTCTCTTTATTGGTGCAATATCAACCGTTCCCTTCTCCTCTTCATTCAAACTTCCTCAGGGTGTAATCAACCCATCCTTCTCACTTCTTCCTCCAGAATATCAAATGGCTAGAGTGCAATTTTGATACCACTATTGGGAATTATCCCGTATTATCTCACATGTCCTTTTACCAGGATCAAATATTAATCCCAATATAAAAGCATTCAACTCTATGGCCAATATGAATAAATTACATTCATAAAATATCAACAATATTTCTCAATTATAACACGCAATATTATCCATAATTCATCAAATATACATCATAATTTTTTCTTGCTTGATTTGTTGGATACTATGCATGGAACTTTGTCTCCGTAATATAACCTTAGAAGATGACTCTTCAATACTTGACTATTGTTCTCCTCAAACATCCGGGAGATGCATCCTTTCCTATTCCTCACATATGACAAAACTCTCATGTCTCTTAACTTTACATCTTGCCACATATCATGTGACTCTTCACTTGTATATTTGACACCTAATTCTATGACTCTTGACTTACTTACATGACACATTGCACACTCACACTTGCACACTTTATTATGTAACACTTGGACACTTCTCACACATTGACACATACACTTTATAACGTAACACTTTATTACATTCATATTTATTTATTGAATGGTCGTTAACTTATATCATCTCTTTTAAATCTCTTTAATTTGATAATACTTACCATAGTAGAGAAATTTGAACTCGGCAAGGCTGACTCGGGACTCAGACTCAAAGTAGGAAAAAAAGAAAATGCAAATTTTCATTGAAAAATGTTTATTTCATGCATATCACAATTGATTAACATTATACAAATAAAAAATTAATACTGTAAGTGATACAAGCTTAAACTATACATTAAAGTGACAAAACTCACTTCGATTAAAGAAATTTTAATGCATCCAATATTCAAATATTCTTGTATTGCTTATAAATTATAATATAAAAAGGTACAAATTACAAAATGTGTCATGACAATGCCTTAATATCTTGCAATGCCTTTGCCCTACTAGAAGCTCTAGTCTCTCTTTGTGGCTGTGTCCATGCCTCTTGTTGTGCCTTGGCTGCTAACTCCTTCGCTAGGTTTTCAAAATCATCCATGGAGAAGAGAGGCTCTTGCTCTAGCTCTGTGATCCATTCAGATGATGGATCAATCTCGTCTAGGTCAATGGCCTCGTAACTTGATCCTGCAATTTTTTTTTATGGTGGAGGCAAAGGTTGTAATGAACAAAAACAAGATCATTCAACTTTTGCTGTGTGAGTTTGTTGCGCTTCTTGGAGTGTATGTGCTCAAACATACTCCAATTGCGCTCACAACCTAAAGTGCTGCATGGTTGACATAAAACTTTGATGGCGAAGCGCTATAGATTGGGCTATACGCACCAAAGTCCTCCCACCATAAATCTAGAAAAAGCCAAGAAAAAGGAAATCAGTAAAACTGTAAATTGAGATTATTTTTTAAAACAAAATCAAAAGACAAAATAAATAATAATTCGATGAGGGTTACCTAGCCTCAAAGTTGACCTTGCTTGAATGCATTGCGAGGATGTGAAAAGGACGCCCTCACATCTCTTATAATCTTGTAACTTATCATGTATCTTATTGCGAGTTTTCTCATCTTGCACCATTTAGTCAAGGCATTGTCGAAGGCCTAGTATCACCTCATAGTCGGCCTCGAATGAATCATAACAAATTTTGGGGTTGAGGTGGTACCCCATTGCATGAAGTGGGCTATGGAGCTGAGAAGTCCATCGCTGGTCAATAATTTCCCAAATGGGATTGTATTTGGGCTGGGAATTATAAACTAAGGCAATTGCCTCTTTTGTACTATCCATAGCCTCATATAGATATCCCATTGGTGATTTTTCTCCATCAACAAGACGGATGATCCTGACCAAAAATAATTTACAATCCAAAATTTGCAAATGGAAAATTAATTTAAGTAAAAAAATTAAATAATAAAATAAACTAAAAAACTTAGTCTTGTACCTTGATAGCCTCATCCATGGCTGTACAAAAGGCCTCCTTAAAGATATAGTGATACACCTTCTGCCCCTCATTGGAGAGTAGGTATCTAGCAGCTTCTTTGGCATTCCACTCTTTGCTCACAAACATCATCTTCAATACGCCCTTTGCATCAAGGAGGCTCTGCAATTTAATAAAGTTTGTGGCGAAGTGTGCAACTCTAGCCTGCACTAGCTCCCTCACACCATTAAATTGCCTCATGAGCTAGAAGACCCACCTATGGTTGTAGATAAATTTCGTAATACATCGGGCCTTCTATACAACCTCCCACACCCAAGGTAATTTCCCAATGTCTTTGGGTAGCAATTTGAGACAATGGGCTACACATGGTGTCCAAAAAAGTGTGGAGAATCTCTCCTCCAACATTCTATCAGTTTCTACATATGCCGCTGTGTTGTCCGTGATAACTTGAACAACATTCTCCTCCCTCGCCTCTAACACAACTCCTCCAGCAACTGTGCAAGCGTATTGACACTATTAACTTGTGTCGATGCATCCACTGACTTGGTCTGGTATCTGGTAGTTTCTGCTCTCCTTGCAATTTGGAACAGCAAAAATGAGGCCCATTGAAAAAAACGTTTTTTATGCTGTTCCCTATACTTGTGCAATGCCGGCCAAGTTTAAAAAAAAAAATTGTCAGCCAAAAAAGAGTTTTTTTAACCTCAGATGAAACAGTTGGGTGGCTGTTAGATTCTTTCAAACTCAAAAAAATCTGGATTATGATGCGTATCTGGTAGTCTCTGCTCCTTGCAATTTGGAACAGCAAAAATGAGGCCCATATATTATAATCATTGCTTGTATTAACATTGCTTAAGGTGCTTCTGTTCTTTTTAGGTCCCCATAGATTATAATCATTACCAAATTAATGAATTTTAAAAAGGTCATAGAAGTTAATGACCATTCATTAAAAAACTAATTGGAAGCTCCCCTCTTTTAATAGGTGACAAATGGAACTGCTGTATTTTATACCTTTGGGATAACTCTTTTCTGGGAAAAGAACTTGGGGTGTAAAACCCACCTTTTTCCTTAAAACATAAGGTAATCCTAGAGTCATTTATGGTTCAAGATTCATAATACTGATCAAGTGTAGTGGCATGAATCCTTGAGCAGTGGATGACCATCTTTGGATTGTGCACTTCTGTTGAAAGATGTCCACAATCTGATACTCGTGATCTTGATGACAAACATGTTTGGTTCAGTTGTATGTTGTTTTGGGTGCAAAGAGCCGTGTGAAATGCTCCATGAGACAGGAAGGCGTTGTATTCCTTGAGTTTGGATGTCTTCTTCAAGCTGTGGCTGCTGGAAGCTGTTATTAACTTTGTAATGCCACCTTCTTCACCATCCTATTCTGTTTTAAAGGCAGATGTTGGAAAATGTGAATCAGCTTGTAATGCAACAAAAGCTGCAGGTATAAGTTTTCCAATGGGTTATCTACTATGAAATCCTGCAGAGAGATTTACATTTGTTTAGAGATTCAGGGGTCCCTGCTTACATTTCTTGTAAATCTGACCAGAGATGTTTGACTCGTACCTTTTGTTAGTGTTCACCATTGTCTACATGGGATTTTCCAGGACTACATAGGATTCTCAACCTAGTCAAGCCATTGGAAGTTTCAAGTATCTATTCATTGCTACAGTTGCCCACTTAAATAGTGAAAGATCAGTAAAACTGCTTCAGCACCAAGTAGGCTACATGCATTCTTATTCTTGCCTGTCGGCACACCCACTCCCAACTATTTAAAAACGTATGAAGGAATGTTACTGTTTGCCATACAAACTTTGATGATTTACTATCTTGAGATCCGGATGAGTTAGCTTTTACAATAATTGTAGTCACATTGATTGGCTGGAATCTTCGTATTGATTACTGTTAGTTGTGATGTCAGGCCTGGCTAATATATTTTTGGCGTAGAACAAAAAACCATGGCGTTGAAGAGGATGTTGCTGATGAGCGGCTTCAGTACTGGATTGGCCGGAGTAATCAGGCTCCCACATCTCACGATGCTGTTGATGGTAATCATCACTTTGGCCTTTCTTTTAGAAAGGATACGTCTGCCTTGAGACTCATAAGTTTCATGATTTGATTCTATTTACCTGAAATATGAAGTTATAATAAGTATAAAACAAACTTCTGTGGAATACTTTTATGGATTAGCTATTTTGTATTTCTGTGAAATACTTTTCTGGAATTGCATTACATGTTTGCTGAGGAGATAATAGATATTTATTCATAGAAGTGACTTATTGAACCAAAATAATGTGTTATGGAGAATTTTAAAACAAGTACCTCTTTATCAAAGCCTTTGATGAAGTTCTACTGCCTCCCATTAGAAATTACAGTTTTTGACCTATTAGCTGTATAATGAAGTCTTGCACTCATTGCTCTAGAAGGGAAAGCATTTTTGTATTAGTTTGATGCTTTGAAGATCAAAAATAAGTTCCACTCTGTCAATTAAAATTACAGTTTTGACATATTGGCTGTGGAATGAATGCCAAGTCTCTGCACTGAATGCTATAGAAGGGAAAGCATTGTTGCATCAGTTTGATGCATGGAGTTTGCCTATCTTGTATCATGGTGGCTGCAAAAGCAATTTATTATCAATAGATACCATATTGTGGTCACTCTCTCAGATGTCTGACGCATATGAAATTTTAGGCGTGTCTTTTTTTTTTTAATGCACATGGTAATGAATGTAGGCTACTCTAGTATATAAAATTTATTCTCAAAATCTATTTGGCTAGCACATACCTATCGGGCTGAATGCTTTGTGTGTTCAACCAGTTGAACGCGGTCTTAAAGAGTTACGGAAACTTGGGATAGAAGATCAATTGTGGGAAGCATCTCGCAAGGAAATTGAACAAGAAGTCAACAACCAAAAGGCGAATGCAGACACAGAAGCAGCAGCAACATGATTGGGTAAGTTCTTATGCAAATATAACTTTGCAGTACAAAATTCAGAATCCTTTGCTGCGATATGTTAGTGTTGCATCAACATGAACTGCTGCTTTTGTTGCAGATATTGCTATATATTCTTGGAGGTTCTGATGTTAGATCAATTGTTGAGCTGTTTCAATTTCTAGATAATGCAAACATATGTTCCTAATATTTCTGTGTGGTGATGTAAAATATCAATTACAAAATTAATAGCGGACTGTGAGGTCAGGGCAGCTAACGAGTGCCTGTTTGTGATTGTAAAAATTCAAAGTAACATTTTATTTTATGCATCTGTAAATTTGTGATTCAGTTTTGTTGTTCCAAGGCTTCTAGCATACAAGGAGATTGTTCTGAGATGAAATCCGGCTATAATTGTGAATAACTTGTGTTTCTCACAGATGAGAGCTTGTATGGTAATTTGAATTTATGAAGACTATACTCACAAGAGGTAAATTAATTCGACATATTCATTATTTTTATATAGAACCAGGTAGAAGGGAGTCAAATAGCTTGCAGTACATGGCATTACTATATATATACTGTATATTGGTGTATTGATAATTAATTTCATTGATATAAAAGCACATGGTTTTTGTGAGGGCTGGGGAAGAGTAATATATACATACATAAATACTGTGCATTCTTTCACTAAGAGTGTTGCTCTGAAAATGAAGTGATTCCAACTTATCAAATGCAGTTACGTTATGCTTCTGATCAAACTTATTCTGATTTTGTTTTTCATGCCATTTTAGCTTTTGTTTATGGATGTGTAATTGATGAATTGCTTTAATCCAATAATTAAATATATTCGAAATATGAGTATGTTCATCAAGTTGTAACGAACTATTTGTAATACAATTGATGATAGAATATTGAAATATGGATTTTCGGGGTCAATATTGTTAACCATTTCTCCAGGTTTTGCTTGATTTTTCTGATTTCGGGTTTCAAATATTGAAGTCTAATATAAGTGTATCCTGGGCAGGTTGAGAGGAAACATGCTTCATCCTTTACATAGTTTTGAGTTGTACACATTACAATTTTTTTGTTTGTAATGAGTCTTCAGTTGAGTCTATTTACCTGTTTCATTAGTATTTTTTGTAAAATGGATCTTAAAACGTCTAGCTTAAAACTTGATGCATGATTTATGCTACAGACACAAATGGTTTTTAGTTTTGCCCTTTTTTCATGAAGACAAGGGGATGATCCCCAACTTGGGATTTGGTCAATGTTTATTTTTTATTGTTTTTCGTAAACCAAGCTATTGTGGCCTCCAATGAAGGCCACTCCCATCAGAATAACAAAACATTACATTGCTGTCAGGTGGATTAAACCATATCTAGCTTGCCTTTATATCATTATTCAGCATTCTTGTTATATCAAAATTTTAAAATTATTTTTAGTTTTTTCATTACGCTGAGAGGCGTTCCTACAATGGCAGACGGGGGTGGGAGGCAAAGAGGTCATACATGTCACACCGTAAACAATTTTTTTTTATTATTAAAAAAGCCAACATTAACAAAAACATTTAAAATATTTAAACTAAAACAGCCGACTAACCAACCGTTGCAAACATTTAAAATATTTAAACTAAAACAGCCGACTAACCAACCGTTGCAACTGTCCAAGATAGGCGCCTCGAGATTGATAACTCTCGGCGTTTTTAGATATATATCCTTTATATCTAAGCTAGTTATATCAACAACAGTAAACGAGTTTGCATGTAGGATATCCCATTTTTATTGACTATATATCTTAATTGTTTTTCTTATATGATGTCAAAAACGAGTTTTATGGTGATACTTGTCAACTTTATGTTTTTATTATTTTAGCTTACATATATATATATATATATATATTTTGAAACTCTGAACAGGAGGTTCAAGGTCTGAATTAGAAAGGACATAGGGTTGTATAATATACTCTAGTAGAGGTGGATAAACACTTCTCATGGATGTTAAATACTACTTCACTTTTAAATAATATTAAGTTTCACGTGCAAAGACAAAATGAGAATTAACATTTAGTTCATGGATATGAATCGTCAATGTTCTGAACCATAATCTCATCAACAATACATGATGCCATCTAGGCTGTGGCAAGTTGTGTTCTATGATTAGTGTGGAGCATTGTTGAATACTCGCAAAAGCAATCACCTGCCCCTGCCTCCAAAATTATTTAAAATTTGTATGAACAATTGAGAAAATAATTTAAATAACTTATGCATAAGATCAAATTTATATGCTCTCTGTTTGATTCCCTTGGGTTTTATTGGTCTAACTCACAACGTAATGCCAAGAGTGGGGAGACTTATAATGGCAGCATTCGAGATCTAATCCCTGACCGATAGCAGATGATGATGGGATGTTGCATAGTCTCCTTTATTTAAAAAAAGTAAGAGTTGAAGGGTGCTTTTATGATTCTCCACTATAGAGTTTTAGGATTGACTGTGATAATTTATTTTAAAATTTTTAATTTCTTAATAAAATAATAACGTAATGTTTGTCCAGAGTGGGAGACTTATATTTGCAGCATTCGAGATCGAACCCCAGACCTATAATAGATGATGATGGGATGTTACATATTCTCCTTTATTAAAAAAAAAAAAGTTAAGAATTGAAGGGTGAATGTATGATTCTCGACTTTATAGTTTTAGGATTGACCGATAATATATTTTTAAAATTTTAATTTCTATGCTGTTGAATTTTGCTTCAGGAGGAAGTGATTGGTAGGCCAAATATTACGTTCGAATCTAGATGGTTTGGTTATTCTAAATTAGTTTTGAAACGATATTCTTCATGTAAAAGTACATATTTTTAAAATGTCAATAATCCGTCCACGCACCCACATGGACATGACTTGTTATGTGTGTGTTATTACCGAAGACGATAAACATTCTTCAATGAAGTGTATAGCATCCAGTTGGATACTGTTTCAGCGGTGCAAGGCGAATAAAATAGTTTATTTTTTTAATAAAAAAATAAATCAAAGCCGTATTTAAAATACTTCAATGCATTACGAAACGTTTGGTTTACGTTCGAAATGTTGAAATCTAAAGGTATGGAATTAACTGTTGGTGTTGGGCTTGTCATAGCCCACCTGTATATGGAAGAAAACTACAGAATAGGGGAATCCAATATTTAAATTTATTTGTAAGGATCTTTTCGTTTCCTTCCTTTCGGGGGATTGAGATTTCAGTATGTAGTTTCATATTGAAACAAAGTTCAGAATGAACATGTGTAAAATTTTAATAATAAACTCAGTTTGCAAGGCAGAATGGATAGAATATATTAAGGATTAGTTTAAATGTGCAAAATTTATAGAACTTAAAAGGTGTAAATTATAAAACAATGTTTAACATAAATGAGTACAATAAGGTAAAACATCGAAAAAATTACCTTAAATTTTTTTGAAAAATGAAATGGTGTTAGTTCAACAATTTTCCTTGAGTACTGTTATATGCATACTTGTCAAGCTGTTGAAATACCACTATGTAGTGAAGATATAATATAGGTGGGCCTCTTTCTATCCTGCCTAACCGAGGAAAAAAATATAAATATTTGTACATGTCTTACAACCTAAGTTATTAGGTTTAGGTTTGATAAGGGTAAAGATAAAGAATATGTGGCTTCTATCGAGGGTTATTCCCATCAAAATACCAAAATATTACACTCGATGCAATATACTTTTTTATTATCACAATTTTTTAAATTTGTTTTTTCTTTAAATATATTTTTCAACTTCTTCGAAGTGCTATGTTTCCACAATCAACTCTTTGACATCAGTTTGATTAAGAGAAAATCACACTTGTCTAGTTGCTTTATAAAATTTGAATTTCATCGGGATGAAGATCAATTTGTTAATTTATCTTCCTTCTCTTATAAATATGCTCACACTTTCAAGAAATTGCCTCTAGTAATAGATAATGAACATTAGCCACAGTAATATATATATTTTTAATCTAGTCTCCACATTCATTTTTGTTAGTCACATTGATGATAATTTGTGAGCCCCCTCCATTGAAATATATTTCTATTCTTTTCCTATTGCAATTTTAATCCTTGTAAGAGGTGCCTTAGCATTTGCATGGTTGGTTCCATATGATTATAAATAAGTGAGGAGAATTCTGCCTAACTATTTCTAAAAACATCTCCACCAGTTTTTCTTGAATTTCTTTTAGAAGCACCATCAAAATTAAATTTGATAAACTCAATTTTTGGACATTTCTATTTTACCATATATCAAAGTAGATCCTTTGATTTAATTCTATTGTCGCAGATGACTCTTCCATATATGTTCAAATCATGTAGCCAAGTTGTTAGCACCTCTTTTTTTGCAATCAAAACTTCCCATGATGAGCATCAAATTTGTAGACATTAAGCAAGAGAGACAATAATCATCATTTGTAGACATTAAGCGAGGCAATAATACGATTCCAAACTTGGGCATGATTTTGAGATTTATTTTTAAATTTTTTGTTATTTCTTTCAAGCCATAAATTCCAATAAATAATGGTAGGGCCAATCCTCCAAAGAATACATAATGCTTTAGCTTTGAAATAATTAATCCAACATTTCATAAACTCTTTCAATGTTGATGGAGCTACATAATATAATTTCATATTTTTTTAAAAATCCCCCCAAATGGTGTGAGCAAATGGACAATAAGAAATAATTGGTATGATGTTTCTAAATCTTTCTCACATAAGGCACATTTAAAGGGTTTATAATATCCTCTTCTTTGTAGACTCTGCTTATTCTTACTTTGAAGGCCTTACAGAGAGTCTTAAATGACCAAACATTTTTTCAAGGAAAATCTTTGCGAGAAGGAAATTTTGATTGTTCTAAATCCTCATATACCAATTTGAGTAAGTATCCACCATCCTTTGATAAATTCCAAACCAACCCATTTTTTTCTATAAAAAAATGGCAAATGAAACTCTTGAAGCATCTTTTAAAGCTCACCTACATTTTATTTGAGTTCATCTCCTTCAATTAGGTTAATAAGAGAAATCCATGATCTGGAGTTATTGCTCATAATAATATAGTCTTTTATCTTTGGATCTTTATATGTTATGCATG
This sequence comes from Wollemia nobilis, assembly GCA_028583015.1. Lineage (NCBI taxonomy): Eukaryota > Viridiplantae > Streptophyta > Pinopsida > Araucariales > Araucariaceae > Wollemia > Wollemia nobilis. The sequence continues at coordinate 2,724,409 of JAQPPZ010017096.1, forward strand.
TTTGAGCCAATGGTTGCTCTTTTGAGTCAGAGATAAGAGAATAAGGTTTCAACCAAGCATAAAAAAATTGCATAACTCCTCTCATTGATTGACCATCTAATATGTTTTTTTTTAATCAATTGCAAACTCTTTGATATGATGTTCCATTTTGATGATCGTTTGGGTAGAGTTCTTTTCTCAAATAATTTCATTGCATCAAGAGAACCTATATTTTTTTAAAGTAATATTTTTGCTCAATTCTTTTCGTGATCTCTGAATATTCTCCACCCAAGCTTTGCTCTTAATGCCAAATTCATAAGTCTGCAATTCCACATCTGAATAGTCTCCACCCAAGCTTTGCTCTTAATGCCAAATTCATAAGTCCGCAATTCCGCATATGAATAGTCTCCACCCAAGCTTTGCTCTTAACGCCAAATTCATAAGTCTGCAATTCTGCAAGCATGCTCTTCCATTATTCTTTCCTTTGCAAATCCTATCTCACTCATAAAGAGGAAACCTAAATTTTTCATCACAAAGCATGCTCTTCCATTATTCTTTCCTTTGCAAATCCTATCTCACTCATAAAGGGGAAACCTAAATTTTTCATCACAACCTTTCCATAGAAAGTCTCTAAATTTTATCAATTTTTGATGCTATACTTATTGAGAGTCTTGAAAGTGAGGTCATATGAATATGGATGGGTTGTAATGTCGTCTTTATGAGTTGTAGCCTTCCTGCCATAGTTAAGAACCTACCTTTCCAACTTGCCAAGCAAGCTTTCATTCTATCCAAAAAGGAGATCCAAAGCATTTTTATTTCCTTTATCAAACAAAGGAATACCCAAGTAGGTTGATGGAAAATTTTCATTTTTAACCTCTAAAATATTCATAATAATTTGTTGTAAATCCAGGGTAATATTAATGAAAAATATCTTGGATTTTGTAGTATTTACAAAGTATCCAGTAGCCTTCTCATAGCATGATAATATAGATTTAAACTCCATGTTCGCACCGATTAAGGGATGACCCAAAAAAAAATTATCATTAACAAACCAGAGATATGATTTAAAGGGACAATTTTTTGCAACTTGAGTACGCTTGATTTTTCCCTTCATTTTTGCCCATGAAAAGGTTCTCCCTAATGCGTCCACTAGAATAATGAATAGATAAGGAGAAAGTGGATCACCTTGACGAAGTTCACAAGATGATTTGAAGTAACCAACAAGAGAACCATTGATCAAAATAGAAAATTTTGTAGTCCTATAACAACATTTAATCCATTCATATAAACTATAATCAAAGCCAAACTTTTTGAGAATAGCATGTAGAAAATTCTAAGAAACCCTTTCATATGCTTTGCTCATATCTAATTTCAAAAGCATACCTGGTTTTTTCTTGGAATGAAGAGAATGTATGGCCTCTTGTGAAATAATTATATCTTGTGCCTCCTTATATTGCTTAGAATCTGTGCCTCCTTATATTGCTTAGAATCTGATAAAATGTTTTTGAAATAATTAATTGCTTCCTTATATCTTCTTTGTCCTTAATATATCTTTCATTTGGAGTTAAAATATTTTTGTTACGACAAAAAAAAAAATTTGTATTTGTTGCAACATGATTTTTTTTGTATTGCTAACGCCTTCCTTGAGCCATTTCTCTCTAGATTTTTTCGGACCAATATAACTCATTTTTCAATGCATTATATATATATATATATATAATTTTTACTTTTCATAAAAAATAAATTTACTTGCATTGTCATATGATAAGATAATTTTGCTAATTAAAATTATTTGGTCTATCGTGCGAGTTTTAATTTTTGTGAATGTAAAAGGGATTCAAAAGAAGTTGTAGGTGTATATGTGTTATTACTTGTCATCGATTAATGTTTGCTCAATGATATTTTTTGATTTTGTGTTTCAAGCATAAAATTATCAAATTTTTTACATCTTATGAAGTCCATTGATTTTTTTTTGGTAGGTTAAAATTATATTGAAAACGGGTTTTGAAAGGGCCCCAAAACCTTTTTACAGTAGGTCAACCGACCAAGCCAAAGGTAAAAAACAATCAATTTGAAAAATCCCGCCCAACAGGAAAAAAACAGTTTAGAAAAACTCGCCCAATGGGAACAGATAAATTTGAAAAATCTCGCCTAGCGGGAAACCACCAATTTTGAAAAATCCCACCTAGCGGGAAAACATGTAGGAAGATAAATTTGAAAATCCGTCCAGCGGGAAGCAACCGAAAACCACCACATTGTAAATCCCGCCCAGCAGAAAGTAGTCGAAAACCATCACATTGTAAATCCCGCCCAGCGGGAAGCAGCCGAAAACCACCACATTGTAAATCCCGCCCAGGGGGAAGCAGTCGAAAACTACCACATTGTAAATCTCGCCCAGCGGGATAACCAATAGAAAATGAATTTGAAAAATCCCGCCCATGGGAAAACCAACAGGTTTAGAAAATCCCGCCCAGCGGGAAAACCAACAAAAAAGGATTTGACCTAAAACCAGATATCCTACCTGGAAACCAGAAGCAGGAAATCTGACTTTAGAAATTTGGAGAGGATCCTCGCCCAAGGATGGCCCGGGATGCACCCGAGGGTGTAGCAGAGTAGCAAACACCCGCGCAAGCTAAGCAACCAACAACAACGAGATACTGTCCAGGGCGCAGTAGCGGGACAACCTGGGAAATGACATTAGGATCCTCAAAGAAAAACAACAGGAAGCCTTCGCTTGATCTTGTAAAGTGGAACAACACTACTAGGGATATCTACAGGCCAAGATATCCCCGTGCATAGCAAGGTGAAATACGAGAAAGCCGGAAGGATCCAGGGACAATAGCAACAGACGCAAAGAAAGTATCTCGAAAACCAAAACTGAAGGAGGGAGGGACCACAACTGCAAACACATTGATCTCCAACCCCAGACCAGATAATACAGAAGAAAGCCCCCACCACTCCAGAGGAAACGCCCAGGAACCATCTTTGCTCACGAACAAATCCAGGGGATTGGAACTGGGACTGGGAACCACTTAGGAACAGGAGGAGGCCCATCCCTAAGGCCAAGAACATGCTGTAAGAGTCCACCGAGAAGCAATACCAGAAGGCAGAAGCCCTCACATAGGAACTGAAACAAAAAACCTGAGGATCCCAGGCAGGAAGCAGTAACAGGCACAAATAAGGGATCCTCGGGAGCCTAACCTAAGGGAGCCAGGGTCTGCATGCACTGATCATGGGTCCCCCCCAAGATCGAGACATGCAAAAGAAACCCTAAGAACCCCAGAAGAAAGGACCAGGAACCCCCATCCTTGCTCGGGAATAGCTTCAAGGAACTGGGACTAGGACTGGGAACAACCCAGGCAGAGGAAGAGACCCACCCCAAGGCCAAAAAATGCCCTGAGTGTCCACCAAAACGCAGATCCAGCAAGAAGCCTCCAAACAGGAAACTGAAAAGGGCCCTACCCAAAAGGACGGGACCAACAACAACCATAGGCATCCCATAGAGGAGTCACTGGCAAAAGAAGAAACTGACCACCCCAGACCAACCCCAAAGCAATGAGGACCTCACAAGATGCACCAGGAAGCAGTTGAAAACCCAACCTGCCACCACCATCGACCGAGGAGGCCCTGGGAACCGGATCCAAGCAAAAAACCTACAAAAAACCCCAGGGAAAAGCCTGAGGGAGATCGGGGAAGGGATCCCGGAAACATGCAGGAAATCCTGGAAGAACCCTGGGATGCTCCAGGCCAAGGGCTCAAGCAGGAAAACCCTGAAACTACTGGGAAAGGCGTAGAAAGTGGAAAAGGATCTCCCCCCAAGGAGATCATCTGCTACAAAGCATTTCCAGAGTGGGATGACCCGAGGATAGCCAGGGACTAGGCAAGAACCAAGGGAGGGGGAGCAGGACCCTCCCCCTCTCCTCTTGAGGACTTATCAAAGTTCATTGATTTTAAATAGAACTTTTAACGAATATTATTTGTAGTGAAAGTTTACTTTGTAAAAATTATCTTTCAAATTAACTTAATATTAACATATTTTATTTAATTTTATTGAGTAAATACTTCGTATACATATACATATCCGTCGTGGGGGTTGAACCCGGGTCACATCATCGATAATGCAAGTGGCATCCTTGCCGGTAGACCACAATACGCGGATATGAAAAGAAAATATATTTTATTACAAATATGAAAAGAAAATATTTGAACTGTTTTATACTTTAATTAAAAAATGTTTGCTTTTTGTTTTCTTAATAAATTAATTAAGAGAAACCATCTAAAAGCTATTATATAAATTTTACGGGGATGGTGTGATCACAAGTATTGTTGTAATAACATCATCATAATTTTATATAAGGAGTTATTTTAATTCCATATAGTCAATTAAAAAATAAATAATTATGTAATTTTTTAAGAAATAAATAAATGTTTATGTAATATGTTTTTTTATTTTTATTTTAATTGATGGAATAGGTAGCTGCCACGGATCTGGGAAGGTTGTCCAAATTTTTATTGTCGCCATAGTATTCTGCGTTGTTCGCCTCGAAAGTCGCCACAAATTTTTGTGCAATCCGCCCCTATAATCACCATGCCATGATCATTTTAAACCTTTTACGTTGCTGAAAGCACCAGGAAAGGGACAATCGTTTAGTCCAGTGAGGCTCGAGATTTGAACCTTGGACCTTCGCCCCCTTATGGGGTTTGGGGGAACTAATTGGTCTACAACTCGAACCTTTAAACAAAATTCTATTCCAAGTAAGTTGCAATAAGAAGAGTAGTCAAAATCAATAACATTTATGTAAATTTTTTTAATTATAATTTTTAAGTATGTGCTTATAAATTAATAAAACAATTCACAATTCTACTCTTACCACATACATCTAAAGAATAAACCTTGGAATATTATAAATATACATTCATAAGCATTTAAGTCTATCTTGATTGGAGAGAATTTAAATTGTATGCTTATTTTTTATTTAAATGATTGCAATATTGGAAACTTATCTAGAAAGGCTTTAAAATAAATAAATAAATAAATAAATAAATAAAAATATATATATATATATATATATAAAATTGAAGAACAAAGGGTTGTACTTGGGTCCTCCACCTACACCCCCACCTACATTATTTTACATAAAATGTCTAAATTCTTGATTTTTTTAAATTTTCTGTATGAATTCAACTATTCCAAAATTCAACATCCTTCTTGCAATATCAAAAGTTCACCTCTACTATCTATGCATTGCATCTTCGTAGAGTAATATTTCCAAAAAATCTATCATAGTCCGCTTTACTAAACTTGGATTGCTAGTTTCCTTCCTCTACTATCTATGCATTGCATCTTAGTGGAGTATATTTCCAAAAAAATCTATCATAGTCCGCTTTACTAAATTTGGATTGCTAGTTTCCTTACCGAAGCACAAGTGCAACCACAAAAGTTACAATAAATAGTTTATATGAAAACACATTAATGTTATGATTTTTTTTATATAGTTATATATGAACTACAATGTTTTAAACTATGGAATAATAAAAGTTAATTTTTCCAATATTTTAAAGGATAATGTTGTAGGAACAAAAAGTCAATTTTATTTCATATTCAAAATTTAATTATCTATTAGTGCGAACCAAGAGGAAGTGCGAGTTGGGATTTAGTCATGGTGGAAGAGCGGTGGGTTCATTGGGAGTGCATCAATGCTTCGAACCCTTACCACGAATGCATGGAATATTGTTTCCAGAAAATTGCTGAAGCGAAGGAATTTCGGGAAAAGAAGAGACAGGGGCAATTGTGAGCTAGGAGGGAGTGCAAGCTAGGAGCGAGTGCGAGCCAAGAGGGAGTGTGAGCCAAGAGGGAGTGCGAGCTAGGATCCAGTCATGGCGGAAGAGCGATGAGTTAATCTAGAGTGCATCAATGCTTCAAACCCTTACCACAAATGCATGAAGCATTGTTTCCAAAAAATTGTTGAAGCGAAAGAATGCCGAGAAAAAAGATGAGAAATAATTGTGAACTAGGAGGGAGTGCAAACCGGGAGTGAGTGCGAGGCAAGAGAGAGTGCAAGTGAAGAGGGAGTGCAAACCAAGAGGGAGTGCAAGCCAAGAATGATCCCCATTAGCTAGTATGGAAAGAAAGTCATATTTGAAAGCCCTAATGAGAAGTCATGATGCCCTAGTTGGAAGTATGGAGGCCCAAGTTGGAGATAAGCAAAAGAGCGAATACATGGCAAGTTCGATCCAAGTAGCAAATGTTACACCAAAATTAAGTTTCAAGGATGAGATCATGGCCAGGGTTTTTGGAGATTGAATATTGGATTGAATATTGAATTCAAATTATTTAGTGACTTTTCTTCCTAAAGGTTTTTTCCTCATTATCTTTTCCAATTCAGAAATTAGAGATAAAATAATGGTTTGTGGCCCATGGTTTAGAGGAAGAGATGCACTTTATTTGAGACAATGGAATTTATTTTGTTTGAGACAAAATCTATTAAGAAACTTTCAATGTGGGTTAGGCTTTTTGGAATTCCATATCAACTTATAAATAAGGATGTTTTGAAGAATATTGGAAATACCCTAGGGGCAAAGGAAGAGGCAAAGCAAGCCTATCTACTATATCATTTGGCAAGTTCAAAAGGAATTAAAGGTGCAAATGAAGAAGTGGAGATAAATCCTAAAGCGGTGAAGAAGTTATCCAGGTAAATCATATTCATTTTTCTCATGTAGTATAGAATCCTCTCTTGGTAATCAAATTGAAAGCGGTGAAGATGTTATCCCTTGCACTTTAAGGTTTCAAAAGTAGCATAATAAAGAAATGAGGTTGAAGGAAATCCATAACAATTTAGGGTTTTAAGGGTAAAATAAGAAGGTAATTACTACAAAAGAGCATCCTTGCACTTTAGGGTTTCCAAGGCAACATAAAGAATATTGTGTTTTTGAGATTATTCCTTGCACTTCAGATCCTTCAAAACAAGGCAAACCTAAAGATGATAAGTCTTACTATGAGTAGTGTAAGAAAATTGAAGATATTGATGAAGATGAAAGTATTGCTAGGAATGAAAAAGAGAGAGAAAGACCCAAGAAGCAAAAAAAGAAAGAGAAAAAGAAACCCAGAGGGATATTGATATGGGAAAACAAAAGCAAATATCATAAGTGTTAACAAGAAGTGGGGCTAAATCCACAAATAAAAACAATAAATAACAATGAAAATAATATCTTGGAATATTAGGGGAATGAGTAAAAACCCTAAACAAAGGTATTAACAAATTGTGAGTTTGTTATAGACAAGATATTTATAGGTATAGAAGCTGGGCAACAAATATATTAGCCATTCGTAGTGTTGAATTTCATCTTGAAATAATTTAAATTTTAGAAGGCATTTGATATAAAAGGAGTTAATTGTGTAAACATAGCAATTTGAGGAAGATGGATAATATCTTTGAGAAAAAGGTAAATGAAGAATACCTTTCACAGAAAGGTAAATTTGGATACACTTTAATTAACTTGTTAGAAATGTAGTGAGAGCAATGTAATGTTTTGTTTTTGTAATGGTAGTGGCCCCCAATAGAAAGCCACACAACTTATTAAAAAAGGAAAAAAAGTGAAAGCAATTTAGAGGTAATGAAAAAGAAGATATGTTTACCCATAGAGGAGTCTAAACCAGCCCCATCAACTCACCCAATCCCTAATTTGGAGGCATAGAGTCTTGATAGATGGAGTCAAGTAATTAAATGGAATTATGATGTTGGGTACAAGAGAAACAAAAATAAGGTAAAGAATATAAAGTGGAAACCACCATATGTGGAGTGGGTTAAGTTGAATTTTTATGGAGCATCTAAAGGAAACCCAGGACCAACAAGAGGAGGAGGAATAATTAGAAATAATAGAGGAGATATTTTATCTCATTATGCTTTCAATTGTGGATTTAAGACAAATAATGAAGTTGAAACTTGGGCAACTTTAGAAGGGTTAAAAATATGTAAACAAATGAAATGGAATAGAGTTTGTATGGAAGGTGATTCTCTCATAGTAATAAATGCAATTTTGAGGAAAGGAAAGGCTCCATGGAACATACAAGAGATAATTGTGGAAATTCAAGATCTTGCTAAAGAGTTTGAAAAAATCAGGTTTACACATATATTAATGGAAGGAAACAAATGTGCAGATAAGCTAGCCAATAGAGGGGTTTTGGTTGAGGATCGTGAAGTTAACATCTCCTTTCCATGGTTAGAGGAAGTAGAAAGTTTAGTTGAAGTTGACAAAATTTGTTGATTGCCTAAATCAATTAATGATTAAGATTTACTTTAATGTTTTCCATTGGTAAATATATTTTATTTTTTAACAATAATGAGTGTTTATTTATTATAATTTTTGTGGTCGCACTTGTGTTTCAGGAAGGAAACTAACAATCCATATTTGGTAAAGCAGACTATGTTAGTGCGATGTTTTGGAAACATTATTCTACTACGATGCAAGGCATAGATAGTAGAGGTGAGGTTTTGGCATTGTGAAGGCTGCTATGGGAAAATGTCAAGAAAGATGCTAAATTCTGGAGTAATTGTATTCATACAGAGATTTGAAAAGGTCTAGAACATGAAAATCAAGAATTAAGATATTTTATGTAAAATGATGTAGGTTTCTAACTATAGCATCTCAATTGAGATGAGAAGTGCATATATTTGTAAACTCTCAAGCTCTAAAGAAGAAAGATATAATTTGTTAAGGATGGGGGACCCGAGTACAACACCTTTTTATCAAGCAAAAAAAAAGAAAAAAAGAAAAAAAGAAAAAAAGAAAAAGAAGTTTAATTATCTATTTAATCCTTATACTATTTTATCATAAATTAGAGATTTGTTTAAATTTTCCCTATATATGGGGGAATTTCATCTCATTTTGGAACACCTCTTCTAAAAGCTAAAGAAATTTGTAGAGATTATGAAGGAATATTTCTTTTTTTTTGGTTTGATTTTGATTTAGCTTTTATATAAATATGTTTAAATGATGACTATTTTCTTTGCTTTATTAGAAATTAACAAGAAAATTTGGATAATTGTAGCCTGCTATTACCATTGTTTTGAACAAGAGTTTATTGCAAAAGGAAAGGGGTGATAGAAATGTATGTTGAAGGAATTCAAGTGAGCTCGAACAAGTACTCTACCTAATTCTTACAACACACTGCTCTTTTGAGACAATGCATCACTTTGCGACAAGACAATGTGTTGTTCTTTTGGGGTAGCATGCTTTTCCCTCAACAAATAGTGGTCTTGTTCATGACTTAAAGATGGACTAGAATTCTATATGGAGCCTTCATGTGAGAACCAAATGTTGGAAATAATGTCTATTCCATCATTTGGGTTATGTAAATGTATCCTCCAAGATACATACCTAGATTACTTCATGTGCAAGTTATCTAGTGACTTCATGCAATGTAATAAATGGACAAGTGTCAATGTGCAAGTTGTACATGTGCAAGGTGTCCTATGCACAACTAGATAGAGTGTTGGGCAAGCATCCTATTTTGCATATATAAGGATGGCCTCTTAGATAGATAGATAGGACAGTCGAGGGACATCATCAGATAGCGTAGGTTAGTGGATTGTGTTGTTCTATGTTCCACACCATTTACTGGTGATGGATATGATGTAGATCTGTAGCTTTGTTAATGGAGTGCTCACTTCCTCCATAGCTACATTGTAATATTTTATATGTTTTATATTTTAGCATACTTCAGTCATCTAGCAGATTTACTTTCTTGCATGTTATTCTGCATCTTGTGATTGTTATCTCTCATGGATCATTCATCAAAAGCTAACAGTGGTATCAGAGCCACGGTAGATCTAGTCTGTGCAGGTCAATAGGGAAACCACCATTGTTGGTTTGCTTGAGAGTTTTGTCAAACTGACGCGCCATTGGACCAGCCACTGGCAAAATATCTCAAGAGTATCTAGGTGGTATATTTTGGGAGAGTCACAAAGATAGGACTGAAAGGAATCTCAGTTTCAGAAAATACTGAGATCATTTTCATCTAGAGTCTTTTCCACAGAGTTGTTATGAAAACTCGTGAAGACTAGGACTCAACATTTCAATCCACTAGATTGACAAATCATCTAGTGAAGATCATCCAGGTCATCTGGAATTTGCTAACTGGTGCCTAAAGTTTCTTTTGTTGCAGGAAATTAATCCTCAGAGGATTGGGACTCCTACAATAGAAAGCTAGGAGACTCCAACTTCGTTGCCCGATGGTCGACGTGCCCTCATAGTGTAGAGGTTAGTTCATCGTGCAAGAGAAGAATACTATGGAAGAAGACTTCTAGTGAAGGATCATGGTGAAGATAGGAGATTAAATATCTCCATTGCTAGATTGTAAAATTCCATAGTTGAAGAACAGGCCATAAGAGCCTTGATACAGAAAGGCCATAGAAGCCTTGAAGAAGAAGCCACAGAAAGTCTTGATGGAAGCTATCGAAGCCATGAGAATGCCATAGAACTCCAGAGAGCCTTGTACTATAAAAGGCCATAGAAGCCTTGATACTAAAAAAGGCCACAGGAGCCTTGGTACTGAAAAAGGCCATAGGAGCCTTGACATTGAAATAGGCCACAGAAGCCTTGATCCTGAAGAAGAATTCAAGAAGAATATCTGATTCAGAAGTAGACTAAATATTTTAGTACTAATATCTTTGTTGCAGGAACAGAAGATTCAGTGAGTTGGGAGACTTCCTACAAGAAAGTTAGGAAGAGTATCTTCTTCAGAATCAGCTTATCCTGAAGCAAAAGAGGAGAGATCAGGAGAAGATCTCATTGAAGAACTTCCAGTCTTGGAAGAAGAAGAAGAAGGACTAGGAGAGTCCTGCTCGAAGCCAGAAGTAGTAGAATCAGAAGATCCAGGAGAAGATCTCACCACCAACACTTCTAGAAGTAGAAGGTTGAAGAAAAGGTCTCAAGGAGGACCATCAGAAGTTGCTAGATCAAAGACCTTGTGAAGGTCTCATCGAGCATCCAAGAAAGGCTAGGAGAGCCTTGCTGAAGATCAAGAGAGTTCTTTGAGAACTCATTGGAGAAATCCACTATCTAGGTGAAGTCCCTGATAGTGAAGGACTTGGGACAATTGTTGCCATCCGACAACAAGCCCAAGAGAATAATTTGGCAAGGAGTGCCAAATATGAGAAGAAGAATTTGGCAAGGAGTGCCAAACCCTAGAAGAAGATCTTGCTTGAAGTTAGAATTCGACAAGAAGACTTGAAGACAGAAGAAGCTCACCAAATCTTGGATATTTGAAGATTACCTCTCATAGAAAGAAGGCACCACCCTAGAGACATAGACTTCTCCAAATCTATAGAAGAAGGAGGAGAACACAAGAGGAGAACAAGCCACCAAATCCTAGGCTCGTAAAAGAAAGTTTGAGACCATCATTTGGTGAAGAAGGAGTTGTGCAGGACATCCTACTTGAAGCAACAACTTGGTGTTTTTAGACACCAAGGTCTACATCCTCTACAAAGGCGGGAGAAGAGCTACAGAAAAAGGTATGCAACTTATGGTGCAAAAATATTCATTAAATTGAACTATTTATCAGATTTATTAGAGCACCTGTATATTGGATTAAAGTTGCAAAAAGGAAATTAGATTACAGTCTTCTAAAGTGCAAAGGAAAACATATTCTTTTTAAGGATTCAATTGCACATTTATTAGGAGTTGATTAGATTTCAGATTAGTTTCTATCAACTACCTATTATCTATTTTTGAAAAAAGAAGACTAAGTCCTACAACATTGATTGTAGTGAAATTGCATAATAACTCCTAAAGATTCATTTTAGGTTATTCTTGATTAGTTGTAGTAGATTATTAGTGCATGACTTTGAGAGTTGATTGGAGTGATAAGGTGTAATATTAGTGCATTAAAAGTAAAAAACTTGTACTATTATACCACTCTCAAAAAGAAAATTAGTTTTGTGTTTCCTGAAAGGCACAAAGTCTGATTTGTATCAAGTGTCTAAAGACACTATTGAAGCACAAAAATCTGCAACTTGAAGTGGCCAATAGAAGCCACCAAAAGGGTTAGAATCCTCCAGTATATTGGAGAAGAATTTAACTAACCAAAAACAGAAATAGAAGCTTATGAAAGTGAGACTTGGTGAGTCTCAAAATCAAAAGCATTACAAGTTGAATGCAAGGAAAAAGAATGCAGAAAATTTGCATCAATTAAAAAAGCTTCTATCTACTGTTATTGAAGCTTGGACTTGTTATCAAAAGTGTCCAAGTAAAAAGGGAAAGGTGTGTCTATTTTTAAAGACAACCTCAAACCCTTGTATTGCAAGAAATCTGCCACAAAACCAGAATTTAAGATCTGGAAATAGAGTGCAAAAGAAGGTATATTAAAAAGCCTTATTGTACAAAATATAATACATTATCTTGCACTACTCTAATCTGGTTTTTGACAGCATAAGAGCAGATTTGGAAGTGCCACATTAGGGCACATTTTTCTATAGGGAAAAGAACAACCAACAAAGGTCGGACGTCAACACTCTTCCTCCCAAGCTAGAAGGAGCCATTCAAGGGCTCATCTTGGACGTACGTACCTACAGAATCAAAGCTCATTTTAGATCATCCATGAGCCACATTTACGTAGACAAGCGAGTGCATATCAATCTCAAAAAATATGTCAAAATATCAACAGGGAAATCAATACGTTTGGAGGCATAAAAGAAAGAGGGAAAGGTGTTACATTCATGGTCTCTATCTTGGAGAAGACCACTCACCAAAGGAAGCGTCGAACTGCCATCCAAGCTCCATAGCGCATCGCCCATCCACCTGCGGAGAAGAAAGCTTGCTTGCTGCCCAAGCAACATTGCAAAGCAAAGGGGTTATGGAGTTATAATCTCCATCTTCGAAGGCATTACAAGAATGGTCTCCATGCAAAAATGACACTTGGCATTCTGGTCATCATTCCTCTCAACGTTCTAGAGACTTCTACGAAGGAGTTACAAGCAAAGATGTGCCACTTGGTATTCTCCACCAACTTCACACAAAGCGCCCATACGTTATCGAATTTATCCAAGAAGCATTGAACAAAGGTTTTGGAGCGTTACATGAAGAAAGGAGCGCTCACTTGTAATGGATGTGACACTTGTCACAATGCCTATGATCAATAGTGCTTAAAAGGCATCTTAAGTCCAAGATCAACATGCAAGAGTGAAGCACAATCAAAGACGTTTGAAGGAGGAACATAGCACAGTCAAGGCGTGAGAGAAGCAACAAAAAATTCGAAGTGCAACGTGGAAGATAAGGGGAAGGAGCATTAAAAGCTCCCCATTTTGGAAGGTCAACATTCAGTGCCATACATACAACATTCACGTCAAGCCATTCCATCGAATCTCCATTAAACCGAGCGCTCAAGGTACCTCTTATACGTTGTTATACTCAGCCATAGAAAGCACCGAATATTGAGGAGATATTGCATCCATAAGGTAAGGTCTAAATCCCATTTATTATTGCTTTCATAAGTTGGAGTTATAAGGATTATAAACTAAGGTTAAAACTTAGGTTTTGAAAGCTAAAGGGGTGACTTATCTTATTATTTTAATATTTGCAATCTTACTTAGGAGGAATAAGGAATTCAACTTGGATTAAACTATATTGCAAATATTATTATCATTTCTCTAATTTTCCAAACTTGGGAGTCATAAGGATTACTCCATCAAATTTATTTTATTTGGAAATTAGAAATAATCCAAGGGATATAAAAGAGGTTATTAAGGGATTTTATTAAGGTTGGATAAATTTATTTTTACTTGTCTCAAATTTCTAAAAAAGGGGACAAAAGAATTCCAACATCAAAACCTCTTCAAAACTGAAATAGTGCTTAGTTCAATTAGGAGTAATAAGGTGTTAAAAAGTTGATTTTTGATTCTTGCAAAACTTGTACAAAATCAACCAAAGTTGAACTACATTCTTACAAAAAGCACTATATTATACTTAAGAGCCATTCTATCTCAATTCTTCAAGTTCAACCTTTCCAATGGGTAAAGGAATGTCATACAATGGTTGCAAAACTTGCTCCGACAAGAACCAGCTCACAAAGCATAATCATAGGTGGTTTATTGATTCAGGAGCTAGTCATCATATGACAGGAAATATACAATGGTTTGATTATCTTGAGGTTACCAAAGGTTACAGATTAAGAATTGTAGACAACCAAACATATCTTATTCATGGATACAGATGTGTATCTCCTAGTAAATATTTTCCAAATCTTCTACTACAAAAAGTGTTGTATGTTCCTGGATTAACTTTCAATCTCATCTCAGTGAGCAAGTTAGTAGAAAAAAACTACATGATTAATTTTGGATATATGAATGGGATCAATACATGTCTCATTATGAATCAAGATGGAATAAAAGCAACAGGTTCAATCCATGAAAATACTTATATCCTAGACTCAATGGAAATCCCACAAGATATTGTGATGTTACAAAATGCTTCTAACTCATTTGCAGAAGAACAGGTTGAAGAAAATGAAGAACCAATACATCAAAAAGGTAAGTACAGAAGGATAAAAAAGATGAGAGGACAATTGCATCATGCCCTACTTATTCATCAACAATCAAAATCAAATGAAGATACTTGCAAGGAGGACTACAAAGGTGGTTGGATAGAAGATGAATCTGAACATGTCAAAGATTATCCAATGAGAATAGAAGGCCTAGCTGCAGCTTACTCTGCATCATATGAAGACACAAATTACCTGCTGAACCTGAATACAAAGAATGCAGAAGAAGAAGACGACGAAGACCAAGCAGAAGAAGATGAAGAAAATCCATATTGAAGACTAAAGCCTTCAATACCCAAATAATGTAATACAGGGGGGTGTTGGAAATAATGTCTATTCCATCATTTGGGTTATGTAAATGTATCCTCCAAGATACATACCTAGATTACTTCATGTGCAAGTTATCTAGTGACTTCATGCAATGTAATAAATGGACAAGTGTCAATGTGCAAGTTGTACATGTGCAAGGTGTCCTATGCACAGCTAGATAGAGTGTTGGGCAAGCATCCTATTTTGCATATATAAGGATGGCCTCTTAGATAGATAGATAGGACAGTTGGGGGACATCATCAGATAGCGTAGGTTAGTGGATTATGTTGTTCTATGTTCCACACCATTTATTGGTGATGGATATGATGTAGATCTGTAGCTTTGTTAATGGAGTGCTCACTTCCTCCATAGCTACATTGTAATATTTTATATGTTTTATATTTCAGCATACTTCAGTCATCTAGCAGATTTACTTTCTTGCATGTTATTCTGCATCTTGTGATTGTTATCTCTCATGGCTCATTCATCAAAAGCTAACACCAAAGAAACATATTTTGATGGTGACATTTTTTTTTATAATGCCAAGTTATGTAACTGAGAATTAGATTTTTTTTACTATAATTAGAAGTAGAGTAGGCTTGAATTTTACTATAAATAAGAGCTTTACTCATTGTAATGCTCCTTTAGCAATTTAAAGAGAGCTAGAGCTACTATTTAAAGGTAAAGGTAAAGTAGTTTTTGATGTCCATGTGATGATAAGCTGTATGAGACAACCCTAATAAAATATGCCATTTTTTTTTTCTTGATAGGAGAGTTGGTTACAACCACACTATTTTTACTAGCTGACAAGTGCAGGGTTCAAACCATAGGGATTGCATCCACCAAACCTATTATACCTCATTGTTTTATAACCCAACATGAAATGGACCAGCGATGCTCATGATTTGTACCAATATTGTTAGTCTGGCGCGCACTCAGAGGATTCACATTAGAATACTACCTTTGCAACATGCTTCTTCTAAGGTTTGAATAACAAAATATACCATTTACCTAATATATATTTATCCAATCAAACTTTGATTATCAAAGTATGGTGTACAACTCCCCCATTGGATTCAAACCTTGAACCTCCTAATTCGTGTTCCAACATCTTACCGTTAGGTCTACTTATTAATCAACTATGATCTATACTCCAATATTACAATCAATGAGAAACTAAGCATGGCATTCATGCATTGACTATGTTATGTAAAAAAATATTCATGAGTGTGTAGTGTTAGTGGCTCTGATCTTCCAACTCTTGTTAGTCCTTTTTATTATTTTCTATATGTAATCCAAATTTGATGCACTAAAGTTGTTTGACCATTGCTTCAGTGTCATTGAATCACACTAATATTTCTATAGTTATGGTCACATTTATTTATATATCTTGCTTATTTTTTTGCATCTTTTACTATACAAGTAGATTATATTAGTTAGACTAGCAAGGAACCATGATATGATCTTGCATAATAAAATAAAGGTAATAGGTCAACCAACCAAGTTAGTATGTCTCATTTAACCTCGAAAAGTGGCACAAGCACCAAAACTATCACATAGACTATGTTCTTAAGGAGAGGAAAACCACTAATTATTATTCAAGGTAAAGGTCAAGTAACCTAAACTAAACTTATACTATAAAAATAAAACCTTATACCATCACTTACACTAAGCAAACAAAATGGGGTATCTAAAGGCAAGGATCCTAAGGGTCATCAAGTGAGACAAACGAATAAGAAAAAAACAAAATTAGATGAGTAGAAAGGGGATAGCGAACAAGAGAAGTTAAGGAGGATGACCAAAATGAACTTGAAATATCCCTTTTTGACAAGTGAAGGCCAATTTGTTGTAACAAGGTAGTTTAGAAATTTTTTACCAAACAATAAGGATAATAACATTAATTTTAAGTGTAGATAAGATAAAGAAAACCCCCATTAAGGTTAACATATTGGAAACATTTTTATTACATGGGTAGAGGGATCTACTACAAGAGGCCCTAACCGAACAAAAGCGAACATATTCTAGGGCTGAATCAACTTAGTCTAAGTAGTTTATAGCTCAACCTAATATAGTCAAAGAGAAAAATATCACTATTGAAGATACAAAAAAGATATGAGTAGATGCCATATATGTTATTAATGCTCCTTTTCCATTTTACATTACATTGAAAATCAAAGGGTATTTGTTGCAAAGTTGTATAGCCAATTTAAGGGTTGTAGCAATAGTAGGTTCAAGAGTAGTTTATGATAATATGGGTCTAGCATACACTAGTATCACAAAGACACCAATTTAAATATATGGTATAGTGGTCAATATTGTATAAACCTTGAATTATTTTATGATGATATTATCTTGACATCCCAAGTTCGTTGTTGGACAAGAGGTTAATGTTTGGATTTACCTCTATATTTTGGCATGTTATTGTTTAGAGAATGGACAAGGAAACTATCTAGGAATGATTAATATACACATGAAGGTGCCAAGGGATGACAAGATTACCAGAATTGAGAATGAACCCCTTGTACGTACCTATTACATAAGCTAGATGACAACGAATCATTAAATTGGAATGAGCTATCTAAGTTTGTAGATGAACAATTAGAGGAAGGTGAACTCATTTCTAATAGAGAGATGATTAATTATATGATTAAAAAAAAATACAAGGAATATTGGTATGGGTCATTTGAATAGACATAATTAGAAAATTACCTAGTTTTTGAAGAGCTTGAAGTGATACGTGCATTGACTAAGAAACAAGTGTAAGGGGGCAAAGTGTCATGGATCATGAATTTTGATGGTGCAAGGAACCAACATGGTGTAGGTGCCTACATACATTTAGTGAATCCATAATGTGAATCTTTCAACTTCACTTGTAAAATTATTTTCAATCATATAAACAATATGATAGAATATGAGGCATTATGCATTGGTCCATGCAAAGTTGAAAAACTCAGAGTTAATCACCTAAACAATACTGGAAACTCTAAACTAGTGATAAACCAAGTCAATTTTGAAAATGCTATAAAAAGCAAACAAATGAAAGCATATAACACAAGGTATGGAACAAAATATCAAGGTTGATGAACTAGCATATCTAGCAGCATGGTTTGACCCCATGACTAGTGGATTAAACTTAAAGAGATTACAATACTATATTATTTTGATTATTGGCATGCTTTCAACAATGATGAGCATATTATAGATTTCATGATTAGAGAGGCTCAACATGCAAAAAATAGAACAAATATGGAGATGACATTAAATATGGTCTTATTAAATTAAATACCAATTAGCTGCCTAGGGAATTATTATATTAAAATGCTTATTTAACCCTAGTGATAGTTCTAAAAAGATAAGCTTGAAAGTGAAACATTTTTCCCATAAAACCATTGAGATCATGAAAGATAAATTCTTGCTATTAGGGAAAAGTTGCTCTAAAGAAGAGACAACTATGTTCAAGGAGCTATGTACCAAGTATAATGATGTAATTTCTTAGATATATGAAGATTTAAAAGTCTATGAAAATAAGGTAATTGATTATACAACTGACCTAGAGCTAGTGGTAAAACCATTCACACAAAAGCATAAGACGATGAATCCTAAAATTGAAACAGTGATAAAGAAAGAGTTGTTGAAGCTATAATAGACATAAATTATATTCCCCATCACTTGGATAGGTAATATGGTTCCTATAAGGAAGTAAAAATGTGATATATGACTCTGTATAGATTTCAAGAATCTAAACAAGATCTCATTAAAATATCATTATCCCTTGCTTCTTGTAACAACCCACATTTCCAACCCAAATTGGAAGAGAAATTTTTATTTTTGATCATAACATGTCTATCATCAATGTAAAGTTCACAATCAAGTATGTTTGAACCAACATCAATCAGGATAGCAAGTAACCAAGAGAATTATGACATGGTTAGTGTCAACTCTTGTGATAGGAGTGACCAAATCCTATCTAACCTTATGTTCCTTCATGATGCTTATTAATTCCTTTATTTAATTTTTTCTATCTCTCCTTTCATTAGGAATTTTAATTACTTATCTAATTGAATGTAATTTCAATATTACTTCCTAATTGATTTAGCATTCTATTCTTTTGCAACGGAATACCATGCATGTATTATTAAACAATACATAAAGATTGCTTCACTCATATCAAGACTATTACTTGAATCAAAGCATAAACCATTGCATCATATTAAAAGAGCCATTCATTGGAAAATAAATGCAACATCCATTATTAGATCTAATAAACCTCAAGTGCCAATATAAACCATTCTTACTTATTGAACATTACTTGTTAACAAAAATCATATAACACTTTAGTAATTTTTTATGAAAATGTAAATGCATCATCTCATTGGAAAGTAAATAACATTTAAATTCCATTTCATGCAACATCCACAATCTATCTAATTAACATCATATTATAAAGTAAGCTTAGCAGTCATGTACAACAACAATTGCAAACCATAAAATATAGGTACATAGCATATCCTGGGAAAACCCCAATGGGGAAAAACCCAACCTCAAAATATGTAAGCTCATATTTAATTAATATTTTTGTCTCAATCTACAATGATATAAAGAATCCTAAATATTCTTTTTGACCATCATTAAATACATGGCTATAGGATATTTCCATACATTCCTATTTTCAGGTCATCATTACAATTGAAACACATAAATGAAATGCTCACTGGATACATATAAATTGAGAAAGAAGAAAACCTCATGGTTTCCTCAAGAATAAACCTCGCATGCATTCTTCAAACCTTTATATCATTAGTCCATCTAACCTAATATTTTATACTGCAAGGAGAGACCCCATAATCTCTCCAATATTAGATTCTACATCTAATCTTCCTATGCTCATCCATATTTTCACAAAATGAATCCTTACATGTATTCATCACCAGATATATTTCTAAAGTACTATGTAATCTACATAATTACACACTTATAGGAAACCCTATATTTTTCTCAAAAATAAGTTCCTTATCCATTCTTCCCAAATTAGACATTTTTCCACCATATTATCACTTGATCTACCAACAAGAATGTATTATGATTCTCATAATCTAGTTAGTCACAAATTTGCCTTGTAATCTATCAAACAAGATTACCCTATAAATTTTTTCTGGTAATCTATCAAACAAGATTACTTCTCAATCATAAATTTGTCTTGTAATCTATCAAACAAGATTACACATTAGCTAGATACAAATTTGCCTTATTAGTTTGGGTTTTAAGAAAAATTATTTCACATTCAATCCATCAATTGATTAAATTCTAAAGATCAAAATTTTCCCTAGTCTTTATCTTGAGTTATATCCTTTTATTCACCAAATACTTATCAAATTTATTCTTCCAAATATTTGGTCAAGCATCAAATTTCCTTTCCAAAATTTGATCTAAAGTTATACACTATCAATTTGATCAACAATTGCATCTAGTAGTTATCAGGTCCACATGTTTCTATTTATTAATTTCACCAATCAACACATATCACATTCACCCCCTAAATTTGATCTTGGACTTCATTATATGGTTTCACAATTTTTGGCATAAAAGAATAGTTTATTCCCTCTTTTTTTAAAATTGGATTATAAATATAACCTTCAATTATTTATTTTAATCTTGGTGGCACAATTAGCTTACCAAATAGGTCACATATCCATTATTATTAACAAAAAGGATTTTTTTATTTTCTTCATGCAACTAATCAGTCAACCGACGAAGCTAACCACAAATAATTGGTCACCCAAAAAACCAAGATCAAGCACATGGAATACAAACCATTTGTCAAGTTAACACCAAGCCATCAATGCCTAGTCTCTCGGCTAGCATAACCGCCACTAGGTGCTCCCTTTTATAGGAGAACTTTTCTCTATTTAAAGTCCCCACATGCTCCCGTAGGGTGCATGTGGGACTATTTTTTTTAGCTCAATACAATATTTACTTTATATTAATCATCAGTTCATTCATTAGGGAAGTCAAACCATTAGCCAATCACAACAAGTCACATAATGGGTCATCATTTAATTAGGTGATTTAGTCTTTCGATGAGTTCCTCTAACTGGAACTGCCGACCACTGTGTGATGAGGCTCTCGACTACCATTAGGCAGTCAAGTGCTTAAGGGAGCCTTGCTCCCTATAAATTTCTTTGGGATCTCCACACGCCTTGCGTGGGACATTAATTTGGAATACTCTTTACAGATTTCATCTCTATGCAAATATGAATGCAAGTGAAAGTATGTTGAGTATGCAAAAAAATATAAAACGACTAAATCCTAATCGAAGCCTATTTTCGACCAATGATCATTATGTGTAGAATAAATATAGGATCTTCACAAGATTTCATCTATCTGAGATATCCAATAGGGTTATTTTTACTGTTGCAACACATGATATCCTTAGATGGTCAATTATCTACCTATAACTATGACTAAGACAATTTTTGAGTAATCAATTGGAACTTAAATAATGGCCAAGGTGGATACAAAAAAGGCATCACAACCCTAGGGTTTTACACAACATGGGTGACCTCATTTGGTGATGAATCTATCGTTGGTTAAGAGGACGATTTGATGATGGTGACTGTTATAGGGAAACTCACAATGAAGTATAGTAAATATCTTTACCTTCGATGAAACCACTAATACTAAGTTCATAGTCGGATCACGTGGACTAGTGATCAGTGAGAGGGATTTCAATATAAGGTCCAATCATTATCAAGACCACAAAGTTCCAATCCAAGCCTAGAAGATTTTAAAACATGGTCAAAGACTGATTTTTACTCATGTCTGCGCACATCGGACACCCTATTCTTGCATATTTGAACACATATAATGGATGTATACCCCACATGTATACTATGGTGGAAGCATTAGCTATGTAAAGGTTCTTCCACCCAATAAAGAAAATAGCCACTATGTTGTAGACAATGGCGGTTAGAGGCAGTGATATTAAGACTTATTAATCATTGGTTTGACTAGCGTCGATTTGACTCAATTACATTTTGTTTTACTGAAGGCCCCATTATTTTAGTGTAGAATATAAGTTATATTAACCGCCCATTCGAACCAATTTACAACCCCTAGAGTATCGTTCTCAATAGGTCGAAGAGAAGACCTTACCTAGACGGCTGCAATATGTTACACAAACCCTTAATGATCATTACTACGAGGGAAATTTTTAGTCTTTAAAACAGAATCCTCAATCGAGGTCAACCCAAAGTTTTAGACTGATAAAATATGAATATATGTACATAATATAATGGCACGAAGCAACCTAGATAAATTTGATTTCCTGCCTAGCCCTCATGCTTACCTCTTATTGCTTGCCTTCAACCTTCTCAAACCATTCTCCCAAGGTTACCCTTTCACAAAAGCCCTATTTAACTTTCTAAACTATTCAAAATCCCCTAATTGCCCTCCAAAACTCTCCAAATCAATTTTTTAGAGTGCAATTAGTTTAATTAAGGGTTTTTGTAGGAAGGATTAGGGTCTACAACCCTTTTAGTTAGGTATTAATTGCTCCCTTAGATCAATTAATAACCTTTTTAAAAGTCCTACTAGGGTGGACTATGACATACTACCCCCCTTGGATTAAACATAGTCCTCTGTGTTTCTCGCCAGTTCCTAACTTAGTTAATGCAAAAAATTAATAAAACTAGTCTTAGTTCTTTAAAAAATAGTTAGAACCATCATCCTTTTCCTTATTTCTAGTGTCTCGTTCTTGATGGTAAGCAACATATTCCATCCACGAGAGTACCTGGACTTGCAAGTACATAAACTATCAACAATACCATGTCCTTAAAGCAATAAAACATCCATATTGCATCAAAAATAAGTATTGAAAATAAATTTCATCATCAAATCAAAGCATTGAAACATATATCATTGTATAGCCAATGATAATAGAGTACTGCAACAATAGAATTACAAAATATTTTCATAGAGAAGACATGAAATTATGTTTTCATAATAAGTTAGACACAATATGTCTAATTAGATTCATCAAAAACTCTCACAAAGGAGTATCACACTATGTCTTGATAGCCCTTTTTATGAGTTAACCTGATATAAATAGGTGTCTTCAAAGACAAAGACATAATTTCATAAATCTCACTTCAAGATACCCATATATCTTGAAATCATTTTGGCAAACCATTACCAGTGCATCATCCTTGATGTCTGTTGGAAATATGAGCAAGTTTTGTTGTCATTGATGTTCAAGTTTAGTCGTTATTAATGTCATTAGGTGGATTTTACAAAAGGCAAGGAAAAGGTTAAACAAAATAGGGTATAATATTTATTTTAATATTATATGCCTAAAGCGGCCTAAAAGATTAAAAGGAAGGAGAAGCAGGTTTAAAAGGACATAATAATATTATAATATTCCGGGCTAAAGGTTGAAGTGAAGAAAAATGAGGTCCAAGGAGTCTTTAAAATATAAATCCTCAAAAGACCCATTTGATAGAATGTGAAGGTTATTATTTAATTTATTTAAATTAAAATATTTTAACCATAGGTTAAAATTTTAATTTAAATAAATATTAAAGGCGCCATAAGTCTAAGTTTAAAATTCGAATTGGAAAGCGTCGACGTTTTGGAGTACATAGCAAAGGATATAAAAGGGGGAAATATTTTTTATTTCAACCCATCCATGCAATTCGAATGCCCAAGAGAGAAAAATATTTCATGCACTGAAGAGAAGAGAAGAGGATTTGCATGTGTTGAAAATAAAAAGGGCAGACCTTGTAATAAGACAAAGTGGAGCATTAAAAATCTCACCAAGTGCTTGGTAGTGCAAGCGACGATCAATGGCTGTTTAAGGTATTTGTGCAAGGTAGGTCAGGGGTTTGATTCACGTCCCCTTCATTTTGAGTGTGGCAAAGATTTTCATTTATTTTTAGAATGCGTTGAAGAGCAGGGTAAAAGGTGCATCGTGCACCTTTAGTTTTGTCTTGGGCATGTGGCCCAACGAAAACCAAGCCTTAGGGCTTAAGCACCATGGCGATGGTTGGTCACGGGTTCGAGTCGAGCGTAGTTGTGAGGACATTATTTTTTATTGTGGACCATCGTCTAAGGTAAGCGGTTATTTTATTTTTGCCAAGGTGTGAATAATGTTAGGGGGCCACATGATTTTTGATGGTGCTTTGATTAATTCTTGTTAAGGTAAAATATAGGGAGTCATAAGGGAGTTAAAATATAAAAATTATTACTTAGCATTTAAAAGTAGAGATTGGAGATATAAGGTGTTTGAAAGGAAATTAATTGTGTTGAATATTATTGTGTGAAGATTGGAGTTAAAAGTGTTAAACAAAGGAATTAATTTTTATTTTTGATAAGTGTGAAAATTGGGTTTATAAAGTGTTTTCAAAGAAGTTTTGATTGGTTATGATTTGGATATTATTTTTATTTTGTATGGTGAAATAATTATTGAAGAAAATATTTGAGTGGAGACTTTGAGATAAATTGTTGCTATTTAACAAATCTCCACTCAAATATTTCCTTCAATAATTATTTCACCATACAAAATTATTAGCTCTCAAGTACACCTTATAATCTCCAAACTTCATAAATTAATATTCAAATCATAACCAATCAAAACTTCTTTGAAAACACTTTATAAACCCAATTTTCACACTTATAAAAAATAAACATTAATTTTCTTTGTTTAACACTTTTAACTCCAATCTTCACACAATAATATTCAACACAATTAATTTCATTTCAAACACCTTATATCTCCAATCTCTATTTTTAAATGCTAAGTAAAAATTAAAATATTTAAACTCCCTTATGACTCCCTATATTTTACCTTAGCAAGAATTAATCAAAGCACCATCAAAAATCATGTGGCCCCCTAACACTATTCACACCTTGGAAAAATAAAATAACCGCTTACCTTAGACAATGGCCCATGATAAAAAATAATGCCCTCACGACTGCGCTCGACTCGAACCTACGACCAACCGTCACTGCGGTGCCTAAGCCCTAAGGCTTGGTTATCGTTGGGCCACAGACCCAAGACAAAACCAAAGGCACACGATGTACCTTTTACCCTGCTCTCCAGTGCCTTTAAAAATAAACAAAAATATTTGCCACACTCAAACTGAAGGGGATGTGAATCGAACCCTTGACCTGCCTTGCACAAACGCCTTAACCAGTCGTTGATCGCCGCTTGCACTACCAAGCGCTTGGTGAGATTTTTAATGCTCCACTTTGTCTTATTACAAGGTCTACCCTATTTTTTTCAACATATGCAAATCCTATTCTCTTCTCTTCAGCGCACAAAATCTTTTTCTCTTGGGCATTCGAATTGCATAGATGGGTTGCAATAAAAAATATTTTCCCCTTTTATATCCTTTGCTATGTACTCCAAAACATCGACGCTTTCCCATTCGAATTTTAAACTTAGACTTATGGCGCCTTTAATATTTAATTAAATAAATTTTTAACCTATGGTTTTAATATTTTAATTTAAATAAATTAAATAATAACCTTCATATTCTCTCAAATGGGTCTTTTCAGGGTTTATATTTTAAATACTCCTTGGACCTTTTTTTTTTCTTCACTTCAACCTTTAGCCCATAATATTATAATATTATAATATTATTATGTCGTTTTAAACCTACTTCTCCTTCCTTTTAATATTTTAGGCCACTTTAGGCATATAATATATATATTTTTTGACTTTACATGGTGGAATCGGTAGCAGCCACGAATTCGGGTAGGCTGTCCAGCTTTTTATGGCCATCACAGTATTCTGTGCTATCCGCCCCAGAAGCCGCCACATAGATCTTCATGCAGTACGCCCCTATAACCACCATGCCACAATAATTTTAAACCTTTTACACCGCTGAAAGCACCAGGAAAGGGACAAGCGTTCAGTCCGACGAGGCTCGAGATTTGAACCTTGGACCTCCGCCCCCCTTATGGATTTAGGCATATAATATTAAAATAAATATTATATCCTATTTCTTTTAACCTCTTACTTGCCTTTTAGAAAAACCACCTAATGACATTAATAACGACTAAACTTGAACATCAATTTATTGACATCAATGACAAAAAAACTTGCTCATATTCTTTAATAATTCAAAGGCAATTAATAATTCTCCCAACTTGCTCTGTGAAATGACAACAAAACTTGCTCATATTCTTGAGAAACAACGTCCATTAAAGAAATCTTCTCAAGTTCCCTTGTCAAAGTTTCTATATCTCTTGTTTCTTCTATGGCTGAAATATTTTCACTATACCTCTTAGGAAGTGATATTAAAACCTTTTGACAAACATCTGATTCTTCAAATTTAAACCCAAGTCCTTGCATGGAGTTAACAACCTCATCCACATGAAGTAAGTATGTAGCAATGTTTTCCTCATCATTCATTTTGAGGTCTTCAAATGTTTTCTTGTGATTTTGCAATTTTGCCATCTTGACCTTTTTGTCTCTCTCATATATATTTTTCAGCTTATCCCAAATCTCTTTTGTTGATGTGCAATGCATAACTTTTACAAACTCTGATTCACGCAAACCATTTAAGATTCTATTAATTTCCTTTGAATTATTCAGTTGTAGGAGCTTACCATATTTATCTGTAGGTGGAGTAGCTGGTAGTATGTACCCATCCTCAAATGCTTGCCATATATCATTTACTAGTGCCATTAGGTAAACCTTCATTCTTACACTTCAAAATGCATAATTGTTCCTATCGAAAAATGGTACCTTATTTCTTGAAGATCCACTCTGAGAATCCATGTGTTCCTGTAAGTTTTTCCTTCAAGCTGTTAAACTCTTCCGAAGGAACCCGCTTTGATACCAATTGAATAACACAAGCTTATACTGAGTGGGGGGGTGAATAGTATAAGATCAAATTTGACTTTTCAAAATTGAGTGAGCCTTCATGTGCATGATTAGGGTTTGTGGAAGAACATGAGTATCATTGTTATGTGAAATTGAGAACTATCTTGAGCTAGGGTTTGTGAAAGATCATGAGTATCATTGTTATGTGAAGTTGAGAACTATCTTGAACTAGGGTTTGTAAAAGAACATGAGTATCATTGTTATGTGACATTAAAACTATCTTGAGTCAAGGTTTATAGTGTGAGTTGTTGGAAGTAAAGTGAAACACTTGGTTAGGGTTTGTAAGCAAGTTGTGTTTCATTGAGTGGATGCTTTGAGTGAAGTTGATTGAGCATTATTGGTTGAGAGCATTGGAGTGATAGTTCAAGATTTGTGAAACAAATTATTCTTTATTTCTGAATTGATTTGAAAGTGATTGAGTGATTTGTGAGTGTGAAACATATTGAGTCTCTTACCATTATCTATATGTTTCTATGGTTAAACAAGATTCTGAGTGAAACTTTTTTGTGTGATTGAAGAGGTTTTCTGAAAGAGATTAAGTTGAGTTTTTGTATGCAAGTTTTGCAATTGATTTGAATAAGCTTTTGTGAAATCTTGTGAAAATGTTTGAGTAAGTCCTAAAGGGGACTTAAGGATAAATTTAGGCAAGCTTTTGTGTAAGCTTGTGAGAATATTTGTATAAGTCTTAAAGGGGACTTAAGGACAAATTTATGTGAGCTATTGTGGAAGCTTACAAGCATATTTGAGGTAAGTCTTGGTGAAGACTTGTTGAGCAGATTGGACAAGTTCTAGAGAGGATTTTTTGGGCAGATTTGAGGTAAGTCTTGGTGAAGACTTGAGGATAAATTTGAGGTAAGTCTTGGTGAAGACTTGAGAGCATATTGAGCAAGTTCTTGAGAGGACTTGTGGATAGATTTGAGGCAAGTCTTTGAGAAGACTTGAGAGCAAATTTGATTGATTTATTTGTTCAAGCTTTGAGTTAAGTCTTGGGATAGATATAGTAGAGTTAGATTTGTGATTGGATCAAGCTTTGTGTTAAGGCTTGAGGATATATTTATGCTAGACCAAAGGACAATGTTTAGTACAATTTTGAGATAGAGATTGAGCAAATTTATGCTAGACTGAAAGATAGTGTTTAGTGCAGATTTGAGACAAAGATTGAGCAAATTTATGCTAGACCGAAGGAAAATGTTCAGTAAATATTTGAGATAAATATTGATTAGATTTATGCTAGACCGAAGGATAGTAGTTAGTATAGATTTGAGATAGAGCTTGAGCAGAGCTAAGAGCAAGCTTTGGAGGTGATAAGGTAAAGGACATTAGTCTCCATTGGATAGAGATCCATTAGCCAGGGTAGTGATGACAAAGGTCTTATGAGTGAGGACAAGAGTATTCAGTGGAGAGATATCCACAAGCCAGTGTAGTGGAGGTAGTAGTATTCTAGAGGATCACCAACCTAGAGAGATCCCCCCTCTAGGTTAGATTAAACTAAATTTTGACAAAGCATCTAAAGGAAATTTTAAGAAGGTTAAAGTTGAGGGTGTTTTTAGAAATGAAAAGGGAGAGATTATATTTGCTTTTCTCAAAAACTTGGGTGTCCAAACCAACCATTTTGTGGAAGCCAAAGCTTTATTTCGAGGATCTGCATTGTTGGGTTTTATAGATTGCAAAAAAGTTGTCATTGAAGGGGATTCCTTAAATATCATCAACTTGGTGATGGATTCTCAAACCCCTAGTTAGAGTATAGTAAACATGATAGAGGAATACAAAAGAATTCTCTAAACCCTTGAAGATGTCCAAATTAAACACATCTTTAGAGAAGGTAACATATCTACGCATGTCTTAGCCAATATAGGGCTGCACAAAGAAGGACTGTCAATTTGAAGGGAATACTTCCCTCAAGGTCTTACTCTGTTGAGTAATGGTATTTAAGTTGTTCTCTCATTTTAATTTAACTCCCATTTTCAAGTACCTATCTCCTAGTTTCAGGTGTTTGTATCCTAATTTTAGGTGCCTATCTCCCATTCAACGAAGCCTATCTCCCAGTTTCAAGTGTCTATTTCCCAGTCAAAACACATAGAGACTTTTTGATCAAAGACATTCATAGTTTTCAATGATGAAAACTATTTTAAAATATATATGTATCCCACAACTTTTATTTAAAATTATTGTTTAATTATTCTCTTTTTGTGAGCTATCCAGATTCTCTGACATATAAAATATTACGAACCTGGATAGACAGTAGGGAAGATTTGTAAAATTCAGCAAGTAGATAAGAAAATATGTAGTCTTGTCGTATTAGTTAATCTACGTGGAAAATAGAAGATCTGGGCAGAGGGCTCTGGCAACATGGCAGTGTCAACATGTTGGTGTGATGCTAATTGTCTTAAAGAGGATTTGTAATGTAAGTGTAGTGTTGGTTGTATGTGGGTATTTTGGAGCCTTTAATATTGTTGGATTTGATGGAAGGATATGAGCATTGCTTAATTACATGGTTGGGCGGTCAAGAACTGGCAAAACCTACAGATAGTTTTATTGCAGCCATCTGTAATTTTTAAAATAAAATTGTAAGTCGTGTGCTCTATATAATAGCATCACATACACACTAAAACTTTAACTTTTGGTTGGGGCCTTTTGAGGCTCAAGATTTTGGCCTTGGTGGGCTAGTGCACAACCATATTTTAGCGAGATTTGTAACACCACATATTTAATATAGAAATGGTTGCTTTTGTGTATATTTAGTTTGGGAGAATTTCATGAGTTCGCACCAACCATACCTCCTACAGTTGTTGTGGCATTTGTTTTGTTTTCGTGTGTGTTGCACTGCATGAACAAATTTAATATAGAAATGGTTGCATCTGTGTATATTTAGTTTGGGAAAATTTTATGGGTTCACACCAACCTTACCTCCTGCAATTGTTGTGGCATTTGCTTTACGTTTCTCATTGTGCGGTGGATCAAACAACCATTTTTATTTTGGTGCAATTGCCTCTTTCTTCTTTTTTATTTTTGTGTTTGTTTTGCTTTTGTTGTATTTTGTTGTTTTTTATTTCCTCTCTCCATTTTCTCCCGCAAGTTTTTTTATCAAGTTAGTTTAAGTTTTTTATTTTTGTTTGCAAGAGCTAGCTCTCTCTGGAGGTTTTTCCCTCTCACGCAGTCCTACATGAAAGGAAGATTCCCATGTGGATGTTGTACATGGTTGCATATGTAGGCATACATTTTCAAACATCAATAGAAATCAATTAAGGCTCCATAGGCTTTAGCCAATCCATTCCAAGGATGATATCAAAAGCATTAAGGGGGCTACATACAAATGCTAGTCGATTCCACTATTAGGTAGGAATATCCAGGCATCAAACAAACACTAGTTAACTGAATAAGTTTATCCAGACCCATATTCTACCTTCCACCCATTTACCAAAAATATAGATATTTTCGACATATCCGTGATTATACTAGTGAAGAATCAAACTATTTGTAGCATTATTTATATTTTTACTAAATAATTTACCTTTCAAAAGCATAAAGGTGGCTTCTCCATCTAGATTTGAGTTTCTAATTGTGGCTTATCTGTCTATATTTGAATTTCCAGTTGTCACATGGGGTTGTTTTTCTTATGCTTTCCTTTGGTCCATTCTTAGAGAACATTTACTAGCATAATGTGGTCCTCCACATATATAGCAACCTATATTTGGCGCCTGATATTTTACTTCCCTATTTTCATCAGTAACCACTTTATGATCTGATCCACTTATTTTTTGAAGGAATGGTTTCAAAATATTTTTATTCTTAATTCCTTTATTTGTAGATCTTATTCTCAGCTTTCTCTTACTATTTTTGCCTCCAAATTTTTGATCAAGTGCTTTCATTATCTTTTGTTGTTGCTCCATTTTCTCTGTTAGCGAATTAATTGTAGATATAAGTTGTTCTATATATCATTGGAAATTTTTAATTGTAGATGTAGGGTCATCCATTTATCCTGACCATGACAAGAGCTATGTCAAGTTTTAATTTTTAAAAAGAAGATATTCCCTCTAGTATTTTATCCCTTAATTGATCAGCCAAAATAGTGTGCAATACCTGTTTGACCAAATCAACTTAAGGTTCCTAGACAATTAAGTCTTCTTGCAAAAGTAGCAAATAAAGTTAAGGTTGAACTTAGGTTTTATTTCACAAAGGTATTGTCCTATGACCTAGGCTCTGATACCAATTGTAATAACCCAGTATGACATACTGATTGTAAGAACCCATTATGACTCATAGGTTCAACAAACTAAACCTACTGATGGGGAAAGGTTTATCCAGGGTTAAAAAAATCATTTTAGTTTTTAATTTTGGTTATCAATGCTTAGTACTGTTATCAGTACTAAGCATTGATAACCACATTTAGGTTATGGCTGCTGTAGACGGCCCCCAAGTGGACGAGATTGGCCAAATCCTGTAAGAGGTGCCTTGAGTGGTTCCTTCTTTCTCACCCTCTAACTTGGTGTGAGACGCTAGAAATATATCTTGGGGTTATCCTCTAAGACCCATAACACTTAGAGGGAAATACTTTCTTCCCCATCCTTAACATGTTACCATTCTTGAGTTTAGTTCAACTCATTTGTTGTCAAAATAACAAGTAAGATTATATAGCGTAAATTATTTAGTGTTTAGTCGATGACCACATCCCTAGATCATTGTTTAGCACCATGGAAACAATTAAGGCCATTCCATTCTCTTTGCATTGGTCATGGTCTCACTTGACAAAATTGTAAATAATGTGATGGATTATCCGTGAAATCTAGCATAGAGTCTCTTAATTCTCCCACCAAGATTCACTATTCAACAATTTTGTACAATGCCCAAGATGGACATCGCGTACTGCCCATCCTTAACTACCATTCTTGAAATATTGTTTAATGCCTTCACACTATTCAACGGTACTAGGTGTCTTATTTTATTCGATTGTTCATCCTTTCGGTGAACCAACCATAGGTAAAATTTGGGTTTGGGGGTTAAATAAATTCTAATTCCATCTATCTTACCTTTTTTTTTGAATTTACATGGTGGAATCGCTAGCTGCCACGAATCTGAGCAGGCTGTCTGAATTTTACGACTGCCATAGTATTCTGTGCTGTCTGTCCTGAAAGCTGCCACACAGATCTTCGTGCAGTCTGCCCCTATAACCACCATGCCACAATCATTTTAAATCTTTTACGCCATTGAAAGCACCAAGAAAGGGACAAGCGTTTAGTTCGACGAGGCCCGAGATTTGAACCTTGAACCTCTGTCCCCCTTACGGAGTTTGGTCAGACCAGTTCATCTACACCTCAGACCTTCTAGGGTTTGGTCGGACCAATTGGTCTACACCTCATACCTTCTACCTTACCTTTTGTTAAAAAATGGTATGAAAACTTATTTCAAAAGAAAAGTAAATTTTCAATACTCAATTAATTTGTTTTTAAATTAATGGAAAAACGACATTCCTTAGAACATAAAGGTCTCTATTAAACAACCTAAGAATATCTTCTTTATTAATAAAACATCTTAAACATTTTTTTTTTTAAATATCTAATATATTTTGAAAAGCAACACCTTTATTTTATTAAAAAAAAAAGACTAATGAGAAAAACATAACTAATTTAAAGCAAGATAAAATAAAGTATAGAATAAAATTTGCAATCTTGAATTCTTAATACAAAGCATAACAAGAGCTACATTTTATTGTTCTTTGATTTTAAAAAATCAAACAATTCATAATAATATAAAGAGCTGCAGTTTGTTATTTTTTATTTTTATAAAGTCAATCAAGGGATTACTTTAAAATGAGCTATCCTTTATTGTTCTATTGCTTTTAGTAATAAATTAAAGAAATTTAAAACTAATATTTTCAAATTTAATAATTGCAACTTGGCAACACAGCATTTCAACTTTAAAAAAGTAATAGTTCTTGGCAAAACAATATTCCATTAATCCGAAGAGGATTATCAAGAAAAACAATAAATCCAATTTCACAATAAGAAATCGATGTTTATACAATAGAAAAGTGTCTTACTTTTATAAAGTTTAAAAATGTTATCATTCAGATTAGATAACCCCTAATCTTGGTATATATAAATATAAATATACCATTTCATATTCTTTATTTTAAAGAATATATTCAACTGAATGATATTACACTTTTGAAAGGAAGATACAGCAATAGATTACTCGGTCCAAAATATTTTCTTGAAAAGACCATTGCTATGACTTTGTCTAATAAGATGTAGCTTGATTTTTTTTTTGGTGGTGGCCATAAGGCGTAAACAGACTGTGACCACGAGGGAACCATTACATAACATATCCGCAACATGTGAGGCGAGAGAAAGATGTAACTTGATTTAGTGATCCATTTTTTTTTTTTGCGTGTCTGAGTTGATGATGTGATCCAGGATCAAAATGGCCATGGAATATGAATGCAAGCTAAATAATGCATTTAAAAGAAAGCATTCAACTAACGTTCATTGTAACTAAATTTTGTAGATAGCAAATATTATACTCTATGTTGTTCTCATATGTCAAGTTCCAGCCATTAACTACATTTAAGATCGTAAATATCCATATAACATAATGGCTTTATCAAGGAAGGAATATCAATCAGCCAAACAATAAATTTTCAACCTTTAAAAATTGTATACGGAAGATATCCGAACTTTGATCTTTGTTTCATCCAAGCCATACAAAAAAAAAAAAAAAAAAAATATATATATATATATATATATATATATATATATAAATATATATAATGGCTGATAATGAAAAATGAATAGCAACCGGCTCTTTGTTTCATCCAAGCCATACACAGAAAATAATTTTAAACATACACAATGGTTGATGATGAAAAATGAATAGCAACCGGCTCTTTGTTTCATCCAAGCCATACTCAAAAAATAATATTAAACATACAGAGTGATTGATGGTGGAAAATGAATAGCAACCGGCTCCTAATAACCTTAAAAGAGACGCTTGACAAAGGATGTCAAACGTAAAACCAACTACAACCTGGCTTAAACTTTTAACATGAGTACCCAAACCGAAATTGGATAGAGAAAACAATTGATTACCAACAAAATCAAAGCAGGGTAATTCTAGAAACAATTCTGGTTCAAACACTATAATATATTATTGTTTTCTACTCTGAATAGCTAATTATAATTTAACATTCTTCCAGAGTCTAAATGCTAAATATACGAGAAGATTGACCAACCTTGTGTAGCTGAATTTGTCTCCTTAGCCTCGTTGTCTTTGTGGCCTCTCTAGACGATATTTTGCCCACCTCCTCATTGCCTTCTTTTTAAAAGAAATTTTGAGGAAGGGTTACTAACCAGCTGGATTTGCATGTGTAAAGCCATATTTCTCATGCTTTTCCTGTTACATGGCCCATCAAATAGGTTGCTTCATTATACTACAATTCATTTTCATTTTATTTCTTATTTATTTAAATTAAATTTTATTTATTTATTTTAGGATTTTATATAAATATATATGTTATTTTTTTTTTTTTTAGTACTCAATCAAATTAGAATTTATTTCATTTAAATTAAGTATTCATAGCTAAATCTTTAACAATTAGAAACCCAAACATATTCTTAAGAAAAGCATTTAACAACAATTACACTAAATCCACCTTCGTAGCGGTGAGGAGAAGGCGAGCTTGGCCCTGTTGAACAGGTGTTCCACAGTTCGAACCTCGACGATACAAAGAGAGATATACGATTGGATTAAAACCCAAAGAAAAATTTCCTGATGGAGTTGTTGGAACAGGTTGGGGGATTCTTGGTCAAAAACCCCGACTTCTTAATATTACTATTTTTAATCCGCCTTTGTAGTGCAAGTGGTGAGGAGAAGGCGAGCTTGACCCTGTTGAATAGGAAGTCCATGGTTCGAACCTCGGCGATACAAATGGGGATATACGGTTAGATCAAAACCCAAAGAAAACTCCTTGGTGGAGTTGTTGGAACAGGTTGGGGGATTCCTGGTCAAAACCCCCACTTCTTAATATTACCATTTTAATCCGCACTAGGTATCTTACTGGCAAGTTCCCTCAATCCTCGGAAGGAGGTTTGGGGTTCAAGCCTGGCAGCCTACGCCGGATACAAACCCCCCTCCCCCCCGGCTAGCTTGGGGAACAATTTTCTTTAATATAAAGGTTTTGATCCGCACTAGGTACCTTACTGGCAAGTTCCCTCAATCCTCGGAAGGAGGTCCGGGGTTCAAGCTTGGCAGCCTACATTGGATACAAAAGAAATCCCAGCTAGCCTGGGGAACGATTTTCCTTAATATAAAGGTTTACGATTTGGGCTTTGGCTCTTCTTCAGGAGGTCCAAGGTTCAAATCGTGGCATGGGTGAGGGGGTGGGTGTGTGTCTCCCTGGTGGAGTTGTTGTAACAGGTTGGGGGATTCTTGGTCAAAACCCTCGCTTCTTAATATTACCAAAAAAAAAAAAACAATTACATTAAATCTATATGAATGCATTTATTTGAAAGTTTTGTTATCCCTTGGGCCATTGGTGAACATTTTGCCGTCAGGGCTATATCTGCCCATTGACTATTGGTAAATACTTCACCGTCATCATTTCCCACTTTCAAATGATTATGATTATGTACCTGCAATACAAAAATCCATCAGCAATACCTTGTCCAAAACATTAAAGCATATAATAACAATTTGATTAAAAATATTTATAATAGCAACCAAAACTGCCCGATGTATTTCAAAGCTTACACTTAAACTGCCCCATGTGACTGCATTACCAAATTTTGTGATTGCTTGTAGATTTTTTTTCTCCTTTTTGATTGACTTCACTACTGGAAGTGGATTCACTAGGAGACTATGAACTCTAGTATTCACTTCACTCTTCACATATTAATCAAAAAGATTGTGGCTAGTATGTTTTGATAGAGAAGGCAAATATCTATAACTTTCACATCATCAAGAGGAAACAAACCTAAGAGCCATAATAAAAAGTGAAAACTTTACTTGATAAAATGGAAGGAAGTACAAAGACAAGAGGACTTGGATGACATTGCAGATAGACATGCAATTGTTGGTCCCACATAGGGGTGGCATGCCCAAGGAGGGGCATAGATATATGTTGAAGAATTTATAATAAATTCAACCCCAAAGAATCAATCGAGAGGATTGTTCCATTAGAAAGTTTGGCCAAACTAGGATTCAAGGAATCATTATGTTCATAGTATGCATGAATTGATTATTTCATGTAGATAGAATGCATTGAAATGATTGCACAATTATGTGTGTCTGGACTTTATGGTTTGAGGATGCATTCTCTATGTGTTAAGCCGCATGGTAGTGTGACATCATGTAGATGGATTAGCACATCCACAAGTTCAATTTTTTTGACATGCTATAGTGCTATGTATCTGATATCCTAGTTAAAGGGTCAATTCTTCAAGTAGGAAATAGAACCAAAGAGGAATTCTAGGTGAGAATGGTAGTAAATCACTCCAAAGATGCTCTCCCTCCTCTCACACTCCATAGATAAAAACTAATAAGCATCAATGATATTTTATGGCTCATGGACACTTTTCATATAGTTTTCTGTCTATTGACAAGCAATACTGGTTGAGATCACTAAGGGGTGGCTCAAGCCAAGGTTGATTGTCAACAAACATAAAACCAGTCAAAATGTAAATTTGAATTTTTACCATATATTCCTTAATATCATGTTTGTAACATCTGAGGTGCTTCTTTTATGAACAAAACAACTTGATGCAAGATTGAGTACTTCAAAATTTGTAAGGTCCATATGTGCTTTTTGAGTGGTAAACCATTAGCCATATGTGTGAAGGCACTTGTCTAGCTGTAACTATTCTGAGTACTTGTTCCAATAAACTGTTCTCCATGTATTGGACACTTGCCTCACAAAACAACATAAATGTGGAATAGCTATATATCGATCATTTACAACCATTTGTATGGGCTTGTAAGTATGACTGTGTATTGCCAAACACTAGATGTAATGTTGTTCCTTAAGGATGTGGATTTTTGCTTGCGAATGTTCATTTCTGAGTTAAATACTCATATGAGTTTGTAGGTTGCTCTAGAAAAGCATTGAGAGGAGTGTTTTTCATTTGTAGAATCCTTGTTGACATTTGAATTTAATGGCTGCATAATAGATTATTGTACCTTGTTGCCTAAGAGGTTATGATTGCAACACTTTTTAGTTCTACGTTGAATGCATTGTAACTATTTAATGATGGAAAAAGGTATTTATGTAGCTTATTTTGGCCAAGAATAAAGATATTATATGTTCATTTGATTTGTATTACAATATAATCCACCTTCAATTTTGATAGGTATTTGTATTGAAATGTGTGTTGTTGATTTTACCCATAATGAATAAGGGAATGATTTCAATTGTATGCCATTTAATTGGTAAAATATTTGTATTTTAAAATTGTGCTGCTGATTTTGCCAAGAATGAATAAGTGAATGATTTCAGTAATATGCATTGTATTGTACATTCTCAATATGATGTAATCTTGAACTATGATGCTGTCATGGTGTTAATTAAGTAGGTCCGAAACTAATTTTTTTGAATCTAATCAACATAAGTACCACTTTACATAAGTCTGGCTGCAAAATTGAACAATGTCACTCTCTGCATGTTGTAAAAAAACTAATGGTTAAGTCATATGTTGATGTCTAGCAACCAATGAATGCTTGTTGATGACTATTTTGGAATTATTAGTCCTTCCTTGCTGCACTTGTGAAAATATGACATGAGTTGAGGCAAAAATTCCTCATATAATGATCTCTAAACTAGTATAATTGATAAATGGATTGAAGTGTGTTGTTGCTTACCTTCATGGATAGGAGATGCTTGAATTTGTTGCAATTCAAAGTTTAGGATCCTTTTCAGTTCATATAACAACATTATGATTCAATTGCATGTATGAGGAATGGAAGAATTATATTTCTCATTGTTCTCCATCTGAACTACAAATCTGATTGGCTTGCTTGGGAAGCACTTCCCACAAAGTGATTAAACTATGACCAAGAGATGTTGTAAGCCTCACCTCTAGCTGCTAGTGAGGGAAGGGATGAGGTTGTAGGAAGTTTCCTCATTCTTGGGTAAACACGTTTAATCTTAAACTGGTCTTGAAAAGAATCAAGACAACCAGGAGTTATTTGGGCCTTTATATAAACTTATAGCACCTTGCCAGTATCAAGATAGAGTTGAATGTGGGGACCAATATAGGTCAGTCATCTGAAGTTACTTCTCAGGGAGTTAACAAGAATGGGTTAGAATATGTCAAACAAGGAACACCCAATTACTCACATGGTATGATTATTCGAGAGGTATGGGTAGGTACTCCCTCACAAGCAATCATTTACGAGTTGATAAAATAATGACATGTTCAACTCCA
Organism: Wollemia nobilis; assembly: GCA_028583015.1. Taxonomy (NCBI): domain Eukaryota; kingdom Viridiplantae; phylum Streptophyta; class Pinopsida; order Araucariales; family Araucariaceae; genus Wollemia; species Wollemia nobilis. The sequence continues at coordinate 2,762,534 of JAQPPZ010017096.1, forward strand.
CTTCCAATAAAGGCAATGTTCAATAGTGTCGTAGGATAGTCAGTGATGGGTTTTTGACTAAGACACAAATGGAAATTTGAAGTTCAATTTAGAGGCTAGAGTGATAGACCAATCGGAAGATTCATCAAACAATATCTAGGTCTCAAAGATAGTGATTGATTGATTATAAAATGGTGTTCATTGATGTCGTTGGATGTAAACCACTCCTTAATAAAACACCTGTATGTGTTTATGGTTGTGTGATGACTGGACTTAGCCTAGTGGTAAGTCATTGATGTGGATGTTATGGTGTGCAATTGTGAATTTTTTTTGGGGTTCAACCCAAGGAATGCGGTTGTACCAACCAACCTCTCAAATTATCGATTTCACTAGGTAATGATACAAAATGAGTTCACTCTTGATACATATAACTAATAATTTTACCAAATCATGTTAAAGGTCCCACCTTTGGGGTTTTTTAGGTACCTATTATGTTTCGTATTTACAAATAATTTAACAATACAATGAAAAATACCTTCAAATTTTGGTCTCTGTTTATCTAAGACCACATCCATTCCTTTGAAGCAATCACTTTTGATTTTTAAAATACCTAGAAAATCTTCAAACTTTTGAGGGATTAATTTTTAGACTTGTGGTTGCCAACCACCACACATTTAAACTAAAATACAAAAGAACTTGAGCTAGACTTCATAGTAATCAGTCACCATTAGTGATGAACAAGACTCTTCAACAACACCTACACAAGAATTTATTTGATATGACAAAAGTATAACTTTAGTTTTTGGACATGATACTTTAAGAAATAATTTAACTCCATACACATTCAACAACCCCCAACATGGCATATTGACTACCTTTGTTTCATTCAAAATCAAACAAACACTTATGGTAGTCTTACCAACATACCGTAAAATGCTTGACATAACGCATGCTTCTCTTAAACGCGGACTTGGTAGAGAAAGGCTCCAGACTTGGCTTAAAGAAATAAGACTTCATGTGCACCACTTTTCATTTTTCCACACTCATATGGATGGGACACACATAGCCAATTTTGCCATACCATATGAAGTGAAGAAACACATCGCCTTAATTTCCATGCAGCATTTTTTTTAACCCACATAGTGCATGTAGTTTGAGCGCTCCTTCAGTTAAGATAAAAAGTGCTTTTGTTGCTCCATGCTCAGCAGGAACACAACATTATCCTAGATGAATTGTATGCATAGGATATCGACACATATAATCAACACCCTCCCTTATGTTAGACTTGTTGGTTCAAGGAGTATTACAGAGAAATAACTATAGCTGGGAAAGTTTTTGTTAAGAGTTATGAAATTGCTAAAATGAAAGCTTGATGAAGATATCTATATAGGAGCTAAATGAGGTCCTGATGGATTTCTTGTAATTTTATTTCAAAATTTTTGGGATATATTAAATAGTGATATGTTGGTTTTGTAAGGTTTATTTAATATAGTAGAATCTAAAAGCATGTTATAGAAGACTTTTTACACAAGTAGTTTATTGTTTTATTGTCGGGTTAATTAAGATTAATTTGTTGGAATCTATGATAATTTATGTGTTATTATTAGTTGCTCCATTTGATGCACATACAACATTAGATTGGTAGTATTGCAGGTTATACAAATAGTCTTCTATTTATTTGTGATAGATCAGAGAAACAATGATTCCATCAAGGGGCTAACTGGGCTCTAGAGAGTTAAATTGCTACACTACAACAAATTTCTATTTTTTGGATAGTTTGTGGCTTTGTTATGGCATATGTGGTTGGTCTGAGACTGATTGATGCATGTTGATCATGATTATGAATGATTTTCAATCTGGTTAGTGGCTTTGTAATGGTATGTGTGATAGGTCCAAGAATGATTGATGCATATAATCATGATCTTGAATGGCTATCAATTGCTCCTTAATTGTATTTCTATTTAGGATTAAGGAGCTTGTATTATATCATATAATTATGTAACCCTCTTATTTCAAAAATCCATAGAACTAATTGATTGTGGGTGGTTTGTGGATTTTTTCAGGTTTATTCTCTTCATACAATAGCTATTCTATTTTGGAAGCATAGCTAGTTATGGGTGACAAAAAAGTGTATTCTCTAAAAGATACAAATGGTGAGATTGTGGTTGTAATTAAGCATAAGAGTGTATGCACACTTGCTGATATTTGAACAGAAGTTGATAGATATAATATTTTAGAATATCCATTTGAGTTTATTAGTGAAGTGGGACATCCTATCAATCCAAGGCAAGAGTACACATGGGATGTGGAAGAAACAATCATTGGGGTTAAAAGGAAATTTACAGAGCTTACTAGAGAACAAATGAATCATGAAATAAAACAAAATATTGGATCAACAAAAAATGATAAAAATAAACTTCCACATACATCCATTCAAGAGACTATAAGTTCAGAAGGATCAACAATACATGCAAATATTAATGATCATCCAGACTCAATCAAAGTACAAAGTTTGATTGACTCTAAAATTATGGATTTATGGAACTCCAAATTGTTTGAATTGCAAAAAACACTTCCAACTGAGAGTACAAGTCTTTGATTCTCCTTAGAAGGTGATAAACCCATGATAAAAGTTCATTGTGATGTTTGTAATGTTGATTACGGATCAGGTAACATACTTAATGCAGTTGATACTATACGTAACTTTAGATGGAGCCATATCACATCATCATGCCACTTGAAAAGGAATTCTCATAGTTCAGGTCAAAACATAGTAGGTGAGAAAGATGTACAAGATGTTCAAGAAATATATGAACCATCAGATCATCATGACATACTAAATGCAATCAATATTTTTGATGAGTTCATCAAGAAAGATATTGATTCTCCATTTAAAGTTGTAGAAATTTCGAGGGGGGGAAGTGCAATCAAAGGGAGGGGATGAGTGTTGGGAGTAGAGACACAGTCCAGGAAAAACAGAGGGAGTACAAGAGGAAAGAATTGAGAAGTAGGGAGGAAAGGAAGACCAAGAAGGAGGACAAGGGGGGCGGTGGAACGGCTGTCGACATCTCATCACGAGCCTAAAGGAAGCCACCATCGATATCAACAAGGGTATAATAAGGGCAAAATCAGCGGGACAGATGAAGTCCAGTGGCTTCCTAAGTGGGGAAAGAGAAAAGTAGGTGGTAGTGAGAAAGGACAACACAAAAGCACACCAACTTTAGGCTGAGGTCGATCAATTGAAGTAGATGTTAGCTCCCTCCCAGGCCATTGTTGCATAGATAGGTGACCTCTTTGGGTCTATTGAAAAATTTAAATAGGAGATGAAAGAAAATATATAGGAGAATAGGAGGACCACTCAATAATAACGCCACGCACACCGGACCCCTAGTGATCGGTTGCAACAAGATGACCAAAGAGTGAACGCGATATCTCCTATTTACAAAAATTTTAGGTAGAACTACGTAGAAATTAGTGCAGGTATGGATAAATTGATGGATGGTTCTATTTGTTTCTTTGTAGAAGAATACTCTAAGGTTTTCATCTACCTACAAAATAGACCCAATTGGCTCCTTTGGGATCAAGAAGTTGCCAACTCCAAGTAGGAGGTTGAGGATGAACTAAAAAATTATGGGTTCAAACTGGATGAGTTCATCCAAGCTCCTTGCATCAAGGAGTTTGTACTCAATAAGATACAAAGTTTTGACTTGGGTCTAGATGTGAAATTATCAAAGAAGTTCATAGCTTTGGTATAAATGGTGGATCACTTATGTGTCTTCATCAAAAATACCATGGAGTGGTCCAAAGAAAGGGTGAAAAAAGTCATGCAAGACCTTAACCTAGTAATATTTGCCTTAAATTCCATGACGAAGTGTGAAACTATATTGACCAAAGTCTACAAGACCTCAAAAGGGAAGAAGTGGGGCCCAACTCACCAAGGGGAGCCCACGAGCAAAGTGCAACACAACCGCCTTTTGGGGATAGTAGGAAAGGTAGTACATAGCCTCAGACACCATCCATTTAGATAGAAGGACATGGGCCATGTGTCCATTTTTAATTATATTGTGCTTTTAGAGAAAGCAAGATCGGGCCAGCTGGGAGGTCGATGAGGAAATGGTTACAACCCTTCTCGAGAGACCAACACTATATAGGGGAGACCACTGCAGTAGAAATTATTTTTTATCAAACCTCTGAGAGAGAAAAATTAAGTTCAGGTATAGTAGTGTCTCAAGTGTTAGTCATATTTCATTTTTTGTGTTGATACCTTTATCTCTTATGTTATATTTTCTTCTGCCATTCATATAGAGACTATACATGAAGCTTTATCTATTGAGATCATTTCTTGTGGACGAGCTAGAGTTGGAGGCTCTTACATCACTTCAATTAGAATGGAGAGAAATAACCTCATGTTACAATATTTGAATAGGGGTTCTTACACAACAAAAGAAGAATTTAAAGGAATGGGTGGGATAAATACTAGGTTAAAGTGGGACCAATACAATGATTTGGGGATTCTCTGACAAAGCTTAAGGAGGTAAGTAGAAAATACCCACAACAAAATCCACAATTGGAGATTATACAGATAGGACAACTGTAAAAGTGGAATGTACAAAATGTAATAAATGGTTTGCATTGATCCCCAAGATAGGAAATATTGTAGCTTCTCTCTCTGAACATATAAAATCAAAGTCACATAACCAAAATTCAACAAGTCAAGCAATGATAAGGACTGGTTTAGTGGGATGACCAAAGAAGGCTTCAAATGATGGGAAACAACAAAGTCTATCCAAGTTTTTGGTTCCTAGATCAAGCAGTGTAGGAGAAGGATCCACAAGCACAAGAACTTCAACTCCAGGTATTATTTGTATATTATGAGATCAACATTTCATTTTTTATAACACCATTCTTGAATAGTTCTTTAGTTATTTATTATTTTACCAATATTTTATTTCTTGTATTAATAGCATGTAATTTCTTGTATAGGTTTGATTTCTTTATCACTATTATGTTGGGGTTATTGGAAACCAAAGGCTACATATAATGGAATAAAAATAGATGTAAAAATTTTAATGGATGATCAAAGAGGTGGAAAAAAATGGAGCATTGAATCTCACACAATAGGCACAGTGGAATACCTAGGTTGTAAGATTACTATTGATGGAACTTATAGGCACAATGAATGTGAAAGGATATCTAAAACATCAATACCATTTGAGTCATTTTCATGCCATTTTTGTTCAAAGATACCAAATTGCCATGATTTTAGAATGTGTTTATATCGAGAGCAACTTAGTACAGTGAAAAGAGACCATAGAAATACAGGAAAAGGAAGACGGTTGGACTATTTAACACAACATGAATTGCAAAAGTTTGCAAGGGTTTCTTCAACATGCTACAAAGCTGCATTAAGAACCATTTGGTGGGAAAAAACCAAGGTTGCAAGCTTATCAATAAGAAATAGATCATTGAAGGAAAAATTGTTTGAATCAACTCAAAGGAAGGATGTTTATAAATTTTGTAAAGATGTATTTGAAGCACATAGGTTGGGAAAATTAAGAGGAAAGCAAGCACTATGGGATTTTGTTCAAGATTTAATTCAGAATATGCTACGTTGTAAACAAGGTAGAAGATTTAAAAAATCTTCAGCAAAAATATATGAATTGATCAAGCTATGGGGGGTCCTCATTTACACAACTTTCTCAGTGTAAATTTAGATGGACCATCAACTACTACAACTAGAAGGTAAACTAGAAAGGCTCTATCTTATATTCCAGGAGAGCATGGATATATATTTGATGCCATTGGTAAAATATATGCAAGATATAAAGCAAGCCTTGGTATTGAAGGTCATGTTCCAGTGATTCTTGCAGAAGATGAAACCAGAGTTAAAAAATATGTTAGGTATTTTATGAATTTCAGTTCTAATCATGTTGATAGCTAATATTATAATATTATTTATTATATGAATACTAACAATTTTTTTTGGTAGATGGATTGCAAGCAAAGACATATTGGTTGGATTTTGTGGGAAGATTGAACAACATCAATGTCAATCAAAGTTTTCCATCATAGTAGGAAAAGATACAGATGGTTACAACACAATTGTCAATGCTTTTCAGGACAATGAAATTGGTCATTATGCAAGGGTTATTATTGCCAATCCTTTGCATGAAAAACTTCCTAGTTTGGTTTTGGTAGTGCACCCGACATGCAACAAATTTAATGCTGATTTTGTTCAAGCTCAATGGATCAATATTGAGAATCTATGGAAGCAATATGTTGAAGATTCATTGGGCCCAATTATTGGTCATGCCTCAGATGGAGATAGTAGGCATAGACAATTAATGTTGAAAAGTTATACTTCCAACAATGGAAATAGATTTGGAATTCCTTGGGAAGGATGGAAATTAACTGCATCTATATTGAATGATGGTAGTGTAACTGGGCTTCATGATCAAGACTTCATCCATAATGGAAAAAAACTAATTAACCCACTATTTAGTGGTAGACGTAATTTGATTTTAGGAAGTGAGTTGATAATGTTTAATCATATAATTGTTCTTTATGATTCATTCACAATGGAGGAGCACCAACTAACAGAGGAAGATATAAAAAGAAATGATCGACAAAATTGGGGATCAACACAACGCATTGCATCAAGGAATGTGCAAAGATGTCTAAGACAGATGAGAAGTCCTTCCAGGGGTAAGATAGAAAGAACCTTAGGTACTGAAATGTACTTATCAATGGTTGCTGACTACATCGACATATTCTTATCTAATAATTTAAGCCTTTGGGAAAGAGTAAGAAATGCATCTAGAGTATATCATTTCTTGACACTATGGATTTCTTGGGTGTGAAATAATGCAACTACAAATGCCCAACTAAACTTTATCAGTAAAGAAGCATATCAAGATGTGAATATTTCTTGTCATTTTGTTGTACTTTTGATTAAGCTCTTTCATGATAGGTATCCTTCTTTACCATGCATACTACATTCAACAGGATCAGATGTTTGTGAGAATTTTTTTAGTAGAGTAGGTGGTATGGTTGGAGTTGAAAGGGCATATGATTTTGTAGATTTATTGCATACAATTGGAAGCTTAAATAGGGTATCAGAAGAAGAGAGTAATCCAAAAGGATTACATTTTGGAAAAGCTCATAAAAAACAAGAAAATTTATGGCATAAACTAAATCCAAAAATGAAAGAGAAGTATGGAGTTTTATCATATTATAATTGTATATCTTCTGATATTGATATTGTAGAAGCTCTTAGGCAAGGATTAAAATATGCACAGGATAATCTTGTACAGGTTAGTATAAATCCTCAAAGGCATGAAGATGACTCATGGTGGTTTAGGCCATGGGATTGTGGTGATAGTTTTCCTACAGTCCAAGTAGTTGGTGAATGTATTGATTTTTTGGCATTAGAGAGTTCACATTCAAGCACTATTTTTGATGGAGTTTCTACAAATTTAAACCATATTCATAATGAAACCATTCCACTTATTGATCCACATGTCATGGAGAGCGAATGGCGACATGAAATTGATGAAATTCTAGATCATGCAGAAGAACCTAATAAAAAAATTCAGTGCAGTGGTAAAAGTAGATGGGAAAGAGATATATAAGTCAACACTTGTTAGTCAGTTGAATGGAAATCCCACATTATCAAAAGATAGGTTGATTAGAGTAAGACATGGAATATACTTTAATCAAAATGAAATATTTCCAATATCAGAGAATGCTTCTCACTTAGGGATTGGGTCTGATTGTGGGGTTTTATTTGAGCAAGAAGCATCACATTTAAGTGATCAACCTCGAAGAAAGGGTGTCCCATGTAGTACTAAGCAAGGTGTTCGACGTGGGACATGGTACCTTGGAAGAGTGCAAAGGATGAGGAAAAATGAGGGCAACAAAGTGGTTGAATATCGTAATGCAATAGATCTTTTGGAACGTCTAGAAGATGTTGAGATTCAATTAAATTGGTATAATAAGACAAAAGGGTCACGACTATTTACTTATGATTTGATAGATCATGATTTTGTATCATTAGAATCTATCATTGCAACTGCTAATCTAACCTATTTCCCTCAAAAGGATCATTATCAGTTGGAGGAAAATGATTTCAAAATATTTAATGATTATGCCAAAAGTTTGCAAAAAGGTAGAATTGACCTTATTTATTAAGTTGTATGATTGCATTTACTTATTCTTTTAATATTTTCATTTGTTTGAAGTTTTATTCATTTCAATAATTCATGAATACTAATGTTTAAATTTGTATTATAGGTCAAATGAGACATTGATAGAAGTTGCACTTATAATAGAAGTTCCACAGACCGAGATTGGAACAGGTGAATGTGGTCATTCAAGATCTGTTGCTTTTCAAAATCCTCATGAATCTACATTGCCACTAGAGCAAGTTGTGACTGGTACATCTCAGGAATCATTACAGATAAATGATTCTTGCACTACATCAGAGGTTGATGACACCAAACAAACTGATGAAGAGGTTTTTGAAGGTGGTATAGAAGCTCCTGTGCCAGTTGATTCAACAATGCAAGATGATAAAAGGACAGAGGCAGACTTGTCAATTGATAAGGTGCAAAGCAAACCAACATCTGATTCAGGTAGTTGTTTTAAAACACCACTGGCTTTTAGTAGTCAATGTTATGTTTTCTAAATAAATTTATATTGCACAAAAATGTGGGCACAATGGCTTTATATGGGGTTGGAAGGCTCAAGATGAATATTAAAAATTATGTTTATATATGCACTAGTCTTACGTGCAAGTTTTTGACATTTATATTCTTCTTTCTTGGATTTTTTTGGTTAGGGAACAAACAACACTATTTAATGGCTACTATGATCTTGACCAAGTCATTTTGACCCTTAGCCTTTCTGCCAGGTTTTTCCTCATGTTTTGCCCCAAACCCAAGTCCGGGTCCAAAAAATAGGCTTGCCAAATCCGAGACAAGTCCGAGCCTCAACACTGAAAACTGAATCTGTTTTTATAAACAAGCCATAATAATTCCTTGAACATGAAAATGGGACACTTCATCAAAAAATAATGCCCACAACATTATTTTACTAAGCATGGTTATTTGAGCAATACAAAAATAGAAGACAAGGCACCATATGTTTTTTTTAAACCAAAAATAGAGATTAACATCTACTGTAATTGTCATGGGGTCCTTGCAAATTAAAATGCACGTAATTGCCACACACAGTACTATGAACAAATTATATTTAAATTATAGCTTAAAAATGGCATTGAGGGGAACATCTCTAGCATATGGCTGAGGGAAGGCAAGCTATCATTTGCCCTGTACAAAAACTACCAATGTTGTTTTTGAAGAAATTAATTTTTCCTAAAAACAAGTCAATTGTTTATTGCAATTAAGCTATGAGTTGCCATAATTTTGCAGGTTCTGTGGTTGCTACTTATTTCTCGAAGACATTTTGCATCTTTTATTCCCCAAGCCTATTTTCATTAGAGTTAATCCATAGAAATTGGTTGTGGTGTCCACTTGAGATGTAAAAATATCCGCCCATATTTGACTCCATCCAGTGAGAGATCAACGTCATACTCCCGCTCATGAAGAACTTTTGTTAAGGTTAATGCATATTTTCCCATGAAATCCTGAATAGGTGGAATACAAGGATATGTCAAGTTCTGAGAAGTAAGTTACATGAAACAAATAATCAGATACAAAAATGTCGAATCACCTTGTTGAACATGTCATGATCCCAGACTTCCAAAATCAACATATCATGCATGGCATCCTCTACCACAAAGTCAAATTTCTGATTCCATTCAGGATTCAAATTTTTGTTAATTACCTGTAAAAGTTATTTGTGTAATGTCAACAAAGATACAAATAAGTAATTTGAGATGGCCAAAGCTAAATAGTCACACAAAACTTACTCGTGTTCTCTTTTTTGCATCTATTTTTTTCATATTAAGTACTACATATGGATCAGCTTTACCCATAAGGTCTGTTGCAGTTAAATCCTCTGCTTGTTTCATAGTCACAAAGAGAACACCACTGTTAGGTTGTGTGGAGTCAAAAATGGGGTTCTTACTTTAATCATTTTTATACAACAATTGTATTTGTTGTTGGGATGTCACCCAAGGAAGGATTGGTCATTTACTAAACTTGGAGCATGTACATCTATTCATACCTATCATTGACACCATGGATAGACTGGCATTGAATTTTGGGCAGTTGAGAATAGGGCAAATTGGTTGGTGCATTTGGTCTCTTACCTGTACATGCAATCTACCGTGAGATTTGGCTTTGATTGGGTAGTGTGATTGGTCCTTATTGAGTATGGGTGGCATGGTGCATTAACTCTCTTAGCCTGGATCGGATCAGATGTTGTTCTTAGTCTTGTATAGGTTGTGGATTTAGATTGCTCTGAGAGTGCAGGAAAGGAGTGTTTTTTTTTGTGTTGAGTGATACTACAATCAGTTGGAATTGTATTTGAGGATGATATTAGAGCTCTCTTGTTTCTTTGTTCATTTCTAGATAGTTGGAATAATGTTGTTATGGTTGTGAGTAACTCTATTCCAAGTTCAGGGAAGTTAGTGTTTGAGGATGTTGTTAGCACTATTCTTAGTGAGGACATGAGGAGGAAATCCTCAGGAGAGTCTTCATCTTCAGGGGCTGCATTAACTACTAAAAATAGAGGTAGGAAGAAAGAAAGAGGCAGGAGTCAAACTAGAAGCAAATCAAGGGGTAGATCAAAGAGCAAAGGTAAAGGTAAGGTTGAGTGTTGGCATTGTGGGAAGATCGGGCATTACAAGAAGAACTATTGGGAAAGAAAGAAAGAAGGCAAGAATGATAACAACAAAATTGAAACTCAAGAAGCAAACATTGCAGGTGACCTTTTGCAAGATGCTTTGATTCTTTCAGCTTGTTCGATGTGTTTGGGTAAAATCCACACTTCTCAAAACTTTGCTGACATGCTTATGAAAGTAGTAACAAGGGAGAAGTTGGGCTTTTGCTCAACTTTCATTGGACTCAGGGATTGAGTTCCTAGTATACACCTTCCACAGGGGCTACGGGATTAGTAACCAAGTTTTAGACTCCAAGTGGGAGGTTGTTAGGTTGTGTGGAGTCAAAAATAGGGTTCTTACTTTAATCATTTTTATACAACAATTGTATTTGTTGTTGGGATGTCACCCAAGGAAGGATTGGTCATTTACTAAACTTGGAGCATGTACATCTATTCATACCTATCATTGACACCATGGATAGACTGGCATTGAATGTTGGGCAGTTGAGAACAGGGAAAATTGGTTGGTGCATTTGGTCTCTTACCTGTACATGCAATCTGCCATGAGATTTGGCTTTGATTGGGTAGTGTGATTGGTCCTTATTGAGTATGGGTGGCATGGTGCATTAACTCTCTTAGCCTAGATCAGATCAGATGTTGTTCTTAGTCTTGTATAGGCTGTGGATTCATATTGCTCTGAGAGTGCAGGAAAGGAGTGTTTTTTTTGTGTTGAGTGATACTACAATCAATTGGAATTGTATTTGAGGATGAGATTAGGGCTCTCTTGTTTCTTTGTTTATTTCTAGACAGTTGGAATAATGAAATCTGTTCCAAGTTCAAGAAAGTTAGTGTTTGAGGACGTTTTTAGCACTATTCTTAGTGAGGACATGAGGAGGAAATCCTCAGGAGAGTCTTCATCTTTAGGGGCTGCATTAACTACTAAAAATAGAGGTAGGAAGAAATAAAGAGGTATGAGTTAAACTAGAAGTAAATCAAGGGGTAGATAAAAGAGAAAAGGTAAAGGTAAGGTTGAGTGCTAGCATTGCGGGAAGGCCATACATTACAAGAAAGACTATTGTGAAATAAATAAAGAAGGCAAGAATGATAACAAAAAAATTGAAACTCAAGAAGAAAACATTACAGGTGACCTTTTGCAAGATGCTTTGATTCTTTCAGCTTGTTCGGTGTGTTTGGGTAAAATCCACACTTCTCAAAACTTTTTTGACATGCTTACAAAAGTAGTAACAAGGGAGAAGTTGGGATTTTGCTCAACTTTCATTGGACGTAGGGATTGATTTCTTGGTATACACCTTCCATAGGGGCTGTAAGATTAGTAACCAAGTTTTAGACTCCAAGTGGGACGTTGTTATGTTGTGTGCAGTCAAAAATGAGGTTCTTAATTTAATCATTTTTATACAACAATTGTATTTGTTGTTGGGATGTCACCCAAGGAAGGATTGGTAATTTACTAAAATTGGAGCATGTACATCCATTCATACCTGTCGTTGACACCATGGATAGACTGGAATTGAATACTGGGTAGTTGAGAATAGGGCAAATTGGTTGGTGCATTTGGTCTCTTACCTGTAAATGCAATCTGCCATGAGATTTGGATTTGATTGGGCAATGTGATTGGTCCTTATTGAGTATGGGCGACATGGTGCATTAACTCTCTTAGCTTGGATCAGATCAGATGTTGTTCTTAGTATTGTATAAGATGTGGATTCATATTGCTTTGAGAGTGCAGGAAAGGAGTGTTTTTTTTTTTGTGTTGAGTGATACTACAATTAGTTGGAATTGTATTTGAGGATGAGATTAGGGTTCTCTTGTTTCTTTGTTAATAGCCAGACAGTTGGAATAATGTTGTTATGGTTGTGGGTAACTCTATTCTAATTACAAGGAAGTTAGTGTTTGAGGATGTTGTTAGCACTATTCTTAGTGAGAACATGAGGAGGAAATCCTTAGGAGAGTCTTCATATTTAGGGGCTACATTAACTATAGAAAATAGAGGTAGGAAGAAAGAAAGAGATAGGAGTCAAAATAAAAGTAAATCAAGGGGTAGATCAAAGAGCAAAGGTGAAGGTAAGGTTGAGTGCTGGTATTGTGGGAAGACCGAGCATTACAAGAAGAACTACTAGGAAAGAAATAAAGCAGGCAAGAATGATAACAACAAAATTGAAACTCAAGAAGCAAACATTGCAGGTGACATTTTACAAGATTCTTTGATTCTTTCAGCTTGTTCGATGTGTTTGGATAAAATCCACACTTCTCAAAACTTTGCTGACATGCTTACGAAAGTAGTAACAAGGGAGAATTTGGGCTTTTGCTCAACTTCCATTGGACTCAGGGATTGAGTTCCTAGTATACACCTTCCATAGGGGTTGCGAGATTAGTAGCCAAGTTTTAGACTCCAAGTGGGAGGTTGTTAGGTTGTGTGGAGTCAAAAATGGGGTTCTTACTTTAATCATTTTTATATAGCAATTGTATTTGTTATTGGGATGTCACCCAAGGAAGGATTGGTCATTTACTAAACTTGGAGAATTTAAATCTATTCATACCTATCATTGACACCATGGATAGACTGGAATTGAATTTTGGGCAGTTGAGAATAGGGCAAATTGGTTGGTGCATTTGATCTCTTACCTGTACATACAATATGTCGTGATATTTGGCTTTGATTGGGTAGTGTGATTGGTCCTTATTGAGTATGGGTGGCATGGTACATTAACTCTCTTAGCCTAGATTAGATCATATGTTGTTCTTAGTCTTGTATAGGCTGTGGATTTAGATTTCTCTGAGAGTGTTAGAAAAGAGTATTTTTTTTGTGTGCTGAGTGATACGTAGTATATACACATTGTGATAGCCGATCTACAATTGCCTAGAGAAGACCGATAGTCTGATAAGGATTTGAAGCTCAGGATGCACTAAATGAAAGTGGTGCATGAGTCTTGATCAAATTTGCATATGTATTTTGTGCAAAGCATAGCTATTTAGACTAAGCACGAGTGTATGCATACATTAGGTGTAATGGTAAACAGAGTTGTGAAAGTGTTTGTTGAAATGTCTTGCATCTTAATACAAGGATCCATGTTTCTCTGTGGATGTAGGCTTGAGGCTGAACCACGTATATGTTGTGTCTTTATTGATGTGTGAATGGTTTATCTGCTTGCTGCATTTGATTGTAGTGTTTTGGATCTCTCCATATTCCGTATTCATTGTTGTTTACATAGTTTAGGTTGTATGTAAAACTTAACAACGATGGAATATGTATTTCTTATTGCCATTTATTATTGAAGTTCTTTGTCCATTCGTGCCATTAGTAAGAAATTTCTCCAAAGAGGTCATTTCAAACGGTTGGTTTCCCGTAGCAGGACCAATAGAACCATTCTCCATGCCAAGTGGTTTGTAAATAAGCTCCAGGTGTACCTGTGGTCATTAGTTTGATGGTCAAACCTATTTTTTTCAATATTATTTTTATTCCTACAGAACAATTCATGAAGATCCAAAAAAACTTGGGTTATATAGGTAGAGCCTATATGTGTAATATAAAATGTTCTGATCCCAACTAAATATTCGATTATTTTTTTAGCAAAGAAAAAAAAAACAGATATTAAATACATTTTATTCATACAAAAAAATTATTGCCATAGAATTCTTACATCACCTCGGTACTTCTCATCCCTTTTACTAGTTTCCAGATCTTTCACTAGAGGTAACCATATATATTTCAAATTTTTTGGTTGTAGGTCCTTCAAGGGAACTCGAGCACAACCTAGAATTTCAGCTTCCTAGACTCCTTCCTCTTCATAAATATTTATCATTAAATGTTGTGTAGGAATATCTTCAACCTCGAACTCAAAATGCTTATTCTAGATAGGATTCAATTTGTTGCTCTATGACATATAAGATGTCAATTAGTTGACCAATTACTCCAACAAAAAAACACTACGATTTACTGTTATGAAAGTCTATCCAGAAAAAATAAAATATCATAAGCATTACTTGGATCTTACTATGGTCTTGCTTTTCTTCATTCACTCTCTTTTCAGCCTAATGTAAAGTACAACAAAAGGATCAGACTTTTTGATGAGGTTTTTGTTAAGTAAACCCTTTTCTTGCACAAGTTTTACTTGTAAAATTCCAACATTGTGCAGCTCTAGATAACTACATATAACAAATCAATTTAGAATGAGGTAACCAACATATATTAACAATTGTATGCATGGATAAAAATGTACAAGCAAAATGATTAAGATAAGTCATTTCTTCAATCCCCATGGTGGATGTGCATAAGAAGTATTACTAAAAAAAGATAGGTCATTTTTTTTTAAACATAAAGTAACAAACATTAGACCAGTAATTCACCTATAATCCCTTGGCAAAATGGGAATCACCTTACGAACTGGCCACATCAATGAATCTTCAACTGCATCTTTGATTGTTTCCTACACAATAAAGCCATATGTAAGTATCAAAGAGTTCCTAATTAGATTTTTCTAGCAACAATAATACCTCTTTCAATAAGCATCAAAAAACAATGTGATGTTGTTTTACCATTCTCCTAACAAGCTAACACACAAAATAAGAGTGCAAAATTCAACTTCCTTCCAAGACAAAAATATTTCTTTCTTTTTCCTCTTCCCTCTCCCACTTCTCCCCAGCTGAAAAAAGTGAAAATTAAGCTATGTTGCATGGAAGCTGATACAATATTTGATACGGATACAACATCAGATACATATACAACAAATTTTTAACACCTCCTAATATGGTACGACTGGATCTGACATGATAAAAAGTGTATATGTTTCACATATGAAAAGAAAAAATACAAAAATATTTATGCTCATATAGGTTTTAAACAAGATATTTTCATTAACCAAGAAGATGATTGTTATTTTTCTTTTTTTTTTCAAAATTTGCATATATTTCTTTTAATATCATGTCCTGAATACAACTCTAGATATGCCTAGGCCATACCAGGATGTATCAACCAAATAGGGGCATGTATTCAGATACATCTGGATATAGTATGCATGTATTTGGATGTGTTTAGATATGGTACCCATGTATTCAGATATGTCTAGATATGATACCCATGTGTTTGGATATGTTTGGATATAGTATCACTATCCAAGAACTATCATATCTATATAAATATATGATACATGAACTTGAGTATGGAGCTAGAGAATTGTTGGATATAGTAACTATGAAATTAAGGTGCTATATCCTAGCATAGAACAATCAAGAATAAGGTGAAGTACCATCAAATTAATTGCACTAATAAAACAATATCATTTATGATTAAGATGATTCAATAGAGGATAAAATTAAAAAAAATTGATACCTCTATGTGGTCAATTAAGATATTTATAAAGGGAATGTCCACAAGTCTATAAAAGAAAAAATTGACTTCAACAACGTTTTGTAAAATGTTTGTTTTCGCAATTTGATTTCCATCATAGTTATGCTTGTAGAGAACCTTGCTTTTCATTGATGTTTGATTTTTAGCCAACATGCTTCTTGCATTCTTGTATATAAGCTGCTTAGGACACAACATAAAGGAGCCATTTTTTATTAGAATGTCAGAATGCAAAATATCAATATAGGCATTATGTCCAAGTCACGTAATGGATCACTGTTTTGGCACTCATCTACTTGTATTTTTCACCTTCATGCTTCTTATATTCTTAGCACCCCAGTGATAAACACAGTAATCAGAGAAGAATAGTTTCTTCATTTTGAAGTATTGCAATGGGAACAATGAAACCGTTGGTGCAAACTAGTATTAGAAACACAATGTTTTATTTTTTTCAATTGGTTATATGTGATTGAAACAGGTCCCACCCATATTATATCATCACCACATAGTGGTATTATAACAAAGCTTGGATATTATCCATGTATTACTTGGAAATATTTGAACCTTGGTCTCCTCTTTAAATATTGAGAAATCTAACCGGTTGAGCTAATGCCACTTGATTTTAGAAAAAAATGTTAAGTCTTCTAAATCCATTTCAACCTTGTGTATATTTATTGGATGCAACCAACCAACTTGCTACTACCTATCATAATTTGTGTGGAAACTTAATATTAACACAACAAATGCTAACACAATAAGCTAATCATCTTTGTTACAAAAATCGGCAAAAAATCATCAAAATAATGAGTTAATCGTGAGTTTCACAAAATGTGTGACTCGAAAACTTATCGCGAGTTTGATAAGTTTTTGATGATTTTTTCAAAAAATCGTCAAAAAATCAGAATCAGCAATTTTTTCAAAAAATCTTCAAAAAAATCGGTCACAGCCGCACGTGTGGAGGCTGCAGCTTATAAATAGAAAAAAATATGTCTTTTTTAATTACCTCTCCTGACCTCTTGCAAAGACCAAAAAACTCTCTACTACCTTGCTACCTTATCTAATATTTTTTAAACATTAAAACAACTTAATAGGGAGCACGCGAAGGGAGCTACTCCTCGACCCCGCAAGGGACACTGTCCCTTGACCATGCAAGGGGGCTCGTACCCCCTTCATCCCTGACATAGGTGACGATGAGTATTTCCTGTTATGTTCATGATGTTCATGATGTGAGAGATGATGCATATGTGCGTAGGGCATGATACAATCTAGTCTTGTATGTAGCCATGAAGGATCAGTTTTCTGGTGAACAACAATAATTCTTGAATTTATTGATCCATATAATGAAGCCCAGCTTCTTCTAACAGGTCCCCCCTCCAATACACATGATACTGGAAGAGAAATCAACTAGAATAAATGTAGAAAAGTCTCTAAAAATCCCTCTAGAAATGGGTGAAGGTTGCCTTGTTTTTGCCTAGTAAAAGCCCCTGCTACTTATTTGTGAATATCAATTTAGGTAGATAAGAGCATATAGCACTTTATTTAGAACTAGCCATGTGGGGTAATTAAGCTTGGGTTTTTCATCAGTATGTACAAGCATTAAAAAAACTTTCACTCTTTTAGGATAATTTCCAAATACAAGAAGCCTAGAGAGACCTAAAATTTCAAAGATACATAGAGGCATCCTTGAGTTTCAAGAACAATAAAGCATGGGGCCCTCTCGAAGACCAAAAAATTCCATTGGGAAAGGCTTTGCATCTCCAACTCCCAAGCCAAGCCATATGAAAGCCAACCACCACCAAAGGTTGCCATGGAAAGAATCTTCAGGTCAATCCAACCAAACCATCGCAATCACATCAAAAATGGGATGACACATCCTGATAAGCATAGGAGGATCCGTGGAGGTCTTGGAAATATAACATGATATCCTAGGAAGATATACCTAGCTAGAGATCAGTAATATAGGAGCAGGGGGAAGTAAGGAATTTGAAATGGGGTCCTCCCTCCTAGAGTGAGAGACCTAGAATATAATCAAAACTTGCTCTTATATATTACTGGTTAAATGAAATGTGTGAAGACTAAGAATATACATATTTTTGCTTCAAGTTAGAGCACAAACCACTATTTTTTGTTATGCTCATAAAGACTTGATAGTTTGATGGAGTCAAACATGCTCAATGGATATATATTGATAAAATGGTAAACTTACCAAGGGATATTAAAAATTGATTCAAATATTTTTGATAAAATGGTAAGTTTTGAAAAGGGGTTATTATTTATTAGATAGAGGTTTACTACTAGGGGTTTAATAAATTAGAAGGGGAGGTGGTAAATTTTAAAAATAAGGGATTTTTTAAGAAGCTTGTGAACAAACATATTTTGAAGGCTTTCAACTAAGTGACCTCTGTGTCCACACATAACCCAAGGTTGATTATATTATTATATTATATTGTAATAATAAGTGGGATGAGGGTTTAATAGTCAAGTCCCTAATGTAAAAATAGAAGATGAGTACATAAATAAGGGAGATTGTCATTGTAATAATGAATCATATCAATTATTCTCTTGTAACAGTCTTTATTGTGGAGTGGATCTCATTTTGAGAGATATTGTGGAATACTTTCTTAAGGAATAACATGAGTGTTGCCCTACCTTAAGGGTATCATCTATCTCTATCTCATTATGTGGATTGTTACTATGGATAATTATTTGTGGATGGATTATTTGATATTTTTGCATAATGGTGAGTGATTTTTGTTAATTAGGATAAAAGTTATCAACAAATGGTATAAGATCAATGATTATAGAAAAGTGGAAATTGTTTTGTGGATTGTAGACTTTGGAAATTTCTTTTCTAGAAAATATCTTACTTTTGGGAGTCATATCTTTGTGTAAAATTATCTAATTTAGATTATTATTATTCAATTTTATTCTAAATTTGAAGAGATTTAAAATAAATGGTCATATGAAGAAATCCAAGTAGTATGTAGAGAGATACGACTCTATGAAGTCAGCCATATAGAACAAGGGCAATGGTAATTTTTCAAATTGTATTTTTTTTTAAATACAAAATTTGAGATATTTGTCAATTGGGGTAAGCAAATCATCTACTATTTTTTGGATCTAATTGTTTATGTAGAATTTTAGCTTCAAATATATGGGGAGATACATATTTTTATGAAACCCAAGTTCATAAATCCCTAGTTTGTATTGTCTTTTTGTGAGGGCATGAACTTATGGAGCTACAAATATTTTCTAAAGAAGATGGTATTAATGTCATAGAATGGTAGAAACAATTTAAATCATTGTATTCTACTTATTATTATTAAAACATTAGGCTTACTTCTTATTATTTAGGAGAACTTGGTTTCAAAGTTTTTTTAAAGCCTATAATTATAAACAGACTTGGAAATAAATAGAGAAATCATTCTTGAGTCAATGGAATCCCTATAAAAAGATAGCTAGGCTTTAGGATGAATAAAAGGAATTAAAAAGAGAGTTGGAAAATTTTAATAAATTGATAGAAGAAAAAGATAAGGATGATGGTGTGTAGGCTAAGGGAACCACATATATAGTGTCAAATAGGCCAAACAGTGATCAAAAGGATTTGTTTGAATCTAAAAAATCTATTTTATAGTTTTATGGCTACATTCAAAGAGAAAAGTTATTATTTCCATTAACCCTATTGACAAGTATATTTTTGTTAATATTGCCTTGGTTAAAAGGTTACAGGTTTAAGCAACAAAAATTAAGGACATAAAGCTTGAGGGTGAGAATGTTCAAAATTTTCAATATTTGAAGATCACCATGGATAAATATATTTTACTGTCATATTTTCATGTTATTTTTTTTTTATTTTTTGAATTTACATAGTGGAATCAATATCCACCATGAATCTGGGTAGGCTATCCAACTTTTATGGCCACCACAATATTCAACAATGTCCAACCCAAAATTTGCCACATAGTTCTTCATGCAGTCCACTCCTATAACCACCATGCCACAATCATTTTAAACCTTTTACGCCACTGAAAGCACCAGGAAAGGGACAAGCATTTATTTCGATGAGTATTTTCATGTTATTAAGATGGATGATATGGTTATTATTATAGATTTTTCTTGGTTAGATTCTTTGGGTATTGTTAACATTAATGTGCAAAAGAAGTTCATGAGGTTATCGTATAGAAAAAAAGGATGACATTGCAATATATTTCTTAGCTTAAGTAGGATCTAAGGAGAAAAAATAAGTAATTATGATAGAGGACAAAGTCAAGGAACCAATAGAAGAATCAAAAGTCGAATCTATAATAGTAGTAGCAATAGTAGTAAAGTCCATGGAAGAAATAGTTGTAATAAAATCAATGGAAGAAGCAGTAGCAAATTCTAAGGAAGCTTTGTTACAGGTGCACAAGGACACCAAAAGAAGGGAACCAAAGAGAAGAGCATGAGGCATAATTTAAAAAAGAGGGACAAAATGATAAAGAATAAAAGAAAATAAAACATCAGGTTAAAGATGTAGCACATCGCCACCCACATCAGTAGGAGTGACAACAATATTGGAGATATGACTTAGGGCATCGATATTATTATGGATCTACATGGAGTCAGAAAGGCATCAAATATGGTGATGTTTGGCAAAAAAAACATAGTGATTCTAGATTTCATAGTGGTGTAGCAGCATCAAGGAACAACAAGACCAATCATTCAAAATATCATAGTAGAGTAGAAAAATCATAGAGCTAATAAAGTAGCTACAGATTCTCACGTAGCACAAGGAAATTTTGGCATAATCAAAGACCACCATAAATCAAGATTTCACTAGGATGGATGGATAATCAAGATTGGTACCAACTATTAGCATTGCTCAGAAGATCATATTATTTAGTTTCTTCTCATATTTTGAGGATAAAATATTTCTGAGGGTGGAATATTAAGGTACATAGGGATATGAATATGGGAATATGATATTATAATATTATATTTTATATGGGTATTATGGATAGTTGGCATGGGCCACACATAATTCAAGGTTGGTTATATTATTATGTTAGTCGATGATCGATGTTTAGTAGTTGGGTTCCTAAAGTAGAAATAGAGCATGGGTATGTAAAGAAGGGAGATTAAAATTATGATAATAAATCATATCAATTATTCTCTTGTAAGGGTCTTGGTTGATGGAGCAAATATCATTTTGGGCTATATTATGGAGTGGTTCCTTTCTTAAGGAATAACATTGGTATTTCCCTACCTTAAGAGTATTATCTATCTTTATCTGATTGTGTGGAATGTTATTGTGGATGATTATCTATGGATAGATGATTTAATATTTATGTATAATGGTGAATGATTTCTATTAATGAGAATTAAGGTTTTTAATAGATTTTTTATTTTTTAAACAAATGTTTGAGGGTCTTTTGCTTCACCCATAGGAATTTTGACTCGCGTTAAACAAATGCTAAAAGTACTTTTACTAATATTGAATTGCTTCATAGAGAAGTTTCATAATGAACTTGTGATTGATTGTTGTAACAACAAATATTACCCCTAAATTAAAAGGATAAATTCATTGGTGACTAGTTTCCCCCCCACATGGTGATACATGGGAAATAAAAGATGATGTGATTGACCTTACTATAAACACATATAAACCTATAGTTTTTATCATACAATGAGTGATAAGGTAGAAGAATTTAATTTGATTAATTTTTCCATACACACCTATAAACCTCATTTTTTTAAAGCGAAAAACCCCTTGCAGGCCGCATTGGTCTGAGAGACCACAAATAGGGGGTTCTACACCGTTAGAGTCACCCGAGAGTCATGTATGACCTTGCCCGTACCAACATTATCACTTGGATTTTGGGTACCCAATTCAAATTTTTGGTAGGGTGGATATTTGAACCTGGGATCTCCCTTGGAGGATTAACCTCTCCTCTCCAACTCACCTACAACACTTGGTTTAGTACCTGTAAACCTCATTGTATTCATCATGCAACAAGAGATTAGTAGTTTGGAAGAATTGATAGAGATCATGTTTGAGACAAATTGGTTTGAGATAGATAGAGATAGATGGATATTGTGAAAACCCTGATTTGATTCACAAATATAGGACTAAGAGGATCTGCTTGCATTAGTGACATAGTGTAATGAATAGGATCATCATTTACATGTTATTGTGAGTTCTTGACTTGATATGTAATACATATTCCAAGCAATAACAAGCATGTTCATGCATGTAGATATGAAATCACAAAGATGCAATCAAGTAATGACAGGTAAATAAAAAGAAATAGGCAACCCGTGTAGACTCAAATGTAATACATTTTAAGGTGCATTATGTTTGTTGGTTATTTAAGTTATTTTTTGTCAAGTGTGGTGAGGCAGTAAGCACTTAAACCATACTTGGTTATGATGTATAGACCCAGTTATTTGGGATCAAATTTGCCTTTAATTTTGGTTTTGGTATTGGTTTTCTTTTGATTCTATTTGAGGATAATATCGCCAACTTCAAAGGAGTGGGATCATACCTTCTTGTTATATGCACATTTAAGCCTTTACTGGTAGACTCATAGATTCCCTAACATGTCACTACACCAAAAAAGATCTTTAAGGGTGGTTTATAACCACCATTAAAGACCTTTAATGATGGTTATTCATCCATCATCTATGAGGACATCATAAAAGCCTGCATCATACGATGATGATTAAAAAGGATCTTAAAAACCACCATCGTAGGATCTAAGACAATAGTTATAAACCATCATATTAAACCCTAAGAGGGTGGTTTTAAACCACTATATTAGGGTCTAAGAGGGTGTTTATAAACCACCATATTAGACCCTAAAAGGGCGGTTCATAATTGCCCTCTAAGGGCCTCACATTAAAAAAATAAAAGAGAGTGGTTTATAACCACCCTATTAGGTCTAAGAGGGCAGTTTTAAACTGCCCTCTTAGGGAATCAATAAAAAATAAAAGAGGGATGTTTATAACCTCCCTCTTAGGGCCTCACATTAAAAATAAATAAAGGTAAAAATGTTAAATAATTGATTGTTCCTTATAATATTATGATGACAAATATACAAAATACACTATACATTTTCCTAGACCTACAATCATACAAAAATCTACGATGGTGAGGAAGTGCATGAAAAAATATATGATGTTTGCATACTAGAAAGCTTTACAATAGTACAACTAAATCATGACCTGGATAAGCAACACAAAATATAGAAGTTAATAAAGAAGGGGAGGTATTAATATCGTAGGAAGTAAATAAAGAGGATGTCAACGAGAGTGGAAGGGATGAAGATATGGACCTACATGAAGATGGAAGAAAGTGTAGAATAAATAATTATTCTCTTAAGTTCTACTAGGATAAAATTACTTGATTTACCACTCTTCCATGAGTCAGGTGAACTCTCAGTTTAGACTAGTGAGTTGTTGTAATCCAATGACTCTTAATGATCAAATTTGCTATTTATACAAAGTTGATCCATAGAATAAATCAATCAGTTCTATTTGTCTCTTCAAATCTTGTAATTCTTTGTAGTTCTACTCTTGGGATATTCTAACATGGTACTAGAGTAGGATAGATTATGCTATGCATTCTCTCTTGAAGGTAGTTTCACAAAATGGTTCTTATCTTTTATTTTTTTTAAAAAAGGAATTTTTTTTTCATATCTATTGTAGACTACTCATATTTCATCTACAATTTTTTTGTGAAAAATCTATTTATGGTTCTATCTAATAATATTTTACCAGTTTATTTTACCATAATAGTTTCTCCTTTAATTTTAGAATATATTGATATTTGCCTTAGTATAGGAACAAGTATTTGAATATTTTTTGCTAAATTGCAAATGCAATATAAGCATATCATTTTTCCATTTGTTCCTGCCATTTTTTCTTGTTCTCCACAGATCACAGTACAAGAACACATTGGTCCACCTCTCTTGAAAATGCTTTTGCCTTGGGTCCTCCTTCACAATCACTGCATCATCTTTGTGGAAAGTAAATTCATGGGCATACCTTTTTTTTCATGGAGATCATTCAATTTCGTGGCCTCTTTTTATATCATGAATCTTTGTATTTTAATTAAAATCCAAAGTATATTTTCGTGAGATATTTTAATATTTATAAAAGCACAATTTGTGCATCTCATCGCAAGAGACGTTGGGTCATTAATTTTAAATACCATAGTGCTTATACTTAATATTAAAACATGGCAAGTTATCTCCAACATTGCCAACATCTATATCTTGGAGTGTGACATTCTTTCTTCTCATCTTCCTCAACGGGTATTTCAAAAGGATCTTAGAACTTGGTGAAATCTAAATATTAAACGATTTTCCCTCTTCACTTTACTAAATTTTTTTCCTATAATCCGTTCTCTAGCACTGAAAGAAACATATTCAAATATTATAAATTCGAATGTGATGATTATTGTTCTCCCATCCAGGATTTCAATCAGCATCGTTATTTTTTTTAATGTGTATGGATTTGTTATGCTGTGTGCTACTTACCTTCTCTGATGCAGCGAGCAATGTAGCCTTCCCTCTATGGTAATTTTGTAGATCAGTGAATTCTTGACGAACACCTTCGCATTTGTTATCTTCTCTTCGCTCTCCCTAACGTCTTTCGATCGCTTGTCGAGCACCTTCCCTAGCGTCTTTTGCATCGTATTTTAGGAAAGAGTAAAAAAAGTATTATTAAATTTTTTGACATATTAATATCCTCTCAAAAATGCAGTGTAATCACAGGTAAACATTGACGTCCTTTTGGAGTGCATCCTCGGAAGTGCAGTGAACCTTATCTCGTTGTTCGTTGACGAAGTGTAGTGAAACACGAGTCATGCTCTTTAAAGCCTTTAAAAGACCCTTATCTCACTGTTCATTGACAAAGTGTAGTGAAATACAAAATTCGTCCTCTTTCAAGCCTTTGGAAGACCCTTCTCTCACTATTCAAAGACCCGTATATTTTTTTTGGACAATCATCCAATCTGGGTAAGGTAATATTGTATTTTTTTGATTATTTTTCTAATCCTCGTAAGTACATTAAATATCATAGATAATCTAGCATCCTCAGAGTACAGTGAAGAATGAGATTCATGCTTTTTTGAGCCCTTCGAAAACCCTTCTCTTGTTGTTCGTTGACATCTATTATGGGGTTCGAGTCACCTATTAAAAATTTAGTGGGCTCTGTAAAATCCCTAAAAGTGCTCTCTCGAGCCTTTTCATCCATTGAGAGGGTTAATTAATTAGATCTTATATATATATTTTTAACATGGTGAAATTGGTAGCCGCCACGAATCCGGGCAAGCTATCCATATTTTATGGCCGCCATAGTATTCTACGTTGTCCACCCCGAAAGCCGCCACATAGATCTTCACACAGTCCGTCTCTATAACCACCATGCCACAATCATTTTAAACCTTTTACATCGCTGAAAGCACCAGGAAAGGGACAAGCGTTCAGTCCGATGAGGCCCGAGATTTGAACCTTGGACCTCCGTTCCCCTTATGGGGTTTGGATGAACCAATTGGTCTACACCTCGGATCTAATCAGATCTTATATTGAAAACTATTTTTTTTTTAAATTTTTATAATAACCAGTACTAAAATAAAGATCTACTCTTTGTATTTAAATATAACACCCTCTCATAATTTTGATGTCATTCCTACTTATTTAGTGCCTTTTTTTTGGCCACTAAAAGAAAAAGTGACAACTTTGTAACCTCATAAATAATAAATTTTTTTGGGGGGTTTTAAAGGTGCCAACAATTGCACCTTTTCTCTAAGGCTTCAAGGGGGGTTGTTGTTATTATTGGTCATTGCTTCTTTATTTCTTGCATCATTGAATTTGTTATATCCCTTTATTAAAAGTTCATTACTCATAACAATAATAGGAGATATTTTTTGATGTGAAACTAAATGTGGTTTTTTATTTTAGCCACTTGGTCATATGCTTTCATATCATTTCAACTCTTTTAAAAAGAAATAATTTTCCTACAATATATGGTCTTTTTTCAAATCATATAAAACTTAAAATAAAGCAAAAAAATAAAATCTTTTCATAAGGGCACTTCAAAATTTATAATCACCTATGTTCCAAGTATTGGACTTATCACTAACTTATAGTTTCCCTCACATAAGGGCGGGTTATTGAGAAATACGATATATCGGTCTGGCTGGTTATCATTGCATCAAAAGCCTATGCTCCACGTATCAATTATAATCATTACTTATAGTTTCCATCACGTAAGGGCGGGTAATTGAGAAGAATAGGTATAAAGGCCTGGCCAATTTTTTTTCTTTGTTAGCCTATTTTAATATTTCAAATCTCCTCATTTACTTATAGTTTCCCTCACGTTAGGGCGGGTAATTTGGGAAGATTGGTATTACTATCATGATTTTGTTCCCTTATTTAAAGGTCCATTGTATTCTCTTAAAAGCATGTCTACGGAAGCACAGGCGCACCGGGTGCGATGCAAACAAAAGTAGTATTAACGAAACGCTAAATGCATGAAAAAGGGAAAGCGAACGAAATGAAACGAGATGTAAAGCAAAAGCAAAGGTGCAGCCTCTTTTATTAATTTTTCTTGTGATCAGGTTACAATACGTCTCCCCCCATTTTCAGGGGCTCGGAGCATTCGATACAATTTTGTTACACCAACGGATGGTACGCTTCCCTTCGGGATCTTCCGCGTGCCCACATTCGAAATGGGCGGGCCAAACATCACCGCCGCTTGCGTGAATACGTTCTTGGTTCCTTGCTGCCCCTCCGGTGTCGAGATCCTGCGTACAGAGAAACAACAAATGATTAATAGCACATGCGGATGGAGGGAAACATGCAATCCCCAAGGCCTCCGGTTAATGCATACATGAAATAATTAAAACAATGATCAAAACTTATCAGAACAAAATGAAATTTAAATAGAAGCATGTAAACACCATCAGGGACACATTGCAAAAAGAACAGTCGAGAAATCTACTGTAGATTTCTAATCGCTCTGGGGTGGGACGATTAGGACTATCATAAAATGTGCGAAAGTGACCTCCCAAATGTCCCATCCAGAGGCCTCCAAAACACCTGCAAACTTGGGGTTAGGAAAAATGGGGCATTTTGAGATGACCCAGAAGGTCGGATTTTGCAGATTCTACCCCGATCGCCCTGTATCCGAAGGCGCTCCCTGTATGTTAGTAAAAGCGTAAAACAATGAAAACACAGTCAAAACAAGTCAGAATGCATTGAAATTTGAACAACGAAGATATATGAAACACACAAAACATGATGCAAAAGAAATAGTGAAGAAATATGCTATAGATTTCTAATCACTCTGGGGTGGGGCGATTAGGACTGCAACAGTGCGAGGGCACCCGAGGGGAAGGACGCCCATCGTTTGGGGCTTGGTTTTGACACCAATCCACTTGGGATGGGTCCAAAACCTCCTAGGGGGTTGTGTCAAGAAAATTGGGTGTGGGATTGTGGCCAATTGTTCGGGTTTTGGGTCCGGATTGCGCTCCTAGTATTCACCTGATAACCTCCCTTCCAAAAGAGAGATCAAGGATGTAGGAAGCACAATGAGGGGTGAGGATATAATTCGGTAGCACTCCGTTGCTCCAAATGCTCCTGCTCTGTCCTCTTTTTGGGGTGAGAAGACTCACCATTTTATAGACCTGAGGGTCTCCTTTGAATGTGCATGCAGGGGCGCCACTTGGCCATCATGCCTTCCCAGGGGAGAGAAGATTCCTCCCTGATTAAGGGCTCCATGACTGCCTCTATGACTGCCTCTTTGAGCTCAAAAATGCTCACTCGCACTCCCATGCATTGAAGGTGGAGTTGAGTGGCGGATCTGGGCTGCCATTTGTCAAGGTTTGACCTTTTTCCCGTCAAACCTGCTATTCGCCCCACCCTGGAGTGATTGCTAATCGTCCCGGGGTGGGGCGAATAGCATTCTAATCATCCCAGGGTGGAACGAATAAGGAGCAGGGTGCTTGAAAGGTGCCAAATTGACCTCTGACCTTCCAAAACTACTTTGGGAGTGGTTAGGACCATTTTTTAACCTCTGGGGGCTGCCCTAGGGGCTATGTATGCCAATTCGGTCAGTGCTTGTAGCCACATAATCGGATTGGTGCTATTTTGGTGTCTATAGATGCCCCTTTTTGGGATGTGCTATGTGTGGCATAGTGTTGAGCAAAAATAGATAACCAAAGCACTTAATGATTAGGGTTTCTCAGTAACCTAACCAAATTTTGATGCCCCAAGTATGGAAAGGGCACGCATTCTTGAATCCTTGCTTCTGACGAGCTAAGGAGCTTAATTCAAGTGTTAACCTTTTTTGGTGAGGTGTTACTTGATCTTGGACATTGTTCAATCATGAATAGGCAAAGGGCGCAACCTTTTGTCTATGGGAACCTTGAGTTCATGATTCTAGAATGCCAAGTGTTTGATCAGCTTGTGATTATTGCTTGTTTGCTGCCCCAAGCAGGAGCGTGATTGTCTTTGTCAATGATTCTTTGAATGCATGCCATTTCCTTGATTGGGTGTGTATTTGTTGATTGGTGACTAAGTGTGACTACCCCCTCAAGCGACGAATCGATGAGGGAATGACCGAACATGAGAAAAGTGATGAGTCGCTTGACCCAAGATGACTTTTGTAAGGGTGCCTTCAGTTGTTTTTCGTTGATCGCTTATGCAGTTTCCCAACAATCGGACCTATTTTTGGTGGGTTTTAACCCTTTTTGTGACGCTTATTGGGGTTGAAATTGTCAAAAATCCGTCCTCCCGTGGAGTGGTCCAGCTATGGTAGCCTTATTAGGGAGTAGGATATTGATAATTTGTGACCCCAACGTCAGTTTTGTATGCCAATAATGTCAGGCGCAAAGGCGCCTTTGTTCGGCAATTTTATTATTGTTTTTTGGTGGGTTTTGACCCTTTTTGTGATGCCTTTGGGGTTGAAATTATCAAAAATCCTTCCTCCCATGGAGTGGTCCAGCTATGGTAGCCTTCTTAGGGAGTAGGATAGTGATAATTTGTGACCCCAATATCAATTTTGGATGCCAAGAATCACACGCAAAGGTGCCTTTGTTCGGCAATTTTATTGCTATTTTTTGGTGGGTTTTGACCCTTTTTGTGACACCTTTTGGGGATGAAATTGTCAAAAATCCATCCTCCCATGGAGTGGTCGGCTATGGTAGCCTTCTTAGGGAGTAGGATAGTGATAATTTGTGACCCCAACATTAGTTTTGCATGCCATAATCACGGCACAAAGGTGCCTTTGTTCGAAAGTTTTATTGCTATTTTTGGTGCATTTTGGATGCAGTTTTGGTTGTTTTTTATTTTCTTGCTCTGTAATCATCCTAGGGTGGGACGAATACCAGTTTTGTAATCATCCCAGGGTGGGACGAGTGCTAACTAGAGTGCTCATCCTAGGGTGGAACGATTACAGGCCTAAGAGCCTATATAAGGGCCAAAACTAGGTTTTGGGCTCATTTGCAATTGTTTTTCTGGCGATTTGGAGTTGTGGGGAGGAGGAGTGCGAGTTTGCATAGCGGAGCGCTATCAAAATTTTATAGACACCATGAGTGCAAGGACCGGATATTCGAGTGGTGGAGCCGAGGCGAGACCGGTAGGTGCTCCTTCCTTCTTTGTTATTTGTTTGTTTTTATATGAATTTTTAAAACTCACATTTTATCATTGTTTTTTTCATTAAGGTTAAAACCCTAGATGAATGTTGTGGTTTTATTTGTTTTGTTTTGTTCATAATAAGGTTAAAAAACCCTAGATGATTTTTTGTTTTAATTTTTTTTTTTACACTTAAGGTTAAAAACCCTAGTATAGTTTTAATGTTTTTTTTATTTTTTGTCCACACTTAAGGTTAAAAACCCTAGTATAATTTTGTTTTTTTATTTGATTTTTGTTCCACTTAAGGTTAAAACCCTAATAATTTGTTTTTTTTTGTTTAACTAAGATTAAAAACCCTAGTTTAAATTTTTTTTTTTTTTTTTGTTTATTTGATTTTTTTAATGTTTTTTTTTTTTTGTTTAGACTAATGTTAAAACCCTAGTTAATTTTTGTTTTTTTTTTTTTTTTTTTTTTTTTTTGTATACATTGTTGTACATTCGTTTTATTGCTATACAATTTTTTTGTTGTCATGTTTTAATGTTTTTGTGTTGTTTTTGTTTTTCAGGTTGTGAAGAGTCGGTACCGTCAGCCGACGGTATTTTTTGATGCACGAGATGCGTTGACTATGGTGGATTGGGAGTGGCTTGATGCCCTTGGGCTCAAGCAAGTGACGCGGCTGGAGCCTGTGGTGGGGGATCAGGCATATCTGACTGCCCTGATCAATTTGTGGGATCCTCGCACCAACACCTTTCATCTCCCAATAGGGGAGATGATAGTGACTCTGGAGGACGTGTATCAGATTCTATGGATTTTGATAGACGGGCTGCCCATTCGGATGACTCCTCGTGATCAATGGACGATGGTGCTGACACGGTGCTTTGGGCATGCGATGGAGATGGGGGTGGATAGGGTGGTGGAGAGGGCAGAGGGGGACTGCCTGATTGGTGAGATTCTGGTGCGATGGTGGTTGGAGAAGGGCGTGTTGGGGGTGAGGCATGCGTTGCTTATGACCCTCATCTCCAACATGTTGCTTCCCGACTCCTCAGGTGCGAGGTTCCCTTGGAACCTGCTTGAGGTAGTGTTCAGACTGGTGGAGTGTCCGACAGTAGCACCACTGATTATGAGGTGGGGTTAGACGCTACTGGCATAGCTTTATGATGAGTTGTACGAGGTCCGCTGCTAGAGGTGGAAGGGGATTGGGTGCAGCTACCTATTGCAGTGTTGGGGTGGTAGCACATAGCTGTGGAGCGGCCGTAGGGGTTGCCTTGGACCACTCGAGGAGAGATGGTGGACAGGGAGATTGGGTATGCCATGTTATGGCGGAGGTCGAAGGAGCATGGGCAGAGTCGATGGTGGGCAGGTGTCGTAGGGCACTATACTGATGCCTTCTCACGTCTTGCTCTAGGGGAGGTGTTCTGGCGGCCATACCGGGACTGTCTAGCCTGGCCTGAGGCTGGAGAGTGGCTTCGATGGGTGCATAGGGGGAGGTGGTTGATCGGGTGGCATGAGACCGAGCAGGAGTACTTCTCGTACGTTCGGGTGACTCGATAGTTTGGGGTGCACCAGGGATTGCCTGGTGAGCCCTTGATCTATCGACGTCGGGGCGACGAGAGGACTCTAGCCTGGCCGATCATTGAGCCACTGGGTGAGGAGTCGATGTAGTGATTGATGTCCCCGACGTGGACAATGTTGGGGTGACTGCAGAGTATGACCAGTGGTGGACGATGTGGCGATGGCGGGGTGAGGGGCCTCTAGGAGGTCCGGATGCAGCAGCAGTAGGTGGTGGGGGTGTAGAGGCATCGAGGGAGGGTTGGGGGGCTCCGCTCGATGATGCAGATATGGTGGAGGTTGATGACTTTACTAGGGATGATTTAGGGGTTCTAGAGTAACCAGATACATAGGACATCCCGGAGCAGTGGGTGCCGGAGCAGCATGCCATCCTAAAGATGCCCATGCCTCAGGAAGTCCTAGGGGATATGGAGGCTAGGTATCATGCTGAGATAGCATGATTGGAGGAGCTACTACGAAGATGGGATGAGGAGCACAACGTCGAGAGGGATCTCCTATGGGCTCAGTTGGCATAGTGGGATGACGCATTGGCTACGTACCATCGATGGGATGTGGAGTGGGGTCGATGCCGGGTGGAGTTGGAGGCTGAGATTATCCGCCTCGATGGGTAGTTACCTGAGCTCACTGGAGGTGGATCGTCACATCGTACGAGAGGCAGCGAGACTGAGCAGTCAGCATCCTCTCATCGCAGGTGGTTGGGTGAGGGTAGCGCTAGTGGGCATGATGCGAGGGCTGGCAGCAGCCACCCTGAGAGGTCCCATAGGACCCACACCACTAGGGGTAGTTCCAGTCGCACCGATCCTACGTGATCATGGTGGCCGACTCCCTAGGCTTTGGGGTTTTTGAGTTTTTGATTTTTTTGTGAGGTCAGAGGACCATTTTATTGTAGCCTACGGGCATTTTTGACTTAATATATACATGACTCTCTTTTGATTATATACTTGTCATGATTTATTGTTACTTTTATGCACATTTATTTATGTTGATGTATGCATATGTTATTATGAATGCGGATGTTTCTAACTATATGGATGTATGCATATGGAATGGATGAAATGATTTGTTGATAACTTGGCGGTGGCACCATAGACTATACAGGATTTACTGGCTTTCTGTACTATGTGATTGCTTTGTGAGATGACTTTGCATGTGTAATTTTTGTTTGTATTTTTTGATGGTGATGTAAGTAATGAAATGTACCACAATTGTTTTAGAATGTAGTTAAGGTTTTTCTGAGACTCAGATGTTTTAACTAACTAGCCAAGACTGTACATTTATCTTACAAGACTTTTGAACAAGGTACGAATCAGACTTGAGTTTGACCAAGTTATTTCACATCCCTGTGTGTGCGATTGAATTCGTTTATGTGGTATTTGTCAGGATACCGCTAGTGCCAGATAGGCTGTCAACCAAACCTGTACTGAGGATCACCTAATTAGCTCCACTAACTCCTTTGTTGTATTTAGTAAGATTAATCTACGGTGCAATCTAGGATACCATAAGCTAGCTCATCCACATGCAAACATTGATCTATGCATAATTTAATGCGACAGATATATCGTCATGCGGGAGGTTTTGCCACCAGTGACCAGCAGGCTATCCACCAAACCGGTACTGAGGATCACCTCATGACCTTTCGAATGTTGAGAGTTCCAGGGATTCAAGTTCGACTCCCTTATTTTCTTCAATTTTATTGGGATACTTGCTCTCATATGTAGTGATAAAAATCACTATTTATTTTTCTTTTGTTTGAGCAAGGGATTTGAATTTTGAGTGATGAGGATCACTATTTCTTGTGCCTTTTGATGTGTGCACTTTGAGGGTTTTGATGCAAACTTTGGAGTTTGTATTTTGACTTTTGAAATTTTTTGATGTTTGCAACCTTTTGAGAATTTTGGGATTTTTGATAGTGGTGAAAACCACTATTTATTTTGGGGAATTGGGTAGGGAAGATGCTTGTCCTTTTGCCAACTCTCAACATTCTTGGGGTCATTCGCATAGGGGGATGAGCAAGATAACCATTTCGCTTATGGTAACCTGAGATTGCTATGTAGGTTTCATCTTTCGTTCACACAACTTGGGAATTTTTATGTGTTTTAAGCTTGTGTTGGGATGCTATGTAACAAGGTGTGATCCAAGTAAAACTCTACCTTTGTAAAAAAAATTTGACTCTGTACCAATTTTTGGCTAGAAATCTAAAGACAGTTGAATGACAAAAACCCTAAGTACATTAGAAGACAACTGACTATGATATGGTGAAAAATGTGAATGGCGTTATTTTTGTTGGATCATTTACAAAGTGGATAAATGTGGAAAATGATGGAATTGCCGAGTAATTACAGTCTATGGTGCATTTGACATGTATGACCAACAAATATGCAATGTATGTATGCGATGCCTAATGCAATTATTTTTTTGTGTTTTGATTTTTAAGAGTATGCATGGAAGTGAGATGCAATTTTTTTGTTATTTTTGATTATTTTGTTGTTTTTGAATATTCGTTTTGACCAAGCGATTGTGGGAACCCTTGGAGCTTTTGATTTGACCAAAGGGATTATGGATACCTTTGGGGCATTTGGTTTGACCAAAGGGATTATAGATACCTTTGGGGCATTTTGGGTGACCAAGCGATTGTGGGAATCCTTGGAGCTTTTGGTTTGACCAAAGGGATTATGGATACCTTTGGGGCATTTTGGGTTGACCAAGTGATTATGGGAATCCTTGGAGCTTTTGGTTTGACCAAAGGGATTATAGACACCTTTGGGGCATTTTGGGTTGACCAAGCGATTATGGGAATCCTTGGAGCTTTTGGTTTGACCAAAGGGATTATGGGCACCTTTGGGGCATTTTGGGTTGACCAAGCGATTATTGGAATCCTTGGAGCTTTTGGGTTGACCAAGCGATTGTGGGGATCCTTGGAGCTTTTTGGGGTGGGCCATGGCTCTTTTAAATGTGGAATGGCCTCAAATGACTGATGTTCAAGGGTTCTAGTTCCTTGATTCCTTCAAGAGAGGCGAGCCGGTATGTTCCAGGTCCTATTTTACTATCAATTACATAAGGACCTAACCAATTTGCCATGAACTTGTCCCTTAGATGGGGTGGCAAGTTAGAATTTTGTTGGTTCTCTTTTAAGACCAAGTCACCAACCTGAAAGTCCCTCAGGTGAACTTTCATGTTGTATGCTTTCTTAAGTCGCTCTTGATAGATACGTAAATGCTCGAGAGCATTGACGCGTCGTTCATCGAGTAATGTAAGCTGGTCTAACCGGGCCTGCCATGCAGTGTCATCATCGATGAACTCTTGCATTGATATGCGTAGGGAAGGTATTTCCAACTCGAGAGGCATGACTGCCTCGGAGCCATACACCAGCGAAAATGGAGTTGCCCTAGTGGGCGTCCGAATGCTAGTGCGATAAGCCCATAGAGCAAGTGGGATTTGAATGTGCCAATCCTTATGACTATCTGTGACTATCTTTTTAAGGATGGCAACTAGCATTTTGTTTGACGCCTCTGCTTGCCCATTTGCCTATGGATAATAAGGTGTCAAAAAACTATGCTGAATTTTGTACTTCGTTGTTAAAGCATGCACGTCTTTGTTCTTAAATGATGTCCCATTATCCGAGATGATCTTGGATGGAATACCAAAATGACATATGATGTTATGTAAAATAAACTCCGCAATGCGGGTCCCAGTCATAGAGGTAAGCGGAATTGCTTCCACCCACTTGGTGAAGTACTCTGTGGCCATTATGATAAACGTGTGATGACCTGACGATGCAGGGGAGATATTTTCGATTAGATCTAAGCCCCACTATGAAAATGGCCAAGCCGATTGGATCAGCTACAAGGCCTGAGAAGGTACATGTGTCAAATTAGCATGGTGTTGACATTTCATGCACTTCCTTACATACGCGCAACAATCTCGCTCTAAAGATGGCCAATAATAGCCCATGCGAAGAATGCACTTTGCGATGGCCATACCACTGAAGTGGCCACCGCATGTACCATCGTGCGCTTGGGTGATCACCCAAGTGGACTCCTGCTGGTCCAAGCAACGGAGGAGGATTCCTTCATAGCTTCGACGGTACAAAATGTCTCCTAGCAAGACATGTTTTGCCGCTTTCTATTTGAATGATCTTTTCATGGTGTGCATCAATCCAAGTGGGAGGTTACCTAGCTTGAGGTAGTCTCTTATGGGTGTGTACCAATCCTGCTGATCAGAAACCTCGATGGTATGAACGGCCAATCCCTCTTGAAGTTCATCCCTAGAAAAAGTTGAGCGGGAAAGAACTTGTAAGAATAGCGTTGTGTTGCTATTAAGAGGGGTTAGGGAGAACAAGGACCCCTAGTTGGCATGATTCAGACTATCATGGATTCGAGAGAACTTATCCTGAGATGGTTCAATCTGGATCAGGTGGATTCCTAGCGTTAGGTCAGAGCTTGCACGCTCCATCATGGATTGCGATAATGTTTTGACTTGAATGGTTGTCATCTCACCAGAAATGTCTTGCGGGATTAGTGACCCCAAGGAGGCCATAGTGTCCACAAAATGATTCGATGATCGAGGGAGTGCCTCGATGTCGTACCATTCAAGTTTTTCCAAGAATTTATCCACAAGGGCTTTGTAGGCCTATAGAACTGGGCATTTGCATTGGAATACCCCTTTCACTTGGTTGACAATTAACAATGAATCACCAAAGATGTTCAAGCATTTGATGTTCATGGTGATGGTTGTCTGAAGACCTATGAGCAAGGCTTCGTATTCAGCATTGTTATTGGTGCATGAGAAATCAAGTTTAAATGATAGAGGCATTGGAGCCCCTTGCGGTGTGAAGAATATGATTCCCATGCCACCCCCTTGCTCACATTTAGAACCATCAAAAAATAAGGTTATGTCGGCCTGTGACTCAGGCTCATCAGAATCTGGCGATTCTGAGACATGGAAGACCCCATCATCGGGTAGCTCTATGGTCAGAGGCTGATCGTCTTCGAGAGGAGCCTCTGCTAGTTGATCGGTGATGACTTGACCTTTGATGGACTTTTGTCCAATGAATTCGATGTCAAACTCCATCAACAACATGATCCATTTCATCATGCGACTACTATGATAAGTATGACTCATCATGTACCACAATGGATTCTCCTTAGACACAACATACGTCGTATTGCTCAGCATGTAATGGCATAGCTTTTTGGTGGCAAATACCACTGCTAAGCATAGCTTCTCGACGTATGCATAGTTAAGTTCATAACTGACCAGGGTGTGGCTAAGATAATAATTAGCCTGTTCTTTATGTAGTTCATTTTTCTGGGCTAGCATGGCACCCAGTGCCACCTCAGTAGCTGAGATGTATAAATAGAATGACACTCCTGGTCTAGGTGGTGCCAATACTGGTGGTGAAGCCAAGTATTGTTTGATGTCATCGAAGGCTGACTGGCACTCGTCATCCCAATGAAATGCTACCCCCTTGTGTAATAATTTATTCATGGGTCGGCACTTGTCAGATAGCTGTGCTATGAAGCGCTTGATTGACGCGACCTTTCCCTGCAAGCTTTTGAGCTGCTTGATGGTGGTTGGGGGAAGCATTTCAAGGATTGCCTTGAATTTATGTGGATCTACCTCGATGCCTCATTTTGAGACTATGAAACCCAAGAGTTTTCTAGATGTGATGCCAAATACGCACTTCTTGGGGTTTAGTCCGACTTTGTGTTCGATGAGGCGATCGAGGATCTTGCTTAAGTCATCGAGATGATCTGGGCGCAAAAGAGATTTGGCCAACAAATCATCCATATAATCTTCCAAAGTTTTATGCATGTGATCATGGAAGATGTATGTCATAGCGCGTTGGTAGGTGGCGCCAACATTTTTAAGGCCAAAGGGCATGACCTTATAACAAAATGTCCCCCAAGGCATTGTGAACGCCATTTTTAGTTGATCATCGGGATTGATACGAATCTGGTTGTATCCCGAGAAACCATCCATGAGGGAAAGCATTTCATGGCCTGTTGTAGCATCTACCAATGCGTCGATGCTAGGCAAGGGGAAATCATCCTTGGGACTCGCTTTGTTTAGATCTCAAAAATTAGTGCATATGCGAATCCTCCCATCAAGATTTTTGATGGGCACCATGTTGGACAACCATGGTGGGTAATCTATGCAGATGACAAACTGTGCATCCAACAACTTTTGTAATTCATATTTTACCATTAAGGCCACTATTGGGTGCATCTTACGTAGTTTTTGCTTGACTGGCTTGACTGTCGGATCAAGCGTTAGATTATGCATGACTAGCTATGGGTCTAGCCCCGACATGTCTTTGTAGGACCATGCAAAAACCTCCTTCTTCTCTTTGAGAAGGGCAATGTAATCGGCTTGCTCTTCGGGGGATAGACTTACCCCCAGCTTGATGATTTATGGATTCATTGGATCAGAGCCGATGTCTACGTCAATCGTCTCTTCGACTGACATGTGGGACCCGTCCTCCAACTGGTGTGGAGTTGGGATCAAGTGGATATCATTTGCTGAATTTAGATCTATGTTTGGAACGTCGGGTTCCTCTTCAGCATGGAAGATATCCTGAGTTGGTCTTGGGGTGAAATGAAGCATCTCACCGCAAGGCCAGTACTCGATGGGGATGGTGGTGAGTTAGCATGATCCCAGTCTATGGCATCTAGGTTTAGATACAATGGTCATGCTGGATCGGTTGGATTGTGGATGGGGGTGGTTAAGTCAATGGAGATCATGTTGATGAAGTGAATTTGGTCTCCATTACCATATGGGTGTTGACTCGGACTTCCTTGGTGATATTTATACCCTGGATCTGGCTCTGTGGGTATTGGCACAAATGGATCGGCCCTATGTGCAGATAAAAGGATAGGGTCTACCCTTGGCACTGATGGCTCTATAGGGTCTCTGGGTGGAGGGTGCTCTCTGTATGCCTGAAGTGGCGGGTGCAGTACTTGGTCCAACTATGCTTGGTTTAGGTGCCACCTATGCCTTGGCCCCATGTTTAGCTATTCAAACATATCATCAATGTCCATGGGGTATTCTTGTTGCCGCATATGGTTGAGATATGCCATCTCAGTCTCATCTTCATAATCACTATCAGAGATCCATAGGCCTTCATTGGCTCTGACAACTGTTTGTGGCATGTGGGGCTCGCTCTGCTCGAGCAAGTTAATTTGGTCCCATCGGGGTTGTTCCGCTCTCTACGGGAGGACCTGATTCTCTTGAGGTGGCAATTGCTCGATTGGAGCATTCAAGGGGAACATCACCATGAAGTTCTCCTGATAGTCATCTATGGGCGTCACTTGCGAGTGATTGCTATCGGACTCGAAAGGGTCCCAAGGTGCTACCTCATACTCTGACTCATCTTCTGAAGATCCTTCTTGGCCTTGTCTATATCCCTCTTGGAGGCAAGTTCTTGAACTTTCCCCTTTCTCGATCGAAGGGGAGGAGTTGTTGAGGCCCACAAGGTTGGTTGTTAACAATGGGAGATAATCCCCCAATGTGTATGTTGTGTTAGGATTGGCATATGGATCTTGTGCCAACCCATCCTTGTTGCCTAGCCCTAGGCCTTGCATGTTCTCTACCAAGATGTCAAGGGGCAGAGGGTGGTTGAACCCTACTCCTGATTTGTCATATGGCATCTGATATCTTGGTTGACAAAGAACGTGCACCCCTTGTTCATATCTGCCCAACCCATATCCATGCCAATTACATTGGCCAAGGTATTTCAAAGTGAAGTCCGGGTTGGATAGATAGTTGACATTCTCAACAAAGGGCTCTTCATCCTCTTCCTCTTGTAGGTAAGGTTCAATGCCATTGTCGAGGCCCCCATATACAAAATTTGTCTGATTTGGTGGGTAGCCCAAAGGGACAATAGTGTCGATGGGGAGGCGAGGTCTCCCCATGTCCTGCATGGACTCAAGCATGGGTGTTGCTACAATGTTTCCACACTAGATACTCCCCTAGGCCCGTATTGGCCATCTCAACGGTGATCATTGGTGGTTGAGGGGGAGGGAATGGGAGTTCTTCCTGGGTCCACTCCATGTTGGGTGAACCAGGCATCTCGACTTCCATTCGGCTGGGCACCTCTTCGGTAGAGATGGTTGAGACCAATGGTGGTATCTCTTCCAAGGGCTTCTTCCCATTGTCCTTCGATGTGGCCATCATAGGTGGTGTCATTGGTGAAGGACCAGACGATGAAGATGGGCCCGATTGGTGATTTGAGGGACTTAACAGTGGGGATGTATGCGGAATCAGACCCTATTTGGATGGATTCAACTGAAAGTCCAAATGTGTCGATGGGAGGGTCGATTGTGGCATCAGCTGCACCGCATTGCAATACTTGAAGGGCTCTAAGTCTATCGGGACTACATGCACTTGCCCTTCGTATGTGTACTTTAGGCATTGATGGGCTATCGAAGGGACACACTTCATGTCCCTGATCCAAGGCCGGCCCAGCAAAATATTGTAGGCCATATCACCTTCCAGGATGTGGCACAACGTAGGAATAGTCTTTTGTCCCACTTGGATGGGCAGGACAATTGTGCCAACCATCGAGCATATCACGTCATTGAATGCTCGAAGAGTATAGGTGGAGGCCACAATGTGAGATGCTGGCAACTTGAGGTGTTTCAATGCCATTGTTGTGATTATATTGTTGGACGAGCCAGTGTCCACCAACACCCTCTTAAATGGAATCCCGTTGACCCATGCAATGACGTGTAGGGGTGGATCCACCATATCACCAGTCATCGATTTTAGTTCATCTTCTCTAAAGGTGATGACTGGTTTTGTACATCATTTTACATGTCCCACAAAGTTGTTGAAAGAGTTTGCTTCATGGGGTTGTAGCTCGATGGCTTTGAGTATCTCCATTAGAGCCTCTCGATGGGGCGGTGATTGTTGGATGAGCTCATAGATGGAGAGCCTAGCCGACGTGGTCCTTAAACTTTGGGTAAGTTTAGTCCGAATCATGGCCATTGGTCTAGGTGGAGGAGGTTGTGTAGGGTGTTGTTGAGGTTGTGACATTGATGGAACCTCTCCTGTAGCTACAGCGGGGTAGCTGTGCTTGGGTACCTCTTGTTTCGTGTCACTATGCTTATCATCCCTACATACCCCTACATGGGGCAATTTTGTGTCACCTCATTGACTTGTAGAGTCTTTGCCTATGCATCATGGGCAGGCAAGGGGTCTTTGAAGACCTCCATCTATTGGTTGCTTGGTGCTACGAGATTATCCACCGCTAGCATTTTGTTGTCTATTAGGTCTTGCACTAAGCTTTTGAACTTCCAACATGCATAAAGGTCATGTCCTTTCTGTCGATGAAATCTATAGTACAAGTCTTCCCTATAGCCCTTGGGTTTTGGTGCGTTGGGGTCTACGGGTCGACTTTCTGGCAGGTTTATCAAGTTTACCATGGACAAACGGTCAAACAAGGAGTCTTTAGACTCTATGAAGGGTGTGAATTGTCACCTAGGGTGACGCTGCTAATTTTTCTCTTGCCTATGATTTTCCTTTTCATAGCTGTCAAGAGGAACTGCCTGATAATTAGCCTTTGGGGGTTGTGTCATCTGTGTAGGCTTTGGTATGTTTATGGCAACCTGATTGACCGCAGTGGGTTTTGGTTGTGCGGACCCAATTTTGGCATTTTTGGGCCACTCTTTCTTGCATGGCTTGGCAATCTCGCCATCCTGTATCTTGATCTCCTCAATGATTCTAGCTTGCACCAGGGCTTCCTCGAGAGTGGCATATTGTTGCAGCTACAATAGCATGGAGATCGACCTTAGGCAACTTTTTGAGAACATTTGGGTCAGGTCGGCCATGGGAGGGAGGTAAGGAAGCTTTGAAAGCAATGTTCTCCATCAATTTCCATAAGCCGCCATGGTCTCCTCCTCATACTGTCTGAGGCTAGCTAGGTCGCTTAACGATGCCTTCTTCTTGGTGTTGAAGGTGAAACATTTGAGGAACGCATCCACTAGCTGGTCCAGGTTACTGATGCTATGCTTTGACAACTGGGTAAACCAATCCGAGGTAGGGCCTATGAACATGGTTATAAATATTCTTAGAAGCAATGCATCATTGTCCTGAATGCCAAAGCATTGGCTCAAGAATCTTGTCACGTGCTCTTGGGCATCTTCATCCCCTCTAAATATTGCCAATTGAGGCATTTTGAAGTGTTCAGGGTATGGGGGTGCCGACATTGAAGGATGCACAGGGTGACTATGGAGCTGGCGTAAAGTGGGCTTTTGGGGCCCAGAAGTCTTGGTCTCCATAGACTCTAAGCGCTCTAGCAACGCTTTGTATGCATCGGAGGATTTGATCTCTTCCTCCTTGGTTTGTTCCCATTGTGAATTACGGGGAACTTGAGGCCTATGGAGGGGTAACCGGATAGCGCCCCCTTGCCTTGGTAGGGCATTTCAGCCCGCTCTTCTTCTTGCTCGAATTCCTCATAGGCTTCTTGAGGAGTTCCTGGGCATGACCTATAAACATGGGTGGGTGCCCGAGGAGGGTGCCCATCATTGGCTCTAGGGGTGGCCTCCCGCTCAGGTCTAGGAGGTCTTGGAGGCAATGCTTGATAAGGTCATGGAGACCTATCTCACACCAAGGGGTTGTGCCTCTCATAAAGCTCTGTCTTATGTGTGCGAGGGGTTGGAATCCTCTCATGCATAGTGTTGTGGAGCAACTCATCTATCTGACGTTGAATGCGCTCTTTGCTAAGATGATACAGGTGCTCTAACTATTGTTGATCTTGCTCAAGCTACATGATTTGTGCTTGGTGGGCGGCATGTTTGGCAAATGCCAAGTCGATTTGTTCCATCGTCTTAGGTCTAGGGGGCCTAGATGCTTCCCCTACATGTCTATCTCGATCGTGGTGATCCGAGATCTCTATAGGTCACTTCCCTCTATCGAGGTTAGCGGCATTCACCCGAGGCTTTGGCCTCAGTAGGTGATCCTGATAAATAGTAGGTGTGGAGGTGCATTGCTCCCATGCTGTGTATTGCTCTTGAGGAATATAGTGGTTTTCCTCATGCTCCCTTTCATATATGTGAAAGGGGCGGGCAGAGTTGGCTCACCCTGTCTGAAGAGCCTTGCGCTCTGGATTTGGCCTATTGTTTTTGATAGTAATAAGGGGTAGAGGAGGGATGATGTAATCATGTGGCCCCTCCTTATGGACCCTATGTTGTTCTAGCACTTCATCGCATGGTGGCCACTCATAATGAGTGTCTAAGGGGGCCTTCCTATGTATGTACTCCTCCTGAAAGGGTCTATGTTGAATGGGAGTGCCCCTCGAAGGGGTGCCTCTATAGTCCTGTTCTGTCATGGTATGATGTGGACTATGTTGTGGGTCAGGCCGCCAAGGTGGTATAACCAAGTCCTTGGGGCTATAACGGAGGTGACTTGTGCCCCCTTGTACACTTTTTGTAGCTTCTGCCCATGATTGGGCTTGGCTATGGGTGTACACCATGGTGGTGGTTCTCTAAAAGATATGTATGTTTTTATCTTCTTTACGATTTTTTTATGCTACACTAAACAAAAGGGGCCACACAAACAAAGAAGTGATTATCTCATTTATAGATTAAATGTGTGCCCTAAATCTGGTTCAGTGTGTTTTGATTTTTGTTTTGAAAGCCTTGTAAAGAAAATTTTGTTGTACATGCAATATGAGGGCTCTTATATCTCCCAAAATGGTCACCCCTTCAATATACCACTGCCAGGCCATTATACCGAACCTCTCAATATACCCGCCCTTACGTGAGGGAAACTATTGGTACGCGAGAGCAGAACAATACGTGGAACATAGGCGGTACGAAAGGGGAATCACTCTATTTTTGACACCTACCATAGAAGACTTATCCTCATGCACTGGGAATCACCCCAGCTACACTTGGTCAGCTTTCATCAGGATTTACGTCTAGCAACAATCATGATCGGGGTTATGTATGCAAAATTCAAGCCAAGGTGGTGATGAAATCCACCGTTGGTCTTGATCAAGTGTTGGGGTTTTACGACCAACTCCTTGATGTTTATATTATCACGTGGTGTGTGTGGTTCTTTTTACTTGTGCAAAGAAAGAAAACATGCAGCAAACTTCTCTATGCAAGCAAAGAAAGTAGAAAAATCATAGAAACAGAGACAAAAAATTATAGAGGATGTTCAGAAAACCTACCTCTTCTC
Organism: Wollemia nobilis; assembly: GCA_028583015.1. Lineage (NCBI taxonomy): Eukaryota > Viridiplantae > Streptophyta > Pinopsida > Araucariales > Araucariaceae > Wollemia > Wollemia nobilis. Next base: position 2,806,031 of record JAQPPZ010017096.1, read on the forward strand.
TGCCCAAACCGGATGCCCCTGAGTTTCTGCTCAAAAAATGCATAGAGAGCTAATCATCCCAGGGTGGGATGAATAGCAGATCTGTATTCATCATAGGGTGGGATGAATGCCTTATTCATCCTGGGGTGGCACGAATTCCAGTCTGTATTCGTCATAGGGTGGCACGAGCAACAGTCCAACGCTTGAAGGATTAACACCTACAAGCAAAAACACAAAATTTTGATCAAAAAATTGATCCCAAAATTAGGGGATAGGGTCCCACCATGATCGCCACTAAAATCATGTCTACGGAAGCAATGGCGTATCGGGTGCGATGCAAACAAAAGCAGATGTATTAACGAAACGCTAAAGTGCATGAAAAAGGGAAAGCGAATGAAATGAAATGAGATGTAAAGAAAAAGCAAAGGTGTAGCCTATTTTATTAATTTTTCTTTATGATCAGGTTACAATACGTCTCCCCCATTTTTAGGGGCTAGGAGCGTTCGATACAATTTTGTTACACCAACGGATGGTACGCTTCCCTTCGGGATCTTCCACGTGCCCACATTCAAAATGGGTGGGCCAAACGTCATCACCGCTTGCATGAATACATTATTAGTTCCTTGCTTCCCCTATGGTGTTGAGATCCTATGTACAAAGAAATAGCAAATGATTAATAGCACATGCGGATGGAGGGAAACATGCAATCCCCAAGGCCTCCGGTTAATGCATACATGAAATAATTAAAACAGTGATCAAAACTTATCAGAACGGAATGAAATTTAAATAGAAGCATGTAAACACCATCAGGGACACATTGCAAAAAGAATAGTCAAGAAATCTACTATAGATTTCTAATCGCTCCGGGGTGGGACGATTAGGACTGTCATAAAATGTCCGAAAGTGACCTCCCAAATGTCCCATCCAGAGGCCTCCAAAACACCTAAAAACTTGGGGTTAGGAAAAATGGGGCATTTTGAGATGACCCAGAAGGTCGGATTTTGCATATTCTACCTTGATCACCCTATATCCGAAGGTGCTCCCTGTATGTTAGTAAAAGCGTAAAACAATGAAAACACAGTCAAAACAAGTCAGAATGCATTGAAATTTGAATAGCAGCATATATGAAACACATAAAACATGATGCAAAATAAATAGTGAAGAAATATACTATAGATTTCTAATCACTCTGGGGTGGGGCGATTAGGACTGCAACAGTGCGGGGGCGCCCGGGGGCAGGACGCCCACCGTTTGGGGCTTGGTTTTGACACCAATCCACTTGGGATGGGTCCAAAACCTCCTAGGGGGTTGTGTAAGAAAATTGGGTGTGGGATTGTGGCCAATTGTTTAGGTTTTGGGTCCGGATTGCGCTCCTAATATTCACCCGATAACCTCCCTTCCAAAAGAGAGATCAAGGATGTAGGAAGCACAATGAGGGGTGAGGATATAATTCGACAGCACTCCATTGCTCCAAATGCTCCTGCTCTATCCTCTTTTTGGGGTGAGAAGACTCACCATTTTATAGACCTGAGGGTCTCCTTTGAATGTGCATGCAGGGGCGCCACTTGGCCATCATGCCTTCCTAGGGGAGAGAAGATTCCTCCCTGATTAAGGGCTCCATGACTGCCTCTTTGAGCTCAAAAATGCTCACTCGCACTCCCATGCATTGAAGGTGGAGTTGAGTGGTGGATCTAAGCTGCCATTTGTCAAGGTTTGACCTTTTTCTCGTCAAACCTGCTATTCGCCCCACCCTGGAGCGATTGCTGCTAATCATCCCGGGGTGGGGCGAATAGCATTCTAATCATCCCAGGGTGGAACGAATAAGGAGCAAGGTGCTTGAAAGGTGCCAAATTGACCTCTGACCTTCCAAAACTACTTTGGGAGTGGTTAGGACCACTTTTTAACCTCTGGGGGCTGCCCTAGGGGCTATGTATGCCAATTCGGTCAGTGCTTGTAGCCACATAATCAGATTGGTGTTGTTTTGGTGTCTACATCTCTAAACACTTGAAGTTAAAGGGGGGTTTACTTAAATTTTATTTGGTAAAATGAATACAATTTTTCTAATCACCCCTCATAACTATCATACATGGAAACACAAAATATTAAATCTCATTTCTAAAAAAGGGCTTACACACTTGCTAGAAGAGAAGCAACCTAAATTTGAAAAGGAATATGAAATATTTGTTTATAAAGGGAAAATGTATGAAACATTGGGTATTATAAGAACTAATGTAAATGAAATCTTATGGTTTCACATTACGGATTGTAAAACTCCATATGAAAGTTGGAAAAAACTAAAGAACTTGTTTGGGAAAGTAGATCAAATAAGGTCAATGTAACTAGAGGCAAAATTAACAACATTATCTCCTGAAGACTTCAGCAATATTGTTGACTTTCTCACCAAATTTAAAGAAGTCCTCACTCAGTACAAAGACATTGTAAAGAATAAAATAGAAGAAGAATGCATCTATCTAATTATTTCTAAATTAAATGGTGTATTTAAAATTTTTGCAACCACCTTTCTGTCTACAAAAGATGCTCTTGGTGCAAGTTTTAAAATGCCCTCCTTAGAGGAATTTTTTGATAGGTTAACTAGAGAAGAAACAAAACTTGCAAAGTATGAGATCTCTTCCTCTTACTCAAAAGCCTTAGTAGCATCCACCTCTACTAAATAAAAATTCAAAAAGAAATAAAGGAGTCCCATAACTTGTACTCACTACAAAAAGAATGGTCATTCTGTGAACAAATATTGGAAAAGACTACAAAAACTATAGGTAGCAATGAAGGATAAAAAAGATAGACACTAAGAAGAAGATATGAAAAGCCTTAAATGTTCAAGGCAAGACCATAAACACTTCATAAAAATACTAGGTTCTAGATTCAGGAGCAACTCATCACATGACTTCCTCATATGAGTCATTCACTTCAATCTCCTCAAGTTCAACATGTAGCATAGAAGTTGGTGACTCATCCTTTATCCAAGTCAAAGGAAAATGTGACATATCCATTGATGGTGGTTATATCAATAATGTTCTCTATATACCAAACATTGCAACAAATATCCTCTCCGTCTATCAGATTTGTACTTTTGGAAAAGGTAAAAAAATTCTCTTCTCACTAACAGGAGTTGAGATAAGAGACTTTCAAGACCCAAACTCTCTCATAGAAAAATGAGATATTGATCACAACACTCACCTATTTCACTTCAAAGGATTCAAAAATTTAGAAGGGCCTCCTATTTTGTTTCACATGGAGATCTTGAAAGCAAAATTTGGCATGAAAGGTTTGGATATCTCGGTTATAAATATCTAAAGGAATTGAACACCCATGAAATTGTAACATGATTACCTCAAGTCTCTTCTATTGATGGAGTATGTCCTAGATGTGCTCTTTGAAAGAAACATCAAGATCATTTCCACCCAAGTGGTTCTCTAAAAGCCTCATCCCCTCTAGAGTTAATCCATAGTGACTTGATGGTCTTCCCAGAGCCTTCATTCAAAGGAGCAAAATATGCTTTAACATTCATTGATGATATTTAGGTTTTTGCTTAGTGGTGAATTTCACAATTTAACACGAATATTCGGATTTCCAAAATGTCAATTTTGCAAATTTTGGTACCATAGAGGTCGACCCATTCACCCAAAATTTTTGGGATCTAATTTTTTTAGGGTAAATTCACCTTGTTGTTATAAGGTTTACCGCCCAAATTTTGCCCTAAATTTATTAAAAATAAAAAATATTCTGTTCAAATCATCCCTTGTACCCCATTATATATAGCTAACCCTGACAACGACTCCCATACAATTATAATATTTTTTTGGATAGCGAGTGATACAAAGTAGAGTACTGACTAAAACAGAGTCCACCACTAGCAGAAGGTGACTGGCAGAAGGTGAATGGTAGAAGGTGATTGACATAAGGCCACTGGCTAAAGGCGACTGGTCGAAGGTGACTAGAAAAATATGACTAGTAGAAGGCGACTGGCATAAGGCGACTGGCAGAAGGCGACTGTCATAAGGCAACTGGTAGAATGCGACTGGTAGAAGGTGACTAACTGAAGGCAACTAGCAGAAGGTGAATGGCAGAAGGTGACTGGCAGAAGACGATAGGCCAAAGGTGATAGGCATAAGGCGACTGACATAAGGTGACTGGAAGAAGGCGACTGGAAAAAGGCAACTGGCAAAAGGTGACTGGAATAAGGTGGTTAGCAGAAGACAACTAGCATAAGGTGACTGGTATAAGGTGACTAGCATAAGATGACTGGCAATGGGCAATAGGTAGAAGGCGACTGACAGAAGATGATTGGCATAAGATGATTGGAAGAACGTGACTGATATAAGGTGACTCAATTTACCAGTATGCTTCTTTTACCATTAAATTTTATTTAAAATTTTATTAATGGAAACTCAATAAGGAGGTTTATTTTACCTACAAACGATATTCATGGGATATATTATGTTGTCTCTAGCAGTAGTTCTATTTTATACCAATTATTTTCATATTTAAAAATGATGTTCTTTGTTCATGTTATTCTTCTGTTCATATAGGTAAAATATCAACTACAGGTAGTGGAAATAAGGGAGTCCAGTCTTCCAATAAAAGGAGTATCCTCAAAAACTTTCATAATATTTCAAAACCCAGTCAGCCATCAACATCTACACAAACTGAAGGTATGAACAACTTTACTCCCCATTTATTTTTTACTTTGTTAATTTTAAATATAATGTCTTCATTCATAAAGAAGTGCATTTTTTGGTTGATAACTTTATCCACTTTTATCTATAAAAAATACTAGTATGCTTTTAAATGCCATAGTGATAATGAATCTACTATTGACACTAGTATTATCTCTATAGAAAACACTATTAACCTTGGTATTCCTCTACTTCCACATATCCACATTAATGAACAGTCCACAGATGAAGATAATCTCAATCAAATTGAACAACAACATGAAGATATTCCTAAATATAACATGCCAAGTAGAAAAGAAAATAATAGTTCTTATGCAGTCCCTACTTTCAAAGAATATTCATCTAAAAAAATAAACTTGCAAGGTTATCTAGGTGGACAATTAATAGATCATTTTAGCCTAATTGGATATCAAAATTTCCATTTATTGAGCCAGTGCTACCAAAGAATAGTAGTGATGATATAACGGATTTTAGATACATAAATTACAATTGGAAACACGAAAAGGAGCATAGATTGCAACTTAAGAAAGATATAGTAGAAAAATATTGTGGAAATGTTTATATAAAAACAAAATAAGGTGATCGAGCAACACAAAAAACTTATAGGTGGAAGGATGCATCAGAGTGCGCACCTATGAGATATGCGCAAGAATATGATAAAGAAATGAAACAAAAACAAACATTGGTTGAGAAAGGTGCAACGATTGAAGTCCAATTTTGAAAAATGAATAAGTTAACTTTAGCTTAAAAAAGTTTGCAGTTTGCTGTTGTATTTTCTATTCTTAATAAGGGTAGACCTATGTCTGATTTCATGGATTATAAATCTCTATTTCAACTAGACGATGTGCAAAACTTACCCAACACTCATTGGTCAGATTGAAGTGGTTGGAAAATCACAAAATATATGTCATTGGTTGAGCAAGATGACCTCAGAGAGAAAGTAAAAAAGACAAAATTCATTTAACTTTCAATTGATGAGGTGACTGCAGTTGATAATACATCTTGGATTTGCATGCATGTTTACACATTGGAAAATCATTCAAGGCAACCTCATTTACTTGGAATACGCAAAATGGTGGAAAATTGTAATGTAGAAAACATTTACAATGTTGTTGTAACTAGTTTAAAAGAAGAAGCATGAATGAATGAAATTGAAATAGCCACTAAGTTAATATGTGTAGGAGCTGATGGTGCTACTACAATGCAAGGACACAAGAATGGTCTTTGTGTTAGACTACAAACATCGGTTGCCCCATATTTGATCCCTATTCATTGCATGGATCATAGAATGAATCTTGCATACAAAATTGTGGATACATTTACAAATGTTGCGAGAGTGGAAGAGCTTGTTCGTGAAATTCATGAATATTTTTCATGTAGTCCAAAATGATTTTCAGAGTTTCAACAGTTTGCACTAAGAGTTACCAAAGGTAAAAAATTGTTGAAAGATGTGGATACTAGATGTATTTCGATGTATCTACCAACATTAAGAGTTTTCAAAGAATATAAATCCTTTATATGGTTTATGTATGCAAATCGTAGGGCGGTTGATAAGGCTAATGATTTAATTTTTCAAATGAGTGACTTTGAACTCTTCTCACATTGTGTGGAATTCTTCAAATGTTGGAAAAAATGAATACTTTGATCAAATTTGCACAAGAAAGATCAATTTATATTATGGATTTCATTACGGCGAGAATACAAATTTCCATACATATTGATATGATGTATGCATCTGGTCAAAATTTTATGGATCCCTTGTTTGATATTTGGAGAGCATTAACAAATGTGAATGGTTCTCAGAGATTTCTGAAGTTCAATATAAACAATCATCTATGTATTAATGTCCACGAAAATGCAATACCTTTATATTGTTATGGTGTGCGACTGGATATAGCTACAAATGAAGTTGAGCAAATTCCCATAACCTACAACAAATTTCATGTAGTTGTAGACGATACAAAACTTAAACTAAAACAAATAGCATAATCATTGACAAAATAAATAAGAGACCATTTTCAAAGATATGAATTGCTAGAGGCTATGGGTGAGGTAAATTCAATGTTTTGGGATCCTTGTAATGAATACCAGATTATAAATTCTTTGTTTCTCATATCAAAATGAAAGGTTGCTATCATTTGTTTTGATTTCATATATCATAATGAAAGGATATTTTCATTTGATTTGATTTGAGTTCACATATTATTATTTGATTTGATTTCACATATTATCATTTGATTTTATTTCACATATCAGAATGAAAGGATGCCATTGGATACTCTATATAGCATAGCCCTCTGATTTAATTATGTATTATTTGATTACACATGTGTTACACATATTCTTTGATTACACATGATTTGTTTATTGGATTATAGAAATGTGTTACTAGATATTTTGTATATCATTTTTCATTAGCCTTGTTATTGAACTATTAGTTAAAAGTTTATGTGTTTCTTGTAGTATTTTTTATTTGTGAAAGTAATTGTCTCTGATGCATTTTTTGACATTTCAAATAAATTCATATAACATAAAAGACATACTTCAATATTACTTGATATATCAACATAAACAATCAAAACATAACAACATTAAAAACAAAGTTTTCAAGAGATAACACATATCAAACATTATTTCTTCCACTTCAAATAAAGAATAAACTTTTACATCATTATAAATAATCAAAACATAGTCTCTTTCATTGAATTCAATATTTAAAGAAGATACCATTCATTCGCAATTTACAATACATATAAAAAATTATTTCTTCCACTTCAAATTACTTAATACATCAACACATATAATCCTAACATAACAACATTCAAAACAAAATTTTCAATAGATAACAAATTTTTTGAAAATAGTCTCATTCATTGTTTCAATTCTCAAAAAAGATACCATTCATTTGCAATTTACAAAACATATCAAAAATTATTTCTTCCACTTAAAATTACTTAATACATCAACACATATAATCCTAACATAACAACATTGAAAACAAAATTTTCAATAGATAACACATTTTCGAAAATAGTCTCATTCATTGATTTCAATTCTCAAAAAGGATATCAAACATATCAAACATTATTTATTCCACTTCAAATTAAAACATAACAATAATTAAAAACAAAATTTCAAAATGATAATATGAATTTTTCAGAAATTGCCTCTATCATTGATTTCAAATTTTTAAAAATTACCAGTCTTAAATAATTTATAAAAATATAAAGATATATTGAGTTTTTGTTTCACTTAAAATCCAACACAACAAATTTCTATTATTTTTTAATGTTTCCTGAAGGTCCACCCACATATACCTCAATATACTTTTCTTCTAATGCCCCAACCCTAACCAAACTTTCTGTTGTAGTGTTGATCCACGATAACAAGGCATGTTCTTCCTTCATTGGATATTATTTGAAAGGTGCATTCAAATCCTTCTCATTTTCTTTCAGTTTAGCCTCGACATCCAAGCCCCTATCTCTGATAATATTCTTTAGGAAATTATTTTCTCTAACCGTCTGTTGTAACCTCTTCTTCAATTCAATAGCATTATTAATGCTAATTTTGGTAGTCTTGATCAAAAATTTCATGGCATTGAATTTTTGCTTTAGGTGCTGGAAATTAGACTACAAAACAGAAATAAAAAAGGTTAATATTTATATACAAAACATCTTTAACAAAAAAATAATTTTTAGTTAGATGTAGAACTTACATCAGATGTAAGTCGTGCTATTTTTACAATCGCTAATTTGTTCTGATCAAGTGCCCATTCATTGAAATATACTTGGGCTTCTACATTGAGGTTTTCCAAACAATTCAAAACAACGACCAGATTTTCATCTTTGTATGTAGACTCGGCCTCCATAGTGCCAGATTCAGCTTTATGTAGCAAGGCATCGAGCTTTTGGGGCTCATTCTCCATCTTGAAAAACAACTATTTTCTTTTTGAGAAATTCTTATATCGGCCATTGATGGCTTTAATCAAAACCTTGGCCCAATATTCCCATTCTTTCAATTTATCAATATTCAAAATAAGAGTATTATGAACTACAAATTTACATGCATTGACTAATACAAAATTTTCAAAAAAGTTTAGGATATCATCTTCTGTAATAGTACGAGCGATGAATTACTGTGTGGAGGAGGGGGAAGCTTCGACGACATCTACATTGACATCCTCTTCTCCATTAATGCCCTCTTCATCCTCAAGAATTCACTTTCCTTTAAAGGGTAATTTTTAGGATTCATACCCTGATAAAGAAAGTCACAATCTAGAGTTCTCGAGGGCATTTGAGATGCACTCTCAACATTTGAAAAATTCTCCAAGGTTAATATGGATACAAAAGAAATATTAGATGATGACACATTTTGTGTCTCTGTAGCACTTCTTGCATGATGAGGTGGCGGTGTGAGGAACATTTTACCACACATGCGTGATTGGTTCCTCATAGGTGGAACCTGATGTGGATGGACCAAAACTTGCTTTGAGTGGACAGATAGTGGAACCTACTGTGGATGTGGCTATGGCTATGGCTGTGGTCATGGCTGGTCAGATGGTGGAGCCATATTTTTTTCAGCCTTTTGAATCTAGCAGGTCCCTTTGTTAAATTTCACACAAAAACATAAAATAAATCTTTTGTAAATAACAATAGCATTAAAAAAGATTTATTTAAAATATACATACCTGACTTAGACTCTGCAGCCATTGATGTTTCAAACATTTTCCCTTTGTCTAAAAAATACGTAAAACACATTAAAAACATAATTTTATGTCAAAAAAATAAATCATTAAAAAAAGTATTTTTGAAAAATGAAGAGTAAGGTTATCTTGTGGGTTGGAGGTAACCTCTTCTACGTCAACAATAATTGTTTCTCCAGTAAAAGGTATCGCAGGTGTATGCTGAATTCGACTATCATGAGACCTCACACGTTTGTTGGGAGTTATTGGTGATGACTGTGATTGCGTGTCAAAATTAGCAGATACTTCCTGAATCCTAAATGTGGCATCCCTCTTACTTGAATACTGAGGTGCTCTTTTCTATTTTAAAAATAAAATTAGAGAATAAAAAGATAGAATGAAAAAAAGGAACAATAATATTTCAACAAATATTTTTACCTGTATCTCACCATCAGACATGCCAATAGAAAACAAACTGGGGTGCAATGCAGTGGAAGGACTGCTCTATTGAAGGTTGAAATAAGCTTTCTAAAATAAACAAAGAATAAAATTGTTGGTAGTCATTGTGTAAGCAGAAGATTGATTTTTTTGGGCAATTAAAAGGTCGTGCTTTAGGCGGTTGGAAATGTGCGTACACTAGTCAAATTTACTGCCATCAATACAACGAAGCAATAAAGAAAGTGCCAAAAAGGCATTTCTATAGGTCGCCCCTGCTGAATAAGCCTTGCCTAACAAAATCAATGCAAGAATATATAAATTTGTCTCCAACATTCAAAATATTTAGACCCTTTTGGACTTAGAAGAATTAATTGAAAAAAATAGAACATTATTAGAAAATAAAAAATAAAACAAGAACATTTTTAGAGAAATGAAAGTACAGCAGAACAATATTTAATGTTAAATAAATAATAAAATTTTAAATAATACCTTTTAGATTGTCAGGATGAACAGAGTAAAGGGTTCCCAAGGTCGATTTATCATCATCGGTTAAGGCGTACTAGTTGTTCACTAGTACTGCATCCAAAAATGATAGCCCTATTAGTCGCTACACATCAGAGGGTTTAACCAAAAAAATAATTTCCTTGTTATCCACACGCATTGAAATAGTGGACATGTCATGGTTGTAACAAGAAACGATCCTTTGCATCAACTAAATGTTAATGTTCAACTGAGGCATCTTCAACACACCAGCAAGTCCAACAATGTAAATCCATTGGGAATCTCTATCAGTATTGTTGAAAATGTTCTTTAGAATGGGGTAGAATATGTCCTTGAAATGCACTTTTGATGGAAGAGGAGAGGAAAAACTAGCCATATTTGAAAAGACGCAGGAAAACGCTGGCAAAACCTTCTAAAAATGCTTCTAAAAAACTTTGAAAATGCTACCAAAATGCTGCCAAAACCCTCTCAAAACACTGCCAAAGCCCTCTAAAAACACTGCCAAAACGCTACCAAAATGCTCTAGAAATTGTTGCCAAAACGCTCTGAAATTGCTTGGAAACCGCTATGGAAAATGCCCTAAAAATGCTAGAAAAGGTTTAAAATTGCTCTGGAAAACACTGCAAATGACCCTACAAATGAATTTATAGGTTTTTGCATGGTAGGAGTTAACGCATGACATGTGGCAGAAGGAAGGACACGTGGAATCATCTTATTGACAGGTTATTGTGGTCGTCTTTTACCACTCGCCATCTGTCTGTTGCCTTGTGCCACTCACCATCTATCAGTCGCGTTGTACCACTCACCATTTATTAGTTGCCTTCTACCAATTGCCTTTTTCTAGTCACCTTTTGCTAGTTGCTTGATGCCAGTCGCCTTCTGTCAGTCACATGCTGCCAGTCACCTTTTGCCAGTCGCCTTCTACTAATCACCTTCTGCTTGTCGCCTTCTACCAGTCACCTTCTGTCAGTTGCCTTCTGCCAGTCGCCTTCTACCTATCGCATTCTACCACTCACCTTCTACCACTCACCTTGTGATAATTTTTTTGATAATTTTAGTGGGAAAAAAAGAAAAAATCGCCATGTTTTGAAAAAATTTCTTTTAAAATTTGCCCCAAAGTTTATACATTTTTCATGTTGATTCGCCCTGATTTGATAAATAATTTTTTGGTACTACCCCTTATGCACTACTATGATGATTTTTCCATAAGAACTTGGGTTTACTTCCTAAAATACAAAAGTTATGTTCTATCCGACTTCAAAATCTTCAAAGCCTTAGTTGAAAATTAGGCCTCTTGCAAAATCAAGCAAATTCATACAGATAATGGGGAGGAATACTTCAGTTTTGAGTTCTCAATTTTTCTATCAGGAAAATAAAAATAGCTTCGCACCCGAAGTATTTCCAGCACTACTTCGGGTAAAAGTTTTGCGAAGTAGTTTTCGTCGAAGTAAAATACAAGGAAAAGAGAATGAAACTACTTCGCGCCCGAAGCATTTCCAGCAGCTACTTCGGGCGAAAGTTGAGCGAAGCGGCATTCAGAAGAAAAGAGAGCTTCGCACCCGAAGCATTTTCAACACTACTTCGGGTGGAGTTTTTTGCGAAGTAGTATCACCAAAGTAAAATACAAGGATAGCAATAGAAGAACTTCGGGCCCGAAGCGCTTCAAGCAGCTACTTCGGGCAAGATTTCTGCGAAGCAATGTGCCGAAGAGAAATACAAAGGAGAAGTCAAGAAAACTACTTCGCATCCGAAGTATTTCCATCAGTCACTTTGGCCAGAAAATCAGCGAAGCGAAACTCAAGGAGCATTGAAAGTACTTCGCCAGGAAGTTGCCGAAGTACTCACTTCGGGCCCCTCCATCAGTGAACCATTTTTACTTCGCCAAAAGCTCATTGCGAAGCATTTGCTTCGGCTAATTTTGTGCGAAGTACTTCTACCCGAAGTAAAGGAATGCAACATCTTTGAAGACAATTGCTTCGGCCGAAACCTTCCTGAACCACAGTTTTGAAAGAAGATCGCAGCGAAGCATTTCTCCAAGGCATCAGCGAAGCAGTTTTGTCAGCGAAGCAGCAAGGACGAAGAAGACCATTTTGCGAAGTAGATATGCTTCGGCACAAACCAACCCCAAAGCAGTTTTGCGAAGCTCAGTTTTGTGAAGTATAATCCAAGGAGGAGTTTTGCTTCGGCCCAGAACCATTACAAAGCGAAGTGGTGAATGAAAACTTAGCGAAGCGCTTCACGGGCACGCGTTCCAAGCCGGGTATTTTCTCGAGGCGATCAAGTGCCTCATAAATGCAATTTTTTGTGCCCGATAAGCTCGTTGCTCATTTTTGGCAATCAAAAATGAAGTATCAAGCCATGATGGAGAGCCCGGCGAGCATGGCGGCCACTCGAGCACCGCACCCGGAGACCAAGGACGTCCAGACGGCTCATCAATGCACCTTTCCATGGTTGACCCAGTTGTAGTTGCCAGTTTTGGTAATAGATTTGAAAGCTCGGTCACGAGAGCCTCGGGGAGCCAAATTCTCAGGGCTCGAGAGCGTACTCTTCTTCGCTATGTAATTATGATTCAGAGGCCCGGGTCCTCTATAAAAACCTAGGCATTGTAATGGGAAAAGGGGGGGAACTATCTGCTAGAAAGCTACTGTAACTTGATGTCCTACGATTAATACTAAGAGGCTTTGAGCTCAATTCTTCTCTTTTATGCTGCCTTCTGTGCTTGATTCTTTTGTCTTTCCTTGTTTGTATATCGAGATGTTGAACCCTGCGTTCGGTGTGTGATCGGGGACTGTGCCCTGAAACTCGTTCTGAAGGATACATAGGAGTTGAAAGACGTCGTGTTGGCTTTCTTTTATGCTGCCTTCTGTGCTTGATTCTTTTATCTTTCTTCGTTTGGATGTTGGATGCTGAACCCTGCGTCCGATGTGCGATCGGGGAATGTACCCTAAAACTCGCCCGAAGGATACATAGGAAAATTTACATTGCGTTTCTTTCATTTATCTTTGGTGTTCTTTGCTTCTATTCAAGTTGCTAGTTGGTGATCGTGCTTCCTGTTCTCTCCCACTTTACATCACCAATTTCTCTAACCCTAACTCCTTTTATCTCTTTCCAGCACTCTTGTCTTCAAACACCCAAGTAGTTTAGCATAGGAGCCGGCCTTTCTCCGGAGATTGGCATGAGGGGCATCTCTTCCCTTCGGCCTTTCAATGTTGGTCCAGGTCTAGGGCGCATACATTTACTCAAAACCCTTTCCTAGGCAGATTTGATGACCAACAGTTTTTGGCATGCCCGGTGGGACCGACTGTATCTATCTTAGAAAGATCCATAACCAGTCAAGGTCCCATATTTTAACGCAAAACCCATCTTCACCGGGGCCAATAGCGCTAACCAGTTCTCGATGTGACCCGGTCAGTCTCACCTGATTAGTGGTAGTGAGGACCGATGCCCTCATTACTGAAAGACTTTTAGCATCTGGCGACTCTGTTTACCCAAAAATATTTAAGTCGTAAAGACCGGTACCAAAAGTCTGTGCCTTCATGCAAACAAGATGGAGAGTTAAGAATAGAGGAGAGGAAACCGAGTTCTTTGAGCTAGATATTGACGCCTTCGGGGAACAATCAAGGTTGATCACCCCCGAGTCACTGTTACAAGGAACATCCTCTGTTGGCAGACAAGGCTCAACTTTTGATAGTACAACATCTAGTTTTCCTCCCAATCCTCCCAACTCTCCGAAGCATCCTAGTCCCTCTATTCCTATTAGTTGTCCTATTAGCAGTCAAGGGGGAGCTTCGGGAATTCTGATTTCTCAAAATCTAGGAGCGAGTATGGCACAGCAGCAACAACAACAACAACAACAGCAAATGCAACAGCCACAGTCGCCCAGGTTGTGCCTAGCATGGGATTCCTTGTCACCACTTAATTTAGTAGGACAAGGGCAAGTGCCTCCTGCTGCCATAAAGAAGATCCCAACGTTCGATGGAACTGGGAAGACTGCCCTAGAGCATATCCAGGACATAATATCTCTGGCGGCGATCCATGACATTACGGAAGAACAAATTATGGTAAAGCTTCTGGTTCTTTCCCTTAGGGGAAAACTCCTCTACTGGTACAGATCTCTACCACCCGGTAGCATTACGGGATGGGACCAGTTAGCTGGGCAAATGATGGGAAACTTCAATGAGTCTTCCGATCCTACTTCTCTTCTGCATCAGTTCACTTCGATCAAGAGACATCCACAAGAAGAAATCGTAGATTTCAATGTTAGGTTCGCTCGAACCTGGCAGAGAGTACCAGTTGGACTTCGGCCAACCGACGAAGCTGCAGCACTCTATTTCCTTTGGGCTTTCAATCCCGATATCAGTCTCATGGTAAGATATTCTAACGTTAATACTTTTCTTGAGTTGTATGAGTTAGCTAAGAGAGCGGAGATGGATTTGATAGCTATGGGCAAGCTTCCCCAAAGGATGCCGATGCCCATACTTCCCGAATTCTTACAATTCCAGTACGCAAGTGTAGCCACTTCGCAAATCTCCACAACCCCTGCACTCCCGATTTCATCTTGGAATCCAAACCCTGTCGTGTCTCAAATCACTGCTCCATAAATTCATTTCCCTACATTTTCAACTCCATAGCCCACTGTCTCTTCGGCATTTCCTGTACTACCAGCACCACCTCAACACCCTGCCCTTCCTCCAATACCGATGATGGCTCCATTACCACTCGCTCCGAAAGCCGATGATATACAAACCAAAATTCTATAGGAAATGCAGTCTCTAAACTCTACGGTTCAGATGTTGTCTAATGACATGACCATTGTAAAGAAGAAGCAAGCGCAACAGGAGTTCCTACCGAGAAGATCTTATCCTACACCTACGCTTACCAAGGACCAAGCAGTCCAGCAAGGGAAGGCTTCGACGAGAAATGCTACAATTGATGAGGCTCCAAGCACTTTCGACTATGTGTATTGGTGCTCTACGTGCAATGATCCGCATGAAGAGAATACTTGCACCCTGCACCAACACTATGTACAAACGCTGGCAAATAGTAGTCACAGCGGTCAAGTAAACGTCATTAGGCAGATGAGTCAGAACTTGGCAATTGGCGAGGAGGAGCCGGTTGCAGTACTCACCCGAGGAGGAAAAAAGACAATAGAAGTAGATGCTACTTAGCTGGCTCCTTCAAAAGAGCAAGTTCAACCCGAGAAAGGACAATCATCTACTTTGGCCCCGAGCGAAGCTCCTTCGCCTGCACCAATCAAAGGAAAGGTTCAAAATGCTACTGCTGAACTATCCCAGGTAGAAACCAAGGAACAGGCTAAGGAAAAGCTCAAGTTTCCTTCGCTGACTAAGCGACAAAGAGTGGAAGCTACAGAGCAGTATCGCACAAGATATGAGCCTAGAAAGGAGCCCGAAGCACCCAAATCCTTGGCGTACAATATTGTAGAGGAATTGAAGAAGATTCCAGCCAAGATCAGCCTGTACGATGCACTGCAACTTCCTGGACAAGTAGACTTGCTGCAGGAATCATTAAAGACAATTAAGGTAAAAAAGGCAGCATCGCTTGCCTTGGTACAGACCCTATCCACGTCAATCACGGGGAAGAACAGACCACCTCCATTCTACCTATCCCTACAAATGGAAGGGTATATTGTGCATAATTGCATGATCGACTCTGGGGCCGCTACAACAGTAATGCCAAGAGTAGTCTACGAAGAAATAGGGATGGAATATACGTGAAGCAGCCAAGGTGTACTCCAGTTGGATGGTACTCCAATGAAGACTGTAGGGGTGATCAAGGACATTCCTATCCGACTACATAAGATGCCTCAGATCACAGTCATACAAGAGGTAGTGGTAGTCGACTTGGAGCCATATTTCAGTATGTGCTTGTCGAGGGAATTCACGACAAAGCTGGGCGGATATCTGTCTATGGATTACTCCCATCTAGAGATTCCATTCAAAGGAAAGAAGGTGAAGATCTACAATGAAAAGCCTTCTTCCTTTCTTGTACAGAAGATGTCCGAGGAAGAAAGCAGCGAACCAGTGAACGCAATGGTGGAGGAAATAGAACAGGTAGATCTGGTCGAGGAGTCTCTTGCGTAATTAAGTTATGAAGATGAGTTTTCATTGGTAGACTTCAACGCCATGGTGGAGACCGAGATAGGATGTTATGCGATCGCCAAGCCTAAAAATCACTCCCAACCCGGGAATAGAACAAGTGCCCAGGAAGAACTATGGAAGTTGTTCTTCGACGGTGCCCGATGTAAAAATGGTGTTGGGGTAGGGATTCTTCTAATTTCACCCTCCGGAGAGCAAAAGGAATATTGCTACCGGTTGACATGGAGCTGCACTAACAATGCAACAGAATACGAAGCATTGTGCCTAGGACTTAAGAAAGCTGATAAGTTAGGCATAAAGCATCTCCAAATCTTCGGAGATTCCGAACTGGTTTGCAACTAGTCACAAATAAGTGTACTTCAAAGAAGCATTATCTAAAATCATACCGCAATAGGGTATGGGACCTGTTCGACCGGTTCGAATCTCTCAATCTGCAGTCAATCCCACGAGAGAAGAACCGACATGCCGATGTTCTGGCATCCATCGCAGCCAAGTACTCTCCAGCAGAAGACATGGTGCACAAGCCTAGAGCTGTGAGGATGATCTATAGACCCTCTATCCCAGACAAAGATCTGCATTGGCAAGTGTTTGATAACGATGAGCAGATTGTAAATTTCATGATCCAAGAAGCCGCCACAGTCGAAGACCGAAGCTCTGATGAAGGAGAGTATGAAGGGCTGATTCAATTGAAGAATAATCATGTTCCCAAGGGACTAATCACCCTTGAAAGCCTCTTTGATCGGAATGATCGAGCTCTCTCTCACATGATCAAAGTCAATGAAAAACAGTATCAGGATTTGGAGCTCGAACCTGGGAAAGCAATAAAGGTGGGAACCGACTGCACTTCGAAGGAGATAGAACAGATACAGAATCTGTGCAGAAAGTTTTTCGATATAATTGCTTGGTCTTATCAAGATCTCCGGGGATACAATCGACAGCTGGTTCAACACACAATCGAATTGCAGGAGGGGGTCAAACCCTTTCGACAAAAGCAAAGACCGATGAATCCCAAGATCGAGGTCTTAATGAAGGCCAAACTCTTGAAGATGCTCGAGGCAAAGATCATATATCCCATCAAGCACTCTTCATGGGTAGCGAACCTGGTCCCAATAAAAAAAAGAATGGAGATATCAGGTTATGCGTGGACTTTCGCAATCTAAATCAGGCGTCCCTCAAGGACCACTATCCTCTCCCACAAATCGATCAAATTTTGCACTCAGTGGTTGGAGCTCAACGCTTCTCTCTGCTCGATGGTTTTTCTGGATACAATCAGATCTGGGTCAGGGATGAAGACCAACACAAAATAGCATTCACCACCAAGTGGGGAACATTTGCCTACCAGCGAATGCCATTTGGCCTTTCGAATGCTGGGGCCACTTTCCAGAGAGCAATGGATCTTGCTTTTGGTGAGCTTCTAAATAAGGTCATCATCATTTATCTGGATGACATGACCATTTTCTCCCGAAGAAGGGAAGATCATCCACTACATATACAACAAGTTTTCAAAAAGTGTCGAGAGTTCGGCATCTCAATCAATCCAAAGAAGTCCATATTCGCAGTCAGCGAAGGAAAGTTGCTGGGACACGCGATATCAAAAAAGGGGCTCGCTGTAGATCCTGACAGAGCCGAAGCTCTAATGAAGCTCCCACTCCCAGCGGACAAGAAAGGACTTCAATCCTTCTTTGGTCAAATTAACTTCGTAAGGAAGTTCGTCCCCGACTTCGCCCAAGTCATCAAGCCAATGTCCCAACTCCTGAAGAAGGGCGCCGAATTTAGCTGGACCGAAGAAAGAAAAGAAGCTTTTGAAGAGATTAAGGCTCGAATCGCCCAAGCGCCGGTCTTGATCAATCCAGATTACAGTCAGGATTTCATCCTATATGCTATAGGGGAGCCCGAAAGCTATGTTGTTGTCCCGACACAAAAGGGGGAAGATGGCGAGGAGCGCCCCATCGCGTTTCTGAGCCAAGTGATCAACCCCCATGAAGAGAAATATAATTTCATAGAATGCCAGGTGCATGCAGTAATGAAATCCCTTAGAAAATTCAAACAGTTCATCTCTCAAAGTCGGGTCACAGTCTTTGTCATTCACCCCGACGTGCGCAACTTCATCATCCAAGGAGAATTGGGAAGTAAAAGGGCCGGTTGGGTGAACAAAATACAGGAGTTTGACATTGAGATCAAGCCCACCAAATTGGTTCGCGGTCGTGCATTATGTCAAGAATTAGCAAAGAACGCAGCGGCCGAAGTTGAAGAACCTCAGAGGGATGACTTACCAGCCGAAGAATGCTTCGCTAACCACGAGGAGGATGAGAAAGACTGGGTCAGTGAAATAGTTGAATATTTCAACACTGGCAGTTGTCCTTCGCATCTGAATGCTTCACAGCGAAGACATTTCAGGATGCGGTCCTCCCGGTACACTCTGCGCCCCGAAGGCCTATTTTTCAAGAATATTGATGGGATCCTTCTCAAATGCATCAAAGATGATGATAAAAGAAAAGTCCTAGGAGAGTTCCATTCGGGGCTATCTGGAGGTCACTTCATAGGAAGAACAATGGCACTAAAGATTATCAAAGCGGGTTATTATTGGCCCACACTCTTCGTTGATGCCTTCGCCGTTTGCCGCAAATGCGAGCAGTGTCAGAAGTTCACTGGCCGAAGCAGAAATGCTTCGATGCCCCTTCACCCGATACAGGTAGAAACTCCCTTTCAGCAATGGGGGTTGGATTTTATAGGGGTCGTATCACCGAACTCCTCCACGGGACATAAGTTCATCCTGACCGCAACTGACTACTTCACCAGGTGGGCCGAAGCGATTCCCACCAAGCATGCAGATCAAGAGACTATAGTCACCTTCCTAGAAGGATTGATCACCAGGTTCGACATCCCCGAAGCAATCATCATAGATAATGGCCCTGGCTTCACAGGCGCTAAAATCAATGAATTCCTCTACAGATATGGGATATATCATAAAGTATCCTCCAATTATTATCCACAGGGCAACGGCTTGGCAGAATCCACCAATAAGACTCTGTTGAGAATGCTAAGGAAGCTCATAGAGACAAACAAAAGGACTTGGCATCTCCTTCTAGATCGGGCCTTGTGGGCCGATCGAATTTCTATCAAAAGATCAATCAAGACTTCGCCTTATGCCCTGGTCTACGGCAAGGAGGCTATCTTACCCATCCATGTTGAGATCCCTGCACTGCAGCTATTAGAAGCAGAGGATGAAGTTAGTCCGATGGAGAATAGGTTAGCTCAGCTGCTATGACTGGAAGAAGATCACGAAGAAGCATACCAGAACTTTGCCAAGCATACTCAGGTCACCCGAGACTGGTTCAAGAAAAAGTCATCCGATCGCACATTCAACGTGGGAGATCTGGTATTGAAGTGGGACTCTTGGAAGGCCAAGCCCGGGAATCACGACAAGATGGACGCCTTTTGGGATGGGCCATTCGAAATTATGAAGGTGAACTCGGCCAATTCATTCATCCTCAAAGATGCAGATGGTCAAGTTCTGCCAATCTCTGTCAATGGTCTTCATCTGAAGACTTTTCACTACTAAGTATAATTCGATTTCTTCTCTTTAAAAAAAAAAAAATGTGTGTATATATACTTCTGTATATATTTTGCATTTGTATATACAGTCTCTTCCAAGATCACAAAAGCCAAGTACCAATTCCCAAATCCTCTTCGGGGACTTCTGATGTGAAGTAGCAAGTACAAGAAGGTTCGCTGCAAAGAAGGTTACAAAAGGCACCAAAGGAGAACTTCGCACCCGAAGTATTTTCAGCAGCTACTTCGGGCAGCATTTTTGTGAAGTAAATTATGAGAGGCTCCTTGCGAAGCATTTACCCAAAAGGAAGCCGAACCAAAATTCGAACGAAGGCATGAAAAGAGCTTCGCACCCGAAGTATTTCAGTAGCTACTTCGGGCAAAATTTTTGCGAAGCAGTTTTCAAAAGGGAGAGCTTCGACGACCTTCGTAAGACAGAACGGCAACACGGCGAAGAAAAAGTACTTCGGCCCCGAAGCATCTAAAAGTAGTCCGAACCAAAGGTTCATCGTGAAGCATTTTCAGCATTAAAGTTCAACTTCGTCGAGCCGAACACGCGCGAGGTGGAAATTCAAAATGTGCCTCGAAGAACGTGCCGAGAACGGCCTTCAAAGGAGTATAAAGCGGATGAATTTAAGGCAAAAGGGTGGTGGAGCACTTCCCGAGGTAACCGAGTCAGAAAAGGGAAAGGAAAAGCTCGCACCAAGGTACGAGGTGGCAGCGGGTGGCGTCTCCAGTACAAAGTGTAATCATCGAAGCATGCAGCCCTGTGTACCACGTCGCTGCAGAAGCGGTTTGAGAATACGGTAGCCTTCGTCGTCCAAAGTACAAATTTAATTTTAGTAGGTGCCATAAATTCAGGTGGTTGCCTTTTTAGGCTATAAAAGCGAGTTCTTGGCAAGAGGGAAGTTATTTGTCCATCAGTTAGAGCTAAACTAAGAGCCTTCGGATATTCTGCAACTCTCCCGTCCTTTGCATCTGGCCATTCACATTTAAGCTCTTTGTATCAAGAACCCTACCGCTATCACTAGCATCATGGGAAAGAAAAACTCTAAGGAGAAGGGGAAAGAGCCCGAAGTTGCAGGCCCTGAAAAGACAAAGAAGGGGAAGGAAGAGAAAAAGCATGCTCCGAAGAAGCTAAATCTTCCCCTTCGACCTGAAAAGCAGCCAATGGAAGAGGGAGACGACTCGGAGGAAGAACAACTTGTGGAGCCACCAATTGATGGGTGGGAGAAGATCCGAGACACGCAGCTCTCTAAGGGTGTATCCGATCTTCGACACACCATAGAATTCATGACAAGCAGGCTCACGCCAGAAAATAAGAGAGTCGCTGCATATTACTCCCAGATCTACTGGTTTTTAACCCCACCTGCTCACCATTGTCCCGAGCTGATATACGCCATTGCATAGAATTACCAACCTGCATCCAGGCAGGTGTTAGATGCTTCGGGACACAAACTATTTTCCATCTTGAAGGAAGATGTGCAAGCAGCCTTCATGCCGTAGCAGGGTCCACCCAAGGGCTATTCCGTTCGCAATGTCATCCTGAGCGAACAAATGGAGAGATTTACCTCCAACAGCTATATATTGAAATTCTTGCGAGAGAATCTCAAGAGCGGGCTACCTTCAAACAAGCTGCCCCAGATGCCCTTACCCTTGGAGGCCTTCAAAAATACCGATATTTTTTCCATCATTGCATGGGTGGCGGGCTTGTCAACGGATGCTTCAGTACAGCCCTGGCAGGTGTCTCTGGCCGAATGCATTTCAAGAGGGGAATTTTATGCCCCTGACACTTCAAGGCCGAACACCAACCCAGTTTTCTTTGACTGGGCGGAATGGGTGGCCCGAACCCTGCATACAAGGCTCTCCAGCATGAAGAATTCTGCAATAGGCCAGTACTTCGCACCCTGTTCTTTTCTTGTCTGGTTGTACTTCTACCAAGTTCATAAGCGGTTTCCTCATATCGCCATCTCTCCAAGCGGCAAGGATGGAAATCCTCTGCCAGTGTATCAATGGACTTCCCTCCTATTGAAGGAAGAGTCCTATTATCCTTTCAATCAACAATTTTTGGGACCCGCCATGCATTTGTTGAAAGGTTCTTCTCCTCGGGTACCACTCAGTTTGAGAGATAGAGTGGTGCTGGGAAAAAGGGGGGATGTCTTCCAATTGACACAGGGACTGGTGATTCGCATGTTCGGCTTCATTGGGAAGCCCTTCCTGTTACCAGTCTACCCCTCTGAATATCAGTTCACATTGGAAGTCGCTCGGTAGAGTGACTCTACCAATGCAATATACGGTCACGGTCGAAAGTGGGCACATACTTGTGACTTCCCCTTCAGGATGGGGGTAATCGAAGTCTTTGCCCTAAAATAGGGCACGTTCCTGGAAGAAAGGCTTGCCTACTTTGGCCTACTCCAGATTCCTCAGTAGTGGCTCTATGATCCCTTGGGCGTGATGAGGGATCATTTAAAATTCAAGAACTTCCACATCTGCCCTCACCCCGAAGTTGTGGAACAAAGAAATAATCCCAATGGAAAGGATCTAGAGTGGCATTTAGAAAGGATGAGGACATTGCCTCCATGGCATGAGTTCTATCCTATGGAGGTCGAGTTCGACCCTGATCAGTTTCCCCTCCCGACTCCGAGCTCCACATTTTGGAAGAAAGCAAGGGATGATTTGAAGGAGGAGGTAAAATACTGGAGCGAGGAAAAGCTTCGGGAATGGTGGATAATGAGAGTCCATCATCAAAAAATGAACTCCTATGGACTCTTAGCATCGGATAAAGACTTTGCAATTCTTTATGACTCCAATGTCGAAACCTGGAAGTCTATATCCTTTGCAGATTTTATTCCCCCAGCTACCCCAGGATCAGGCGAAAGCCCAGGTGGAGCTAAGGATGCTTCGGAGGAAGAAAAGGAAGCAAGCATCGAAGAAGCAGAGCAACCATTGGAGAGAAAGAAAAGGAAAAGGCAGGAGCAAATTCAAGTGCCTCCGAGCCACCCAAAGCGCCCTCGCACAAAGCCTACAAGTACTTCTGCTGGATCCCCTGCATCAGGCCCGGTTGAGGCAAATATTGAGGACACAGGGGCACCAAGTGCTGAGACGGTCCTCGAAATAGATATCATTGATGTGGAGGAACTCCTCCAACAAGAGAAAGATCCCGGAGTAGAAGTTGTGGAGGTCGGGAGTATTGAAGCCCAAAAGAGCCAAGAACCAACCACGCAAGAAGTTACTACCGCCGCTTTGCCAGGAGGGCACGTAGGTACGCACTCTCTCCCCTTCGCTTCGGTCTTTGACACATCCATGGCAGTCCTGAGTGGAAGCCCTCATCAATCTCTCCATCCCCCACAGGGTCAATCCCCCACTCAGAAACCGCCCATTGCCAGCCCAATCCTGCATAGCCCCACTCCCCCCGAACCATCTGACCAGGATAAGCCCTTCGAAACCACTTCGCCTACCCATGCCACAGTTCCATCAATCCTAAGTCAAGGCGAGGGTAGTGACCCAACACCAAGCCCCGGAACCCACTCTCCCATAGCCCAAAGCATAGTCCCACTCGCCGAAGTCCCTACCACACCAGTTTTTGAGCCGTCAGGGGAATCTGTCCCTGTTAGTTCTTTATATTTGTTTACACCTTTGGCTGGAGATTCGGCCTTCTCTAAAATAGACTTATCTTCAATAAAGGAGTGCCACTTGGCTGAAAAGCTACTCCTAGCTCGACAGAATACAGAGAGGATGCTAAAGGAGGCGAGAAAGAAAAGAGGGAAATCTCTGGCTCAAGTTGAAAAATGTGCAATTTTCGACTTGAAGGGCGGAAAGTTGCATAAGGTGAGGAAGGTCCCTAAGGTCCAGAAGCCTCTGGATGAAATGACTCCAGTCGACTACGACTACCAGGAGAAGACCAAGGACCTGGAGCATCTAAACATAGATGATGAATCCGCATCCATGCATGTCAGGGTTGAGACTTTTCGAGCACATGCAAACATTGCCAACCAGTGCAGGTTTGAAGCAGAAAATGCCAACATCAAGTTGGAAGAAGAGCTGGCTAGGATTCGCTCTGAGCTAGAGGATTCGCAGAAGTAGTGCAAATTGCTCAAAAAAGAAACGCATGCCCTCAAGCAGCAAATTCTACAACTGCAGACTTTGGCCGAGCATCAAGCACAAAAATAGGCCAAAAATGAGCTAAAAGCCAAAGAGCTCGAGGGCAAGATCTTGCGAGCCCAGCAGCAATTGTATGAAAAAGCAAACCTGGAACTGTTCGACAAAGGTAGGATAAAGGAGATCCGCTCTCACCTACTCAAAGGTTTCAGATCTCGGGCCTCCAGTGCCCTGTCGATTTTAATTTTTGTCATCGAAGCTCAGCATGCCATTGCTAAAGAGGGACCAATAGTGGATGAGGTAATCCAAAAAATCAAGAGGCGACTCAAGCTTGCCTTTGAGGTTCAAAGCATCAGATATCAAGATCTACAGGTCGTTGCTATGAGTCGAATGGCTAGGGATTGGTCTACTGCCCAAGCCATTGTTCGCGCTTTCTTCTCCAAGGTGAAGAAAGCGCAAAAGGCGAAAGACCTCCTTGATATATTTGAGCAGGAGCAGCGCACATCGATGGGTTACTTCGAAGACCTGTCTTCCTTGGGTTTCCCGAGCTTCACAGATGATGATGGGAATCTTCTCACCCGGGAAGAACTTAAGCCGGCGTGGCTCCATTTTGAAGGTGATGTCTCCAAAATTGATGAGTGGGAAGAGCCAGTCACGGAGGGACAAGTCACTGATTTCATCTTGAGATACTATAGAATCATGGCTTGCCTAAATGACCTAAGTGCAAGAATCAAACACATCGACATAGGGCAGATTGATTGATTCCATGTTCTGGTCAAGGCACTCGAAGACCAAGAACCATTTCAGAAAGGGGTCTGGGCCCACGTTCACCGAACAATGAAGAGAATCCATGACCGTCTGGTCCCATCACCACAGCAGGAGGCCACGCCAGTAGACGAAGGAGTAGAGGAGGAAGAAGGAGCAGAGGAGGAAGAAGAAGCAGAAGGAGGACAAGAACCAGCTGTAGAAGCACTCCCAGAGGAAGGAGGAGAAGGATCGAGAAAAGACTCTGGCCCAATGGATCAAAGTTAAAGGGTCCTCCCACCGAGACGAGCTCGTTGCCCCGCGAGCCGCCAAGAATGTTGACAATTTTGTCACATTTCTTAAGGGGTAGAAAAAAGAAACAAGTTTTGTATAATGTTGTGTAAAGTTTTTTTTTGCTTTATTATTTTTATTTTGAAAAGTTGCAGCAATTTTGGCTTCCAATGCCACCCCTTTGTATATAAAGTAGAAAAGAAAGAACTTCGCTGCCAAACAAGCTAGAGAAAAGAGCTTCGCCGAAGGAAAATAAAAAATAGCTTCGCACCCGAAGTATTTCCAGCACTACTTCGGGTAAAATTTTTGCGAAGTAGTTTTCGCCGAAGAAAATACAAGGGAAAAGAATGAAACTACTTCATGCCCGAAGCATTTCTAGCAGCTACTTCGGGCGAAAGTTGAGCGAAGCGGCATTCAAAAGAAAAGAGAGCTTCGCACCCGAAGCATTTTCAACACTGCTTCGGGTGGAGTTTTTTGCGAAGTAGTATCACCGAAGTAAAATACAAGAATAGCAATAGGAAGAACTTCGGGCCCGAAGCGCTTCAAGCAGCTACTTCGGGCAAGATTCCTACGAAGCATTGCCGAAGAGATATACAAAGGAGGAGTCAAGAAAACTACTTCGCATCCGAAGTATTTCCATCAGTCACTTCGGCGAGAAAATCGGCGAAGCGAAACTCAAGGAGCATTGAAAGTACTTCGCCAGGAAGTTGCCGAAGTACTCACTTCGGGCCCCTCCATCAGCGAACCATTTTTACTTCGCCAAAAGCTCATTGCGAAGCATTTGCTTCGGCTAATTTTGTGCGAAGTACTTCTACCCGAAGTAAAGGAATGCAACAATGCTTCGGCCGAAACCTTCCTAAACCATAGTTTTGAAAGAAGATCGCAGCGAAGCATTTCTCCAAGGCATCAGCGAAGCAGTTTTGTCAGCGAAGCAGCAAGGACGAAGAAGACCATTTTGTGAAGTAGATATGCTTCGGCACAAACCAACCCCGAAGCAGTTTTGCGAAGTATAATCCAAGGAGGAGTTTTGCTTTGGCCCAGAACCATTACGAAGCGAAGTGGTGAATGAAAACTTAGCGAAGCGCTTCACGGGCACGTGTTCCAAGCCGAGTATTTTCTCGAGGTGATCAAGTGCCTCATAAATGCATTTTTTCGTGCTCGGTAAGCTCGCTGCTCATTTTTGGCAATCAAAAATGAAGTATCAAGCCATGATGGAGAGCCCGACGAGCATGGCGGCCACTCGAGCACCGCACCCGGAGACCAAGGATGTCCAGACGGCTCATCAATGCACCTTTCCATGGTTGACCCGGTTGCAGTTGCCAGTTTTGGTAACAGATTTGAAAGCTCGGTCACGAGAGCCTCGGGGAGCCAAATTCTCAGGGCTCGAGAGCGTACTCTTCTTCGCTCTGTAATTATGATTCAGAGGCCCGGGTCCTCTATAAAAACCTAGGCATTGTAATGGGAAAAGGGGGGGAACTATCTGCTAGAAAGCTGCTGTAACTTGATGTCCTGCGATTAATACTAAGAGACTTTGAGCTCAATTCTTCTCTTTTATGTTGCCTTCTATCTTCATGTATTTCTATCCACAAGAGAACTCCTTTCTCCTTAGATTTGACTGGTGATATTCTAGAAGAACTGTTGCCCCATTGATCTGGCTAATGGATCTCTATCCACTGAAGACTCCTATCCTCACTACCCTAGCTAATGGATCTATATTCACTAGAGACTATCATCCTCTATACTCTATCACCTTCAAAGCTCTATCTCAAATCTACACTAAACACAGTCCTTTGGTCTAGCATAAATCTTCTCAATCTCTGTCTCTGGTTTGGCATAAACCTATCCTTAAATCTGCACCAAACTCTATCCTCAAATCTATACTAAACACAGTCCTTCGGTCTAGCACAAATTTATCCTCAATCTCTGTCCTATGATCTGTACTAAAAATAGTCCTTCGGTCTAGCACAAATCTATCCTCAATATCTATCCTCTGATCTATACTAAATACAATCCTTCGGTCTAGCACAAATCTATCCTAAATCTTTGTCCTCAAGCCTTAACACAAGGCTTGACACAATCAAAAATCAACTCTGTTAGATCTGCCCCAAACCTTAACTCAAGGTTTGAACAAATCAATTAATCAAATCTGCTCACAAGCCTTCTCAAAGACTTGTCTTAAATATACCTTGTAAGCTTCCACAAAAGCTCACACTAATCTATCCATAAGTCCTCTCTACAACTTGTCCAAACCTGCTCAACAAGTCCTCACTAGAACTTGTCCAAATCTGCTCAACAAGTCCTCACTAGAACTTGTCCAATTTTGCTCTCAAACTGTATTGTAAGCTTCTACAAAATCTCACACAAATCTATCCACAAGTATTCTCAAATATTTGTCTCAAATCTACTCAAAAAGTCCACACTAGAACTTATCCAATCTCATAGAAACATAAAGAGAATTGTTAGAGACTCAATATACTTCACATTCATCACAATGCTCAATCACTTTCAATCACTCTTTTAGAAACATATAGAGAATTGTTAGATACTCAATATGCTTCACATTTACCTCAATGCTAAATCACTTTCAATCACCCTTTTGAAACATATAGAAAATTGTTAGAGACTCAAGCCCTAGTTCAAGCACTTTACTCAACCACTCACTTCAACAACAATGCTTATCAAACAAGGTGCATAACATTCACTTCACAATAGCTCAACAACTCAATAAGGAAACTAATCAAGTCATTTTCACTCCAAAGTTATTTTTGATAAAACCAACCAATCAACTCAACCAAGGAATAACGTGCCCATACCTTTTCTTGATGAGGAGTTGACCATACAAATCTACCATAATCATAAACACTTCTTTGCCAAACTCAAGGAGGTTAGAAGATAATAATTTCTCTCTCAAGGAATTAGAATACTAAATAATATCAAACACAAATACACCTGATCACTCCATCTTTAAAATGACATCCAACACCTTAAAAATATTAGAACAATTACTTTCACAATAATCCCTTTGGAAAATAGTCCTTTTAAAATAAAATCAACACCTTAAAAGGCTTACTCCTCCAATATGCAAATATAACAATTGATACTTTATTTTAAAATTAAAATCAAACTCCTTATAACTCCCTTCACTATTTTACCATGAAAAAGTCACCACAAGAAATTAAAATTTAATTAATCCTTATGCCTCCCAACTACCTCACGTCAAACCTTAGGGCAATAAAAAATAAATTAAAGAATTGTACCTTTGCCCTTAGTGGGTTTTGAACCCATGAGGCTGCCTCCCCAAGCACCCTAGTCGTAGCCTTGGCTTTCGCATGAGCTAGGCACTCATGTGTGAGCTAGAGTGCCCACACACTCTATTACCTCCTATGTTGCCACTAAAATAGATATTCAAAAGATAAAATTCCAAACTTACTGCCACCAGGTTTCAAACCCGTAACCACTCTGCCACAAGTGCCAAGTCAAATGCCACATGAGCTAGCCATTGGATGGTGCTAGAAACCAAGCACCTCAACGTCTTGAATACATCGAAATTTGGGTTTACACAGTGCACGAGATTTTTCAACAAAAATGTAGATGCAATAATCGAGGCTCCAAGCTAAGGTTTGGCTAAGGTATAAAAAACCGTATTCCCTTGTTCTCATGCACGTAAGAAAATATGAATTAGTTGGGGGTCAACTCTTATGTTTTAACTTCGAAATATTGAATTATAATTATTTAAATTCACTAGAATTTAAATATTACAAATTAATATTTAAATATTTTGGTTTTATTAAAGATTAAGGCCTCCTTAGGTTTTACCACTTCGAATAAATAATATTTATTTATAAAATTTAAATTCAATTTGAATTTAAATATTTATAAATTAAATATTAAAACTTCCTTGGGATTTCTAATTTGAAATTAAAAGCCTCCTTGGGTTTTTATAAAAACATTTTATTTTTTCTCATCCATGGTTTTAATAAAAACCCTTCTACTTATGCTTCACATAATATTAAAAATAAATATTATGAAGCTATTTTGCCATCAACCTTTTGCATTGCTCCTTTTGACCTTTTTGCATCAATGGTAGATTATTCCTTGACATCAATGACAACTTCGTTCCTTGACATCAATGACAACTTTGAATCAAAATGTCCAACAATATCCCCCTTTATCATTGATGGCAATCCAAATTATTTTTACCAAACACTCAACCTTTTTTTTGTTCTGCTCCCCCTGGGACATTGCTCCCCCTGTCTCAATGCTCTATCCTTAAACCAAATATCTCCCTCTTACTCAAATATCTCCCCCTTTGAAATCAATGGCAAAGGGTCACCTTTGGGGCTCGGGGCTAAGAATGAGTCTCTTAGCTTCGCCCCTCCCCCACCTCTTCTTGAGGTGGTTAATTCTGGGGTGGGAGTATTTATACTCTCAAAAAGCATTGGTCTTTACTTTTATCCTCTTTCCTTCTCATCTGATCCTTCTGATTCCTTTGACTATTCTTGTTCCTGTTACTATTCCTATCCATGTCCATATTCTCGTTCCTATTCATGCTTGATTATGGAATGTCTGCTCTACACCACTTTACTATATGTCCATCATTATTGCACTTATAAAACTTAATTTTGTTATTCCTTGGAGGTGCAAATGTCTTAGGATTTCTCCTGGTTAAGCCATATTTGTTCCTATCACGAACCTTGAAATTTATTGCCTTGTGACCAAACTAATTACATGAGTAGCAATACCCATGGCAAAGTTGTCTATTTCTAAAATTTCTATTTTCTTGACTTTCATGTGTCCTACACTGTGAATCCATATGCCCAAATCTATGACATGAGAAATATCGTCCATTGAAATTTCCTTGCCTAGACCCCATTGGTCTCTTAGTCTCTTCTACCCTATCCTGTTTTCTATTCCTTGTGTATTTTTCCTTTCCTTGTCGAACTTTCTATTATCCAACTTATCCTTAGAAGTATCACTCTCTCTTTTACTTATTTCTTTTGATGCTTCTTCTTCTCTGGTGCTTGGGCTTGACTCTCCTTTTTTTGCTTCATGTTTCCCTTGTTATTCTTCAAAAATAAGTCTTGTTCTGGTGATTAATGATATTTGTGTATTGATAACTCTATCCAAAGTCTTTGAATCTTTCTCAAACTTGTGTAGCTTGTCCTTGGAGCTTTTTACTTCTATCCTTAGTGAAACTATCATAGGTTCCAATTTTTCACTCTCTAGATCTTTTGTCTTTAATTCTTCAGTCATATCTTCTTCCATTTTCTTGCCTCTTCAACCTTGATTTTGAAGTTAGTGAGTTATTGTAGAAACTTTGATTTTTATTTCTTGTCTTCTTGGGTTTGAACCCTTAATCCTAAGTTTTCCCTTTTTAATTATTTGAGGTCAACAATAAGTTTCTCATATTCTAGCTCTTTTACCTTTGACTGTTCAACCATACCTTTTTCAACTTTCCTTGCCTTTTAAACCTTATCTTTCAATTCAGAGAGATCTTGTAGAAGCTTTGTCTTACATTTCTCATCCTCTTGTATTTGAACCTTTAATTCTAAGTTCTCCCTTTTCAAATCAACAAGTTCCTTAAGAGTGATTTCCTCCTTTTCTCTTTCTAAATTTTTCTCTTTTCTTTGGTCTTCAATTTTTTCTATTGTCCAAAGTAGAGTTTCTCAT
The DNA here is from genome assembly GCA_028583015.1 of Wollemia nobilis. Classification (NCBI taxonomy): domain Eukaryota; kingdom Viridiplantae; phylum Streptophyta; class Pinopsida; order Araucariales; family Araucariaceae; genus Wollemia; species Wollemia nobilis. The sequence goes on from JAQPPZ010017096.1 coordinate 2,836,795, forward strand.
TCATACCTATTTTACCATCCTCTAGAACTTAAATTATGAAAGTATCATCTTCATCTTCATTGCTACTAAAACCATTGCAATAACTTGCATCATGATCGAGTTGACCACAAACAAAACATTCTTCACCTTCTTGTGAACAATGAGCTGCAAGGTGACTTGTCTTCCTACATCTAGTACAAAACTTTATCAATCTGGTTATCTCTCCACTGCTTGATTCATCTCTTGAATATATTTCTATTATTCCTCCCAAAACAACAACATTGAATTCATCTTCATTTTCTTTCATTACCATGCACGTTATTTTCTTCTTATATCTTATGGTTCTACTTTTGCCTTTATTTACCATTTGTATTCTTGTAAGATCTTCCTTCAAGCTGTTAAACCTTTTCCAAATAAACCAGCTCTGATACCAATTAAAGAACACAAAATTATACTAGAAAGGGGGTGAACAGTATAAGACCACTTTTTACTTTTCTTTCCCAAATAGTATTATCCAATATAATAAATGGTAATATCAATAGCAATAACCAAAGCAATGCACAAATAATCACACACAATAGAGACACCAATTTAACGTGGTTCACCCAATGTAGGCTACTCCACAAAGAAAATATTTCACTAAAATTTTCTCAATCAATATCTTGGGAATACTTTCCCTATTACAATATTTATGGACCTTTGTCCAACGAATATACCAATCCCCTAATCAAGTTTGTGGATCTCTATACACGGGAGGACTATTTTCTCCTTAGCTATGAATGGTGATCTTCTAGAAGAACTATTGCCCCACTGCTCTAGCTAATGGATCTCTATCCATTGAAGACTCCTGTCCTCACTACCTTGGCTAATGGATCTCTATTCATTGGAGACTATCGTTCTCTATACTCTGTCACCTTCAAAGATCTATCTCAAATATACACTAAACATAGTCCTTCGGTCTAGCACAAATATTTTTAATATTTATCTCTAGTCTGGCATAAAATTGTCCTCAAATATGCACTAAAATTTGTCCTCAAATTTATACTAAACATAGTCCTTTGGTCTAGCACAAATCTATCCTTTGATCTATACTAAATGTAGTCCTTCGATCTAGCATAAATTTATCCTCAATATCTATCCTTTGATATGTACTAAACACAGTCCTTCGGTCTAGCACAAATATGTCCTCAAGCCTTACCATAATGCTTGACTCAATCACAAATAAAATTTGCTAGATCTTCCCCAAACCTTAACTCAAGGTTTGAAAAAACCAATAAATCAAATCTTCTCACAAGCCTTCTCAAATACTTGTCTCAAATATGCCTTGTAAGCTTCCACAAAATCTCACACTAATATATCCACAAGTCCTCTCTAGAAATTTTCCAAATCTGCTCAACAAGTCCTCACTAGAACTTGTCCAAATTTGCTCAACAAGTCCTCACTATAACTTGTCCAATTTTTCTCTCAATCTGTATTGTAAGCTTCCACAAAAGCTCACACAAATCTGTCCACAAGTCTTCTTAAATACTTACCTCAAATCTACTTAACAAGTCCACACTATAACTTATCCAATATCATATAAACATAAAGAGAATTGTTAGAGACTCAATATGCTTCACATTCATCACAATGATCAATCACTTTCAATCTCTCTTTTAGAAACATATAGAGAATTGTTAGAGACTCAATGTGATTCACATTTACCTCAATTCTCAATCACGTTCAAATGCCCTTTTGAAACATATAGATAATTTTTAGAGACTCAATATTGTTCACACTCACAAACTCTCAATCACTTTCAATCTCTATTTTATCAAAGAAACATATAGAGAATTGTTAGACTCAATATGTTTCACACTCAACCTCTTTCTCAAATTAATTCAGAAAATAGAATAATTTATTTCATAGAACTTGAACTATCACTTTAACACATCCACTTGAATAGGCTCAACCAACTCTACTAAAAAAATCACTCAATGAAATAAACCTTGCTCACAAACCCTAGTCCAAGCATATAAACACTCAGTCAAAATATTTCCAACAATGCTTATCAACCAATCTCACATAACAATGATACTTATATTCTTTGCAAACCCTAGTTCACATTCTTCACTCAACAACTCATTTCAATAACAATGTTTATAAAATAATCTTCACATAACAATGATACTCATGCTATTTGCAAACCCTAGTTCAAGTTCTTCGCTCAACAACTCACTTCAACAAAAATGCTTATAAAACAATCTTCACATAACAATGATACTCATGTTCTTTGCAAATTCTAGTTCAAGCACTTTACTCAACCATTCACTTCAAAAACAATACTTATCAAACAAGGTGCATAGCATTCACTTCACAATAGCTCAACAACTCAATAAGGAAACTAATCAAGTCATTTTCACTCCAAAGTTATTTTCTATAAAACCAACCAATCAACTCAACCAAGGAATAATGTGCCCAAACCTTTTCTTGATGAGGAGTAGACCATACAAATATACCACAATCATAAACACTTCTTTGCAAAACTCAAGGAGGTTAGAAGATAATAATTTCTCTGTCAAGGAATCACAATACTAAATAATATCAAACACAAATACACCTTATCACTCCATATTTAAAATAACATCCAACAAGATTAGAACAATTACTTTCACAATAATCACTTTGGTAAAAAGTCCTTTTAAAATAAAATCAACACCTTAAAAGGCTTGCTCCTGCAATATGCAAATATAACAATTGAGACTTAATTTTAAAATTAAAATCAAACTCCTTATAACTCCCTTCACTATTTTACCATGAAAAAAACACCACAAGAAATTAAACTTTAATTAATCCTTATGCCTTCCAACTACCTCACGTCAAACCTTAGGGCAATAAAAATTAAATTAAAAAATTGTACCTTTGCCCTTAGTGGGTTTTGAACCCATGACACTGCCTCCCCAAGCGCCCTAGCCGCAACCTTAGCTATCGTGTGAGCTAGGCACTCACGTGTGAGCTAGAGTGCCCACGCACTCTATTACCTCCTCTGTTACTGCCAAAATAGAGACGCAAAAGATAAAATTCCAAACTTGCTGCCATCAAGTTTCGAACTCGTAACCACTTTGCCACAAGCACCAAGTCAAATGCCACTTGAGCTAGCCATTGAATGGTGCTAGAAACCAAGCACATCAACATCTTGAATACACCAAAATTTGGGTTTACATAGTGCACGAGCTTTTTCAACAAAAACATAGATGCAATAATCGAGACTCCAATCTAAGGTTTGGCTAAGGTATAAATACCTTATGCCCTTGTTCCCATGCACGTCGACGGATATGAATTAGTTGGGGGTCGGCTCTTATGTTTTAACTTCGAAATATTGAATTTATAATTATTTAAATTCACTAGAATTTAAATATTATAAATTAATATTTAAATATTTTGGTTTTATTAAAGATTAAGGCCTCCTTAGGTTTTACCACTTCGAATAAATAATATTTATTTATAAAATTTAAATTCAATTTGAATTTAAATATTTATAAATTAAATATTAAAACTTCCTTGGGATTTCTAATTTAAAATTAAAAGCCTTCTTGGGTTTTTATAAAAACCTTTTATTTTTTCTCATCCATGGTTTTAATAAAAACCCTTCTACTTATGCTTCACATAATATTAAAAATAAATATTATGAAGCTATTTTTCCATCAACCTTTTGCATTGCTCCTTTTGACCTTTTGGCATCAATGGTAGCTTATTCCTTGACATCAATGACAACTTTGTTCCTTGAAATCAATGACAACTTTGACTCAAAATGTCTAACAAATATAATTTTCTACCATGGTATATTAACCTCACCTCACGTCACCTCACCTCACTTGGTATATTTCCAATTTGAATACTGTTTGTAGTATTATAAAACTTGAATGGTTTACATTATGGTATAAATTGTTTGCATGATAGGTAGTTTTGTAAAACTATTTAGAAAAAATGTAAAAAATGGGATGATTATAGTAGAAATAAAAGTGAAAGAAGGATATCTATAAACCTAAACCCCAGTTAGATCGAAAACTAAAAAAATAGATTTTTTAAAACCATAAAAATATAAATCCATCTTCTGTTAGACTGAAGTACTAAAATACTTGAATCGTTTACACTATGGGTTACAAACTTTTCATAATAGTCTAATGAAGATGAATAGTTTTCTAATGTTATAACAATAGATGTGAAATAAGGGGTTCTATAAAACTAAACCCCACTTGGACGAATAACAGAAGAAAAAAAATCCAAAGATGGACAGAAGAGAAACCAAGATATATTTAAAATGAGATAACAAGATGTAAAAGAAAAAAATAGAACAAGAATAAATTTATAACAAATAATATGAGGATGAGTAAAAAATTGAAGATATTGAATATCTAGATGTAAAGGTATGGATTTAACAAAAGAAAAGTTAGGGAAGAGGAAGGGCATTAAAATGAAAAGCTAGAGTTAATTACCATACACAAATTTTCCATGATAAATGAAATAATATTAAATAAAGAACGCAACCAATATTGAGGTTGTTCATTTTGAATAGTGAAGTAGTAAATCAAATATCTAAATATGCCTAGAGAACTGAAAAGATAAGGCTTGTAGACCTTGGACCAAGGTCAATGATCAAAGATGATATTTTGTAAAGAGTTAGCATATCTTGCAATTTTCTTGCTTGTATATTCGTATGCATATCAGATATAGATACAAACATGAGACTTTTTGGATAGAATAATCATAATGCATTAGATTACATTGGTGTTATATTAAAACATAATAAAAATGTACTCTTAATTGTTTCATATATAATACATTTGGATATGAGGTCATCTAAAGTTGTCTAACAAAATGGGAATTAAAAACAAATTAAAATTTTAAAATATAATTTAAATTTTAAAAATAATAACAATCCTCTGAGCCTATCTATTTAAAACTTATATATGTGTAGACTTTTTTATATTTTTTCTTTTAATATATAAAAAAAATATTTTTTAATGTCATATTCAGTTGCATCCATATTAGGGGTCTTAAAATTTTGAAATATCTATAATAGATATAATAGATACGTATTTATATCAGATACAATATTAGTATTCATTTCCATACAACATAGTTCACCACCTTATCTATAGCCTATTGAAACATATGTTAAATGCTCAACTAGGTGTAGTATAAGGGAAAAAGACAGTTTTCTATTGTGTATAGATAAAATAATCTTTAACATGGAGAAAATTTTATTTTTTTTGGAAATGAACCAACTGTCATACTCACCTATAAATAATTTCAATTTGGTATTATTCATCTTAAAATTAAATTTTTCTTTATAGAACACCAAAATCATTTCATTATGTAGTTCATAAACAATATCTGGTCTTATGAAATAGAAACCTACAACTTCTATGGACTAGGAACCAACATGATATGCGAGTTACAAGTCTATATGCGTAAGATGCTACTTGAATTGTTCTGCATCTATTGAATAGAAGTTCAAGTTTTTCACTTTTATGAAGTCCTTACATACAAGAGCTTGCTAATACTGGTAACTATATCAAAGAAATCTATGCTTGAAGCCTTCATTGGAACAATCAACCTCATCAGAAACTAGATGTAAAATATGCTTTAGTTCAGGTTAAAAATAAAATTTATTGGTCATGAATTACCAATTCTACTTCCCTGTATGTCATCAAAGATATAATGATCATGTATAAATTCAGGGAACATATAATACAAAATGTGAGTTTCAACAAGTTGTGACTTTAGCATTCTTTGGCCTTGTTGTAAATTTCCTTCAATATTGAACCCTATGGATGGTATTCAACAAAATTCACAAGGAAATATTTCTCACTTAACCTAAGAAAGGAAGGAAAACTATGCCTGGATTGTTGCATCAAACAAAGATCCATCCAAAACCCTAGTAAGGAGTCATCCAAAATCCTAACCCAAAAAAGTAGTGAAGAATGTTCTACGAAACCCCATCAATGAGTCATCCAAAAACCTAACCCAAAAAAATTAGCAAAGAATGCTCTACGAAACCCTGATAATGAGTCATCCAAAACCCTAACCCCCAAAAAGGAGTAGAGAATACCCTAGGAAACCCTAAAAATGAGTCATCCAAAACCCTTACCCAAAAAAAGTTGTAGAGAATGCCTTATGAAACCCTGACAATGAGTCATCCAAAACCCTAACACAAAACAATAGTGAAGAATGTCCTACAAAACCTCAAAAATGAGTCATTCAAAACCTTAATCCAAAAAATGTAGTAGAGAATACCATAAAAAACATTAGCAATGAGTAATACAAACCCTAACCCAAAATAAGCAATAGAGAATGCCCTATAAAGCCTCAACAATGAGTCATCCAAAACCCTAACTCAAAAAAAGTAACAAAGAATGCCCTAACGTCAGAGAATCATCTAGAATACATTCAATTAGAAGAATTGATATTGGGTACAAATAATTTAGGTATGATTCTACAATTAGATAGGATTATTTCATAATAATCCATCCAAAAATAGTCAGGCTTATTTCATAATAATCTATCAAGAAAGAATTCCATAAATAGTCAAGCCCATTTTTTAATATTCAGTATAGAACAATCATTCTAAGTGAGCAAATATATTATAGTTTACTACTCAAGGTATTATGTGTTTTCAACCAACCCATAAAATTACAAATGAACCACAATATAAATACAAAAGAGGAAACTAGAACTCAATAGAGCACACCTATAAGTATCGCTTGAGACTGCACTGTTAACACACCTCAATAAACCACATGATAGCTACTACCCACAATAGAAGGTAGAATAATTTTCTTTAATTTATAGAAGTAAAAAACATTATCCCCTACCATCCTCATAGCATGCCACTTGCCACCTTGCTACGAAATATAGCTCTAATTAAACCCCAACAATGATTTTATCTGCAAAATGGGTAATCGATAACTTGCAAATGATCTTCTATTTCCTCAAAATTTATTGTGATCTATACCCTCTCGAAGACTTCATCCCTCTCATTTTTTTAGGGAGAACATAGAGAATCAAGAGGCGACGAAAAGGGGAAACAAAATATTTACCTAGGGTTTTGTGTTTGTTTTTAGGGAGAACATAAAAAAGCCAAAGGCCATAAAAAGGGGAAACAAAATATTTACCCAAGGTTTTGTGCTTGTTTTCATGGAGAAAATAGAGAAGCCAAAGTCCATGAAAAGGGGAAGCAAAACATAAGCGAAAAGAAATTTTTGTACAGTCGTAGAAAGAAAAGGGTTTTGTGATGTTTGGCGGGGTCGGTGGGTGGAGAAATTTTTCATTTTTTAAAATGCTTTGTCCTAACCACCCTCTTAGGCAATCCTAAGAGGGAAATTTTTAACTGCCCTCTTAGGGTGACTCTAAGAGGGCGATGATGCTAAAAAGGTAGTTTTAAACCACCCTATTAGGGTCTATTAGGGTGGTTTTAATCTACCCTCTTAGGGTTTATTAGGGTGGTTTTTTACCGTCATAAAAAACCATCTTATTTTAGCCACTGTTAAAGCCCTTTTTTGGTGTAGAGATTTACTTTTCATCAAGCAGTTTCAACAAGTTGAAATGGGCAAATATGATATTCATCTCGAATAGAGAAATATGAAAACAAAATTCATAAGGTTCCTCTAGTCTAAAATGGAATATGGATTTGGTTCCATAAACTAAAGCATAGAGAAATACATTAGAAGAATTTTTGTCACTAGTGTGATAAGCCCACAAGGTTGGATACAACTAGAGATGCCAATATTGACCAATTTTTTTAATGAGCTTCTAAAGCTTCTTGACAAGAGTCTTATTAGAATATTTATATTCTTCATTACCTCAAGGATAGTAAGGTGTCAACCACTTGTGCTATATCTTGTATTTAACATAAAATTTTTGGACATCCTTGTTCTTAAAGGGTGTTCTATTATCAAATATTAGCATATAAGGGATATTATAATGGCTAAGGATATAATTAAGGATAAACTTGAAGACTTGGAATCTAGTGGTTGAGGCTAAAGGTATGAATTCAAACTATTTAGTGAAGTACTCAATAGTCATGATGATGAATTTATGCCCATTAGATGATACTAGGTTGATATTCCTAATGATATATAAGCCCCAAATGGAAAAAGGCCAAGGATAACTCAAAGGTTAGAGAGCTTGGGATGGATAATGGATAAGGTTTTCATGCTTATGACACTTATCACACTCTTGACATAGTTTCAAGAGTCAGTTTCCATGGAGGTCCAATACTAACCCATTTGTATGATTTGTTTGTTGATGATGACACCATTGAAGTGATCATCTCATGATCCATCATGGGCCTATTTGACAACTACTTGGGCTTTGGTTGATTGTAGTCATCTAGGAAAAATGTTATCAAGGGTATAGTGGTATAATATATCACCAATAATTTCATGTATGTAGGCTCATTACATGATTTTATCACTCTCTTATGGTTCAAACCATCAGGAAAAATGCCATCCTTAAGGAATTTAAAGATATCCTTATACCAAGTATCAAGAGGAGTTGCTTCTATAAAAAAAAATTCCTAAAGGGAGTTGACTAGACTCTAGGTTGAGGGATCCATAATTTTTTAGATGATGATCATGGCTTGTTTTTGATCTAGCTCTAATGGGATAAGGGGTGTAATTGAGGTCATAGCACTAGAATGACAATTAGTATATACATTAAAGCTATCCCTAATTCTAGTTCCATTAGTCGAGGCCATGAAAAATATAGCTTATGCCCACTTTTTAGGACATAGGGAAATTTAAATTTTCTTATAATAGTTATTCAAGAGTAGGCAAAGAAGAATGATGTCCCAAATAGTATGGGAGGGTTTGCCCTTCAATATTCATAGAAGTTTTGAAGATAGGAGGATTTGAATCAATGAAATTAGAAGTTGATGGATTAAGGTTTGCATTTAAGGATCCAAAGGATGGATCTAACTGATTAGAAGAAAATGGGTTGATCTAGGTTGTTGGGGATAGTCCATGAGTCAACCTTCCCTTGTAGAGATGCCTAGGGTGTTATAAAATTTCCTAAGAAAGTATTCCAGAACATCCCTATTCTTTTGCAAAATATAAGCCATGTGAGTTGTGTATTAGAATACAACTTTTCCTTGCTCATCACAGATAGGGATTAGAGAACCCAAATATTTAGAAACCTCCTCTTCTTCATTAAAATTAAGGTTCCCAAATGTAGGTGGATCATGATTACCTTTCATTGGAGGTTTAGGGTTAATGGCCAATTTATGAGCAGTGTTATGGATTAGGTAGTATCTCTCAACCATGGGTTTGGAAGGAAATAATTCAATTGAATGAGATTTAAATTTTAAATAGTTAATTAAAGAAGAAAGAGAAAATATTTTAGGAACCTAATATCTCCTTTCAATATATAAAATTTTACCTATATACCTCAAGGACTTCCCTATATATCAAAAGTACCTATATACCTAAATCCTCTCTATATATCTATTGATACATGAGAGAAACTTGATATACGAGTTTACAAAAATACATGAAAGTGACTGCTTGGATATGTTATCAAGATGGTATATGAGGGGTAAAATTATGCCTTCACATGACTCCCACTAGCCCATTACAATATACTTCTTACTAGGGGTAAGTATGCATGAGACCCTATGTGGGAAGTTGACAACCCACACTTGATATATACTCAATATAGCCTAGTAGATCATGCAACATATACTTAAAGGATCATGAAGACCCTTAGTAGGACTAGCAATTGGTTATGTTCTTATTATCTAGATTTAATGTTATATATTCTAAATAATTAAAAAATGTGGTATTGATTAAAGTTTGATAAATTTTTGCCTAAGGCTTAGCTTGGCCAAAGAAGATCTTGGGATCCATGGTTATGTTCACATTGGGTTCACCAAAATTTTACAAAGCAAAAAGAGATCGCAAAGGGCTTTTAGGGGATCCATCACAAGTCTCTTAACGTCTCTAAAAACTCAAGGATAGGGATAGTTTGTGAGCTTGGAGCTTAGTATTTGATGGATTAGTTGAAGAACACATATGTTTCTCTTAAGATACTTTTTTGACTAAGCTTAACCCTAATATAATACTAATGCAACATACAAATGCAACAAGGCCTAAAACTAAAATGCTTTTGATGAGGAAGTAAATAACATATTTTTCTTTTGAAGACAAGGGTGTAAGAAGAATGCAGTAAACAAGTCCTAAATATAGTTATATATGATTTTTATTTGATGTTAAATCTTTAGTTGGCCCCTATATGATTAATACTAAGCTAGTTCTTTCTTTTCCTTTTGCTTATTTTATTGAGTAAACTAAAAATCAAGGCTAGTATAGCTATTAGTAAATAAGATTTAAGCTCTAAATGCTTTAATGATGGAGATTATGTAATAGAAAAACCTACTTCTACTATAAAGGAAAATGCACCACTAGTTCACAAAAGCATCATCGACACTTTTGGCTATTGGTGGCACTTTTACTTTCCTACAATACAAATAGAAAATGGATTAGTAGCATAGGGGTCTATTTGAGATAGTAAAGAGTATTTGACTCCCTTGAATAGCGATTAGGTCCCTATTTAGATAGATAAGGAAAATTATAGAAATGATAAATGCATGAAATAAATATTCTATGGAAAAATTGCCATAGGGTTGAGATAGCAATGTTGACACTTTCACTAACGACTAGTAGAGAATGATAGCTCCACCAAACCTACAATCTAATGGTGTTTTCATTTTAGAGAGAAACACAAAAATATTAGATATGAGATAAACTAATTTAATGCTTGAAATGATAAAGGTATCCAAATTGGGATTATAGACTCTATCAAATGATAGAAAAATATATATTTGCTTGCTTGAAATAAATATTAAAGTGATAAAATAATATGCTAACTAGGTGCAAATGCAATATGCAAGATTACTTAATGTGCATCAATGGTAATGCTTAGAGCTACAAGAGAAATAAAGTGTCAAAAGAAAATAAGAGGAAATAGCACAATCCAAGATACTAAGGTTGTTTTCCCCTTGTTTGTGAAAGCTTGTTGAAAGCTTACTAGCTTGCTTATGGACACTTGAAAGGCTTGAGCTTGGAGGCTTGAATGCTTGCTTACTTGAAGACTTGATAGATTGAAGATATTTTGGATGCTTATATGCTTGTAAGAATAAGAACTTGACTACTTGTAAGGATGGACTTCACAATATTATGACAATATTTTGGCATAACCTTGCTATTCAAAGTGATGAATTCCTATAATTCTATACAATTTTTTGTATAATTTTATTGCTTTCAAAATACCATGTATTGGTATCTCCCAAGTTTTGGATTTATAGGAAGCCATGACTCCTTGAGGAAAGAATTGCATTAAAGATGATAGGATTGGAGATGATAAGAATTTGAAAAAATATCAAGATGTCAGTAATGGAGGAAGATTGAAAATGACAAATCTTAGATTTGGGATTTGTATTTGGACCTATTAATCAGATCTTAGGAATATAACTCATTAATGGTGACTAGATTGGAGGGTATAAAAGTCATTCTTTTTTATTCTGGTGCATGATAGTCAAAAGTGTTAGCTAGACAAAGGCATTGATGGTGCTTTCATCGTCATGATCATTAGAGGTCAACTTTTGGTGTAAAAGGTCAAAGTCAAAATATTGACAGAAGTGCCACAATAGTCATGAAAGTGTTGATAGTGCTATCACTCATGCCTATGCAATTATGCTCTTATAGCAATAAATACACCAAATTTAGGCACAATAAAAATTGATTTAATTTGGTTGATTGATGAAGGGATTGGCAAACTTGAAGATTAGCCCTACACTCAAAATTGGATGTCTACACTTTACCTTAAGGTTATTATCTATATTTGCATCACTATGCAGATTATCAGTATGGAATATTGTTTACGGATGCATTATTTGATATTTTTATACAATGGTGAATGATTTTTGTGAATTAAAGTAAACTTTTGAAAAAATGGTATCAGAGCAACAATTTTTCCAAAGAGAGGATTATTTTTTTATGGATTATAAAATTTGAACAAAATGTTTTCCAAAACATGTCTTATATTTTGAGAGTCATATATTTGCATAGACTTGTACGATTTAGATAATTATTGTGTCATTTTTTAAAGAATTTTAATAGTTTTAAAACATGTCATATGAAGGGATCTAATAAGATAAGAGAGACAACTCCATGAAATTATTCATCTGGAACATGCTTAGTGATGTTTTTTCAAGTTGAATTTTTTCTAGAAAATTAAACTTGTGATATTTTTATCCAAGCTAAGTAAATCATCTACTATTTATTGGTTTTTAATAATACTTTTGGGGTATACTTGTTTATGTGACTTCTAAGTTTCAAATCAATGGGAAGATGTATATTTTTGTGAAATATTAGTTCATAAAATCCTAGTTTGCATTGTCCTTTTTTTGTTAGGATGCAAACTCATGGAGTTGTCAATATTATTTAGAGAGGATGATATTGATGCTAGATAATGATGGACTAGATTCAAATCCTTACATTCTTCTAGCCATAAATGGTAATCAAATCTTTATGAATATTTTAGAGGAGAAGATTTTCTTTGGTTTCTTAGCTTTTCTTATTCCTATATGTAAACTTTCACTTGGAAAGAAATAGGGAAAGCATTCTTGAGTTAGTGGGACCTATATAAAAGGTATTTGGTTGGAATTTATAGATATAAGGAAGAAATAAACATTTTTTGAAAAGAATAAAAGGAATTAAAAAGAGAAAAATTTAATAAAGTGGTAGAAGGAAAAAAGAATAATAGAGTGTAGGTTGAGGGAACCACACCATTGGAGTTAACAAAGCCAAAGAATGGCCAAAGGGATTTGTTTAATATTAAAAATTCTATTTGTAGGCTCATGGATGCATTCATAAGTAAAATGTTATTATTTCCATTATCCCTAGTAGAAAATATAATTTAATTAATATTTCTTGCTAAGAGGTTAAATGTTCAAGCAAAAAAAATTAAGCACATACAACTGGAGGGTGAGAATGTTTATATTTTTTAATATTTGAAGATCACCATGGATAAATATGTTTTACATTCATAATTTCATGTTATTGAGATAGATTATGTGGATATTGTTATTGATTATTCCTAGTTGGATTCTTTGGGTATTGTTAACATTAATGTGTAAAATAAGTTCATGAAGTTTTCATACATTACAAAGAAGATAACATTGTAGGATATTTATCAACTTAAAGAGCAAGGATCCAAGGAGTAATAAGCAATTATGGCAAGGGAACGAGTTTAAAAACTAGCAAAGGAATCAAAATTTAAGTATATAATAGAGGTAACAATATAGTACAAGTACGAAGCAATAACAAAGTAAAAGGAAGATATGTTAGAAGAACACAAGGATGCATCAAACAAATGACACATGAGATAAGACCATGAGGAAGAATAGAAGAATAAAATTTTGAAGAGTCAAAGAAAGTAGAACATCAGTTTAAGATTATAATAAATTAACACCTACACCACCATGGGAAACAATAGCATGGAAGCATGACATAGGGAAACAAAATTATTATGGACCTAAAAGGATTCAAAAGACATTAAGTATCATAGTGTTTGAAAAAAGAATAGTAATTTTATATTTCAGAGTGGTGTAGAAACTTCATGGGACCGTAGGAGAAATCATTTTGGATATCAATGTACAAAAACAAAAGCACAGAGCGAATCTAATAGTTATGGATATTCAGGTGACATAAAAGTAGCTTGTCATTATTTATGTCCACCACAAATCAAGATTTTTCTTGGATGGATGGATGATCAAGATTGGTACTAGTTATCAATATTTCTTAGAATATCATATTATTTAATTTTTTCTCATGTTTTGAGAATGAAACATATACAAGGGTGGAATGCTATGGTACCTAGGGATAGGTATATTGGGATATGTTATTATATTGTATATGGGTATTATGGATAGTTGGCATGGGCTACACATAACCCAAGGTTGATTGTATTATTATAATAATGACTTAGATAAGGTTTTAGGAGTCAGTTAGGGTTAGGTTTATACCCTCTCCAAAGAAGTATTAGAATATGGGTACATAAATAAGGAACATTGTCATTTTAAAAATCATCATTCATTTCTCCTGTAATCATCTTTATCTATAGATTGACTTATCATCTTAGTAGATATTGAGGAGTTATTATTTCCCTAAGGAGTATTTTAGTGTTGCCCTACCTTAAGGGTATTATTTATTTCCATCTCATTTTGTGAATTACCATTGTGGAATATTATTTGTGGATGAATGATATGATACTTTTATATGTGAATGATTTCTATTAATGATAACACAATTCTTAACATATTGAGGAAGAAGAAGATAAAAAATGAGAAAATTGATTATTTTGAACATATTTTATTAAAATTTTCCAACATAAAAAGTCTTAATATGAGCTTTTGCAAAATATTTCATCAAATATCACACAAAAATAACATAAGATATTTATAAGTAAGATATCAATGGAGGATCTATAGGAGGTTATTTTCTCTTTCCACTTTGACAAGGCTTTTGGCTTCAATGGATATCTTAATTCTTTTTAAAAGTTTGAAAAAATATTGAAGAATATGTTGGTTGAGGTTAAAGAGGATAGAAAATGGAACATTGTGATATATAAGATCAATTTCATAGCTTTATTATGTTGGTACCCAAGAAATATGATACACAATATTGTGATATTTTTGGTCTAATTATCCTTTGTAACATGATTTATAAGGTAATTTAAATAATTATGGTAAATAGATTAAAATTGTATAGATTGAGTTATCTTGGAGGAACAAGATGAATTTTTTTTGTTAAGAAAATCCTTGATGATATAAGTATTACATAAGATTCCATATGTTCTCTTTGATCCATGAGTAAACCAAATACACTTTTCAAATTGGAGATAAGCAAAGCATATAATAGGGTTTCCTAAAGTTTTCTATATAATATTCTTATAAAATTTGGTTTGATAAATGTTGGTGCAAAAGGAATAGATGTTGTAAGAATCCAAAATTTTCTTTTTTGATCAATGTATCCCATGGTGGATATGTTGAATCATAGCATCCTATTGATGTTTCTAGGGTGACCCATTATCTCCTTATATCTTCATTATCCTTATAGAGGAATTGTGAATAACTATCTAAAAGAAAAAAATGTGGAGAAAAATATCAAAAGTATTCATGTTGCAAATAAATGCTTCAAATATCATCTTTAATTTACTAATGAAACTCTTATTTTAGGTCATCACTTGAAAAACAAGGCCATATAATTAATTCAATACTATCATGCTATGAGAAGGTTGTTAGACAATCAAATAGTATGACAAAATCTATGAGATGTTTTATCAATAATGTCCTTGATTTATAATAAAGTGTTATCGAGAATTTAAGGTTTAAATTTGAAAAATTACCATTCATATACATGTATTCCCTTGTATTTTAAAAGAAAAAATGAGATTTAGGACTCACTTTTGATAAAATGAAATCTTGTTTGGATTGTCAAAAAGGTTAGTTTTTAACCTTGGATGGAAGACTACAACTCATAGAGGCTATATTGCAATATACCTATGCAACTTTCAAGATTATAAATAGTTATAGATCCAAATTTAATAAAATTGAAATATTTTTGGAAGGATGTGAAGAAAAATCTAGGTTTCCTCTTCTCAAATGGGAATGGGTTTGTAGAAAAAGAATATTGAAGGAGCAAGCTTGTGAAATTACATATTTATGAATTTGGAATTATAAGCAAAACATGGTTGGATATTATTTGAATATAAAGAAAAAAATTGGGCCATATTATTACTTAAAAAAAATTAGGTTTTGTGGATGTAGTAATTTTGTTAACAAGCCCTTCCTAGGGGTTCAACAACATGAAACTTCATATTAGAGAGTTTGTAATTAATAAAGAAATATGTTAGGCCATTAATCAATGATGTGGATTTTATAAATTTTGGTTTGATGCTTGGTTGAATCCTTATCCTCTTATTTTTTATTCAAAATAACAACCATTGGCTCAAGCCCCTTATGTTATAGAGGTTTAAAAGTTAAAAATTATATTGATGTAAGTAACAATTCTAAATCTATATTTCTAATGAAAATATGGTTGATGGGGGGAACTCAAACAAGCAATGCATGATCTCCAAAATATACTTTATAAATTTTGTTTGCCCATTTTTTCATCAAAGTGTGATTTGGTTTAGAATCTATCAAAAGATGGTAGATATTGATTCAAGTTGGGATTCAAGTATATGGAGAAATCAAAACTTCCTACTTCCAAGGATTTTATTGGTAAGATCTCTGGTTAATTGAATCCCTCACTAAGGCCTTAACATTCTTTTGGTTAGCAATCCAAAGCAAAATTATTATAAGTGATCATTTACAAAGAAGAAGATAGCATGGACCTTTTTAGATGTGCCTTGTATAAGAGAAGATAGAAAAATTAAATCCTCTATTTCTTCATTATCCTTACACCATTTGGGGCTAATTTATTAAAGAATGAGAATCTTATAGGTTGCTCCATCAACACTAGAAGAGTTAAATAAAATGTTGGATTAATTATTTCAAAGCTAAAGCTTAAACATTTTGTATAGGGTTTATCCTATCATTCTTAATTGGAATTTATCACTTGAAATGAATAATAAATTTTTTAAATATAAATATCAGAACCATATCCAATTTTGATTGGTATTGTTGCCTCTCTTGTAGAATATTTATAGCCAGAGTGCTCATCATAAGAAGTCTCAAGTGTGGAAAAATGTGAACTCGTCTCGTGTTTATAGGATATAAACATACATGCAAGGATTATCTACAATAATGGAAATGCAAAAAAATTACATTAATCCATGGTGAAATATAAATATCTAGAAGTTAGGTTCATAAACTTATTTTTTATGGTTCTTACAAGGGAAACCTTGGGAAATCTAACAAATGCAAAACTTTTTGAAATAATAAAGTTAGAATTCTTCTCGCTTAGAATCATATATAACTTCAACAAATAACTATCCAAAGACTATGAAGCTTCTTGGAAGGATCAAGATTGCCATTAAAAAATGATGGAGTTATATTTTAATTAAAGATAAATCATAGATTATTTAATGTTATCAAGAAAAACGGATGTGAGGATTAGATAAATAATATCATTAGCTTTTATATCCATAAATTATTAATAAAGGCAATGTCGTGGAAATATTAGTATAATATAGAGAAGGAAAGATGGTGGAAAATAATTTTAGTAGTGTTGATCTCCATCTTGAAAAAAATCAGATTTTAGAATGTAGCCAAGGAATATTATATCTCTTGATAAAAATAATATCAAGGATTAATAGAGAAAAGGTAGCAAACTCAAATAGATGAAATTTATCTTTGATATAAGGTAAACCTAAATATAGACTTAACTTAATAACATATATAGTATTCTATATTTTGATGGGAGCGGTCCACAATAGAATCCATACATAACTCATTTATTATAAATTTTTTAAAAAAGATAATCAATGCATAGTTTTAATCTAAATATAAATATACACATGCATACAATTGTATCTATATGCAAAAGCAACTTACATTTCATATTTTCATTAAGCTCAACTTGCTTGAACATGTTTTCATAGTATTTAAATCTAAATAATTACAATATCATCTATATAAAGATAAAATTTAATATAAACAAAGAGAATATCAATAAAATAAAGAAAAAACCCATGTGTTGTAGGTGAGTTGGAGAGGAGAGGACAATCCTCCAAGAGAGGTACCAGGTTCGAATCTCCACCCTACCAAAAAAGTTGAATTGGGTACCCAAAATCCAATTGATAATGTTGGTGCGAGTAGGGCCGGGCATGACTCCCGGGTGACTTTGACGGTGTAGAACCCCCTAGTCATGGTCTCTCATACCAAGGTGGTCCCGCAAGGGATTTTTCACTTAAAAATAATAATAAAGAAAAACCATAAATTATTAAACTTTCCAACAAGTTGTCCTTAATGTTTTCTTATTTATTTTCCCATAAGGAAGTAGAAATTTATAATTAATGCTTTTTTAATGAAAAACCTTATATTAATTAAGATTAATCATACAAAAAAGGGCGGGTGGAATTAGCACACCCCACAAACCATAAAAGTCCGCTAGGTGGAGGAAATCACACCTCCCCATAAAAAACAGAGTCCAAAAAACATTACTACACGTCATCGCCAACAATCATTACACAGACATCCCAAGACATAATCATTAAACAAAGATCAAGGAGCGGGATGAAAGTTATCTTCCTCGTTGACATACTACCAGCCTCCATCCGAAGAGACTGGGGCATTCCATCCTTCTTCTGCATTACCGCCAACCAGAGTCTGTTGAGGAGCGGTAGGTGCATCGGTATGACGAACAACAATCGAAGTAGTAGCAGTGTCACCCCACCCAACAACTGGCTCAGAAGCGACGGGCCGAACATCCCACCCAGAGTTCTGGTTGGAGGAAGGACCAACTCCATCATCCAGGCATCTGCGACACTGAGAGGGTTGGGACCAGTGTCTATCCGTCGGAGAATGGGTGAAGCATCGGGAACCTCGATGGGGCCGAGAACGGGACCTAGAGGAGCTTCTCGAGGAATTGGGAGGGACACGACTAACCGTGCATGGGGTATTACCCCAATGATCCATCAGAGCACGAAGGTGTTGCAGCTCAACGTTCACTTTGTCCACCTGTACAAAAATTTGCATCCAATAGTCATAAAAAATAGCATACTTGTCAGCGAAAGAAAACGTCAGAGTGGAGTCAAGCTGTGTAAAAATCACCTTGCTCCTGGTTTTCCACAAATGGAAGAGAGTACTGATACGAAAAACATTCCACACTGGTTCAATATTGTCAAAAAAATCAATGGGGTCCCCTAGAAGAGCGTGAGGCCATAAGAAGGGACTCCGCATGAAAGGTTGAAAGAATTCCAGGAGCCATTTCCAAGCAAGAGAAGCCCATTGACATTGCCAAAAAACATGCAACACATCCTCAGGTTCACCACAAAAAGGACAGGTAGGGTTCTGAACACCTAGTTGCTTAAGTCTATTTCCTAGAGGAAGTCCTTGGTGAATAAGACTCCAAACAAAAAAACTTTGTTTAGGCTCAATATATGAAGCCCAGACTTGGGCAAAACGTAAACTCCACCTTGAGGGTGAGGAGACCAAATCCCATTTAACATTCAACCTATGTGACATGGGGACCTGAGGAGTAAGCCAGTTATACCCAAGCTGGGCTTTGTACTGAATTAGAGGGACCTTCTTAGGCCAGCACCAATCGGACCACCAAGGCTTTTGGAACCTCTTATGTAACTTGCTCCAAAGGGAGAAAGGAATATTATCTATGACAACATCATAGGTCTGTTTATCCTCATTTTTGAGACTGTAAGTATGCCTAAAAATATCCCAGGGTATCCAACTCCTGGTTTGACACGAGAAAAAATCCTTCAGAGATGCAATTCCTTTCCTATAAAAACGTTGAGCTCTGACCCATTGAACTTGAGCCAACGACATACCTTGCCATGAAATAGCAGGAGACCACCAGGAATTCATGTCCTGAAGAGAGGCCCCTGAATTTTGATCCTTTCCTTTCCAGCATAGCCAGGGTTTAAGCACCTCCCAGGCTTTCCAAATACTCTTGATAACAAAGGAACCCTGAATTTTTATAGGAACAGGGGCAGTAAGAATAGTTTGAAGGCTCAACCCCTTCCAAAAAATTTTGCCATAGGGTAAGCCATAAGACAAGCAATGTCGAATGAGAATTTTCTAGTGCTCATTACCTGTGAGGGATCGAGTAATCCATTTAGCACATAAAGCAAAACCTTGTCTTTGGCAATCAAAAAGGCCCATACCTCCATAGGATTTGGGTAGGCAACACACCTCCCATGCCACCCTATGAAAGCCTCTTTTCATAACATCTTTTACCCATAGGAAGTCTCGTAAGAGCTTATCCAGTTTCTTATAACAAGCCTTGGAGGGCACCCAACAGGAAGAATAATAAACATGAGTGGTAGCCAAAACCTTAGAATAAATTTGAAACTTTCCTGCCAAAGAAAGTTTTTTTGACGACCAGTAGGCTAACTTCTTCTCAACCTTTTGAGTAACATGTTGCCAAAGTTGTGCAGAAGAGCCAAGAAAAGCAAAAGGGATCCCCAAAAATTTAAATACTTCACCTAGTTGGATCCATCCCCATTGATAATGGTCGAGCCAATCAGGTATTGGATCAGGGGAAGATCTATAGCAGGAGGTTTTCCTCCACTGAATGCTAGAACCAGAGGCCTTACAAAAGACTTTCAAATAGTAAATGGTTGAGGATAGGGACTGCTCATCTTCTTGAATAGTAAAAAAGGAATCATCGACAAAGTGACCATTAACCAGCTGAAGGCTGGAATTGGGGAGTGAGATGCCTCTAAGGCTCCCTTGAGAAACCTTATGTGCCAAAAGGTAGCCAAAAGCTTCAACAGCAAGAATATAAAGTGAGGGGGCGAGAGGACAACCCTACCGAACAGACCGACCTAGTTGAATGGATTTTGATTGATAATTGTTCAAGGTAAGAGTAGCAGAGGCATCTTGAAAAAGCATGCGAATTGTGCTGATGAAAAATTGACCAAAGCCCAATGCTTGAAGCATAGAGGTAATGAAATACCATTCCATTTTATCATATGCTTTTTCAAAATCAATTTTAATAAACAAAGCATTTTGTCCTGAGGAGCGGGCCCATTCCATACCTTCCCAAACTGCAAGCACATTATCTAAAATATATCTTCCTTGAACAAACCCAGTTTGTTCAGGTCTGACTATCAGAGGTAGAAGAGGCCGAAGCTTACGAGCAACAACTTTAGCAATAATCTTGTAGCTCACATTCAAAAGGGTGATAGGCCTCCAACTGGTAAACAGTTCAGGATCACCAGATTTAGGAATGAACTTAACATTCCCTTTGTTGATGATGGCTCCTAGAGTTCCACATTGTATGGCTTCCAGGTAAACTTTGTGCAAATATGGACCTAGCATGTCCCAAAATTCCTTGTAGAATTTGCAAGGAAAGCCATCTAATCCAGGGGCTTTATCATTGGCCATGAGGGACAAAGCTTCCTTAAGATCCTCTAAGGATAAAGGTGTATCACACAACTCCACTTGAGTGGGAGAAAGCTTACAGGGAACAACAGAACAACATTCATCTAATGCCTGTTGATGCTCATCATTAAGAGGTTGAGAAGCAAAAACTCCCTGATAATGATGAACAAAAGCCTTAATGATATCCGAAAGTGCAGTGAACCTCCCTGCTTCCATTTGAATGGCATGGAATTGAGAATGTTGAGCAGGAGGTCGAAGCCTTTTGAAGAATTCCTTAGAGACTCTATCTCCAATTTGAAGCCAATGTAGGCGAGCTCGAAGCTGAGCTCCCTTAGCTTCATACAATTCCTCTTTCTTAAGTTCATGCCTCAAGGCTGCAACATGAGACTGAAGATTTATATTATATGGAGAATTCTCAAGCTTGAGACAAGCTTTATGGAGCTCTTCTTTCAAAGTTGAATTAGCTTGTCTTCTATGTTTTGCAATGTCCACCCCTAAAATACATAGCATTTTGGTGGTGCATTGGATAGCAGAGTTCCACCAATTAATCTAGCCTAGAGAGCCCTACGATTGAGGGAGCAAGTTCCAGATTCGAAAGATATGGGCCTTCATGGCTGGACTATGCAAAAAGGAAACATTAAAGTAGAACTGAGAGGAGTGAACTTTGGGTTGTGTATGTTGCATGTCGATAACAAACAAAATGGGGGTGTGGTCTGAAAGAGTAGTGCTAGGCAAGGTTGTGACAAAAGGGGTCAAGGGCTTGAAACGAGAAAAATAAAAGGAATCACTTTCAGAGACCATCGCTCAATCTAACCTCTCGAGGACCCTGGCTGACTCAGCTTGGAAGTTCGACCAAGTAAACCAGAGCTCCCGAGGAAAATCAGAGGACGTAAAGCAGGAGTTCGGATCAAACAGATGCAACTTATTTTTCATAAAAAACCAGGCCTCCCATTTTCTAGAGCACCAACGTCTTGGAGAGTGACTGATTTTATCCGAATCCTTTTCTACCATGTTGAAATCATCACAAAAAACCCAAGTGGCTAGAGGCAGAGAGAAAGCTAGCCATCGCCAAAGAGAGCTCCTAATCGAAGCATCGTTAGAGGCATAAATGTTGACCACCCCAAATGGCTTCCCTCTAATCTCAAGTAAAATCCAAACAACTTGGTGGGATGGGTCAACACCCCAAGTCACCACATGTGGCTGCCACTTGGGCACCAAGATAGTGACAACTCCTCCTTTCCCAAGCAAATGCTTGGTAGAATAAAACATGCTACATGGACTAAGAAAATTACAAACACACTATAGATTGAAATCACTTATCTTAACTTCTTGTAGACATAGAAAGTCAAAAGCTCCATGCAAATGAGCAGCGTTCACCAGCTCGCTTCGGACCAGGTATTTATGGATTGGATCCATCAGTCCTCGCACGTTCCATGAGAAAAAAATCATGAGGACTTGTCAGGATTCATAATATCCATGACATCCTCTGAATCACCTAGGCCCCGAAGTGAACTGAAGGAATTAGCACCTCCACTAAAATTACCCTCGCCCGAGGACATTTGGAGAACAAACTCATCGCGTTGGCGACGCTTGTCAAAGCTCAGGCCCAAGTTGTCCCTCGAGGGGCTTCGAGAATGATGAACTTTAAAAGCTTGTTCCTTCGCAGCCATGGAGTATGTGGGCACCATCGATGAAAAAGTTGGCATGGTAGTGGGATGAGCCTCCACAACAATCGAGGTGAATGTAGGGCCAGACCAAAGAGAAGCTAAAAAAGGTGGTGGCTGAGTAACTACAAGGGCGATCGAAGTAGCATTCGGGACCCCTACAACTTGCATGGTGGGTTGCATGTTAATGACAGCCGGCATGGTGGCTTCAAAAGACTACATAGAGCTAGTGGGGGCTTGCATAACCTGGGTATCAACGGGCCTGGTCTGAGTAGGCTGCATAGAGGGATTGGCCTGCTCAGAGTGCTTAGAAGCATGATTTTTCTGGTAGTAACTATTTTCCAATCACCTTGGCATTCTCGGGCCCTGTTAGACTGAGCTACCAGGGCAGTCAAAGGGGGTTGGGTCTGTTTGAACTTCCACTCCATCAGTGGGTAATCTTGAATCTTGTGAGCAATAGACTGGCAATGATAACAAGTATTTGTTGGCAATTTTGGGTACTTTGGGTACATTGCCTGTGCTCAAGTATATAAGTTGTCATTGATGTCAAGAAGCTTTTGAAGGAATTTGATTTGATGTCAAATAATTTGTTTTGATGAAGGTTACGGCATGACAGTTTCAAAGGTCTTTTGCAAACCCCAAGCCGACAGGTTCGAGAGAAAGAGCTCACAGAGAAAAAGTGTCACGATATCACGACATGTCGAGTTTTCATGACCCAAAAAGAAGAAAGCTAAGGAGAAAAAGTGTCACGATATCGTGACATGTCGCATTTTCATGACTTAAGCAAGAGAGAGAAAGCAAGTTAGAAAAGTGTCACGATATCGTGACATGTCGCATTTTCACGACTTAAGCAAGAGAGAGAAAGCAAGTTAGAAAAGTGTCACGATATCGTGACATGTCGCAATTTCATGACTCAAAGAGCAAAGAAAACGTATGAAAGCTAAAAGCATCATGATTTCATGATAGGTTGCAAAGAAAATGTATGAAAGTGTCACGATTTCACGACAGAAGCAGAAGTGTCACGATTTCACGACAGAAACTGAAAGTAGGTCTTCTATAGGAGAAGTGTCACGATTTCATGACAAAAGCAGAGAGGAAGGCTATGAAGACAGA
This sequence comes from Wollemia nobilis, assembly GCA_028583015.1. Lineage (NCBI taxonomy): Eukaryota > Viridiplantae > Streptophyta > Pinopsida > Araucariales > Araucariaceae > Wollemia > Wollemia nobilis. The sequence continues at coordinate 2,860,657 of JAQPPZ010017096.1, forward strand.
AGTGTCATGATATCACGACAGAAGTGAAGACGAAGTCTACAGAGGTAGAAGTGTCACGATTTCATGACAAAAGCAGAAAGGAGGTCGATGAAGGGAGAAGTGTCACGATATCATGACAAAAGCAAAGTTGATGCTGACAAAGATAGAAGTGTCATGATATCGTGACAAGAGCTTAGTTGAAGTCGACAAAGGCTGAAGTGTCACGATATCATGACAAAAGCCAAAAGAAAGTGTATGGTTGCAAAGGTGTCACGATATCGCGACATGTTGTAGTTTCACGACAAAAGCTACAGAAGAGTTATAGAGGCAGTTGAAGTCGACAAAGTTAAATGTGAGCCGACGAAGATTAGGGTTTGTAGCCAACAAAGTTTAGGGTTGTGCAGCCGACTAAAGATCAGGGTTACAGCCGACTAAGATTAAGGTTTTGATCTTGAAAGTGTTATTATAAAAGGCAGGCTATTTTGAAGAGTTGGTGTGTTGTTAGTTGCGACGTTCGTAGATAGAGCGCAGAGTGAGAAGTTCGATCGTCGAGAGCAGAGTGCAAAATTCGATCGAAGTGTGCAGAGTGAGCGAAGAGTCATGGTGAATTGTTCTAAGTGTCGCTGTGATTGCGCAGAGAGTGCAAAGGTTGAAGTTCGACCAAGTGTGGCTATGATTGCGTAGAGAGAGCAGAGGGCATAGAGAGCACAAAGGGCAAAGACGAACGTGGAGTGCTATTGTATGAGGACAGAGGTGCACTGGTTCTTTGAGAAGAACCTGAGGATAGATTTGGCAAGTCTTTGAGAAGGCTTGTGTGTAGAGGATTGATTTGTTCAAGTGTTGGACAGATCTGACAGACAGAGGAAGACTTGTACTAGACCGACTGACTATGTTTGGTACAGGTTGTTGAGCTGCTGTGGACGTGATCATAGAAGGCAGAGGTCTCTTAGGCTAAGCATTGAGGACAGGAGGTCTTCGGTGGAAAGGAGTTCCACGTGCTGGCAAGAGGTAGAGGCAGTTGATCTTCTGAGGGATCATTTCCAGAGCAGAGGGGAAGGTATCTCCTTTGAGCAGAGGCTCATAAATTCAGAGGGGAAGGTATCTCCTTTGAGTAGAGGCTCATAAATTCTGATTGGGGGAAGGTATCTCCTTTGGGCCGAGGCTCATAAACATTGTAATTGGGAAGGATTCCCAAAGAACTTTGAGATAACTTTTAGAGAAAAGTTTTGTGGACGTAGCCCAACCATTCTGGGTGAACCACGTTAAAATTGGTGTCACTTTGTGGATGATATTGTGCATTGTTTTGATATTGCTTTGGGTATATTGCTTTACTATTTTGAAGTATAAAGGAAAAAGTAAAAAGAGGTCTTATACTGTTCACCCCCCTCTCAAGTATAAGCTTGTGTTCTTCAATTGGTATCAGAGCAGGTGCCTTCGAAAAGTTTAACAACTTGAAGGAAAAGCTAGTAAAGAACACAATGGATCATTCAAGTAGCAATGCAACACCTATTCTTGATGGGTCAGATTTTGGTCTTTGGAGTGCAAGGATGAAGGTTCATCTAATGGCACTTGGTAATGAGGTATGGGAAGTGATTGAAGATGAGTACACTATTCCTGTACATGGTCCTAATACTAAAGAAGAAAGGCTCCTACATCACAGCAATTCAAAAGCAATGAATGCAATCCTGAAAGGCTTACAGAAAGCAGATCTCACCAAAGTGATTCACTGCAAGACAACTAGTGAAATGTGGAAACAGTTGAAGGTGGTTCATACAGGTGATACAAATGTCAGAAAGGCCAAGTTGAGACACTTCAAAGGTATGTTTGAACAACTCCAGATGAATGATGATGAAAATATTAGTGACTACATGCTTCGTATGGATGAGGTTGTTAACTCCATGAAAGACTTAGGTCTTGAGCTTGCTGAAAATGATGTTTGTGATAAGATTTTAAGATCTCTTCCTAATAGATTTAGTGAAAATATTTCTGCTATTGAGGAAGCTAAAGATTTGGATAAGTTGAAAAAGGATGAGCTCCATAGTATACTTGCAGCATTTGAGTTGAGAACTCAAGTGAAGGTTGATGTCAAGAAAGAGGCAACTTTCAAGGCTACCAAGAAATCCAAGGGTAAACAACTTCAAGAGAGTGATGAGTCTTCTAGTGATGAAGAGGCATATTACAACAAGAAAGGCAAGTTCTCTAGAAAGCACAAAAGCATGAAAAATATAAGATGTTTCAATTGTGGAAAGTTTGGTCATTATGCTACTGATCGTACTGTTCCCAAGAATGAAAGTGATGAAGATAAACAGGATTCTAAGAGCAAGGATTCTGAAAAGCACAAGCATCACAGGAAGAACAAAGATGAGCACAACAATCAAGGAAAGAGGTATTCTCACAAGCACAAGAAGAGTTTCTACCTAGACAAAGCAAGTAAGTGTTCTAGTAGTGATAGTGAAAGTTCTTCAAGTGATAATGAAAATGAGATGTTGTTCATATCAGAAAAAGAGGAAGAACCGAAACATAGATTCATTATCATGAAATGTCTTAGATGTGGAAATTTTGGTCACCTTGAGGATGATTGTACAAATAATGATTTGGTTTCTAGTATGTATGAGGATGCTTCAGAAAACTATAAGGAAGATGCTTGTATGGTTTTTGAAAAAGGTAGCACCTCTAGTGATAAGAAATCTGAAAAAGGCTTTGATGATTCAGAAAGCAAACAAATAAAGGATCTTGAAAGTGAACTTATTAATGCTCTTAGTGCTTTGAAAAAGGAAAGAAAGAAGAATGCTAGACTCAAGGATAAGTTAGATGAATGTTGTATGGAGAGAGATGATCTTATAGAAAATCTTGATTTCTCTATAGCTAAGACACAAGAACTCAAGGATGAGTTAGAGTCTAAGGTTCTTGAGTATAGTGAGTTAGAACAAAAAATGGCTTCTTTGAAAGAGGAAACTAAAGAGTACAAGGATAAGCTTTACAGGGTTCAAGATAGCTCCAAAAAGGTTAAGTCACTCATCAAAGGTCAAAGAAAGACAACAGATAAAACAGGCCTTGGTTTTGTTAAGCCACACAAGGAACAAGTTGGAGAGTCTAGTAAGAGACTCCAAAAGGAAGAGAGTTCTGATGAGGAAAGTATTTCAGATCATGAGTCCTTGAATGATAGATGCACAGAAATAGAAAACAGAATTCAGAATGAGAAGAAGAAGTTTTCAAGACCCAAGAGGTCAAATAAAGGAAAATTTCAAGGCAGATGTTTTGCTTGTCATAAGTTTGGTCACATGGCTTCACATTGCATGGCTCAAGTGAAGAAGGTAAATGACAATTTTAGAAGTGCTAGTTTCTTTCAAGGGTATTGCTACTCTTGTCAACAGTTTGGGCACAAGGCAGTCTATTGCAAGGTAAATAACAGGAACAGGTTTGGTCAGAACAGGTTTGGTCAGAACAGGTTTGGCCAAAATAGGTTTGGTCAGAATAGGTGGATTCAAAGATCAGGTTTACCTCAGAGAAACAACATCGTCAAGTGTTTCAAGTGCAACAATGAAGGTCACATAATCAGACAATGTAGAGCTAAAATTCTAGATTACAAGAATAGGAACAGTGGCATGATCAGGTCCAAGGATCAAGGCATGGACAAGAACAGGGATGAGAACAAGAACAAGAACAATGACAAGAATAGGAATATGGACAAAGAGTTCAAGAGAAGGCCCGACAAGGAAGTTATAGATGCTGATGATGATCAGTGCCTAATGGGAGTTTTACTCCCACCCTAGAATTAATCACCTCATCAGGAGGTGGGGGAGGGACTAAGCTAAGAGGCTCATTCTTAGTCCCGAGCCCCAAAGGTGACCCTTTGCCATTGATGACAAAGGGGGAGAGATATGAGTAAGGGGGAGAGCTTCAAAGTGAAGAGGAAAGCTTCAAGTCGTGGGGAGCAAAACTTCAAAGGAAGATGCTCAGTTGTTAGCACAGTTGGTTTCAGTTTTGGCTCTTGAGAAGTGTTTTCAGTAAAGGTTTGCCATCAATGACAAAGGGGGAGATTGTTGGCAATTTTGGGTACTTTGGGTACATTGCCTTTGCTCAAGTATATAAGTTGTCATTGATGTCAAGAAGCTTTTGAAGGAATTTGATTTGATGTCAAATAATTTGTTTTGATGAAGGTTACGACATGACAGTTTCAAAGGTCTTTTGCAAACCCCAAGCCGACAGGTTCGAGAGAAAGAGCTCGCAGAGAAAAAGTGTCACGATATCACGACATGTCGGGTTTTCATGACCGAAGAAAAGAAAAGAGCTAAGGAGAAAAAGTGTCATGATATCATGACATGTCACATTTTCAGACCTAAAGAGAGAGAAAGAAAGTTAGGAAAAGTGTCGCGATATCGCGACATGTCGCATTTTCATGACTTAAGGGAGAGAGAAAGCAAGTTAGAAAAGTGTCACGATATCGCGACATGTCACAATTTCATGACTCAAAGAGCAAAGAAAATGTACGAAGCTGAAAGCATCATGATTTCATGATAGGTTGCAAAGAAAGCGTATGAAATGATAGTGTCACGATTTCGCGACAGAAAAGAAAGCAGACGAAAGCAGAAGTGTCACGATTTCGTGACAAAACGAAAGACTTCTATAGGAGAAGTGTCACGATTTCATGACAAAAGCAGAGAGGAAGGCTATGAAGATAGAAGTGTCACGATATCACGATAGAAGTGAAGACGAAGTCTGTAGAGGCAGAAGTGTCACGATTTCATGACAAAAGCAGAAAGGAGGTCGACGAAGGGAGAAGTGTCACGATATCATGACAAAAGCAAAGTTGATGCTGACAAAGACAGAAGTGTCGCGATATCACGACAAGAGCTTAGTTGAAGTCGACAAAGGCTGAAGTGTCACGATATCATGACAAAAGCCAAAAGAAAGTGTACGGTTGCAAAGGTGTCGCGATATCGTGACATGTTGTAGTTTCATGGCAAAAGCTACAGAAGAGTTATAGAGGTAGTTGAAGCCGACAAAGTTAAATGTGAGCCGACGAAGATTAGGGTTTGCAGCCGATGAAGTTTAGGGTTGTGCAACCGACTAAAGATCAGGGTTACAGTCGACTAAGATTAAGGTTTTGATCTTGAAAGTGTTATTATAAAAGGTAGGCTATTTTGAAGAGTTGGTGGTGTTGTTAGTTGCGACGTTCGTAGATAGAGCGTAGAGTGAGAAGTTCGATCATCGAGAGCAGAGTGCAAAATTCGATCGAAGTGTGCAGAGTGAGCGAAGAGTCATGGTGAATTGTTCTAAGTGCCGCTGTGATTGTGCAGAGAGTGCAAAGGTTGAAGTTCGACCAAGTGCGGCTGTGATTGCGCAGAGAGAGCAGAGGGCATAGAGAGCACAAAGGGCAAAGACGAACGCGGAGTGTTGCTGTATGAGGACAGAGGTGCACTGGTTCTTTGAGAAGAACCTGAGGACAGATTTGGCAAGTCTTTGAGAAGGCTTGTGTGTAGAGGATTGATTTGTTCAAGTGTTGGACAGATCTGATAGACAGAGGAAGACTTGTACTAGACCGACTGACTATGTTTGGTATAGGTTGTTGAGCTGCTATGGACATGATCATAGAAGGCAGAGGTCTCTTAGGCTAAGCATTGAGGACAGGAGGTCTTCGGTGGAAAGGAGTTCCACGTGCTGGCAAGAGGTAGAGGCAGTTGATCTTCTGAGGGATCATTTCCAGAGCAGAGGGGAAGGTATCTCCTTTGAGCAGAGGCTCATAAATCTAGATTGAGGGGAAGGTATCTCCTTTGAGCAGAGGCTCATAAATTTTGATTGGGGGAAGGTATCTCCTTTGGGCCGAGGCTCATAAACATTGTAATTGGGAAGGATTCCCAAAGAACTTTGAGATAACTTTTAGAGAAAAGTTTTGTGGACGTAGCCCAACCATTCTGGGTGAACCACGTTAAAATTGGTGTCACTTTGTGGATGATATTGTGCATTGTTTTGATATTGCTTTGGGTATATTGCTTTACTATTTTGAAGTATAAAGGAAAAAGTAAAAAGAGGTCTTATACTGTTCACCCCCCTCTCAGTATAAGCTTGTGTTCTTCAGTATTCGATAAATTGATATAGGCTACAGGTTGCCTAATGGAGGTATCACCAATTTGGATATCTATGAATTCCAATAGGTCTTTGGTGAGGTTGACTTTGATACAAGCTTTCTTGGTAGGGCGAGCTGAGAAAAACCATTCAATATCAAGACATAAAAACCCCAAAAGGTGAGCGCTTGAAAAAAATCCCAAAAGGTGATAGGTAAACCTGGGAACTCAATCCACATCAAAACTTCCAGCTCGGCTTGGTCACTGGCTATGAAGTCACAAGTGTAAGATTATAAAATTAATAGGGAATTTCTCACCATCCAGGGACCTTTGGCTAACACTTTTTGATCAGGATCATAGAAGCAAAAAATGAAATAACCCTTGGTGAGATTCTAAACATTCTCAACTGTCACACCATGCGGACCCTAAACTTGTTGCACCCAGGACCTAATGAGGGTATCATTGGGAATTCTACCCAAGAAATACCCAACAAGGGTATGTGACTCAAACCAGTTGCAAGCATTATGAAACTCATGCAAGGGAATGGAAATAGTAGGGATAGTATTCTTACCTCATGAATTTTGAGATAAACTTTCTCAGGTGCTTCCCTTGTGTCATTGATCTCCCTGAAGAACACAAGCTTATACTGAGAGGGGGGGTGAACAGTATAAGACCACTTTTTACTTTTCTTCTCACAATCAATATTATGCAATATATCAATGGCAATATCAATAGCAGAAACCAAAGCAATGCACAAAACATCACACACACATGAGACACCAATTTTACGTGGTTCACCCAATGTGGGCTACTCCACGGAGAAAATATTTCACTAAAATTTTCTCAATCAATCTCTTGGGAATCCTTTCCCTATTACAATGTTTATGGACCTCTATCCAAAGGAGATACCAATCCCCTAAATCAAGTTCGTGGATCTCTATCCATAGGAGAACTCCTCCTCTGCTCTGGCTGGTGATCCTCTAGAAGACTACTGCCTCCACTGCACTGGCTTGTGGATCTCTCTCCACTGAAGACTCTTGTCCCCACTCAGAAGACCTATCCTCACTACCCTGGCTGATGGATCTCTATCCACTGGAGACTACTGTCCTCTCTGCTTTATCACCTCCAAATATCTATCTCAAATCTGCACTAAACAACAACAACCAAAACATCCTTCGATCTAGCACAAATATGCTCAATCTCTATCTCTAGTCTACACAAACCTATCCTCAAATCTACACCAAATTTGCTCTCAAATATACACTAAACATAGTCCTTACAAATCCCATCTTCCTCAACCAACTCAACTTCTCAAACTAATCTACTCAAAACTTAACTAAATTTGAACAAATCAATCAACTCTGCTCTAAATCTTCTCAAAACTTACTCAAATCCTAACTTCCACAAAACTCACACAATCTTCCACAAGTCCACTTAGAACTTGCCCAATATGCTCAACAAGTCCACTCTAGAACTTGCTCAAATATGCTCAACAAGTCCACTCTAGAACTTGCTCAAATCTTCTCAACAAGTCCACTCTAGAACTTATCCAAATCTGCTCAACAAGTCCACCAGAACTTGCTCAAATCTGCTCAACAAGTCCACACAAGAACTTCTCAAATCTGCTCAACAAGTCCACACTAGAACTTGTCCAAATATGCTCAATAAGTCCACACAAGAACTTATCCAAATCTATATTATAATATTCCACAAAAGCTCACATAAAATTAGTCCACAAGTCTCCTCAAAGACTTACCTCAAATCTACTCAACAAGTCCACACAGAACTTGTCCAATCTCATAGAAACATAAAGAGAATTGTTAGAGACTCAATATGTTCTACACTTATCACAATGCTCAATTACTTTCAATCACTCATAGAAACATAAAGAGAATTGTTAGAGACTCAATATGCTTCAATTCAACTCAATGCTCAATCACTTTCTCAACTCAAATCAGAATATAGAATAGTTTGTTTTATGGAACTTGAACAATCACTTCACACATCCACTTGACTAGGCTCAACCAACTCTACTCAACCAATCACTCAATGAAACAACCCTTGCTCACAAACCCTAGTCCAAGCATATAAACACCAACTCAAAATATTTCCAACAATGCTCAACAACAAATCTCACATAACAATGATACTCATGATCTTTTCAAACCCTAGTTCAAGTTCTTTGCACAACAACTCACTTCAACAACAATGCTTATAAAACAATCTTCACATAACAATGATACTCAAACCCTAACTCAAGTTCTTCACACAACCAATGGCTTCAACAACAATGCTTATAAAACAAGGTTTTAATAACAACTCTTTATTCCAAAAAACCTTGAAGCATTAACTCAACACACTCAATAGGAAACCCTAATCAAGTCCTTTTCACTCCAAACTTATTTTCCAGAAAACCAATCAATCAACTCAACTATGGAAGAATGTGCTCATACCTTTTTATTGAAGATGAAGGGATCTCATAAATCTGTCACAACCACAAACACTTCTATGCCAAGCTCAAAGAGGTTAGAAGATAAATATTTCTCACAATATAATGTAAATACTCAATTACACCTTATCACTCCACCTTTCAAAAACAACCATCAACATACATAAAATATTTATCCAATAACACCTTATAAACTCCCAACTAAAAATAAATTCAACATCCACCAAAATAACTCAAAACCTCTTTAATCAATTTTAATGGCAAGAAGAACTTTGGCAAAAATCAAATCCTCTTTCTTTAAAACTCCAATAACATAAATCACTTCTCAATAAAACAATCTTTCAAAAACCCATTTAACTCCAAATAGCACAAATCAATTTATCAATAAAATAATCCTTCACAAACCCTTATAACTCCAAATACAAATCAATTAAAAATAATTCTTCACAAACCCTTATAACTCCAAATGACCCCTTAAGAAAACTTTAGGCAATATAAAATTTTAATCAAAAATTACCTTTGCCACTAGTGGGATTCGAACCCACAATCTCTGCCTCCGCGAGCGCTCTAGCCATGGACTTGACCACCATGTGCGCTAGACGCATGTTTGAAACTCCACGAGCACCTCGTGCTCTTTCTTCCACACCTGGTGCTCAAACCGAACGTGAACCAAAAGCTTTTTCCCTTGGCGCTCAAGATGAACACGCCAATTAACGTCCACGTGAATCGATCGTGGACTCTTCCACTCCCAATGCTCTCACAAAATGCATTGTACCAATGGACCACCATGTCCAATGTGGGTCAGACCTTACGCTCACCCTTTTCATCTTCTTCCTGGTGCTAATAAGACAAACAAACTCTTTGTCTTCTTCCTCAACGTTCAACGATTGCACAAATTTCTTTTAGCTTTGTCGCATGAAAATTAATTCGAAGAGGGATAACTTTTGAATGCCTCTTGGCATATTATTTATACATGAATTCACCATATGCCTTAGACGTCGGTGCTCCATTTTATTTTATGATGTCGGCGCATTTTAAAACCTTTTATAATTTATAAATTATTTAAATTCTAATAGAATTTAAATTTTATAAATTATATTTATAAACCTTTGACTTTAATAAAATTAAAGTCTTCCTTGGGATAAAATTTAAACCTTCAACTTGTACTCCACTGATTTGATTATTCTACCATCATGGTTTTAATAAGAATCTTAATTCTGCCATCAAGATGTTTAACATAAACCCTCATAAAACATTATTTTGCCAACTTTTTCTTCAACTCTTCGCATTGTTCCTGGTGTTAATGATGGTGTGCTCCATGGTATTAATGATGGCTTCATGTGTTCACTTTGGCATCAATGACAACTTCTCACCTTGACATCAATGACAACTAAATGAGCTCAAAATGTCCAACAATCTCCCCCTTTGTCATTGATGGCAACCCAATTTTTTTTTACTAAAAACTTGACCTTTCCTTTGTTCTGCTCCCCCTGGGACATTGCTCCCCCTGGCTCAATGCTCCCTCTCAAATACCAAATCTCTCCCCCTTACTCAAATATCTCCCCCTTTGACATCAATGGCAAAGGGTCACCTTTGGGGCTCGGGGCTAAGAATGAGCCTCTTAGCTTAGCCCCTCCCCCACCTCCTCTTGAGGTGGTTAATTCTGGGGTGGGAGTATTTCTACTCCCAGAAAGCACTGTTCTTTACCTTTATCCTCTTTCCTTCTTATCTGATCCTTTTGATTCCTCTGACTATTTCTTTCCATGTTCATTCCTATTCTTGTTCCATTCCTGTTCATATCCATGTTCCTATTCTTGTTCCTATTCATATCCATGTTCTGTTCTTGTTCATATCCATGTTTCTGTTCCTGTTCCTATTCATATTCATGTTCCTATTCTGTTCATACTATTTTTGGAATGTCTGCTCTACACCACTTTGTTGTGTGACCATCATTATTGCACTTATAACACTTAATGTTATTATTCCTTGGAGGTGCAAATGTCTTAGGATTTCTCCTAGTGAAGCCATATCCTCTTCTGTCATGAACCCTGCAATTCATTGCCTTGTGACCAAACTGATTACATGAGTAGCAATACCCATGGAAAATATTTATGTTCCCATATTCCTGTCTTTCATGTGTCCTGCACTGTGAAGCCATGTGCCCAAACCTGTGACATGAGAAGCATCATCCATTGAAGAAACCTTGCCTAGACCCCATTGGTCTCTTAGTCTCTTCTACCTGTTTCCTGTTCCATCTGTTCCTTACTTGTGCATTGTTCCTTTCCTTGTTGAACTTTCTATTGTCCAACTTATCCTTAGAAGTCTCACTCTCTCTTTTACTTACTTCTTTTGACGCTTCTTCTTTTTTGGTGTTTGAGCTTGACTCTCCTTTTTTTGCTTCCTGTTTCCTTTGTTCTTCTTTAGAACTAAGTCCTGTTTTGGTGACTGATGACTTTTGTGCATTGATAATCCTGTCCAAAGTCTTTGGATTCTCCTCAAACTTGTGCAACTTGTCCTTAGAGCCTTTTACTTCCATCCTTAGTGAAACTATCTCATGCTCTAATCTTTCACACTCTAGATATTTTATCTTTAATTTTTTGGCCATACCTTCTTCAATTTTTCTTGCCTCTTCAACCTTGATTTTGAAGTTGGTGAGTTCCTGTAGAAACTTTGCTTTTGCTTTCTCATCTTCTTGAGCTTGAACCCTTAATCCTGAGTTCTCCCTTTTTAATTCTTCAAGAGTAACCATAAGTCTTTCACATTCTATCTCTTTTACCTTTGACTGTTCAACCATACCTTTTTCAACTCTTCTTGCCTCTTCAACCTTATCTCTCAAGTCGGAGAGATCTTGTAGAAGCTTTGTCTTACATTTCTCATCTTCTTGTATTTGAGCCTTCAATTCTAAATTCTCTCTTTTCAATTCAACAAGTTCCTTAAGAGTGGCTTCCTCTTTTTCTTTTTCTGAATCTTCCTCTTCTTTATTTCTTTGATCTTCTATAGGAGCATCTTCTTTTTCTTCTATTATTGAAAGTAGAGTTTCTTCTTCATACCTATTTTGATTGTCCCTATTATCCTTTCTTGAACCAACCTCTAGGATTTCATTTTCGAAAATATCATCTTCATCTTCACCACTACTAAACCCATTGCAATAACTTGCATCATGACCGAGTTGACCACAAACAAAATATTCTTCACCTTCTTGTGGACAATAAGTTGCATGGTGACCTGTATTCCTACATCTGGTACAAAAATTTATCAACCTAGTTATTTCTCCATTGCTTGATTCATCTCTTGAATCTATTTCCATTCTTCCTCCCAAAACAACAATATTGAATTCATCTTCCTTTTCTTTCATGACCATGTGTGTTCTTTTCTTCTTGTGTCTCATGGTTCTACTTTTGCATTTCTTTGCCATTTGTGTTCTTGTAAGATCTTCCTTCAAGTTGTTAAACCTTTTTCGAAGGAACCAGCTCTGATACCAATTGAAGAACACAAGCTTATACTAAGAGGAGGGTGAACAAGTATAAGATCACTTTTTACTTTTCTTATCACAATCAATATTATGCAATATAAAAATAGCAATATCAATAACAATAACCAAAGCAATGCATAAATCATCACACACAATAGAGACACCACAATTTAACGTGGTTCACCCAATGTGGGCTACTCCACGGAGAAAATATTTCACTAAAATTTTCTCAATCAATCTCTTGGGAATCCTTTCCCTATTACAATGTTTATGGACCTCTATCCAAAGGAGATACCAATCCCCTAAATCAAGTTCATGGATCTCTATCCATAGGAGAACTCCTTCTCCTCTATTTCGGTTGGTGATCCTCTAGAAGACTACTACCTCCACTACACTGGCTTGTGGATCTCTCTCCACTGAAGACTCTTGTCCCCACTCAGAAGACCTATCCTCACTACCCTAGCTGATGGATCTCTATCCACTAGAGACTACTATCCTCTCTACTCTATCACCTCCAAATATCTATCTCAAATCTACACTAAACATAATCCTTTAGTCTAGCACAAATATTCTCAATATCTATCTATGGTCTAGCACAAATATATCCTCAAATATACATCAAAATTTATCCTCAAATCTACTCAACAAGTCCACTCAGAACTTGCTCAAATATTCTCAACAAGTCCACTCAAAACTTGCTCAAATATGCTCAACAAGTCCACTCAGAACTTGCTCAAATATGCTCAACAAGTCCACTCAGAACTTGCTCAAATATGCTCAACAAGTCCACTCAGAACTTGTCCAAATATGCTCAACAAGTCCACTCAGAACTTGTCTAAATATGCTCAACAAGTCCACACAAAACTTGCTCAAATCTGCTCAACAAGTCCACACAGAACTTTTCCAATATTCTCAATAAGTCCACATAACTTCACAATAATACAATTTCTCACAACTTACTCAAACTATCTCAACAAGTCCACACAAACTTGTCCAATCTCATAACAACATAAAAAATTTCTCAATACAAACATAAGGAGAATTGTTAGAGACTCAATATGTTTCAACTCAATGCTCAATCACTTTCTCAACTCAAATCAGAATATAGAATAGTTTATTTTATGGAACTTGAACAATCACTTCACACATCCACTTGACTAGGCTCAACCAACTCTACTCAACCAATCACTCAATGAAACAACCCTTGCTCACAAACCCTAGTCCAAGCATATGAACCACCAACTCAAAATATTTCCAACAATGCTCAACAACAAATCTCACATAACAATGATACTCATGTTCTTTTCAAACCCTAGTTCAAGTTCTTTGCACAACAACTCACTTCAACAACAATGCTTATAAAACAATCTTCACATAACAATGATACTCAAACCCTAACTCAAGTTCTTCACACAACCAATGGCTTCAACAACAATGCTTATCAAACAAGGTTTTAACAACAACTCTTTATTCCAGAAAACCTTGAAGCATTAACTCAACACACTCAATAGGAAACCCTAATCAAGTCCTTTTCACTCCAAACTTATTTTCCAGAAAACCAATCAATCAACTCAACTATGGAAGAATGTGCTCATACCTTTTTATTGAAGATGAAGGGATCTCATAAATCTGTCACAACCACAAACACTTCTATGCCAAGCTCAAAGAGGTTAGAAGATAAATATTTCTCACAATATAATGTAAATACTCAATTACACCTTATCACTCCACCTTTCAAAAACAACCATCAACATACATAAAATATTTATCCAATAACACCTTATAAACTCCCAACTAAAAATAAATTCAACATCCACCAAAATAACTCAAAACCTCTTTAATCAATTTTAATGGCAAGAAGAACTTTGGCAAAAATCAAATCCACTTTCCTTATAACTCCAATAACATAAATCACTTCTCAATAAAACAATCTTTCAAAAACCCTTTTAACTCCAAATAACACAAATCAATTTCCAATAAAATAATTCTTCACAAACCCTTATAACTCCAAACACAAATCAATTCAAAAATAATTCTTCACAAACCCTTATAACTCCAAATAACCCCTTAGAAAAACTTTAGGCAATATAAAATTTTAATCAAAAATTACCTTTGCCACTAGTGGGATTCGAACCCACAATCTCTGCCTCCACGAGCGCTCTAGCCATGGACTTGACCACCGTGTGCGCTAGATGCACGTTTGAAACTCCATGAGCACCTCGTGCTCTTTCTTCCACACCTGGCACTCAAACCGAATGCGAACCAAAAGCTTTCCCTTGGCGCTCAAGTCGAACACGCCAATCGTCCACGTGAATCGATCGTGGACTCTTCCACTCCCAATGCTCTCACAAAATGCGTTGTACCAATGGACCACCATGTCCAATGTGGGTCAAACCTTACGCTCACCCTTTTCGTCTTCTTCCTGGCGCTAATAAGACAAACAAACTCTTTGTCTTCTTCCTCAACGTTCAACGATTGCACGAATTTCTTTTAGCTTGGTCGCATGAAAATTAATTCGAAGAGGGATAACTTTTGAATGCCTCTTGGCATATTATTTATACATGAATTCACCATATTGCTTAGACGTCGGTGCTCCATTTAATTTGATGACGTCGATGCATTTTAAAACCTTTTATAATTTATAAATTATTTAAATTCTAATAGAATTTAAATTTTATAAATTATATTTATAAACCTTTGACTTTAATAAAATTAAAGTCTTCCTTGGGATAAAATTTAAACCTTCAACTTGTACTCCATTGATTTGATTATTCTACCATCATGGTTTTAATAAGAACCTTAATTCTACCATCAGGATGTTTAACAAAAACCCTTGTAGAATAATATTTTAATAACCTTTTTCTTCAACTCTTCACATTGCTCCTGGTGTTAATGATGGTGTGCTCCATGGTATTAATGATGACTTCATGTGTTCACTTTGGCATCAATGACAACTTCTCACCTTGACATCAATGACAACTGAATGAGCTCAAAATGTCCAACACTCCCCAACCAACTCAGTAGCAACTGAGCTAGCCATTAGGGTGGCCGCCAAATTAAACAGGACAGAACATCACCCCAAGAGACATTAATGCAATTTCATGACAAGACCCAAGTAATATTTCCCAACCTTAAACGGCGTGGTATGACATGCAACACCCAACAGAGTGTATGGAATGCGTCACGGACAAGGTTTCACCGATCTAGTTAATATTTTGATATTGATTACTATCAAAGTTTGATTTAGATAGGACACAAATCTGATTCATATATATAATAGAGAGTTCATGATGATTTTTTATTTGATCCCAACTAAGCTGGCTATAAATATATATAGGAATAAATTTGATGTATTTTAATAGTAAATCTTAAATTTTTATGTATTTTTTTTGTTATAATGAATTTTGACTATATATTTCATTATGAATCACATTTGGTGTTGTATTTATTGATACGCCTAGTATATCTTTTCTAAGATTTTATCTAGTATATTCAATATTGTTTACTACACCTAACAATGGTGATGTTCAACTCATATTCTCTAATAATTAAAATTAATAGCCATAAAATGTTTTAAATTAATTAATAATTATTTTTCTTTACAATTTTAAAAACATTTCATTAAATTTTACTAAATTTTAATTATAAATTTAAAAATATTATTAAACAAATATAAATAAAACATAAAATTATACCATATAAAAATATATTACACCAAATTACAATTCAAACTTTAAAATCAATAACTTAATTATAAAAACTAATCATGAATAATTAATTTTACTAACTCTAATATAGTTTAACTAGATTTTTAAATCTTGATTAACATTTTGCCAAGGTCCTTTCATACAAAGCAAAGGGATTAAACCTTAATAGTTAAACTCTGCCATTCATGGAATGGCCCAACTATTTCTTAGAGTTAAAAGGAAAAAGCCCTAATATAGTTGAACTAGAGTTTTAAATCTTGATTAACATTTTGCTAAGGTCTTTTCATGCAAAGCAAAGGGATTAAACGTTAATAGTTAAACTCTGCCATTCATGGAATGGCCCAACTATTTTTTAGAGTTAAAAGGAAAAATCCCTAAGAATCAAGCGAATATGATTTATTTTATAACATGGTAGTTGAGTTTCAAGGTCAAGCGAAGTGAATCTAGGAATTTTAGAATAATAATAATATTATGTGAGATGATAAAGATATTTTATAAATCAAAGTATATTTTTGTAAATGATGACTCTTCAAAAAATGGGAAGAGTTTATTAAAAATTCAAATATGATAGCATTATTAGAAATTGGAAGATAATATGCTTACGATTTTCTTCTAGATGCCATCTATTAAGAAAACATGTCTCAAAAATATTCTATTTCCACTGTGTATCATAATATTTTTCAAAATTTCCTTTCATATTAAAGGATATATATGCTCACTAGAATTTGAATTTATGTATATTTCAACCATTCAATCAAGATTTCGTAATTAAAAACCATACAATTATATGTTTAAAGATTTTTTTATTTTTATTAGTAACGGGTTTTATAAGGGACACAAAACCTTATATACAAGTTGTAAGGACGATCCCATGAAGATTCGACTCCCTACAAAACAAGCCAAAATTGGATGAAACACATGGTCCATAAGCTAAAAAATAGACTATATTATTACATCGCCCATGGATACAAATAGAAAGTGTGAGGTTCTACAACCTATCCTTATTTTGCAAGTGCTAATGTGCCACCTTGGCATATCAGTGTAATAAGGTCCCATAATTCACCTCGCATTGTGAGCCATTGTGATCCTTGACATTGTGGCACTATTCAACATTAGTAACTGCAAGTTCACTACAAGAACCAACGATGCATTGGGGAAGGTTGCCTTGCCATGTCACCAGGGATTGGAAATTTAACCCAAATTTTACCATTGTATCTGCCGCCCGATTGCCTTCCCTACACACGTGTTGAATACACCTATTTTTAATCGCCCTTACCTAGATAATGGACTCTTCAATGATTTACTACACGTTCCAAGGTGGATGTGAGACCTATTTCAAATAATTTATAGTGTTTAACGAGTCTCCCTTGATTATCAAGTACTGGATATTGAGCTCGATAGACATTTAGATGCCTCGAAAAGCTGCTTGAGCTTCTACAAAAATTTTAGATTGGACTCCAAGTTTTTTTGTATAAGCTAGGATGAGATGACCTCTGTCATCCCTGATTACACCTCCACAAATCGCATCATTGGGGTTACCTTTTGATGCACCATCAAAATTTAACTTGAACCACTGAGGGGGAGGGGGAATCCAAGAGACAAGGGATCTATCCACAACATCCTAGGAATGACCAGAAACCTCAAAATATAGGTTAGGATAACGTGCCACTTGAATCTCAAATGATGATGAAGGACAATCCTTAGAAGACATGATATTGGTATTTTTGGAGGTAAAATTCACAACTCTCAAACAGACCGACTTCGGATCTAGGGATAAAAATCAAAAAGCTCGATTATTCCTTTCCAACCAAATTTGCCACATAAAGTGAGGAAGAATGATTGACCACCAAAACTTCAGGCGGGTGGACTTAAAGGGGTTTGGCCACTGGGTAATAAGATCACTGATAGACTAAGGAGCAATCCAAGAGATGGAAACATTTGATAGGATCATGGACAGGACAAGGCCAAAAAAGGGGCACTCTAGAAATATATGATTAACTGACTCCCACGTATATTTACATAAGTAATATCTATTGGTCAGGATCATACCACAGGTTATCAAGTTATCAGTGGTGAGGGCTCTATTTTTTGTTGCCAACCAAAAAAAATGGGTAATTTTAGGAATAAGGTTTTTGATCCAAATACTATTGGAAGGAAACCAATCATCTTTAGGTTCATTCATAGCCATATATGTGGTCTTAACTGAGAAATTCCTAGACTGGCTAAATTTCCAAAAGAGAGTATCAGGTGGCCTGGTACTTGGGATCAAGTGAGTTCGAAGATGCTCGACTAAACGAATATGAGTTGAGCGAGCTCAGGGGAATCTAGGTTAGCAAGGATGTCAACCCAACAGGGGACCATAACTTCATTATTGATAAAGTTCTCAACTTTGGGACCAAAAATCAGATCGGTGATAGGTTTAAGAATACTTACATACAGATCCCGAATCAAGGGCTGAGCTATAATCCATGAGTCTTCCTAGAATATTATTCGTGATCCATCTCCAATATTCTAGTGTCTACCTCTTTGAATGATAGATCAGTTTTAGCACACCGAGTACCAAAATGTAGACCCAATAGGCATGAGGGAATTATCCATCAATGATCATTGCCTGAGGTATTTGTTCTTAAGAATTTCAATCCATTGGGTCAGTTAGTTAGACACTATCTTCCAGGTCTGATTTGAAATCATAGCCATATTCATTTGGTGAACCCTCCTCAAACCAAGTCCTCCCCTGCACCTTGGAAGGCAGACCTTATCCCAAGGAACAAGGGAAAATCTACTTTTATTCTCTGCTCCTGACCATAGAAAATTTTGCTAAAGTTGTTCAAGCTTATTACATACAGCAATCAAAGCTCAAATGAGGATATAAAGTATATTGGTACACTCTGAAGACACGATTGGACTAGAGTGAAATTCCCTATGTTGTTGAATAGGGCTCCTTTCTAGCCAGCAAGCTTCTTCATAACCCTCTAAATGACACCGTCCCACATCCTCACAGATGGTTGCCCTTGGAATAAAAGAAGGCCAAGGTAATTTGTAGGCAGTTTAGCAATTGCACATCCTAGGATCTGAGCTATTCTGATATGTCTATCAACCAGAGTATTGATGAAATAAATGCTACTTTCAAATAATTTACTCTTTGTCTAAAAACCCTCTCATAAGCTTCCAATATAGATTTGATAACTCTGGCTTTAGGGATACTGGAGAGGTTGGCTAAAATTGTGTCATCAACAAATTGTTGATGGGACACTAGAGGTAGCCCGGTTGAAGCCTTGATCCCTGAGATGCCACCCTCAGAGCATGTTGTATTAAGCGATCTTCCTAAGTTGTTCACCACAAGGATGGATAGGAAGGATGGCATCGAATCCCCTTGCCTTATTCCCCTTTTTCTCATAAAATATCCTATAGTTGCACCATTCACTATGATCAAAAACCAGACAGAGGACATGCAGGCTTTGATCAATCTAATCCATCTATGGTGAAAATAAAATTGGCATAGGATAGCAGTAAGAAAATCCTAAGAACTCTATCAAAAGCTTTACTGATATCTAATTTTAAGAAGAAACTTGGGGACCTATTGACCGTGATAGTATGGATAAGCTCATGGACAGTGATCACACTATCCGTAATGACCCTTCCTTGGACAGAGCTGCCCTGAAACTTATCAATAATTTTAGGCATAATGAGCTTCATTTTATTTGCCATGGCTTTAGTAAGGATTTTGTATAACACGTTGTACAAGCTGATAAGATAGAAATCGAATATGGATTGGCATTCATGAGATTTTAGGATAAGAGCAAGGAATGTGGAGTTTAGCTCTCTAGGGACAAACTTGGTTCTTTGGATTTCTAAAATGGCTTCACAAACATCATCTCCAAAGATATCCCAACAAGATTGAAAAAACTTAGGAGGGAAACCGTCAGGGCCAGGGGCTTTGTCATCTGTCATTGAAAACAAAACTTCTTTAATTTCATCACAAGAGAATGGCTGCAATAGGATATCATTATCAGCTTAAGACACCAAGAACGGGATGTTTTGAAGAAGGGATTTCGACACCTCAGTCGGGCAAGCCTGAGATGGGCCCAGGATATTATGAAAATATTCCACTGCCTCATTCTAGATTTCTTCGAGGTCTTCAATCAACAATCCATATTCTCTATAGAGGCATCTAATCTTATTTGCTCCTCTATGTCTCATTGTGGTGGCGTGGAAAAAATTTATGTTCAGGTTGCCTTCCCTAAGCCACAAGGCTCTGGAATTTTATCACCATAATGTTTCTTCCCTGGCCAACAAGTTATGAAATTCACATAACAATACTTTTTCTTGCCATTAAACTTCATCAGTAGCATTGCCATTTTGAACCAAATTTTTCTATTTCTTTTAGCTGGGAGCAAATTACTTGTGATTCAAAAATGTTTCTAAAAACCTCCTTATCCCATTTCTTGAGCTGGAGCTTAAGGATTTTGAGCTTCATACAAACTTTAAAGACACTAGTACCATCAATAAGTTGAATCTACCACTCAATGATTTTTGTCTTGAACTTCGGATGCTGAAGCGACATGGACTCAAACCTGAAAGGAGGTCTAAAATTCTTATCCATCCTAGAAACTTCTAAGAGAAGTGGATTATGGTCAAAGGCTACCCTTGGTAATGACAACAAAGTAGAATCACCAAAGATCAGTATTTCTTCTCTAGATACTAGAACTCTATCAAGTCTCATTTCTATGATTTGGTTCCCTACGCGCTGGTTAGTCCAAGTAAATAGAGAATCTTGGAGCTCAACGTCCATGAGTTCATTACAGTCGATGAATTCAATAAAATGCTCATAACTCTTGGGAGTAATTGGGGCACCTCCAACTTTATCAATGGGATATAGTGGGTTATTAAATTTGCCTACCACCATCCATTCATGATAGGGGAAATATGAATGCATCTGTGTGAGACTATCCCACATTCCAAGCCTATTGCTAAAATTATTTGAAGCGTAAACATTGGTTAGAACCCACTGTTTCTTGGTTTCATTACATTCAAAGAGGACATTGATTACTCTATCACTCTTGGATATCAATTCTTCGATAACTTTCATTGGATCCCATATGCACAGCAGCCTCCCTGAAGCACCATGGGCAGAACTGCCTATAAAATTGTAATTACTCCACACATATTTGACCACCTTATTTGTATTTGGGTCTTCCACCTTTGTTTCCTAGATAATGAATATTGAGGGTCTCATTTCCTTTCTTAGAGAATAAAATACTCTCTATTTTATTGATTTCACTTTTTTATGATGATCACTCATCCTTATCCTGGGGAGTGGTCCGACCACAAATAGCCTTCTTAGGGATTTAGGGTGAGCGATCCTATTTATGCTTGTAATTCGTCACTTGGCTCAGTGATTTTGGTGTCATAGGAAAATTAGGATGGTTCCATCGTACCTGTGGAGCAGTCCGACCATCTTGGTCTTCTTCGAAGTCGAGGTGATGCATCATAATTCCAAAATGAATATTTTTCCTCGAGTACTCTATGGCGGCTTACTCATCTCACCAAGTTGCATGGATTGCAAATCGTTGCAACCGCCGAGTTGATACGAAGCTTACTCGAGATTTGTTTTTATGTATTTTTTTTGTTATTTTGAACATTATGATAATCGTGAGTCATCAAAATGTGTTTATTTAATTTTTTGGTTGCTTCTCATGGAGAGAACTCCTCTTATTTTTTCCCAGGTTGCTAGCCGTTGTCAGGTCCAGTGACCCCCAAATTCTTGCTTGTGGCCGCTCTTATCCTAAGCGACCAATAAATATGGGCCACTGATGATAGCAATGGCCAAGGCATAATTTGAGAATATAAAAAGTAACCTTAGGGTTTTTGACTTTTCACTTTCACCAGCTATCAGTTTGTGTTTCAGAGCTCTGTAATGAAAGTGACTTCTACAATTTGGAGCGCTGCTACAATTCAAAGGCCATGGCTACGCAGGGAGGGACATATGCAAGTGGAGAAGCCAAATATTCTCGGGTAGTCTCTTAAACCTTGACCTTGTCTATTTCATTTTTGGGTAAAATGAACCGCATTAAGTAATCGGTACAAGAACCTCATTAAATTTACTGGTAACAAACCAAACTCATAGTTAGGTCTAGTTTAGGATTTTTTGAGATGGGACGATCACCATTTTACCTTTTCCAATTTCTTTTTGGTATTTTTGCCTAGGGGTCATGGTTTTTCCATATCTCCCATTGATCGCTGCTGCTCAAAGCGGCCAACTCGACCTGTGGTTTGGTCGTTGTTGCTCAGAGCGGCTAGATTTGAAATCCAACGATCAAAAATTTGACCATTGGAATTTTACCACTACTGTCCACAGTAGCTAATTTATGGCCATTGTAGGTGACAGCAACCGAATGCCTTAGTTGTTTTTTTGTAAGATTTGAATTTTTGCAAGGTGATTATATTGTTTTTTTTGAAATTTTGAGTTGCTTCCTTGCATTGCGTTGCCTGATTAGTTGCATTATTTCCCTTCCCTCAGGCTTAGTATAATTTTGTCATTATGGGCACCATTTTTCATGTTTTATAGTGATTTATACCTCAAATGCATTGTAGTTATGCTTTATTTTCTCTTTTTCTCTTAGATTATCACTGCTCGGGCTCGTGATTCGAAGCTCACAAATGACATTCTCCCACTCCTAGATGATACGTACTAGGACTGGCTCAAGGTCCATGGGCTACAGTTTGTCACTAGGCTACCTTATATTATGTCATATCAGGCTTATCTCACTATCCTGGTACACCAATGGGATTCTTGGACTAATACCTTCCACCTTCCTATCGGAGAGATGACTATCATGCTAGAGGATGTGTATAGGATTTTCCAAATCCCTTTCGATGGAGTGGCCATTGTCTCTTTGGTCACTAATGATCATGCCATTGTATTTCTTCAGGTGTTCAAAAGGCATGTTGCAAACACCTTCAAGGAAACAAAATTTGACGACGTATTTGTCATACATTGGTCCAGGGAGAGTGTCTTCATGGGGAGTCACGCAGTATTACTGATGGTCATCAACAACATTCTTATTCTAGATTTCTTAGGTTTGAGGTTCCCATGGAACATCCTTACGATGGTCCAAGATCTGATGGATAATGAGGAGCCTATCATCTACGTGTGGGGTAGATCTCTATTGGCCCAGTGTTATGACGAGTTGTATCATATCCGTTGGCAGGGTTGCATCAGCATCGCTTGTAGTTTACTTCTACAGGTTTAGGGATGGGAGCACATTTAGGTAGATCATCCCAAGGGGATTCCTACCAATATTACATTTATTGAGGAACGGATGCAACGCTATGCTTCTAGATGGGCTCGAGGTCACGAGGAGTGCAAGAGTCATCCTCATGCAAGGGAGTTGTCCCACTACACTACTACTTTTACTGTGTTGAATGCCAGGGATGCCATGTGGCGTCTGTATCACGAGTGTCCAATTTGGGATGACCCAACTAGTTTAATAGCTAGGACGTGGCATGATCATTGGCTCATCGACCATAATATTGGCATCAGGGAGTATTTCTTCTACTCCTGAGTTCTTCATCAGTTTGGGCTGTAGCAAGATGTGCCACTAGTTCCATTTTTGTATAGGCATCTCACAACATAGGGAGACCTTCCTCCTTCATGAATCATAAATCTTTCTAATGAGGAGGATACCCTAATAGTGTCATCGAGGGTATCATAGATGCATTTATGTAGTGGTGGGGGGATCTGATGTGGCATGGTGATGACAGTTTGGACCACGAGGATGATGGTGAGGATGATGGTGTAGATCCAGTAGGGTGTAGAGTCTGAGCTATAGGGCCAACTAGTAGAGTAGGTTGTAGCAAAGGAGCAGAAGGCTCTTGAGGATGATGAGGAGGAGCTAGATCCCAAGGAGAGAGATTCTCCTTTGAGAGCATAGTTGCATGAGATCGAGGCTGAGCTCTAGGCAACCAAGATCTAGGTATAGCAGTGAGATAGCCCAGTGAGATGCTACTATAGAGCAGCTCACACTATAAATCTAGGCTTTGTAGGCTACTTTCAGGGGTGGTGCTACTAGGATGCAATTCGTTGTTCCTCCTTCTACACCACAGAGTGATATCAAGGTAGATCCTAGGGTAGATACAGGGGCAGAGGATCTATGCCTATAGGAATTGCTATATGAGTATGAGGGGTAGATCTAGGGGTATGTATCCCACATAGCCTCTCTCCATATGTAGCTTAGGAGGTATGGAGTTATCCCTAGGGAGGCACCAGGTGTAGGTGGCTCACAGGTCAGTAGGAGCTCCACCTCTAGGTAATCTTCTATCCGTCCTACCCATAGGACTCAGACTCACACAAAGAGAATAGTAGGGTCACATCACTCTATGCATGATATAGCCATAGGGGTAGGTGATGCTGGGGGTACAACACCTTCGATTGATGATGCACTTGGATTTCATTTTTGAGGTCTACTTGACCTATATGACTATAGCCTATGGATGATTTTGTATATTCATGCACTTTGAGATACATGTTCTGAGACATCTTTTGAGACATACATATTTATATGAGACTTTGCATTTATGCTTCATTGTGTATGTCATTTATTGCTTATGTTTTTGTTTTATTATGAGATGTGATGATGGCATTATGATGAGTTGATATATATGATAGATGATAGATGATATTTATGATGATATGAATTTGAAATTGATGCTTATGTATGTATTTATTTAGATGCTTTATATGATTTGATTATTGTGATATGATGTGATGTATCATGAGTTGATTTAATGATGGACTTATGATTTTATGTATGGATGAATGCAATGATGCAATCTTAATGACTGGATGATTTATGACGTTGTGTATTTATTGATACAGTGTTTTCATTAGATACATGTTTAATTTTGATTTAATTGTATGCATCTAACTCATGCTATGATATGGTGAATTCATTATGTACTCTAATGTGAATGAACTTATATTTTTTAATTGCTTAAAACATAACAGATACATATGCTATGATGTTGACAATTTAACAGGTGATATCACATAAAGTATAACAACCATGAATGTTAAATAATCATTCTAATAATAAGAATTAATTATTTTAACCCATACATATGTGCGATGTAATGATGTGGAATATATGTATTTTCTAGATAAGCTCCTATAATTTAAGATATAAAATAATTAGTAGTCATCTAAATATCATTTCTAACATATATCCGGTATCTAATGTATTTTATCCCCTAATTTATAGAAGTTTATAGAGAAATTTGATGATGTGATTGATAATATGGTTTGTTGCTATGTAAGATTTAATTTTGAGGCTTTTACTCTACTTGCGATTCGATTGAATCCTTTAATGTTAAACATGCAATAAATGAAAGGCACAAAGCAGATATAACCAGAATGCGAAGAAATAAATGAATGAATGCTTTTTGTATTGATATTCCCAAGATCCGGTTACATATGAATCCCTCTAAGGGATACCCTTCATTTGATACATGATTTTACACACAAAGAGGGCAGCAGGTGTATAAAATATCCCCTCGCATAGGGGGCGCACTTCTATCAGGCTTCTCGATGATGCACACAGAAATGTATGAGGGCTTACAGATGCCTCCTTCTCTAGGTCTGATTGCTAGAGGGATCCTCTTGCTTTCGTATGTTGTGGATTTTCCCGATGAACCTGTAGCCCTGAAATCAATGAAACAACAACACACGCTTAGATGTCCGAGATTGCCTCCCCGGATGAGGTTGTTAGCAATGAATAAGCTCAATGGAAACAAATGCAATGAAACTAGTACTATGAATGTGAATAACTGAAATAAAGCCTATGCTAATGAAATGAAAGAGAAAGCAGAATAAAAGAAAATAACACCTAAAACCCTAGACTAGGTTGCGGGCCACTATCTAGGACAACGGCCGCTAAGGTGAAATCTCCCTCTATTGATCCAATGGCTATGGGCTCAAGTATGCTACTAATGTTAAAATGATTACCTTATGTGTTCATATTTGCCCTCCAATCCGACAGGGCTCCGCTACAAGAATCGATCTCCAAGGGAAGCTCTCCAAGTCTCTAGAAGCTCTCCTCAATGATCCAACCTATTCAAAGTTCTGATGTATGATGTTCTCTCTCTCTGATTGATAAAAGGAGGTCTAAGAAGGTCCCCTAATTGATCAAAGAAGGTCCCCTAGTGCTTTTAGGTTTGCTCCTTATAAAGTGTTTGAAGCCCTAGGTCAATGTTCAAACCCTAGGACTGAATCCCTCATGCGTACTAGGTGTTAGCATGAGAAGCTCTTTGTTTTTCTATGTTTAACTGAAGTCTAAATCAAGACTGGAGTCTTCCATGTAGACTGGCTATGAGGAGGAATGCAAAGTTGTCCCCGCTCATCCTTATTGCATGCAGACTACCACTTCCACCCAATATTAGGCTGGATGGGTGGAAAAATGCATTTAAAGCTTAGCCATTGTCATCTGTAGTGGCTAAGGTTTGGCCGCTCTGAGCTACAATGATTGGATTTTGGCCGCTCTGGTCTACAATGACCAGGCTTGGATGGGCTGAAAATGCCCCATATGAGTGGCCAGAACCACTTTTGACACTTGGAAGGTCCCAAGGTTTAGTCACATGACCTATGAGTGTGCCTATGTGAGTAGTCTCCCTAAACATGACATGTTTTAGGTGTCTACAGATGCCCCTTTTTATGATGCATTGAGTGAAAGACACAACATGGAGCAAAAATGTAGACTACTATGTTCATAGGGTGTATGATGATCATTGATCTGATCAATGTTGGATGGCCCAATCATGCAAGATGGCACTCATCCTTGAATCATTGCTTCAACATTTGGAAGGCTTTACTTAGCATAGGGCTTGCACATATTCAATCACACTCATTCCTTAGACTCAATCGGGTAGCTTCTGTTGCTACAATCAGATCCAACCGGTAGGAGAGCTACAAATTGAAGATGCCATGTTTGCTTATGTTCCCAAAAAATGGGGAAGTTATGTAATTTGTTGGATGCAATGATTCATAGGATGAATGCAATTTTGACATGATCGAGTGATCTTTTGTTGATTTTGATTATGATTATTTTGAAGACTTGAACTACCCCCTCACACAAATAAATTGGTGAGGGAAAGGCGATGAATGAAGTGACAAGTCGCTTGACCATTTTGACTAAGTTTGGTTCCTTTCTAGTGTTTGTTCTTTAATGGGCGACCCCCATCCAAGTGTGATTTCACTTGTTTATGATGATCACTCATCCTTATCCCGAGGAGCGGTCCAACCACAAATAGCCTTCTTAGGGAGTTAGGGTGAGTGATCCTATTTATGCTTGTATTGCATCACTTGGCTCAGTGTTTTTGGTGTCATAGGAGAATTAGGATGATTCCATCATACCCATGGAGCAGTCCGACCATCTTGGTCTTCTTCGAGGTCGAGGTGATGCATCGTAATTCCAAAATGAAGATTTTGCCCCGAGTAGCTCTATGGTGACTTACTCATCTCACCAAGTTGCATGGAGTGCAAATCATTGCAACCGTCGAGTTGATAGAGTAAATAACTGAATACGAAGCTTACTCGAGATTTGTTTTTATGTAATTTTTTTGTTATTTTGAACATTATGATAACCATGAGTCATCAAAATGTGTTTATTTAATGTTTTTGTTGCTTCCCATGGAGAGAATTCCTCCTATTTTTGTCTAGGTTGTTGGCCGCTATCAGGTCCAACGACCCCCAAATGCTTGCTCATGGTCGCTCTCATCCTGAGTGGCCAAGAAATATGGGCCACTAATGATAGCAGTGACCAAGGCATAATTCGAGAATATAAAAAGTAACCCTAGGGTTTTGACTTTTCACTTTCACCAGCTATCAGTTTGCATTTCAAAGCTCTGTAGTGAAAGTGACTTCTACGATTTGGAGTGTTGCTATGATTCAGAGGCCATGGCTACATAGGGAGAGACATCTACAAGTGGAGGAGCTAGAGCTTCTCGAGTATTCTCTCAAACCTTGACCCTATCTATTTCATTTTTGGGTAAAATGAACCGCATTAAGTAATCGGTACAAGAACCTCATTAAATTTATTGGTAATGAACCAAACCCGTAGTTAGGTCTAGTTTAGGATTTGTTGAGATGGGTTGGTCCCCATTTTCATTTTTCAATTTTTTGGTATTTTTGGCCTAGGGCTCATGGTTTTCCATGTCGCCCATCCCCTACTGCTTAGTGGCCAACTAGCCTATGGTTTGGCCATTATCACTCAGAGTGACCAGATTTGAAATCCAATGATCAAAAATTTGATCATTGGGGTTTGGCCACTGCTGTCCACAATGGCTAATTTATGGCCATTGTAGGTGACAACGACTAAATGCCTTGGTTTTTTTGTAAGATTTGAATTCTTGCAAGGTGATTATACTGATTTTTCTAAAATTTTGAGTTGCTTCCTTGCATTGTGTTGCCTGATTAGTTGCATTATTTCTCTTTGCTCAGGCTTAGGATAGTTTTATCATTATGTGCACCATTTTCCATGTTTTATAGTGATTTATGCCTCAGATGCATTGTAGTTATGCTTTATTTTCTCTTTTGCTCTTAGATTCTCACTGCTCGGGCTCATGACCCGAAGCTCATGAATGACCTTCTCCCACTCCTGGATGATACAGACTGGGACTGGCTCAAGGCCCGTGGGCTATAGTTTGTCACTAGGCTGCCCTATATTATGTCAGATCAGGCTTACCTCATGGCCTTGGTGCACCGGTGGGATTCTCAGACTAATACCTTCCACCTTCCTACTAGCGAGATGACTATCATGCCAGAGGATGTGTATAGGATATTTTAGATCCCCTTTGATGGAGTGGCCATTGTCTCTTCGACCACTAATGATCATGATGTTATCTTTCTTTGGGTGTTCGGAAGGCATGCTGTAGATGCCTTCAAGGACACCAAATATGGTGGTGTATCTGTCATACGTTGGTACAGGGAGCGTGTCTTCATGGGGAGGCACGCAGTATTGTTGATGGTCATCAACAACATTCTTATTCCAGATTGCTCAGGCCTGAGGTTCCCATGGAACCTCCTTGCGATGGTCTAGGATCTGATGGACAGTGAGGAGCCCATCATCTATGCATGGGGTAGGTCTCTATTGGCCTAGTGTTATGATGAGTTGTATCATATCCATCGATGGGGTCACATCAGCATCGCTTGTAGTTTGCTTCTACAGGTTTGGGGATGGGAGCACATCAAGGTAGATCATCCCAAGGGGCTTCCTACCAAGATTATAGTTATTGAGGAGTGGATGTAGTGCTATGCTACTAGATGGGCTCGAGGGCGCGAGGAGCGCAAGAGCCATCCTCATGCGAGGGAGCTCTCCCACTACACTACTACTTTTACTGGGCTGAAGGTCGAGGATATCATGTGGCATCCGTATCATGAGTGCCCGATTTGGGATGACCCGACTAGTTTCATAGCTAGGATGTGACGTGAGTGGTGGCTCATCGACCATAAGGTTGGCATCAAGGAGTATTTCTTCTACTCTCAGGTTCTCCATCAGTATGGGCTGCAGTAGGATGTGCCACTAGTTCCATTTTTGTATAGGCGTCTCACAGCAGAGGGAGACCTTCCTCCTCCATGGATCATAGAGCTTTCTGATGAGGAGGATGCCCCAGAAGTTGACCCAGGAGTCATTGGGGGAGTCATAGATGCATTTGTGCAGTGGTGGGGGATCTGATGTGGCATGGTGATGGTAGTTTGGGCCATGAGGATGATGGCAGAGATGATGGTGTAGATCCAGTAGGGCATAGATTCCGAGCCAAGACCGAGGTATGGGGCCAGCCAGTAGAGTAGGTGGTAGTGGAGGAGTAGGAGGCTCCTGAGGAGGATGAGGAGGAGTTGGATCCCAAGGAGAGGGATTCTCCTCTAAGAGCATAGTTGCATGAGGTCGAGGCTGAGCTCTAGTCGACCAAGATCTAGGTACAATAATGAGATGCCACCATAGCCCAATGAGATGCTACTATAGAGTAGCTCACGCTATAGATCTAGGATTTGTAGGCTACTATCGAGGGTGGTGCTACTAGGATGTAGTTTGTTGTTCCTCCTTCTACACCACAGAGTGATACCGGGGTAGATCCTAGGGTAGACACAGGGGCAGAGGTTCTATACCTATAATCATTGCTAGATGAGTACGAGGGGCAGATCTAGGGGTATGTCTCCCATATAGCCTCTCTCCAGATGCAGCTTAGGAGGCATGGAGTTGTCCCTAGGGAGGCACCAGGTGCAGGTGGCTCACAGGT
Source organism: Wollemia nobilis (assembly GCA_028583015.1). NCBI lineage: Eukaryota > Viridiplantae > Streptophyta > Pinopsida > Araucariales > Araucariaceae > Wollemia > Wollemia nobilis. The sequence goes on from JAQPPZ010017096.1 coordinate 2,890,618, forward strand.
CAGTAGGCGCTCCACCTCTGGGTAGTCTTCCATCCATCCTAGCTAGAGGACTCAGACTCACATAGAGAGACCAATAGGGTCACATCACTCTACGCATGACACAACCATAGGGGGAGGTGATGTCGGGGGCACAGGCCCTATGTTTGATTGATGATGCACTTGGATTTCATTTTTGAGGTCTGCTTGACCTATATGACTATAGCCTATGGGCAATTTTGTATATTCATGCACTTTGAGATACATCTACATATTTTGAGACACACATATTTATATGAGATCTTTGCATTTATGCTTCATTATGTGTATCATTTATTGCTTATGTTTTTGTTTTATTTATGCGATGTTATGATGGCATTATGATGAGTTGATATATATGTGTTAGATGATAGATGATATTTATGATGATATGGATTTGAGATGGATGCTTATGTATGTGTTTATGTAGATGCTTATATGATTTGATTATTGTGACATGATGTGATGTATCATGAGTTGATTTAATGATGGACTTATGATTTTATGTATGGATGAATGCAATGATGTGATCTTAATAGATGGATGATTTATGACATTGTGTATTTATGGATACAATGTTTTTGTTAGATACATGTTTAATTTTGATTTAATTGTATGCATCTAACTCATGCTATGATATGGTGAATGCAGTATGTAATCTAATGTGAATGAACTTGTATGTTTTAATCGCTTTAAAACATAATGGATGCATATGCTATGATGTTGACAATTTAATGGGTGATACCACAGAAAGTATAACAACCATGAATGTTAAATAATCATTCTAATAATAAGAATTAATTATTTTAAACCATCCATATGTGCGATGTAATGATGTGGAATGTATGTATTTTTTGGATAAGCTTATGTAATTTAAGAAATATAAAATAATCAGTGGTCATCTAAATATCATTTTTGACATATATCCGGTATCTAATTTATTTTATTAATACCCCCTAATTTATAGAAGTTTATAAAGAAAGTTGATGATGTGATTGATGATATGATTTGTTGCTATGTAAGATTTAATTTTGAGGCGTTTCCTGAAACTCAAACACTCTAGTCATCCTATCAATAGCTGTGTACTGACCATACTAGACTTTTGGAGAAGCAAGGCTTTCATCATGGACCTATGGATTCATTATCCCTGTGTGTGCAAATGAATATATTTAGATAGAACTCAATCATTTCCTTCGATGTCAGGCGGGATTCTTTCAGCCCATTGCTAAGATCGGGGATCCTCAATTGTTCATCTTATCCTATGTTGGACTTAGTTGGATTATACCACTAGGTGACCTTGGGTTACCTAAAGCTAGCTCATCCACATTCAAACATTGGTCTACACAAATGCTAGAAGCTTATGTAATAGACATATCATCATGCGTAAGGATTTCTCCTTCCAGTTTTGTGCAATGCTGAGAATTCCAGGGATTCAAGCTCCATTCCCTTCTTTTCTTCATTTCATTTGGGATACTTGCTCATACTTTAGTGATGAAAATCACTGTTTATTTTAATTGATTTTTTTCTTGAGCAAGGGACCTATGTAGTGATGATAATCACTATTTGCTTTGAACTATGACTTTGAAAACTGGGGTTTTGAATTTGTGCTTTGTTTCGGGATTTTTGCTTTTTTTTATGAAAGCAAGGGATTTATGTAGTGATGATAATCACTCATTTTTGGGTAGGGCAGAACTTGTCCTTTTGCCAATTCTCAACACCTTTAAACCAGTTGCATAGGGGGATAAGCAAGGAAGACCCTTTTCGCTTAAGGTAACCTAGAACACTATATGCAACTTTCATCTTCCCTTGTACCAGCCAGGATTTTAGTGTTTTTAATTAGTGATAGGATTATGAATATCTGAGGTATTCATGACTAGTCCTTACTCTCTACTAATCAATATGGCTTCCCACAAAAATTGATAAGACCACTAGATATGGTTGAAAGACCAGAAAATCTTAGCCTATTTCTTATAGCAACATGATGTGGTTGTGTTGAAAAACATAGTTACACACATGAATGAATGGATGAGGGTGGACTTGTGTATTGTGTGGTTGTGATACAAACTGTGGCATCATTTGCAAGAATGTGATCATGACATATGCAAATGCAATGAATGTAATGCAACTATGTGGATTTAGATAGAAGATGCAAATGTTTTTGGATTTTTTATTTTTGCATTGTTTTTGTACTTTTGATTATTTGCATTATTTTTGTATTTTTGATTTTATGTTGACCAAAGGGCTTTAATATGCCTTTGGAGCTTTTAGGGTTTACCAAGATAACATACCCTTGGAGCATTTTTATTGATTTTACCAAGTCTTGGATACCTCTTGTTTTTTGACATGAGTTTTAATTTAGTAGTTTTTTTTACAATTAATCCCTTGGAGATTTTGTTATTTTACCAAGGTTGGATACCCTTGGAGCATTTTGATGAAATTTGACCAAGGGTTTAAGATACCCTTGGAGCATTTTATTTTTATTTTATTTTTTTTTTTTTATTTTTATTTTTTTATTTTTTTATGTTTTTATTTTTATGACATATTTGAATGTTTTTTATTTTTATGACATATTTGAATGTTTTTATTTTTATGTGTAAAATGTCCTCAAGTGGATGATATTGAGAGGCTTAGGCTCTTCAACACCATCCAATGATGTAAGGTGATATGCTCCAGGCCCAACCTTCTCTAAAATCATGTAGGGGCCTATCCAATTTACCATAAATTTGTCTCGCAAATGCGATGGTAGATTTGAGTTCTGTTGGTTTTCTTTGAGCACAAGATCTCCAACTTTGAATTCCCTCAAATGGACTTTACTATTGTATGCTCATGCAAGGTGATTCTGATAAACGTGAAGATGCTCCAAGGCATTTACTCATCATTCATCAAGAAGCATTAACTGATCAAGGTGGCATTGTCGTGCGGTGTCATCATCTATGAAGTCCTTCAATGCTATGCGCAAGGTTGGAATCTCCAATTCTAGGGGCATGATGGCCTCAGTGCCATATACAAGTGAAAATGGTGTTGCCCTAGTGGGCATCCACACACTAGTCCTATATGCCCATAATGCTAGAGGTAACTACAAATGCCAGTCCCTATGATTATCTCTCACTATTTTCCTCAAAATGGAGATGATTGTTTTGTTTGAGGCTTCTACTTGCCCATTTGCTTGTGGATAATAGGGTGTTGAAAAACTATGTTGGATGTGGTATTTTTCCATTAAAGCATGCACATTTTTGTTCTTGAAATATGGCCCATTATCCGATATTATCTTTGAAGGGACCCCAAAATGACTTATGATATTGTGGAGTATAAACTCCACAATCCTTGGTCCAATTGTCGATGTCAAGGGGATCGCTTCGACCCATTTGGTGAAATACTCAGTGGCTGTTATGATGAACGTATGTCAGCCTGAGGATGGGGGTGAAATCTTCCCCACTAAGTCTAATCCCCACTATGAGAAGGGCCATGCTGCCTGGATGGGTTGCAAGGCTTGTGATGGCAAGTGGGTGAGGTTTGCATGATGTTGACACTTGACGCATTTCCTGACATACTCACAATAGTATTTTTCCATAGTGGGCCAATAGTAACCCATCCTCAAAATGCATTTAATGATGGCCATGCCACTGAAGTGACCACCACACGTACCATCATGAGCTTGCGATATTTCCCAAGATGCTTCTTGGGGCTCAAGACAACGAAGGAGCATTCCATCATAACCTCGTCTATAAAGGACCTCTCCTAGAAAAATGTATCTTGTCACCTTCTATTTAAATGTTCATCTTTCAGCATGTGACAGGCCTTGCGGTACTATTCCAAGCTTCAAGAAATCCTACAATTGGGATAGCCAATCCTGATAAGCCACAACTTCTATGGATAAAATGACATGTTCTTCTTGTGATCCAACATTTGTGAACATAGATTGGGAAACAATCCTATGATGAATGGTTGTTCCACACTCCGTAGGACCTTGAGAGATCAAATATTCCCAAGGGGTCATTTGCAAGAAAGCTCTAACTTTGAAGGACCAATCCTGATTTGGTTCATTCTGGATCATGTTGACTGACTCTAGGTTGTCAATAACCTCACATTGTATTGCTGAAAATATGAGCACTTTCACATGAACGGTTGTGAAGTCAGCAGATGGATTCTGAGGGATTAAGGATCCCAAATATGCCATGGTGTCTACAAATCTATTTGACGTACGAGGGATTGCCTCGATGTCATACCATTCTAGTCAGGCTAGGTAAGTGTCAACAAGCTCCTTGTAAGATTTCAGGAGTGGGCACCTGCATTGGAACAATCCTTTGACTTGATTTACTATGAGCAAGGAGTCACCAAAGATATTCAATATTTTAATGCCCATTGCAATGGTTGTTTGGAGTCCCAAGATCAAGGCTTCATACTCTATGTTATTGTTCATGCAAGGGAAGTCTAGCTTGAATGATAAGGGCAATGGAGTACCCTACGGTGTGATAAAGACTATCCCTGCTCCACCCCTTGCTCGCACTTTGAACCATCGAAGAACAATGCCATGTCTCTTTGTTTCTCAGGTTCTTCGAGTTTCGATGGATCTGATAATGCGAAGACTGCATCATCAAGCAATTCTATAGTGAGAGGTTTGCTATCCTGAAGAGGTGCCTCTGCTAATTGATCCGCTATGACTTGTCCCTTGATGGAATTTTGGCTTATGAATTCTAGATCAAATTCTATCAATAGCATGATCCACTTTGCAGTACGTGTATTATGATATGTCTTGTTCATCATATACTGCAAAGGATTCTATTTTGATATAACGTAAGTCGTATGGCTCAACATGTAGTGTCATAATTTTTTGGTTGCAAAGACCACTACTAAGCACAACTTTTCTACATACGCATATCCTAGCTCATAACTCACCAAGGTGCGACTAATGTAATATACGGCTTGCTCTTTGTCTTGCGCATTCTTTTAGGCCAACATGGTGCCCAAAGAAAAATCAGTAGCCGATATGTATAGTAAAAATGGTATGTCTGGCCTTGGTGGAGCCAGTACTAGTGGTGTTGCCAAGTATGTTTTGATCTCTGTAAAGGCTTGTTGGCATTCTTCATCCCAATGAAATGGGACATCCTTGCATAGCAACCGATTCATGGGTCGACACTTGTCTGATAATTGAGCAATGAACCATTTGATGGATGCTACCTTGCCTTGTAGGCTTCTTAACTCCCTAATGTTGGTAGGGGCGGCCATTTCTATTATAGCTTCTACTTTTGTAGGATCGACTTCAATGCCTCTCTTGGAAATAATGAAACCTAAGATCTTACCAGAAGTCATACCAAACATGCACTTCTTAGGATTCAATCTGATGTTGTGCTCTATGAGGTGATCGAAGACTTTCGTAAGGATCTCAACATGCTCTTGTCATACTAAATATTTGGCTAGCAAGTCATCCATGTAGTCTTCCAAGATTGTGTGCATGTAGTCATGGAATATGTATGTCATGGCCCATTGGTATGTGGCACCAACATTCTTTAGGCCAAATGGCATCACTTTGTAATAGAAAGTTCCCCATGGAGTAATGAAAGCAGTCTTATGTTGGTCTTCGGGTTTGATTCGGATTTGATTGTATCCAAAAAACCCATCCATTAGGGAAAGCATCTCATGACCTATAGTGGCATCAACAAGAGCATCTATGTTTGGCAATGGGAATGAATCCTTTAGAGTTGCCCTATTCAAGTCCCTAAAATCTATGCAAATGTGGACTCTTCCATATAGTTTTCCCATGGGCACCATGTTCAAGACCCATTCAGGATAGTCGATGGGAACTATGAAAATCACCTCCAATAGTTTTTGTAACTCGTTCTTTACCATAAAAGCGATGGTTGGATGCATTTTCCTCAATTTTTGCTTGATTGGCTTCTTTAGGGGATCCAATGAAAGGTTGTGAACAACTAACTTTGGATCAATACCTGGCATGTCTTTATAAGTCCAAGCAAAAATATTTGGCCTCTCCTTGAGGAGAGGGATAATGATGGCTTGTTCCTCTGGAGACAGACTTTCTCCAAACTTGACTTTCTTTGGTTGAGTAGGATCATCACTGATGTCCACCTCGAAAGTCGCTTCTATAGCCATATGTGACCCATCCTCCAACTGGTGAGGCATGGGTATCAAGTGAATGTCATCGGTCGGATTTATAGGTCCTACTGACTCAGGATCCAGACCAACATGGAACACATCATATGCACAACCTGATGCAAAATGGAATGGTTGTAATGTCTCTTCATTAGAGAAAATATCCTCAAGCTCTATGGGTGAATCAACATGATCCCAATCAATAGCCTTCGTATCAAGACACAAAGGTTTAGTGGGATCTGCTAGGTTATGAAGTGGAGTGGTTAAATCAATGGAGATTGTGTTGATGGATGGAATGAAATCTCCAGAACCACATGGGTGAAATCTTGTCTCAGATGTTTCCCTTCTATACTCACGATGAGGCTCTGGAGGAAAAGGAATCTTTGGATCCGACCCATGAGCTGGTCGGATAATAGGATCATTGGGCTCTAAGAGTTCCCTGAATGTCGATGGAGGGGGATTGACCATGCGATGAATGACATTCAAGTCAACAGGTCTCCCCAAAAACTGCAAGCTAGGGTCTATGGCATGAAGTACCACTTCTCTCTCTACCAATGCATTGACTTGCCACAAGTGGTGAGGCCCAAGATAAGCCATCTCAGTCTCATCTTCAAAGTCATCATCACTTATCCAAAACTCATTAGCATTGGTATGTGGCCCCAAGGTAAGGGGCACATGTCTTGGCCCCAAGTAGGCCATCTCTATCTCATCCTCATATTCTTCATCACTTATGAAGATGCCATTTGCATTAGTATGTTGCCCCAAGTCATGGGGCCATTGCCTTGTTCCTAGGTAGGCTCTCTCTGTTGAGTCCTCTGACTCATAGCCACTTTCATCTGATATGAATCCACTCTCGTTGTGGATGGACCAGGTAAATCTATGTAAATAGCGAGGCCCATGATAGGCCAAGCCTGCTTGTGCTTCATCATCACTTGCTACATATCCATTTTCTTCTTGCTCATCATCCCATGAGTTGTAACCTATTGGGGTGGCATCAATTGTGGAGCTTGGATGATAAGTCTTAGGCGGTGGTATGTTTACCACAACCACTTGTCTGTTGCTCGGATATCTTGCACTTGGTGGGTGATAGGGAATAAAATCGATGTCTTCTCCTAACCCCAAGCTTAATCTATCTAAGGCTGCTGCTAGAGAGTCATCTCGACCTCTGATGTGATAGCCTAACCCAAACCTATTAGACGAAAGCTGGTATTATGGCTTGAATGGCCATCTACACCCTTGCTCATATATACCAAGACCGTAACCATGCCAATGGTAGCGTTCAAAGTAGCTTAGAGCAAACTCAGGATTAGAGAGGTAATGAACATTTATGATGAATAATTCATCATTGTCCTCTTCTTCATCGGTAGACTTATGGGCGTAGTCTAGTCCAGCATAGACAAAGTTTATCTGATTGGGAGGGATCCCAAGTGGGACCACTATTCCCACTGGTGGTCTTAAGTATTTTGGTCATCCCATGTCTTGTGCAGACTCTATGATTGGCATAAATGTTATGTTCTGCACAAGATACTCTCCTATCCCTGTACTTGCCAAGTGTATTGTCGCATGTGATGTGGATGATCCTATAGACGACACTGGCGAAGTGGGCTCTAGTATCTCCTCAGCTTGATCTTGGAGATCTTCCTCCTCCATGGGAGTTGGAATCTTCTTAACGTCTATGATTAGCACTTCCTTGAGCTTTCTTTCCTCAACCATGGGTACCTTTAGCTTCTGATTGTCTTTTGGTTTAGACGTTGATGGTCTATTAGAAGCATTAGTCATTTTGTGTGCAAGATGAGGTGTTGATGTAGATGGGTCCTTTTGTACCCCTTTGTCTTTATCATTCAGTTGCATAGTAGGATATGAAGGTCCTACATACAAGTGGGTAGAAGGAATCACAAATTCTCCTGGACAATCCACCTGATGAACATACTTGAATGGCTCTTCATCAGCCAACACCATGTAGACTTTGTTATCATGCACATACTTGACACATTGGTGTAAGATTGAAGGAACACACTTCATGTCCCTTATCCAAGGTCTCCCTAGGAGGATGTTGTATTGCATGGCCCCTTCCAAGACATGACACATCACGGGGATGGTCTTATGCCCCACCTTGATAGGTAGGACTATCATTCCCATAGTATTGCATAAAGCATCATTGAAAGCCCTTAATGTATAGGCTCCTAGAATGATATTGGACTTGGGGATCTTAAGGTGTTCTATTGTTGTTGTTGTGATGATGTTGATTGATGAACCTGTATCGATCAAGACCCACTTAAAAGGTAAATCATTGACTGATGCCACAATGTGCAGTGGAGGGTCTGGTAAGGCAGTAGGTACTATCTTAATCTCATAATCATAGAATCGAATTACAGGTTCCTGGAATTCTTGTACTTGTCCCACAAAATGGGTGAATGCATTTGGATCTTGTGGTTGGAGCTCAATCGACCTTAAAATCTCCATCAAGGTCTCCCTGTGCTTTGGGGACTGTTGTATGAGCTCATAGATGGATAGCTTAGCCGGAGTCATTTGTAGGTTTTGCTCAAGTCTACTCTGAATAGTTACCACTGATGAGTGTCGTTGTTCATTCATCATTTAATCATTATATGTGTCAGTCTAGGGCGGTGTCCAAAGGCTGTATGCGATAGAAGGTGTCACAGCTGCAGGTTCAGGTTATTCCAGAACAGGGATTTTATTGGTGGAATAGTTAGTGTTTTTGGGGGTTTTGTGTGTTTTCTAACTCCTAATACTGAAAATCAAATTGCAGAAGATGAAACTAAACTAAAAACTGCAGTAAATGGAAATTGCAGAATTTGAAAGAGCAAGAAATGAAATGTTGCTACAGAATTGACAAAAAGCAAATTACAGAAAACCACAAAACAGTTGCTGAAGAATAAACTAAATACAATTTCTCTAAGCATATTATAAATCCATAAAATCAAATTAACACCTATTTGCAAACTGGAAATGCCACAAATCTAAAAACTGCAGTGAATTACAGGAAACTGGAAATTGCTGCAAATCTGTAAATTGACAAGAAACCTGAAATTGCTGCAAAGATGAAACAGAACTACTAAAATTGCATGGAAATATGAGAAATATGTCAAATGCTGAAATCTGAACTTAAAGCTGCTAAAGAAATGAAAAGAATGACAAAATTCTGCTGATCTGCTGCAGCAGAAAATCAGTAGGATATTCTGTCAAAAGTTGCCTTCTTCTGGTCCTGCAAGTGGCCCTTGCTTCCAGAACCAGATGAAGGTGTAGAATTTATACTAAGGGAACTTAAATGCCAACCATAAACTTAATCATGCTAATCTGATAACTGGAAAATTGCACTTGTTATTAATTCTGGAAATGCATTGCAGTAATGCAGGGAAAACCTGTAGATTACTATTTTGCTACAGAAATGGTTGCACTTTACTGCCTATTCCTCTCCTATATGCCTAAATGCCTATATCACTATATGCTCAACCGTGCTTGGGAGCTTTATTATTTATAATGCAGTGTTGATATGCTTGGTTGCTGATTTGCAAGGATTTACAACTGTTGTACAACTGCTTTCCTAAAATGCATGAGCTTACTTTGTCAAAACTTGGTCCATTCAACCCCATTAAATTGCATTCATTGAGGGAATCAGTTATCATGAGCTGGGAAAACTTTCTGGTCAATTTCCATTCATTTATTTTACCGATTTGTCACTTTTTGACTGCATTTTGTTGTTCCTGCGCTATTCCTTGTTCCTGCGCTATTATTTCTGCACTGCTTCGGAATATCAGGGAGGCGAGTTTCAGTTGCTTTTCCATGCTTTAAACGCATAAAGAGGAGGTTTTAGACCACCTGGATGATCTTCCCTTATCCTATTGCATAGGTGACATGTGCGGAAGTGACTGTTTCCCAGCCCTGCTGTAAATGTACAGCTGGCTGGAACTGTCACAGTTTTACCCTGTTTTCCTGCACAGTCAGCTACAGGTGACAAATTCCTTGGTGCCTTTTGCATTTAAATTAATTCAAAATAGAGGAACATTATTACTAAGCACCAAAAATTCAATAATGCTTATTGATTCTGACTTCCTATTAATGAATTAACTGAAAACTACAAAAATAAACAGTAAAAATAGACTATATGCACTTAACATTTCAGAATATGCAAATATTATTACATAATGCATTCTATCCAAAATTAGCATAAAAACATAATAAAAAGGGTGTTTCAAAACAGTAGAATGTATCAAAAAGTGTTTATGGATGAGGCAATTCCTGGCCTCATCATTTTCCCCCCAACTGATGGTAATGCATGTCCTCATGCATTTTGTGCAGCTACGAAAGCACACAGGTCCAGATCCAGGCATCTCTCTTGAAATTTTAACAATGCACCACCAATCTTGTAGAATCCACTGACTGCTTTCACAGACTGAAACCATTGTTGGAAGTCCTCATCAGGCTGTAGATCACTGTCAAAGAAATAGGGGACAGGAGTGATAACCAAAGGCATTCTGTACCTTAGCCCTATCCATTGTTCCTTTATTTTTGAAATAATATATATAATACCTTCAGCCCTCCTCCTTGACCAAAACAGGTTAGTGGGAGAAATTGGCTCCCTTTTCTGTAAGGAAATGGACAATTCACCCCACCTATTCTTGCATGCTGCCACTGCATCATCAAAGAAATCTGCACAAAAATTTTGAAACTGAGTTATACCCTTTTGCAGATTTCCTAAATAAAGGTGTCTCATCCTGGATCCCTCATAAAAGAGTAGTGAGTACTGGTGCAATCCCTATGATTGAGAGGAGCAGGCCTGACAAGTAAAACTGCCTGTGATTCTAAGTCCTTGGATATCTTTTTCTCTGAGTCCCAATAAATATTATTTTGCAAGGTGGACATAAAAGCCCTCAGTTGCAAATATCCTGTGTATAGGTGAGGCAAAAACATGCTCTCTATTGGCAAAAAGAAATTATGTAAGAACAATTCACACAATAGGTTCTCCTCTTTGGTGGCTCGCACAAAGGCCTCCACAAATTCTCGCAGGAGTGTTTAACTGGTGAGGGAGCTCAGAAACCAGTCTCATAATTTGCCAACGTAGGTATTTCTCCTTGAGTAGGAGACTGTAAAACCTCGGTGGTCTTCTGCATTGTATCGCATATTCTGCAATTTGACAGACATCTTTTATCTATTTTTTTAACCTGTTGATTTCTGTTTCTTTCTCTGCTAATTTGGCTGTGGCAGAATTCAAAGTTGTAATTTTCTTTTCTAGATGATGGAACTGAGTCATCCAATAGGCTAGATCCTCATTATACTTCTACAGTTGATGTTGCAGCTGGCAAGTTTGTCTGTATCCCCTGTTCTGCTATAACAACTGTGACTGCTGGATCATCAGGTGGAGGTATTTGTGCCAGAGGAGAAAGTGTAAGCACTTGTTCCTGAGGTGCAACTGTGTGGTCCTGTTCAGAAGATGTTTGAGTGCTTTGCTGCAAAGGACTGTCATTTTGCATCAAAATGTCAGATGGATTTTCTTGCAGAGGCACACTATCAGCTACTGGCCATGTGTCATCAAATTTTACCCAAACTTTATTCCTGCCTTTAATGAATTATTCCTGTGCTTAGTGATTTATTCCTACGCTTAGTGATATAAACTGTTTATTCCTGTGCTTTGGAATAAAAAATAGTTTATTCCTGTGCTCTGGAATAAAAACAGTTTTATTCTTGCGCTCTCTTTTTACTAGTTTCGGCGCAGTTTTCTTTTTCATTCTAGAGCAGGATTAGGCAGAGGCATTTGTAAAACACTTTCTACTTTTGATTCCCCTTTTCACATGCTTTATACTAATTGAGGATATAAACACTATATACTAATAATTTACACAATTCAAAAAATGAAAAGGCACATACCTGTTAAAACCATTTTCTCCACATTTTAGGGTGCTCCTAATGAAATTTCCAGCTAACCAATCTTTGAACTGAGGCAGGTGCAATCTGAAAATAGGTAAAACAATGGTCATGGAACAATGAGGGTGAAACCAATTAGGAAAACATGCCGGAATCCCGGTTTTCATGTAAACCCAACTCAGAAGCGCCTCAAAGAGGTTTTCACTTTCTGAGTTTCTTATTATTATTATTATTATTATTTTTTTTTTAACTTGTATCATTCTGCTGAATTCGAGATGGAAGAAGAGCTTCCTTCCCAAAGGTGTACATCCAAACTTCCCAATTGCTTGAGAAATTCTTCCTTGTTTTGTGGTTTATGGTACATACGAAGACGATGTCCATTTACCACCAATTTGTGTTGTGAATCATCGATAGGTGTAAGGCGAACATCTCCATTGTCAAACACTTCCTCAATTTGGTATGGCCCAAGCCATCTGGTCTACAACTTTCCAGGAAAGTCCTTGTATTGTGAATCAAACAACAAGGCCCAATCACCTTGCTAAAATCTTCGCTGCTGAATGTGACTATCATGCCACATTTTCCTTTGTGCTTGGATCACCTCTGTCTGATGTAGGGCATCCATGTGCAGTTCATCCAATGCATCAAGTTGTAGAATGCGATCTTCTTGTGCCTGTGATAGATCAATACCCACTTCCAAAGCAGTTCAAAGAGTTAGTAATTCAAATTCAATAGGCAAAAGAGGTTGTTTTCCATAAACTAATTCATATGGGGTAAATCTAGTGGTGGATTTCCATGTGGTATTATAAGCCCAAATAGCTTCTGGTAACTTGTCTAACCAATTCTTTCTATGGACTGCTATGGTTTTGGTCAGAATTCGTTCTAACTCTCTATTGGTCACTTCAACTTGGCCATTGGCTTGTGGATGATAAGGTGAGGATTTCTTGTGTTTGACTTGATAGAGTTGAGTGAAAGCTTCAACAATTTTTGAAGTAAATTGGGGACCTTGATCAGTTGTGATAGATTGTGGGGCTCCAAAACGCAGAAAAATCTGTGAATACAAAAAATCAGCAACTTTCTCTTCATGAGCATGCTTAAAGGCTCAAGCTTCTACCCATTTGGTAACATAATAAATACATACCAATATATGTACTTTGCCTTTGGAAGGAGGATTAATGGGTCCTACAAAATCTAAATCCCATATTTCAAATGGTTCTGTTCCTATCTGAGGTTGTAATGGCATTTCACTAGTAAAAGTAGGTTGTCCCATTCGTTGGCAAGCATCACAATGTCTTACATACCTTTTGACATCTTTGTGCAAAGATGGCCAATAGTATCCAGTACCCAAGATTTTGCTAATAGTGCTTTTGACTGAATAATGTCCTCCTGATGGTTCATCATGGCATGCTCGTAGGATGTCGTATGTTTCATCCTGGTGGATACACCTGCATAAAAGATTATCAGGACTGCATTTAAACAGTAATCCTTTTATCCATTTAAAGGAAGAGCTTTGCTTGATTAACTGTTTCCTTTGTTTAGGGGTAAAGTGAAGAGGAATCTTCCCTGTAACTAAGTAATTTGCTATGTCTGCAAACCATGGAGACTGTACAGAGACAACAAACAACTTTTCATCTGGGAAGGTATCTTCCACAACTTCCCTTGTATCTGCATTTGGTATTCTTGACAAGAAATCTGCAACAACATTAGATTTCCCAAGCTTGTTTACTATGGTAACATCAAATTCCTGCAACAGAATTAACCAACGAATAATTCTTGCGCTGACCAATGGTTTATTCATCAAGTATTTGATTGTAGAATGGTCTGTATGGATGAATACTTGATACCCTGTGATGTAGTGTCGAAATTTGTTAATAGCATAGACTACAGCCAAGAATTCTTTTTCAGTGGTAGTGTAGTTTTTCTCAGCTCCTGTCAAGTTTTTACTGATATAATATATTGCATAATGTTCCCCATTTTCAATCTGGCCTAACATAGCTCCAATAGCATTATTGGAAGCATCAGTTTGAATATGAAAGGGTAACTCCCAATTAGGACCTCTTAAAACAGGTGGAGTGGTTAACTTCTCCTTTAACTTTTCAAAGGAATCTTGACATTCAGAAGACCAAACAAATTCAGAATCTTTCATGAGCAAAGCAAACATGGGATTTGCTATGGTATTGAAATTAGCAATGAATCTACGATAAAAACCAATGTGTCCTAAGAAACTGCGTACATCAGTCTGAGTTTGTGGAGGAGGGAGGTTTTTGATGACTTCAACCTTCTTAGGATCAACCTTGATTCCATAAGAAGAAATATGATGTCCTAAAACAATTACTTCTTCCATCATTAAAAAGCATTTCTCGGGATTAAGAGAGAGATGGTATGTTTCACAGCGGATCAACACTTTTTCAAGCTGTTCTAATGCATATTCAAAATTATCCCCAAACACTGTGAAATCATCCATATAAATTTCAACACTTTCATTGGTTAAATCAGAAAAAATTGCTAAAATAGCTCTCTGAAATGTTGCTGGAGCATTACATAATCCAAAGGGTAAAACTCTGTAAGCAAAGGTTCCCCAAGGACATGTAAAGGTAGTTTTTTCTTGATCTTCTGGCGCAACTTGAATTTGGTTATACCCACTGAAACCATCAAGGAAACAAAAAAATTTCTTTCCAAAGAAGGGTATCCAATACTTGGTCTATGAATGGTAATGGAAAATGATCCTTATGTGTGGCCTTATTCAACTCCCTATAATCCACACATACTCTCATTTTACCATTTTTCTTTGGAACAATGACCAATGGTGAAACCCATTTACTATCAGAAATTGGATAAATGAATCCAACATCTAAGAGTTTTTCAATTTCCTCTTTCACAATTTCTTTTAGAGCAGGATTCAAACGTCTCTGAGGTTGCCTTACTATTTTTACATTTTCTGTGTATATCCTATGTGTACATACCCCAGGATGAATGCATGTCATGTCTTTATAATTCCATGCAAAAGCTTGAACATGCTTTTGTAGGATTGCGAACAACTTGGCTTCCTGGTCCTCAGTTAGCCAGCTATTAATGTTTAGAAATTTACCTTGGTCGGATTTCAATTTGTTTGATCCCTGGATAGATAGAATTAACTGCTTCATAGCTATTGATCAATGCATTTAAGGGACAATGATGTGGTTGCAGAGTATGAAATGTTCTAGAATCTGACTCAGAGGTGATACTTGATGGAATCAAAGGACATTTGAATGTGTTAAGAAGATGATGATGCCATCCATGTGGTAATGTGAATGATCTCGTTTGATTGGGTACGGATGACAGAAGTTCAGAATTTTGTTCCTCCTCTTGCCACAACAACCGATGAACAAGAGTTTGATCATCAGTTAGTCCTTCTGAATGTAACGTTTCAACTAGGACAGTTTCACTCTCAAATATTTCTCTCCCAGGTGTTGTGATTTCCTCAATATGTTCCTTCACTATGATTGTAGCCAAAGTAGCAATGGTTTCTTGTTCAGATTCTTCATCGTATTCAGGATACCAAATTTGTCCAAAAAATTTAGTTGAAGGTTGAGTCGGTGGATACAAAGAAATTTTTTGTAGGTCAATACCATTGGAAATGGTCATTTCCCCGATCTGCAGTCTATAAATGCAACTGCAGTAGCCAGCCAAGGTCGTCCTAGAATGATAGGGTATCCATTGACTGAAGTCCTAGGCTGCAACACCAAGAAGTCCACAGGATATTCCCATGAAGAGACTTTAACGGCCACATCTTCTAAGATACCTTCTGGTTTAGCTACTGACCTATCTGCCATTTCCAAGACTGTGGTGGTAGGACTAAGATTATGGAGCTGCAGTTTTTGCATTGTGTCTTTAGTCATTACATTAATTGCAGCCCCAAGGTCAATTAATACATTAGGAATTTGCATCACTCCAATAGTAATCGTTACTACCGGACTGCTCGGGTCACTATACTTAGGAGGAATCGCTTTCCTAGCCAATAGATCGCCTAATTTCCCTTCTACCCGAACAGCTTTAGGAAAGGCTTTCTTTTTTCTACCAGGTTTCTTGATACATAACTCCTGAATAGTCTTTTTGATTAAAGGTATATCTCTTATTGCTTGCAGCAAAGGAAGAGAAATTGACACCTTTTTGAGCTCTGTTACTAATTCTGATTCAGAGGTGGTGTCAACCTGTTCAAACATTTTAGGGTATGGCAAATCTATTGGAGAAGATTCCTGCATTTTTGCTGTTTTTTCTTCTTTTTGTTGCTGTTGCAGTGCCTCTTGGTTTGGAGGTTCTTGTTTCTCTTTTATTTCTTTAATGGTGGGTGGAATAGGTTCAGGTAAAGTCTTCCCTGAACGCAGCTGAATGTTACTACAGTCAAGTACATGAACTGCAGCAGTGTCTTCAGACTCAGCCTCATAAACAGGGGTTGTTTGTCTGGCATTATTGGGGTTAGTCACAGGCTGAGCTGGGAGTGGAGGTTGTTTTACTGGCTGCATTTGTTGATGTTGTGTTCTTCCCTAAAAATTTGGATTAGGAGCAGGCAACAAGTGTTGGGTTTGCCCTTGATACCTTTGCTGTCCTTGATGGGGTTGATATTGCTACGGTGGATATGGCTGTCCCTGATATTGTTGTCCCCATCTCTGTCCTTGTTGTGTCCATTGTGGAGGCATGGTATGCCAAGGTGGGTTCATCCATCCAAATTGTGACCAATCTGGAGGAGCTGTCCAAGGTTGGTTCCAAGGTTGTGCGTAAGCTTCCGCTTGTCCCCATGGCATATTCATATTCCAAGGATATTGTGCCTAGTTTGGAAATCTAGGAGCAATGGGATATTGTGCATAACCACCACCCGATCTCTCGCCCAATAGCATTGAGTTCTTCTCGTTTGGGTGCCCAAAACATATTTTAGATGAGGCAACAAAGGGCATTTATCTGTTGAATTTTCCTTGGAACAAATTCCACAAATAGAAGTCTTGTTTAAGGGGCAGTCTTGCAAAGCATGCTTACTCCTACACCTTGGACAATAAATTGCTAAAGGTGATGTAGAATTAGATCTTGTGTTTTTCTCACCTAATGCAGTGTTAAGTTGAACAAGGATATCAGTTTTTAAATTGGCCATTTCTTTCATAAAATATTTTATGCCATTATTACCAGAATTCCTTTTTTTCCTCTGGTGGTGAGTGCGGGAATAGTTTTTACATAACTCCATAATTTCTCCAAGGTCAAGATGATCTATGTCTCCTTTTCCCATTAAATCTAACACTTCCCTAGAATCATCTTGCAATCCTCTTAAGAAGATAGGCTTTAAGAAATCAGGTTCTACAGCACCACACCTCTTTTGAACAAAGGCAAAGCGATCAAGATAATCTTCTAGACTCTCATCGTCTTCTTGCTTGATCCTAAACAACTCATCTTTCATGTTTCTTACTCTACAATAATCTTGATATTTGTTTAAGAATGCAGTCTCCATCTCATCCCAGGTAGTGATTGAGTTTGGTTCAAGATTTCTCATGAACCATCGGAGAGCAAACGTCCTTAAGTGTAGAAGGAAACAATTTCAATTTTTGATTATCATTTATATAGTCATAAGTTTGACATAATACCTTAAATTCAAACAGAAATTGATCAGGATCTTCTGAAACAGTTCCCTTAAAAATTGGCAATATGGATGGGGAGATTGTTTTCATGGGTGCCTCTAGCAGTGGATCCAATCTTATGGGACATTCAAAAGTCTTGGGAGTATCATCAGGATTATCATATCCCCCTGCTACTACTGCAGCCATAGTTGTTTTCTTTCTAAAGGATGATGGGAATAGTCTAGTTAGAGGGGAGTGTTTAGCAGCAAGTGCTTCAAAAATCTCCTTTTCTAATTTGTCCAACAATTCTTCTGATGAAGAAGGTATCTCTGGCTTTTCCTCAGTGATTTCAAATGAAGATAAATCCTCATCAGACCGAGTAGGTCTCTTTGGTGGCTCGGAGCCACTTCGGATAAACCTCCCTCTTTCGTCCCTTAGCCTATGCATTCATGCCTATTCACAAAATAAACTGAAATGCAGTGTTTCAAGAATTGTAATACAATTTTTGACCTTTTTCACTTTTTCTAACAACACCTATTGTTCCCCGGCAACGGCGCCAAAAATTATGAGTGTCGTTGTTCATTCATCATTTAATCATTATATGTGTCAGTCCAGGGCGGTGTCCAAAGGCTGTATGCGATAGAAGGTGTCACAACTCGCAGGT
Organism: Wollemia nobilis; assembly: GCA_028583015.1. Classification (NCBI taxonomy): domain Eukaryota; kingdom Viridiplantae; phylum Streptophyta; class Pinopsida; order Araucariales; family Araucariaceae; genus Wollemia; species Wollemia nobilis. The sequence continues at coordinate 2,908,861 of JAQPPZ010017096.1, forward strand.
TCAATGTTATTCCGGGAACAGTGGCTTTTATTGGTGGAATAGTTAGTGTTTTTGGGGGTTTTGTGTGTTTTCTAACTCCTAATACTAAAAATCAAATTGCAGAAGATGAAACTAAACTAAAAACTACAATAAATGGAAATTGCAAAATTTGAAAGAGCAGGAAATGAAATGTTGCTGCAGAATTGACAGAAAGCAAATTACAGGAAACCACAAAACAGTTGCTGAAGAATAAACTAAATACAATTTCTCTAAGCATATTATAAATCCATAAAATCAAATTAACACCTATTTGCAAACTGGAAATGCCACAAATCTGAAAACTGCAATGAATTACAGGAAACTGGAAATTGCTGCAAATCTGTAAATTGACAAGAAACCTGAAATTGCTGCAAAGATGAAACAGAACTACTAAAATTGCATGGAAATATGAGAAATATGTCAAATGCTGAAATTTGAACTTAAAGCTGCTAAAGAAATGAAAAGAATGACAGAATTCTGCTAATCTGCTGCAGCAGAAAATCAGCAGGATATTCTGTCAAAAGTTGCCTTCTTCTGGTCCTGCAAGTGGCCCTTGCTTCCAGAACCAAATGAAGGTGTAGAATTTATACTAAGGGAACTTAAATGCCAACCATAAACTTAATCATGATAATCTGATAACTGGAAAATTGCACTTGTTATTAATTCTGGAAATGCATTGCAGTAATGCAGGAAAAACCTGCAGATTACTATTCTGCTACATAAATGGTTGCACTTTACTGCCTATTCCTCTCCTATATGCCTAAATGCCTATATCACTATATGCTCAACCGTGCTGGGAGCTTTATTATTTATAATGCAGTGTTGATATGCTTGGTTGCTGATTTGCAGGGATTTACAACTGTTGTACAATTGCTTTCCTAAAATGCATGAGCTTACTTTGTCAAAACTTGGTCCATTCAACCCCATTAAATTGCATTCGTTGTTAAGATCTTGCTATAAAATAAACTCAAATAATACACTCTCACATAATTGCTTGGAAATAACTCACATAAACATCACATTAATATAACAGAAATTTGCATAAAGAACAATCTCACAATAGGACTGAATCGCGGGCCTCTTCGAGGGGGCAACCTCCTTCAATACTTCATTAATTTTGCAAAATATGGTTACATTGGTGCCCTTTTGGGTATTTAAGGAGTTTCCTTCCAAGGTTGGCTTACATGCAAAATGCCACCTGGATTACATGCATAATGCCACCCGAATTACATGCATAGTGCCACTTTGAATTACATGCACAATGCCACCCGAATTACATGCACAATGCCACTCGAATTACATGCACAATGCCACACGAATTACATGCACAATGCCACCTATCTACCATGTGTTACATAAAAATGGTGCCATTTGTCATAGGCACTACCTAAGCTAAAACTTAGAACATTACAAAATATTAATCATGGGTACTACCCACGTTCACTAGGAATTATTACATCAAGGAAGTTATTACATTAAGGAAACTGTTTCTGGAGTTGATGGAGGGACTCCCATGTAGCATCCTCAGGTTGAAGTCCACACCACTGAACCAGGACCTCTGTGATGGTACGGTTGCAAGTTCGACGATACAGCAGCTGCTTTGGTGCAAGTAAGATGGAGCCTTCTTCATCCAATTTGGGAAGTGTTGATGGAACCTGTACCTTGGAGCTGCCTGAAATGTAGGAGGGAGGCATGAGTGGAGGGTGCCCGTACTATGCCTCTGGTGGCGGTATGATAGGAAGTGTTGTACCACCATTCGGCCAAAGAAAGCCATTTTGCCCAATGAGTAGGATGATCGGAGGCAAAACAGTGAAGGTAGGTTTCCAAGCATTTATTAACAACCTCTATTTGACCATCCGTTTGCGGATGGTAGGCTAAACTCATTGTGAGCTGAGTCCCCTGCAACTTAAACAACTCTTGCCAAAAAATTCTAGTAAGGTTGGGATCACAATCAGATACAATGGAGGTTGGCATGCCATGAAGGCGAAATATGGAGTCAAGGAAAATTTGGGCAATAGTGAATGCTGTGTAAGGATGGGTTAGGGCACAAAAGTGAGCATACTTTGAAAGGCGGTCCACTACCACAAAAATAACAGACTTGTCTCCAGATTTAGGTAGCCCTTCTATGAAATCCATAGAGATGTCAATCCACACCTGATCCGATATCGGCAAGGGTGGAAGAGTGCCCGAAGAGTGCATTGTTTCTCTTTTCATCCTTTGACCTGTGTCGCAGTCTGCCACAAAAGAGCGAATGTCATGTTTCCTACCTTTCCAAAATAAGGTGCGCTTGAGTCGCTCATAAGGTGGTCTGATATTGGGAGGTGTACTATCCGACAATAATGGAATGGCATGGTCGTGAGAGCGATGCAGTGGTAGTGTGATGGGTTCTGAAAATATGGCCTCATGTTTGTGGAGAATCTGTTGCATGTCTTGTGGGATTTCACCCATTGGAGATGTGGATGGTTGGATGGAGAATAGTTGTGCAATGACCCCACGTGATGATTTCTTTAGAAATTTCTCCATGCCGTTTGAACCGATAATTTGAGGTCGTTCCTCGTCGGGGGAGCCCTTGATGATGTGTGTTTGTCCGTTCCGGAAGAAGCCGCATCCAAATTTTAGCAAAGTTCCAACTGATAGTGCCCAACGTACTCAACCATTGGCATCCCAAAACAATATCACATCCACCCAAATGGAGGGCAAACATGTCCTGCTTGAGTTCATAGTCCCCTATCTTGATTTTAACATTGCAACACTATCCTTTACAAGATAAGGTTCCCCCATTGGCTACCATGACCTCAAATGAATTACAATTGTGGATATAGCAATTTGCCCGTTGAGCAACTCTAAGGTCAATGAAGTTGTGCGTGCTTCCCGAATCCAAAAGGATGGAAAGACGTTGGCCCTTGAAACATCCTGTAACCTTCATGGTTTGAGGAGTAGTAATGCCTGCAAGGGCATGGATTGTAATTGATGTCTCAGGTTCTTGTTTCCCTTCTTCTTGTGGAGGAGGTGTTTCTGGAGGGTCCTCATCCTCATCACTCTCGTCAACGGTATTAGGTTCTCCAACATCTATCAAGAACAATTTTTTGTGTGCACACTTATGCCCCTTGAAAAACTTTTCATCACAATTGTAGCATAATCCTTAGGCACGACGTGCATCCATCTCTTCGATGGTGAGGCACTTGGGTGCAGCAGGTTTATTATCATCTGGGTGTTGGGCTCTCGGGGGAAATGAAGGTCTATTTTGAGAAAACTTTGATGGGCGTCTTTGGGCAGAGAGTTTAGATTCGGCCAGACGGGCCAAACTGATAGCTTCCATCATAGTTCGTGGTTTCAACATTTTGACTTCTTCTTGGAGTTCCATCTTCAACCCATTGATATAACAACTCTGGAAGAACCCTTCACTCAATCCTCTTGTTCGATTGGCCAATTTTTCAAATTGAGCTTGGTACTCTCGAACTGACCTTGTTTGTTGTAGTTTGGATAAGGCTCCTGTGAAGTCCTCAAACTCACTAGGACCAAATCGAGTGAGTATTTGGGATTCAAAATCCTCCCAAGAGAGATTTGGGTAGGTAAGACGCAACCATTGAAACCAGTGTAGAGCCTCAGATTCCAAGTTAAAGGAAGCCATCTGGACTCGATGAAATACTGGTACATTATGAAGTCGAAAGAATTGGTCAACCCGACATAGCCACCCATCAACATCCTTCCCACTGAATTTGGGAAAGTCCAACTTGGGCATTCTAAAGGGTGTATCATGGTCACGATTCCTTGTAGAACTCTCAGCTTGGTATTCTGATTTGGGTGGTTCTCTTCTCGCTTTGTCTGTCCACTTCAGTCAATGCTTCTTCTAAGCGATTGCTAGTGGCCTCATGCTCTAGGCAAAGACCTTGGACTTCTTCCCTTATGGAGTGAAAAGTCGAGTTCAAGTTCTTAATGGCTTTTGTTAGGGACTCCAAGTGTTCTAGTTCTTTCTGGTGTCCACGGGTACCCTGGGCCATTTTTTGACCTTTTGTGACCAGTTACTAAAAATAGAATTGAATTTTTTTGACTTACTATTTTTAGTAAGTGCCCAAAAAGTGCTTGGGTGCTATATATCAAAATGATCGAGAGGAGGAGGTGGTCACAATGAGCTATATCTCTCAACACTACTTTTTGGCACCCCAGACTTTTTTTTTTTTTCTCCTGTTTTGCTGAGTCTAACGGTGTTTACAGATTCTGATTCTGAGCTACTGAGCAAAAGTTGGGTACTGGAGCACTATCTAAAACTGGTCGTGTTTCACACTCAAGATTCTCTGTATTTTGCAGGTGACTGATATGACAGTTCTGTTCTGACTCTGAAGACTGTGAATTCTGCCCTGACTGTGCTGACCTCTTTGACTCGATCGACTTGATCGTGGATCGCATCGTAAATTTCATCATTACTCTCCAGACTTTCAACTTAAGTGTCACCCTCATGGCTTATCCCGAATGCATGTCCCTTCTGTTATTTTTTTGGTAGAGGACTCCTTTCTCATATGCTCACTTTTGAAATGTAGGTTTATGAACGGGGTGTTTGGATTCTTATTTTTATTTTTATTTTTGCATTTTTTACAGGTTGCGTTTTAACAGAACCAGGGAATGCTAAGTATAGGAGTATGTACCACCCATAGGCCCTCTAATATACCGACAAAGTGACGAAAAATAGTGCTCGGACCAATATTTCGAGCCACTACTCAAGGAGGATTCCACACATACCCTTGAGCACACTACTCGCCTCTTTGACAATACGGGAGGGTAATCGTCCAAGATGCTGTGTCCCGTAGACTATGAGTAATACAAGGCCGAAGAGCTTCCTAATGGCTAAAAGTTTTTTTAATCCTAGATGGTCTCCCGATATACCCGAAGATACGTGGGAGCTCAAGTCCTTGCGCGAGTTCTGTCTGAGGCCTAGGTATTGGAGCCTGATCGCCCCTCACTTCACTAGACGCTTTATGGGCTATCTAGCTTAGCCAATAACGACAGATCCTTCACGATATTTTAAAACCCCCGGTACAGGGTTTCTACCTACTCAACTAACAATATATTTTTTTGTTTTTGGTCTGGAAAAAAAAAAAACACTGTATTTTTTTGGATTTTTTTTTTTAATAAGGAAAAATGGAATGGAAAAAACACACAGAATTTATACCTAACAGGCGGATTGGATGGCAAGAATCATTGCAGTTGCAGCAGAACTTGGCCCTGGAAAGCGCTCTGATACCACTTTTTAAGATCCTGCTATAAAATAAACTCAAATAATACACTCTCACACAATTGCTTGGAAATAACTCACATAAACATCACATTAATATAATAGAAATTTGCATAAAGAACAATCTCACAATAGGACTGAATCGTGGGCCTCTTCGAGGGGGCAACCTCCTTCAATACTTCATTAATTTTGCAAAATATGGTTACATTGGTGCCCTTTTGGGTATTTAAGGATTTTCCTTCCAAGGTTGGCTTACATGCAAAATGCCACCTGGATTACATGCATAATGCCACCCGAATTACATGCATAGTGCCACTTTGAATTACATGCACAATGCCACCCGAATTACATGCACAATGCCACTCGAATTACATGCACAATGCCACATGAATTACATGCACAATGCCACCTATCTACCATGTGTTACATAAAAAAGGTGCCATTTGTCATAGGCACTACCTAAGCTAAAACTTAGAACATTACAAAATATTAATCATGGGTACTACCCACGTTCACTAGGAATTATTACATCAAGGAAGTTATTACACTAAGGGTTAGGATGAGATCCTAACATTCGTTGAGGGAATCAGTTATCATGAGCTGGGACAACTGTCTGGTCAATTTCCATTCATTTCTTTTATCGATTTGTCACTTTTTGATTGCGTTTTGTTGTTCCTGCGCTATTCCTTGTTCTTGCGCTATTATTTCTGCACTGCTCCAGAATATCAGGGAGGCGAGTTTTAGTTGCTTTTTCATGCTTTAAATGCATAAAGAGGAGGTTTTAGACCACCTGGATGATCTTCCCTTATCCTATTGCATAGGTGACATGTGCGGAAGTGACTGTTTCTCTACCGTTGTAAATGTACAATCTGGTCGGAACTGTCATAGTTTTACCCTGTTTTCCTGCACAGTCAGCTACAGGTGACAAATTCCTTGGCGCATTTTGCATTTAAATTAATTCAAAATAGAGGAACATTATTACTAAGCACCAAACATTCAATAATTCTTATTGATTCTGACTTCCTATTAATGAATTAACTGAAAATCGATAAATAAACAAGAAAACAGACTATATGCACTTAACATTTCAGAATATGCAAATATTATTACATAATGCATTCTATCCAAAATTAGCATAAAAACATAATAAAAAGGGTGTTTCAAAACAGTAGAATGTATAAAAAAGTGTTTATGGATGAGGCAATTCCTGGCCTCATCAACCACAAGTCAGGTTGGTGGACCTAGAAGGTTGTTTTGCCCTTGCCTCTACCTAGGTGTAGTGAGGGCATTAATGGGAGCTGCAGGAGGTTGCGGTTGACCATACCGTCTACTCCTAGTTGCTATATTGACAATTTAAACCATCCCAATGCACCTGTGGGTAGGCGTATCAATTCGAACCTGATTGACTTGTGCACCTTGCCCTCTAGGGACCTCATGGTTTGGAAATGGGTTTTTGTATATGCCCATATATCTATTTTTAGGAGCCAATGGAGTGTCAATTTTAAGTTCTCCTACCTCAATCATGTTTTGCACCTGATGCTTGAAACCAACGCAAATCTCAATCTTATGCCCCGATATCCTATGGTAATGGTAAATTGATCTTCTTTATATCCTTTTGGCTTAGGATGGTTGGGATCTATAAGAGGTATATCAGGGAACCTAATATTTCTCGCCTCGCTCAACTGGTTGAAGATTTATTGCATTGATTCTGTCAATGGTGTCAAATAGCGAGGGGGTTTACGTTCTTTGTTTCACCCTTGATTATTATTTTGATCATAATTGGTTGGTGGGGGTTGTGCTTAATAATTATGGGATTGTTGCGCAACCCCATCCTTAGGCGCAACCAATACCTCTTGATTAACTAGAGCAAGGTGTTTGCCATTTTTGTCATTTTTGTTCCACTGCTTCTTGGTTCGAAGTTTGATGGTTCCCTCATCTACTTTTATGTCCTCGATGAGTTTAGCCTATGCCAAGGCTTCCTCAAATGATGGGTATTTTTGAAGCTGTAGCAAGAGAGAAATGTGTTTGGAATAACTCTTGGTGAACATCCGGACGATCTCTTCTGTGGGGACGAAAATGATAATTTTACCATGACTCTTCTCCATCTATTCCCATAATCCATTACTCGCTCATCGTCATAATGTCTCAAATTGGCCAGGTCTGAAAGGTTCACTTTCCTCTTTGCACAAAAAGAGAAACATTTCAGGAAAGCATTCACTAGTTGTTCAAAATTGGATATGCTATGCTTGGACATCTGGTTGAACCATTGGGTGACGGTGCCCAAAAATGTCATGAATATCCTTAGCATGAGAGCATCGTTATCTTCAAGATGAAAACATGCATTGATGAAATTAGTAACATGCTCTTGTGCATCCTCTTCACCCTTAAACTTATCCAACCTAGGCATCTCAAAATTCTTAGGGTATGCGGGGCTAGGGACAGATGGACATAATGGCTGGTTGTGTATTTTGCTCAATGTTGGTTGACTACCAGTCATCTCTTGTTTTTCAAAGGACTTCATATTTTCAACAAGTGCCTAGAATGCCTTTGAGGTGAGGATTTCCTCCTCTTGTAGCCCCTCGTGGTGGTGGTGGAGGTAACCCTCTATCCATTTTATTTTCTCTATTTTCTTCCCTTCTATGAGGGGATTCAGGATGTGCCTGATCCTAATTTATCATATCTACCCTCTCTCCTCCAGTTGGATTTTGTTCATGATTTGGAGGATGATTCAGTTACGGGTTTCCTTCTTGTCTAGTGCGCTCCTCTCTTGGTGATTCAGTGCATTTATCTCTTTGATGATAATTTCTATTTGATTTTTGGTTGCTACAAACTAGCTGCTCAGCTTGCTCTCTTAAACGTTGCTCATGTTAGCGCAACAACTTTCCTCTTTGTTTATCATGTTCGAGAGCTTTTACAAGCTCTCACTCTTTGCGCAAGGCATTTTATAATCAATGCATGTAGTTAACTTGCACGGTCATAGAAGACTCATGCTTATCTGATCTTGTTCTAGTAGTTTTGACTCGTAGATTCCTCGAAGAGGTTTCAACTATTTCTTTGCTCTTGCTAGCTAATGTGACTTGTTCAATATATTGTTGAGTGTCTCTATGATCAGACTCTATATGTTTACTATGGGGTCACCCTGAGGCACCCTTAGTTTGAGAAGTGGGCTTAGAAGTCATGGTTCGTGAACTTCCAGATGTAGAATTCTTCGTGGCTACGATTTTGGGAGGTGGTCTCAAATAAATCCGATCCACCTATCTAACTGTCTTTTTTTCCATGGTTGATCCTGTGGGGTGCCATTTACCCCAATGAGGTCATAGTCTAATGGAATACTTCCTCTTATTTTAAGGATATATTTTGTTTGATGTCTATTACTGGATGTATCTCTAGTTTCATACCCCTTAGTGGGTTGATCTGTTCTAAGTGTCTGATGTGAATGTTGGGATGTTGCGACTCTTATGTGTATTTTTGGTGATGAGGGTTCCATGGCCCTCTCTACCCTCCATGAGTATGGGGATGGGGAAACATCATCATCCATGTGTGAAGAACAGGGTCTAGAACCCTCTTTATGTCCATGTGAGGAGGAAGCTCTTGAAGCTTCCTCATGTCTCTAAGAAGTTTCTGTGTGTTTAGAGGAAGGTCTTGAGTCTTCCTCATGTCTCCTTGATGATGATGGTCGTGAGGCCTCTTTGTGTTTATGTGATGTAGTTTCATGTTGTGGTTCCCTATTTGGGGTTTCTCAAGGAGATCCCCCAAGGGTTGAGTTATCACCCCTTAGACTCGTAGAACTGCGTCTCACTGTCTTACGAGTAGGTCTTTCAATGTTACTACGACTTTGCCTAAGGGTATGTGTTGCTTCAAATTCTCCCTCAGTATCAGACCGAGGATTTTTACTTCTTATTTTGACCATTATTTTTGGGAGTTTAGCTTTTGTGTTGCACTTAAATATGACCAAACAATATCAATAAAATGTTTATCTTGATTATCAATTTAAGTGTGCCCTAAATTATTTGTTGTATTTTGATGTTTTGTTGTTTCTTGTTTCTTGTTTTTGCTTTGGATTTAGAATGAGGAGACTCATCCATAGTGATAATCAAGAACACTCATGCCAAACATGATTTCTCAAAAGAGACTAGGGTACACCACTTAAATCCCATTGGGGGGTTCGCCTAGCTCTTCCACTATGAACCAATGATTGTTCCAATAGTGGGAGACAGTTTGAACACAAGTAACTTAGTGTCACTATAAGTAAGTTCCTCAATCTATTTCTAGGAAGCTCTAGGGGGTAAACCAATGGAAGGAGATGAATGCCAACATCACTGGACTGAATTGAGGGTTGGTGATGAAGTGCAACTCCCCAACGTTTAAAATATGTGTGTGTGTGTGTGTGTGTGGGGTTCATTTTAAGCTTGCAGGAATAAGAATGCATCATACAATAACAATGAATATTTCCTATATGCCTAATACAAAATACGTTTCAATTTCAGAAATGTGCATAGCTACTATGAGATTAATGAATGCACTCTATTAGGTGCAAGTATGGCCTTTAGAAAGGCCTCAAATCAAGCAAACAACACACAATGTCTAGCACATTGGATTCTAGGGTAAACTTTACAGACAGAAGCTACTGTTCCTAGCAACGCCTAGTGAAAAATCTAAAAGGAAACCTAAGATGTACAAGATGCAAGTTCCTTTTCTTTCATTCTTTCAATTTTCCAAATTGAAATATGCCTTAATTATCACTATTTTTAAGAAAACAAAAACAGATAGAAAACCATAAAGTGTCATAAAATTTGTACCAACCTTTAATCCAACTCAAAGAATTAATGTTTTGACCTCTGCTACACTCCATTTTTGGCCGCTTTCGACCAGAGCGACTGAATTCTAGTTGTTGTAGAACAGAGCGGCTGACTCCTGGCCGTTATAGACTAGAGCGATTGACTACTGGCCGTTGTAGATCATAGTGGCTAAACCTGCATATAAAACCCAAGTCAGTAAAGTGCTAGAAAATAAAAATAAACTAAAGAACTGGGCAGGAGTCCCATCATGATCTCCATCTGTAGCGACCCCAGGGAAGTGGCGTGTCATCCACCAACTACTCTATTTGTGATTCGATTGAATCCTTTAATGTTTAGACATGCAATAAATGAAAGTCACAGAGCAGATATAACCAAAATGCAAAGAAATAAATGAATGAATGATTTTTGTATTGATATTATCAATATCCAGTTACATATGAATCCCTCTAAGGGATACCCTTCGTTTGATACATGATTTTACACACAAAGAAGGCAACAGGTGTATAAAATATCCCCTCGTATATGGGGCATGCTTTATCAAGCTTCCAGGTGATGCACACGAAAATGTATGAGGTCTTACAGATGCCTCCTTATCTAGGTCTGATTGTTAGCGGTATCCTCTTGCTTTCGTATGTTGCATATTTGCTCGGGGAACCTGTAGCCCTGAAATCAATGAAACAACAACACACACTTAAATGTCTAAGATTGCCTCCCCAGATGAGGCTGTTAGAAACGAATAAGCTCAATGGAAACAAATGCAATGAAACTAGTACTATGAATGCGAATAACTAAAATAAAGCCTATGCTAATGAAATGAACGAGAAAACAGAATAAAATAAAATAACACCTAAAACCCTAGACTAGGTTGTGGGCCACTGTCTAGGATAGCGATCGCTAAGGTGAAATCTCCCTCTATCGATCCAATGACTATGGATTCAAGTATGATAATAACGTTAAAATGATTACCTTATGTGTTCATATTTGCCCTCCAATCCTACAAGGCTCCACTATAGGAATCGATCTCCAAGGGAAGCTCTCCAAGTCTCTAGAAGCTCTCCTCAATGATCCAATTTGTTCAAAGTTCTGATGTATGATATTCTCTCTCTCTGATTGATACAAGGAGGTCTAAGAAGGTCCCCTAATTGATCAAAGAAGGTCTAGGAAGGTCCCCTAGTGCTTTTAGGTTTACTCCTTATAAATTTTTGGAAGCCCTAGGTCAATTTTCAAACCCTAGGACTGAATCTCTCATGCGTACTAGGTGTTAGCATGAGAAGCTCTTTGTTTTTTTTATGTTTAACTGAAGTCTAAATCTGGACTGAAGTCTTCCATGTAGACTGGTTGTGAGGAGGAATGCAAATTTATCCCCGCTCGTCCTTACTGCATGCAGACTGCCACTTTCGCCCAAGATTAGGCTAGATGGGTGGCAAAATGCATTTAAAGCTTAGTCGCTATCGTCTGCAGCAGCTAAGGTTTGGCTGCTCTGAGCTATAGTGGCTAGATTCTGGTTGCTCTGGTCTATAGTGACCAGGCTAGGATGGGCTGAAAATGCCCCATATGAGTGGTGATGACCACTTTTGACACTTGGGAGATCCCAAGGTTTAGTCACATGACCTATGAGTGTGCCTATGTGAGTAGTCTCCTTGAACATGACATGTTTTAGGTGTCTACATTATCTATCTATAATAAAACTTTATTATATTTAATATTTAGATTTCTTAGTTCTATTTATATATATTTTTGATATAATCTCATATTTTTAACTACGTGTGTGGTTTTACATTATATTTATAATTTTTTGTATGATATAAAGTATTAATAAAGTATAACGAAGATCACTTTTTTGTACTTAAGTTTTTATAAGAATTAAAAAATATATTAATTTAAATATACTAATATAATTTATCATAAACTCTATTCATATTAAAATTTAAAAAATAATAATAAAATAATATTAGTTAATTATATTTTTAATTTTTTTTAAAATATATATAATTGTAAAACTATTATAATAGGAGTCGGATAAGGAACCCTGGAGTAGTTGCTAGCTTGATTGGTTTAGGGGTGGGAAAATCTTGTCTGCTACATTAACATCGCCCTGTATAACGGAGATCACTTTTTTGTATTTAAGTTTTTTTATAAGAATTTAAAAATATATTAATTTAAATATACTAATATAATTTATCATAAATTTTATTCATATTAAAATTTAAAAAATAATAATAAAATGATATTAGTTAATTATATTTTTAATTTTTTTAAAATATATATATAATTGTAACAAACTATTATAATAGGAGTCAGATAAGCAACCCTGGAGTAGTTGCTAGCTTGATAGGTTTAGGGGTGGGAAAATCTTGTCTACTGCATTAACATCGCCCTAAGGTGGTGTTAGTTCACCCTTTTTAATGGTTGTCGCTCATACAATCGGCTTAGTTTATTTTGAGTCTGCTGGAGAGCTCAATGGCACCAGGGAAGCGTCCATGCAAGTTCGTTCCGAAAGTGTATCACGAGGTAAAGGCCATGTCCCTGAAGTTGTTATTCCTTTGCATGAATTTCATACGGCTTGTGAATGGTTTGAAAGTCATACCTTGGTGGGTTATTTTCTGGGTCGTATCCCATATGATACCCTTATTCGTTCCTGGGTCCAACAAGTCTGGGGCCCATATGGAGTCAAAGTGGAGAATGTACAAAACCTTACCAAAGGGTATTTCCTTTTTCGCTTTTTAGACCCAGCTCAAGCACAGAAGGTTCTGTCTAGGGGACCATGGACTGTCCGTAATTCTTTGTTGATTTTGCAACCCTACTCTAGGGATTTCCAAGTCAGTGACCAAGCTGCACTGGAAGTCTCGGTGTGGGTTGAATTCCCCGGTCTTCCTATTCCCCTTTGGGGTTTTTTGCAGACTTTAGCTACCCCCTTAGGTAAGTTTGTTTGTCTTGAGCCAAAAATTTCTTCTCCGCTCGACCCACTAGAAGGGTCTGTATCAAAGTTGACCTTACCAAGGATTTGTAGGAGTTTATTGATATCAATATCGAGGACCAATCCTTTAGGCAAAGAGTTACCTATATCAATTTGCCCAATACCTGTTATCGGTGTCAATATGTAGCTCACAAAATTTGGGAGTGCCCTCTGATGGAGTGGAAATATAAGGCAAATCCCTCGCCCACTCTCGCGGCTCCCGCTAATGGCTCACGGGGAAACACTGAAGAATGGACTACTGTCTCTAGCAAGAAAACCCATGGCGCTAAGCAGCAGGAAGCTTCGACTTCCGCTACGCAACCTGCCCCTACTCCTCGGGACATGCAAGCTTCTACTGAAGTTGTTCAGACTCCTGTTGATACGGCCCCTCCGGTTGTTGGCATGCAACCCCTAGTTTTTGGTGTCTCAATCTCTTTGGTCGGGCCCTTATTTTGCCTCAATGGTGGCGGCTCCAGATAATTCTTCGGTGGAGGAGGGTCGGGCCTTTAAGGTCCGTCGCTCTCGCAGCCCTGTTCGAAATGACAAACATCGATAGCTAAATAGTGATGCTTTCCACATGGCCTCCAACTCTTTTGGCTCGCTTAAAGGTTTGGGTGATGCAGAGGATGTCATGGAGATCATGCATCCTGACAAATCCCAATGATTTTCTTCTCGTGGAATGTCCGAGGACTGACGGACCCGATCAAAAAATATTTGGTCCAAAATGAGATGTCAAATGTTTCTCGAGTGCATGGAAGCCTCGATTTTTTATGTCTGCAAGAAGTTAAGATTTTTTATTTCAATCTACGGTGTGCATGTGACTTTTTGTGGCCATGAAGTGCCTCTTTTTCCATGAAGCATTCCCCAGGAAAAGGGGGAGTCATCACTATCCTTGCGCCTCGATTATAGAAGAATGTTGTGACCTAGGGTGTTGACCCATCCAATCAAGTTGTCTGGATTTTGCTCGAGATCTGCAAAAAATCGTTTGGGGTGGTTAACGTGTATGCCTCGAACATCGCTTCTGATCGATGTGAGTTGTGGAGATGGCTTACCATGAATCTACCATTTGCCACTTGGGTGCTCTATGGAGATTTTAATATGGTGGAGAAAGCTTCTGACAAGGTCAGTCATGCCCCGATGCGATGGTGCTTAGGTGAAAGGGAAGCTTGGTTTTTTATGAAAAACAAGCTTCGCCTTTATGACCCTAATTCTCGCTTCTCGCCTTTTGACTTCCCTCAGGCTCTTTGGTACACCTGGTCCAATTTCTAGGTTGCTTCTACCAGGGTTTTGGAAATATTGGATAGAGCCATGATTTTTGAGTGTGACAACTTTCAGTTCTCCCATATTTTGCCTTCTTCGTCGTATGTGCTGACTTTGCCTGGTACTACATTGTCTGATCATTCACCTATTTTATTCTCGGTGGCAATGTTAAACTTTCAACCCAGAGTGCATTCTTCATAGTTTTACCTGAATGTTTCTTTTTTGCATAGCTTTAGCATGAAAGCTCATATATGTCGCATTTGGAATTTGATTCCTAGACCTGATGGTCTTTCTGGAAGGATTGAGTGGTGGAATGTTGCCATTCAACGAACCACTAAGGTGTTGCGGACTCTGGGTGTTGAAGTTGCAAAACGGCGAAAATAGGCTAAGTCTACCTTGTAGAGTGAGCTATCCAAAGCCTGTCTCAGGCTTGAAGCCTCTCCTTTCAGCTCTCTTGCTCAATCCCAAGTTTCTTCCATTCGACATGAGCTAAAAAAAATTGATTTGTATGAAGCCAAGGGTGCTCAATTACGTGCTCGAATGCATTGGCTCAAAGTGGGGGACAGAGTGACCAAAGATTTTTTTCAATGCCTCAGACCTCCTGCCCAGTATTCCCAGTTTCAAGCCATTCAAGTTGATGGGCAGAGATTCACAGACCTTCCGAACATTGTCAAAGCCTTTGTTTCACATTATCAAGGTGTTTTTGCTTCTCAACCCCTTGATGATGCTAGAAGGCAAGCTCTTGCTGATTGTACCATTGTTGTCCCCAACAAGCTTTCTCCTGAGCAAATGCTATTCTGTGACACTCCTCTTTCTCTGGAAGATCTAAAAAATGCCTTGTCACTCATGGCCAATGATAAGGCACCTGGTCTTGATGGCTTCCCATGTGAATTCTACAAAGAATTCTAGGATATGCTTGGTTTTGATCTCCACAAAGTGTATCTTGAAGCCCTGCAATGTGGTTCACTGGGTTCCATTATTAACAAAGGTAATGTTAAATTTATTCCTAAGTCTGGAGACCCTGAGCTCATCACTAATTGGAGGTCGATCACCCTACTTAATGTGAGCTATAATATTATTGCCAAAGCCCTTGCGCTTAAGCTTAAATCTCTCCTACCTTTGATTGTCAGACCTGAACAAACTGGCTTTGTTCAGGGAAGATACATTCTTGATAATGTTCTTGTTGTTTGGGAAGGTATGGAGTGGGCAAGAAATTTTGAACAAGATGCTTTATTCATTAAGATTGACTTTGAGAAAGCCTATGATAATATGGAGTGGTACTTCATCACTGCCATGCTTCAGGCTCTGGGCTTTGGGCCAGTGTTTGTGAGCACCATTCTTATGTTATTTCAAGATGCTTCAGTTGTTCTTACTTTGAATAATAGTCAATCTCAATCAATTTCTCTTGGTCGCTCTGTAAGACAGGGGTGCCCTCTTGCTCCATCTCTTTTCATTCTTGTTGTAGAGGCTTTTGGCTATTTGTTGGCCCATAAGGTGGATCAAGGATTAATCAGGGGTATTGCTCTCCCCAATTTTGATCGTCAGTTGGTCAATGGTCATTTTGTTGATGATTCTTTCTTAACGCTTCGAGAAGATGAGCAATCCCTTTCCTCGACTATTAGTTGCTTAGAGGTGTTCTGTTTAGCCTCTGGTTCTTCTATTCAATGGAAAAAACCTCCTGTTTTTGGCAATCTCAATCCCAGCTGCCATGTTGGCTGCATCATTTCCAATGGACTTGGATTCAGCCGGGTGAGGTGTTTAAATTTCTTGGAATTCCTTTTGCGTTTCATGGTTCCTCTGCTCAATTGTGGCAGTATGTTATTGATAAAGTGGACAAGAAGCTTTCTTACTGGACTAGTAAGAAACTTTCTCTGGCAGGAAAATTTCAGATTTGTTCTAAGGTTTTAGCCACTACCCATGTCTATTATTCGTCTTGTTGGGTTCCATCCAAATCTTGTTATAAAAAGTTGGATAAGCTTATGAGAGATTTCTTGTGGGCCAAAGACTCTGTCAAACGAGGTTTTCATCGGGTAGCCTGGGAAATTTGTTGTTTGCCCAAGGACTGTGGAGGCATGGGTTTGTTTGATTGTCACCGACAAGGTTTTGCCCTTTGTGCTAAATGGATCACCCGATCTTTAATTGGGGATGAATCTTGGAAAGTGTTGGTCAGGCATTGCATTTCTTCTGGTTTGCTTCAGGGGAAGAAAATTTGGAAAGGGGTGGGATTGCAATCCATTCTTACTGCCCTTGTCCCTGTTAAAGTTAAAGGTTCTTTTGTCATTCAGAGTATTTGGAAAGCCTGGGAGGCCTTCAAACCCTGGCTTAGTTGGAAAGGGAGTTTCTGCAAAGCAGGTGCCTCTTTGCCTTCCATGAATATTTGGTGGTCTCCTGTTATCACTTGGCAGGGCTCTCCCCTGGCTCTAGTGCAGTGGGTCAGAGCGCAGAGGTTCTATAAGCGTGGTATTGCTTCCATTTTTTATTTCTTCTCCCGACATACCAGGAGTTGGATACCCTGGGAAAGTTTTCATCAAATTCACAATTTAAATCCTGGTGATAGAGATACTTATGAGGTGGTTATTGATAGTATTCCATTTTCTATTTGGAGCAAACTGCATAAGCATTTTCAAAAACCCTGGTGGTCAGATTGGTGTTGGCCTGGGGAGCTTCCTGTTTTGCAATATAAAGCTCATCTTGGTTACAAATGGCTCACCCCGCAAGTTCCAATGGTTGATAAGCTCACTCTGAGATGGGACTTAGTCTCTCTTCCCTCCCGATGGAATAAGAGGTTTCGGATTGCTTGGGCTACTTATATTGAACCTAAACAGAGTTTTTTGCTTGGAGCCTCTTGCACCAGGGGTTGCCTGTTGGCAATAGGCTCAAGCATCTGGGTGTTCATAATCCCATTTTCTCGGTTTGCGGACAGGCGAAAGATTTACTGCATGTTTTTTGGTTTTGTGATCGGGCTCAGTCGGCCTGGGAGTGGCTTCTTGAAATTTTTAGACCTTTTATGTAGGAGGATTTTACCTGGGTGCATGCTATTTTGGGTGACCCTATTGCTTTTTCCTTCAAATTGGGTGTTGTTTGGAATATTTTTAGAATTGGTACCCTGTTTTATCTATGGAAGTCCCGGAATAGAGCTGTTTTTTCTCAGCAAGATGTCGGGCGTGTCTTCTCTGTTGTTGATAAATATGATATATTCTTTGATTGTTGGTTACAGATTCAAGTACAAGTTGAAAAAGTACATGTGGAGCTGTAGTACTTACGTACCCTCATGGATCATTGGGGGAATGCGCCCTGCGCTATGAGTCGTGTGCCTCTTCCTTCCCCTTCCAGGGGAGGTTCCAGGTCTCGATTGTCGACTCACCGGGGACCCATCGCTAGTCGTAACCCTCTACTACCAGACACTGGTCCCAACCCCTCGCAACGCAAATGTGGAGAATCTGGAGTTGGAGGCCCATCTCGCCCGACCTCTGGTTGGG
This sequence comes from Wollemia nobilis, assembly GCA_028583015.1. Taxonomy (NCBI): domain Eukaryota; kingdom Viridiplantae; phylum Streptophyta; class Pinopsida; order Araucariales; family Araucariaceae; genus Wollemia; species Wollemia nobilis. Next base: position 2,926,603 of record JAQPPZ010017096.1, read on the forward strand.
ATGTTCGACCTCTTGAGCAAGATGATGCCCCTGGTTGGGGTGAAATTGTACCAAATGCACAGACCCGTACTGTTAGTGGTACTACTACTGATGGTTGGGGGCTCCGACTTCTTCAACCGTTGGATGGACTTATGACCATATGGAGGAAAACTTCAGGCCTTCCACCTGGCAGTGATTTCTCGACTCCTTTCTTTCTGAATGCATATTTGACACTATTTTGGCGGTTGTTATCTGGCTTTTTGTGGACTGTTTCTGACACTCTTGTGTACTCCTAACCACGGTGGTTAGTGTGTTAGTTTACGGGGTGTGCTAATCCCACCCACCCTTTTTTGTATGATTAGACATTATTTTATTAATATAATGGCCTTTTCATCTAAAAAAACTATTATAATATTTATATAATACAAATAAAACATATTTTAATTTTACCTAAACAATATTTATAAAATATTTATCCTTGTAAAATGTACTTAATTTAAAATCTTCTTATATCGTTAAGAATGTTGATAACCACCTAAAAATATTCCTACAGTTTTGATTCTCTAAAAAAATCTATTACAATCCCATACAACAAATGTAGCATCATTTAATTTAATGTTATTGTACTGTAGAATTCATAGTCAAAGTTATTAAATATAATATCAATTAATAAAAAAAATTTAAATATTTGTGTACACTCAAGTTTACAAGATAAGAAACTACCATTTACCAAACCCCCTAAGGTTCTTATCTTAAAAATAAAAAGGTCCAATCTATCACTAGGACAGTAACGATAGGATATTTTTCTCTTCTCGGTCCTTTTTTAATATTATTTAATTATTTTAAAATGGTTTTGTAGATTTATAACCTCACGTAATGAATGACGTGCCAAGCCAAACAAAAACAGTTAATTGTGGTACGAACAAAGTTTGAACCTTATCGTGTGTCCAGATCATACCAAGAAAATATATTTTAATGTTATCAACTTCACCTATCTATCTCACATGCAGCCATGGCATTTGGCAAGGAGAAGTTTCAAGGGAAACAGCATCAGCGAGTACACTACAGTATCACATTTGACCTTTTTGTAGCTGCCTTTGTCTGTAAGTGGCCACAAATCCCCATAATATATACCCATCCAAAGCTGGAGGTTCAACTGCCTGGTTTTGTCTTCGTCTATGGTAGGGGCCCTTTTCAGGACTGAATTTCAGAAAAAAAAAAATATCAATGCTGATATTTTGTTCGACAAACAAAAACAAAGCAGGGTTGGCGTAAGATAAAATTTAAGAGGTAAAAACAAAGCAGGGTTGGCGTAAGATAAAATTTAAGATCTAAAAAGATAGATAATATAAAAATCAGACTTTCATTCTTTGGTGGTGTGAATCCAGATTGACTTGTTCAACGTACCCATCATTGGAATCCCACTCATACAGTCAATAACTGTGGTAAATAATGGTGAGAAAGGAAAAGGTTAATGTACCGTAAGTGCTAGAACAACTATATCATGCGTATTGGTCCAACTGGCAGTCTTAAACTCTTAATTAAAAATATAAGGATATTAGACCTTCTACACGGAAACTTGGTCGTGGTACATCACTTTCTAGCCCTTGGGCTCTCAATATGCACTTGCTCGGAGAACAATTTTGTTCGAGTGTCTGATCTCTTTTTTGTGGCCATCTGCATTGAAGACACAAGAAGTACAAACTTGGGTGGATCCAGCCACAAGTCTGTTGATCTATTTTGACAGTCTAGGCTTGCTCTTTCAGTGACAGAGAAGGAAGTATACCATGTCCTTGAATATGCATATTCCTCTAGGGCAGACCTGTGGATTAAAGGTGACCATTCTAGCATTGCTCTTCATAAAAGTCCTATCAGCCCCTCTAGTTGATATGGTCAATAGTCTTCCAGGACAGCCAGCTGTTCCCTTCAAGCAATATGCGGGATATGTCACAGTAGACGAGAAAAGTGACAGAGCCCTCTTTTATTACTTTGTTGAAGCTGAAACAGAACCGGATTTGAAGCCTTTGGTTCTCTGGCTCAATGGAGGTTAGTGAATGGATGTATAAACTCCTAAGTTTGCCTGCTGTGTGAGATAAAAAAAAAGAAAAAAAAAGAGAACAAGTTGTCTTGTCCATCCAAATAAGGATCAAATTTGATTGATAGAGTCTTTAACACCATAGGGCGGAGGACTGCTCATAACATATTAGTCTCTAACAACAGGCTGTACATTACAAAAAGTGAAAGTGGTAGAGGAAAAGCCTCTATTGAGATGAAAAAGAAAATTGTTCTTGCTTTTAGTTTAAGGGGAATAGATATGGCCTTCACTGAACCCTGAAAGGCACTAAAGTTTTCTGTTTGGATCCCAATCCTATCTTGTCCATGTATTTCTTCAGTTGTTTGTTTGTTTGTTTTGAAAGATTTTTATCTGCTTCTCATCACCGTTCATTAGTCAGCATTTGCTTATAATCTTTGGATCGCAGGGCCTGGTTGTTCATCATTCGGTGTTGGGGCACTTTCTGAGAATGGTCCATTTCAACCAAAGGGAGACAGATTGATTACAAATAGTTACAGCTGGAACAAAGGTGTGAAGGGGTTACTGATGAAGAATTCTAACAATATACTTAGATTGAATTCGCAATAAATTTCAGCATTTTATCTGATACTGTATATACAAGCACGTTCATAATTTTTTAGTTCTCACTAAAACCCTGTGGTATGCACTATGCAGAAGCAAACGTTCTGTACCTGGAGAGTCCTGCAGGAGTTGGTTTTTCTTATTCTAGTGATCCATTATACTATACGGATGTGAATGACACTAAAACAGGTATCACATATACCTTTTGCATTCTCTATCACTGCCCAGATACAGTAAAAATATGATGACCTTTCTACCATACGTCTACACCTCATGATATTCCATGTTTCGATTGATTTGCAGCTACCGACAACCTGCTATTTCTTCTTGGCTGGTTTGAAAAGTTTCCCGAGTATAAGAGTAGAGAGCTTTATTTGACAGGAGAAAGCTATGCAGGTGAGGTGAAGATTATAATTCCATGCCTGGTAAGCCAGGAAGTACAACAGAATTAGACTATATGTTCTGCACTATACTAAGTTCCTCTCTCCTTTTTTGCTTTTACCTTTTTTTGGAACTAGGGCACTACATTCCTCAGTTGGCAGATCTTATTGTCCAGTTCAACAGAAAAGAGAAGATCTTCAATCTGAAGGGTATAGCTGTAAGTATAAATCTAGATTCCTAAAATTTGTTACACAGAAAGGTTTAGTTGGGGCCAACCAAATTGCGACAAAAGTTTACTAGTTTTCTTCCTTTCCAAGAGGGTATCCGCGTTTTTGTTTATATCTTGTGGATTTCAGAGAAAACGTCTACACTAAGAATTACCTAAAACTAAGACTTATTCTTATTGGTATGTGACAACAGATTACCTAAAACTAAGACCCCTTTTCTAAATCCATGAAAAGTAGTTTGGTATCCATTGACTTGTAGGTATATGTGTACACCTAAAAGTAGTTTGGCATCCATTGACTTTGTAGAAAAGAGCAATTAGACATTAATCACTTAATTGAAGAATTTTAATTTCAATTTTCTTTTGCCGAAGTCCGGGAGGGAGCGAAGTGCGAACTGCGAAGGGCGAAGTAGGGAGGGCCCGAATTTGGACTACGCAGCCGAAGTCGAGGTGCGCTTCCAACTATTGCGAAGTCGGGTTGCGCACGGACCGAAGTGCGAATTCGAGAAGTGCGAAGTCCGAAGTGCGAAGTCGGGAAGTGCGAAGTCCGAAGTGCGAAGTCGGGAAGACAACTCCAGACTTAGCCAAAAATTTTGGTCAAAGGTGCGAAGTCAGGTTGCGCTGGTCAAAGGCAGTGAAGTCCGACTTCGCAGCGAAGTTGGGAAGACAGCTCCAGACTTAGCCAAATTTTGGCCTTGCAAATTTTTCTTGTCCGGAGGCTTGCGCGGCTGCGATGTTGGTTTGCCTGGCTTGGCAAGAACCGTACGGGAAGAGAGAAACACCGGATCTGAATGCAATGTTTTAGATCTGAGCTCTAACTTATAGAACCCGAACGAAATCGCTCTGAGGCGATTTGTACAGAGAATAACAGACTCTAGCACATAGAGATAACTGCAAACCCTACAGATGCCTTAAACAACAACAAACTTTATTCATATAAAACTAGGGTTACAAAAGTCCTCAACTGAGGAAAAACTAACATCTGCAGACTAAAGCTGCAGGATAAACTGAGACGGAAAACAAATGTCGAGTCTACTACTCGGACATTAAACAGGTGAGCCACATTGGTCACTGAAATTATCTCGTCTCCTACTCTGTTGTTTCTCCAACTTTCCTCCCGCTCTCTTTCCACGCTTCTTCAACTCTCATGTCTGAAAACCCGAACTGCCTTATATAGCCACGGGGAGAGGAAGATAGGGTTTGTCCTCTGACAGGTTCTGATAGGCCCTCAACTAGGGTTTCTGACCAATCGTCGAACTGGCATTAACTTCTGCGACGATCGAATCTGTCAGATGTCACATCTGTCAAAGGGTAGGTGCTGCATCATGTCAAACTTTTTTGCCGGGATCCCCAACTGCGCGAGCGCAATCCGGCTTCGCCCAAGTTCGAAGCGCAGTCTGGCGGAGGCGTGAAATCTGGATTAATATTTCTAACACCCTCCTTTAAACTTGATTTCATGAGCGCTTTGACTCCAAGCTACTCTCGCAATCTACTGAAGTCTTCCTCCTTCAAAGGCTTCGTGAAGATATCTGCCAACTGCTCTTTGGATCTGCAAAACTGCAGTTGAATTTCTCCGGACTTCACCAACTCTCTGATGAAGTGATAACGAATATCGATGTGCTTCGTCCGGCCATGGAACACGGGATCCTTTGATAGTGTGATGGCCGAATTGTTATCACAAAAAAATGTTGTTGCGCCTTCCGGAGGATAGTGCAGTTCACTCAGAACTCTTCGTAGCCAAACTGCCTGGCATGTGGCTGTCGTGGCGATGACATATTCTACTTCGGTTGTGGACAACGCAATGATGGGTTGCTTCTTGGATGCCCATGAGACTACCCCTGATCCGATATGGAAAGCATACCCGAAGGTGCTCTTCCGATCATCGATGCTGCCAGCCTAGTCATTGTCTGTGAAGTCGACCAGTTCCAACTGGTCTTGTCTGGTGTAAAATAGGTCATTGTTTTGTGTCTCGTTGACATAGCGCAAGATCCTCTTGCCTGCTTGCCATTGCGTGTCCTTCAGAGTCTCCATGAAACGGCTGATCAGACTGACTCCGAACATCAGATCTGGCCCAGTTGCAGTCAAATACATTAGACTGCCAACTAGCCTCTTGAATAGGGTTGGATCTACATTCCTCTCTGAATCCAACTTGCTCAACTTCAAACCTGTGGCTATAGGTGTGATGGCAAGTTTATTGTCCTCCATCTTGAACCGCTTCACGACATCCTTTGCATACTTGCCTTGAGAAATGAAGATGCCATCTGTCGATTGGTCAACTTCAATACCGAAAAAATACTTCATCAGCCCTAAGTCCGTCATCTCGAACTCCTTCATGGATGTTCTGAACTGGTCGAACATGACATTGTTGTTGCCAGTATAAATCAAATCGTCCACATACAGGCAGACGATAATGAGCTCACCTGCTTCATTTATCTTCATGTACAGGGTGTGCTCATATGGGCATTTGACAAAACCATTTTTTTGAAAATAACTGTCAATCCGGTTGTACCAAGCCCGGGGCGCCTGCTTCAAACCGTACAGGGCCTTTTTCAGCTTCAGGACTTTGCCCTCTTGGCCTTCAATTTCGTAACCTGGTGGCTAGTCTATGTAGACCTCTTCCTCTAACACTCTGTTGAGGAAGGCTAACTTGACATCCATCTGGTACATATTCCAACCCTGTTGGGTTGCTAATGCCATGATCATCCTAACTGTGTCAAGTCGGGCTACAGGCGCATAAACCTCATGGTAATCGATGCCTGACTTCTGCTTGTAACCCTTTGCCACCAGTTTGGCCTTATGCTTGTCAACGTCTCCTTTGGCGTTGAACTTTGTCTTATACACCCACTTGACCCCAATGGTCTTCTTCCTTGCTGGAAGATCTGTCAGTTGCCATGTATCATTCTTTTCAATGGCTTTAATCTCCTCATCCATCACCTGCACCCACTTTTGATTCTGACTTGCGTCTTCGAACTCTACTGGATCAACTTCAGTAAAGAATGCAAAGTCAAAGTTTTCTTCATCTACATGGGTTTGGGTTGCCTCATAGATTTCTTGCAATCTCCTTGTCTTCGCTAGCGTCACCAGGTTCTGGATTCTACTTGCACATGGAGGCGATCGAGATGGACTGGCTGTGCTACTACTAGCACCGCTGCTGCTGCTGGAAGTTGTAGGTGGCTGCACACTTCCTTATTCCAAGTCAACAGACTGTACTACTGTTGGCTCTGACTGGTCAATCTCTAACTTCCAGTTCCAGGCTTCATCTTCAAGAAATTTCACATCACGGTTGATGATGAGCTTCTTCGTCACAGGGTTGTATAACCTATATGCCTTCGCCTACTCACTGTACCCTATGAAAATGCACTTCTCAGCTCTATCATCCAACTTCTACCGCTTCTCTTCTGGAACATGTGCATATGCAATGCACCCGAACACACGCAAGTAAGCCACACTTGGCTTCACTCGCTCCAGGCCTCCTGAGGGATTTTGTCCTTCACGCTTTTGGTGGGACATCTGTTCAGCAGTAGACTACACAAGTTACAACCTCTACCCAAAATTCGTGTGGTAATCCCTTTGCCTTCATCATGCTTCGTGCCATCTCCATGATGGTCCGATTCTTCCTCTCAGCTACGCCGTTCTGCTATGGCGTGTACCTGTAAGTGAACTGCCTTCGAATTTCGTGCTGCTTGTAGTAGTTATGGAATTCGTTGGAGATGTATTCACCTCCACCATCTGTCCTGAGAGTCTTGATCTGATATCCGCTTTGTTTCTCCACCAAAGCCTTGAACTCCTTGAATCTGGCAAATGCTTCTGACTTCAATTTGATGGCATAGATCCAAGTCTTCCGGCTGAAGTCATCTATGAACATTAAGAAGTATTTGTTGCCGACAAACGTGCTAGTCTGCATCGGACCGCAAATGTCTGAGTGCACCAGCTCTAATGGCTGTGATGCTCTCCAAGACTGACCGAAAGGGAATGAATCCCTATGTTGTTTGCCAACTAAGCAGCCCTCACAAACTTGATTTTTTTGCTCTATCAGGGGTAAACCCTTCACAATTTGCTTCTTGTGCAGTTGATTCAGGCCACTAAAATTTAGGTGACTAATGAGGGTCGTTGATCATTCATCATTTAATCCTTATGTGTGTCAATCCAGGGCAGTGTCCAGAGGTTGTATATGATAGGAGGTGTTACAGTTGCAGGGAACATGTTTTATTGGTGGATCCGTTAGCATTTGGGGGTTTTGTTGTGATCTTTAACTCCTAAGAATTGAAATGAACTCCTATTTACTTTTGCAGAAACAAAATTGCAGAAAATGAAATTACAGAATCTGAAAATGACAGAAAATGAAATGTTGCTAAATTGAAATGACAGAAAATTAAAATGCAGAATTTAAAACACACACACTCTTGCATGAAAGTAAATCAACTGGAGAATATCAAAATAGAATTTTAACTACTGCAAAGCTGAATCAACAAAAACTACCAAATTGCAAAATGACGAGATATCTGAAAATTGTTGTGTAATGCAAAATTGAATCAACAATTACTGTAAAACTGTAAAATGACAAAATATCTGGGAATTGCTGTAAATATAGAAAATGTTGTCCACTATTGAAAAATGTATTGAAAACTACTAAAGAAATGAAAACTGGCAGAATTCTGCTAACCTGCTGCAGTAAGAATTCAGCAAGAAATTCCGTCGTAAATTGCCTTCCTCCGGCTCGCAAGTGGCCCTTGCTTCCGGAACCGAAGAAGGTGATGAGTTATGCTAAGAGAATCTAGTTGTTACTCATCAACCTCAACATACCAATAGAAAACTGAAGATTGCACCTTTTTATTCAATCTGAAAATGCATTACAGTAATGCAAGAAAAACCTGCAAATTACTGTTCTACTACAGGAAAACTTTACTCATGCTAATTTCGGTATTCTATTGCTTATTTATCTATATGTCTATCTATATGCTCAACCATATGAGAGCTTTATTATTTATAAGATAACACTGATATGCTTGGTTACTGCTTTGTAGGGATTTACAACTAATTACATAACTGTTTCCTAGATTGCAGGAATTTACTTTGTCAAAACTTTATCCATTCATTATTGCTGGGCTACATCTATTGAGGAAATCACGTTAATATGAGTTGGTACAACCTCCTGGTCAATTTCCAATACTTTTCTCCATCGGTTTATTGCTTTTTGACCACCTTCAGTTGTTCCTGCACTATTCCCTATTATTGCGCCGCTTATTCCTGCACTGCTCCGGAACAACAGACAGGTGACCATTTGTTGTTGATCTGTGGTCCAAACGCGTAGGAAGTAACGTGTTGACTTCTCTACTCTCTTGCACACCCTTCTGCATCAGTGGCATGTGCTGGAGTGACTAATTCCAAGCCCTGCTGTATATGTACAGTTGGCTGGAACTATCACAACTACAGCCTATTTTCTTGCACAGTCAGCTACAGTGGATAAATTATTGGCGCCCTTTTCCATTTGAATTAGTTTAACCAAAGGAACACAATATTACCAAGCATTAGATATTCAAACAAGGTCTGAATTGCTATAATACTACTGATTAATTAACTTAAAAACAAGTGAAATTGCAATAAAAACAGTAAAACAAAGTATATGCACTTTGTCATTCCAGAATTTGCAAACATCATTATATAATGCATTTTTCCATAATTAACATAAAAATCATAGTAAAAAAGGTAAGTCAAATAGTCAAAAATGTATCAAAGAGTGTTCATGGATGAGGCAATTCCTGGCCTCATCAGTGACCAAATTTGAGATGCCACAACCAGGTAGCATCTTTCACAACTGCACTCAGAGACATCAATAATTCGTTCTGAATCTACAACGGAAACATTTTATTCTTCGTCATGGACACCGTAGCAATCTGCCCATGCGACTTGTCTTTGATGGTGCAAGCTTCGTCTTTGGAATGGATCGTATGTCCCTTCTGCACGAGCTGTCCAACACTCAGCAGGTTATGCTTCAGGCCAGGCACATAGTAGACATCACAGATCTGCTTTCGTTCGCCGTGCCTAGTGTAGATGAGGATCTTTCCTTTCCCCATTATGGGAACCTTGTTGTTGTTCCCCATCTTCACTTTAGACTGGACTGTTTCATCTAGTTGGGAGAACATCTCCTTGTTCCCCGTCGTGTGGTTGCTGCACCCACTATCTAAATACCAGACATTCTTCTGGCACTCCTTAATGTTGCAAGTCAACAACACATTTCCTCCTGCCGCATTTCCTGTTTCGTCCGTGTAATGGGTCTGCTGTTGGTTCTCCTTGGCCATCCGTTTTCTACACTGTGAGATGTAATGGCCAAAATTCTTGCAGAAATAGCATTGGACCTTTGACATGTCCTTCTGACCAGATCCAGCTTGCTGACTTTTCGAACTGCCTCTTCCACCTTGCTGATGGAAATTATAGTTGGTCTCTCCTTCGCTAGGGTTTGACCGTCCTCCTTGCTTGTTGCCTTTCCCACGCTTGCCTCTGCCTCTTCCTCCGTGAGAACTAGAGGCGCCATGGTGGGAATATTGTCTGCCGCTGTCTCGGAATGAGACCTGAGCCCTGAATGCTTGCTCCAGAGAGGTCTGAGACGAACGACTCAAACTCTGTTCATGTGTCTACAACGAACCCACGAGCTCGTCTGTCGAGAGGGTTGTCAGATCTCTCGACTCTTCGATTGCTATCACAACTGAGTCAAACTTGGCAGGCAGACTTTTGAGAATTTTCTCCATGATTCTCTGGCTCTGCACATTTTCTCCGTTCAACCACATCTGGTTGATAATGTCCGTAGTTCGGGTGAAGAAATCACTCATGGACTCGGACTCACTCATCTACAGATTTTCAAACTCCCTCTTGAGCATCTATAGTTTCACCAACTTTACCTTATTAGTGCCCTTGTACGAGCTGGCCAGAATCTCCTAGGCCTGCTTCGCCTTGGTGGTTGATGCGATCTGCGGGAAGATGGACTCCTCGATCGCTTGCATGATGTAGAAGAGGGCCTTCTGGTCCTTCTTCGTGTTCTCTTTCAACAGGTCCTTGTCTGCTTGAGAGAGGGCGGCCAATGCTGCTACATCTATTGGTTCTGGATAGCCGTTCTCGACTAACTCCCACAGTTCCTGAGATCCGAATAGGATCTTCATCTGGATGCTCCAGTAATCGTAATTTTTTCCATTGAACCACGGGATTTGCAACTGTAGGTTGTTGCTGCTGGAAGCCATTCTGCTTCAGTCTCCGCATCAAGGGATCAATGGCTCTGATAACAATTTGAAAAATTTTAATTTCAATTTTCTTTTGCCGAATTCCGGGAGGGAGCGAAGTGTGAACTGTGAAAGGCGAAGTAGGGAGGGCTCGAAGTCGGACTGCGCAGCCGAAGTCGGGGTGTGCTTCCAACTATTGCAAAGTCGGGTTGCGCGCGGACCGAAGTGCGATGTCGGGAAGTGCGAAGTGCGAAGCGCGAAGTCGGGAAGTGCGAAGTCCGAAGTGCGAAGTCGGGAAGACAACTCCAGACTTAACCAAAAATTTTGGTCAAAGGTGCGAAGTCGGGTTGCGCTGGTCAAAGGCAGCAAAGTCCGACTTCGCAGCGAAGTTAGGAAGACAGCTCCAGACTTGGCCAAATTTTGGCCTTGCAATTTTTTCTTGTTCGGAGGCTTGCACGGCTGCGACGTTGGTTTGCCTGGCTTGGCAAGAACCGTACGGGAAGAGAGAAACACCGGATCTGAATGCAATGTTTCAGATCTGAGCTCTAACTTATAGAACCCGAACGAAATCGCTCTGAGGCGATTTGTACAGAGAATAACAGACTCTAGCACAGAGATAACTGCAAACCCTACAGATGCCTTAAACAACAACAAACTTTATTCATATAAAACTAGGGTTACAAAAGTCCTCAACTGAGGAAAACTAACATTTGCAGACTAAAGCTGCAGGATAAACTGAGACGAAAAACAAATGTCGAGTCTGCTGCTCGGACATTAAACAGGTGAGCCACACTGCTCACTGAAATTATCTCGTCTCCTACTCTGCTGTTTCTCCAACTTTCCTCCCGCTCTCTTTCCACGCTTCTTCCACTCTCATGTCTGAAAACCCAAATTGCCTTATATAGTCGCGGGGAGAGGAAGATAGGGTTTGTCCTCTGACAGGTTCTGACAGGCCCTCAACTAAGGTTTCTAACCAATCGCCGAACTGGCATTAACTTTTGCGGCGATCGGATTTGTCAGATGTCACATCTGTCAGAGGGTAGGTGCTGCGTCATGTCAAACTTTTTTGCCGGGATCCCCAACTGCGCGAGCGCAGTCCGGCTTTGTCCAAGTTCGAAGCGCAGTCTGGCGGAGGCGTGAAATCTAGATTAATATTTCTAACATCAACCTGTGTTGTGATAAAAAGACTGAAAAGATACGATCTGATGTGCATGGAATTGCAGATAGGCAACCCACTCTTGGATTTCTACACGGACTTCAACGCGAGGGCAGAATACCTGTGGTCACATGGGCTGATATCAGACCCGACATACAAAACTATGACCACAGGCTGTAACTAGTCACGTTATTTTGACGAAAAATTACGAGGCAGTGTGTCGTCCGTATGCGAGCAGATGAACGAGCAGATGAACATGGAGATCAGCAAGTACATCGATATCTACGACGTCACACTCGACGTCTGTCTCTCTTCCCTCCTCATGCAGTCAAAGATGCTCAGAAGTCAGGTACTTAACCCCACTAATCCCATAAATTTAATATTATATCTTAACATTAAAAACATTAATCCATCTCATACGTGGACCTCTTGCCCTGTCTCTCATAGAGGGCCGTTGAAACGGCGAGAGTAGAGCCGGACGTTTGCGTGCGAGACGAAGCCACGGCGTATCTCAATAGACCCGAAGTACAGAAGGCGTTGCACGCTCGACTCGTTGGAGAAGTCCAGTCCTGGCAGCCCTGCAGCGAGTAAAAACAAATCTTCCTGTCCTTCTCTTCTTCAAGTAAAAACAAATCTCCAGATATAACAAATTACCCTGTTGTTTTTTTTTTTTTGGTCTTCCAATAGTGCTCTTAACAGCGTACTCGAATACGATCGTTTCAATTTTGAGATACCGACGACTGCTTTACTGGGTAAGCTTGTGAATTCCGGCGTACGAGTACTGGTCTACAGGTAAAGAAAGATTACAGCCTGATCTTTCTCGATTTCCCTCGTCTGTAGTCAATTTCATTGATATTCTGGAACTTTGTGTGCAGTGGAGACCAGGATTCTAAGATTCCTCTAACTGGTACTCGTACACTTGTAAACAATGTAGCTTCAGACCTTGACCTAAACACGACGGTTCCTTACAGCGTGTGGTTTGAAGCTAAGCAGGTAATACAATTACTCTATTCAATGTTTTTTTTTTTTTTTTTTTTTTTAACTTTTTCTGGGTGTGATTGGAGAGTGTATATTTTGGTAGGTGGCTGGATGGAAACAGGTTTACGGAAACATGTTGACGTTTGCGACTGTGAGGGGGGCAGCCCACGAGGTGCCGTTTTCGCAGCCAGAGAGATCTCTGGTGTTGTTGAAAGCCTTCCTCGCCGGCAAACCTCTGCCGGGGAGCTTCTAACATATTTTGCTTGAGTACGGATTTCTTATTTTGCCGCATATTCTTATTATTATTATTATTATTATGGCGTGGCCTTACATTGTCCATGACCAAAAATACCAATAATGATTATTAGTGATCAAACAGTGTTCGTAAAATAATTATCCAAGTTATGGACCACTGATCTTCTTATCTAGACTTAAATTGATCTTCTTATCTAGACTTAAATTCAAATCACATACGGGAAAATATCTTCATGTTAGATGTCTCCAAGATCTTTGAAAACATTGACGGCCAGCATTTTCTCATTTCACGAAGGGACAAAATGGGTTTCACGTTTACCAGATTTACGAAATGACGTGCCTTCTAAACAATTGCTTGTATTTTTTTTTTTTTTTTGTTTGGGAAAGGGATAAATTCAAACAGGTAAAAAGCTTTACCAATCCCAAAGGCAAGGCCCCAAAACCCTTTTTAAAAGCTGCTTTTTAGGAGGCCAAGTAAAACAGTGCTTTGTAAGCTTGGAAAATCAATCGATATAATCATAGCCAGCTTTTTAAAAGCGATGCACTCGAGTGTTCCACAAATAGATAGCTACACGAATCTCTTCACTTTGAAAGGCCCACATCTCGTTATCCCACGAATGTCATTAACCTTAAGGACCTCAAGGTGGAGAAGATTTGAGATGGTTAAAGCATTTAGCATAATGATAGGACGGTAGCTCTAGCCCATTGGGAAACACATAAAGACATCAACATAGCATATGTAAGGCAACACTTCAAAAAATATCGTCCATAGAGCTACTATTCTACTTACTTCCTTCTTTTTTAAAATTTCGGTTATTTGTAAATTTGACATTCATTGTTTTTTTTGTTGTTTTGTTTTTTTTTTTTAATTTGTTGTGGATAGTTATAATGAAATATAAGATTGAGATTAAAAGTTTCAATTATGTTTAGCATGTTTAAAATGTTTTGAATTATTATTATTTTAAGGTTATACATAAGGGATTGGTTCTTAAATGTATTTGTAAAAATTGATGAAACCATTTTGAAATTTCGATGAATCCTGGCTAATTTCACGTAGGATATGACGAATTACCTTATTTTTCATCAAAAATTATAAAACATTGGTGAATTTGATAATTTTAGCCAGACCTGATGCAAAACAGGTTCTGGTCATAAACCAGGTGCAAAACACAGTCCAATCACAGGTTGGATGTTGAAAATGGTCTAGATAAGGATCGGGTACAAAACAATATTTGGCCATGGATCGGGTGCAAAAAATTGTGCAGATGCAGATCGGATGTAGAAAATGATATGGATGTAGACTAGGTGCAGAAAATGGTTCAACCTTGGACTGGGTGCAAAAAATTGTTGACAGTAATACAAGTTTTGTTGTATTACTGTCAACAATTTTGTACAATGTATATTTTCAATGCAAATAATGAAAATACTTTTATTAATTTTTGTCTTCTATCACTCAAAGGTCGTTTCCATTTATATTCTTGTGCAACTTTTAAATTTAGAACGATACAACTATATTCACAATTGTAATTTCAAATCATAAATGGAATATAACTATGACATAACTTAGTTGTGTCAATCCATTAATATCAATAGATTGACAATACTATAACATAAAACATATAATTTGAAAGATAATATTGTAAATTAGTTATGAATGAACATAGTTTAGACACTACAAAGAGTACAACATAAAACATATAATTTGAAAGACAATGTTGTGATGTAAATCATAAAGTTACAATTCAGAAAGATGAAACAATCTTGTGATGACAAATAAAGTCAAATTTATCAATAAAAATGATAACTATCAAATTCATATTGATCAATGTTGTAAAATCTTATAAAAATTACAATCTAGGTAACTGAAACAAACAAATATTATGATATAAAAGCAATTAAAACTATTTCAAATACAACAATGGGATATAAAACATTAAAATTTATGAATAACCAAATTTTGTGAAATCTAGTAAATATGAAACAATATTGTGAAATTTGCTATCAAATGAATTCAAATTTATCAATGTTGTGAAATGATGAAAAGATTACAATTAAGGTAGCTGAAACAAAATATTTTCAGCTTATCCAAAATCAATTTTTAGCATAGTGGATATATATGTCTCCACCATTTGATCACTACAAGAATCATTATCCTTCTTATCATGAGTACTCGTGATACCCCTTATGTCTATCAAGGATTTTTAGTATGCCAATGCTCTGTCATACACAAATTTGTCTAGTTGATACGATGGCACATAAATTCTTAAACAAATTTCTAAATTTTTGTCCATCTTGTTACGAAGCTTAGATTTAATGAAAGAAAGTGCATTAAAAACCCTTTCATCTTCCATAGATCCTAAAACCATTTTTTAACATAATTATTATAAAGAAAAGTATTCACCAATTGCACCTTGTAAGACACTACTTGGATACAATTTTTTCACAAATGTACAATAGAACTAGTCTTATAGATGTTACTCAAAAGTGACGTTTGATCAACCATTGTCCTCCCAAAATGTGATTACTATTGTGTTAAAAGGTCTTTGTTGAGTATACCTTTAATTTCAACACCATTGGCTTCCACACTTTAACTAGAATGCTCAACAAGTATACGCATATATTTAATAAACAACTCATGTGTAGAATTATAGTTAATACAAAGACCCCAAAATAGGGGGTTAACCACACCCATGGCCTCAAGAAACTCATCTCTTTGAAATCGATCTCTTATTTCACTTGTCAATAATTTTGCTATTTTTTAACAATTTAATCTTTGTATTGTGTAAAACAACTTGAAATCCATGGTGTTATGGGAACTTGTTCGAAATTTCCTATAACTATATTTGTTTGCCTTTCAAAATAATATGGAGGTATCATCTTTTCATGCATTAATACAAATATGATAATTGATGTCAAACTTCAAAAAGCTTTTTGGATTGTTCACATTAGTTAATGTTCTTCAACTCTCAAACAAAGGATCTATAAAATTTCCTGTGGAGACATATAACCTTTCAATAATCATGCATATTTGTTTTCTCATCCTCATGAAATCAACAATATAGATGGATCTTTCTTGTGCAAGTTTAATCAATCTGTTCATTTCTTGTAGCATTGGAATAATACCACATAATATTAAAAGGGCTTCCAACTTAGTTAAATAAAATAGCAAATATTTTGCCTTATCAATTGCCCTATGATTTACGTACATAAACCCCATTAACGATTGATATTCTGTAAAAACTTTACATGCATATTCATACAAAGAAATCCACCTTGTATCCACATCTTTTAACAATTTTTTTCTTTTTGTAACTCCTAGTGCAAACCGTTGAAACTTTGAAAAAACCTTTTCGGACTGCATAAAAAATAAGCATGTATTTCACAAATGAGTTCTTCTACTCTTACAACATTTTTATAAGTGCTTACGATTTTATATGCAAGATTCACTCTATGAGCCATGTAATGAATGGTATCATATATGGGGTAATTTATGTCTAAAGGTAAACACAACGACCATTCTTGTGTTCTTGCATTATAGCAACACTATCATATCCAATGCATATTAACTTTTGGGCTATGTCTATATCATTCATTCCTGCAATTTCTTTTAAACTAGTCACAACAACATTGTAGATGTTTTATGAATTCGAACTTTCTACCATCTTATGTAATCCTAGCAAACTAGGTTGTCTTATATGATTTTGGAATGTGTATAAATGAATGTAAATCCAAGATGTGTTGTCCACAGTCATCACCTCATCAATTGAAAGTGAAATAAATTTGGTAAGTTTTACTCTCTCCCTTAGGTCCTTCTCAACTAATGATAGACATTTGGTCATTTCCCAACCAATTTGATCTAACCAATGGAAAGTAGGAAGGTTTTGCACATTAGCTAGTTGAAATAGGTACTTATAATCAATAAAATAAGACATGGGTCTACCCTTTTTGAGAATTCTGTATATAATATGAAATTGTAAAATTTTTGAAGATAAAGTGGTCGTATAAATTTTATCAAATTGGGCTTCAATAGTTCCACCCTTTTCAACAAGAGATTATTGTAGCTTCAAGTGATTATCATATTCTTTTGCATATATCACATGCATACATTCTGATGCATCCTTCCACCTAACTATTTTATCGACTATTCCATCTTTTTTGATAACTTTTGAATAGAATTTACCATAATGTTTTTCTGTTGTATCTATCTTATTTTGCATCCTATGATCCTTATCTAGTTTCCAACTACAAATTTTGTATCTACATAGTTCTAGATCAACTTTGTTGTCCTCAGTCAAGACTAGCTCTATAAAGGGATATTTTGATGCCCATTCAACCTGAAATAACCGTCCAAAAGCCTAGCTAGATTGACTTCTATTTTTAGTATTTTTGCTTGAATATTTTCTAGAAGTTTGTATTATATTTGTTTTATTGCTTTCATTTTCAACTAGCATGTAATTTTCAGGAATATCTTCAGGTGTTTGTTGGATGTCATTGCTAAGAGAATTTTTATTAGAAGGCATCTCTTCGTGAGGGATATTTTCAAGTGGAGGTATATCAGGGTCAACAGGATATTCTGCATACAATAATATGCTTTATCATTTTTTGATTTGATAGAAAAAAAATTACAAACAAAAAAAGATTCATATCATTGTGCAATATGGCCAAAGACACGTACTAGAAATTAACTATTTGAGGAAGAACACAATATTTAAAATAATTTATAGAATATACAAATAACTATTTAGGAGGTAAAAATAATTTGTACCTTGAATTTGCACAAATTTCGATGGCTCGTTGGATTTCAATATATAGCTAAAATATTTGAGACTCTTTTCAGTAGAAGATTTACCTCCCTTCTTTTCCATCGCTAGTAGGTGTCATTTTACTTGTAAAGAAAATGTTTTTAATTTTAGAAAATCTATAAAATGTTGAGATTTTACTATTATGAGGCCTCAAGATAATATTGTAACTACAATAAAAATATGGATGGTTGGTAGAAAATAGATACCAGTTTAGTGTGATTTTTCAATACGTGCCACTACTTTGTTTTTTTGATATAACACTTGTAATAAGAGCATAAAAATTATTAGTATACAAATTCAAATCAATTCAAGAAAAAGAACTTTATATATATATATATATATATATATATATATATATATATATATATATATATATATATATATATATGTTGTGTGTGTGTGTGTGTGTGTGTGTGTGTGTGTGTGTGAAATATAATTAGAGATATAAATGTGGAAAATATCATATTTTAGTATTAGTGGAATAGACAAAGAATGATAGTGTCATAAGGGAAGTATAGCTATCTAAAAAGTCCATGAAAACAATCACTCGTCGAACTGAGGAGAACATGGGAAAACATATTATCCTTGAACTCGTGTTCTCTAAAAATCAAGGAAAATAGAGAATTACAGTGTATTAAGAGAAATAGAGAATCACAATGTCTTTAGAGAAACAAAGATCGAAGTGTCTTAAGAGAAAGAGAGAAAGACAAGTAGCTGAAGAATCCATCAAAACACTCACATGTGAAACAAGGAAAAATAGGGAAAACAATGGAAAACAAAGCATTGACCTATTTTCAATAAATGATAAAAAACACTAAAAGAAAAAGCCGATATTATATGATATAAAAATAGATCTTATTACTACAATTGCTTGAACTCATATTCTCTCAAAAAACAAGAATACTGAGGATCACAGATTCAAAAATGTCAAGGGAAATGGAAAATCACAGTAGCTAAGAAATGCATCAAACCACTAAAATGTGGAATAAAGGAAAAGAGGAGAAAACAAAGAAAAACAACAAAAAATAAACTTACAATTTTATAACAAAAGGACTTATGTTACTACTGTAACAACTATTTGAAATCATATTATCTTAAAAGAATTTAGAAAGGTAAATTTTTGTACCTTTATTTTTTACACGATATGAATATGGTCCGAAAGCAAAGCCTGGTTCAACCCAAGTGGAAAACAAGGTTTGAATCCTATTTGGATGTAAATTAGGATGCATCAATCGATCTAGGTGCAAAAAAAGGTTCAACACAATTCAGGTGCAAAACAAGTTTAGCTCTATTCGATTGCAAAAAAGGATCTGGTCTGATTTGGGTGCAAAATAGGTCTGGCTTCATTTGGTTACAAAATAGGGTTTGGTTCGATCCGGGTGCAAAACAAGGTCCAACACAGTCTATGTTGGGAACAAAAGGAGATGAGATATTTTATTGATACAAGATAGTACAATATATGCAGGAGGTCTATATCAATACATGACAAATATCAAGTAACATGACAAGTGTCAAAAAATAGGCATAGTGCACATTATAAATCTAACATTCCCCCTTAATGTGCACTATCCTAACTATAGAAAAAACAAGTCAACATTAGGTAACATTCCCCCTTAATGTTGACTTCTCTAAAAACAAACCTATCATCCTCCTTTATTTTTGATTTGGTCTAGGCTCGTGCTCTTTGCGCTTGGCTCTCCAACTATGAATAATTCTAGATCAACGATGTATACATCTCGGTTTGTTACCACAAGGTCAGCCACTTCCTTGGATCTATTGCCATTGGGTCAGTCTTCTAAGTGTCTTAGGGTCATCTTGTGTGCCTCAGGGTCAACCACTTCTGGGTCTATTGCCTCTACAGGTCATCCTCCAGGTATGTTGCCACTCTTAGGTCACTAACTATATCCACCATGAATATCATTCCTCCCTCATGGTGAACTCAATATAGAAGGTGTTTGTCTCTACCGAAATTGCACCTTAATACAAAATAAAAACGATGTATATAAGAGTGTCGATATCTGTCAAAAATACACTCAATACAATAAAATGAGCCATAGAATCCAAATATGGAGGAGAAGAAAGAAAGAAGGAATAGAATCTTCTGAAGTATCTTCGTCTGTAGTCTTTAGAAGTTGATCTAGAAAAGTCCTCGGATAGAGTCTAAGGTGTTTATGTTTGTAGTCCTTAGAGTATGTGTTCTTATGGTGACCTCCTCATCCTACCAGAATACATGAGTAACCATCTGCTGCATCCGCTAGGTCTATAGAGAAGGTTACTAGATACAAGGATCACATACAAATTTACCTTGGGAGTGTCGAGTACAACCGAGAGTGCACTCCAAGGTACAAAACTTTGAGGCTAAAAAAGACAAATGAAATAGCCTCAAAATGAATATTGAACACCACCAATATGTCCATCACGGAAAAACATTTCCGATGACTATAAATACCCTTATGTTCTTTTATCAATGGGGCCTTCATCTTGTTGGAAAAACAACATGCCTAAAGAGGCAACAAAATATAAAAGGCAGTATTCCGGGATGCCCATCGGAATATTACAATGGCCATGTGAGACCCTTCCACATCATGTGGAAAAAATCATAAAATTTCCCTCTCCTTTAGCTTAGAATTATATTGAATACAATATTGACATCCACTATATGAAATGGAATCCAACCGGGTGAATCCATAACCTTCAAATATAAATATGCTCCATACAAAACAAAGCTCCCCGCACTTTGTAGTCCACACAATGGCCCACCTTTTTATACATCTAAGTGAATAGTGAATAAAAAATATTTTTAAAAGCAAATGTCCCCTTCTACTTTTAAACATGCTTCAGCAAAAGAATTTTCACGGCACGTCAGAATGCCCTCCTCCTCCGCGTCGTCTCGGTTGTAGTAAAACTTCAAGTTGTGTGGGCGGGAGATGGAAGAAGCCTACGGATACAGCCACAGGCAGAACGCTATGCAATGTTGTTATTGACAACAACAAATGGAAAACACAGATGAAAATTGCAAGGTGAGGTTATTATACGAATTTAGGACCCCTTCTTCATAAATTGGTAGTCGCACACCGGAGCAATCCCTACAAATGTTGAGGAAATGCAAAATATTTGGACAAATGTGCAACTACAAGGGAAATACAAAAATGAAATCCCAAGAAGAAATGAGAGCATTCAAACATCACTAGACCTCCAAATGATTTCTACAGCCAAAACTGCTCTCGGTCACAATAGGTTGCTGTGGTGAAACAGTCTATAGTGGGTAGCTGTGGGCGAAGGACATCCTCCTCCTCGAGAAGGATTGACATGTAGTGGAAGAAACAAGGTTGCCTTTCACCACCACAAACTGAATAGCATGCTATGACGACTGTGCGACTTTCAACTGCTTTTGCACGATCAAGCGTGACATGCAAATTCTGGCAACCTTTAACACAACAAAAATAAAAAAGAGACATCGCTAGATCTGAATACTCTGGAAACATTGTCCTTTAACAACTGGAACATTTGCAGTAAAAAACAACAAATGGGCCAAAAAAAGCAAACCACCATAAATATAAGCAGGCCAAAATCTACAAAAAAATGGGCGTGCCCAAATTTATTTCTTCTGTTGAGCGTACCTCCATGCTGGTGCGGGATCCACCTAGTGCAAAATTAATCAAGCACATAGAACTAGCACGTCCTTACGCATCATAATTAGGTGCTCAACTAGCTCCAGCTCCCGGGCTTGATCGTTGGCGATGACATCACAAAAAGAGTCATTCGCTATTCAACAACGATAGCATCAAATGGCAGCATCAAGCTTCATGGGTTATGGCTCGTGGGAATTTCTTTAACCTACAAGCAATACTTTGGATCCTCCACCATCATGCACAAAGTTTGTTCGTCTAGACCACCGCTCCGTAAAACTTGTAATCCATACTTTCAACTTATTTTGTACATAAGTCTCCGACTATTGTATCACAAACATCATGGTGGGTGCCCAGATCATCTTCCAAAAATTAAATCACAATAACTTCGAAGTCCCACAAAACTAGAGGTAAAAAATATTATTAATAAACATCAAGCATTAGAAATATGCATAACACGATGGTTGATTGCATGGTGAACAAATTCTTGCTGTCTCTCTTGAAAGTTGCAGATGGGTTGCAGATGGCCATAAAAAATATATGGTGTCAACGCCTTCATCTTGCACTACTATGAAATCTTAGAAAAAAATGGTAGTCCATACAACAAAGTCTCCTCATCAAAAAATAGTGTTGCTCGATAAAAAAATTTCGCCTCCTGCGGAATATGCGCCAACAATCAAGGTGCTCTCAAAAACTTAGCGATCTTAGCAACCAACACATTCAGTTAAAAAATTGATTGGCCTCAAAAAGGTTGAACTGGTCCATCAGATGAGAATAAAATACTTCATGTATTCATAGAGTCACTGCACAATATTAAATTATTGTAAAATTTTAGTAGGGATCCAATTCTATTGCACTTACATCGATGGCATTCGAAAAAAAATAGCATCATCAATCAACGCGTTCTACTGCAGGAGCACGAACTAACAGATTCATTTGGCCGTCCTTCACATGCTCATGAACACTGCCTGATACATCACCTGTGTGGCACTGCAAACAATAGATCCATAGATTAATTAAGTATTTAAAAAAAATTAAACGTTGTGCCATCATATCTCCCACATCCATGATGTCACTTTTGGGAGACACGATCCCCAAAAAAATACCACATCAACAACAATAGAAAACTGTGCTCTCGACCATCGTCGAATGTTCATGAGAAATCTTCTCCAGCGCTTGCGAAGTGATCTGTCCTCTGGTTGCAGCAACACCACATTGTCTTCCCCTTCTAATATGATTGGTTTATGATTGCAACAAAATCCTCTGGTGACAAGAATTTCGTGGTAAGAATTTCAGAATGTTGTTGCAGACGATGCACATCAGGAGTTAATCTTCAGTTCACCACAAATCATGATGGATATACCCTCATTTTGTCATTTACAACTTTGTCTCAAATCGATGATATCTCGTGAGTCTGGTGAACTTATCTTTATTGTTGCTGCTACATTTGGTGAGGGGGGCCATTTTCTAGCAGATTAAAGCGCTCGAAGAAGACCTATTTTAATAGAGAAAGCCCTTGTCGAAAAAATTAGTAACAATCTATAGATGCCAAAATTTCACGTTCTTCAAAGTACCTTTCCCTCAAATCAAATTCTCTGGACGATGGACAGGAGGGAGGCACAACATTGTCACACTGGTTGCATGAATGAAAATCAAAGCAATGATTTTGACACCGTCATGCTTTATTATTGTAGCGAATATGGTGTTGTTCAAGCGTCGATATGATGTCGGTGGGATTATGACTGAGTTCTATCTTCACATTCATTTCTCTGCAGTATATGATAAAGGCGTTGGCCACAAACAATGGGTAAACAATCTCACCGCCAACAAAGGGTCGTATATTTCAAAGGATCTAAACTTCTATGGCTGTTCAAATGTAAAAAATAAAGGTTTTTCCTCTGCAGCATCTGCCATCGACGTCCCACCAAACAGTTCATAGATCCAAATGCAACAAACCAGCAATAATGTTCGTCTAATAGAAATGCAGTGAAACTCTTCATTGAAGGCGACCCCTAATGAGGTGGATAGGATACCTGCATCAAAGAAAAT
The DNA here is from genome assembly GCA_028583015.1 of Wollemia nobilis. Taxonomy (NCBI): domain Eukaryota; kingdom Viridiplantae; phylum Streptophyta; class Pinopsida; order Araucariales; family Araucariaceae; genus Wollemia; species Wollemia nobilis. Next base: position 2,949,904 of record JAQPPZ010017096.1, read on the forward strand.
AATAAAAAAATATAAAAAAATCATGGCCCCAAGCATTGAAGCTTCAGGGGCAGCCATGAAACCCTCTCTTTCTTCAATATGGCTTTCTGGTTTCTAATCCACAAATGTGGAGAGCATACTCCCTGAGCCATGGAGAAAAAATGTGAGGAAGAAGGAATGGAGGGGGGATTTCCATGAGGGAAATGCCCCCTCAAAGGGTTTTCACAAGGCAGGGAAAACTCGCTCTGATACCAAATGTTGGGAACAAAAGGATATGAGGTATTTTATTGATACAAGATAGTACAATATATAGGCAGAAGGTCTATATCAATACATGACAAATGTCAAGTAACATGACAAGTATCAAAAAATAGGTATAGTGCACATTAAAAAAACTAACAGTCTGGGTGCTCCAGATCTGGATGCAAAACAAGGTTCGGCTCTGTCCGGGTGTAAATTTTGATCCAACACTATTCAGGTGCAAAACAAGGTATGGCTTTGTTCGGGTACAAATCAGGATCTGACACTGTTTGGGTGTAAAACAAGGTTCAGCTCTGTTCAGGAGCAAATTAGGATCCAACAATTTTTAGGTGCAAAACAAGGTCTAAAAGTCGTTCAAGTCCAAATCAAGGTTCAACCATGTTTGAGTGCAGATATGGATCCGAGTTCCAATTTGAGTAGAAGTTTTAGGTGGATCGATTGATTTTTGCACACGATCGATGTTCGGTGGAATTCTACAACTAATCGAGTGTTTTAGTTCTTTTATCTATTGGAAGGTTTTATTTTTTGTTGCTGATGCTCGATTTTCTAATAGTTTGTATGCTTTACATGAAAAAGTATCATTGGCGTGTTAATTATATATATTGGTATAATTGACGAATTTGGTGGGATAATTTTAAAAAATTATAATTTTAAGGTGAAAAGGGTCTTTTATTTAGATGGGAGTGCTCACAATTTTTTTTAAAAATTCGTAATATTATTATAATCGTGCGACAGACCGACCCCTAAAAATATTTTGTCCCAAAAATTTTCGGCGAATGGACTGACATCTAAGGTCCCCATTTTTACCAATTTCCAATTTCAAAAATCTGAATATTCACCCAATTGGTGAATATTCATCATTGTGCATAACCTTGATTATTTTATATATTAAAAAGATATTAAATGATATGATTTTAAACATTTTATTTTTTTTAATTTTAAGAAAGAAATTTAGGTTTGACTTTTATCAAGAGATACATGTATAATTGTCAAGAAATTATAATAATATTATATAATCATAATGTAATAGGAGTGGGGTCCTTTTCAAACCTACGATTGAGCATGAATACAATAATTAATTTCATACTATTTTAATCAAAGCAAATGAAATTAAGTAAAACAACTTCTTACACTAAGATTATCAACAAAGCATTTGTAAGTCTAATATTAATGCAAAAAAATAATGTTTGACATCAATAATATTGTAATATCAAAGTGATAGACACTATTATATCTTGCTTATGACATCATCATAATAGTAAGGAACGAACACGCTTGGGATCGATGTAGAGGATTTAAGATGCCTTGGAACCAATCATTAAATAAAAACTTTGATCTTTGGTTACAAATCTTGGTGGAGTGACTTATCCTCCTTTGTGGAAGGGAACAAATAGCAATCAATGGCTTTGGTCATACTTATGAGGATAAGAGAGACAAATCAAGAAAAAAGGTTCACATGCTATGACTGCAAAGAGGGAAAGGGTTTTTAGAAAATTAAGAAGAGAGAATGAATGAGTGAATTGGTTTTTTATGTTTTGATATTTTGATGCAATGAATATTTAATGGATGACATGAACAAATTTATTATTTGAGATCGACAATTGGATTATGCCCTTTTCAGGGCTATAAAATCATAATTCTTCATCATAATGATGTGGTATTTTAACCTTAGATATAGAACCACATTAGGTTTTGGATGATGCATTAAAAATCCTAAAATCTGGTCAATGGCTATGATTACCTCTTAGAGTGCTAATCATGCACTACCGATCATAAGGAGATATGCTTTGGGAGGACATGTGCAAACATGTCTCTTAATTGATTCTATATACTTATTCTAGCATTTTGGGAAAGTTAGTTAATAACTACTTGAGCCAAAGCATTATAAAAAATTATAAATATATTACTCCTAAATTTGGGTCTAAAACCAAGCCATTCCACATATATAAGATGAAGGGCCATGTAATCCTATATTTAGCATTATCAAATCCAATAATTAAAAAAAATTGACCTAACTTAGTAGCTCACTCAAGTTCTTCCCGAGCCAAAAGAAAATAATCTAATATGTACTTAGTCCTTAGAAAGCTAATTTATTCCAATATTACAGCTTCTTGGATAAAAATACTTATGTGCTAAGACTTTAGATATAATATTATACTCACTCATTCCCTACCTTATTTTTTAATCCCCTTAGGTATCAAATTTTCAAAGCCTCGGTTAATGGCATTCCTCAAGGAACATAGCCTATTTTCCTCCCGATTCATCATATAAAAATCTTACTCAATCAGACCCCATAATTCCTTAAAAAACTTAGCTTGTAACCCCTCAAGACATAGAGCCTTACTCTTGGACATAGGAAAAAGTACGTCAATTATTTCTTTAGATGACATCAAATGATCCAAACGAATCTTGAGATCTTATGACAATTTACAAGGCATTTGGCTAGTAAACCTCCTAATTGTTACGACATCAAGACCAACATTATCATCTTTAAATAAATTATTATAATGAGATAAGAACATCCAAGATATATCAATATTATCAACAACAGGGTTTCCAAAATCATTCCTTATATTAAAAATATGTCCCTTTCTACGCTTGTGAAAAATAAAATTTAAAATTTAATTGAACCCTTATCTCCTAAGTTAATCCACTGAATCCTTGATCTAACAACCTATATTGTTCAAGGTATAAAAGTTTAGCCTCAATCAAAGCCATTTTCTCCTACCAAAGGAATGAATATTGATCCTTAATTATGCAAACCTAACCCTAAAGAGTACCAAGCATGTGCCATTTTATACCCTTTTGTGATATTTATCTTTCTATTCATAATTATTCCTAAGAAAGGAGATATTTTTATATAGCTCTTAGCCAAGTCCTGGGTGTTTTTTACGGAATGGATACCCCTGCCTCCTTGGGTCTTACCCAAAAGTGGCATCCCTTTTGGGATGTTTTCCACAAATAAAAAAAAAATATAGCTCTTAGCCACCACTAAAGCCCATCATTCTAATAAAACCATTTTAGTAATGGGGCCTAAACTTCATTGGCAAGATCATTGCTTTGTCAAGTTTAGGAAATGGGTGGATCCTCACTGGCATAGATTATTTCATGAAGTGGGTTGAAGTAGTCTCAACCAACTTGTCCAATTAGGAGATAGTGGTCCAATTATATGAAGATATCATCACTATATTCAAAGCTTTGACTATCATAGTCACTGATACCACCTATTTCAAGGGATACAAGTTGATGAATTTAAACTTAAAATATGGGTTCTTTCTTAAAACATCCTCCAATTATGACCCCTAAGGCAATATATTGTATGTATCAACCAATAAGAATATAACAAGGATATTAACGAGGACTATTGTTTTTTTTAATTTAGCAAAAAACCCCTTGTGAAGCCACCTTGGTCTGAGAAACCATGACTAGGGGGTTCTACATTGTCAAAATCACCTGGGAGTCACGCTCGACCCTAACCGCACCAACATTATCAACTAGATTTTGGGTATCCGATGTGCATTTGGTAGGGTGGATATTCGAACTAGGGACCTCCCTTGGAGGATTTCCCTACCCTCTCCAACTCACCTACAACACGTGGGTTTAAAGAGGACTATTGTTAAATCATAAAGGGACTAATACACCAGGTTATGTAAGATATTATGGGAAGATCAAGTAACACCTAAAGAATCTACAAGATCATCACTCTATATGCTAGCCTATGACAAGGATGTCATGTTGGAAATCGATTTGCAACTCCCTTCCCTCCATATATCATAACATCTAGAACTTGAAGATGATGATGTCTAGCTTATGCAAGCAAGATTTAATCCATTATTGGCGCTAGAAGAGGAAACATATAAGCATTAAAAAGAATGATACAATATCAAGAGGATGCTAAAATATGGTTTGATAAGCGGGCTACTAAAATGGACTACAAGGAAGGAGAGCTCATTTTTAAATGGGATAAAAACCAAGTGAAACTAGGAGAACATCAAAAGTTATATTTCTTATGAATAAAACCTTATCAAATCTTGAATATCATGGATCTGAATACCTATAAACTTGCCACCATGAATGGGAGAATGCTACCAAAGTTTTTGAATGGGAAGCACATGCATCCAATCTAGTAGTAGTTTTAGATAAAAGAAAAATGTAAATATGTGCATATATTTTCTTCCTCTTGTCTAGTAATTACTTAAAAAATGCTATCCACCTCATCTTCTAAATTATCATTTCAATCATTCCCCTTCTTCCAAAAACATTTGTCATCTTTTTCTTCTCTTACTGTGATGGGTCTAGTCCATTAGCTCATCATTGTGATTTGATATAAATTTAAAGAAATACTCAAAAGAGGCTTAGAGTAAGTAGACTACTCACATAAGGGCCTACACCATGCCAACCATCCATGAAGGAAAATCGATCCTTAACAGACTAACTGCGCTAAGGCATGGGTAAGCTTAGGCAACCCACAAGGGGTATATAATCCCCCAAATGACCTAATGGACCCCTCATATCTACTTCATCCTGCTACATAAATAAACAAGCCATGAACATGCTACTATATTTTTGCATATGCAAGATATTCCAAATTCACATAGCCTATCTTGTTCACTTGTCAAACCACCCAACTTGCCCAAGTAAATCACTCAATGTAGTAGAGCACAATAGGATTCATGCATTACCTAAATGGGGTCTAGGATAGATCCTCATTGAGGCTCCCCTAACAAGTTCTACCAAACCCTTTCCAAGGGTTAAAGAGATATCCTTCAAAGGGAAAATTGATGATTTTTTATAAGTGAACTACCTAAGCATAAAATTGACCATGTGTCTCTACTAGTGAATTGCTAATAATATCAAGTGAATTACTTTATTTCTCAATTCAACCTCCCATTCAATATAGTGGTCTAAAAACTTACAAATTACCTCCAAGTAAATAAATCACTTGCATATTGCATTGAACTAATCCATAAACAAGAAATTGACAAGGTCCTTCTAGTCAAGCAAATCACTCTTCTTTTGAATACTTGGTAAAATTCCCCTTTAGATATCATATTTTGTTCATCTTATTCATCATGGATACCCCTTCCACCTCTGGTATCCCATCTATGCTAAATTCCAACCCTATTTTACCACCCTCCACTATTGTCACCCACATACATCCACTCCACCTTCACCTATTCTAGTACTACTAGAAGAGATAGAAGCATCAAAGGGAAATGGAAAGAAGAAAAGTGGAAAGAGAAAGAGGTTGGCCTCCCCTACCCAAAGAGACTAAAACAAATCTTTGACATCCTTTACAAAAGTATTAAAGAGGGGACATACACACTCAATTAGAAAGGTCAAAAAGGAATCCTTGAGATAATTCAACATTGGTCCTTAAACAAATTCTTGAAGCATGAATTGCGTTTAGACTTCAGGGTTGGCCATAAATTTGGTGTTCCAAGAGTGGATACATCAAGAGATTGTTAAGTCCAATGCAAAAGAGTATTGTTCATTTGGGTGTAGTTTAAGACCCCATATTTTGAGTGAAGAATCATTCTACATTAGAGAGGGCAACATAAAAAAGATGTTGAAGTAGGCTAATGACCTAGCTATGTGAGTGTCTTGTAATCCAAGATACAAAAAGGCTTCTACTACTAGAGAACAATGTTATCTTTTGAGGATATATGTAGTGGATATATCTAGCACAAGTCCTAATGAAATAATGAAATATGAAAGAAAGTGAAACAACAACATGACTAAAATATACTATAAATAGAAAAAATGAAAAATGCAATGCAATATGGAGGAAATAGTCACTCCATTGATGAGCTAAAGAGCTACATTGTACTCCATACATGAGTACTACTACCAAGAGAATGACATTAATATGATATATCCTTGATGTATACTTGTATAATTGATATCTAATCTATCACTATAAGGCTCTTTATATAGAAATATAGATTCCTTGGCCAACACTCTACCTAGTTGTACAGGGGATACCTTGCACATTACAAATTGCACACTATCACTTTTGCATTTATTACATTGCTTGAAGTAACTAGATAAATTCCCCCTAAAGTAATATCCTATCTGAATTATGTACCTAAGATGGTACATTTACATGACCTAAATGATGTAATATACTCTAACTCTTTTTTTTTTAAAGCAAAAAACCCCTTGTGGGGCCGCCTTGGTCTGAGAGACCATGAACAGGGGGTTCTACACCGTCAAAGTCACTCGGGAGTCACACCCGACCCTGCTCGCACCAACATTATCAATTGGATTTTGGATACCCAATTTAGCTTTTTGGTAGGGTGGAGATTTGAACCTGGGACCTCTCTTGGAGGATTTCCCTCTCTTCTCCAACTCACCTACAACACCTGCGTGTAATATACTCTAACTCTAACACCCCCTGTATTACATTATTTGGGTATTGAAGATTTCAATCTTCAATATGGATCTTTAACTTGAGAATGATATTTAGCTTGATGTGGTTGTTCTTTAGTTGCTTTAGTCTTCATGTTATAACTTCTTGTACTTTCCAATCCTTTGTTCTTTGGCGTCATATATCTTTGATGAATTAGTAATCTCATGATTTGGCATGTCTGAAGTGGATCAAAATTTCTCCATATTTTCTCCTGTCTCTTTGATATTTACAAATATCAAATTTGAGCTCATTGTTAGTAGACAATAGCAATTTATTTTGTGTAGAAATCTTTCTTCATGGCTTTTATAGTACTGTATTTATAGTAACAGAAAAAAGATGAGTGGTTTTTCCCTTCACATTATTTGCATGGATGGAAATTACAGCAATTGATCTTTTCATGACCATATTTATTGCAATAGGTGCACAACAGAGATATTTTATCTGTTTTGTAATCTATCTTAGGGATATCATGTTTATCTATATCCTTGACTAGATCCTTAAACCATATGTGCACAATTGAAGCTATTTCATTTTTACTCCTTTTTATGATGTCTTCTTGATCTACTTTTTCTTCTCCCTTTTGAATGTGATCTTTTGAGTTTTCATAGTTATCATTAGTTTCATTAGAAGAATCTAATTTTCCATATCTAAGTGCTTCAGAACTTATTTTCTATATTGTTGCTTCTTTTTCTTTTTCATTTTCGATTGTATTACTAGTCATGCTTTTAATCCATACTAATATTTTTCTCATTCTTCTTCTAAGTGTATTGCTTAATGTGTTGGTGTTCATATTTATGAGCCTAATGGAAATTTAGGTTTTGTAGGCTTCCTTATATCTCCCTAGTTAAGAGATATTAATTAGTGGAATCCTTGTAGTCTTCTTTTATTTGCCCTAGTATTTATTGTAGACGCTCTTATGACTCATACATGAATTAAGTACTTGATAATATTTGATGAATGTTGTTATTATCATGTTTTGTAGAACACCTTATGTCTCCCTAGTGATTTTGGAAATGCTATATGATAGATAAAGTGCTTTTGAGAATAATAGTTCAATTTTGAGTTGATTTTGTAAAGTTTTTGTGAATAGAAAAAATCTTCTTTTACACCTTATTACTCCTATTGAACTTTAAGTACTTTCTAATTTGATGAGGTTTTAATAGTTGGATATCTTTTATCCCTTTAATGTGTTTTGAGACAAGTATACGAATAAATTTCCAACTCTTAATACTCCTTAATAAACCTTCTTTTATAGCCTTTAATAATTTGATATTTATTGTTTCTAATTTCCAATTTCCTACTTTGATGTACTAGTCCTTATAACTCTCTAATGTGGAATATTAGAAAACAATTATTTGTAATAATAGAAATCCGAATTATTTAAGTAGAAATCCTTATTTCTCCTATGTAGTAGTCCTGGGCATTTTTGGTGGAATGGATACCCCTGCCTCCTTGGGTCTTACCCGAAAGTGGCATCCATTCTGGGATGTTTTCCACAAATAAAAAAAATAAAAAAATAAAAATATTGCAAATATTAGGCTATTTTAATATGTGTTTCTTCCTTTTATATTGCTTTCAAATATGGCTAATTTCCTTGATATTTAAACCTGAAAGTAAATTTAATGATGTAGAGACCTTACCTTTAATGTTGTATTCTCTACGTATTCATCACAAATTTTGAACATATATGACAATCCTCTTTAATGCATGTTACTTGAGCGCTTATAGCGAATGGTGTACATTGATTCTTCCTTGGCTTTAATGTTTGAATGGTGGAGCTTCAACCTTAGAATTTTTTATCTCCTTTGAGTATCTTGAGCAAATATTTTAATGCTCTTCACCTTTCTTCCATATTGTAATTATGGTTGCTTCAAATATTATGACTGCTATGAATGTTGTGACTGCTGCAAATGATTTGAATGCTATGAATGTTGACCTCCTTGGTATTTGGAACCTTTTAATAGAAGAGGAATCTTGAAATCTGTGACAAGTGTCATGATAGTTTACTTGTGAGCACTTTAGGGATCTTCTGCTAGGTAGATGGACGTTACAGCATTGGGTGGGCGTACCAACCTGTAATATTTTCTTGATCAAGCTTGTAACGGATGGGTGCTTGTTAATGTTTCCTCCTAGATGACAAGTGTCACCTTCCATTTGTGCATAGGATTTCTACGTAATGCCTCTTCAACGTATCATTACAATACCCTTATTAACCATGCAACATGACCATATCTTCCTTTATTCAATGACGCTTGATATGAGTTGGTTATAGCTAGAGTAGAGAGCAACGCCTTTGGAGTCTTGGAGCTAGGATTCGACAATGATCTTGAAGACCTTGAGCAATGTTATGGGGGAGTTTGAAGTACTTCAATGATGCTTCCTTGGATGTATGTATAATGTAATATTTTATACCTTCTTTTTCAACGTGTTATAAGATCCTTTTTTGGATAATGTTTCCCTTGAATATAATGGTCCTCCTTTTGTATTGTGCTTTGATTGCTTATAGGTTTGGCTATCCAAGTTGTAGAATATGTGAGCTTTTTGAGTGGCTCTATTCCCTTGTGTGGAGTGTGATATTATACGACTACCTTGGATTGTTTTACCTTGAGAAGATTGTGTCTTTGACCATGCTCATTCTCCTCCATATGGTAGATTAGAAATGTAAATAATATTGTATATAAAATACTCTTTTTGTACCTCCTTTTTGCAATCTAATTTTTTCAGGTTCTAGGATAGCTTCCTTGTAGGTAATGGTAGATTTTGAGGTTGTTCTCCTTGATTAGACACCTCTATGATTTTGCTTAGATATTTTGCTAATGAACCTAAGCTTGTAACCATGTAGATAGAAGCTTCCTCTTTTTTGTAGAAGTAATTTCTACACCTTTTTCAATGGCATTTAGTGCACTTTGAATCTTGAGACTCACCAAGTCTCGATTTGAATCTTCTATTGTTGATCTTAATGGTGGCCTTCTTCTCCACTCCTTGGAGGAATATGATCTGATTTTTGTGGCTTATTTGGGCCATGAAATATTGTAGGTTTTGTGCACCAAATAGTGTCTCTAGACACTTTGATTAATATGTTGGTTTTTGTGCTCTTGATCCTTAACAATCAACAGACATAAACTAACCTTTTTGAGAGTAACTAGTTAAGAATAACTAGTATAGGGCTTATGGATTAATATTGCACTTAATAAAAATAATAATCTCACCTTATTGATCCTATAAATAAACTCTCAAAATAATTTCAAGTGAACTTAATATTCTATGCAACTATTAACAGTAATATGTAATGAACCCTTAATAAGTATTCTACAAATTTTCACTACAATCAATATTATAGGATATAGTTTTCTTGTTTTTCTAGATATAAAATAGGTAGATGATAATTTTATTTCTTTTAAAAATATCCCTCCTATTTAATATGCAAATAATCCTTAAAATGAATTATCCCTTTTTGTACTTTCTTGAAGACTATAATGCAATCTATTCTTCTACAACTTTAATCTGAATATGATGCCTTAATGGAATTTGATAATAATCTAATTTGAGGTTAATCAGTGAACCTAATTGCACCCAATTTGTTTACATTTTTTAAGGATTTTGTATATTATGATCTTGGTGTTTCTAATTCACCAAGTTTTTGCTTCTTAGTTAACGAGTACACAAATTCTTTGTTGGTTGTCCTCAACAGATTTTTGCTTCACCAATCTATAGCCTCAAACTTTATATCTTGAGCCTTGGATTTGCTGGCTTGATCCTTCTAGTGATCTTCTACTTTCTACTGTAGATTCAGAGAACTCCTTTATTTGAACTGTGCCTTCTTACTATGAGAGGTAACCTCCAAATATATTGAATTAGGCAGGCTTCTATCTGAATCTTCCTTCAATATTCTTATCGAATTTTTACTTCAAATAGGATCTTCTTCTTCTCAATATTTTGATTTTCTTGAGGTCTTCTCTGTATTCTTCTTTAAGTATTTGGAACTCCTTGCCAAATTCTTCTTCGGATTTGGCACTCCTTTCCAAATTCTTCTTCTCAGATTTGGCACTTCTTGCCAAATTATTCTTCTCTTGGGCTTGTTGTCAAATGGCGATAATTATCCCAAGTCCTTCACTATCAAGAGCTTATCCTTGGTAGTGGATTTCTCCAATGAGTTCTCCTAGGAAATATTTTGATGATGCTTCTATGAGCTCTGCAACAAGGATCTCCAAGCCTTCTTTTTCTTCTCCTTGAGACCTCTCCAAGGTCTTATATCTAGTAGCTTCTTTGGTCTTCCAATTGAGAACTTTTCCTCAACCTTCTACTTCTGAAAGTGTTGGTGATGAGATATTCTTTCTTGGATCTCTAAAATCTACTACTTTTGGATTTGAATAGGACTCTCCTAGTCCTTTATATTCCAAGAATGAAATTCTTATATGAGATATTCTTTTGATCTCTTCAGCTTCTTCTGAGAGAAGTACTTAATCAGTAAAGGAGATCATCGATCTCCTATTTCTTGGACTCTTCTCTAGAGTCTTCTTCAGTAACTCCTTTTTGGATTTTTCTTCTGAATTAGGAACTTTTCTTTTGAATCAGGAAATTTCTATAAAAATTTCTTCAAAAACTCTTCTTTAGAGTTTTCTTTTGAGTCAATAATTTTATCTTTCTTATATGGTGAAATATTTGTTGAGGTAAAATATTATTATGGAGATTTTGAGATAGACTGTTACTATCTAACCTAGAATTGGGAAAAAGGTTTTGTGGTGAGTAAAATAGATTTTGAAGACATATTTACATCAAAATAAAAAGGTATGGGCACAACATATTTTGATTAAAGTATTGTTGGATTGAATGTTGTGAAATATAAGGTGGAGTAAAAATGATTGTTTGATAGTATTGTTAGAAATATTTGAGTAAGTTTTTATATGCATAATTGGTGAATGTTTAGAGAACATTGGAGATAGAGAATGAATATTACTTGAGTTAGGGTTTGAGATCCACATTGTGCTCTTTTTTTGAAGAAGTATGAAAATACTTGTTTAGGGTTTGTAAGCAAGTTGTGTTTCATTGATTGAATTATTGAGTGAAACTTATTGAACATTGGTTTTGAGTGATATTGAAAGTGAATGTGCAAACATTAGAAATCAGATTTGTGAAAGCAATAAACTTAATGATTGAGTAGAACATATTGAGTTTTTGATAGAGTACATCATTCTCTATATGTTCCAAAGGTTAAAATATTTTTTAATAAAATATGTCTAAACTAATTCAAGTTAAAGGAATTACTTTTAAGATTAGACAAAGCAATTGATAGCATTGTGTGCAAGATTTGAGATTGATTGAGCATATCTTGTGAGTTGCATTGAGCATATGTTTGAGCAGATTTGAGTAAGCTTTTGTTAAAGCTTAAGGATAAATTTGAGTAAGCTTTTGTTAAAGCTTAAGGACATATTTGAGTAAGCTTTTGTGAAAGCTTAAGGACAGAGTTGAGCAAGCTTTTGTGAAATCTTGTAGGCAGATTTGAGCAAGTCTTTGTGAAGACTTGATAGCAGATTGAGCAAGCTCTTGAGAGGACTTGAGGATAGATTTAAGGTAAGTCTTGGTGAATGCTTAAGAGCATATTTAGAAAGTTCTTGAGAGGACTTGAGGACATATTTGAGGAAAGTATTTGTGAATACTTGAGAGCAGATTGAGCAAGTTCTTGAGAGGACTTGAGGGCATATTTGAGGTAAGTATTTGTGAAGACTTGAGAGAAGATTTGATTGATTAATTTGTTCAATATTTATGTTAATTCTTGGGGTAAATCTAAGAAAATTTTATTTGTGATTGGATCAAGCTTTGTGTTAGGGCTTGAGGATAGATTTGAGGATAGATTTTAGTGCAGATTTGAGAGAAAATTTGTTCTAGACTTGAGACAGAGTTAGAGCATATTTGTACTACACTTGGGTTAGAGTTTGGTGTAGCTCTGAGATAGATTTGAGAGTAAGCTTTGGAGGTGACATAGCAGAGGACAGTAGTCTCCAATGGATAGATATCCATTAGCTAGGGCAGTGAGGATAAAGGTCTTCTGAGTGAGGACAAAGTTCTTCTATGGAGAGATATCCACAAGACAGTACAGTGGAGGTAGTAGTATTCTAGAATATCACCAACCATAGTAGAGGAGAAAGAGTTCTCTTGTGGATAGAGTTCCATGAACCAGAGCAGAGGAGAAAGAATTCTCCTGTGGATAGAGTTCCACAAACTAGATCAAGGGGAAAGAGTTATCCTATGGAATGTGATCTATGAACCAACTAGGAAGGTAGAGTTATTATATGGAGAGATATACATGAACCAGTTGAGGAGAAAGAGTTATCTTGGATCAAGTTCCATGAACCAGAGAAAAGGGGAAAGAGTTATCTTATGGATAGAGATCCACAAATCAGAGTATTAGGGAATTGGTGTCTCCTTTAGATAGAAGTCCATAAGCATTGCAATAGGGAAGTGATTCCCAAGAAATTTGTTGAGAAAATTTTAGTGAAATATTTTCTCCATGGAGTAGTCCATATTGGGTGAACCACGTTAAATTAGTGTCTCTATTATGTGTGATGATTTTTGCATTGCTTTAATTATTGTTTTTGATATTGCCATTGATTATATTGGATAATATTTTTTGAGAAATGAAATTAAAAGTTGATCTTATACTTTTCACTCCCCTCTCAGTATAAGCTTGTGTTCTTCACCACAAGGCACTTGAGCATATGACTCCAGAGGAGGCTTAGTCTATAAATAAGCTTGATGTCTCTTTTTTTAGATTTTTTAGGAGTCATGCTTAGGCCTATATTCCAAAAAAGAAACGAAAGGCTTTAGATAAGAAGAGCAAGTAATTTATTTTTGTTGGCTATTGCAAGGATATCAAGGCTTATTGACTTCTTGATATTAATAAACATGATGTTGTTTTTTGAACACATGTTTAGTTTAATGAGCGTATTCTTCCTTATGATTCTTCTCTTCCTAATTCACCTTCTTCTTCTTCTTTTGATAATACTCATGATATTTCCATTGTTGATCAGACTGAGGAACATCTTGATGAAGAACCTACTATTGTGGATCCTACACCAATTATCACCATGCCTAGATGGGCACATACCATAGTTGAGGAGGCAACACATTTCATTCAATATCTTCCACCTTACAAACATGGTCATACACATTCTATAGGTTTTTATCTTGTTTGTCAATTAGTTTTGAGTGATACACAATATTTTTCATAGGCTCATGGGATATAGGAGTGGGATGATGCTATGGAAGTTGAGTATTCTTATTTGATAAAGATTCACACTTGGAATCTTGTCTCTCTTCCTAAGGGAATAAATTTGGTTCATTGTAAGTGGGTTTATCGAATCAAATTTGCAATATATGGGTCCATTTACAAATATAAAGCACGTCTTGTGGCTAAGGGCTTTCCCAGGTTGAAGGTATTGATTACTCTAAGATATTTGCTCCTATCACCAATATGGATTCAATTTAGCTTGTACTTGCACTTGCTGCATCATAGGGATGATCTGTTTATCATATAGATGTGAAGAGTGCATTCTTGCAAGGATATTTGTAGGAAGAGATTTATATGAAGCAACCCACTTGTTTTATTAAATATTTTTCTCTTGTTTATCAATTACAGAGGTCACTCTATGGTATCAATCAAGCTCATCAGACTTGGTATGAGAAGATGAATTTCTTCCTTCTCTCTACTGGATTTGTTAGGTGTCATTCTGATACTACACTTTATATTTGGTGAGATGGAGAGGACATCACCATGCTTGTTCTTAATATTGATGATTTACTTCTCATCGGTAGCTCCAGTACTCACTTTCAAAATTTTTAGTGTTCTGTCTCTAATATATTTGAGATAAAAGATCTAGGATTGGCTTACTACTTTCTTGGGTTACAGGTCACTCAGATAGATTCATGGATTTCATTATGTTAGTAGAAGTATACACTGGATATACTACAATAATTTAGGATGGCTGATTTAAAGCCATCACCTACACCATTTTAGTCAAGGGTTACTTTGATTTCCTCCTGTAAATCACCTCTTTGTGATGCAACTTTGTATAGATAGCTAGTGGGGAGTCTTATGTATCTAACCCATATTGGCCTTGACACTTCATATGCTATTGGGTTGATCTATCAATTTGTACATGCCCCTCATGACAGTCATTGGCAGGTAGCTAGGATGATTCTTTGATATCTATGAGGTACTACTCACTTTGGTTTATTCTGCTCCAAAGGGTCTACAGAGCTGGTAGGATACACTGATTCAGATTGGACATATTTAGTTGATGAAAAACATTCCACATCAGGCTATATCTTGGTTCTTCTCTAGTTTCTTGGTCATGCAAGAAGTAGTAGGCTATTGCATTATCATCTAAAAAGGTAGAATATAAGGTAGCCATCATAGCTCGTCATGAAGCTCTTTGGTTTCATAAATTTTTGGTTGAGTTTGGTTTCTCCTAGGATCATACTACTATACTTTGGTGTGATAACCAAAGTGCAATCCTGTTGAGTATCAATGCACCAAGCACATTGAGGTTCACATGCATTTCATTCAGCATCACATTCAGGATGGAGTTCTTAGCTTGGAGTATTTTTTGACTCAATAGCAGATTGTAGACATCTTTACGAAACATTTCGCATCACCTCGCTACCTTGAGTTGGATGGCTTGCTTGGGGTGATTAAAGTTGTCCTTGGGGGTGTTGATGAGGACATATTCCTCCACATATTCCTTATTATTTATTCTTTATTCTTTATATTTTAGTAGATGGTTTTTTCCCATGTGGTTTTTCATCATATTTCTAGCAGAGTTTTATGGATATATTATACATGAGTACCTTATCAAGCCTTGTTTCTAGAACTCATATCTGTGTATATGCCACTTGTTTGTTTTGTTTTTTTTTCTACTTCCTAGTATCACTTAAAGAGGGTGTTAGAGTATATTTTAAGTTTACTAGGATAGTATGTTATTTTATTCTTATCCTAGTTTGTTAATTCTAGAGGGTTGTGATCCATTCGGTTATACCTACCTCATGATCTATGGATCATATTGCACATCTTATTGTACGATGGATATTTTATCCTTCTATTTTTTGTTATGATTAGATGGTTTATATTGTATACCCTTTCCTATTTAAGCAAGGCTTCTCCATTGAGTAAATAATCATATTTAGAGCTTCTTATTTCGTGTTTTATTGTGATGTTTTTCAATATTCTTTGATCTTGGGATTGGACTGTTATTTTATGTTAGCTAACATTCCTTTTAGATGATTCAATATTTTGATTCTTTCACATAGTATATGACACATTGACATCATCCAATAATACATAGGATATTAAGTAATGTTTTTATGAATAAGGGATTACAAGGTTCTCATCACAATGCCTAAACTTACAAAATTATATTATATTTTAAAGGTCATGATGATAATTCTATTACTTAATAAAACTATCTATTTATTTGTAAAAATATGGTTTTTAGTGCATTGGTTAATAAATATTAAAAATAATTGATAGGAAGGTTGAAGTATATAGTGGCCAAGTCTAGGGACCAAAGGTTCATTACATCATTATTTAATTATTTCTTTATTTTATGTACTAAGTACATTATACAATAATTATTACAATGGTATAAGGCTTTAGGATCCATGTCTCTTCTTCATTGTATCTTAATTTAGGATTGTAATATGTCAGTGATGTATAAAAATAGGAGATTGTTCAACAAGAAGAGGAAGATGAATATTTGCTATTTGAAAATCATGGCTATTTTTTTTAAAATTGGATATATGTGTCTAATATGGACTACAAATAAGATTCGTTTCAAGAGTGATAATACCCATTATTTCTAGATATAAGTAATAATTCAATGTCATATCAAAAGTGGTATTATCCATTAAGTGTATTCTAAAGTAATTAAATTTAGATTGTGCTCATTGTTGAGCATAATTGCTAAGACAATTTCTATATATCCAAATCATGTATATAATGTTCATATCATCTATAATTTATGTCCAACAACATATATGTGTATACATGCACCTATTTAGAAAGTCTCAAAATATATAAAATTCCACTTATAAACCACCTACCCTAACCCCTAATTGCATAACCCAATAGTAAATTCTAAATTATTATATCCCAAATATAATTATATAATTATTTATAAATTATAGATATATTTTCCTTCTAATGTAACCCCTTCTTTTTTATAACTTATAATATATATGACTTATTCTAACTTATATTCTATTACTCCCTTCTAATATCTTTCTTTGAAACCTATAACCTTTTTCAAGCATTTGATCCCCATCCCCTCTAAATGTTCTTTAGTATATAACTCTTGTTTATTTAAATATTAATCCAATGGTTAATAATGTATCAAGTTCTATTACCATAACACTAGTAGTGACATTTTGGTATTAAAGTTTTGGTGTAATTGTGACTTAATGGTATTAAAGTTTTGGTGTAATTGTGACTTAATGGTATTAAAGTTTTGGTGTAATTATGACTTTAAGTGTGATAGTAAAAATAGTGACAACAATGATACAAAGTGTGATGCTTCAACCCTAAAATATGTCGGACATTTTGAGTCGAAGTTATCATTGATGTCAAGGAACGAAGTCATCATTTATTTATTTATAGAAAATATCCCAAAAGGGGTGCCACTTTTGGGTAAGACCCAAGGAGGCAGGGGTATCCATTCCGCCAAAAATGCCCAGGACTTGGACCTGGCCTACCACCTTTGACATACTCAAGGAGAAAACAAACACACAAAACCAATTTGAACGAAGTCATCATTGATGTAAAGGAATATGTCAAGGAAACTACAAATGTTAATGGAATAATAACTTCATAATATTTTAAATATTATCTGGAAGCATATGAAGGCGGGCTTTTATTAAAACCATGGATGAGAAAAATAAAAGGTTTTTCATAAAAATCCAAGGAAGCATTTTGAAAAGTTAAAGGAGGTTTTAAATATTTATTTTATAGAATATTTAAATTCAATTTGAGTTTAAATTTTATAAATTAATATTATCTATGAAAAGAGGTAAAATCAAAGAGGCCTTTAATAAGCCAAAAAGGATTTATATATTAATTTATAAAATTTAAATTCTAAAGAATTTAAATAATTTATAAATTAATTATTTGAATTTCGAAGGTGCCGACGTTCGAAATTATTGGATATAATATGTATAAAAACTATATGCCAAAAAGGCATAGAACTTACCCTTCGTTTGAAAGAAATAATTGTGGCATATGTTGTGTGAATACTCGTGCGGAGAAGAAGATGAATCTTCATCTTAAGGTGCCAATGAAAGTGTTGAAAACGATTGAAGGCAAAACCCTCATATCCACCAAGGCACATGGCCTAGTGGCAAGCGATCATGAGTTAAGTCATGCGGGTGTAGAGTGGTTCACGTTTGATTATCGGTAAGGTCATTTTGGCATGTTGTGCTTTGGTATTGGAAGAAGTGATGCGTTGATATTTTGGTTCAGTGCATAGGGAAGAGCATAAGAGCACATTGTGCTCTTGGTTCTCTAAATGAGTACCTAGCTCATGCGATCGTTGAAGCCATGGATAGGGCATGGGGAGAAGTTGCGTCGAGGGTTCAATTCTCACCTAGGTGGAGGTAATAAATTTTGTATTAAATTTTAATTTCCTAAGGTATGAACATAAGGTTTTAGGGATTTATAAGGGATTTGAAAGGTGCTTATTTCAATTGTTAGTTTTTGATTAAACGAAGGAATAAGGTGTTGAACTTTATTTTAAATAAAGTTATTGTGATGTTTCTGATTTATCAAAAAGTGAATTGAAGAGTAATTAAATTTAAAAGGACTTATTTCCATTGGGTTAGTTTGAAAAGGATATTGTATTGACAATATTTTTGTTATTGAATATTGTTTTAGTTGGGAGATCATAAGGTGTATTTGATCAAATCATTTTTATATATGTTGATGGATGCTTTCCTTAATATGGAGTGATAAGGCGTATGTGTGTTTTGATATTTTGCATTGTATATTTGAGAGAGTTTAGTATCTTCTAACTCCTTTAGCTTGTTAAATAAGTGTTTATAGTTGTGGCAGATATTTGAGGTTCCTCCATCATCAAGAAAAAGGTATGAGCACATTCTTCCATAGTTGAGTTTATTGGTTGGTTTTCTAGAAAATAAGTTTGGAGTGAAAAGGACTTGATTAGGGTTTCCTTATTGAGTGTGTTAAGTTAATGCTTCAAGGTTTTATGGAATAAAGAGTTGATGTTAAAACCTTGTTTTATAAGCATTTTTGTTGAAGCCATTGATTGTGTGAAGAAATTGAACTAGGGTTTGAAAAGAATATGCGTATCATTTTTATGTGAAGATTTTCTTATAAGAATTATTGTTGAAGTAAGTTTTTGAGTGAAGAACTTGAACTAGGATTTGAAAAGAACATGGGTATCATTGTTATGTGAGATTTTTTGTTGATCATTGTTGAAAATATTTTGAGTGAGTGATCATATACTTGGACTAGGGTTTGTGAGCAAGGATTGTTTCATTGAGTGATTGGTTGAGTAGATTTGGTTGAGCCTAGTCAAGTGGATGTGTGAAGTGATTGTTCAAGTTCCATAAAACAAACTAATTCTATATTTTGAATTGAATTGAGAAATTGATTGAGTTGAAGCATATTGAGTCTCTAATAATTCTTTGTATGTTTCCAAAAGAGTGATTGAAAGTGATTGATCATTGTGATTAGTATAGAGCATATTGAGTCTCTAAAAATTATCTTTATATTTCTATGATATTGGGTAAGTTCTAGAGTGGACTTGTTAAGAATATTTGAGGCAAGTATTTGAGAATACTTGTGGACATATTTGAGTAAGATTTTGTGGAAGCTTACAATACATATTGAGAGCAGATTTGGATAAGTTCTTGTGAGGATTTATTGAGCAGATTTGGATAAGTTCTTGAGAGGACTTATTGAGAAGATTGTACAAAGTTCTAGAGATGACTTGTGGACTGATTGGTGTGAGATTTTGAGGAAGCTTACAAGGCAGATTTGAGATAAGTCTTTGAGAAGACTTGAGAGAAGAGTTGATTGATTGATTTGTTCAAACCTTGAGTTAAGGTTTGTGGTAGATCCAACAGAGTTGACTTGAGATTGAGTCAAGCCTTGAGTTAAGGCTTGAGGATATAGGTTGAGGATAGATTTGTGCTAGACCGAAGGATTGTGTTTAGTACAAAGGTGCTTATTTTAATTGTTAGTTTTTAGGGAGTTATAAAGGGTTTTGAAAGGTGCTTATTTTAATTGTTAGTTTTTGATTAAATGAAGGAATAAGGTGTTGAACTTTATTTTAAATAAAGTTGTTGTGATGTTTCTGATTTATAAAAAAGTGGATTAAAGAGTAATTAAATTTAAAAGGACTTCTTGCCATTGGGTTAGTTTGAAAAGGAGATTGTATTGACAATATTTTTGTTATTGAATATTATTTTTGTTGGGATATCATAAGGTGTATTTGGTCAAATCATTTTTATATATGTTGATGGATGATTTCTTTAAGATGGAGTGATACGGTGTATGTGTTTTTTGATATTTTGCATTATATATTTGAGAGAGTTTAGTATCCTCTAACTCCTTGAGCTTGGCAAAGAAGTGTTTATGGTTGTGGCAGATATTTGAGGTTCCTTCATCATCAAGAAAAATGCATGAGCACATTCTTCCATAGTTGAGTTTATTGGTGGGTTTTATGGAAAATAAGTTTGGAGTGAAAAGTTTTTGATTAGGGTTTCCTTATTGAGTGTGTTAAGTTAATGCTTCAAGGTTTTTCGGAATAAAGAGTTTATGTTAAAACCTTATTTTATAAGCATTGTTGTTGAAGCCATTGATTGTGTGAAGAACTTGAACTAGGGTTTGAAAAGAACATGAGTATCATTATTATGTGAAGATTGTCTTATAAGCATTGTTTTTGAAGTAAGTTGTTGAGTGAAGAACTTGAACTAGGGTTTGAAAAGAACATGAGTATCATTGTTATGTGAGATTTGTTGTTGAGCATTGTTGGAAACATTTTGAGTGAGTGATCATATACTTGGACTAGGGTTTGTGAGCAAGGATTGTTTCATTGAGTGATTGGTTGAGTAGAGTTGGTTGAGCCTAGTCAAGTGGATGTGTGAAGTGATTGTTCAAGTTCCATAAAACAAACTATTCTATATTCTAAATTGAATTGATAAAGTGATTGAGTTGAAGCATATTGAGTCTCTAAAAATTCTCTATATGTTTCTAAAAGAGTGATTGAAAGTGATTAAGCATTGTGATGAGTATAGAGCATATTGAGTCTCTAACAATTATCTTTATATTTCTATGAGATTGGACAAGTTCTAGAGTGGACTTGTTAAGCAGATTTGAGGCAAGTCTTTGAGAAGACTTGTGGACGAATTTGAGTAAGCTTTTGTGGAAGCTTACAATACAGATTGAGAGTAGATTTGGATAAGTTCTTGTGAGGACTTATTGAGCAAATTTGAATAAGTTCTTGAGAGGACTTATTGAGCAAATTATACAAAGTTCTAGAGAGGACTTATGGACTGATTGATGTGAGATTTTGAGGAAGCTTACAAGGTAGATTTGAGATAAATCTTTGAGAAGACTTGAGAGCAGATTTGATTGATTTATTTTTTCAAACTTTGAGTTAAGGTTTGGGGCAGATCCAATAGAGTTGACTTGAGATTGAGTCAAGCCTTGAGTTAAGGCTTGAGGACAGAGATTGAGGATAGATTTGTGCTAGAATGAAGGACCATGTTTAGTACAAATTCAAGGATACATTTTGGTGTAGATCAGAGGACAAGTTTATGCCAGACCAGAGATAGATATTGAGGACATATTTGTGCTATACCAATAGACTGTGTTTAGTATAAATTTAAGATAGAGCTTTGGAAGTGACAGAGTATAGAGGACATCAATATCTAGTGGATAGAGATCCATTAGCCAGGGCAATGAGGACAGGTATCTTCAGTGGATAGATATTCATTAGCTAGAGTAGTGGGGGCAATAGTTCTTCTAGAATATCACCATCCAGAGCAAGAGGAGAAAGGAGTTCTCCTATGGATAGAGATCCATGAACTTGATTAATGGGATTGGTGTCTCCTTCAGATAGAGGTCTATAAATATTGTAATAGGGAAAGGATTCCCAAGATATTTATTGAGAAAATTTTAGTAAAATGTTTTCTCCGTGGAGTAGCCCACATTGGGTGAACCACGTTAATTGTGGTGTCTCTATTATGTGTGGTGTTTTGTGCATTGCTTTGAACACTTATTTTGATATTTATATCTTTACATTGTATAATATTGATTTGGAAAGAAAAGTAAAAAGTGGTCTTATACTTTTCACCTCCCCTCTCAGTATAAGCTTGTGTTCTTCAAAATGTAGTAATGAATGCAATTATATTCATAAGTTATAACAACTCATATTAAAACATGGTCATACAATTCAATGATATACAATCAAGGTATCTCAATAACGTGATCCACTTATCAAAATGAAATGTACTTAATATTTATAAATCAATATTAGGTACACCAAACTATTATAAATATTAGTAATACTTTTTTTATAAATATGTGGTTCTTAATACATCTTTAAACTAAATTCAAGTAGTATCATTTATTTTCAGCAATAATAATTCATATGAGGTTTGTAAAATTATGCTTTGATACCATTTGTAACAATTGGATTTATTACAAATGATAGTTAGGTCACATGTTTTAAAATATATCATCATATATCAAGGATAGATAGACATAAGAATGGAAAACATAAATAATTATTGTTATCAACATAAGAACTAATAATACATTATTTGATACATCATATCTGTAACATTGTTTTAAATTTATATTATCAATTGTAGTAAGGATTAAAAACTAATTATATGCATATACCAATATAATACTATATTTGTAATCATTAATAGCTCAATGATTATAATATAAGTGTGTCTTATTTAATGATATCTTCTATCAAGTATCTACAAAAATAAAAATTAACGAATAAAAAAATTAGTGTAGAGAAACATAAAAGCACATGTAAATAGAAGAAAATGCCTTTAACCATCCAATAAATACCAATCACTAGGTCAACCACTCTACTCATCAAATAACTAGTAAATAATTTATGATTCAAGATATGGATCATAAGAATATAAACCATCATTAGATATAATAACATAGTTATAAGTTTCTTCCATTACATAGAAGAGTTGATAATGGATACAATAGAACCCTTAAGTTTTATTTTTATGGATACAAAAGAATTCCTTCAAACGTCATATGATTCCTAGGAATAGGATAAAAGCATATGGATGAGGAGTGAGTCTAGATAAATTTGTAACATGCACATTTTAGTTCATGAAGATCCAAAAAAGTTTACGAATATGAATATACCACTCATATTTATATAAAATCTTATTTGCTAATTGTAGTTATGGATCATTACACCTTTTACTTGGCAAAGAAAAAGTAAAAGTTTGAGCCATGAACAAGCATAAAATAAACCCCTAATAAAAAATATTCGATAATCGGAGGGTAAGTGTTAAAATTGAAGGTTGTATAGAAATTTATAAGTTTTTTAGTCCCAATCAAAAGACAGGGAGAAAAATTTTTGACATGAGGTCCCAAGAAAAAAAATCCCAAAGTATCAATGTCAAGTGATCCAAATTTTTAGTAGTAAGAAAACTTTTGAATATTAAAGCACCAACGCCCCAAAAGTTATAAGTGATGAGGTGTGCAATATTTGAAAAGTATCATCCTTTTCTACAAAATAATATATCATATCTCTGTGAAAGGATAGTAGTAGCATAGGAGCTATGGAAGAAGCAATAAATATGCCTGAAGAGATATTATATACCTCAATGATAGGAATTTCTAGTGGGTATATGACAATAAATATAGTAGCTACTCATCAAAGGACTCAAGACCATTTGACATTCATGACTTTAGATCCAAAGAACCTTAGAGGGATTGACAATTGAAACAAGATATGACCTAGCATCAAAAGTAGCAACCACCTTGAAATCTCTCCATGAGTTTTGGAGGGAAACTCTCTCCTTTGCAATCTAAAAATAGTAGTACTAATTTTGTAAATGATTGGCATTTTTCATTTCTATCCTCTTGTAAGCTTTCTTTTCATTTATTTTTGTAGAGCAATTGGCTCCTGGGTAGCTTGTGGGTAAATTTTGAACCCTCGCTTCTATCCTAATATTTGTAAATATTTTCTTGTATATATATACAAAAAATTTCATCATTTTTTGGTTTAGATATTTGTGACTCCCTATGGACCAATTTTTGTATGTATGTGTGTCTGTAATATTTTTTTTGCTTTGGGTTTTATTGATGTATGTGTGTATGAGGAGCTTGCATCTATTTTTGAACTAGCCATTTGTGGCTCTCCTACAGGACCCACCTATTTATGCATGCTTATATTTATGAATCTCATCTATGCTTAATTGTACCAAGGAGAGGAAGCATTCATTGTTGGAACATAGCATTTAGGCATGTTTTTCAAGAAGATATTAGTGGGTCTTTTGATACATCGTAACATTTTCCTTTTGTTGAGTTATTTTACTTTTGTATCTTGCATCCCTTTTCCCTATTGAGTTTAAGTGTTCCTAAATAATCACATCTTAACAAGGATCTAGCCTTATAAAAAACTCTAAAAGGCTCCTGATTGAGCCAAAACTCTTGCTCTTGGTTGTGACCTTGCTATGTCGCTTATTGCAATATTCTATTACCCTTCTAGGGACAATCATAGATGAAAATATTAATTATATGTTTAGGTTCAATTACCAATATTCTTTAGATATACTCCTAATAAAATTTAGGGTAGATTAACATACCAAGTGTTAGTACTATATACACTTCCATCACTATGTAATACTCATCCACTAGATCAAACTTAAGTTGGATTCCAAGATCATTATTTACAATAGAGTTATATTTAGACATCAAAAATCCATCCAAGCATCTACATTCAACTAATTTAATATGACTTGCCTTGGTTGAGATATCAGAAAAGATCAATTGGAATGATAACTATGAAATATACACTTTTCATTCAATCATAGAGGATCATAATGCAAGGATTATGTGTATTAATCAATTTACCACACTACTTATATTTAGTATCTATATGCACACCATATAAAAGACAACTAGTATAGATCATCCACCAAATATTAGCTTATAAATACAAGAGCAAAGTCTAAGTCATTACTATTACAACTTTTGAATAAAGTTAATCAAGATTTAAATTGTAACTACAATGAATCATAACAATTAATTCATATGATTTTAGATTGATTTTATATATCATTATCCATTATCCCAAAGGAAAATATTAAATAAGGAGATGTAAGGCATAGTTTAGGTACCCATCAATTATACTAACTATATATTATAGTAAATTATGCTACCAATATATATTAAAGTAACAAGAACAATGTAGTGCAATTACCATTCAATCTAGCATTTTATTATCACCAAGTATCCTTTATGGACTAGAATAAAGGAATTAAAACATATATCCTAGGAAGTAATAAGATATTTATGCATGAAATAATAAAATATTCATCTATTTAAAATAGGGAGACCAACTATGCTTCCTCTGTTTGTGTTAAAAGCATCACGACGGTGGTTGAGAACATATCTTCTTTCCCCTTAGAGTCAAAAGGGTCTTCTAAGTTGAAAGATGATCTGGAATGCTCTCTAGATTTTTGGGCTAGACCCAGACCAATAGTTCATATTGATCCTCCAATGAGGGGTATTACTATTTGGGACCCTCCCTCAATAGGATGGGTAAATCTAAACTTTGATGGGGCATCCAAGGGTAACGTTGGCTATGTTGGTGTGGGAGGCATTATTCGTAATTGCATAAGTGAACCTTTGTTAACTTTTTCAAAAAAACTAGGAGTTCAATGTAGCCACTTTGCAGAATCCAAAGCCCTATTTTAGGGGATTTCTCAACTAAATTTGTTGGGGCATAACATATTCATTATTGAGGATGACTCCCTGAATATTATCGGTTTAGTGAAAGGCTTTCAACCCATCAAATTATATATTTCCAACATGATCTTCAAATATAGAAGAGTTATTCAAATGCTGGAAGAAGTGGTAAATAAACATGTTTATGGGGAAGGCAATAAAACTATCAACTTCTTGGTAAACCTAGGCCTAAACCAATAAGATTTAACCATATGGAGATATGTTATCTCTCAAGGTATACATGGTTTGGATAGTGGAAGATAATTTGATCAAGCCTTTGAGTCAATCCCTTTCATGGATAAAACACTGCTTTTCAGTATCTATCACTAGTGTAGGTGGGGAAAGGTGATTGAGGACACAAATTATATAATTATGATGGGAGAAAGCCTCCCCAGTACCCATATTTTAAAAATTTTGAATTATCAGTTTGTTAGCAACTTTTTTTATGCTTTTAACACCTTGGTGGGTTCTTGTTCAAGTTGTATCATGCTAATTGACTAAGTAACAAAAGAGGTTTTTGTGGTGGACGATGAGGTGGTAAGGGATTAGAAAAATCAAGCAGATTCTAGTTGACTTGCCATGGAGGACAAGTACTATTGGTGGGGCTGAGTCAAGGGGTCATAGGGGTTATATTTAGAGGAGGACCTCGATATTTCCAGCTAGGCTTTCAATGGAATTATTTTCCCTATGATGGTGGTTCACATGGATTAGTGAAAGACCAAGGTTGTAGACTCATTAGGTTCAAAGAGTGAGTCATGTCGATGGATTTAAAATCTATTTTTAGAATATGTATTTTTGGAAGGAGAGAACTTCTAGATGAGTCTAGGACTTCACTTGGTGTTATTATTTTCTAAGGTGGTACTCCTAGAGGCTTGATTCAATTCTAGGTAGTTTTATGTGACATTAGCCCCATGGTACTTAGGGCTAGTATTTGTAATCATTCCCATTTTTATTTGTATTAAGTGCTAGTTACAGGGAGTGTTAGGCTGGTGTGGTCTTGTGGTCAATCCTGAATCTCATCCTACTTGTGGATCTTTTTATCTTGATGTGAGATCCATGTTGGTCTATTATGTTATGGATTTCTTCACATTGGTCTAGTGATGAGTGGGTTGTTGAAATTCACTAGGGGGGCTCATCACCCCTAGTACTAATCCTACCCTTTTCTTACCCAATCCTAATGTGGATTAAGTATGTGTTGTATCCTCAACATCCAACTTAAGAGTTACCTCTAATTTCAAATTTTGATAAGTCTTGTAAAGTCCTAAGTCTAGGGTATTGTTGTCGATTTGAGTGATTTTTAAATTTTTACAAGCAAAGGCAATCAAAATAATCCAAAGTGCCATTTTTGTGTATGGTCATGTCTAGTAGTCCTTGAAATTTTTTTGTGTCAGTCAAAAGCATGTTTATCCTTAAAATGTCCAAAAAAATTATTTATGAGAGGGCATAAGTTCATATGTCTTGGTTCTCCAATTTCATAATGTTTTGGTCTCCAAGGCCCCTCATCGAAAATCCCTAACCATTGACCTCCATTTTATTTTCTCCCTTCATAAGCCTCCTATGTCTAATATCCACCAAATATCATTCCTAAGTCCTAAACCTTAGGTCATCCACATATCATTTTCCCCCCCATTACTCATTTTGCACTACCATAAAAAGAGTCATGCCTAAGTCTCAAAAAAAAATGTTTCCCACCACCCTTAGTTCATGACTCATTAGCACATCGAAGATAAATCCCCCTTTTTGCCCTAGCCTTTAGTTCTAAAAAATAGATCTCTGAATTATAAAATTTATCCCATTTACTAAGGTCTAAAGTATCACCCCCCCTTTTACAAAGAAATGTATGTATAATAGAAATAATCAAACTTTACCTAAAGTTTTATCAAAAAGAAAAATGTGGTGCAGATTGAAGTAGGTGACTTCAAGCATACAATTTTTTATTGGCCCAAAGACATGTGGTGCAGGTTGAAGCAGGTGACTTCAAGTGCTCAAAAATTGATTAGCCCAAAAATATGTGGCACATATGTGAGCATGTAATTTTGAGTGCTCCATTCTCATTGGTTATAATATTATGTGGACCAAGTTTAAGTAGGCGAAGATGACCACTCTCTTCTAATTGAAAAAAATGCTCATTTCCTAAGGTTTGAGGATCCCATATTACATGAAAATAATGTTCCTCCTTTGGCCTCAAATTAATAATGCTCTGTAAAGTATTACTACAGGAAAACCCCTCTTCCATATCGATGAAATTCAATGATTCATGCATCAAAAATCCCTTGTCATAAGAAAAAATAATAAGATTGAGACTCATTTAATATTTTCCCAAAATCCCTAAGGATAAAGCTTATGTCGCATGAGGAAAACCTCAAGTCCCTAAGTCTAAGCTCGCCTATTATAATTCTATTAAAAACCTTAGGTTTTTCATATGCCTTCCTCCTGCTACACATTTTATAATATCCATTGCCAAGGAGTTCCTCAAAAATAAGATTCTCATCATGTAGTATCAAGGGTCTCTAACACATATCCCCCTCTTTTACCTTAACCTTATGTATTCAAGTCTAAAATCATGGCCTCCAAGTAAAATAAAAAAATAAATCTTGCATAATCAAACCCCACTTAATGTTTTATTAAAGAAAATGTGTGATTAAGATCAAAGTGGTTGAAGATTGTGTGAACCATATTAAAGCGGACAAATTCAAGTGCTCAAATCCTAATTGGTTTGAGATTGTATGGACTAGATTCAAGCATACGAGTTCAAGTGCTCCTTTCTTGTTGGCTGAGAATGTGTGGCATATATTAGAGTAGGCAAACTAGAGAGTCCCATTCCTATTGGTAAAAATTCAAATCACTCCATTCCCTAACGTCTAAGGATCCCAATCACATAGATTTAAATTTCCCCTCTTTTCAACCCAAATTGAGAATGCTCCATAAGGTTTTCTCCTAGGAAATCCACCTTACAAAATGCTAAGGATCAATTATCCGTAGATCAAGATTATAATTCTAGGCTTCATTCAAAATTCCCTCAAAGGTCCTAAGTTGTGCATATACTAGGTTAAAGAGTTAGTCACTTAGCATTTTTATAAGCCATTGAGATTCATATGCATTAGATCCCCACCATTTATTATGTGCCTACCCCCAAGGTCATAACCTTAGGTAATCACCATCACCTCTAATGCCAAAAGGATAATTTCATTAAACTCTTTCCATCTACCTAAAGTCCAAGTTCCATCATGTATATGCATCTCCTTCCAGCCCACTTTGCCTTTTCATCTAGACCATGTGGTACCTTCAAATTCAAGTGGGTGAAATGAAAATCTTGCTCTTTATTGGCTCCAATATAAATGGCACAAATGGTATCACTAGAAAATAAACACATAACCCAAATTTACTTGCTTGAAATGGAGCGTTGGCTTCCAATTAGATCGAAGATGAATGACGAGGAGGGCCTTGATGGAATGGAAGTGCACAACCTAGATTTGCTTTCTTGAGATGAGATGATGGCTCTTGTTTGGTCTAAAATGGATGATGTGGATGACCTCACTAGATAAATAGCACACGTAGTATATTCATTCTCATATTGTGACAAAAGACTTGTATCACAGACTAGACAACTATAAGTTAATTTAATATGAATTGCTTTATCCAAACTAATATCTATGGTAAAAAATATTAAGTCAATATATTCTGAGCACACATGCCTAAAATATGACAAATGACTCAAAATGGATCTCCAAAGAACCAACAATTAAAATTTAAATGAATACATAGTTCACTGGCCAATTACAAAACATGAATGCTACCCCACGACTATTAAGATGGTTATTTGGAAAATAGGTGGTGAAGCTTAATTGGTAAATCAAAAGAGTGTAATTGGAGGTAATAAAATTTATAGCATGTGAAGCTTGCTATTAATATCCACATGAAGTTTATAAAATCCACTCATGGTAAGCATTCACAATTGAAACTATAAGTATAGGAGAGTAGTAGAGAATAGATCAGAGTTAAAGGAGCTAGAGTGGATAACAAAATTGAGAAGAATAGCAGAGAACAACTCTACCATGACATCCTCAAGTGTCACCTCATAATTTTCTCTTCCAATTATTGTAGCCAGGATAGAGAACCTCATGAATGACATATCATATAAATAATTGAAAGTGAAAGATACAACTATAGATGGAATAAGAATTTTCCAAGCAATCAAGGCAAAACCTAGAAATTGCTCCTACTTAGCAGTGGGAAGTAGAGCAAAATACCATTTTTAGCTATGAGAATACATAAGAAGATTATCAAATCCACCTATGGTTGCTTGCAACACTTTTCAAAAGGGTATGGGGAGATCACCACCAACCTAGCCCTTTCTATAATAAATGGATATATAACCTAAGCAAGTTGATATGCCCAAAAATCTATTATTCCTTAGACATCTTGTTCTGGTTTGTGGTCACCTACAATCTACAAACTAGATCAATTAGATATTTTGTGAACCAACCTGTGTTCAAAATCACCCTCGATAAAATCAGAAAGGTTAGATTGAGTGAAGTTGCATTGGTGCTGAACAAAAAGGTACTAACTTCTCAATCTCAATACATGATTAGCACTTCATTTTACACAACTTTTTTTATCACAATGCAACTATATCTTATGATTTACCCATTCATAAATCTAACCTTCACCTCTGGGTAAGAGATTATGTAGACATGATCAATATAGTTTTGGAGGAAAAAAATTATATTGGATTCACAGAGAAGTTTTATACCTAGTAGTGCAATATAATAAAAAAGAAAAACCCACCATGTATAGATGGAAGGAGGTCATTAGTAACACTATAGACAAAGAATTTAGAGAGTTACAAAAGGCCATTATAGATATTAGAGAAGTAATACCATCATTTTCATATTACTCCCTCCTTATACACTTGATAGTTGATAATATGACCAAACAATTGATAGAAGAATGGGGAGGGGTGTACGATGAACTTATCTAGGAAAGACTTTCATGGATCCAAGAAGGTTGGTCTAGCCATTCCCAATTTCTTGGTAGGTTTCTCCCAGAGGTACACTACAGGATTTGTAACTACAATACTAACAAAATTGGTATAAGGATAGCTACATTTTTGTATGAGAGGAAAGCAATAGACTTCTTCTTCACTAAAGAATTTACATACATCAGAATATATAGGTTCAAAATTCTACCAAAGGTATTACCCAAGTTTTTTTCCATGTCCATTGTAGCACTAGAAATCATAAGGTAAATAGCTGAGAAAACTAAATTGAAAGTTTCCAAGAAGAAATACAAGATCCCATGGCTAGCTTTCCCTTGTTGAATGGGATATTACACATATAAAGGACAATACAGTGTAATAGATACCTTGTGAAAAATGGACTCATATGGTTTCTATGAAATCACTTGGTGACTTTATGATCCTTTCAACTATTATAATTATTATGTTATTAATAAGATGTCAATCACCTTAGAATTCACCAGGGAGATGAGTTTGAATATGCAATACAACTTGATATAAGGAAGGGGCAATCCTTGGAGCCTATATGGAAAAAATATTTGGGCAAGAGGCCCCACACTCAAGTAGAAATGGTAAATAATTACCCAACTAGACTAAGAATATTGAGAAGGGCCTCAGTAGAAGCCTTTGCTCCTTTGATCACCTCTATATGACCTAAAGAGTTGCAGGTACCAATCCTAAAAGTTATAAGGCAAGAGCTTGAGAAGATGGAGATAATAATGGAGGTCATTGATTCAACTATGGTAGAAATAAAATTATCTTTAGCTATCCAACCTATCACTAGTATTGTTAAAGATATTGGAAAGGGCAAAGAAATTATCACTATTTCTTCTACACTAGCTCAACCGATAATCCTAGATCTATCCCAAATTGTTATGACTTCTAAATATAAAATCTAGTTGGCAGTAGACTTTCCTGAGGTCATACCCAAATATATAGTGGTGAATAAGGAGGAAATTTACATTTTCTTAGTTATGCTCAAGAAAATCCAAGAAGCTTGAGGATTGGCCAACCTAATACAAGAAAATCAGGTGAAATACAAGGATCAATCAAGCTCCCTAGGATGTAAGAAATACAAACATGGAAACACCCTAATAAAATCCAAGAGCTTTATTCTCACCAGGATAGAAGAAGTTATTCTATTTGATCCAAATAATGAGAGACAGATTCAAGATATTGAGGAAGGAAAAAATTGAGTGAAATACAATACGTAGTGGAATAGCCAAATGATCAGATCTCCCAGCTCCCAACAACATTCCTTGTGATAGTGGAGGTAACAATACCCATGAACAAGGTCATATCCCTACAACTAGATAAGGCTATAGGTTAGGCAACCATTCAATATCAGGAAGATCCTCTAACCTTAGCCAAAACATAGGCTCAAGCCTATGTGGCCACAATATAAATCCCTTATAAAAACAACCAAGTCTTGATAGTGATATTGAATCAGTTGTAGGTTGAGAATAATAAATTACAAGCACACGTCAATAGGATTCAAGGATAGATATTACATGTGTTGATAGATAAACATTTTGATATTTATTTTGTTAAAAATTATAAGGAAGAAATGATATCAAAACTAAAAATAGGGGTGAAAGCATTGGCCAAAATACTCAAAGACCTTGTTGATATCATGGCTATGACTCAAAGTATGAGGGCATTATTGCAAGATACATATCACAGAGCAACAAATCTAAAGCCTATTTACAAAAAGTGCAAGGAAGAGTACAACTAGATATAGAACAAACAAGTAACTATCTTCGATGGCAGAAGCTATAAATTCCAAGTAGAATTCCTCAAGTTAAATACTTATCTCCATGAGAAGCCGTACTAGGAAAACTTCCTCTAAGACAAGGAGGCTTGGGTGAGTGAAATAAATAAGAAAAGTAAAGAAGCTAGAATCCTACTTGAATAACTCTTAGCAGTAGAGAAAGTCGATTAGTTGATCTCTAAAAGAATACAAGAGTTAAAGTGTGATGAAAAGGATGAGCAAAAATTGGCCCAATAGCTTAATGACTTGTCAAAAATAGTTCAACCCATATTCAGATCACCAAGGAAAATGTGTTTTCAACCAAATATTATGCTAACAAGTCATTAAACATGAAATACACAATTACATTTGCAACCTCATTTTGTGATAAAGCATGGGGAAAAATCGCAAAATTGCTAGGAATAAGTCAACCAAATATAGATAAAGATAAAGTAGGGCCTAGTGCAAAAAAGGATAAAAATACAAAGGAATAGAATGAGAAAATACAAATAAGTCTTATGAAGGACCATGCCTGACATAGTTGTACTCCACAAAAGAGGATCAAGGCCTTGGAATAGATAGGTGTCAATAAAATAGCTCAAGATAGATAAAATTTTATTATGTTGCACTTAATAAATCAAATGGCAAAGATAATTCCACATGGAAAAATCTTCTAAGTGCAACTGTAACTGAAACAAGACACTCAAAATCTATAATAAGAATCATCGCAGCCAAGAAAAGGATCAAGTTTTTGCATAGCCATTTTTCCTATAGGTATAATAAGAGTGCCCTTATTTTTTCTATTGTATTTTCCTTTGTGTCATTTCTCATTCCTCCCATTATTGTGCAGGTATTGATAGGGAATCATTTAGGAAACTAGGATTATTTGTAGCTACTAAATCAAAAGTTTAGAGGACTATGTTGACAAACAACACACCCCCACTGAAAGATGCATTCCATTTTTCTTCAAAACTCTGAAATTCCATTTTGCAGCAGGGACCCTCTTGATCATTTCCAGTGTTAGTCCCAGATTTTGCTTGCCCCCTTGTTAAAGTTGTGCTTTTTTTCCAAGTCATTCTAGCATTGTTATTCCAAGCTTAAATTTCTACATGCTAGAATCATTCATGCTTAAACAAAATCTTGCACCGGTACCGAGGAAAATCCAGAAAACAGTTGCATAAATTCACTGAAAACCAAAACTTTCCATTTTTGGTAGTGTCGCGATATCGCGACACTTCCATTTTCGGAAATGTCGCGATATCGCGACGGATTTTGGCAAAAGCAGCTAAGTCGAAAAGCGTCGTGATATCGTGACATTTCCATTTTTGGAAAGTGTCACAAAATCGCTGCCGATCGGAGGAGAGAGAAAGAAAGTGTATGGAACAGCGCGATTTCGCGACATGTCACGAAATCGCGACATGTCGCATTTTCGCGACTGAGGAGAGAAAAGGGGGATGAGCGACAAAATGTCCCGAAATCGCGACAGTAATCTCAGCCGGGGACTTAACTCAAAAATTGCAGCGATGCGCCGACGTCCCAAAATCGTGACAAATTTGATGAAAAGAAGCTAAGTATGAAAAACGTCGCGATTTCACGACGTGTCACGAAATCGCGGTCAGCGCAGTCAAAGGATGCAGCTTGGGCGGAACCGTCGCGATATCGCGACGTGTTCCATTTTCGCGACTTCTGGCGGGCAAATGACTTAAGTCTAAAAAGTGCAGCGATTCGCTAACGTTTTATTTTCGCGAGGTAGGCAGCTTCAAAGTCTTGAGTTTAAAACTTGCAGCGATGTGCTGCATGTCTAAAAATCGCAGGACGTTGGTCAAGAGAAGAGTCCACAGCAAAGATTGCAGCGATTCGCGAACGTCTTGAAATCGCGTGTAGCTTGTTGAAGAGGAAGCAAAGGAATGAAGTAGCAGTGATTTGACATACTTTTACAAAAGATCCCACAGTGCTCAAAATGAACATGTTCCATTTTCGCGATGAAGGAGTTTTCAGACACCTAAGTTACAAAACTTGCAGCGATTCGCTGCATGTTGGTTGAGAAGGGAGTTCGAGTTGAAACTTGCAGCGACACGCTGACATGTTCCAAAATCACGACAAATTTTGGAAGAAGCAAGCCATGTGTACGAAATGTCGCGAAATCACGACAGGTCCAGGTGGAGGCAAAAGGAAGTGAGAGAAATCTAAGTGAAATCGGAAGAAGGATTGGATGAAAATGCTCCAAGGCATCAAGAAGGTCACGAAATCGTGATAAAAAATGCAGGAGGAAGCCAAAGCAGAAGCATGTCACGAAATCGTGACATGCTTGGAGCAAATCATACGGTCGCTAGCAGGAAGCGCGATTTTGCGACATGTCACGAAATCGCGACATGTCGCGTTTTCGCTGGCGAGAAGCAAAGAAGTTGCGTGGGGTAGGGGATGTCGCGATTTCGTGACATGTCACGAAATCGTGACATGTCGCATTTTCGTGACCTTGCCAGAAAGTTGACCAGAATGCTTGCAGCCTGAAACGGACACGTGTCACGATTCTGTGACACGTGTCAAAGCATGAAACAGATAAACAGAGGCCGACATGCAAGAAAGATTAGGATTTTGATCTGTTTTAATGTTAAAGTGTTGATTTAATGTTTATTAAATTGCTAATATAATCTTTTTGTCTTTCATGCAGGAATCCATCTGTCACTTGCGGGATAGCGGGAAAATGGCCATAAAGACAAAGTCAAATGCAATTTAATTAAAGGCGGCCATGTTGAAAAGGAAGGTGCCGAGAGTTGATGTTTCATTCCAGTATTTACAGATCTGTCCACAAATGACTAAGCAACTGCCAGATTTTACCGGTGAAGGCATTCAATGAGGATTTATGGCAGAGTTAATAGCAGGCAGATATTTTCAACTCCGGGATAGATTTGCAGAGATGGAATAGCGGAGAAGTGGTGACTCATCCGGCTCACCAACGCAAATTAATGAGAGCATTTATTTGCAGTTGCGGGTGAATGCAGGCTGCATTTGATTCTATCTTCTCCATTTATGACAGCTGACCGCCCTGATTTGCAGAAGGGTTAGGTTTTATCCAGTCTTTGTTTTAAAATGGCTTTTATTGTAAAACCCGGTCCTAGGGTTTAAGATGATAAGATTTGCAGTTAAGAAAAGATATTTTTTGTAAAGATCAGGATCTGTCCTGAGTCTATAAATACAACTGCAAAATGTAATCGCGGGAGGCGGAGACTTAGAAATAAAAGGCTTATAAGCAATTTCTTGCAAATTTTGTGAAATCCTTTGTTTTCTGGACTGGGAGTTGATGTGCTTTTGCTATTTTCTGTGGTAGCATGGCCAGGAGCCTAATATTTTATAGATCTGTGATAAGTGTATCTTCTTCTGTTATCCGTTCCATTAAAGTTTGTTAGATATATGCTGTAAATCTGCCATTATCAAGTTTAAATATGTTGTTAGGCTTCAGTTGTTCTATTGTCTGCTAGGGGAAATTATAGATTTGAGGTTCAAGTTTGTTCTAATTGCTCTGTCTTCACTGTGTGAGCTAGGCTGCCGGTGAAAGATACCAGTTTTAACCAACTTCCCTTCGGTTTATAATTTTTTGCTAGATCTGTTCCATTTTGCCTTGTGCTCTTAGTTGAAAGTGATCTTAGAAATCTGGACACTTTCTTCTTTGATTTGTTCTGTTGTGAAGCTGATAGTATAGATGAAATTGGTAGTTTTAAGTTTTACAGTTTAAAGTTTGATAAACTTCCCTTTCTGCCTTACCCTACCCTCTCTTTGCTTACCGTGAATGATCCATTTTTACTTTCTTTATTTGTCTTTTATTTGAATCTGCTGACCCATGAGAGCTAGATCAAGAATCAAGTTAAATCCGATTGTTAACAAGTAACAACTTCTGCAACTACTGAACAAGTTCAAGAACCCCCTGTAAGGTAACAGACAGTCCATATTGAAATCTATTCCGAAGCGGAAAAGAGTGAATAGACATTCGACCCGACTCTGTAACTCGCACCTTGGATAACCAGCTAGATCCTAAAGTGAGTGGGATTCATCCCGTGGGTGTCTCCGGTGTTTATGCTCATCCTTCACGGGGTGTGTATGAAAGCCGGACCAACATCTAATTGGCGCTAGAAGGAGGGCCGAGAACATCTGTTCTTAGTGCACTTGAGTTGGGAAATCCGACTGTATGTGGTGCTTGACAAATACTGTATTTTATCCAGAGTCTGGCATTTTAACATTTAAAAGTGGCTCAGTTTTATAAATTGTCAGTACAGTTTTTGTAAGTTGTCAGTGCAGTGTTTTAAATTGCCAAATACAGAACCTGTTGAGAACTGCAAAGTTATAAGTGCTTGTGAAAACTGGATTCTACATACAGGGTAACAAGGTCCCACCCCAGAGCTGGAGAGCTCCTTGTTCCTGAATTAGAAACTCCGAGAAGAAGTAGCCACAGAAGGGCCACATCTCTATCACAGACAGTTTTATCACCATTGATAGTCACTCCAACCAGAGCTCAGAATATTCCTGTCAATCCATTAGCTATGGCAAATTGGTTGGGCTCCACAGCTTTGAACATTTCGGG
The DNA here is from genome assembly GCA_028583015.1 of Wollemia nobilis. Lineage (NCBI taxonomy): Eukaryota > Viridiplantae > Streptophyta > Pinopsida > Araucariales > Araucariaceae > Wollemia > Wollemia nobilis. The sequence continues at coordinate 2,986,914 of JAQPPZ010017096.1, forward strand.
TATAGCCCATGACTTGCCCAGAAATCCAGAAAGATATCTCCCCAGGTACAAACATGATGGGACAAGAACCGCAGAAGAACACTTGGTTGCATTCAAGAATGCACTGAAGTTATTAAATGTACAACATGAAGATGTTGCCTGTAGACTCTTCCCGTTCACTCTCCAGGAGGGAGCTTATGATTGGTTTTTAAACCTCACCAATGATTCTATCACCAGCTGGAATGATTTAGAGAAAGTTTTTGTGTCACAGTTCGGGGAAGTGATAGACCCCAGTATTTTATATCAGCAGTTTTCTAGCATCAAAAGGGAATTAAGTGAATCTATCAGATCCTATAATGTCAGATTCCAGAAAGCCTATGGTAGACTTACTGGGTATTATGTACCTAATGCTGACTTGGCATTAGAGATTTTTAGAAATTCCCTGGATCCCATGACCTCTGTCTTCTTGAAGAGAGATGCCACTGTTACCAATTTGATGAGAAGCCTACAAAGAAGCTTTGATTCTGGAAAGACAGTTGGGACCCTGACCTTTAAATGCTCAGCAAGTTCCTCTGATCACACAAGCTGCTCCTGTGTTTAATCCCATTCCACATCAGATGATGCTGCCAGTCTGTCAGACTCTACCATCAGCAAGTCCATCAACTGCTGCACCTGTTGAGAATGTACAGAACCCAGTGAAAGAGGCTGACAATGCAAGGATTGAAGAAGTCTCAAAGATTGTTCAGAAGCTGGCCAATGATTTTCTGAGTTTTAAAAGGCAAACTTCTACTGGTGACAATCCCAACAGATACTCATATCAGCCAAACAGATTTAACAGGCCCCCATATGAACCTAATAAAGATTACAAGGGTAAAACTCATGATGTGAACATTTGTGATTTAGCTCTGCCCAACTGGTGCAGAATACATGCCACTTCTCAGCATGGGGAGTTGGACTGTCTGGAATTTTGCAATGCATTTGAAGCCTTGTCTGGTGATCTGATCTCCCCTGAAAATCAAAGAACTGCTGATGGCCCAAGTTCATCTGGCCACAGTGCAGCCATGGTCCTGGATTCCTTTTCTTTCCCGGATGAATCTGAGAATGTAGTTGAAATGCCTATAGATGAAGTACAGGCTTTCCAGCAGTACAGAAGAGATAACTACAACCTGAGGAACAGGAATCCTGAGCCAAATACCACATCAACTCCTCCTGACAACTCTCACAATATTCCTCCGGACCCCTCTCCAAGCAATAATCCACCTCCACCAAAGGGAGGAGCTCAGAGAGTACCAGATGTTGTTGTTCCTCCACTTAACAAAGGATATAACATAGTGGAGGATATGAAAAAGATTAAGGCCAACATTACTCGCATGAGTCGGCACATATTTCAGAGCAGAGAGACAACCTGATAAAGACATACTCTGGCCCTGCTGCTAAACCTGTAGACAAGGGAAAGAAAATAGCAAATGCCAATCTAGCCATGTACAAAGAAAAAACTGAAGTTCCCCCTTTCTTACTGACTGTCAAAATTTTTGGGAAGAACTTACATAATTGTTTGGTAGATTCAGGTGCATCTGCTAATGTTATGCCGTTGGCCATTTGTCAGCAATTGGGGTTGACCCCAATGAAATCTGAAAGAAGAGTCGTCCAATTGGACAAGTCAGAAGTTAAAGTTGTTGGAGAGCTTCAAAATATTCACATCCAATTAGCCTCTGAGCCTAGGGCTCAGCATAAGATTGAAATCCAAGTTGTGGATATCCCAGTGGGGTATGGGATGCTGTTGAGTAGGGATTGGTCTAGGTCTCTAAATGGATACCTGGCAACAGATTTTTCACACATGTGGTTGCCATGGAAAGGAGTGGCAAATCAGTTGCGGGTTGACAGAGAACCCAGGTACAAGCACACCATTACAGAGTACAATGCAGCTAATGAAACTGTCAATATTGCAGAGGTAGATATTGGTGTCTACAATTTGACAACTGGGCAGAGTAACCAGTTTAACAAAGCTCATCCTGTACATACTAATGAAGTTTGGACACTTCATGTGGATGGAGCAAGATGTAAGCAGGGTTCTGGAACAGGGGCAGTCCTCAAAGGGCCTCAAAGTCAGACATTTTTTATGTCTTACCGCCTGCAGTTCCCATGTACTAATAATTTAGCAGAGTATGAAGCTCTGATTTTAGGTTTAAAGTTTGCTTTGGATAAAAATGTGAAAAACATTCAAGTTTTCACTGATTCAGAATTAGTGGCAAGTCAAGTCAGGGGTAAATTCCAGTGTAAAGCCTCCTATTTGAAGGGATACAAACACAGGGCCTGGGATCTTGTAGAAGGCTTTGATGCATTCAATCTGACACACATACCCGGGGAACAAAATTCACATGCCGATGTCCTGGCATCTTCAGCTGCAAGTTTAAAGCCATTGGAAGATTTTAAGTGGGATAAGTTCTCAGTTGAGTTAGTCCCCTGTCCTTCAGTTCCAAACAATATAGACAACTTTCAAGTTTTCTCAGATGATCAACAGATTGTAAACTTTTTGCAGAGTACTAACACCTTTGAGAATGCTATAATTGATGAAGGCCAAAGAGACACCCTACTGGAACAGTTGGATGATGACAGGGGAATCATGAGGTTGAAGGACAACAGGATCCCAAAAGGAATGGTGGAGCTAGAAAGGCTATTTGATGTTGACAAGATCAGGCAAAGGGTGAATTCTGAGGATTTTGTAGCTGCCACAGACAATGGGACTGAAGACCTGAACATAGGCACTGAGGAGGATCCAAAGAACATCAAGTTGGCAAAGGACTGTGATCCGAAAATAAAGAGAAATATGATTGATTTCCTGCACAGATCCAAGGATGTAATGGCCTGGTCATACAAAGATTTAAAGGTATTTGATCCAAAAGTTTACACTCACATCATACCTTTGAAAGAATCTTGCAAGCCTTTCAGACAAAAACAGAGGCATGTTAATGCTCTGTTAGAACCCCTTATCCTGAAAGAAGTAGAAAAGCTCTTGAGTGCAGCAATTATTTTTCCCATCAGGCACTCTACCTGGGTGGCCAATCTGGTGCCAGTCAGGAAGAAAAATGGGGAGATCCGCCTGTGTGTGGATTTCAAGAATTTAAATAAGGCATCAAAAAAGGACAACTATCCCCTGCCTTCTATGGATGAAGTCCTGCAAATTGTTAATGGATCAGAGATGATGTCTTTCTTGGATGGCTTCTCAGGCTATAACCAGATATTGGTGGAGAAAGAAGACAGAATGAAGACTGCTTTTACCACCAAGTGGGGGACTTTTGCTTACAAGAGGATGCCATTTGGTTTAATAAATGCTGGAGCAACATTTCAAAGAGCAATGGATCATGCCTTCAAGGGGCTTATGGGCAAATGTATTGTTGTATACATGGATGATTTAACGGTCTTCTCCAAATCCAGATTTGACCATGTCAAGCACTTAGAGTCTGTGTTTAACAAGTGCAGGGAGTTTGGCATTTCTCTGAATCCAAAGAAATGCATTTTTGGTGTAACAGAAGGGAAGCTCCTGGGGCACTTGGTCACAAAGGATGGCATTTCTATGGATCCAGGCAGAGTTGAGGCCATATCTGGCATACCATTTCCCAACTCCAAGAAAGAGTTGAGGTCATTCTTTGGAAAGATTAACTTTGTTAGGAAGTTTATCTCAGGCTTTGCAGAGATAGTTAAGCCAATGAATGACATGTTAAAGCAGACTGCCCAGATTGTCTGGACCCCAGAAGCTAAGGCTGCCTTCCAAGAAATCAAGACAGCCATTAAACAAGCACCAGTCCTGGTAAGCCCAGACTTCAATGCAGATTTTTACCTGTACACTTTCTCTTCAGAACATACACTTGCTGCAGTTCTGACTCAACGGAGGGAAACTGGAGAACATCCAATTGCTTTTAAGAGCACCAATTTGAAGGGAGCTGAACTGAAATATTCTAGATTAGACAAACAAGCTTACACTTTAGTAAGAGCAGTGAAGCAGTTCAGACACTATATACTCAGAAGCAAAACTCATGCCATAGTGCCAGACCCAGCTGTGAAATACCTCCTAAGTCAGAATGAGTTGGGTGAACTGAGAGGAAATTGGGTCACAAGGTTGCAAGAGTATGACTTGGAGATTAGGCCTGCTAAATTGATCAGAGGACTTGGTTTGTCCAGACACATTGCTGAAGTGCCTCCACAGCAAGAAGTTAATCAGTTAAATTCTGAATCTGATGATTGGTATGGAGATATCATTCATCTTGCTACAGTTTGGAATTTTCCCATCCCATTTGAACAGAACTCAAAGGAGAGCATTAAAGTTAAAAGTTGCTCACTATCTCCTCAAGGCAGGTACTCTGTACAGGGAGAATTATGCTGGCATCTTTCTAAGGTGCATTTCTCCCAGTGAAGTCAGTGAAGTCATGGCTAGTTTTCATGAAAAACTAGGGGCAGGGCATTCATCAGGATCTGCCACTGCACATAAAATACTAAGAGCAGGCTATTACTGGCCTACACTTTTTAAGGATGCACATCAACATGTCAGAACCTGCCATCAGTGCCAGACATTTGCAGCCAAAGAGGCCAACCGGGCTCTGCCATTGCAACCAGTTGTGATAAACAAACCTTTCATGCAATGGGGACTTGATTTTGTGGGGGTGATCAATCCAAATTCCTCAGTAGGACATAAATATGTGCTGACAGCTACTGACTATTGCACAAGGTGGGTTGAAGCAGCAGCCACCACAAGAAGTATAGCACAGGAAGTCATTGAATTTCTTGAAACAAATGTCATAACTAGATTTGGGGTTCCCCTGAATTTGGTATGTGATAATGGACCAGCCTTCCAATCATTGGAGTTTGCAGATTGGGCATACCAGATGGGGATAGTTATCAGATTCTCATCCAACTATTATCCCCAAGGCAATGGATTGGCTGAGTCTACCAACAAGAACTTAATGAATGCCATCAAAAAGTCTGCAACAGATAAACCCAGGCAGTGGCATACATTGTTGAAATATGCACTTTGGGCTGACCGGATAACACACAAAGTGGCTCTTAAGACCTCTCCCTTTGTTTTGTTGTATGGTACCCGGCCAATTGTTCCCATCTCCTTGAAGTTGCCCACCTACCAATTTGCCTTAGATTATTTTGAAGATCATGATGATGCTGAAGCCCGTGTTTTAGACCTCACTAACTTGCAGGATGAAAGACTCCAAGCCCTGGAGCACTTCAGTAGGCATCAAGAAACTGTCAAAAGGTGGTTTGACAAGAGAGCCAAAGTGAAGGCTTTCAGACTGGCTGACTTGGTGCTCCTGTGGGACAAGGCTCATGAGAAGAAGGGTAAGCATACAAAGTTGCAGCCACTGTGGATAGGCCCCTACCAAATTGCTGAGATATTGGGTAACAATGCATTCCGTTTACAAGACCTGGATGGTAATTTTCTGGACCTCCCTGTTAATGGTCAATACTTGAAACATTATTTCTCCGCTGTTCCATCCAATGTATCATTTGAATGAAGTCATAAAGAAGTTGTAATATGTGTACATATTGTAAATAGCTCTGCAAGTTTATTGTTTGTTCTAGTTTAGTTCTAGTTTCCTTGTTCCTTTGCTTCAATAGTTTTTAGTTGCTTGTGTTTTTAGTTAATCCTTGCTTGTCTCGTATAGTCTTTTGTTTCAGTTTTAGTTGCTTTGCTTCTTTTTCTTTGCTGCCTGTACAGTTCAGTGTTTTAGTCTATACAGTTTTATTTTGTTTTGCTTTAAGGCCTGTGTCTGTCCTTGGAAGTCTGTGCAAAGTCCTTTGGCTTCTAAAGGTTTCTGTTCTTTGCCTTTGTCTGAGCATCAATGAAAAGTCAGCCTTCAAAATTGTTTTATTCTGAGTTGATCAATCTAGTGCCCCATTCTGTTCATTGTTCCAATTGAGATGGTCTGCTTAAATTGAACTGTAGAACTATTTTGTTATTCAGGATGAAGGTAGAGGGATGATTGGATCTTGTGTCTTGCTTGCCACAGTTGTTTTAATTATAGAGAAACTGCTATGTTGTTTAGTTGGAGGAACTCCCGGGGAATCCAAGAAAAGTTGGTTATAAGAGGGGACTATGATTCATGTAATTATTTGGGTATCCACAGAGGCTATCAGTGCCTAGACTGAAACAGTTCCAGATTGATCAAATGATAAAAGAAAATTGTAATTTCTCTAAGGCCTTTCAGATATTGATATATTCAAAAAAAAAAAAAAAAAAAGAAAAAAAAAAGAAAAGAGTTGTACAATCAAAAGAGGCAGCCAATACTTCCAAAGATATTTTTCTTTTACCAAGTTATAGATTCTACCCTACAGTTGTAAATTTGGGTCGTGTAAATCTAAAGGGTAACTCTGTCTAGGCTGTAAAAGGCTAAACTAGTAAACAGAGCTCTACTCGGTTTCCCATTTTTATGATCTAAGAAAAGTTGATCAATCCAAAGTTCATCATTCAATCCAGTCATCCTTGAAGAAAGTTTTATACCCTTTGTAATTGCACATCAGAAATCTTCCTTGAAGTAATTCAGCCTAGTATGTCCTTGGGAAATTTTAACAGCTAGCAGTTAGTGGTCAATTTATTGTGAAGAATGTCTGTGGCAAGGCATGATGCATGGTCCTTTTGTTTTGAAACCAGAGTCCTGGGTTCTAAAATAATGCTACTATTTTACCCGTAGATATCGCCATTTGTTGAGAAGCAACACACCCCCACTGAAAAAATGAAATTCCATCCTTAGAAAAACTTTGAACTTCCATTTTTGCAGTAGGGACCCTCTTGATATTTCCAGTGTTAATCCCAGATTTTGCTTGCCTCCTTGTTAAAGTTGTGCTTTTTTCCAAGTCATTCTAGCATTGTTATTCCAAGCTTAACTTTCTACATGCTAGAATCATTCATGCTTAAACAAAATCTTGCACCGATCCGAGGAAAATCTAGAAAGCAGTTGCATAAATTCAATGAAAACCAAAACTTTCCATTTTTGGCAGTGTCGCGATATCGCGACACTTCCATTTTTGGAAATGTCACGAAATCGCGACGGATTTTGGCAAAAGCAGCTAAGTCGAAAAGCGTAGCGAAATCGCGACACTTTCCATTTTTGGAAATGTCACGATATCGCGACATTTCCATTTTTGGAAAGTGTCGCAAAATCGCTACCGACCGGAGGAGAGAGAAAGAAAGTCGTACGGAAAGGAGCGATTTCGCGACATGTCACGAAATCGCGACATGTCGCATTTTCACAGTCGAGGAGAGAAAAGGGGGATGAGCGACAAAATGTCCCGAAATCGCGACAAAATCCAGGACTTAACTCAAAAATTGCAGCGATGCGCCAACATCCCAAAATCGCGGTCAGCGCAGTCAAAGGATGCAGCTTGGGCGGAACCGTCGCGATATCGCGACGTGTTCCATTTTCGCGACTTCTGGCGGGCAAATGACTTAAGTCTAAAAAGTGCAGCGATTCGCTAACGTTTTATTTTCGCGAGGCAGGCAACTTTAAAGTCTTGAGTTTAAAACTTGCAGCGATGCGCTGCATGTCTAAAAATCGTAGGACGTTGGTCAAGAGAAGAGTCCACAACAAAGATTGCAGCGATTCGTGAACGTCTTGAAATCGCCTGTAGCTTGTTGAAGAGGAAGCAAAGGAATGAAGTAGCAGTGATCTGACATACTTTTACAAAAGATCCCACAGTGCTCAAAATGAACGTGTTCTATTTTTGCGATGAAGGAGTTTTCAGACACCTAAGTTACAAAACTTGCAGCGATTCGCTGCATGTTGGTTGGAAGGGAGTTCAAGTTGAAACTTGCAAGACAAGACATGTTCCAAAATCACGACAAATTTTGGAAGAAGCAAGCCATGTGTACAGAATGTCATGAAATCGCGACAGGTCCAGGTGGAGGCAAAGGAAGTGAGAGAAATCTAAGTGAAATCGGAAGAAGGATTGGATGAAAACGCTCCAAGGCATCAAGAAGGTCGCGAAATCACGACAGGAAACGCAGGAGGAAGCCAAAGCAGAAGCATGTCGCAAAATCGCGACATGCTTGGAGCAAATCGTACGGTCGCTAGCAGGAAGCGCGATTTCGCGACATGTCGCGAAATCGTGACATGTCACGTTTTCGCTGGCGAGAAGCAAAGAAGTTGCGTGGGGCAGGGGATGTCGCGATTTCGCGACATGTCACGAAATCGTGACATGTCGCATTTTCGCGACTTGCCAGAAAGTTGACCAGAATGCTTGCAGCCTAAAACGGACACGTGTCATGCTTCTGTGACACGTGTCAAAGCATGAAACAGATAAACAGAGGCCGACATGCAAGAAAGATTAGGATTTTAATCTGTTTTAATTTTAAAGTGTTGATTTAATGTTTATTAAATTGCTAATATAATCTTTTTGTCTTTCATGCAGGAATCCATCTGTCACTTGCGGGATAGCGGGAAAATGGCCATAAAGACAAAGTCAAATGCAATTTAATTAAAGGCGGCCATGTTGAAAAGGAAGGTGTCGAGAGTTGATGTTTCATTCCAATATTTACAGATCTGTCCACAAATGACTAAGCAGCTGCCAGATTTTACCGGTGAAGGCATTCAATGAGGATTTATGGCAGAGTTAATAGCAGGCAGATATTTTCAACTCCGGGATAGATTTGCAGAGATGGAATAGCGGAGAAGTGGTGACTCATCCGGCTCACCAACGCAAATTAATGAGAGCATTTATTTGCAGTTGCGGGTGAATGCAGGCTGCATTTGATTCTATCTTCTCCATTTATGACAGCTGACCGCCCTGATTTGCAGAAGGGTTAGGTTTTATCCAGTCTTTGTTTTAAAATGGCTTTTATTGTAAAACCCGGTCCTAGGGTTTAAGATGATAAGATTTGCAGTTAAGAAAAGATATTTTCTGTAAAGATCAAGATTTGTCCTGAGTCTATAAATACAATTGCAAAATGTAATCGCGGGAGGCGGAGACTTAGAAATAAAAGGCTTATAAGCAATTTCTTGCAAATTTTGTGAAATCCTTTGTTTTCTGGACTGGGAGTTGATGTGCTTTTGCTGTTTTCTATGGTAGCATGGCCAGGAGCCTAATATTTTACAGATCTGTGATAAGTGTATCTTCTTCTGTTATCCGTTCCATTAAAGTTTGTTAGATATATGCTGTAAATCTGCCATTATCAAGTTTAAATATGCTGTTAGGCTTCGGTTGTTCTATTGTCTGCTAGGGGAAATTATAGATTTGAGGTTCAAGTTTGTTCTAATTGCTCTGTCTTCACTGTGTGAGCTAGGCTATCGGTGAAAGATACCAGTTTTAACCAACTTCCCTTCGATTTATAATTTTCTGCTAGATCTGTTCCATTTTGCCTTGTGCTCTTGGTTGAAAGTGATCTTAGAAATCTGGACACTTTCTTCTTTGATTTGTTCTATTGTGAAGCTAGTAGTATAGATGAAATTGATAGTTTTAAGTTTTACAGTTTAAAGTTTGATAAACTTCCCTTTCTGCCTTACCCTACCCTCTCTTTGCTTACCGTGAATGATCCATTTTTACTTTCTTTATTTGTCTTTTATTTGAATCTGCTGACCCATGAGAGCTAGATCAAGAATCAAGTTAAATCTGATTGTTAACAAGTAACAACTTCTGCAACTATTGAACAAGTTCAAGAACCCCCTGTAAGGTAACAGACAGTCCATATTGAAATCTATTCCAGAAGCGGAAAAGAGTGAATAGACATTCGACCCGACTCTGTAACTCGCACCTTGGATAACCAGCTAGATCCTAAAGTGAGTGGGATTCATCCCGTGGGTGTCTCCGGAGCTTCCTGCTCATCCTTCACGGGGTGTGTATGAAAGCCGGACCAACAGACTACTATTACCATATTGGAACGGGATGTTGAAGAGTTCTTGTTACATCATTTGAATGAGAATTCTAATTGTACTCATTTATAGAGCTCCATGACAATTTGAGCCAGGATCTCATTGTAATAGAATTTGATATTAATAAAATTCCAATTTCTTCCCTAGGCAATTCTCTATGTTCAGTATTAAATGTGTGTCTCTTTTACATGCTACATGATTTGAATGTGTAATTGATTGTTTATTTCATTGATAATTAATTGTTCTTATTACATTATTTGAATGAACATAATTGACCCAACATCTTATTTTCCTTTCTTCATTTTACATTTATGTGTTTACAATATTGCTATAATTGGCAATGGATAAGGAACTGATCTAAGCATAATTAGAGAGTTATTGTAAAATATTGGTCAATGAACATCAACTTTTACATTTTTTTTATCTAGATGAACATGAGAATGTGAAGAATAATTGTAAGCTCACATTAGGGGTATCCTAACCCAATTTGATATGTTTAGATTTAGTGCGATAATTTTTTCCTGAATTAAAGTGGTAGATCCACCAGAGTCTGTAATATTATTTATAATCAAAAAAATATTTTATGGCATGAAAACTAGAATTAAGGGACACAAAATAATTCCACAATAGGGTGATTGTAATTGGTTTGGGCTCTGGCTATGGACCATATTCTAGTTTCTAAATCTATTTTTATGTTGGTCTTCCTCATTGCCCCTTGAGAGATTCAATTGTTGGGAGCTTCTTTGGGTCGAGAGATGCTAGTTTTAGTTTACTCTTATAGGAGAGTGGTGTTGGATCAGTATGGGCTATAGAAAGGGTTTTGGCAAGGTTTTTTGTCTAATTTTAGAACCAAGCCACCCTATCATCGATGATGATTTAAATAAAATTTTGAAGAAAATGGGTGTCTTGGCTTGTTTGGAGAAATTTAATGGACATAAGTTGTAGTTGGCAAGACACATTGCTTATACTTGGTGCAATAGGGTGGTAAGAGCGAGCAGTATCAAGTTCAACATTTCAATTTAAGTCATAATGGAAGTAATTGGACTACCAACAAACGAGGCCTACCACAACAAGAATTAACATTCCCTAGCTAGGGAAGCCTAGAATTTCCTAAGTTAAGTAGAAGAGCTAGTGAGATACCAAATGAATACACTGAAGAAGCCCTAGGATAGGATGGCCCTTATTATAATGCAACTCTTTACTCTTTATAAGAACAAGGAACTCGTCCAAAGTTTCCACCTTATGTTTCTTAACCAAATCCGTAGAAAGAGAGCTATGAAATTTTTTCATTTATATTTAAATCCCTAGGGATATCGATGAATTGGGTCAAAAGAGGTAAATTTTATAACCCTATTCATCAAGGCTTACTAAATTAATATTTGAGCATGTATCTAAGGCTAGAGGTTTGGTGGGCGATGAGATATTAAAATCTATAACTTTGATCCATATGGTGGTTGCCTCCCTTGACCCATATGAGGAAAGTGAATCATAGTTCCAAGCAGTTATCCCATCCCTTAATCATACCATAAGTGGAAAATTGGAGCTATTTCCTTTTCCAAGGGTACCTCCCCCCACATAGGTACCGGTGGGAGTGGGGTGTGCACCAGGCATTCCAAGTAGCTAAAATATGTTTCTACTCAAATGAGGAAAAATCCAATGATGATTGAAGATTCAGACTCTGAGGACTCTATCTCAATTAAAAATAAAATGAAGCTAATGGTTGGGACTATAGAAGGGGGACTAGCTCAAGCCCTGACAAACACTCCAAAATCTATCTTGAATATAGTGATAAGACTGTAGAACTCCCACATCACTTCTCTACATTCAACAATTTCCTATGTTGAGAAAATTAAGATCTTGTTGAGCTGGGGCTAGACTGATGAGGTGGTTGGACTTATAAAGGACACATTAAATTATTGCAAAGGATAAGCTAGGCCTTGGACCTTCTATTTTTATTTTTTCTATTGGTAATGGATTCTCTATTGTATTAAGTAGGCCACCCTTGTGTGTCGGGTGTTGGTTTTTTTGGTTTTGCCCTTGCATGGGTGTTGGATTTCAAAAATTCTTGGTTTTTTGAATCCACTTGGTACTTTTTTTGTTATATTTATGGTAGTTGTAGTGGTTCTACCCCTGCATGGGTGTTGTATGTTGGATCTTGTTTGGTTTACTATCTTCGTTAGCTTTTATTAAGGGTTGGTAGCTTTCCTTTTTGTATAAGGTTTTGGGTACCTTTCAAAACCTCTTCTTCCACCATATTAAAAAATAGGGTCCATTCAATTTTCATTCTAATAAATGAAATGATAAAATTCTATCAACCAATTTTAGTACTTTATGTACTACAATAGTAGACTTTGCTAGGATGATCTTAATTGTAACCAATAGATTATTTATATGTTAAATTGTTTATTATAGAATTTATTATCTATTAATACATCATAACAAAGTCTATTATATCATTGAAGAAATGTATTGGTATTTTAAAATACAATATATCAACTATTAGATCAATACACAATGCAAATATAGAGTATTTTATTACAATGTAGATACAAAAATATAAATCATTGATTTATATTATAATAAATTTTCTATTACCTATTATTAGCATACAAAATATTGGCAATGCATTGAATAATGATGTTATAGCAGTTTCAAAGTAATTTATTACAACAGGTTGAGTATGATAGTGCAATCTCATATAAATATTGTCACAATATTACATACACAACAAAAACCTACCATTGTAAGAATGGTTCTTTATCCTTATCAATTTAAAACCTATAGAGTATATTGACATGGAACCATATTCATTCAATCATTTAGACAATAAGATATAGCTTCACTCCCTTATAGCACCTTTTTCATGCAACGTTTGTGGCTAATAATAACCAATGATATAATAGATGTTAATAAGGGTATATTTTTCATTAATAATATAAGAAAAAATAGTTTGTAAAGATATAATATACAAAATATCAATAATTGTTTATATTAATTGATGATCATAAATGACCAATAAAACAAAAGATATTTTTTATGGTATTAATTTATTTTTCCATGAATCCCATTTGTAGTAGTAAGTTATCATAAATCTTATATACATATATTGATGCTTAAAGTTTTACAATAGTGCTAGACATTACTCATTAAGTTATTTATGTTAAAAAATTTAGATCCTAGTCCAAAACTTATAATGACATAGCCTCTAACATCATTTAGTACATTCATAGTCAAAAAGCATAATAAAATCACAATTCAAGGAAGCATTGAGTACTTTGTAGTATGACAAAATAGTATTGCAATAGATTCCTTTTGGTCTCATGGTAATAGGTATGTCTAAACATTACTACCTTTAATGTATGAATCCCAATATAATAATAAACTAGATATAGTATGCACTTAATTTTTATTATAGGTATATCAAGTTTGACTTAGAAAACTCTCATTGCAAATAATTATGAGATTAATTTCATACAATTTTAATAGTGCACAATCCTCATAATTAAATATGAAGGTATTCATATAGACACATTTATATACATAAATAATGTGTGTGTGTCAATTGGGGAATCCCAAATTCATGACCAAGTAAGCCCTAAATATCCACTTGGAAGAATTAAACAAAATAAAAAGTTAACTAATAAAATTTAGAACCTCTACCTTTCATTACCATAGACATGTTTGACATCCTTTAAAACATATATTCTATCAAATTTCCTCCTTTTTTCCTTTTACATAATTTTTTTTCATGTATATCCAATATGATAAGGAAGAGATTCCTTATAAAGGAATCCATCTATTTAATTAGTAGCTTAAAGTACGTACCTTTGGACTCAACTTGAAAATCATCCATTGTGTAAATGAGTTTACACTTGTTCTATGATGGTGTGCATAGGGGATTAAAAGATGGAGATTTGAAAATAGGAATTCACTCCAACTCAAACTATTTTATCATATCCTAAAAATCCTTACTTTCCTTTAGTTAGCTTTTTTTTTTTTGAATAGGTTATATGTGGCTTCTATTGGGGGCCACTCCCATCAAAATACCAGAATATTACATTTGTTGTAGCAAACATTTTTATCACTATTTTTTCTTTTCTTTTTTCTCTTAAATATATTCTTCAACTTTCTCAAAGTGCTATGTTTCCACAATCAACTCCTTGACATCATTTTGATTAAGACATAAAATCTCACTTGGCCAGTTGTCTTCTAAAATTTGAATTTCATGGGGATGTAGATCAACACCATAATTCGCTAATTTATCTGCTACTCGATTTCCTTCTCTATAAATATGCTCACACCGCCAGGAGATTGCCTCTAGTAATAGATGATGAACATCAACAATAATATTATTTTTTATCCAGTCTCCACATCCATTTTTGTTAATAGCATTGATGATAATTTGTGAGTCCCCCTCAATTGAAATATATTTCCATCCTTTTTCTGCTGTAATTTTAATCCCAGTAAGAAGTGCCCTAGCCTCTGCATAGTTGTTAGTTGAAGTTCCATATGATTCTGAATAAGTGAGGAGAATTTTGCCTTCACTATTTCTAAAAACACCACCTCCACCAGCTTTTCCTGGATTTCCTTTAGAAGCACCATCAAAATTAATTTTGATAAACCCAATTTCTGGACATTTCCATTTTACCATAGATCGAAGTAGATCCTTTGTTTTAATTTCGTTGTCGCAAATGACTCTTCCATGTATGTTCAAATCTGTAGCCAAATTATTAGCACTTATTTTTCTACAATTGAGACTTCCCATGATGAGCACCATATTTGTAGACATTCTGCAAGAGAGGCACTGATACGGTTCCAAACTTGGGCATGATTTTGATATTTATTATTAAAAATTCTATTATTCCTTTCAAGCCATAAATTCCAAAAAATAATGGTAAGGCCAATCCTCCAAAGAATACATAATGCTTTAGCTTTGAAATAATTTATCCAACATTTTATCAACTCTTTCAATGTTGATGGAGATACCCAATATAATTTCATATTTTTTAAAAAGTAACCCCAAATGGTGTGAGCAAATGGACAATGAAGGAGTAAATGGTCTGATGTTTCTAAATCCTTCTCACACAAGGCACATCTGAAGGGTCCATAATATCCTCTTCTTTGTAGACTCTCTCCTAAAAGAATCTTACTTTGAACTGCTAACCAAAGAAATGTTGAGGCCTTAGGGAGAGCCTCTAATGACCAAACATTCTTCCAAGGAAAATATTTGGGAGAAGGAAATTTTGATTGTTCTAAATTCTCATATCCCAACTTTACTGAGTATCCACCATCCTTTGATAAGTTCCAAACCAACTCATATTTTCGTGTAAAAATTGGCAAATAAAACTCTAGAAGCATATTTTGAAGTTCATCTACAATTTTTTTTGTTCCTCTCCTTCAACCAGGTCACTAAAATAAATCCATGATCTAGAGTTTTTGTTCATAATAATATAATATTTGACCTTTGGACCTTTACATGCTAGGCACGCTTGAGCCAATGGTTTCCATTTTGAGTCAGAGATGAGAGGATAAGGCTTCAACCAAGCATCAGACCAAAAATTTGCATAACTCCCCTCATTGATTGACCATATAATATGTTTCTTTATCAATTGCAAACTCTCTGATATGAAGTTCCATGTTGATGATCCTTTGGGTAGAGTTCTTTTTCTAAACAATTTCATTGCATCAAGAGAACCTATATATTTTTGAAGTAATATTTTTACCCAATTCTTTCCTTGATCTCTGAATAATCTCCACCCAAGCTTTGCTCCTAATGCCAAATTCATAAGTTTGCAATTCCGCAAGCCTGCTCCTCCAATATTCTTTCCTCTGCAAACCCTTTCCCACTTACAAAGAGGAAACCTAAATTTTTCCTCACAACCTTTCCATAGAAATTCTCTTTGAATTTTATCAATTTTTGATGCAATACCTATTGGCAGTCTTGAAACTGACATCATATAAATAGGAATGGATTGCAAAGTAGTCTTTATGAGTTGTAGCCTTCCTGCCATGGTTAAGAACTTACCTTTCCAACCTGCCAAGCAAGCTTTCATTCTATCCAAAAAGAGATCCAAAGCTCCTTTTTATTTCCTTTATCAGACAAAGGAATACCTAGGTAGATTGATGGAAATTTTTCAATTTTAAACCCCAAAATATTCACAATAATTTGTTGTAAATCTAGGGCAGTATTAATGAAAAAATCCTGGATTTTGAAGTATTTACCAACTGTCCAATAGCCTTCTCATAACATGACAATATTGATTTAAACTCCATGGCCTCACTGACTGAGGGATGACCCAAAAGAAAAGTATCATCAACAAATTGGAGATGAGATTCAAAGGGACCATTTTTTGCAACTTGAATACCCTTGATTTTTCCTTCCATTTTTGCCTTTGAAAATGCTCTCCCTAATGCTTCTGCCAGAATAATGAATAGATAAGGAGAAAGAGGATCACCTTGACGAAGTCCACAAGATGACTTGAAGTACCCAAAAGGAGAACCATTGATCAAAACAGAAAATTTTGCAGTGCTATAACAACATTTAATCCACTCACACCAACTATAATCAAAGCCAAACTTTCTGAGAATAGCATGTAAAAATTCAAGGAAACCCTATCATATGCTTTGTTCATATCTAATTTCAAAAGCATACCTAGTTTTTTCATGGAATGAAGAGAATGTATGGCCTCTTGTGCAATAATTATACCATCAAGAATTTGTTTACCCTGAACAAAGCCACCTTGTTCCTCCGAGATAATACACCCTAGAATGCCCTTCAACCTGTTTGCCATAATTTTTGAAATGATCTTGTAAATCATATTACAAAGGCTTATTGGACGAAAATTATCAAAATATTTTGTGTCACCCTTCTTGGGAACCAAGGTAATAAAAGTAGCATTGATCTCACTTATTATAGCCTTCCTTTTTTGGGCCTCTTCCACTGCATCTAACATATCACTCTTCAATAAATCCCAAAAATTTTGAAAGAAAATTGCAGGAAATCCATCGAGGCCAGGTGCCTTGTTAGGATGGAAAGAGAAAACTGCTTCATGGAGCTCCTCCATAGATATCTTCTTCCTCAAGCTTTCATTTTGTCTCTGAGTGATAATTGATGGAATATTTTGTAGAAGTTTTTCTTGTGCCTCCTTATCTTGCCTAGAATCTGACAAAATATTTTTGAAATAATTTATCGCTTCCTTCCTTATATCTTCTTCATCCTCAATATTTCTTCCATCTGGAGTTATAATATTTTTGATATGATGAACATAAAATTTTTTTTGTTGTAGCATGAAAAACTTTGTATTTCTATCTCCTTCCTTGAGCCATTTCTCTCTAGATTTTTGGAACCAATATGACTCCTCCTTTTTCAATGCATTATGATAATCAGAAAGTAATTGTTTTTCTTTCACATAAGAATCCTGGTCCATTCCATTAATTTCTACTATCTCTTGTAAATTTTGGAGTTTGGATTCAATTTTTTTTTTCTTTAAAAATGTTACCAAAATATTTGACATTCCATATCTTCATTTGCTCCTTTACATGTTTCAACTTTTGAACAAACCTGTACATACATGATCCTTCAAATTTTGATTCATCCCACCATAACATAACCATCTGGAAAAATCAGGGTCTTGGAGCCACATAGACTGGAAGCGAAATGGCTTTGGATGACCATTGTTAGGTGACTCACAAGTCAAAAGAATGGGTTTGTGATCTGATCCTGCTCGCAATAAAATATCCAAAGAGATTGTATACTTTATTTGCAACCAATTATTGGATAACAAGAATCTATCCAATCTTTCTGCTATATGATTTTTCCCAATGCGTCTGTTATCCCATGTGTATTGAAAGCTTGAGGGACTAACATCCCAAAGGTCATTTGAATTGACAAATGAAGAAAAATCTTGCATTGATTTAGACCATCCTAGAATGCCACCCTTCTTTTCCAAAGGAGATATAACAATATTAAAATCACCCCCAAGAATCCATAGATCACAATGAATCATCATTGTATTTGACAAAAATATACTAAGGTCCTTCCAACATCTTTCACGTGGAGTAACTATAGTTGGAGCATATACATTTATAACCCCAACTTTGATGTTTTCCTCTTTCCTGCAAAATAATCCAGCAACCCAATTACTTTTTGCTTCTAATAGTTCTCCATCCCATTTGCATTTGTCCCATATTATTGCAATACCGCCTGAAGCTCCTGTAGAAGAAACTGCTAAACAATCACCTGTCTTCCAAATCTTCTTAAAAGCCTCCTTACATTCCTCACTGCTTAATTTTATTTCTTGTATTAAAATAAACTCAGGGCTATAACAACCTATTAATTCCTTAATAACTCTTTTTTAGGGGTTTTATTCATACCCCTAATATTCCATGATATCATTTTCATCATCAATACTTTTTATTTTTGTTAGTGGGCTTAGCCCCACTTCTTGTTAACACCTGTGATATTTTTGTTTGGCTTCCCAAATCAATATCCTTCTGAGTTTCTTTTTCTCTTAGATCATGGTTTGATGGCCTTCCTCTCCTTCTTCCATTCTTGCCAACACTCTCATCTTCATCAATCTCTTCCATTTTTTCATATTGTTCAAAATGAGACTTATCTTCTAAAGGTTTATGTTGCCTTAAAGAGCCGAAAGTGCAAGGAATAGCCTCATTAGCATTTTCTTCTTTATGTTGCCCTAAAAACTCTAAACTGCAAAGATGATCCTCCATAGTCATCACTTTCTTATGTTGGCCTGAAAACCCTAAATTTCCTTGGATATCCTCCATAAGATTTTCTTTAATATACTGCTCTTGAAAACCTAAAGTGCAAGGAACACACTCCATACTACTTTCATTTTTATTGGAAGGAGAATATTTTAAGCTACTTGAGGATAGTAAAGGTGATTTACCTGGATTAAGCTTGACCTCCTTCTCCTTATTTGATTTAAGATTCATCTCCCCATTTTCCTTTGTATTAAAATTTGCCTTCCCCTCTTCCTTCGCACCTTGAGCTCCTATATTTGAACTTGCGCAATGTACTTCCTCATCTTCCATACCATTTTTTTTCTTCTAATGGCTGATTCGAGTGAACTGTAATTGCCTTTTCCATTTGATGATGTAGAGGGATTTTTCTTGCCACTTTCTTAGGAGTGGAAAATCCTTGATTTGACCTAGCTTCTCCTGTGATATGGTCTACTTGTTTCAAATTGAAATTACCCTCATGCCCAAAAAATTCCATCTCTTCCTCCATTTTTACTTTGCAGTATTTTGCCATGTGCCTAGTTTCATGACATTTGCGACATCGGAATGCAATGTTTTCATAATCCACCTGCTGATCCCATTCTCTTGATTCAATTTTAATCCTAATCGATTGTGGTAAAGGTTTAGAAATATCCATGGAAACACATATTCGAGTGTATACAACATGTCTTCTCTCCTTAGTAGATGGTCCCTCTTGGATGAATTCGCCTAGAGTATTACCAATACTCTTCAAAACCTCCTTATTGATGAGTTGATAAGGAAGTCCAAAAAGCCTAATCCATACCGGAAGCCTTTTAATAGTTTCTGTGTCCACAAAAAAATTCTCACTCCAAGGTCTTAAGTATTGTAGACACCAAAACCTAGCCACTTGTCGTTCATCTAGGTTTTCCCGTCATTTTTACCCATTATTTACATATAATTGTTTAATATATATTTAATATTTAATATTATATTTTTATATATATTTAATAAACATGTATATATATGTGTAAGTAAATCCCAGCCATTCATCTTGTTGTAATCTTGGCCATCCATCCATATTGATCCATGCCACACACTTCAAATTAATACCCACCCTTTGATGTGTTTTAATCTGAGCCACACAATTTGTGTCACTCAAATCCTAACATGCCCTAATGTGGATTATTAATAGAAACCATTTTGATGGCTCAACTCTTAAGTCCCTAAGTCCTAAGTTATTTTGTTAAGCCATTTCTCCCTGAGTTCCTTGGAGCATCTAAGAACTCTTGCCCTCCATCCTCACTTGCCATAGCCCTCGCATCCACCACCGCCCATCTCACTTAGCTAGATATACTTTTGTAGATTTTCCTTCAACCCCTAAACACCTTCAGGTGCTCCCTATCACTGTTGAGCACCTTCGGGTGCTTCTCCTCTACTGCCAAGTACCTCTAGGTGATATCCACCATTCTTGAGTGCCCACGGGCATTTTATACTACTACCAAGTACCCACAAACATCTTACATTAGATATATATATAGCCCTAGTAGCCCTTGGGTGATGTTAGTGCATCGTCGCACCAAATTATTGTAATAGATTACACTAGATCAAAAAAAAAATAGATCATCAAGGTAAATATTTCATTTTGGTTATTATTTTAATATTCTTCATATTTGCATGTAGTTTCATTATTGGATGGCTAGGGTTTTATTAATTTTTAAGGGTCTCACATAGTGGAGCCCTCATAGTTATTACTAACCCTTTATTATTATTTTTTGTGTACAAATTTGGAGATACACAAGCATTGTACAGTTGTTTAAGCTAGAGTGGCCTAGTATTGGATAACACGAAGCCCACTCACAAGTTTTGGGAGCAAGGATGTGTTATGAATACACCACCAGTGTCGTAGCTAGGATTTTAGATAACCTTAGCATTGTGTATATTTGTATCAAATAATTCAAATATTCTTATTGTAACAATGGAGTTTTGAGGCTCCCCCTATTAATATAAAATCATTCATTGTGCAATATTATCTTTTGAGTTCAATTTATATCTTGTTATTTTTTGTTGCATTTTTATCTCTACAAATGGTGATCATGGTGGGACCTCCTAAGGGTTTCTTTGTTTGATTTACCTTGTTTACTAATTTGCTATTTACTTTCAAATTCTAACTTTTCATTTTTATTTTTTTTGGCACTTTTACATTTTTTTTAGATTTGGGATTAAAATGAACATCACTAATTAATTTGGTAAAAATTCATACTAGCTTGCATCCTAGGTTTCAAATTAGTCATTGCATTCATCCATACTTTCTATTTAAATTTTCTAGTTTTTTGTTGTATTTACAAATCAAAACATATTGCATTATGATTTCATGTGAATTGAAAAATTGCATAATTGGTTTACATTACAGCGTTAGATATTCCTATTTTTGTAGTTCTAAATAGGAACATTATTCAGAAACCAAAATTATCCCTGTACTTGGGTGATTCCATACAGAGGAGTAGACAAACCCCCATCTGTCTAGAGCAGGTTTTAAGTGGTGTACTTTTCATTCTTTGGAAAAGTTGGTATTCTGAATAGGGATTCTAATTTAGACTATCAAAAGTAGTTATTCTTCTAACATTGTATGTACACAATAGAGAACTGGAAAGTTTAAAAAGAATCACACACTTCATGCTTCACATTAAATAGTAGTGGCTAGATTTCATCACCAGCCATTACTTGATATTAGGTGACAGTGGCTTTCATCTCCATCCACCAAAATCTGCCCTTAGACACCTTAGATTACCCTTGAGAAAACTTGCTAGATTTCATCACCAACAAGAATCTCGTTACCCCATTCAAGCCATAGTATTCACCCCATTTAATTCATATTAGCATATTTAAATACACAAGATCAAAACCTAAGAGAATGAATTCACATTAAAATGAGATAATCAATGAATGAGGTAAGACATACTTGAAAAAAACTTAGCATTGATTGTTTACTTTTCTTGTGAAATTTAAATTTTATGTCTCATTTTATTGCATAATTTGTATTTTAGTTTAATTTTTTATGGTATTAACAAGGAAACAAAAGAAATCATTAAATCAATACAATTCAATGTAACCTTTATCCACCTTCCCCAACTTTTGTGGTAGATTCCCTACATGTGACATAGGTAAATTTATCTGTAGATCCCTCACATTCCTTGTCATCCACAACATTTTATATGGTAATTCCCCAAGTAGAGTCAACCTCACCAACCATTGATCATCACATTACCAGCATAGATATGGCACAAGTAGAATATCTTATGAAGTCTTCTAACTATGTCTTAGAATCAGTCCCCATATCACCTAGACAAGATCCTACTTTACAACAAAAACTTGTTTATTTCCAACCACCATCTAGCTTTACCCAGGTGTATACTAACCCTATTTTTGAGGTATTAGTTGCACCTTCCTCACATATGTCCATACCCAACCCTCATGTGCTCCTAGCACTTCATACACATCCACATACACTAACCCCTTGTATGAAGCACATGTAAATATTGCTTCACAATTTTTAGCCTCCCAAGTTACCATATCAAGTGTAACATATCCCCCAATCACATCCTCCATACCATCTGCTTCCATACCATCCATTTATGATAGATATATTAATGAAGCATAGGAACATTTGAACAAATTACTTAAGTAGCATCAAAATGCTCAACAATAAGTGCAAGTGAACCCTAACTCTACTTATACTATCCTCATTAACCAGGGTCCATCATGGACACCACATTCTTATGTGGTTTCTATCCCTGCTCCTCCACAAAGTCATACCCATACCCAACCTATTCCAATTGATCAACCTAGCCATAACCCTCATGCATCGGCCCCATTCCAAAATTCTCCATATCTTCATCATCAGTCTCCCCTTCATAAATTTCCATCACATTCACCTAGTCATCATCACCAATATCATCATCATTTGTTCACCCCATAATATTTTCCACATCACCTCAAAATCATTAGGTAATTTAGAGCTTCCACATTCTTGGAGAAGACCTTGAAATTAAGACCATGCAACAACAAATAGATCAGTTGATACAACATACTCTTGGTTTTACAAACCAGACACACACCTTACGTTAGTTGATCAACCAACCCATTCATCCTTCGACACCATCATCGTCATATCCGATAGATTTTATGGTGCATAAGATTGAAAAATTCAAGGGAACTAACGATCCCAAAGAGCATGTGAGCACATTTGTACACTTGTGTTTTAGAATCCAAAATGACAATGCTCTCATGCTTAGAACATTTCCTCAAACGTTAGGAGGAGACACCATAAAGTGGTACAATCAATTGCCCAATCATAGTATTTATACTTTTGAATAATTGATTGACCAACTATTTGAGCATTTTATCCTAAATGTTAGAAATAAATTCTAATTGTTTGTTTGTCTATGCTTTAAGACAACATGTCGATGATTCTATCTATGATTTTGGAAACCATTGGAGGGTCATCATCACCAAGTTGCCATTCACCCTACCAATGGAAGAGCTTATCAAACTATTCACCAAGAGTTGTTTAAAACCTATCTCTTGGATGCTTCAATTACAAATTTATCATTTATTTGAAGAAGCTCTAGCATAGGCTAGTGTCATCAAGTAAATAAAAATCCAAGAGGGCATACTTAATCCTAAGAAAAAGGAATGGTAAAACAAGGGCCAATATAAAAGTAATTATTCTGGCCAAGCAAAATTAATACAGGCCACTCTAGCCAGTCATCCTAATCATGTTAATCAAGTGGTCATGAGCCATCCAGTAGCTCAACAAAAATTAGTGCAACAGTCATTGTAAAAAATTGCTGATCATGCAATACCTTTGGTAACAAAAGCCATACAAAACATAGTACCAGCTATAGAAAACCATCCCCGATGATATTATGTCTGATAAAATCACCAATATACCCCCTTGGTTGAGTCATATGCTTCCCTTTTTTGAAGGTTGTATGACACAAATAAACTTGCTTTACCCAAAATCAAACCAGATGATCCCACTAAATATGGAAAACATTATTCGAGAATATTTATTTTGTCCTGACCATAGGCAAAATAGGCATGATATTAATAATTTCCATGTATTAAAAGACATCATTCAAGGACTTATTTACTTGGGAGCCATCAAGCTTGACAACCCCCTTGCTCAACAAAACCAAAACCTTGGTATTTTCAAATACCACTTCCTCACCATGATGAGGTGCAACCAAACATGGGAGGAGCTAATACCAAAACTCCTAACCAAGTTAATCACATCCAAAAATACCAAGTATTTGTAGGTGCCATTCATGTGGTCACTAGAGGTCAACAAAATAGTCAGCAAAATGCAAGGCAAAAACCTCAAGCAAGTGTGTCATAACCTCCCACATCAACCCCATCCAAATTTCCCCCAATCCCTCATCTCCAATCCACATTCCTAGCCAATAAAATCCTCCAATTCCACCCATCAATCATCCACCATGACCAGTCATCTCATTGAGTAGTTGGTTAACCACAAGTCTAAAGATGGCTTCCACCAAATTGTCAATTTATGAGTTAATTCAACAATATCCCCCACATCATGAGGTATTAATGGAAATTCTAAAATCCATTGAATTACAATCTCAATATTCTAATGCCTTCAACAACTTTGTAGGGAGCATTCAAACATGCATGGAGCCTTCCATTACATTTTATGACTTTGATATTAAGCCAATCTCATCGAAATCAGTAGATCCTCCATTGCACATCATGGCTCTAATTGATAAGAAGTCATTTAAAAGAGTTCTAATTGATATTGGTTCCTCCATAAATATCATTACCACATCTACCCTTCATCATTTGAATCTTCCTCTATCTCATATTACCAAGTATTCCTTCACCCTAAAAGCATTCAACGATGCTTTGTGTTCCACAACTGGCATTGTTATTTTACCCATTAAAGTAGGGATCAAAACGTTGCACACTATGTTCCATATATTGGAGGTATCCATGGCATACAATGTACTCCTTGGAAGATATTGGATGAGGGAAATGATATGTGTCCCTTCCATTTTACATCAATGATTTAAATATGTTCATGAGGGACAAGTACATTGCATACCAATGGATTTCGAACCGTTCAAGTATTGTACTGTCATTTCAAATTCTTATGAATCCATGCTTCCTTCCACTCATATTTTCCTATCACCATCAGCCAATCCATCTACAACTTCACCCATTTATTCATCAAAGGATCCCATTCTTGAATATTCCCTTATCACCAATCCTTCATCATCTTCATCATTGACTACATGTACATGTGGTCAAAGTCAATCCACACTATTTCACTTCATCATCATCATCCATCCATCCTCCTTCCCAAACCAATCCCTCTCCATCACCTAATGTTTCACAAGTTGAGTTGATGGATTGTGAGACATCTTCATATCCATCATTCCCCGAGCCATTATCCAATTGTGATCCTTCCACTTCATCCCAAATCGAGGTCCACCTCACTAATATCGGTATTGGTGAATATGTGGTCCAATATATCATCATCACTCCATTCACCATTCCTAATGCTAAGGATTTGGATTGCCCACGTGACCCACCTTTATCCATAGGAACAGTATATAACATGGGTTCACCTCCAAATAGTATAAATTTTGTATATGGGGGGATTGATTCTTCATCAAATCTAGCTCCCCTAAAGGAACACAAGGAACCAACACTTGCCAAGATTCCAAATATATCGGTATTTCCATCCCACTATTTTCACATAGTTAATTGGCAAGGTCATGGCCTAGGATTGCATGAATAGGGAGTGCTTTAGCCTATTGATGTTCTTTATCAAGAAGTGCATGACCATTCAGGTCTAGGTTACCAATCACTTTCCACCACCTCTTCTCTTGAACAAGCCTTCCAAATACTTAGTTTAAACTCAGGAGAAGAAGCCCTCTTATATCGATAATTTCAGATGAATCTAAAGAGGAATCAAAGCCCATAATTTCCCATTTCGAACAAGATAATTTTTATCTCAGAATGTTCCCCATCCATGATCCCATATTTTGCTTGCTTCTTCTACAAGAATGATATGATACTACCAGTGAACCACCACCTCCACTTCATTAATCCATTTCATAAGTCAAACCTGTAACATATGTACATAACACAAAAATAGTGGTTTTCACCACTACCAAAAAAATAAAAATCAAAAATCAAAATCAATAAAAAATATTTTCTTTTTAGCATTGCATGAATATATCATTTAGTTAAAATGTATTTATTTGTGTTGCTTGCTTCTGTCCAATTTTACCAAGCTCCTAGCACCGGTTCTTAGGTTCCATCCATTCCATCCGACCTTATCCACTTTGCCCATAAATCAACATGAATCCTGTTGATTTATTCACCCCACTTTGTAATCCATATGATCCGGCTAAACCAATTTCAATTGACATGAATCTCATTGATATGGACCAAATTTCCTTACCTCCATCATTTTTTTATTTTGTCTTATTTGAGGAATTGTTAAGGGCTTCAACCAACTACATTCCTCCATCTCCTCTGCCTTCACCTTCACCTTCACCTTCAAATCCCGAGGTTTTCTAGGTAGACATATATGAGGATAAGTCAGAAGATTTTGATGACATATTAGATGACATTCATCTGATGCCTATGCCCCATCAACTTGAATAAGGTTCTTATATGTCCATTGAATATACCATAGATGTGGACCTTCGTTTAGATAAAGATAATCGCCAAATTTTCAAAAGCTTATCCAATGATGAACAAGAGCAATTAATTGCTCTCCTTAAGAGGAAAGAAGGGTCCAGAACCTTCCATCCAACTAGACTCAACTACCCAATATTGATCTTGGCTTCATGAGGAAGCCACCCCTAGCCCTTGGGTAATCCTATAAGTACCCCTTCAAATTAGGGCAAAGAGATCATGAAGTGTGTTGGAGATTAGAGCAGTGAAGCCCTGTCGAATTGTATACTCACTTGAGTGTATTGAGAGAGATTTGTTGCCAATTCATTTGCTAATTCATCAAGCATCATGTCAACTTGTGTCATGGATGCCCTAAGGAGCTAGAATGCCAAGAAACATGAATCCGAGCAAACGGAGGCCCAATTGAGGAATTCAACCGCCAAACCTATCAGAGGACACAGAGGTGACCCTTGACCATCAATTTGGCAAGGCAGATCATAGAGGAAGCCCTAATTCTGAGGGTAAATCTATTCAGAGCCTCACCATGGCTATCAGTCATGGGCTACAGTGTTGACCACATCTCAGACCCACGGTGAGCAAATGGCCATAGATCTCCTTGTGTTCTTTCTTGCAAATTAATTAGTTAGATCATGTTAGGCTTAATATAGGTTCAATTAGTGTTTTAGAGACATATGACCAGTTGGATTAAGCATTTGAAGTAGGTTTACTTTCATGTTGTCAATTTGATAATTAGTGTAATTGTGGCTTGTTTCATGCACCTTTGCTTCCTATTTGTTAACTAATCTAGTAGATAGATAATACATGTTTTCTTGAATATGCTTAATGATCACATTTCATGATTAACATAGGTTTACCATGCTTTACTCATTTTCTTGATTATATGCTTGTCATGGCATCCTTTTGTGAAACTTCCTTAAAAGACCTCATCAAGAGAGGTTACCTTTGCTTTTGACGTGTTATTGTTGTTTCTTGATCGTAGGGAACAGATATCGAAGGAGATTCAATCATCCAATTCCTTCCTCAACATGAAGAAGAGGGTCAACTCCACCCTAGAGCAGTTCGTGTCACCCTAGAAGGCATTTGATTTGCATCTACCCTAGAAAGGGATTAGATCTATTGTAATTGAAGTATCAAAAGGGTATCCCTAAGAGGGATTGATTTGTAAAAGAGAATGAATTGGTTCAAAGAGGAATAAAAGATGCATTTCATTTAATTTCTTTCATCTTTGTCAATTTGTGTATGAATGCCTAGTTTTACTTCATTTTAGCAATTGCAATATCAGGTGAAGCCTTTTTGGTGGTTACAGTAGGTGATCATGATGGAACTCTATAATTCTTGCCACATTTCACTGAGTGGATTTGTGTTTTTTGATGACAGGTGCTCACCATGGATGACAACCATGGTCAAAAAGTTGGCCCATGGGTGACAGCTACGGTCTACAGTGGCAGCCATGCATCAGAGCCACGGTTAGCAATAGGCACATCACAGAGTAGGATTTCAAATCTAGATCAGATGAGGACCTGAGGTAGGCCCTTCTGACACTCTCTATCTCTATAATTTGCCTCTATGTTTTTCCAAAATAGAAAAATTGAAACATAAATAGACTAAGGATAAAAAGAACATAGAAATGAATTAGGTCCTTAGGGTTTCTTTTTCTAAATTTTGGCTAGGCACTGCTAGGAACAATGGACCTCTGATTGTAGTCCACCCTAGAATCCAATATGCTAGATTTGAATTGTGTGTTGGTTTGCATGTTTGAGGCCCAATTAGAGGCTATATCATCGTAATTTGTATTGTCAAAAAGTCATATAGGATATAGCATGCATTCTATAAAATGAAATATTTCTTTTTGCATATCATATAGGAAATAATCATTCATGTTATATTATGCATTTTTCTTTCTATGCAAAGATTAAAAAGAACCACACACACCACATTTCAAGTAAACGCTAGTGAGTTGGGAGTGACATCCAACCACTAGTAGGGTTCAATGATGGTGGGGGTGATTTCCATCCATTGGCCCAAATCCTACGTACCCTTGGATACTAGACCAATACCGGATCCGAGAACCTTTCGTACCCTAGAAAATTTGCATGTATTCTCTTCGGAGGGTATAACGCTGACTAGGGGAAAATGGGTGAGGATCTGGGAGGACCTGTGCTCCTTGACCATGTGTGGGCTTCATTACCACACATTATAGGTTGGATTACGTGACTTGGAGTTCATAGCCAAGTTGTCGAGCTATGAGTATACAGGTGAAAGCCAATTAAACTAAGATTATCATCCAACAAGCTTTCAAACATGATAAGGAGTTCTTTACTAACACAACAAATTTGAAACAACATCAAATAGTTTAGGGCTCACATTTAAAATTTAATACGAGATAATCACCATTGTATACCTTGTTTGCATAATAAAGGATAAATCTAGACACTAGGTGCACCATGGTGGAGACACGAGGTGGTCAG
This sequence comes from Wollemia nobilis, assembly GCA_028583015.1. NCBI lineage: Eukaryota > Viridiplantae > Streptophyta > Pinopsida > Araucariales > Araucariaceae > Wollemia > Wollemia nobilis. The sequence goes on from JAQPPZ010017096.1 coordinate 3,015,676, forward strand.
CAAAGGCTTAAGCCTGATGCTAATGACCAAGCCCCAATAAATTCACAACAAAATGTGTCGAACCCTCACCCACATGAGCTTCTCGAACGTCGTTCGATGAGCATCAGAGGAGACAATTCGACATGAGGGGACACCATTGAGCGTACCCCTGATAGAGGAGCTTATATGCACTCTTCTAGACATAGGATAGAGCATGGAGCCTCTCAGCATGAGGGTACTCCACTCGAAAGCCATTACCGAGATCGCATTGCACGTGCATCCATGGGATCGATCGATGAGTATATCATACAAGGGGCCAAGTTGGTACCCTTACATAATAGATCTACAGGAGGTTCCATACCTCCAACTTTAGAGTATAGAAGAGATCGAGATCCACCCATACAAGGGCATGCAGATAGGCCCACTTTTGAGCATAGGTCTATCCACACTCCCATGCATAGTGAACCTCGTAAGATCACTATTGATATATCCAAGGTGGGAGCCAATGGGACACCACCGCATGAGCCATGGTGATCCAGATAGTTGGATGGTTTAGGTAGTATCCTAGAGTAGTTAGGCTACAAGCCTTCGGCTCCGCCCACTCATGCTCCGAGTGAGCATGGTAGGAGCATTATTAGGACTACTAGAGAACATGGAGAGGCTTCCAAGCACCCTCATGGTTTGCATCCACCATCCATGCATGGTGGCACACAACATAGGACTCAACAGGATGCCAATGTCATCTTCACAAACAAAGGCAAAAGCATCACAAATCAGTCAGATGGGTATAGAACCCATAAGGTCGCTCACACGGAGCACATATACCAGAGGCCTCTTATGGTCGATCACATTGATAGATCACATAGACTGGTATCCGAGAAGAGATGACAACTCCTCCAAGATCAATTGGAGGATGCTCACCTAGAGAGGTAGTGCATTGAAGAAGAGAATATTCAATCACAAAGGCTCATTAGACAAAGACTATATGAGCAGCGTATGCATGAGGAATGCATCCTTGCCCAAAAGGAGCATGTGGAACAAGAGGATAGGCTAGCCAGGGCTAGTTTATACACTCATGTTGAGCAAGAAGAGTGCATTCATAGGAGGGCTTTTTCACAAGCCGACGTGCATCAGGAGCTTAGAGATGCTCACACTCATATTAGTGCCCAACAAAGAGAATGACCACCATCATTCGAAGATCAGAGGCAAAGACAATATGAGGAAGAAGAGGGAGATGGAGCCGATCAAGGATATCCTAAAAGCTCCCAAGTTGAGGAGGAGGAAGAGCAATGTCCTCCACCTCGATAGAGGAAGAATGTACCTCCAAGACCTCCCCCACATCAGCTTAGGGAGGAGGACTTTCTATCCTCGGAGGCTTATAAGGCCTTAGCAACAAAAGTGAAAGCAATCGAGAGGCAAGGCATGACTTTTCAAAAGCTGACATTGAGAAAGATTCATAATGAGCCTTTGGACCCCTCGGTGCCTACTCCAGCATATCCTGAGCATTTTGTCATGCCCAAGCTAGATAAATTCAAAGGTGACGAAGATGCGCAAGAGCATGTCACAAGATTTTTGGATGTATGCTTCCAGATTGTGAGCAACAATACCTTGCTTTTGCATACATTCATCACAACCCTCTCAAGCCCAGCTCGAGAGTGGTTTAATCAGCTGAAGAAGCACAATATCACCAATTTTGAGCAACTGGCTGATGCCTTCCTTGAACGCTTTTCTTTTGGCATCAAGAAGTAAGCTAACCTTTTTGATCTAGCTATGCTAGCTCAATGCGATGATGAGCCAATTTTAGAATACGAAAAGAGGTGGAGGAGATTAATGGTAAAGTTGCCATTCCCTATTCCTGCTACAAAATTGACTCGAATGTTCACAAAGAGTTGTGCCAAGCACATCTCATTATTGTTGCAACTGTAACAGTACCAGACATTCGAGGAAGCTTTGGTGCAAGCCAAAGTAATTGAGGATATCAAGTTGCAAGAAGGCAACTTGAAGCTCAAGAATAGGAAAGAGGGGCACAAGAAGAGCTCCACAAAACATCAGGGCAAGTAGGCCCATGTCAATCAAGTGGTGCTAAACCTCCAGAGAGAGGATAAAGGGCAACAAAAGTAGAACTATCAGGCCCAACCTCCTCCTGCATAGTATGAACAGTGCAAGAATAATTATAGGGGAAAAATAAGGAACAATGCCCACCTCACCAATTCATGCCTTTGATGGAATCATTGACATCGATATTCCATCAATTGTGTGAGGCTAAGGCAATCAGGTTGCCCGAGATTAAACTGGTCGATCCTAACCAGCCCAAGTCAAAGGGGTATCAGGATGATCTATTTTGCATCTTCCATCGTGCGAAGGGTCATGACATCGAAGTGTGTTGGTCCTTCAAACATATTGTGCAAAACATGATCGATAAAGGTGAGCTTGTAGTACCAAATAATCCATTGGTGCCCGACAACCAAAACATGGGGATTTATAAAAATCCATTGCCAAACCATGAGGCACCATGCAACAATGTTGGCCACGTCAACCAAGTGCATGTCGAACCACCTACCCAGGGGTTCATAGGTATGGTTAATGTTGTTACTAGACATGGGAGATATGAGTAGCCAAATCAACCATGTGCTCCCATCAGGATACAAGCTACATTGAATCAACAACCGGCTCAGAATATTCTAGGCCCACCAACTAGACCGGTGGTGACCATACGAAGCAGGTTGGTTCAAAACCTGTAGACAACTCCTACGAAGTTGTCTATTTATGAGTTGATACAATAGTCCCCTAGGCATAGGGAGACTCTCATGGACATTCTAAGGTCCATCGAAGTGCAGTCCCAGGATGCTCAAGCATTCACCAATTTTGTGGGACATGTACAATAGTGCCAGGAACCTATGATCCAATTTTATGATCATGAAATCAAGATGGTTCCTACAGATACGGCTGACCCACCATTACATATCATCGCATGTGTCAATCACATGCCATTCAAGAGGGTCTTGATCGACACTGGTTCATCGATCAATATTATAATGACCAAGGCGTTGAGTCCTTTAAAGCTGCCCAAGTCACATATTGTGCCCATCGCATTCACATTGAGAGCATTTAACGATGCATTATGTTCGATGGTTGGCACGATCATCCTACCTATTCAGGTAGGCCTAAAGACCATCCCTATGATGTGTCATGTGATCGAAGGTGCCATGCAGTATAACATCCTACTAGGGAGGCCTTGGATTCGAGAGATGTATTGTGTTCCCTCTATATTACATCAATGTGTGAAGTACATTCATGAGGGATAAGTTCACATGGTGTCGTCAGATGGAGAACCCTTCAAATTTGTGAACATGGCTGATTTTCTAGGGGGTTTCATACTCCCATCAATGCACCTAGATGGCCAGCATCATCGGTTAAGAATCTAAGAGGCAAAAAAAAGTGTGTGCTCAACCATCGATATCTGTATCACACAGATCTGAGCACACTATTGCTACTTCTTTGAAACCGACTACATCAGAAATGCTTCGGGATGAGAGGAAGCTAAAGGTGAAAATGGGAAAAAAGGAAAAGAAGCATGTGCCCAAACCAATCACCAATGAGGCTCCCACTCCTATGGAAGTAGAAGAAGCCCAAGACAAAGCCGAGGAGGTACCTCAACCTACCTCACCTGCATCATCAATAAGGTCATCCACACCATGGGTGACTGTTCATCTAGCCAACATAGGGTTAGGTGAATATATTGTGCAGAATGTCACCTTTGGACCAATTCTAGAGACTGCACAAGAGATGGGCTGACCCCATGCTCATCATTTTTTGGTTGGATCAATAGTGCCATTGGGAGAGCCACCCAATCAAATGAACTTCATCTATGCTAGGCTGGATCAACTTCCTACTCGAACGCCCATGGATGAAGATGATGACGAACCATTCATAGTGAATGTTCATTATCTATCCAACCCCGAATATGCCATGCACATTTTTGAATTATATCATTGGCATGGGTATGGCCTTGGTATTTTTGAGCAAGGGCGTAGGACTCCACTTGAGCCACATTATCAATTGGCAACTGATAGGTTCAGGCTAGGATTACAAATACGAGGATAGGATGATTTGCTTGTAGCATCATTAGATCACCTATACCTTAGTCTAGGGGATGATGTGGATTTCAACCCATATCACCCTAATCCTTCTACATTCCAGAGGGATAATCAGATGGTGTCTTACGTCACCATAGCACCACCCGAGTCATATCATGAGGATATCTTGGTGGATAGTGAGTCCTCACCTAAAAATCAGTCGAGGATGAAGCTAAACAGTTTATGAGGCAGTATCATATTTACGATGCTTATACCCAATTTTATCGAACAATGATGATAGTGATCAAGATGTGACTTATATGGGGCCACATTTTCTAGAGCATCCCATGCTAGTGGATAGTGGTGAAGGATTGTATTACGATAGTGATGATGAGGATAAAATGGAGAGAGCCTATCTAGGACCTCCTTACCTACGTCACCGTAATGCACCTTATACGGTTGAGGACATGCATAGAGAGATCAATCTCAATCCTCACCTTAGGGGAAGACCACCAAACTTTGATGTGATCTATCACATGGTGTTTCTCGACCTACCTATGTACATGGAGCTCATTGAGCTGAATGATCCAATATTGCAATCAGTGCATAGAGAGGACCCAGTCATCCATAGTCCGCATAGAGAGGACCCATTTGTGCCCGTGCCATTAGAGCCAGATCTTGGGTATGAGAGCTACATCGATGATGTAGAAGTTTGTCCATGTGGTCCTGGAGATCAATTCCATTCCATCAATATGGTCTCCATTGATTTGACCACTCCACTCCATAATCCAATAGATCCATCCAAACCATTGTATCTAAATATAGATGCTATCGATTAGGATCACATTGACTCACCTATTGAGCCTGAATATTTCTTCCCTAATGAAGAAATGTTGCAACCATTTCATTTTGTGCTAGGCTATGCTTATGATGTCTATCATGCTGAGGATGCTTCCAATGTGGAACCTATAAACCCAGTAGATGACATCCACTTGATCCCTACGCCTCATCAGCTTGAGGAGGGATCACACATGTCAGTAGAGGAAACCTTCGATGTGGATATCAGTAATGATCCCACCAATCCAAGGAAGGTTAAATTTGGAGAGAGTCTCACTCCAGATGAGCGTGCCACCCTCATCCCTCTACTGAAAGAGAGACCTAATATTTTTGCTTGGACTTACAAAGATATGCCAGGTCTAGACCCAAAATTGGTTACCCATAACCTTTCGCTAGATCTGTCAAAGAAGCTAGTTAGGTAGAAGCTTAGAAAGATGCATCCAATAGTAGCCTTAATGGTGAAATATGAATTGCAAAAGTTGTTGGATGTAGAGTTTGTTATCTCCATCGACTATCCAGAATGGGTATCCAATATGGTGCCTATAGGAAAACTTGATGGAAGGATCCATATTTGTATGGATTTTAGAGACCTAAATAAGGCAACACCTAAGGATTCATTTCTATTGCCTAATATTGATGCTCTTGTAGATGCAACTGTAGGTCACGAGATGCTCTCCTTAATGGATGATTTTTTTGGTTACAATTAAATTTGGATTAAGCTCAAAGACCAACATAAAACCATGTTTATAATGCCATGGGGAACATTTTGCTATAAAGTTATGTCATTTGGCCTCAAAAATGTTGGTGCCACATATCAGCGAGCCATGACATATATCTTTCATGACTATATGCATAAGATCCTAGAGGATTATATGGATGACTTGTTGGCCAAGTCATTACTACATGCTAAGCATGCGGAGGTCCTGAAGAAGGTCTTCGATCGCTTGATAGACTATAATGTCAGGTTGAATCCTAAGAAGTGCGTATTTGGCATAACTTCTAGTAAACTCTTAGGATTCATCATTTCAAAATGAGGCATCGAAGTTGACCCAACAAAGGTCAAGGCTATTCTAGAGATGCATCCCCCCATAAATATTAAAGAGTTAAGAAGCCTTCAGGGCAAGGTAGCATCGATAAAGTGATTTATCACTCAATTATCGGATAAATGTCGACCCATGAATCGACTACTACACAAGGGGGTCCCATTCAATTGGGATGAGGACTGTCGAGCAGCCTTTGCTAAAATAAAGCAATACCTAGTGATGCCGCCAGTACTAGCTCCACCAAGGCCAGATGTGCCATTTTTGCTATATATATCGATGACCGAATTTGCATTAGGGACCATGTTAGCCCAAAAGAATATGCAAGGCAAAGAGCAAGCCATATATTATATTAGCCGAACCTTGGTGAGTTACGAGCTAGGATATGCATATGTGGAGAAACTATGTTTAGTAGTAGTGTTCGCTACAAAGAAATTGTGGCACTATATGCTAAGTCATACGACATATGTAATATCAAAACAAAATCCTTTGCAGTACATGATGAGCAAGACATATCATAACACATGTACTACGAAGTGGATCATGCTACTGATAGAATTTGATCTAGAATTCATAAGCCAGAAGTCCATTAAGGGACAAGTCATAGCTGATCAATTGGTTGAGGCACCACTATCAAATAGTAGACCTCTTACCATCGAGCTTTCGGATGATGCGGTCTTCATCATATCCGAAGCTCTCAAACCCGAAGAACCAGAAAATAATGTTGATATGACCTTGTTCTTCGATGGTTCGAAGTGTGAGCAAGGGGGTGGTGCAAGAATAGTGTTTTTCATGCCGCAAGGAGCTCCAATGCCCTTGTCATTTAAATTAGACTTTCCTTGCACCAACAACAATGTTGAATACGAAGCCCTACTGTTGGGCCTCCACATAGCCATCGCCATGAACATTAAAATATTAAACATCTTTGGTGACTCCTTGCTCATAGTCAACCAAGTTAAGGGGCTCTTTCAATGTCGATGTCCCATACTGAAAGCTTATAAAGATCTTGTTGTTACATATTTGGCTAAGTTGGAATGGTATGACATCGAGGCAATCCCTCATTCATCAAATAGGTTCATAGACACCATGGCATCTTTGGGATCCTTAATCCCTCAGAATCCATCTATCGATTTCACTACCATTCATGTTAAAATGCTCTCGCATCCTACAATGGAGCGTGAAGCCTTTGATAATAAAATGTCAATCAACATGATTAGCATGGAACCAAAAGTTGAATGGTTCTATAGAGCTGAAGACTTTCTAAAGAAGGCACCCTAGGGGTCATTAACCTCTCAGAGTCCGATGGGGAGTGGTACTACCATTCACCACAAGGTTGTTTCCCAGTCTACATTTGCACATGTAGATACGTAGGGGGAGCAAGTCATCTTGGCAATCGAAGCTGAGGCTTATCAAAGCTGGATGTCACAAATCCAAGACTTCTTAAAACTTGGTCTGATCCCAGAGGGATTATCGCATGTCGCAAGATGCACATTCAAGAAGAAAGTGACTAAATATGTCTTGATAGGAGATATTTTGTATCGATGAGGTTACGATGGAGTTCTCCTTCATTGTCTAGAGCCCCAAGAGTCATCTTGGGTGATTTCACAAGCTCATGATGGTACGTGCGGTGGCCATTTCAGTGGCATGGCCATCATCAAGTGCATCCTTTGAATGGGTTATTATTGGCCCACTATGGAGAAGGATTGCAATGTGTATGTCAAGAAATGCATCAAATTTCAGCATCATGCTAATCTTATGCACTTGCCATCATAGGCCTTACAGCCCATCCAAGCGGCTTGGCCATTTTCTCAGTGGGGATTTGATCTCATCGATAAGATCTCTCCCCCATCATCGGGCCGACATACATTTATTATCATGGCTACTGAGTACTTTACAAAGTGGGTGGAAGCAATACCCTTAACAATGACCACTGGAGCTCGCATAGCAGAGTTTATACTCGAGCATATCATATGTCATTTTGGGATTCCATCCAAGATAGTTTCGGATAATGGAACATCATTTAAGAACAAAACTGTGAGAGATTTGACATCTAAGTATAGAATCAAACATAGTTTTGTGACTCCATACTATCCGTAGGCAAACGGGTAGGTTGAAGCTTCAAATAAGATAATGGTTTCCATATTGAAAAATATGGTACAAGAACACCACAAATATTGGCATATCCAGCTGCCCCTTGCATTATGGGCTTACAGGACTAGCATTCGGACACCCACTAGGGCAACTCCATTTTCACTAGTATATGGCGTTGAGGCCATTATGCCCTTAGAGTTGGAAATTCCAATGTTGTGCATCGCATTGAAAGAGTTCATCGATGATGACACCGCACGGCAAGCTCACCTAGATCAACTGACGCTACTTGATGAACATCACATGAATGCCCTGGAGCATCTCCATGTTTATCAAGAGTGACTAAAATGAGCTTATAATATCAAAGTCCATCAGAGAGACTTTGAAGTTGGGGATCTTGTCTTGAAAGAGAACCAACAGAACTCTAATTTGCCGCCGATATGTGAGACAAATTCATGGCTAATTGGCTAGGACCCTATATCATATCTAAAAATATTGGTCTGGGTACCTATCACCTAACATCGCTAGGGGGTGTTGAAGAGCCTGAACCTCTCAACATCATCCATATTAAGGCATTTTATGCTTGAGAGCATAGTAAAAGGCTCCGAGGGTTTCTTAAAACCTGCTTGGTCAACCCCAAAAGGCTCCAAGGGTTTCTTAAAACCACTTGTATTATTAAAAGGCTCCAAGAGTTTCTAAAACCACTTGGTCATCCTAAAAGGCTCCAAGGGTTCTAAAATCTTGGTCTCCATAAAGGCTCCAAGCTCCCTCACGAGTAGTTTGGTCAATCAAAAAGCCCCAAAGGTGCTCATAATCCCTTTGGTCAATCCCAAAAGCTCCAAGGGTTCCTAAAAATCGCTTGGTCAATTTAAAGGCTCCGAAGGCATGTACTCATCATTTGGTCAAATATAAAGGCTCAAAATCCATAAAAATTAAAAGCCATAAAATCCAAAAAAATTGGTAAAGCATAAAATCCAAAAACATTTGCATTTGCATTATGCATTTTTATTTTGCATTCACACATGCATTTCATCATTGCATTGCATATAGGCATTCATCATCCATTGCATTCCATAGTAGAATGGATTGTGTTTGTCAGTCTTACAAATGATGCCACATTTGTGTTTTAATCATGCACCTCTACATTTATCATAATCCATCATTCATGTGAGTAATTGTGTTTGTCAACACAACACCTATTGCTATGAAATATGTATATATACTAAAGTTTTCCAGTCACTCAGCCATACCTAGTGGGTTTCTCAGATGTCGTAGAAAGCTTGCTTTGCTTTTGTAGATGAGGTCACTAGTTGTGATAGTACTTGGCATATCAAGATCCTATCACTAATTGAAACATTTAAAATCCTACTAAGATGAGGGAAGATGAAAGCTATGAAAGTGATCCTGGGTATCTAGAGAGAAGGGTTTTATTACCTGCTTATCTTGCAAATAGTTCGGTCTAGAATGGTGAACCTTGGAAAAAGGACAAGATTTCCCCTACCCATACATTCCCTTGCTTACAAATAAAGGAGCAATATCCTAGAGTAACATCCTAGATCAACATCCAAGTTTGATACCTACCATAATATATCCCAAATTGACATCTCAAAAGTCAAAACCCAAGAGTTCAAATCAAAGATCAAATGAAGATCAAAATCAAGTTCAAATTTAAATCTAAAGTGACATAGTGAATCAAAAGCACTATATAAATCCCTTGCTCAAGAAAAATGGGAATAAACAGTGATTTTTATCACTCAAAGTAAAACATGAAAAACAGTGATTTTTATCACTACACATGAGCAAGTATCCCTATGAATAGAAAGAAAAGAAGGGTGAGAACTTGAATCCCTGAATTGTTCACCATTCAAAGCCATAGAGTGAACCCCGATTGCAACAATGGGTTGAAAGAGTCTCCACTACTTTCGGAGTAGTAGTTCTATTGGGTGATCCCCAATCACAACAATGGGTTGAAAGAGTCCCGACTATTCTTGGAGGGGTAGTCCTGATCAATTTGCAAGATGAGCTAGCTTTGGGTGCCTGGGGTTGTCTAGCATTATAGTCCAATCAAGTCTGAAACAAGGATGATACGAACATAGGAGGAACCCGATCTCACATATGGGTTGGAAGAGTCTCGACTGACATCTAGGGTATGCCTATGGTCTATCTAAAAATACTCACGTGCACACACAGGGGTAATGAATAGTTGGGTCATTCATGATGAAATCTTTGTCCAACAAAAGCCTTGTACAGTTAGTATGTGACATTTGAGAAGTCTACTAGGGTGTTTGAGTCTCATGGAAAACCTCAAAAATTTCTCTAATAGCAACAAAATACCAAATATCACAAACCATCAAAAATAAAAGTCATTCAATCATCAAATTACAAAGTATCGAATAAGTGATACATCACTTACATTGAGCACAATCAAGATATAGGATAGATACCAGATGGATATCAGAAATGATATTTAGATGACCACTGACTATATTGTGCATATTTTTCAAAATTACAAAAAGAATATAGAGTGACATATTATATCATTTGCATCATACCACTGCATATCATTGCATTTCATATATGGGTGATTAATTGATTAAATTCTTATAATGAGGATTTTCAATTACATTCATGATTTTTACAAATTCTATGGTGTCATCCATTATATTGTTAAACACATATCACATTCATTCCTTATGTTTTAAGTGATTAAAGCATACAGGTTCATTTACATTAGATTACCATCATGTAAATAAAGCATTACATACATTACACCAACATAGCATGACATCATCACAAATTAAATGCATACAATAAAGCAAAATTAAATATGCATTTAAAAGTAAACATCGCATCCATATGCATCCATCATAAATAGCACATCTAAGCATCTAGATCACTGCATACCATCATCATCATAAATTAAATAGCTATCTAGTGCATGTCATCCATACATCACATCATATAAACATAGCATCAATATAAAACATCTGCATCCATGTGCATAAACATAAACATAAAACATAAAAATGACAAGTACACATAATGAGCCAAATGATCAAATATCATATATAAATATGTGTATCAATGAGTACATAGAGGTATATCAAATGCCCATAGGCTACATCTATGTAGGTCCTCGACCTTACACTCAAAAATAGTACTACAAAATATCAACAAGATATGTACTATATGGGGCCTACACCCCCAGCCTGAGAGTCACCACCATCACCCCTACCATCCCTATGGCTCCTGTGCGAGCTGGTGCCATGTGTACTAGAGGACCTATGTGTCCTCTCGGTCCTGTGGGTCCTGTGGCTCAAACTCGTAGAAGAGTGCCCTATCACCCTAGTCCTGGACCTGCTCTGATGTGTATCTAAAGCATGAGGGTCCTCTGGGACCTACCCACCAATAAATATGATATAGCCCTCTAGCTGATCTATGTGGGCTACTCTACCTATGTGCCTCTCATTGCCCTCCTCCATGAGGGACTGTAATCATCGGATCTCTACCATGGGATCATGACCACCTAGTAACAATGAGGATGGCATAGCTGGAGGTGGCATGACCATATGAGATGATGAAGGATCTCCCCTATATAGCCTAAAAAAATCCCTCTCGATAGTAGCTACACTCAATCATGCCTATGCTAGATCATGCTCATTAGTGAGCTCCAGATCTGTGTTTGTGTTGCTATAACCTAGGCCAAGAGAGATGACCTATCCACTACCGACTATTGTAGCTACCTCTCACCATGAGATAGCTTCACCTCCAATACGATGATAGATGTATCCCTATGTAAAAGTTACATCTAGAGTCACCCAACCTGACTCTGTAGATCAGCTACCTATGCCCGTAGCTGACCAATCTCACTATCAGGTGCTACCTCACCCTCATCCAGAGCCTCCTCCTCTATGTCCACCTAGGGGCCTCTACTGCTATGCCCCAGTCATCAGTCCTCTATCGAGTGTGGCATCCATGTGGATCTACCTCCACACCATCCTCACCCTCTATAGTGAATCCTCTAGTTGGCCGACCAAGGGGTCCCACCCCATGCCACTATATATCGGCCCACCAACCATCGTAATCTAGAGTGGTCCCTACCTCTCTAACCCCTAACTCCTAAAAAGCATCATCCTCCTCTCCTAGAGGAGTAACTGTAGGCTAGGTGAGGTCCCTCTCTAGGACCAGGCATCTATAGATGGTGGGCATCACCGAGATGTCCTGCCTGATCCCAAACTAGTGGAGTACTCATGAGAAGTAGTGATACTCATGCCATTCGACCTTGCGGTCGATAATCCACCTATCCATGCATGCTCGATGTAGGTATCTAGCTGCCTCCTCCCATGTGGGGCAATCCATATAGGGGCGCCACTCTACGTCATCTAAGTAGAGTTGGGTGAACCGACCAATGTAATATGTCAAGTCTCCGATATGTGATCTACTCTAAAATCCCTCCTACTCCCAAGGCCAGCAGGTGGTGTAGCACTGATGCTCATCATCAATCATAGTAATCCATAGGGGTAGCTCTATGGGGTGCTCTATCCTGATGTGTTGCCAACCCCATATCTACAACAAGAGGCTGCAACCTATGCCAACCCTACTCCGATGGGTGATCTGGAAGAGCTCATGGTATAACTGTGCAAGTAGAGCACTCCCCCAAGATAGGATGACTGGCTCCTCCATCGAGCTAGCCATAACTAGGTGGACACAAGCTAGGAGGTTCCAAGGGAACCTCACTCCTAAAGAGTCTGGTAGGGCAACCTGGATCACTAAATGCATAAACATGACCTCTCATCATGAGAAGACCTATGCCTCATACCAGTCCTAGACATGGATGCCACCATGGTCGATGGAGCCCTGTGCCTCCACGCTCTGACCTCTAAAGATGACATCAAATATGGCCTTCCTCACCATAAATGGAGAGGCAGTGATGGGTAGACCATCAATGGGTAGCCAGAATATATGGTACATGTCCTCAAGTGTAACCATCATTTCACCTATGGGTAGGTGAAATGTATTGGTCTATGCATCCCAACGATGGGCCAAAGTAGTCAAATAAGCCTGGTCTACCCAGATGGGTGGGAGATATAGGATATACCCAAAACCAATAGCTCCAAACCACTCCCACTCAACATCAAATAATAGTGGGCATAGGGTGCGAAGGAGATCGGTCTCCCTCACTCTATTAGTCAAATACTAGATAAAAAGAATAAAGGAAAAGTGAAAAACATTTAAAAACACTTTAAAATCAACCTAAAAATTATAAAATTTCCTAAAAATCTAATAATATGCATCAAAATGAGCAAAAATTTCAAGAAAAATAAAAAAACATGCCTTAAATAGCAGCAAGTGGCATTAATTGCCCAAAAAAAAATCAAATTTGGGCATCATGGGTCAAAGTCGCGGCCAGCCCAACGATCAAAAATATGACCATTGGATTTTAAACCTCATCCATGGCTGACACCCGGCCCCCAATCTGACAATTGGGGACCATGGCTACCACCCATGGCTAGCGAACGAAACCCTAAATGGGTTCGTTCATGCCCTAAAAACCCAAAAAATTAAAAATCCCCCTAGCTATCCTAAGCTAAATCCTAACCTAATGTGGGGTTCATTACCAACAATTTAGTGTGATTCATGTACCGATTAATTAGTGAGATTCATTTTAAAACCGGAAATCAAATGCGAGGTCTCGGTTCATGAGTTACCTTTGAGCCCCTGGCTCTCCCGTTGGTCGATGCTTCCCCTTGGTCCACCATAAGGTGTGAGGTTAGGTAGTTGGTTTTGGTTTTTAACAACGTTCTATGTCAAGTTTCAAATTTTTACCTCCAGAGCTCCTAGGTTTCTTGGTTAATGCAGGTGAAAATGACACTTTTTCCCAAAAGGGCCCCTTTTATAGCTTTCCTAATTCATGTCGGGCCATGGCTGACACCCGCGGTCCCCGAATTAGGGTTTTTCGACCATGGGTTTTAGCCACGATGAGAAAAATGGCCCATGAGGGAGAGCCACGGTTAGAAAATTAAATGTAATTTCCTTAATTTCACAAGAGGAAAGCTCCTAGGTGGCATTTTAAACACCCCAACTAAACCTAAAAAATTCAAAAACTTCAAAAGTAACAAAAAAATCAAATAATCCAAAAGCCAAATGCACCTCGTATTCAACTATTTACCCTAGACACTTGGTGGTTGCAGTGACTGACGCTCCATGCAATCCGACGAGATGAGTAAATAACTATAAGGACATTTGGGGTAAAATTGTCATCATTGATTTGGTATGCTTCTTTTCAATCCCGAAGAAGGCCTTCGAGGCTGGACCGCTCCATGAGAACGAGGCATTTCAGGTCATTTCTCCTATGACATATTTTTAGAAAATCATCGACAAATTGATTCAACATACATCTAATTGGCATTGTATCATTTTGATTCCCTAAGAAGGCTATTGCAGCTCGACCACTCCATGGGATAGGAATGTGCAATTACTATTAATAGTTGCAATCATAAGTTGAACTAGGCCTAGCCAAGTAATTAAATGCTAAAATTCTAAGTTTGTTCAGATCTTTCATAGTGGTCAAGTGACCTCATCGCTTCATTCAATTGTCATTACCCTCATCGACTCGTCGCTTGAGGGGGTAGTCATAATATCAAATCATAATCAAAATCAATAGAAGATCCTTGAAATCGTAGATCCCTTGATCTTGTCAAAATTGTGTTCATCCTTGTGAATCATTGTCAACAACTATCATAAGCTTACCCCTTTGCTTGGGGAAAATAGCAAATATGATAGTTAGTTTGTAGCTCTCATCCTTTCGGTTATATAGGCCTAACTCCTATTGTAGCACCAAAGCTACCCGAATGCCTGACGATGAGTGCAAGCTCTATCAAATGTAAGCCTTTCACCCAGTTGGAAGCAATGATTCTAGGATGCGCATCCTTTTGCTGGACCTAGGGCATCTAATGTTGATCAGATCAATGATCATCATTCAACCTATGACACCATTTTAGGAGGTCTATTTTTTCTCAACGTTGTTCGATCTCACAATGCATCTCAAAAGGGGCATCTGTAGACACCTAAAATGCGTCATGTCGATGGTGACTACTCATATGGGACATGCTAGAAGACCATATGGAAGACCTTTGGACAAATCCAAGGTATAGCAGTGGTTTTTACCACTCAATTGGGCATTTGTGCCTAGTCAGTACTAGTCGCAACTGACAGTTGTGGCCCCCAATATGTCAATTGGGGACCATGGCTGACACATGTGGTTAGTAGTGTTGGCCATGGATGACACCCATGGTCAGGACTGAAGTTTAGTTGGCCTTCATCCGACCCCAAAAGTTGGTTGCAATGGCCAATTGGTTGCAGATTGGAGCGGTTTGAGCGAGGAAGGGTCCAGAACCTTCCATCCAACAGACTCAACTACCCAATCTTGATCTTGGCTTCATGAGGAAGCCACCCCTAGCCCTTGGGTAATCCTATAAGTACCCCTTCAAATTAGGGCAAAGAGATCATGAAGTGTGTTGGAGATTAGAGCAGTGAAGCCCTGTCGAATTGTATACTCACTTGAGTGTATTGAGAGAGATTTGTTGCCAATTCATTTGCTAATTCATCAAGCATCATGTCAACTTGTGTCATGGATGCCCTAAGGAGCTAGAATGCCAAGAAATGTGAATCTAGGAAAACGGAGGCCCAATTGAGGAATTCAACCACCAAACCTATCAGAGGACACAGAGGCGACCCTTGACCATCAATTTGGCAAGGTAGATCATAGAGGAAGCCCTAATTCTGAGGGTAAATCTATTCAGAGCCTCACCATGGCTGTCAACCATGGGCTACAGTGTTGACCACATCTCAGACCCACGGTGAGCAAATGGCCACAGATCTCCTTGTTTTCTTTCTTGCAAATTAATTAGTTAGATCATGTTAGGCTTAATATAGGTTCAATTAGTGTTTTAGAGACATATGACCAGTTGGATTAAGCATTTGAAGTAGGTTTACTTTCATGTTGTCAATTTGATAATTAGTGTAATTGTGGCTTGTTTCATGCACCTTTGCTTCCTATTTGTTAACTAATCCAGTAGATAGATAATACATGTTTTCTTGAATATGCTTAATGATCACATTTCATGATTAACATAGGTTTACCATGCTTTACTCATTTTCTTGATTATATGCTTGTCATGGCATCCTCTTGTGAAACTTCCTTAAAAGACCTCATCAAGAGAGGTTACCTTTGCTTTTGACGTGTTATTGTTGTTTCTTGATCATAGGGAACATATATCGAAGGAGATTCAATCATCCAATTCCTTCCTCAACGCGAAGAAGAGGGTCAACTCCACCCTAGAGCAGTTCGTGTCACCCTAGAAGGCCTTTGATTTGCATCTATCCTAGAAAGGGATTAGATATATTGTAATTGAAGTATCAAAAGGGTATCCCTAAGAGGGATTGATTTGTAAAAGAGAATGAATTGGTTCAAAGAGGAATAAAAGATGCATTTCATTTAATTCCTTTCGTCTTTGTCAATTTGTGTATGAATGCCTAGTTTTACTTCATTTTAGCAATTGCAATATCAGGTGAAGCCTTTTTTGTGGTTACAATTGGTAGTGGAGTACACTCATGTGTGATGACACGTCTCTTTTAAAAGAGACCTCTAACCACTCATATGAACAAGCTATCTTCTTGGTCTCATCCATAATAGGTCACACCCAATTTACTCAAAATGAGTTAATGAACTCACTTGCACACACACTAGTTCTTGATTTCCTTGATTCATTACCATACTCTTGATTCGGTAAATGAATTCACTATGCACAAATTTGGTCCTAGAGGGATTACGTAGTTTTAGTGAATTTTTTTGATGCCACTAGTATGTCTTAGTATCTACAAAATAGTCAGTTTTTCATATCAACATCCATATATTCTTCCATATCAACATCTATATCTTCTTCCATATCGACAACCATGTCACTTCATGATTCAATCACCCCACATACAACCAATTTTGGTGCCCCTGATTAAACAACAATGCTAGAAATTGGCCAAGCAAAATCTAAACTATGATGATTAGTAGAACATCCATACATTCCACCTTGCATTAGTCATCCATAACATGTCATATGCATTCATCATCCATATGAACATGCATTCCACAAAAACATTGCATAAATAAACATTGACAAAAATGTATAATACAAAAAGCTAAAATCCATGTATATATATGTATAAATATCGCATGTACAATGAGTGCCAAAAGGCTACATATAATGGAGAACCAAGGATCATACATAAAAAGTGTATCTAAGTACTAGCTACACCCTCCAAAAGAACCCTTGTGACCCAGAAGGAGCCCTAGACCTAGAGCTATGCCTAGACTTGCTATGCCTAGCAGCTTTAGATACATATGAGGCTAGAGGATCAGGAAGTGGAATATTATGCTCCATCAACCTATCCTCTAATGCCTCGATATACCTATGCCAATATTTAAGGAATGCTATGTTGACATTATGTCGATGCTCCCTCTCTAGTAGCTCTGCCTATAGCCTCATGATCCTCGCATCCCACTCTACTACATGTGCTCCAATATCATCCAATCCTCCTTGTTTTGATTTGGAGGCCCATCTAGAGTCTCCTTCGCATCATCCCCATATCCGCCATATCCTCCACTCTCAGTAGTCTGCCTAGCAACACCCTTTGTCTTCCTCCTTTGACTATCTGATCAAAGGCACCACTACCACTTTGGGGCTTCATGGGTCCCCTCATCCTCAACATCATCTCCATCCCCACTAGCTGCTACTAGATTTAGTACCCATGGTGGTTGTATAGTGAACCATGCATCATACTTTAGAGTAGTTCCTACATCATATATATCGAGAAGCTCCATATTCTCATCATCCTCGTAAGCCTCCCTCTATGGCTTCACATATGGTAGACCTATCTCCTCTCGATACCTCCTATAGAGCACAAACTCATCCAAAATCCCTTGTCTCAAGCTGAACTATTGGAGTACCCATGAGAACTAAAAATACTTAACCTCACTCCAATATATCCCAACCACCCACCTAGCCTATCACACTCATCGCATATGCTCTCCATATTTGGTCCACCTGCTACCCTGCCATGGCCTCCATATCACTTGGGTAGATGTCAATCCAACCCATAAATCTTGGTACCACTAGCTTTTTCACACATGCCAAATCGACTGTACCTCCTCAACCACTACCCATCTCCTAGTGTAGGGCTCCTCCCTACCCAAGCTTACCACTAGTAAACCCTTCGATCGGGCCATGTTGAAGTGCTTCCATCTGCAACATTGTTGTAACAAGTAGCATCCTAAATCCTTCCTCCCCCACCTCCTCATCTCATAAAGCTCACAATATGCATGCTTCAAAAAGGTAGGAGCCCATGCATACACCTGCTACATAGTAAGGATATCGCTCACTAACCCTATCAGGTTCCAAGGGAACTTGCACCCAATACTATTTGGGGCTATGATGTTGGCCAACATGAACATCACCAGGGCATGGAGGGCATCCAAATCCTTGTCCACATACATGGATAATTACGGTATACCCCCACTCTCCACCCTCACACTCTGCCAGCCATTGCCAAACATCTTCTTAATCTCTATCCCCCTATCACATCCAAACTTGATGTGAATCCCCTCCACTAGAACCTTGAGGATGCAATATACATCCTCAAGTATTAGGGTCACCTCTCCTATGGGGAGCTAAAAATTCCCCCTATTCGGATCCCATATCTCTATAAGGGTAGATAGGTACCCCTCATATACCCTAATCATGTCAACCTAGGCTACCTCTGCTAGCCCCATAGCCTCCAACAACTCCTACTCCTCCTCTACTAGAGCCTTCCTCATCCCAATAATGTACGATGAGAGCCAGTGTCGAGCCTCCAAAATCCTAAGCTATAACACAACATAGAACATTTTATCATTAACAAAAATAAACATAAAACTTTTGCACAAAAAGGATATTACCTCAACCACTCACACTCCAGCTCTAGCTCTTGCCTTCACTCCATCTACCACCATAGCTTCAACACCCAATTCAATCCATCTCACTCCACTCCACTTCACCCAAGTCTCCTAGATGTAGCTTCTCAAACTCACAAACACACAAATGAGCTCAAATTTTTCCTAGCAAGCTATTTATAGCTACTTCATGTGCCTTGAGATACTATGGGTATTTCTTGGTGCACTGAAGTGCACCAGGGCATTTGCAAAATGCCCAAACATTGACAAGTGTTTACGCATGCCAAAAGTGCCAACCGATGTTTGGCATCAATTTTGACAAAAGAACAAATTTTTACAAAATAGTGGCTTATCCCCATAAAATCACTTCATATTGCATTCATGCATCTGTTTCATCATATTAATAGGTTTTGTGAAGGTTCCAACTGATTTGGACACATAATTCTTTTTGCGACCACAAATTGCAAATCCCCTTAATAAGTTACAAAAGCACTCCAAAATGGTCCAAATCTTCACAAAATGATCATAATATCCATAATTATCATTAATACATCATTTTCACATCATTCCATGTCATAATTTACATATTTTTCAAGTTCAAGCAACATTTAAGTGAACCTTGTTTCTAGTGGGCTATTCTATATACTTGGTGATTACATTGATTTGCATGCATGCAATTCGGTAGGATGAATAACCTACCATAAGGACACTTGGTTATTTTCATCATTCCATATATCCTTGTTCAAAATCACAATCACATTTGGTACTTCACTTTTTAGGTGAAACTATGCCAAGACCAATTTGCACAATAATTGTCATTGATGGTCTAGTTTGTGGGGCTTAAAACATGGATAGTATCACATTTCATTATTTATCTCCCAAAAAGTCATCACAAATATAGGCACTAGCTAGGATGATTGGTTCCAATCATACAAATTACTCAATAGTCACTAAAGTTGACTCTTTTTATTTTTCTTTGCATCTTCATCTTTGCATATCAATGATACCATAAAGCACATTCTTCAATAGCATCGACTCACCCCAAATTTGGGGTAACCACTTTTGGTTTTGACTTTCTCACAATGGGATACATATTACATGATCATGCCATCAACACTTGGAAAAAATCCCTTCATATTTTGGGGTAAAAATAGACACATTTTTTATTACATTTTCCACAAAACCTTTCATCTGTTGGGGCAAAAATAGACGCATCATTTCATATTTTTCATCAACCCCCTTCATACCATTGGGGTAAAATGGTATCACATTTTCACCATTCATTTGCATAAATTTTTCAATTGGCTCATGAGATTCATCCATAAACTCACTTGCCAATTGATGGGGTAAGCTACGCAAAATTCAAATTCTTTCATTCTTTTATCTTCAATCTCATGTTTCACATCTCAAGAGAAAGTTGCTTCTGCACCTAGCCAAAAATAGGTGTCTTGTGTTTTTGCACTGCATTGTATTTCATGCAACACAGTACAAAAAGAGGCATCTGTAGACACCAAAACCTAGCCACTTATCGTCTATCCAAGTTTTCCTATCATTTGCACCCATTATTTACATATATTTATATATAATTGTTTAATATATATTTAAATATTAATATTTTATATTATATTTTTATATATATTTAATAAATATGTATATATATGTGTAAGTAAATCCCAACCATTTATCTTGTTCTAATCCTAGCCATCCATCCATCTTGATCCATGCCACACACCCAAAATTAATATCCACCCTCCATTGTGTTTTAATTTGAGCCACACAATTCGTGTCACTCAAACCCTAACATGCATTAATATGGATTACTAATAGGAGCCATTTTTATGGCTCAAACTCTAAGTCCTTGAGACTTAAGTCATTTTGTTAAGCCATTTGCCCCTGAGTTCCCTAGAGTATCCAAGCACTCTCACCCTTTGTCCTCACTTTCCATAGCCCCCGCATCCATCGCCACCCCTCTCGCTTAGCCAGATCTACTTCTGTAGATTTTTTTTCAATCCCTAAACACTTTCAGTTTCTCCCTATCATTGTTGAGCATCTTTTGGTGCTTCTCCTCCACCACCAAGCACCTCTAGGTACCCTCCACCATTCTCGAGCACTCACATGTATTTTTTGGTGCTATCGAGCACCCACGGGCATCTTACATCAGAGCTTTGTAGCCCTATTAGCCCTCGGGTGATGCTACAACATCATCGCACCAACTTCCTACAAAAAATTACACCAGATCAAAAAATAGTAGATCATCAAGGTAAATCTTTCATTTTGGTTATTATTTTAATATTATTTATATTTGCATGCAGTTTCATTATTGGATAGCTAGGGTTTTATTAATTTTTGAGGGTCTCACATAGTGGAGCCCTCATAGTTATTACTAACCCTTTGTTATTATTTTTTGTGTGCAGGTTTGGAGATACACAAGTGTTGTGTAGCTATTTAAGCTGGAGTGGCCCAGTATTGGATAACACAAAGCCCACTCACATATTTTGGGAGCAAGGATATGTTCTGAAGACACCACCAACATTGTAGCTAGGGTTTCAAAGAATCCTAGCATTGTGTATATTTGTATCAAAGAATTCAAATATTCTTATTGTAACAATGGAGTTTTGAGGCTCCCCCCTATTAATAGAAAATTAATTCATTGTGCAATATTATCTTTTGAGTTTATTTTATATCTTATTATTTGGTGTTGTGTTTTGTCTCTACAAGTATAATGCATATTTACCCTACCCATGTGTTGTAGGTGAGTTGGAGATGGTATGGAAATCCTTTGAGGGAGGTCTCTGGTTCAAATTTCCACCCTACCAAATGCACATTAGGTACACAAAATCTAGTTGATAATGCTAGTGCGGTTAGGGTTAGGCATGACTCCTGAGTGAATTTGATGGTGTAGAACCCCCATGGTCATGGTTTCTTAGACCAAGGCTGCCCCTCAAGGGGTTTTTTGTTAAATTAAAAAAATAATAATGCATCTTTACCCTTAAACCATGGGCCTCCATCCATTATTTCCCTTATTTTTGAACTGGAGAAAATAATGAGGAAAAATCCTTTCAAAATAAAATTCAAGGAGTAATTTGAATTCGATTCCTACTTCCACTTAATCCAATTTTAAATCTTAGAAAAACCTGGACAATATTCATGAAACATACAAATTAACCCTCTAGTTTTAAAAATTATTAAATCATGCTCAATCATCTCATCTTTAATAATAACTTCTGGTGTAGAATCTGCTACCTGGATTGGGTTTGCCATAAATTCTCTCTTACCTTTATTGCTAGCTAGGGCATACAAACTTCCAACTTGTCCATTAATACTTTCAGTAATGACTTTCATAAATGAATTTCTCTCCATGTTACCTAGGTTGTTTTCAAATGAACCCTCTAAAATTTCCTAATAATTGGAACAAGAAGTGACTGGTCAAACTTTTCTTTTTACTATTTGCTTTCTTGCTCACATTTCCTCCTCACTCTTAGCTTGCACTCGCACTTACTTTTGGATGCACTCACTCCCAACTGCACACTCGATACTGATTGCACTCACACCTAGTTTGGACTCGCACTCTTATTTCTGGTTATATTCACTCTTGGCTTATGCTCATACTTGCTTGTGGATGCATTCACTCCTAACTTATGCTTACACCTACTTTCGGTTGCCCTCACTCCTAGCTTATGCTCCCACTTGCTTTTGGTTACGTTTACTCTTGGTTGTCCTCACTCCTGGTTGTCCTTCCCGATCGCTCTTGCACTTGCTGCTGCACTTACTCCCGACTCGCACTCATACTCGTTGTTGCACTTACTCTCGGCTCGTGCTCACACTCACAAAAAAACTTGGATTTTGTGAATTTATTATTCCCTTTAGTTAGCTTATTAATCACTATTATGCATTATATTATCCATGTCGAGTTATCCACCGGGACTATGAATTGTATTTTATGCCAAGGGTAGGCCTTCCAAGGATTAAACCATATATATTGAAGTTTTGTCAAAATCAAATTGAATTTTTTCATCTCGTATCCTTTTAATCAATTCAATATACTCATGAAAAACTTAAGGGTAGTATTTTATAAATCAATGCACTTTTTAAATAAGACAATTGTGAGTTTTAAACACCTAGAAGTGATAAACCATTATATACCCAAACATTCAACTCTTATAAAAAATAAAACAAAAAATCATTTCCATATTGTAATTCATAAACCATTATGTACCCTATATACATATATATATGTATGTATATATGTATAATGGCTCTCATTGAAGGTTCAAAAAATAGATGTTGAAAGTGGATTTCTTCATGGGAACCACTGGTTTACAAACTCAACAAGTCCTTGTATGAGATTGAGTAGAAATAAAGATCATGATATGAGAAGATGCATTATTTTTTCCTTGATTGTGGATTATTTCTTTTTTAGTATAAGCACAATATTTACATTGAGCATCATGATAATCAAATTCTTATCATTGTGTTTTATGTTAATTGTTTGATTATTATTGAAATTTCTTCTTCCATAATCTAATACAAACTTTTTAAGTACTTGGAGATGATAAAATATAATTAGTTCATCTATTTATATTTAAATTTTTAATATTCTATATGAATCCCTATTTATTGTATGCTCTAGATTTTTTATTTTCTTTTATTTTGAAGGGTTGTGATCTACTCATGATTCCATTATATCAAAAGTGAAACTATAGGTTAAGTGTTCCTTCTAATTTGTTGACTATACACTTTACATGTACTTAGTTCATCTTTTACATATAACTCACATAATAACTAGAATTACCTTTGCTATCAATATTGTTTCTATATATATGAAGGAGCCTCATGAGATTCACTGAAAATTTTCCAAGTAAATTTTTACAGTACATAATAGATACTCTTCACAATGGTATACATTATAATACTTTTTCTCCTCTTATATTACAAGGATATTCAAACAAAATTTGAGAATTATATCATTATAATTAGTTTATTTTATGTTCTTTGGAATTTAGACCTTTTCTTTATTGTTCCAATAAATGACACTCAATATATATTCTTTTGAAAAATTCACTATTGAAATATCATCCTTATAGACTAGATATATGCTTCATAGATAACTAGGACTTGATCAATATTGTGAAAACAAAATTTTTATTTGTAATCTAGTGGAATATTCAGTAGACCAAACACATTGAGACACCTATCCATTGTAATTGGAATATTACATTAGAGGGATAGCTTGTGCTCACTTATGTTCCATTTTTAGACCAAATTATGAATATATTCACTATTTTTATGCCATATATCAACTTCATCAAGCTTCATGATTGTCTTGTAATGTGGAAATTTTCCTTAAGAGGAATGTTGATGTAATACCTACCTTTTTCACCCCATGAAAAACTTTGATCAATAGATAATCATTGGGATAGTAGAGTCAATAGTGTAGCATGTGTATGATTATTGTTTGATGATAGAATAAAGAATGATTATGTGGTTTATTATATCTTGTGATATCATAAGCAACTAAATATGATGTTATTTTATGAATCTATGCAATAATTTTGATGTATCATGTCGACCAATGAGTATTGTTGATGATGATAATGTTCTTATAAAATTATTTAAACATGTGGAAGGAAAAAAAGTGTTTATGTATTTTGTAGGTGAGGACCACAATCAATGTAATTATAGAGTAATTTAAAAAATTTAGAATTATGTATTACCACCATCGTGTCTTTCTATTGTGTTTCACCTAGAAACCTAGAGCCATTGTGAAGCTTGTCTATTTTTAAGATCAAATTATTTTATGTGTGAAATAAGATGATATTACTAAGACCACTCAATAATAATTAAACAACCTCCTTATTATCTTGGGTTATAAAATAATATACATACTTAGACTTCCAATTAACATTAGAAAGAAAATAATAAAATATAATACTAAATACAACCAACACCACCTTTGGTGCATGAAATTGGGCATCCATAATTGTAAATTATGGTGAGAGTGGAGGAGAGAGAATTAAAAATAGAAGGGAAAAAGAAAACAAACAAAAATAAGAGGGTAAAATAGGGTGAGAGAAGTGGGATTTATAGGAAGATAGAGATATAATTTACATTAACCGACTAAGAAAAGGTAAGCCTCCATAAAATGTAAATTGAAAAGCTTGTACATTAATTACAAAAATAAAATAGTGAACAAAATCCTCTACTTGAACAAGATATATATAGTTTGTGTATGTATTAGGTCAAAGGTATGTGTTGTTTGGAGTTGATGTCTGCATGCAAACATAGTTGATAAATTATGGCAGTCAATGAAACCTATGTAATTTTCGAACTTAGAGTAAACTATTGTATATAAGTTGTAAACATGGGGCTAGGATCAAGAGTAGCATCGGGTTACCAAATGTTGACATGGAGTAAAGTAATAGCTTTTCCATATTATATGTCAAATAAGAGGAGCGGGAGAAGCTTTCTATAATCGAATGCTAGAGTAATATGGGATTCTATGAGGTTGAAAAAGGAGGTATGATACTACAATATACTTTTTAAAATAGGTTATATATATATATATATATATATATATATATATATATATATATATATATATATATATATATATATATATATATATATATATATATAAACATAACTTAATAATCATGTTAGAAGCTTGAATGTAGATGTTGATACACATTCATGCATCTTGTTTACACTCTACATATTTTTTGTAAGCTTTTCCTTAAATGCAACCCTTTGAACTTCCCTATATCTATGTTATATTGATATGACCATATATATAATATTTATTGTACCATGTTGTTGCTACAACTATGAGATAATAGCTAGAAGTATTACATAAATTTATTTTTGAATGCGTGTGGCACTTGGATGGAGGTTGGGTTGTAAATCCTTATTCTTAATTACAATTGACTAAGACATATAAAGTTGCTAGAGGATCCATTTAATATAATATCTAAATTTTAATAAATCTCTTGTCATGATGTGTCAAGAAGGGTTTGTGACTACTTAGTGGACTAAAAAACAAAACTATAACATAATATAGTAGATAATTGTGTTTTTGGTGAATGCAAAGTCTTATTTATGTGGGATGGTTACTTGTTCATTTAATGGAAATTTGTATAATATATCATTTTAGAATTTCGTATGATTAACAATGCATAGTTAGTAACATGGTTTAGATATAATATTTAGTGAGCACTGATTATATGTTGTAAAATTGTGATTCAAATCCCTTGAATGTTTGAATGTATAATGGTAGTTTGTTAAACTTCTTATGTTAAATTAATTTACCTTATGAATTAGATTGAGGACCATAGTCAAATTTTTCTATGGGTGAATAAAAAATTATCCCTCAATAGTTCTACCCAATCATTAAGTTATCTCTTCTTGTAATTTAGCATCTTGTTCATACTCATAAGCTTAGTTAACATAACATTATATAATGACTTTATCATAACACGTTTAAAATTTATACCATATTTAAAATTCATAACCTTAAAGTGATAAGTTGTAAAAATTTTTAAATATTAATTATGTCTAAAACCATGTAAAAATCATGGGTATCATCCAAACAAAATTACCACCTCAAATTCTAAAATTAGACTTTCACTTGGTCTTTCCCGCATTAAAACTCAATATTAAGTGTTTTTGGCAACAAGTGTTAGTTTGATTGACCAAAAATCATATCTAAGTTTGAAAATTTGACATATTTCAAATTAAATAATCCCATAGAACACCAAAACTCAATCTCCAATCTTCATTCTTTAGTCCCTAGACTTTAGATCTAGATAACCATACATTCTATTAGGAGTGTCATCCATGTATTCATTTAACCTAATTATGATATTCCCATTGTCAAGATAGTTCATCCATGTCAAGTAGCTAGATGTTTTGATGTAACTTATTTTTTCAATGCCTAAAGTAACTTTTAATTCATTCCATTAATATTTTTTAAGTTATTTTGATATAAAAAATATTAGATAGAACTTTTCCAAGTTGATGTATAGACTCATGCCTTGCTAGAATTTGAACCTTCAAACTTCAAACTTTGGATCCTAAATATTAGTAACTAGAACTTTAAACTTAGGACTTTAGATCTTCAAGACCATGATAGATTTCAAATATTAAATTATAATTCTCAAAATACAAACTTTGGGTTTTAAACACTAGGTTCTGAGTCTCAAAAATTGAACCTTAAAACTTCCACCCTTGGATGTTTAAAATATATTTTAATATGAAGTTGTAGTTTATCACATTGAGGCATGCAATTATAGATTTTGGTTAGTGTACACACTTAATATATGTCTACAATCTTGCTTTTATGTAGTCTAAGTTTGAATGTATAACTTAGGAGCTCAACCATAGAAAATAACATGATGTCACTTGAAGTTAAAAAATCTAAGCTTTTAGGTAAATTTATAGAGTAAATCCTTGTTGGTGGTCAAATTTGGTTGACTAATAAGAAAACAAATGAAGTTATTTAATTTGAAGTCTTTTAAGTTAATTCTAATTCACCAAGTAAACTTCTCTAATTGACCACATGTGATTAAACAATCTAACCCTTTGTTGGACACCATATTTTAAGAATGTTTAACCTTGGATGAAAAAAATTCCATTTGAAATGTTTAGCTTTTATAAAACTTAAAAATTATAGAAATATGATTATATACCCTAGTTCAAATATTGCAAGAGTTCCCAAGTTATAAACTTGGGAAAAGATGAACAAAACATTTTAACTTCATATGGCATCTTAATAGAGAAGAATAATAGCCTTATGAATTTGGCATCATCTAAGTAGTAAAATTATGTTTGAATTTGTTATTCTAGGTGCATGGTTTCTTAAGCATGTAATAAAGGATTTTACTATTTCCAAATTTGTTAAACTGATAAATTTTCAATTTTTAACAAAATTTTCAAGTATTGTTTTTTGATGCCCAAGGAAGGTCATTATGTATGGAATCAAATATTGGGTTATAACACTCAAATTGAATAGATTTATCTACAATGAGGTACTTGACCTATGTTATTGTGACTATAGATGCTAACAAAGAAGAGAGGATGTGTAGCTACCCAACATGGTGGGAGATTAAATGTTGGAACATGGAGAGGAAGCTATAAAATAGAAAACCCTATGAATGACCATTCTATGGAAGATCAAAGAGAGTTAATCAAGAAGGTTTTTAGAAAAATCACACTTAGGAAAA
Organism: Wollemia nobilis; assembly: GCA_028583015.1. Lineage (NCBI taxonomy): Eukaryota > Viridiplantae > Streptophyta > Pinopsida > Araucariales > Araucariaceae > Wollemia > Wollemia nobilis. Next base: position 3,043,898 of record JAQPPZ010017096.1, read on the forward strand.
TTTAGTTATAGTGCCTAATAAAATTAAATAACTCTTAGAATCTATTCACAATATAAATATTATTATGATGAATTGGCAACTAAAAAATCTAAATGCAGGTGAATAGCAATGAGATAGAGGAAATTAAGTTTAACAAGGGTAAGGTCAAAATGATCGACCCAATAGAAGAGATGGTTATATAGATATTTTTATTAATCCAAAGAATGTAAAGTCACAAAAATTCTCAAGATCAGTTGAGGGGAAGCCATCCAAAGATTGACTTATTGAGATGTAACATTGTTTCAAAGAGGATAATTATACTATCTAGTAGAAGGCTAAAATAACTACTTTTTAGCTAGAAGGTCACACATCCACATAGTAATAAAATGAAGAGTTGATAATGAGATATTTTGATATTGAGGTAACCTTGGAATAATCTAAATAAAAACTTAGAAACAAGTATATATTTTAAGTATATATCTAATGAAGGATTAAATAATTTTATAATATCCAACAAGAGCATATATTAGTCATGGAATATGCATAAAAAGTTATAGAACTCTCAAATGAAATACCTATAGTTTGGAATAAAGTGATAAAGTGAATTAATTTCCAATGGGATTGTGGTCTACATTAGCATAAATTGTTAAGGTAAGCAATCCACTAACTTGGTAGGAGTATTACCAAGAACCCATAGTCATGGAAGATGACCTTAGAAGTCCATTTGATGGAAGACCATAAAATTATTTCCAAATGATAGCATAGAACTTTTCTAATTATAATCATAATTTGTCTTAATGGTAACAAATAAAATCTAAACCTCATTAATTACAATAAAGAATAGGGATTTTTTAGAATCAAAGAGGATCAAGAATAATTTAATGGAGGATTTTCAAGGTGAGGTATACCACCTAGGCCTCATGTATATTCAAATAAAGCTTCTACCTTCTAGTATTGGGCCCAATAATAGAATCAAAATAGAAATATTTGCAAGAAAAAGAGAATATCTCATACAATTATATTAATTTATACAAGATATACGAAAATTATTAACCCAAAACAACAAATCAATAATAATACAATAATTATGCTAAACTATCCTATTGTAAAAAATGCATTACTTAATGATTTATGCAATCAAGGACTATATCATCTATAAATATTCCAATGATAAACATAATAAAGGAATTGATCATATTCTATCATGCTTGAAATGCCACCACTATATCAAGGAAATACAACACTTGGAATCAGCACAAGGGACTCAAAGTACTTTGGAAATCAATCCTTGAGTAGTAGCTTTACAAATCCTAATGGAAATCCTATTTTGCTCCATGGAAGGTAAAAAACTAGTAGTTGAAGGCGTTGGTTGTATTTGAAAGAACAAGAGAGATATAGAGAGTAAAATGTTTATATGCTATGAAAAAAACAAAGGTATTGAAAGTGAGAAAATATGATTGCTAAAAGTAGATAACTATTTAAATAACTAGATGATGAATGAGTAAATGAGAAGATGAAATGGGTATTTATTGAAGAACACAAGCTTATACTGAGAGGGGGGTGAACAGTATAAGATAAAAATTTTACTTTTCTTTCCAAAGCAATAACTTCAAATATTATCAATTGTAATAATGAAATAATGCACAAATCACCACACACATAAGAGACATAGATTTAACGTGGTTCACCCAATATGGGCTACATCCATGAAGAAATATTGCTTATAAATTTCTCAACAAATTTTATGGGCACCAACCCATAGGAGACACCAATCCCCTATTACAATGTTCATGGACACCAATCCACAGGAGACACCAATCCCCTCTCAAGTTCATGGATACCAATCCATAGGAGACACCAATCCCCTCTACTCAGGTTTATGGACACCAATCCATAGGAGACACCAATCCCCTCTGTTGGTTCATGGACACCAATCCATAGGAGACACCAATCCCCTCTGCGCTAGTTCATGGACACCAATCCATAGGAGACACCAATCCCCTATGATCTAAGTACTACTCAAATCTACTTCCAAACTTGATCACAATACTACTCATAACTCTTGCTCAAATCAACTCCAAAAGTTTATCATAATACTACTCACAACTCTACTCAAATCAACTTCATAACCTGCTCAAATCAGCTCCATAACCTACTCAAATTTCTCTCAAATTTGATCACAACATATGTTCAAATACTCCCAAATATTGCATGCATACAATGCTCATCTATTCCCAAATCTTGCATACAAACAATGCTCATCTATTCCCAAATCTTGCATACAAAACAATGCTCATCTATTCCCAAATATTGCATACAAAAAAATGCTCATCTATTCCCAAATATTGCATAATGATATCATCAAGTTCTTCACCTATTCTTCAATGTGCTTTCCTCAACTAAAGCAATTTAGACATATTCTACCTAGAATTATTTTATCTTCATGAACATATAGAGAATGATATGCACTAACAAATGCCCAATATGTTCTTCACATTCATTAAGTCTGTCACTTTCACATGTCTCACATTTATTACATCAAAAGGTAGCTTTAGTCTAGCACTTGATAACTGACCTGGTAATTGTTGATTTGCACCTTTCCTTCAAAACCAATCACAGTGCACAAATATATCCTTTTCATCTACTCCCAAAATCAATCATGAACAATGCACAAATTTGTTCTCAAATCTGATCTATAACCCTTGCACATTTACTCACAATTTCAATCAAAGGTAATGCACAAATTTTCTCTAAAATCTGATCTATAATCCTTGCACATTTATTTCTAATTTCAAGCAAAAATAATGCACATCCAATAATTCCTTATACCTCCCACTATATGACAACAAAAATATTTTCCTCAAACAAAACCACTTTGAGAAAGGAATTAAATCACCATACCTCTAAATCTACCTCAATGATGATGATGAGTTTTTTGCATGAGCTTTCCAAACCAATCTTAACAAAATAATTTTCCTTTTGTTTGTGCCTTCAAAAACTGATTAGCAATTCTCTTTTTCTTTTCTTGATTAAATATCAAATCAACCACTTTTAAAAACCCTTATAAAAAACATACACAATAAAGCTTAAAAATCACTCCTTATATCTCCCTTTTGAAACTCACAATATAAATATTTATTAATAACAAAAACCCTTTATATCTCCTTTTATAACATGCAAAATACAACTTTTAAAAATAACAACCTCATACCTTATAACTCCCTTTTATAGCATGCAAAAATTCATTTTAAAATAATCATTACACACCTTATATCTCCCACTCAAAGTATGCAAAATATAATCACGACACACCTTATATCTCCCACTCAATTAAATCAAATAAAATTTTTACCCTTACCTCACATAGCAAAAACCACCAAACATGTGCGGAGGAGATTCGATCTCCCGACTTCTACCAACACAACGCCCTAGCATAGGCTAGGTGACCAAACGAGCTACCTCGATGGGTGGAATAAAAGGTACAACCCAAACTATTTAAACCCTTCTTCGTTCTATCAACCAAAATAAAAATGACGCCACGAGGATTCGACCCTGCAACCTCCTGCTACACAGTGCCTTAGTGCAAGCTCAACAACCAGCTAGGCTAGCCACCCGGATGAGACTAAAGTCACAACATAAATATTATAAATTCTCTTTTTCACTTGCTACCACCAAATATGCTCTTCTCCTCCTCTTCTACCTGTCGCTCGATTTTTGCATGAAGGAGATTCAAATTTTCCACACACCAAAATGAATTTGATAGCCTTTTAAATATGCATTTTATTTAGCGCCCAAAGAGGTCAGCTATGCATTTTATTTAGCACCCAAGGAGGTCAGCCTTAGTATTTTAAATATTTGAATTTTCAAACTTTGCATTGGTGTTCTCAAGGAGGTCGTCCAACCTTTTAATCTTTAAATATTAAACTTTTGAATTATATTTAAATCCTCTTGATTTAAATATAACCCTCCACCTTAATATTTAAATATTTCATTTAAATATTAAAGCATATCTCTGCCTTTATGACAACTTTACCATTTCATCCTTTGAAGATATTTCTACCTTTGACACCTCTGAATATATCTCTACATTAATGACAACTCAACATTTCATCCTTGAAGATATTTCTACCTTTGACATCAATGACAACTCAATATTTCTAACAATCTCCCCCTTTGTCATTGATGGCAACCCTATAATGAAATTGTCCTGTATTGCAACATGATCACAAACTACTCCCCCTGACTAGTTGCTCCCCCTTACTAAAAACTCTCCCCCTTTGACATCAATGGCAAAGGGCTCCTTGGGGCTATAAGACACTAAACATAGCCCCATCCACCTCCTCTTATCTTGAGGCTTCAATTATGGGATGGGAGTGAAACTCCCAAATTACTATGCTCCTCTTCTTGTTTTATTTTCTTTCTCCAAACTTTGGAGATCATACCCTTTTGAACATTTTGACCATTCTCCTTTTTGCTTGACTTCGAAAATTTAGGGAACATTGTTCTACACCATCTAGATGTATGCCCAAAATTGTTACATTTGTAACACATGACATTGTAGTCCATGAGAGGTGCAAATGAATTGAAATTCCTCTTGGTGAAAAGCAAATCTCCAAGGCCTATAATTTATAGCTTTATGACCAAAATGGTTACATGAGAAACAATAACCATGAAAGAAATATTCTTGATTGCCTTGGAGGATATTGCCGCATGCTTCTTTCTTTGCTTTTTCTGTGATGGTCCATGTTCCTTGATGGTGCATTGTTTTCTTCCTCATTGATGCTTCCACTTTTCAACATATCAGCATAGGTCTTGGGCTCTTCTTCAATTACTTTCTTTGATGCTTCTATTTCTTTTGAGCTTGACTCCCCCTTTTCTTTCTCTTGACCTTCTTCAAAACCAAGTCCAGTCTTCATAAATGGAGATCTATGTGCTTTGATAATATCATCCAAGTTTTTTGAGCTTTTCCTAAACTGATATATCTTATCATTAAACTTTTCAAGTCCCTTCCTTAGAGTGACAACTTCATGTTCTAGTCTTTCACATTCTAGCTCTTTTGCCTTTAACTGCTCAACCATACCTTCTTCAATTCTCCTTACCTCTTCAACCTTAACTTTTAAGTCGGTGAGATCTTGTAGAAGCTTTGCCTTTGTTTTCTCATCCTCTTGTACTTGAGCCTTCAATCTTGAGTTCTTCTTTCTAACCCTCTTCAACTCTTCAAGAGCAACAATAAGTTCCTCTTCTATGTCAACTGTGGCTTCCTCTTCATCTTCTGAATCTTTCTCTTCTTCTTGGTCTTCAACAACAGGATCATCTTCTTTCTCTTCTATGGCCAAAAATAAGATTTCTTCTCTTTCACTATCAAAGAGGCTTTCATCACTGTCACTAGAAGCATTGCTTGCTTCTTCAACATAAAAAATTTTCTTGTATCTTTGAAAGATCTTCTTCTCATACTTGTTTTGACCATGCCTATTTTTCTTTTCATGATAAAATCTTCTTTCTTTCTTTTTCTCATATTCCTTTTCTTCTTCACTGCTACTACTTCTAGCTTGTGGACAATTAGATGCATAATGACCAAAGTTACCACAATTAAAATATTTCACAGACTGCATACCTTTGTGTTTTCTTGGACCCTTCTTATTCCTTCTCACAAAGTTAGCTTCTTCTCCACTACTTGATTCTTCACTTGATTCTGGTTCTTTATTCTTTGCCTTCTTTGAAGCTTTGAATGTTGCCTCTCATTTGGATGTTTGATATTTTTCTATCCTCATATCATAGGCTATGATAATCCCATGTAGCTCATCCATGCTCAAAGTTTTGAGATCCTTCATTTCTTCAATTGTTGAAACCTTTGCATCAAACCTCATGGGAAGTGACCTCAAGATTTTTTGAACAATCTTAGAGTCTTCAATACTTTCTCCAAGTCCACGAATGGTGTTGACAACCTCATCAACATGAAGTAGATACCTAGCAATATCTTCCTCATATTTCATCTTCAAGTCTTCAAACTTCCTCCTGTGGGTTTGAAGTTTTGCCATTTTAACCTTGTCATCTCCTTCATATGTTCTCTATAACTTATCCCATATTTATTTTGCTGAAGTGCATTGCATGACTTTCACAAACTCTGATTCACATAATCCACTTAAGATTACATTCATTACCTTGGCATTATTTTCATATGGTTTCTTACCATTTGCATCTGTGGGAGGAGTTGTAGGTGGTGTGAACCCATTCTCAATGGATTACCATATATCATATCCATGTGCCATCAAATAAGTCTTCATCCTCATGCTCCAGAAAGCATAGTTAGTCCCATCAAACAATGGAGCTCTATTTGATGAAAACCCTTCCTGATGTGCCATTTGTGTTCTTGTAAGATCTTCCTTCAAGCTGTTAGGCTTTCATGAAGGAACCCACTTTGATACCAATTGAAGAACACAAGCTTATACTGAGAGGGGGGTGAACAATATAAGATAAAACTTTTCACTTTTCTTTCCAAAGTAATAACTTCAAATATTATCAATTGCAATAATGAAACAATGCACAAATCACCACACACATAAGAGACACAGATTTAATGTGGTTCACCCAATATGGGCTACATCCATGAAGAAATATTGCTTATAAATTTCTCAACAAATTTTATGGGCTCCAACCCACAGGAGACACCAATCCCCTATTACAATGTTTATGGACACCAATCCATAAGAGACACCAATCCCCTCTCAAGTTCATGGACACCAATCCATAGGAGACACCAATCCCTCTCAAGTTCATGGACACCAATCCATAGGAGACACCAATCCCCTCTACTAGTTTATGGACACCAATCCACAAGAGACACCAATCCCCTCTCTAGTTCATGGACACCAATCCATAGGAGACACCAATCCCCTCTCTAGTTCATGGACACCAATCCATAGGAGACACCAATCCCCTCTACTCTAAATACTACTTAAATCTACTCCAAACTGATCACAATACTACTCACAACTCTTGCTCAACTTAGCTCCAAAATATCTCACAATACTGCTCACAACTCTGCTCAAATCAGCTCCATAACCTACTCACAAATCCTACTCACAACTCTGCTCAAATTAGCTCCATAACCTACTCAAATATTCTCTCAAATATGCTCACAAAATCTGCTCAAATATCTCACAAAATCTACTCACAAAAGTGCTCACTAATCCAAAACTTGCTCAAACAATGCTCATCTATTCCCAAATCTTGCATACAAACAATGCTCATCTATTCCCAAATATTGCATACAAAACAATGCTCATCTATTCCCAAATATTGCATACAAAACAATGCTCATCTATTCCCAAATCTTGCATAATGATGTCATCAAGTTCTTCACCTATTCTTCAATGTGCTTTCCTCAACTAAAGCAATTCAGACATATTCTACCCAAAATTCTTTTATCTTCATGAACATATAGAGAATGATATGCACTAACAAATGCCCAATATGTTCTTCACATTCATTAAGTCTATCGCTTTCACATGTCTCACATTTATTACATCAAAAGGTAGCTTTAGTCTAGCACTTGATAACTGACCTGGTAATTGTTGATTTGCACCTTTCCTTCAAAACCAATCATAGTGCACAAATATGTCCTTTTCATCTACTCCCAAAATCAATCATGAACAATGCACAAATTTGTTCTCAAATATGATCTATAACCCTTGCACATTTACTCACAATTTCAATCAAAGGCAATGCACAAATTTACTCTAAAATATGATCTATAATCCTTGCACATTTATTTCCAATTTCAAGCAAAAATAATGCACATCCAATAATTCCTTATACCTCCCACTATATGACAAAATATTTTCCTCAAATTGATTAAGCCATTTTGATAAAGGAATTAAATCACCATACCTCTAAATCTACCTCAATGATGATGATGAGCTTTTTGCATGAGCTTTCCAAACCAGTCTTAACAAAATAATTTTTCTTTTGTTTGTGCCTTCAAAAACTGGTTAGCAATTCTCTTTTTCTTTTCTTGATTAAATATCAAATCAACCACTTTTAAAAACCCTTATCAAAAACATACACAATAAAGCTTAAAAATCACTCCTTATATCTCCCTTTTGAAACTCACAATATAAAGCTTTATTAATAACAAAAACCCTTTATATCTCCTTTTATAACATGCAAAATACAACTTTTAAAAATAACAACCTCATACCTTATAACTCCCTTTTATAGCATGCAAAAATTCATTTTAAAATAATCATTACACACCTTATATCTCCCACTCAAAGTATGCAAAATATAATCATGACACACCTTATATCTCCCACTCAATTAAATCAAATAAAATTTTTGCCCTTACCTCACATAGAAAAAACCACCAAACATGCACGGAGGAGATTCGATCTCCCGACTTCTACCAACACAATACCCTAGCATAGGCTAGGTGACCAAACGAGCTACCTCGATGGGTGGAATAAAAGGCACAGTCCAAACTATTTAAACCCTTCTTCATTCTATCAACCAAAACAAAAATGGCACCATGAGGATTCGACCCTGCAACCTCCTGCTACACAATGCCTTAGCGCAAGCTCAGCAACCGACTAGGCTAGCCACCCGGATGAGACTAAAGTCGTAGCATAAATATTATAAATTCTCTTTTTTGCTTATTGCCACCAAACGTGCTCTTCTCCTCCTCTTCTACCTGTCGCTCGATTTTTGCACGAAGGAGATTCAAATTTTCCACCATCGCCAAAATGAATTTGATAGCCTTTTAAATATGCATTTTATTTAGCACCCAAAGAGGTCGGCTATGCATTTTATTTAGCGCCCAAGGAGGTCGGCCTTAGTATTTTAAATATTTGAATTTTCAAACTTTGCATTGGTGTTCTCAAGGAGGTCGTCCAACCTTTTAACCTTTAAATATTAAACTTCTGAATTATATTTAAATCCTTTGATTTAAATATGACCTTCCACTTTTTCAAACTTTTATATATTTAAATCCTCTTGATTTAAATATAACCCTCCACCTTAATATTTAAATATTTCATTTAAATATTAAAGTATATCTCTGCCTTTATGACAACTTTACCATTTCATCCTTTGAAGATATTTCTGCCTTTGACACCTCTGAAGATATCTCTACCTTTATTATTAATGACAACTCAACATTTCATCCTTGAAGATATTTCTACCTTTGACATCAATGACAACTCAATATTTCTAACAATCTCCCCCTTTGTCATTGATGGCAACCCTATTATGAAACTGTCCTATATTGCAATATGATCACAAACTGCTCCCCCTGACTAGCTGCTCCCCCTTACTAAAAACTCTCCCCTTTGACATCAATGGCAAAGGGCTCCTTGGGGCTTGTAAGATAAGTCACTAAACACAACCCCCTCTCCCTGCTCTTCTTTGAGGCTTTAATTATGGGATGGGAGTGAAACTCCCAAATTACTATGCTCCTCTTCTTGTTTTATTTTCTTTCTCCAAACTTTGGAGATCATACCCTTTTGAACATTTTGACCATTCTCTTTTTTGCTTGACTTTAGAAATTTAGGGAACACTGTTCTACACCATTTAGTTGTATGCCCAAAATTGTTACATTTGTAACACATGATATTGTAGTCCATGGAAGGTGCAAATGAATTGAAATTCCTCTTGGTGAAGCCAAAATCATCCAACGGACCCTACAATTTACAGCTTTATGACCAAAATGATTACATGAGAAACAATAACCATGAAAGAAATATTCATCTTGCCTTGGAGGATATGGTCGCATGCTTCTTTCTTTGCTTTTTCTGTGATGGTCCCTGTTCCTTGATGGTGCATTGTTTTCTTCCTCATTGATGCTTCCACTTCTCAACATTTCAGCATAGGTCTTGGGCTCTTCTTCAATTACTTTCTTTGATGCTTCTATTTATTTTGAGCTTGACTCCCCCTTTTGTTTCTCTTGACCTTCTTCAAAACCAAGTCCAGTATTCATAAATGGAGATCTCTATGCTTTGATAATATCATCCAAGTTTTTTGAGCTTTTCCTAAACTGATATATCTTATCATTAAAATTTTCAAGTCCCTTCCTTAGAATGACAACTTCATGTTCTAGTCTTTCACATTCTAGCTCTTTTGCCTTTAACTGTTCAACCATACCTTCTTCAATTCTCCTTGCCTCTTCAACCTTAACTTTTAAGTCGGTGAGATCTTGTAGAAGCTTTGCCTTTGTTCTCTCATCCTCTTGTACTTGAGCCTTCAATCTTGAGTTCTTCTTTCTAACCCTCTTCAACTCTTCAAGAGCAACAATAAGTTCCTCTTCTATGTCAACTGTGGCTTCCTCTTCATCTTCTGAATCTTTCTCTTCTTCTTGGTCTTCAACAACAGGATCATCTTCTTTCTCTTCTATGGCCAAAAATAAGATTTCTTCTCTTTCACTATCGGAGAGGCTTTCATCACTATCACTGGAAGCACTGCTTGCTTCTTCAACATAAAAACTTTTCTTGTGTCTTTGAAAGATCTTCTTCTCATGCTTGTTTTGACCATACCTATTTTTATTTTCATGATAAAATTTTCTTTCTTTATTTTTCTCATATTCCTTTTCTTCTTCACTACTACTACTTCTAGCTTGTGGACAATTAGATGCATAATGACCAAAGTTACCACAATTAAAATATTTCATAGACTGCATACCTTTGTGTTTTCTTGGACCCTTTTTATTTCTTCGCACAAAGTTAGCTTCTTCTCCACTGCTTGATCCTTCACTTGATTCTGGTTCTTTATTCTTTGCCTTCTTTGAAGCTTTGAATGTTACCTCTCATTTGGATGTTTGATATTTTTCTATCCTCATCTCATAGGCTATGAGAATCCCATGTAGCTCATCCATGCTCAAAGTTTTGAGATCCTTCATTTCTTCAATTGCTGAAACCTTTGCATCAAACCTCATGGGAAGTGACCTCAAGATTTTTGAACAATCTTAGAGTCTTCAATACTTTCTCCAAGTCCACGAATGGTGTTGACAACCTCATCAACATGAAGTAGATACCTAGCAATATCTTCCTCATATTTCATCTTCAAGTCTTCAAACTTCCTCCTATGGGTTTGAAGTTTTACCATCTTAACCTTGTCATCTCCTTCATATGTTCTCTGTAACTTATCCCATATTTCTTTTGTTGAAGTGCATTGCATGAATTTCACAAAATTTGATTCACATAATCCACTTAATATTACATTCATTGCCTTGGCATTATTTTCATATGGTTTCTTACCATTTGCATCTATGGGAGGAGTTGTAGGTGGTGTGAACCCATTCTCAATGGATTACCATATATCATATCCATGTGCCATCAAATAAGTCTTCATCCTCATACTCCAGAAAGCATAGTTAGTCCCATCAAACAATGGAGCTCTATTTGATGAAAACCCTTCTTGATGAGCCATTTGTGTTCTTGTAAGATCTTCCTTCAAGTTGTTAGGCTTTCATGAAGGAACCCACTCTGATACCAATTGAAGAACACAAGCTTATACTAAGAGGGGGTGAACAGTATAAGATAAAACTTTTACTTTTCTTTCCAAAGCAATAACTTCAAATATTATCAATTACAATAATGAAACAATGCACAAATCACCACACACATAAGAGACATAATTTAACGTGGTTCACCCAATATGGGCTACATCCATGGAGAAATATTGCTTATAAATTTCTCAATAAATTTTATGGGCTCCAACCCATAGGAGACACCAATCCCCTATTACAATGTTCATGGACACCAATCCATAGGAGACACCAATCCCCTCTCAAGTTCATGGACACCAATCCATAGGAGACACCAATCCCCTCTCAAGTTCATGGACACCAATCCATAGGAGACACCAATCCCCTCTCAAGTTTATGGACACCAATCCATAGGAGACACCAATCCCCTCTCAAGTTTATGGACACCAATCCATAGGAGACACCAATCCCTTTTGCTGGTTTGTGGACACCAATCCATAGGAGACACCAATCCCTCTCTTTTCATGGACACCAATCCATAAGAGACACCAATCCCCTCTACTAGTTTATGGACACCAATCCATAGGAGACACCAATCCCCTCTATAGTTCATGGACACCAATCCATAGGAGACACCAATCCCCTCTACTCTAAATACTACTCATATCTACTCCCAAACCTGATCACAATACTTCTCACAACTCTTGCTCAAATCAACTCCAAAATCTGCTCACAATACTTCTCACAACTCTGCTCAAATCAACTCCATAACCTGCTCATAAATCCTACTCACAACTCTACTCAAATTAGCTCCATAACCTACTCAAATCTTTCTCAAATCTACTCACAAACCTGCTCAAATCTACTCACAAATCTTCTCATACAATGCTCATCTATTCCCAAATATTGCATACAAACAATGCTCATCTATTCCCAAATATTGCATACAAACAATGCTCATCTATTCCCAAATATTGCATACAAAACAATGCTCATCTATTCCCAAATATTGCATAATGATGTCATCAAGTTCTTCACCTATTCTTCAATGTGCTTTCCTCAACTAAAGCAATTCAGACATATTCTACCCAGAATTATTTTATCTTCATGAACATATAGAGAATTATATGCACTAAAAAATGCCCAATATGTTCTTCACATTCATTAAGTCTATCACTTTCACATGTCTCACATTTATTACATCAAAAGGTAGCTTTAGTCTAGCACTTGATAACTGACCTGGTAATTGTTGATTTGCACCTTTACTTCAAAACCAATCACAATGCACAAATCTATCCTTTTCATCTACTCCCAAAATCAATCATGAACAATGCACAAATTTATTCTCAAATCTGATCTATAACCCTTGCACATTTACTCACAATTTCAATCAAAGATAATGCACAAATTTGCTCTAAAATATGATCTATAATCCTTGCACATTTATTTCCAATTTCAAGCAAAAACAATGCACATCCAATAATTCCTTATACCTCCCACTATATGACAAAATATTTTCCTCAAATTGATTAAGCCATTTTGATAAAGGAATTAAATCACCATACCTCTAAATCTACCTCAATGATGATGATGAGCTTTTTGCATGAGCTTTCCAAACCAGTCTTAACAAAAATAATTTTCCTTTTGTTTGTGCCTTCAAAAATAGGTTAGCAATTCTCTTTTTCTTTTCTTGATTAAATATCAAATCAACCACTTTTAAAAACCCTTATCAAAAACATACACAATAAAGCTTAAAAATCACTCCTTATATCTCCCTTTTGAAACTCACAATATAAAGCTTTATTAATAACAAAAACCCTTTATATCTCCTTTTATAACATGCAAAATACAACTTTTAAAAATAACAACCTCATACCTTATAACTCCCTTTTATAGCATGCAAAAATTCATTTTAAAATAATCATTACACACCTTATATCTCCCACTCAAAGTATGCAAAATATAATCATGACACACCTTATATCTCCCACTCAATTAAATCAAATAAAATTTTTGCCCTTACCTCGCATAGCAAAAACCACCAAACGTGCATGGAGGAGATTCGATCTCCCGACTTCTGCCAGCACAGCGCCCTAGCATAGGCTAGGTGACCAAACGAGCTACCTCGATGGGTGGAATAAAAGGTGCAGCCCAAACTATTTAAACCCTTCTTCGTTCTATCAACCAAAACGAAAATGGTGCCATAGGGATTCGACCCTGCAACCTCCTGCTACACAGTGCCTTAGCGCAAGCTCGACAACCGGCTGGGCTAGCCACCCGGATGAGACTAAAGTCGCAACATAAATATTATAAATTCTCTTTTTCACTTGCTATCACCAAACGTGCTCTTCTCCTCCTCTTCTACCTATCGCTCGATTTTTGCATGAAGGAGATTCAAATTTTCCACCATGCCAAAATGAATTTGATAGCCTTTTAAATATGCATTTTATTTAGCGCCCAAAGAGGTCGGCTATGCATTTTATTTAGCGCCCAAGGAGGTCGGCCTTAGTATTTTAAATATTTGAATTTTCAAACTTTGCATTGGTGTTCTCAAGGAGGTCGTCCAACCTTTTAACCTTTAAATATTAAACTTCTGAATTATATTTAAATCCTTTGATTTAAATATGACCTTCCACTTTTTCAAACTTTTATATATTTAAATCCTCTTGATTTAAATATAACCCTCCACCTTAATATTTAAATATTTCATTTAAATATTAAAGTATATCTCTGCCTTTATGATAATTTTACCATTTCATCCTTTGAAGATATTTCTACCTTTGACACCTCTGAAGATATCTTTACCTTTATTATTAATGACAACTCAACATTTCATCCTTGAAGATATTTCTGCCTTTGACATCAATGACAACTCAATATTTCTAACATTTATAGCATATGAATGATATAACTTTCTCTATTAAGGTCAAGTAATATATTACACTATTTTTAGAGCTATAAAATTATAGCTATCGGTCAAAATAATACATCATTTTAACCCTAGGTATAAAGACACACTAGGATTATGACCATATATCAAAAACATTTAAAATAAATCAATGAACATGATCACCATTCAAAGTGCTGACTATGATAGATTTGATTTTTAGAACATGTATTTTTGGGAACACATGTAATCATGTCCATTAATCATACCTCTATCCTTATTTTAGGGTTTTGATAAAGTTAGCAAGTAGAAATAACAAGAAAATATGGAATAAAGGTGAGAACTAGGTGAAGAAAGGGAACCAAAAACATTGGCCAATGTAGCTTTCCATTGTCCTATCCAAAGACCAACAAAGTTAGTCCACCCCTATCCCATATTAAAAGGAAAAGAATCTCCACCATCTACAAATTCAATTACTAGTGATATTTTCACAAATACATATTCCCCTCCCTAAGAACTATGGGCAACACCATAGGGATTGCCAATCATAAGTCCTTAGAAAAAGAAAAAAAAATAGCAATATGTAATATCCAAAGGAATGGAAATGAAAATTCTATACTATAGTGCAAAAGTAAATTTTTTGTTTGCTTGGATATTTTGTCTATATAAAATAAATATTTGAAATAAATAGTAAAAAAATTCAAAACCATGTATCCAAAATATAAAAGTAGAGAAAATTATACCTGATATTTACTTTCATGTGCCCCTAAAATTTTGGTTAGAATAAAATGATCTTTGCTTACCCCATTTAACTTGAAAGGAATTTACCCTCGAAATTCCTAAAGCATCAAAAAATGATAATTGGGTGTGCAAATAGCACAGGTAATTTTGAAGCAAACAAAAATCCTTAGAAGAACCACCTTATGATATCCCCACAAAACTCAACAAAACAGTATGTAGAAAATCTTTTTACAATAAAATATTCAAAACTATAAGTAGGGGGTTAAAATTTAATTTTCATATGCACTCCAAGCCTTCAAATGATCACCACATATTTCTATGAGATTCAATTTGAGCACAAAGATAACTGATGATAAACAAACATGGAGGCAATGCTAGAGAGGTAGGTCCCTAATTTGGTTTTCTAATTTTTAGCTAAAATAAATAAAACAAAATAATGTCAATGAACAAACATCTAGTTAGGCTAGTTAGGAAGTAGCTAGGACAATAAAAATAGTTTCATCAAGACCACCATGTTTTGCAAATGGTGTTATTTGACTAGGGTAGCTAAAAATGACCTATAAGTGTCCCAAAAGTCCTCCAAATTAAATTCAACCATGATTTCCATTGTTAAAAAATTGATTATCATGGTCAAAACTAATTATTATGGTCAAATGCAAAAAATTAGGTGAATCTAATTAATAGCAATGATAACATACAAAAGCAATGATTTTGATTACACTCAAAAAGAGGTAAGCATGGTTAGAAACTAATGATTATGCTCATCATGAGAAATATACATATTTTTTAATACAATATTCTTGTAGGAATATGGATGATAGGGGAACACTATACATGGAAGAGGTCAAGTATGATAACATGGCCAAGACCAACATGATGCAAGGCCAACACTAGTGGGGTGGCTAAACATGCATGAGTAGGACAAGATTTGACCATTTGTGGTAGCACAAAGATCCCTCCTAGATGTAAAAGTGGCTACAATATGTATGAAAACTCCAAGTGAGAGAGCAATAATACCAGGTCAAGGTAGATTGGGTAGTATACATGCCATACATCTAACCTCACAAGTCATTGTGTTATGAGTCCATATCTCTTGGTACACAATGAATAATATATTTTTGTGGAGGTTGACACCTAATGAGGTTATATATATGACAATGATTCTTGAGGATGTATACTTCATTATGGTTCTACCAATCATCAAATAGACATCCCAAATTATGACCATGCAAAATACATGCCTAATGTAGGCCAAGTGGGCAAGTGGAGAGTGGTAACTAGATAGACATAAGACCATTCTACTAGAATAGTTATGGATGACTATAATAATACCTTTTATATGACATGTTGGAATCCTCCTCTAATGAATATTTATCTACTATCAAAAATGAATGAATAGAATCATTGTTGTACTCTTATATCCACTATACCTAGCCCTAGAGGAGGCATATACAAAACTAGAGAGTGGACTTACTTAAGGGTGGGCATTATTTTCTCAACTTTATTATGACTTATACAAGATCTAAGACCAACAAACATACAATATAAGAATAGTATTCTTCCTCCAAGTGATTCAAGCAAATTATCCATTTTGATATATAGGTTATAGGTCTCCAACAAACAAACTATGGGTCTCAAAGAGATGGACTATGGATCTTCAATAGATAGACTCAAACTCAAACTTCAATGGCCGAAATTAGAATCAAACTCTAACAGATGGACTTGGACCACGTATGGACCATGGAGTGCAGATTGTGAAATGGGTGCAGACCACAAAGTGTAGATTATGGAGAATAATCATAACCATTATATTGAAAGTTGAATCATCATAGTGGTTATAATTGTTATCTCAAAATTTGAACCATCATAATGGTCATAACCATTATCTCAAAAGTTTAACCATTATAATGGTCATAACCTTTATCTCAAAAGTTGAACCATCATAATGGTGATGTAATTAATTTAATAAGGCAGTGGCATTGAGGTTGGAGATGATGTGGTGGTTGCATATAAGTTTTTCATAGTTGTAGTGTGTAGTAATATTTTTTTATAGATCATTTTTGTTCAATAGATGTCTCTTCTTAGAGGCTACCTTCTATGTAACTTTCTCATAGATTGTTATTGTTTGGTAGACATATCTTCTCAAATATTACCTCTATGTAAATTTATTCATAGTTTTTTTAATCCAATAGACATCTCTTTTCAAAGATTATTATTTATGTAATTTTTTTATTTAAAATTAATACAATTTGTTGTTATCTTGCAATCTTTTTATTTCCTATTTTTGGTTTTGAACTCTAAACAGTCAATTATCTTTGGATATTTTGGATCACAGTATCATGTTGGGAGGTGTATAATCCCAAAGACAAGGTTAGGCTATCAAAATATTTTGTGCTAGGTGTGCAACTCTTCTAATTACTTACCTAGTCATCTAATATGATCTCAAATGGTAGACAACACTGAGATAGTATATCCTTTTAATTAGTTGGTGGATGAAGCCCTTGAGAGATAGAAGAATCATATGTTAGATAAATTTACCAAAATTCTTCAATGTATTCCATCTACCAACACTATTACATGACCATTCAATGCCTCAACACTATTCAAAGTTTAAGTGAACTTTGATATTCCTTTATTTGAGGAAAAAACAATGCAAAAGTAGTGGAGAATTGGCTAGACTAGCTATCTATATATTTCTCTATCAATCATTTCTTTGATAAGGAGAAGATTACTTTTGCCCTATTAAAAGCCTCAATACCAATTCAAAATTGGTGGGAATCATATGAGAAGAATCAAGAAGATTCAAAAGACCCTATATGGGATGATTTCATGGAAGTAGTCAAGAATGAATATTACCTAGTAGGTACCTATGAAGAGTTGTGCATGTGGTGGAAACAACTGTGTCAAGGCAAATAACAAGTTATTCAAAACTACATAGATGCTTTTCATTCATTATATATAAATATTTTCATCCAATACATCGAGATGCATCCAATTCTTAAGTACTACAGTGGGCTACAACCTACACTGGTACATAAGAGAGGACATGGACTTCTTTGAGTTCAAGATACTAGGTGAAGCATACAAAATTTCCATCAAAATTGAAAAAAAACTACAAAATCAAGAGCAAGAAAGGAGATTATTTGAATAACAAGAACCAAAGCATCAAGTACCATCCCAAGAAAGTTAAAGGAAATTTCCAAAAGCAACCAAATAAATAAGGTCAACAAGACTACCAAAACTGGAAGCAAAAGAAATAGCCACAAGATAAGAAGCCCCAAAAGAACTAGATTAGGAAATGGTGTGCCTACCATAAGAGCAACTGCTATTCCATAGAAGATTTTTGAGCAATTTAGTATCTATTTGCTAAGACACAACCCTCTACATCCACAACACCAACACATCCCCTAACAGAGGATAAAATAAATCGGATAATGGAGGTTGAACCACATGTAACTATTGCTATCTCTACTATGTAGATCAAAGTAGAGGGTTTTCCTAAGGAGGAGCAAGTATTCCACTCATAATTTTAGGTAAATGGTAAGCCCTTACATTTAATTATTGATAGTGTGAGTGAAAATAATTTGATCTTTGCTAATATTATTAAGAATTTAAGTCTACCTATGAATCCTCACCTAGAGCCATATAACATTGGATGGTTGAATCAAAGGAGAAAAATCCATGTCACGCAACAATGTATTCTCTCTTATGCCATAAAACCATTTAGAGATGAATTTTTATGTGATATGGTTCTATTGGATGTTTGTAATGTGCTCCTTGGTCAACCATACTTGTGGTAGAGACATGGCATGTATGAGTCAATATCTTATAAATTCATCATCACTCTTAGGGAATAACAATATAGGATATGAGAGGTAACCCCTTCCACCTCTATTTATCTCATTGATTCCAATCAATATAAAATGATGATTGAGAAAACAAAGTAGTTTGTTCTCTTGATGATCAAGCCTCAATATACGAAGAATATGGTTGCTACCACAGTGACTACATAATCATCATAGTAACAACGGAAAATAGATCAGGTTATTATATAATATAATGACATCTTCAAATCACCCACCAAAGTGCCTCTCCATTATGAGGTAAATAATTCTATCAATTTGATTCCCAATTCTCCTTTACCTATGTCCCTTTTTACCATAGATTTATTTAGGGGTTTCTACATATTACATGTTTGTTGAATCAAGTAACCAAAAGGGGATCCAAAGCCATGTTCCAATGGGGAAAAGTATAATAGAGAGCCTTTAAGAAGCTAAAAGCTCAATTATGCTCAACACATGTTCTTGCCCTTCTAGTACCTACTAAGTCTTGGGAATCTATATCCATGGATTTTATATCAGGTTTACCTATTTCCAAATATGGAAATGACTATGTTTTTGTGGTGGTTGATCATTTTTCTAAAATGGCTCTTATAATTACTTGCAAAAATAGCATTACAAATAAAATAAATTACAATATTGTACTTCAATCATGTGTGGCTACATTTTGATCTACTAAAATCCATTATCTCAGAAAAGGATAGTAGGTTCTTAGAACCTTCTGGAGCACTCTTTGGGAGATGATGGACACAAATTTTACAAAGTGGGAGATAACGTTTGGCTATGATATTAGAAAGAATGCCTTGCAGATCCACATAGAAAAATTAGACCTTTGTGTTATGGATCATATACCATTACCAAGTGCTAGAGAACACCTTCAAGCTAGATCTACCACCTTACCTTTGGGTTGCATCCCATTTTAATTTTGAACTCCTTAAGTCGTATCACTCACCTTTGCTAGGTATTTTGATGGCAATAGAGAAGTTGATAATTGAGGAGCTTCCACACTTTATCTTAAAGCTTGACACAATGGGGATCATTACTTCTCAAGGGAGGTTGACTAATCCAAGTTGATTACTCAATTTAAATAGATAGACTATGGGTCTCCAATAGATAGGTTTTGGATCTCTGATGGATAGACTCAAACTTAAACTTCAATGGACATAATTAGACTCAAATTTTGATAGATGAACTTGGATCACGTACAAACCATAGACTATGGATTGTGGAATGAATATGGACCATAAAGTATATATTATGAAGAATTTTTAAAACCATTATCTCAAAATTTAAACCATCATAATTATCATAATCTTTATCTCAAAATTTGAACTATCATAATGATCATATAATTAATATAATCAGGTTGTGGCATTGAGGTTGGATATGACATGGTGGTTGCATGGGAGTCTTGCATAGTTGTAGTGGAAAGCAATATTTTTTGACAAAATATTTTTGTTTAGTAGACATATCTTCTCAAATATTGCCTTATGTATAACTTTCTCATAGATTTTTATTGTTTAGTAGACATCTCTTCTTAGAGATTATCTCTATGTAAATTTGTTCAATGCCTTCTATGTAATTTTTAATAGATTTTTAATCTGGAAGATCTTTCTTCTCAAAGACTTCCTTCTATGTAATTGCATAAGACCTCCATCCAACCACCATGTAATTATCTCCAACCTCAGTTTCATTACCTTATTAAATTGGTTACATAATTATTATGATGGTTCAACTTTTGATATAATGATTATGACCATTATAATGCTTCAACTTTTGAGATAATGGCTATGACCATTATGACAATTCAAATTTTGAGATAACATTTATGACTGTTATGATGGTTCAATTTTTTATCTAATGGTTATGATGATTCTCCATAATTTGCACTTTGTGTTCCACACCTATTTTGTAATCCACACTCTGTGGTTCATACATGATCCAAGTCCATCTATCAAAGTATGAGTTTGAGTCTATCCATTAGAGTTTGAGTCTAAGTCTATCTATCAAAGATCCATATTCTATTTGTTGGAGACCCATAGTCTTTATATTGGATACCCATAGTCCATTTGTTATAATCAGGTAATTTTCCTAGATCACCAAGCCTATATCTATGAGCATTTTGTAAGATACTATTCCTAGGACCTACCCTATGACAAAACATCCAATGAGATCTAGATGATTTAATGGTATCACATGGGAGGATTGGTATACTTAGGTTCCATAACTAACTCAAATACCTCATAGATATGTTTTCTAGGAATCATATCACCACCTTCAATAGATATACCATTGGTATATGCAATAGCTTATAAGGGTATGGCCAATGATCATAGTACATTATCATTAACTAGATATAGTAGAGCAAATCCCTAGGTGGTTTAAGATCCTCATATAGAGAGGATTATCCTAATCCTAGAAACACAATGCAAATAATGGAATGAGTTAGCACCATATAGGGAAAGAAACCCACCACTACAATATGGATACCACAAGTAAAGTACTAGTGGAGATGAGGCCCCCATAGACTAGTGATATAGAGGATATAAAGAGGTCATTGCTACTATCCCACTATGATAGGTCCTAGTTGGTAGAATACTTATAGAGACTAACCCATTAACTTGAGCACTTGTATAGGAGAGGAATGAGTTGTCTAGAGTAGTATATGCCTAGACCAATAGTGATGAGTCTACAAGGAGGAAGAAGGAGGCTACAAAGGAGGAAATAGTAAGAGATGGCATAGCCATAAAGGTAGAGTGTATGCTAAATAAGGAGGTAGAGGGTTTCAAGAAGGATATGGACATAGAGGAGATCGATGCTTATGAGATCATAAGAGATTAAACCCTTAATATAGATCTATGCTTAGGAGATCAAGAATCATCCATAAAATATTCATGTAAAAAGCTTACCTTTTTTTCTCCTTTAATACTTGTCTATATTATATATTATCTTTCATAGTGGTCATAACTTTTGCAATAGTGACATTGAAAATTCCTCTTATTCATAAATTTATCCCTACCTCTTACATTATAGCCTTCTCTTCTATCATAGCCTCTTCCTCTTGTAGAATATTGATATTGTTCCTCCTCTCTTTTAACTTGGGAATTGAAGGTTAATATAGCACCATTATTGTTTAACACTCTTAGCTTGGAAGCAAAATCTTACTTCAAGTTTTCTTTTTAACCAATTAAAATTGTTTCTTCATGGAACATAAGTGGTCACACCAAGTCATTATCCTTTATTCTCAAATTTACATATTATGTATTCAATGTTTATGACTTCACTAATTTCATTTAAGTATACCTTTAACATGTTGTATTTAAGATGTCCCAAGCTCCTTTGGTAGTATTGACACTTACAATTCTTGAAAAATAATTATGTCAAGAGTTGCTTGTATGTGATACATAGCTAAGGCATTTTTTCTTTGTGCTTCCTCCATATTATTTTTTTGTGGATGATAAAATATTCTAATTTGTAGGTTCCTTATATCCATTTTCCATAACACTCTACACTTCCTTAGTAATCAACAAATTTATCATATTTATGCACCAATAATCACATTTTTATCCATTAAATTCTAGGATGGATAGTGATAACTACAATAATAATGTATGAATGTTTCCTCCAAAAAATTGAACTCAAATTCTTTGTTTAAAGAGAACCAAAATCCTCACTCTCTCCACTTCTCTAGTCTCCAATGTCCAAGATCTAATACTAGTATGTAAGGCACAACACTCTAAAATAGATATTAACACATCATAAAAATAAGAATGTAATCAACATACGATATTACACAAAATCCCTTCAATAAACACCTCATCAATATTCAAATTTGTAAGGTCTACTTTAATATTATGTCGTTTATATATAATAGAATATCTCTTGGTTATCTCAAGAGTCTCTTGGTGTTTCACATTCTCCCCAAAGTTAGGTGAGAATATATCCTTTTTTATTTTTTATTTTCACTTGTAATTCCAATTCTATTCTATTTTGATTTTTGTATTTTTCTTGTCCTATTTATTTTTTTGTTTAATTTAGTATCAAAATTTCTAACATGTAATGGACCAAAATACTTATGCTAAAAAAAACAAATTTTATTTTTATTATCGCAATGTATTAAAAAAGGAATATTCATATTGGGCCTAAAAATCTAGGGAGATATGGCTTAATAAATGTGATAAAAATACAAATTGATTTCATCCTTATACCAAAATAAATTTATCGTTTCACCAAATTAAAAATATTTCAACTCAAAATGTAATAATTATTGTGTTATGGTACCTAGGGATATGAAATGATATTGTATATGGGTATTATGGATAGTTGGCATGGGCCACACATAACCCAAAGTTGAATGTATTATAATAATGATTTGGATAAATATTTAGGAGTCTATTTGTTGGAATATATTACATTATTTGGTATATGCTAATGTACCACCTTGGGTACATCTTTATATTAGTAATGTATCTTATTTTATGATTTGAGTATTTACTTTATGCAATGTAATAAATGCACAAGTATTGTTAGAATGTACAAAGTATTTAATGATGTAAATGTGCATGTTAGTTCATATGCACATGAGTATATAGAATAGGAAAGTGAAGAGTCACAAGAAGATATTTAATGACCCAAAATCAAGCAAATAAAAAACACACAAAAAGAAAAATATTTTTTTAGTAAGGAGAGGGATTCATAAACCCCTAACCAATCTAAGGTTTACTGATTGTTCAAATCCCGTAATTTTTCTTGAAAGCTACATCTCACGACATGCCTTCACACAAGTCCATATATGTAGGCATAATTTGTGTTACCACAAATAAATCTATCTATCTCATCATCCTTGATGAGCTAGACTTATCACCTTCAGGTAGTCGAAGGTATACATGCATCACCATACCATACACAATCCCGCTTGTGTAGGTATGCTATGAGTATTGCAAGTTAATATATCCATCTCATCTCCATGACAAGACATCTTAACTCAAATGTAGTCTCCCCACAAACTTAGTCATCATTCTCCCTAAGGCATCTTAATCCCTTAGTTCTTCCTATGTTCATCCTAAGGGGTCTCAATCCCTTAGGTCACTCTCTAAGTTCACCCTAGAACTTATACTTATTTTTTTTAATTAAAATAAAAAATAACAATTCTAGATATTAAATCTAACAAAGGATATAACATTAAAAGCATGCAAAAAATCCATGAAATAAGCAACACTAAAAGAGAATAACATTGATTGAAAGAGAATATAATACAAAATATAAATAATTCAAATAGTAAATTAAAAGGTATAATCTTCATCATTCCACAATTATTACATACATCATAGTATAGTTGGAAATATGAGCAAGTTTTTTTTCATTGATGTCAAGAGTCAGTTTCAGTGAGCAACATGAAGTCAAGCATCAGTTTCCATGAGCAGTGCAAGAAAAATATTGCTTCTAGGCCGAAGGGAAAATAATATTATAATATGCTTATTATAATATTTAAGGTGGTCAAATAAGGTCTATAAGAGAAATTGGAAGGCTCAAGAAAATAATATTATAATTTTATATTATAATATTAAAGGTCTAAATAATAGACCTAAATAATTAAATTAAGTAAAAATTACTTATAATAACATTGTTATAAATTAATTTAAATTTAATAACCCTAATTTTAGGGTTACAAAGGGCAAGCAATCAAATTCAAGGCGTCAACGTTGACTATCCTTTCCACCCACTGACATGTTAAAAGGGAGCCCAAATTTAATATATATACCATATGCCTTGGAACAAAAACATTATCCTTCGAACAAATTAATTAAAGTGCATGCAAAAATTATGAACGACGTGGAATTAGAGGATAGGTCTTTTACTTACGTGGTGATCAACTAGCAAATAAAAGGGAGGAGTCTTGAAGCCTCATAGTCAACCGTGGTGGTTGGGCCAATGGTAGGCAGCTGTGGCTTAGGGTGCTAATAGGCGGGAGGTCCCACGATCGAACCCTAACGGTAGCATTTTTGTCAAGGTGCATGTGTTTGGTTTTTGGCACCAAGGCAAAGCTTCAAAGTGCACGAGGTGCTTTTTGGTTCTAAGGTAATCACCTAGCTCACGTGGTACATGGGCCACGACTAGGGCATTGTGGAAGGTGCAAGTGGGAGTTTGAATCCCACCGAGGTACTTAAATTTTTGAAAATTAATTGTTTCTAAGGTTTAAAAGATTGCATGATTAATTTTTATTAAGGGGGAGTTATAAGGTTTTTAAAGGTTAATTGTTTTATTGTGATTTTTTGACAAAGTGAATTGAAATAGGAGTTATAAGGTTGAAAAATGGAATTATATTTTAATTGGGATAAGCTATGATGTGTTAAAGAGATAAGGGTTTATAAAGAAAAATTATTGTGATTATTTTCTTTACACAAATTGTTGATTTGTATTTTGAAGTGTGGAGATTATAAGGTGTAAAAGAGATTTATTGCTATGTATGGTGAAATATTTTGAGGGATCAAATTGAGTGAATGATTGAGAAGATATTGCTACCTAACCTTTGAAATTGGCAAATAATTGATTGTGATTGAGACAGGTGTTTGAAGTCAAATATTATTCAAACAAGAGGTAAGGGCACATTATCCTTGAGAGTGATTGTTGGATGTTATGAATGCTAAGTTGGAGTGAAAATGATTGTTTGATAAGCTTTGTTGAGTTTGGTTTTGAGAAATCCAATGTTGATTGATGTGAGTTTTCTGGAATGAAAGTTGATACTAGAAACCTTGTTTGATAAGCATTGTTGGAAATATTGAGTATCATTGTTATATGAAGTTGAGAACTATCTTGAACTAGGGTTTTTGAAAGATCATGAGTATCATTGTTATGAGAACTATCTTGAACTAGGGTTTGTGAAAGATCATGAGTATCATTGTTATGTGAGGTTTGTTTGATAAGCACTGTTGACTAAGCTTTCATTAAGTGATTGGTTGAGTGAAGTTGAACGGGCTTAATTGATTGGAAGTGTCAGAGTGATAGCTCAAGTTTTGTGAAACAAATTGTTCTTTATTTTTGAATTGATTTGAAGGAGATATTGAAAGTGATTGAGCATTATTGTGAGTGAAACATATTGAGTCTAACAATTCTATGTATGTTTCTATGGTAAAAATAAGAGAGATATTGAAAGTGATTGAACATTTTTGTGAGTGTGAAGCATATTGAGTCTCTAACCATTCTCTATATTTTTATGTGAGATTAAACAATAATCTAAGTGAAGCTTGTTTGTGTGATTGAAGAAGTTTTCTATGATAGATTAAATAAGATTTTGTGAAATCTTGTGAGCTGATTTGAGTAAGTCCTAGAGTGGAATTAAGGACATATTTGTGTGAGATTTTTTGGAAGCTTGCAATCATATTGGAGAAGTTCTAGTGAGGACTTGTTGAAAAAATTTAAGATAGGTCTTAATGAAGACTTGTTGAGCAGATTGGACAAGTTCTAGTGATGACTTTTTGAGCATATTTGAGATAAGTCTTGGTGAAAACTTGTTGAGTAGATTGGACAAGTTCTAGTGAGGACTTTTTTAGCATATTTGAGGTAAGTCTTGGTGAAGACTTGTTGAGTAGTTTGGACAAGTTCTAGTGAGGACTTGTAGAGTGGATTTGAGGCAAGTCTTTGAGAAGACATGTGAGCAAAGATGATTGATTGATTTGTTCAAACTTTGAGTTAACGTTTGGGGAAGATCTAGCATATTTGATTTGTAATTGAGTCAAGCTTTGTGTTAAGGCTTGAGGACAGATTTGAAAATAGATTTTGGTGTAGATTTGAGGACAGGTTTGTGCCAGACCAAAGATAGAGATTGAGTATATTTGTGCTAGATCAAAGGACTATGTTTAGTGTAGATTTGAGATAGATATTGAGCAGATTTGTGCTATATCGAAGGACTATGTTTAGTGTATATTTGAGACAAATATTGAGCAAATTTATACTAGATCAAAGGACTATGTTTAGTGTAGATTTGAGATAGAGATTGAGCATATTTGTGCTATATCGAAGGACTATGTTTAGTGCTTATCGGTGATAAATATTGAGCAGATTTGTGCTAGACTAAAGGACTGTGTTTAGTGTAGATTTAAGACAGAGCTAGGAGCAAGCTTTGGATGTGATAGAGCAGAGGATAGTAGTCTCTAATAGATAGATATCCATTAGCCAAGGCAAATAGGATAGAGGTCTTCAATGGAAAAAGATCCACAACCTAGAGCAGTGGAGGCAGTAGTCTTCTAAAAGATCACCATACAGATCAAAGGAGGAGTTATCCTATGGATAGAGATACACAAACTAGCTGAGGATATTGGTGTCTCCTATGGATAGAGATTCATGAACTAGATTAGGGGATCGATGTATCATTTGGACATAGGTCCATAAACATTATAATAGATAAAGGATTCCCAAGAGATTGATTGAGAAAATATTAGTGAAATATTTTCTCCATGGAGTAGCCCACATTGGGTGAACCACATTAAATTGGTGTCTTTATTGTGTGTGGTGATTTGTGCATTGCTTTTATTACTAATTTTGATATTACATTGATATATTGGATTGTATAGCTTGAGTAAAGAAAAGTAAAAAGTGGTCTTATATTGTTCATCTCTCCTCTCAGTATAAGCTTGTGTTCTTCAATTGGTATTAGAGCAGGTTTCTTCGAAAGAGTTTAACAACTTGAAGGAAAATCTTACAAGAACAAATATGGATTCTAAGGATGGATCTTCAGCTAATTTAGCACCATTGTTTTATGGAAAAAATTGTGTACTTTGGAGTATGAGAATGAAGATTCACCTGATGGCACATGGAAATGAGGTATGGGAAGTAGTTGAGAATGGATACATACCGCCAACTACTCCACCTAAAAATAAATATGGTAAGCTTCTACATCATTACAATTCAAGAGCAATAAATGGAATTTTGAAAGGTTTGCGTGAAATAAAGTTCATAAAGGTTATGCACTGAAAATCAGCAAAGTAAATTTAGGATAAGTTGTAAGGTATATATGAAGGAGATAAAAAGGTCAAAAGGGAAAATTTGCAAAATTACAAGGGAATATCTGAAGACCTAAATATAAAGGATGAAGAAAACATTACTACATACCTACTTCGTGTAGATGAGGTTGTTAACTCCATGCAAGGACTTGGGCTTGAATTTTAAGAATATGATGTGTGTGATAAGATTTTAAGGTCACTTCCAAAAATATTTAGTAAAAATATTTGACTTATAGAAGAATCAAAAGATATTGATCTTTTGACAAGGGATGAATTACATGGCATTCTCATAGCTTTTGAGATGAGAATAAAAGAGGAACCTATTTCTCAAAAAAATCAACCTTCAAAACTACTAAGAAGACAAAGGTTAAGAAGCCAAATTCAAACAATGAGTTATCCAGTGATGAAGAAGCAAATTATGGCAAAAGAAAAAAGTACTCAAGAAAGTATAAAGGCATAAAATAAATTATATTTTTTTATTGTGGAAAGTATGGTCATTATGCATATGATTTTCCAGAAGTTGGAAATAGCAATGAATAACAACATTAAGTGTTATAAGTGTAATAATTATGGGCATACAACAAAGTGGTGTAGAGAAGAAATTCCAAAGACAAGCAAGAACAGGAATAGTTAGAGGAATCATAAGGATCAGTTAAGGAAGAAAGTGGACAAAGGTAAATATTAGTGCTTGCTGGGAGTAGAAATACTCCCACACCAAAATTAACCATCTCAAGAGCAGGTGGGAGAGGGGCTAAGCTAAGAGTATCATTCTTAGCCTCGAATACCAAATGTGACCCTTTACCATTGATGTCAAAGGGGGAGAGATTTGAGTTAGGGGGAGAGCATTCAGTTAGGGGGAGAAGTTTCTTAGAGGGAGGAGAATAGAAAAAGGTAAAAGAAATGGTAAAAGGTAATTGGGTTACCATCAATGACAAAGGGGGAGATTATTGGAAATATGAGCAATTTTTGTTGTCATTGATGTCAAGAGTCAGTTTCAATGAGCAGCATGAGGTCAAGGATCAGTTTTCATGAGCAGTGCAAGAAAAATATTACTTCTATGCCAAAGGGAAAATAATATTATAATATGATTATTATAATATTTAAGGTGGTCAAATAAGGTTTAAAAGAGCAATTGGAAGGCCCAATAAACTAATATTATAATTTTATATTATAATATTAAAGGTCTAAAGTATAGACCTAAACAATTAAATTAATTATAAATTACTTATTAAAATATTGTTATAAATTAATTTATAAATTAATTTAAATCTAATAACCCTAAGGTTAGGGTTACAAAGGGAAAGAAATCAAATTCAAGGCACCGACGTCGACTATACTTTCCACCCACCGACATGTTAATTGGGAGAAAAATTTTAATATATATACCATATGCCTTGGAACAAAAAAATTATCCTTCAAAAAAATTAATTGAAGTGCATGCAAAAATTGCGAACGACATGGAATAAGAGGATAGGTCTTTTGCTTACGTGGTGGTCAACTAGCGAATAAAAGGGAGGATGCTTGAAGCCTCATAGCCAACCATGGTAGTTGGGCCAATGATAGGCAGTTGTGGATTAGGGCGCTATCTAGCGGGAGGTCCCACGGTTGAACCTCGACAACGGTATTTTTTTCGAGGTGCATGTGTTTGGTTTTTGGTGCCAAGGCAAAGCTTCAAAGTGCACAAGGTACTTTTTGGTTCTAAGGTGAGCATATATATCATGTGGCACATAGGCTCCATCTAGGGCACTGTGGAAGGCACAAGCGAGATTTTGAATCTTGTCGAGGATAGAGGTACTTAAATTTTTGAAAATTAATTGTTTCTAAGGTTTAAAAGGTGGCATGATTAATTTTTATTAAGGGGGAGTTATGAGGCTTGTAATTGTTTTATTGTGATTTTTGATAAAGTGAATTAAAATAGGAGTTATAAAGTTGAAATAGGGAATTATATTTTAATTGGGATAAGTTATGATGTGTTAAAGAGATAAGGGTTTATAAATAAAAATTATTGTGATTATTTTCTTTACACAAATTGTTGGTTTGCATTTTGAAGTGTGGAGATTATAAGGTGTAAAAGAGATTTATATCTATGTATGGTGAAATATTTTTAGGGATAAAATTGAGTGAATGATTGGGAATATATTGCTACCTAACCTTTAAAATTGGAAAAGAATTGATTGTGATTGAGATAGGTGTTTGAAGTCAAATCTTCTTCAAACAAGAGGTAAGGGCACATTATACTTGAGAGTGATTTTTGGATGTTGTGAATGCTAAGTTGGAGTGAAAATAATTGTTTGATAAGCTTTGTTGAGTTTGGTTTTGATAAATCCAATGTTGATTGATGTGGGTTTTCTAGAATGAAATTTGATACTAGAAACCTTGTTTGATAAGCATTGTTGGAAATATTGAGTATCATTTTTATGTGAAGTTGAGAACTATCTTGAACTAGGATTTTTGAAATATCATGAGTATAATTTTTATGTGAAGTTGAAGAACTATATTGAACTAGGGTTTGTGAAATATCATGAGTATCATTTTTATGTGAGGTTTGTTTGATAGGTATTATTGACTAAGCTTTCATTAAGTGCTTGGTTGAGTGGAGTTGATTGGGCTTAGTTGATTGGAAGTGTTGAAGTGATAGTTCAAGTTCTATGAAACAAATTGTTTTTTATTTCTGAATTGAGTTGGAGAGATTGAAAGTGATTAAGCATTAATGTGAGTGAAACATATTGAGTCTCTAACAATTCTCTATATTTTCTATGGTAAAAATAAGAGAGATATTGAAAGTGATTGATCATTGTTGTGAGTGTGAAGCATATTGAGTCTCTAACCATTCTCTATATGTTTCTATGAGATTAAACAAGAATATGAGTGAAGCTTGTTTGTGTGATTGAAGAAGTTTTCTGTGATAGATTAAATAAGATTTTGTGAAAGCTTGTGAGTTGATTTGAGTAAGTCCTAGAGTGGAATTAAGGATAGATTTGTGTGAGCTTTTGTGGAATCTTACAATTAGATTGGACAAGTTCTAGTGAGGACTTGTTGAGAATATTTGAGATAAGTCTTGGTGAAAACTTGTTGAGTAGATTGGACAAGTTCTAGTGAGGACTTTTTGATCATATTTGAGACAAGTCTTGGTGAAGACTTGTTGAGCGGATTGGAAAAGTTCTAGTGAGGACTTGTTGAGCAAATTTGAGGTAATTCTTGGTGAGGACTTTTTGAGTAGTTTAGACAAGTTCTAGTGAGGACTTGTAGAGCAGATTTGAGGTAAGTCTTTGAGAATACTTGTGAGTAGAGATGATTGATTGATTTATTCAAACCTTGAGTTAAGGTTTGGAACAGGTCTAGCAGAGTTGATTTGTGATTGAGTTAAGATTTGTGTTAAGGCTTGAGGAAAAACTTGAGGATAGAATTTGGTGTAGATTTGAGGATAGGTTTGTGCCAGACTAGAGACAGAGATTGAGCATATTTGTGCTAGACCAAAGGACTATGTTTAGTGCATATTTGAGATAGATATTGAGCAGATTTGTGCTAGACTAAAAGACTGTGTTTAGTGCAGATTTGAGACAAAGATTGAGCAGATTTGTGCTAGACTAAAGGACTGTGTTTAGTTTATATTTGAGATAAATATTGAGCAAATTTGTGCTAGATTGAAGGACTATGTTTAGTGCATATTTGAGACAAATATTGAGAAAATTTATGCTAGACCGAAGGACTATGTTTAGTGCAGATTAGAGATAGATATTGAGTATATTTATGCTAGATAGAAGGACTGTGTTTAGTGCAGATTTAATACAGAGTTGAGAGTAATATTTGAAGGTGACAAAGCATAGGATAGTAGTCTCTAGTGGATAGAGATCCATTAGCCATGGTAGAGATAATAGAGGTCTTCAATGGAAAGAGATCCACAACCCAGAGCAATGGAGGCAGTAGTCTTCTATAAGATCACCAGCCCGAGCAGAGGAGGAGTTCTCCTATGGATAGAGATCCACAAACTAGCTAAGAATATTAGTGTCTCCTATGGATAGATATCCATAAACTTGATTAGGGGATTGGTGCCTCCTTTGGATAAAGGTCCATAAGTATTGTAATAGTGAAAGGATTCCCAAGATATTGATTGATAAAATATTAGTGAAATATTATCTTTGTGGAGTAGCCCACATTGGGTGAACCATGTTAAATTGGTGTCTCTATTGTGTGTGGTGATTTGTGCATTGCTTTGATTACTGTTGTTGACATTACATTGATATATTGGATTATATAGCTTGAGTAAAGAAAAGTAAAAAGTGGTCTTATACTGTTCACCCCCCTCTCAGTATAAGCTTGTGTTCTTAAATAGTAAAACCTCCATACTTTTAAAGAATAAATAATGCATCATGATAATTCAGGGATATCTCCCTACAAAAGTAGTCTCTTTGAGCATAAGTAAGTGAATGGTAAGTAGAGAACAAACTGGTGCATTAGTCCCATCTGTCTCCTTGAATCTCCTTCTCGGTCCATCAATAATTTGAGGATAATAGGGGATCAGGGCACTCATGGTTCAGGATAGGCATGCCTCTAAATGCATCTAACATTTACTTTACCAAATTGCAACTATACAAATTTAATCAAGTCTCTAACCATATAATGCATAGTTAATATCACAAGAGAATCATTACTTTTGTTTCCCCTCTCAAATACCATTAGAGAGTCATTCAACATGCACATCTTAGATAAATATTTTTACTTTAATCAGATTTGTCCTTGTTTAATAAATCAAGGTTCCATACCCTTAATACAACAAAAAATCCTTTCATTTATTTACTAAATTAAAGCTTACTACTTTAATTTAAAAAAAAAAAAACACTTCTTTTTGTTTTATAAAACTAAAGTTCCATTACTTTAATCTATAAAACTATCCTTTCATTTATTTACTAAATTAAAGCTTACTACTTCAATTTATATAAATCATTTCTTTTCTTTTTATAAACCAAAGTCCAATTACTTTAATATATAAAACAATCCTTTCCTTTATTTACTAAATTAAAGCTTACTACTTCAATTTTAAAATAAATCATTTTTTTCATTTTATAAACCAAAGTCTCATTACTTTAATCTATAAAACAATCCTTTCATTTATTTACTAAATTAAAGCTTACTACTTCAATTTAAAAATAAATCATTTCTTTTCATTTTATAAACCAAAGTCCCATTACTTTAATCTATAAAACAATCCTTTCATTTATTTACTAAATTAAAGCTTACTACTTCAATTTTAAAATAAATCGTTTTTTTCATTTTATAAACCAAAGTCCCACTACTTTAATCTATAAAACAATTATTTCATTTATTTACTAAATTAAAGCTTACTTCAATTTAAAAATAAATCATTTTCTTTCATTTTATAAACCAAAGTCCCATTACTTTAATCTATAAAACAATCATTTCATTTATTTACTAAATTAAAGCTTACTACAATTTAAAAATAAATCATTTCTTTTCATTTTATAAACCAAAGTCCCATTACTTTAATCTATAAAATAATCCTTTCATTTATTTACTAAATTAAAGCTTACTACAATTTAAAAATAAATCATTTCTTTTCATTTTATAAACCAAAGTCCCATTACTTTAATCTATAAAATATTTCTTTCATTTAACATAATCAAGTCCCATTACTTAATTATATAAATTAAACAAAATTGTCTTTTATTTAACATAATCAAGTTCCATTACTTAATTATCTAAATAAATCAAACTACCTTTTATTTAACATAATCAAATCCCATTACTTAATTATATAAATAAAACAAAACTACTTTTTATTTAACATAATCAATTCCTATTACTTAATTATATAAATAAAACAAAACTACCTTTTATTTAACATAATCAAGTCCCATTACTTAATTATCTAAATAAAATAAAACTGCCTTTTATTTAACATAATCAAGTCCTATTACTTAATTATATAAATAAAAAAGAAATACCTTTTCATAGCAAATAAAATAATAAATTAACACTTACGATTTCCCCCAAATAATCTCTATTTAGAATGAATCAAAACTTAACTAAAATTATTTCATTCAGATAAAATAGGAAGCATAGGGTTTACTAAACCTTAATAATATAAGGTTCTTTAAAATAGAGAAAATGTTGCCTAGCAACTTCACCAGCAACGTTAACAACAACATCA
This sequence comes from Wollemia nobilis, assembly GCA_028583015.1. Classification (NCBI taxonomy): domain Eukaryota; kingdom Viridiplantae; phylum Streptophyta; class Pinopsida; order Araucariales; family Araucariaceae; genus Wollemia; species Wollemia nobilis. Next base: position 3,077,988 of record JAQPPZ010017096.1, read on the forward strand.
ACAGCAACGTCAACAATAACGTCAACAGGAAGAGTTTGAAGACAAGGGTGCTACACAAGTCTGAGGCTAGTCGCACAGAGTTCACGATACAGGTAAAGCCTACCAATCACAAGACCCCCCATCCCTTCTATGGTTGAGCAAAGGCTTAGAGGATGAGCACGCACTTGATGTCCTCCTACCTTAGTGGTGGATGATCCAACAATGGGTTCAATGCCAAATAAGCGTAGTAAGGGAAAACTCCTGCAACAAATGGCCTCCTACAAATCTAGAGGGGAGATAGAGGGATAGAAGCCAAGGATATTATTTTCCAACATAAGGTATACCACCATCATGGCCCAAGCTATTACATCAAATATAGAGAGAGCAAGAAGTAACACAAGGTAAGCCACCATCATGGCCCAAGCTATTATGTCAAACATAGAGAGAGCAAGAAGTAACACAAGAAGAGACCCATCATTTGGGTAATGCTCAGCAATGAAGATAGGGCCTTTCCTAGCTCACTATCTATAGCAGGTGCACTTAAAAGGATATCTACACAACACCTATAAAGGTAGCGAAGAAAGGGTATCTACTCTTGGTCAAACTAACCAACCAAATCCAAGCTACCATCTAATGGTAGATTGCATAGCAAAAAGGGATGTTAGGGTGCACATGGTTGACTCTACGTTGGCTACTACAACAACTAAGCATTCAAACCAGGGCAACAAACAAACTATGCCCAACAACAAGGATGCCCATCCAACTCAAATTTGCTTTAGTTGTGATTTCCCTTGGATTTACCTTTAGAGTTCTCTATTATACCCTTCGATTGTGGTTCCTCCATCGCTTGATGTTCCCCATTCTTTGTTTTTTCCTATATTCTTTCTTCCTCTCCTTCTTCCCCACTGCCCTCTCTACATCCTTCTCCCAAGCCCTTATCCTCCTCGGTCATACCGCCTCCAACTACCATTACTTCCTACTATGAATTCTATCATCCACCTTCAATTATGTCTTGTCCCTTGATGGATGGTCGATCTTAGTAGATTTGAAAATCCTTCTTTACTTCGAGGAGAAGCTTCCTCATCAAAGATTTCCTTCCATGGTTGGCAGGGAGTTCATATTTTATATATTTTTAAAAAAATAGACTTATATATAATAAAATAAACCTTTATTAATTCAAAATTATTTTACCTTATCATTTAAAATAATACTATTATTATTTAAAATAATTTTAACTATTATTTGAAATGAAATTACATTTATCATTTAAAATAATTTAACTATTATTTGAAATGAAATTACATTTATCATTTAAATAATTTCCTCTCTTCTTCTATAGCTCAAAAATATTCTTCTATCTAATACCAACATTATGCCAAACATGATTCAAGTAAATACAAGAAGTTTTCAAGGGCAATCAAATTATGCATGCTCTTTTTCCTCTATTTCTCAATTCAACAATGCAGATAGTGATGAAGTAAAATACAATAAAACATATGCAACAAACAAGGAGGGAATATTTCCATCAACCTAGTCACTTGTCTTAGCCTCAAGAGTTTACATTAGCTACTAGGCTATCAATTTGGGGCTCAAAGTGACTAGCTTTTGATGATTATCCCTAACTAAATGCATACCTATATGAAGGTATCTATCCATGTTACCCTCGAGCTACCTTAATCATCACTTCCACAACCTTAAGTACCCCCACTTTTGGTGGATGATTATGCTTCTTCCACCTACAAGTGTACTTGATTGTGCACATCTTTGCAATATGTTAGCAGTATCATGCTTATAAAATCAATTAAACATCGCATAGTTGGTTTAATTGCTCAATTTAGGTATTAAAGCATCATGGATTAATACATTGATTCTTTGTGCCAAAATATCTAACAAGGAAGGTCATGACAAGATAGAAGGCCAAGAGTACTCCATATGAAGAGTCACTTCTCATTATATAAATAGGTATATATGTAAGTGTGATAAACACACATACACACAATGTAGATGAGAAGTAAGGTAGAGATACAATGTAGAGCATGTATGAAGTATGGAGAGTTTGAGATCTCCATTCTATATCAAAATACTATTTTGTGAGCTTTTATTAATGGTAATTTTTGAGTTATTGCAGAAGTCTTTCATGAGTTTTATATGCTTAGTATATTGCCATTATCTTATATTTGATATAGCATGCTTATTCTAGATCTTTTGGTTGCTTTTCATTAAGTATTTAGTATCAAAAACTAACAGTGGTATCAGAGCCACAAGGGAGATTGATAGGAGATAGGGAGATCCACAAGAGAGATTGAGAGGAGATAGGGAGATCTCATTTTTAGAATTTTTAAAATTGCTTTTTGGCTAGAGTCTTTCCACAAGGTTGCAAGAAAACTCGTGAAGACTAGGACTCAACAAAGATTGTTTTCCACTAGATTGGAGGATATCTAGTGAAGGGATTAGTTGCAACAATAGCATAGAATATTTAATATTGAGGAGACCCAAGAAGGAGGTCCCCATAGAATATTGGAGATTGAGGAGACCCAAGAAGGAGGTTTCCATAGAATATTGAAGACTACAGATTGCAGATTGAAGAAAGAAGAAAGCAGCTCTATTATAGATTGAGAAGGAGGAGACCCAAGAAAGAGGTCTCATTGAAGAACTTCTAGATTTGGAAGATAGAATATTGAAGATAGAGGAGGACTAAGAAAAAGTCCTATTGAAGATTTGAGAAGCTACAAAATTTGAAGACCCAAGAGAAGAGGTCTCAAGAAAACTTGGAAGGAGAAAGAAGAAGAAGGCTAGAGAAGCCCTATTGAAGAAGTTGAAGAAGTGGCCATTGGAGAATATTTGAAGAAATATCAAGGTAGAATATTGCAAGCAGGAGAAGCTCCTAAAAAGAAGAATTTGGGACAATTATCACCATCCGACAACAAGCCCAAAAGGAAGAAGGATTTGGCAAGAAGTTTGCCAAATTTTGGAAAGGATTTTTGAAGATCTCAAGACATTCAGATTCTTGAGGAAGAGGCCAGCAAATAGGCCAAATTTGAAGTTAAAATTCAATAAGAATATTGAAGGAGAAAGAATATAGAAGAGGCCACCAGATTTGAAAGTTTTGAAGATAGCCATAAAGGATTTGAAGGCTGATTTATGGAGAAGAAGATTGCTGATTTTTGTAGTAGAAGTTGAAGAGTCACAGGACAGCAAATTGAAGGTGACATAGAGCTACAAATTGAAGAAGAATTGGGCAGATTTTGAAGTGCCCTTGAACAACCAATTGAAGGAAGGTTTGACAACAAAAGAAGGCAACAATCTAGAGGAATTGAATGTTGTTTTTGGATATCAAGATAAAGAAGAAGAAATCAGATTTAGAGAGCAGTGAATTGAAGGCTTTAGCACTACAAAATTGGTCAACATTAGAAGGAGAAAATAGGGTTGCAATTTGGAGAAGTTTAGGGTAGATTTGAGAGAGCTTTGAACAACAAAGCATAGGAATATTTGGCAGCATTTGAAGGAGGATAATTATTGCAAATTATAAAGACATTTGGATAGAAAGAAGGCAGCATTTGTAGCTACAAATTTTAGAGGTTGAGAGAATACATTCGAAGGAGAATTGAAGCTACAAAAATCAGATTTTTAGGCAGCAATTTAAAGGCTAAGAGGCAGAAAATTTAGGCAGCAATTACAGTTGCAAAATTAATGATTTTAGGGCAGCAAAGCAAAAGGAATTGAAGCTGCAAATTTTACAAAATTGGGACAACAAAAGAAAAATGTGAATCAAATCACCAAGAAGAGGAGGCCTAAAGGTATGCAATATTGGTGCTATAAAAGTTTATTATTTGAACGTTCACATTAGCTTATTATAAATTTTTTAAAAGCACCACATTTGAGTTTTTTAAAGTAGCAAAAAGAAGGCTTCAAAGTTGAAGAAGATTGCATCATTGCTATCTTAGAACCTGCACAATACAACAGAAAAATATAGAGTTAAAAGTTAGCTTGAAATGGAGTAATAAGGAGAAAGGAAGATCATATATATAAGTGCAAAATCTATTGAATGAAAGAAGGCTAAATAAGTGCTCAAAAATAGCAAGCTTAAGGTGTCTAAAGACACCAAGTAAGGCACTATAGATTGCAGAAGATAGTGGTAATAAGTAGCCACTAAAGAAGTGGTAAAACCACCATATTGAAGGAGATAGCCATTTTCACCATTCGGACAAACAAGGAGCATTGGAAACCACCATCAAGTTTTGGTGAAGAATAGCCACCAAAGGAGTGGTAGAACCACCAAGGAGAAGTGGAGCCATCGCATTGAGAAGGGTAACCACCAAGTTAAGAAGTGAAATCACCTTACAAGCCAAGGAGGAGTGTCATTTCAGTCAACCACCAAAGGAGCCACCATAAGCTCCATATTGAGCCATTGAATCATCATCTACGTACATAGGAGAGCGTGCAAGTGAAGAGACTTTGAGAGGAAGTTGAAAGGATGTGGAGAAGACAACAGGGTTAGTTGGAATCGCAACATCCAAAGGAGAAGCAAACATTGGCTTCCATAACCACCAACATACTAAAGAGAACGTGGCAATTGTTGCATGGTGAGGTAAAAAAAATGCTTAGCTACTCGGGCATTGTCTTGAAAGAATTCGTAGGAGGTTGAGTGCAATATTAAGCATTACAAAAGAACAAGCATTACAAAGGAGGAGAAGAGCTATTTTAAAAAGGATATTGAAAATATTCTTACCACTTGGCACATCAAAGGAGAAATACCAAGGGTTATTGGTAGGTGAAATAACACCTTACGAACAACATTAAATACATTGGAGGAGGTTACACTACAGAGGGCAAAGTGAAAGGAAGAACGTAGCCTAAAAATATTGAATCCCGAGCTTGTAGTTGAAGAGCGCCTGAAGGAGAAAACTATTTTGAGCGTGAGAAGCTCATAATTGAAGGTGAATTTATTGCTAAGTTTGAAGAACATATTTAGAGCCCATTCACCAAGGAGACCAACGTGTTCAAGGAACGTAAGAAAGGTAAAGGTATTGCTGAGTTTGGAGAAGATCATTCACCAAGGAGACCAACGTGTTCGAGGAGCACACACATGGAGAATATTGAGAGCTTTAAAGCTCCTATGTGGAGGACATCAAGAGCCTCAAACCTATTCACAAGAGGAAGTGAAAGGTCACCAAGAACGAAGGAGTCAAGAACATAGATTTCATGGAGAACGTAGCCTACAATATAGCACGACTGTGTAGAGGAATTAATTGTTGCTAATAGAGAAGCCTGCAAGCAACTAGAGGAAGGTCAAAGCATTGAAAATGATATTAGCACATGCCATTTGCAAGGAGGTACATAAAATTTGATTTAATTCAATTATTGCAAAGTTTAAGGAGCCATAAGGGATATTACTTCTAACTATTCTAAGGTTGAGATTAATTAATCTAGTACATTTTAGATTAATTGAATTAATGGAGAGATAAGGCAGCAAATTGAATATTTAGAACCTTAGAAACTATATTGATCAATTTTGAAGTATTTTGGAAATACAATTTAAAGGTTTTAGAATTATCTCATTCTATTTGAAATTCAAGCCACATTGAAATATTTGCAAATAGTTTAACTTGGAGGAATAAGGATTTCTACATAAACTAGGAATATTAAAATTTGCAAATATATTTGTTTTCTAAATTTCTTATTTGGGAGTTATAAGGACTTCAACATCAAATTAGATTTTTGAAATTTAGAAACCATATTGAAAATTTGAGAGATATAAAGATTACAACATAGAGCCTTTTTGAAAGTTGGAAAATTACATTGATATTAGTCTCTTGTTCAAATTAACGAGACATAAGGAATCCAACTTAAAGTTCTTGAAAGTAGAGAGTCTTATCAAAATTGAAATTGTATTAAAATTATCTTTAAGCTTTCTATTCATAATTAGGGAGACAAAAGGAATTCAACTTAAAGGAAAATTTAGAAAGCTAAGTATTTTATCAAAGACATATTATATTCAAAACATTAGGGAGATATAAGGTAGTCTACAAGTATCATCATGACAAAAAATAAATTCATTCTTTCAGAATCCCAACTTCTTAAAGGACCTAATTACACTTCATGGAAAAACAAAGTGAGGTCAATATTAATAGTTGAAAAGCTTTGGGATATTGTTAAAGGAGCAAAAACTAAACCTATTGCAGATGCTAGAGAGATTCAAAAGTATGAAGAAGATGAAGCAAAAGCACTTATGATAATAATATTTGCAATTACAGATGATATACAACCATACATTAGTTTAGCAACAACCTCTATAGAAGCTTGGAATACTTTAGCCAATATATTTGAAGGAAAGAATAAAGCCACTATCTTGAATCTTCAAACCCAATTGCATTCTCTAAAATTTAATAGTGGTGAAAGTATAGAATTTATTCTAAGAAAAGTGGCAGATATAAAAGGGAAATTGTTAACCTTAGGAGAAAAGGTAGAAGACAAGTTTCTTGTCCAAGTAACCCTAAGAGCACTTCCAGAAAGCTACAAGCATCTAGTCACATATTTACAAATTCTAAGTAAAGATACATCATTCGATGAGTTAGTCAATATACTACAAGAATATGAGGTGGAAATTTAGTGAAAGATGAAATGACTAACAATGCCTTAGTCTCAAAATATAATCCACAAGGAAATATTGCTTCATTCTCAAGGGGTAGATCTAAATGGAATAATAGATATTGTCAAGTATGCAAAAAGAAAGGACATAGTACAAATTATTATAGATTCAATCCAAGAAATCAGTATCAAGGGAATCAAAAAAAATTTGGAAGCCAATCAAATAGGCCATTTCAATCAAGATAATATCATAATCAATATAATTCACATCAGCAATAATTTCAGCATCCATATACTTCTCAGAATCAATACAATCAACCTCAACTACAATATAGAGAAGGGAAACAAAAGGGACACTTAGCTCAAGAGATTCAGGAAATTCAGGAACTGGAAGAACCTACAGAAGAACATGAAGTTAAAGCTCTTTCAGCAAAAATAGTATTTTATGAAGATACTAATTATTTACTTGATCAGGATACAGACAAGGATCAAAATGAAGAAAGCAGAAAAGAAGAGCTCAAGTTAGACCATATTGAAGACTAAAGTCTTCAATAACCAAATAATGTAATACTAGGGGGTGTTGGAATATATTACATTATTTGGTACATGCTAATGTACCACCTTGGGTACATATTTAGATTAGGAATGTGTCTTAGATTAGGGTTTGAGTATTTACTTTATGCAATGTAATAAATGCACAAGTATTGTTAGAATGTACAAAGTATTTAATGATGTAAATGTGCATGTTAGTCCATGTGCACATGAGTCCATAGAATAGGAAAGTGAAGAGTCATAGGAAGATAGAAGGCCAAGAGTACTCCATATGAAGAGTCACTTCTCATTATATAAATAGGCATATATGTAAGTGTGATACACACAAATACACACAATGTAGAGGATAAGTAAGGTAGAGATACAATGTAGAGCATGTATGAAGTATGGAGAGTTTGAGATCTCCATTCTATATCAAAATACTATTTTCATGAGCTTTTATTAATGGTAATTTTTTGAGTTATTACAGAAGTCTTTCATGAGTTTTATATGCTTTATATATTGTCATTATCTTATATTTGATATAGCATGCTTATTTTAGATCTTGTGGTTGTTTTTCATTAAGTATATAGCATAAAAATCTAACACTATTGGGGTTAGGGCTATACCCTCCCCAAAGTATAATATAGTATAAGACAGTATAAGAGTCTAATTCTTAGCCCTGAGCCCCAAATTTTAAGGTTATGTCTAGCACAAATCTATCCTCAAGCCTTAACACAAAGCTTGACTCAATCACAAATCAACTCTACTAGATCTGCTCCAAACCTTAACCCAAGGTTTGAATAAATCAATCAATCAACTCCACTCATAAGTCTTCTCAAAGACTTACCTCAAATATTCCTTGTAAGATTCCACAAAAGCTCACACTAATCTGTCCACAAATCCTCTCTAGAACTTTTCCAATCTTCTCAACAAGTCTTCATCAAGACTTACCTCAAATCTTCTCAATAAGTCCTCACTAGAACTTTTCCAATATGCTCAACAAGTCTTCACCAAGACTTACCTCAAATCTGAATTGTAAGATTCCATAAAAGCTTACTCAACTTAAATATCATAAACAAGCTTCACACATAATTGTGTTCAATCTCACAGAAACATATAGAGAATTGTTAGAGACTCAATATGCTTCACACTCACAACAATGCTCAATCACTTTCACTCTCTCTCTTTTTACCACATAAACATATAGAGAATTGTTAGAGACTCAATATGCTTCACACTCACAACAATTCTCAATCACTTTCACTCTCTCTCTTTTTACCACAGAAACATATAGAGAATTGTTAGAGACTCAATATGCTTCTTACTCACAATAATGCTCAATCACTTTCAAACTCTTTCTCAAATCAATTTAGAATATAGAACAATTTGTTTCATAGAACTAGAACTATCACTTCAACACTTCCACTTGACTAGGCTCAATCAACTCCACTCAATTAATCACTCAATGAAATACTCCTTGCTCACAAACCCTAGTCCAAGCATATGAACACTCACTCAATAATTTCCAACAATGCTTATCAAACAATCTCACATAACAATGATACTCATGATCTTTCACAAACCCTAGTTCAAGATAGTTCTCAACTTCTCATAACAATTATACTCATGTTCTTTACATAATTCCTAGTTCAATATAGCTCTAAAATTCACATAACAATGATACTCATGTTCTTGCACAAACCCTAGTTTAAGTATATGAAAGCTTACTTCAAAATTTTCAACAATGCTTATCAAACAAGGTTTTTATCAACAACTCTCACTTAGAAAATCCTTTAACAATCAAACTCAACAATGCTTATCAAACAACCCTTTTCTCTCCAACTTAGCATTCACAACATCCAACAATCACTCACAAGGAAGATGTGCCCATACCTTTTTTTGTTGAAGAATTGACCTCAAAATCTATATTAAACACAATTTTCTTCTTTGCCAATTTCAAAGGTTAGATGACAAAATATCACACTAACACTCTCTCAGAAATATTTCTCAATTACAAAAATAATCAAACTCAAATACACCTTATTACTCCTTTGAAATAAGCATTCACCAAAACACATAAAAATAAATCTTTTATTAAACCTTATAACTCCACTCTTAAACAACTCAAACCACCAAATAATTAAATAAAAAATTATTTAATTTTATCAACCTTATATCTCCCTAAGCTCATAAATACACCATACAACCTTAGAAGCACAAATCAATTTATAAAAAAAATTTAATTACCTCACAAAGTGCTCCCGGTGGGATTCGATCCCACAACACAACACCTCCAGTGCCTTAGTCGTGGTAGCCAAGCTACGTGAGCTAAGTGCTCACATGGAAGGCAAAAGTGCTCACAACGCTTTGTCTTCCACCTAGGTGCCAAAAGCCAAAAAGGCTTTGGCGTCCTTGGCACTCAAAATACTGCACACCAACCTCCACTACGAGTCAAACGTGGGACCTCACATTCCTAGGTGCTTCCACTTGCCACTAGCCCACTTGGCTAGGTGGTGACAAGGCCTTTGTGCCTTGTCCCTTTTCTTCCTTCGCTCGCCTACCAAAAGGGTCAAACATGGACTCTTCCTCCTCTTGCTCAATGAAAAATTGCGCACACAATTTTCTCGGGGAATAATTAAAAATCATGGATGCCTTATGCCTTGGGTCTCTTCCCTCATTTATATGCATAATGTGGTGTCTTCGACGATGTCGGCGTGATTAATTCAAAAATTCAAATTATAAACTTTATAACCCTAACTCTAGGGTTTATTAAATTAAGTTATAAACTAACTTATAATTAAATTATAATTAACTTATAATTAATTTAATAACTCTTTAGATTTAATCAAATTAAATTATAAATTAATTTATAATGAAATTATTATAATTAATTTATAATTAATTTAATCTTTAGGTCTCAACCTTAGACCTCAAATATTATAATAAAATATTATAATATTATTTTTCTTGGGCCTTCCTGTTGCTCTTTAGACCTCATATGACCACCTTGAATATTATAATTAGGGGCATTATAATATTATTTTCCTTAGGTCTAGAAGCAATATTTTTCTTGCATAACTGACTCCTTGACACCCTTCTTTTTGTCCTACTCACTGAAACTGACTCTTGACATCAATGACAATAAATCTTGCTCATATTTCCAATAATCTTCCCCTTTGTCATTGATGGCAACCCACTTTATTTTTACCATTCCTTTTACCTTTTCCTATTCTGCTCCCCCTGATAAATTGCTCCTCCTGACTGAATGCTCTCCTCCTAACTCAAATATCTCCCCCTTTGTCATCAATGGTAAAGGGTCACCTTTGGGTCTCGGGGCTAAGAATGAGACTCTTAGCTTAGCCCCTCCCCCACCTCCTCTTGAGGTGGTTAATTCTAGGGTGGGATTATTTCTACTCCCAACATGCACTGATCTTTACCTTTGTCCACTTTCCTTCTCATCTAGTCCTTCTGATTCCTCTAACTATTCATGTTTTTGCTTGTCTCTGGAATTTTTGCTCTACACAACTTTGCTATATGTCCATCATTATTGCACTTATAACACTTAATGCTATTATTCCTTGGAGGTGCAAATATCTTGGGATTTATTCTAGTGAAGCCATATCTATTCCTATTATGAACCCTATAATTCATTACCTTGTGACCAAACTGATTACAAGAGTAGCAATACCCTTGAAAAAGTTGCATATTTCTAAAGTTTCCATATTCCTATCTTTCATGTGTCTTGCACTGAGAAGCTTTGTGCCCAAACCTGTGACATGAGAAGCATCATCCATTGAAATTGCCTTGCCTTGACCCCATGGGTCTCTTAGTCTCTTTTAGCCTGTTCTAGTACATGTTCCATTTGTTCCTATTTTGTGCATTGTTCCTTTCCTTTTTGAACTTTCTATTGTCCAAATAATCCTTAGAAGTCTCACTTTATCTTTCACTCTCTTCTTCTTAAGTTTCTTCCTCTTCAGAACTTGAGGTTGACTCCTCTTCTTGTTTCTTTTTTACCTGTTCAAAACCAAGACCTGTCTTGTTTGTTGATCGTCTTTGTACCTTGATCATCTTATCTACAATCTTTGAGATCTTTTTAAACCTGTGTAACCTATCCTTAGACTCTTTTATTTCTTCCCTTAGTAGGGCCACTTCATGTTCTAACCTTTCACATTCTAGATCTTTTGTCTTTAATTTTTTAGCCATACCTTCATCAATTTTCCTTTCTTCTTCAACCTTAATTTTGAATTTAGTGAGCTCTTGTAGAAACTTTGCTTTTGCTTTCTCATCTTCTTGAGCTTGAACCCTTAATCTTGAGTTCTCCCTTTTTAATTATTCAAGAGTAACAATAAGTCTTTTATATTCTAGATCTTTTACCTTTGACTATTCAACCATACATTTTTCAACTCTTCTTGCCTTTTCAACCTTATATTTCAAGTCAGAGAGATCTTGTAGAAGCTTTGTCTTACATTTATCATCCTCTTGTATTTGAGCCTTTAATTCTAAGTTCTCCCTTTTCAACTCAACAAGTTCCTTAAGAGTGACTTCCTCCTTTTCTTTTTCTGAATTTTTCTCTTTTCTTTGATCTTCAATTTCTTCTATTGTCCAAAGTAGAGTTTCTTCTTCATACTTGTTTTGACTATCCTTGTTATATTTTTCTAAACCATCCTCTAGGATTTCAATTTTAAAAGTATCATCTTCATCTTCACTGCTACTAAACCCATTGCAATAACTAGCATCATGACCAAGTTGACCAAAAACAAAACATTCTTCACCTTCTTGTGGACAATAAGTTGCAATGTGACTTGTCATCGTACATCTTGTACAAAAATTTATCAATCTGGCCTTTTCTCCACTGCTTGATTCATCTCTTGAATCTATTTTCATTTTTCCTCCCAAAAGAACATAAAAGTAATCCTCCTTTTCTTTCATGACCATGTGTGTTCTTTTCTTCTTATGTCTCATGGTTCTACTTTTGTCTTTATTTACCATCTATGTTCTTGTAAGATCTTCCTTCAAGTTGTTAAACCTTCCAAAGGAACCTGCTCTGATACCAATTGAAGAACACAAGCTTATACTGAGAGGGGAGGTGAATAGTATAAGACCACTTTTTACTTTTCTTTCTCAAATAGTAGTATCCAATATAATTAATGGCAATATCAATAGTAGTAACCAAAGCAATGCATAAATCATCACACACAATAGAGACACCAATTTAATGTGGTTCACCCAATGTGGGCTACTCCACGGAGAAAATATTTCACTAAAATTTTCTCAACAAATCTCTTGGGAAACATTTCCCTATTACAATATTTATGGACCTCTGTCCAAAGGAGACACCAATCCCCTAATCAAGTTCGTGTATCTCTATCCATAGGAGACACCAATCTCCTCAGTTGGTTCATGGATCTCTATCCATTAGAGAACTCCTTTCTCCTTTGCTCTAGCTGGTGATCTTTTAGAAGAACTAATGCCTCCACTGCACTGGCTAATGGATATCTATCCACTGAAGACTCATGTCCTCACTCAGAAGACCTATCCTCACTGCCCTAGCTAATGGATCTCTATCCACTAGAGATTGTCATCCTCTATACTTTATCACCTCCAAAGCTTGCTCTTAGCTCTATCTCAAATCTACACTAAACACGGTCCTTTGATCTAGCATAAATATGTCCTCAATATTTGTCCTCAAATCTACACTAAACACAATCCTTCGGTCTAGCACAAATATGTCCTCAATATTTATTTTAAAATCTGCACTAAACACAGTCCTTTGATCTAGCACAAATCTATCCTCAATATCTGTTCTCAAATTTATACTAAAAATAGTCCTTCGATCTAGCACAAATCTATCCTCAAGCCTTAACACAAAGCTTGACTCAATCACAAATCATCTCTTCTAGATCTACCCCAAACCTTAACCCAAGGTTTGAACAAATCAATCAATTAACTATGCTCACAAGTCTTCTCAAAGACTTGCCTCAAATATTCCTTATAAGCTTCCACAAAGGCTCACACTAATCTATCCACAAGTCCTCTCTAGAACTTTTCCAATATGCTCAACAAGTCTTTATCAAGACTTACCTCAAATATGTTCAATAAGTCCTCACTAGAACTTTTCCAATTTGCTCAACAAGTCTTCACCAAGACTTACCTCAAATTTGAATTGTAAGCTTCCACAAAATCTTACTCAACTCAAATCTCATAAACAAGCTTCACACATAATCTTGTTCAATCTCACAAAAACATATAGAGAATTATTAGAGACTCAATATACTTCACACTCACAACAATGCTCAATCACTTTTACTCTCTCTCTTTTTACCACAGAGACATATAGAGAATTGTTAGAGACTCAATATGCTTCACACTCACAACAATGCTCAATCACTTTCACTCTCTCTTTTTACCACAAAAATATATAGAGAATTGTTAGAGACTCAATATGCTTCTTACTCACAATAATGCTCAATCACTTTCAAACTCTTTCTCAAATCAATTTAGAATATAGAACAATTTGTTTCACAGAACTAGAACTATCACTTCAACACTTCCACTTGACTAGGCTCAATCAACTCCACTCAATCAATCACTCAATAAAATACACCTTGCTCACAAACCCTAGTCCAAGCATATGAATACTCACTCAATAATTTCCAATAATGTTTATCCAACAATCTCACATAACAATGATACTCATGATCTTTCACAAACCCTAGTTCAAGATAGTTCTCAACTTCACATAACAATGATACTCAAGTTCTTTGCATAAACCCTAGTTCAAGATAGCTCTCAACTTCACATAACAATTATACTCATGTTATTGCACAAACCTTAGTTTAAGTATATGAAAGCTTACTTCAAAGTTTTCAACAATGCTTATCAAAAAAGGTTTTTATCAACAACTCTCACTTAGAAAACCTTTAACAATCAAACTCAACAATGCTTATCAAACAACCCTTTTCTCTCCAACTTAGCATTCACAACATCTAATAATCACTCACAAGGAAGATGTGCCCATACATTTTTTTGTTGAATAATTGACCTCAAAACCTATCTTAAACACAATTTTCTTCTTTGCCAATTTCAAAGGTTAGATGACAAAATATCACACTAACACTCTCTCAAAAATATTTCTCAATTACAAAAATAATCAAACTCAAATACACCTTATTACTCCTTTGAAATAAGCATTCACCAAAACACATAAAAATAAATATTTTATTAAACCTTATAACTCCACTCTTAAACAACTCAAACCACCAAATAATTAAATAAAAATTATTTAATTTTATCAACCTTATATCTCCCTAAGCTAATAAATACACCATACAACCTTAGAAGCACAAATCAATTTATATAAAAAATTTAATTACCTCACAAAGTGCTCCAACAGGATTTGATCCCACAACACAGTGCCTCCAGCGCCTTAGCCGTGACAACCAAGCCGTGTGAGCTAAGTGCTCACGTGGAAGGCAAAAGCACTCACAACACTTTGTCTTCCACCTAGGCACCAAAAGCCAAAAAAGGCTTTGGCATCCTTGGTGCTCAAAATATTGCACACCAACCTTTGTTGCAAGTTGAATGTGGGACCTCACGTTCCTAGGTGCTTCCACTTGCCACTAGCCCACTTGGCTAGGTGGTGACAAGGCCTTTGTGCCTTGTCTCTTTTCTTCCTTCACTCGCCTACCAAAAGGGTCAAACGTGGACTCTTCCTCCTCTTGCTCAATGAAAACTTGTGCACACAATTTGCTCAGGGAATAATTAAAAATCATGGATGCCTTATGCCTTGGGTCTCTTCCCTCCTTTATATGCATAATGTGGTGTCTTCGATGACGTCGACGTGATTAATTCAAAAATTTGAATTATAAACTTTATAACCCTAACTCTAGGGTTTATTAAATTAAGTTATAAACTAACTTATAATTAAATTATAATTAACTCTAGACACCTAAAACCCGTCATCATGTCGAGACGACTGCTTATATGGGACATGCTAGAAGACCATATGGAAGAGCATCGACAAATACCAAGGTATAGCAGTGGTTTTTACCACTCATTTGGGTACCTTTTCCTAGTCAGTGCTAGCCACTACTGACACTCGTGATTAGCAAATCTGATCGTGCCTATCAGCTGTGGTCAGGACTCGAAGTCAATTGGCCTTCATCCGACCCAAAATTAGTTGCAATGGCCAATTGGTTGTGAATTGGAGCAGTTTGAGTGAGGAAGGTTTTGGATCCTTCCATCCAACAAGCTCAACCACCTAATATTTATCTAGGCTTCCTCATGAAGCCACCCCTAGCCCTTGGCAATTGCTATATAATCCCTCTCCAAATTGGGGAAAATAGAGAGAGAAGCATAATCAATTGAGCAGTGAAGCTCTATCAAATTGCATAATTATTCACGTGCATTGATAGGAATACTTTTGCTACCTAATTGGAGATCACATTGCCATGGAGGTCCTAGGAGGATAGGAGAGCCAAGAAACTCTAATCCGTGCAATCTGTGAACTCACTAAGCAATTCAACCTCCAAATCTATCAGAGGACACAAATGCAACCCTTGACCATCAATTTGGCAAGGAGAATCATATAATTGGCCCTAATTTGGAGGGTAAACTTACTTCAGGCTTAGCTACGGCTGTCAGTTACGGTGAACAGTGCCTACCACTTGAAGGACCTACGATCAGCAAGTAATCCTTGATTTCCTTGTTCTTTGTTTTGTAATTTATTTAACTAGGTTAGATTAATCATGTTGTAGGTTTAATTTAGTATTCTAGAGATATTTGACTAATTGATTAAGAGTTTATTGCAACTTTCCTTCATTGTTATAGTGTAGGTATAATGAATATTTTTCATGCTTTCATGTCTTAAATTGGTTAATTAGGAGCTTAGATAGATTTATCTTAGTTTCTTTCATGTTTATAATGGTATATCATCATTATTTAGATCAATTTACATGCTTTGAATCACTTTCTTGATTATCATGTTATCTTTTATGCAAACACCCTTTAAAAGCCTCATCAAGAGAGGCCTCCTTTGCTTTTAATTTTTCTTGTTTTTTATTGCACATAATACTAATAGGGTTTTGGGATGTAAGGCAACAAATGCCTCTAATCATGGAGAAGAAGGTCATCGACATCCTAGAGCAGTTTGTGTCATCCTAAAAAGGCACTTGGAAATCACACCTACCCTTGAGAGGAAAACATTACATCCTATTATAACAATTGTATCAAAGTTATTATCCCTAAGAGGGATGTACTTGTAATTTGACTTTGGATTTGAATATAATGGAATAAATCGTATTTCTTATTGTCAATTTGTTGTCAATTTCTTGTTCTTGTATGCATTTTTTGTATCTTTCAATTCTTGCAATAGGAACAGATAGGTGTGAGCCTTTTTTTGGATCGACAGAAGGCGATCATGGTGGAACTCCGTATTTCATGCCATAAATTTTTGACTTCTATCATTTTTTATGATAGGTGCTCACCGTGGTTGACAGTCAATCAAAATTTGTCACCACGGTTGACATCTACGAGCAACAGTGGTCACCGCACCATAGAGCCACGATCAGAATCTGATAAATCATATTGTAGGGAGAAAAAGCTTAATCAAATGAGGATATGAGGTATGTCCCACTATAATTCTATTTTTTCTATTCTCTGTATGTATTTTTATAGAAAGTGCAAAATATTAGCATAATTAGGGAAGGCAATGGAAATATGTTAAATGCATTAAGTCCTTAGGTCTTTTTATTAGGATCTACTAGTCGCTGCTAGGAACAACGAACCTCTAAGTGTAGTCTGCCCTAGCATCCAGTGGTCTAGGCCCCTCTTGTATGTTAGTTTTACTTACATGAGGTCCTATTAGTGGACATACCATCATTAGTATGCATTGTCAAAATATCATGTAAAACTAATCATGCATGCTTTCTTAATTTGAAACATTTCTTCTTTTGTATTGCATATAGAAAGAATCATTTGAATGATGTGATGAGTGTCGTTGTTCATTCATCATTTAATCATTATGTGTGTCAATCCAGGGCGGTGTCCAAGGCTATATACGAAAGAAGGATCCAACACGGTAAAGATTAGTTCATTCAGAAAACAAGCTTTATTGATGGATCAGTTAGCATTTGGGGGGTTTGTTGTGACCTCTAACTCCTAAGAATTGAAATTAACTCCTATTTACCTTTGCAGAAATAAAATTGCAGGAAATGAAATTGCAGAATCTGAAAATGACAGAAAATGAAATGTTGCTAAATTGAGAGTGACAGAAAAGTAAATTGCAGAATTGAAAACACACACACACTTGCATGAAAGTAAATCAACTGGAGAATTTAAAAATAGAATTTTAACTACTGCAAAACCAAATCAACAATTACTACAAAACTGAAAAATGACAAAAATCTGGAAATTGCTGTGAAATGCAGAAAATGTTGTCAAAGGCTGAAAATTGTGTTGAAAACTACTAAAGAAATGGAAAACTGGCAGAATTTTGCTAATCTGCTGCAGCAAGAAATTCTATCAGAAATTGCCTTCCTCTGGCCCTGCAAGTGGCCCTTGCTTCCAGAACCAGAAGAAGGTGAGAAGTTATGCTAAGAAAATCTAGATGCTAATCATCAACCTCAAAATGCCAATTGATATCTGAAGATTGCACCTTTTTATTCAATCTGAAACTGCATTACAGTAATGCAGGAAAAACCTGCAAATTACTGTTCTGCTACAAAGAAACTTCACTCTATGCTAATTTCGGTATTCTATTGCCTATCTATCTATATGCTCAACCATCTAGGAGCTTTCTTATTTATAATATAATGCTGATATGCTTGGTTACTGATTTGTAGGGATTTACAACTGATTGCATAACTATTTCCTAGAATGCAGGAATTTGCTTTGTCAAAACTTTATCCATTCATCCTTGTTGGGCTGCATTTGTTGAGGAAATCACGTTAAGATGAGTTGGGAC
This sequence comes from Wollemia nobilis, assembly GCA_028583015.1. Classification (NCBI taxonomy): domain Eukaryota; kingdom Viridiplantae; phylum Streptophyta; class Pinopsida; order Araucariales; family Araucariaceae; genus Wollemia; species Wollemia nobilis. The sequence goes on from JAQPPZ010017096.1 coordinate 3,096,052, forward strand.
AACCTCCTGGTCAATTGCCAATAATTTCCTCCACCGATTTGTCACTTTTTGACCACTTTCGGTTGTTCCTGCGCTATTCCCTATTCCTGCTTATTCCTGTGCTACTTCGAAATAACAAGCAGGTGACAATTCATTGCTTATCTGCGCTCCAAACGCATAGGGAGGAAGTTGTTGACCATTTGGATTGTTTTCCCTTATCTTGTACACCCTTCTGCATTGGTGGCATGTGCTGGAGTGACTGATTCCAAGCCCTGTTGTATATGTACAACTGGCTGGAATTTGCATGACTGTGTCCTGCATTTACCAAATTTCTTGCATTTTAGCCTTTTGACTTGTTGCTTCCATTTGCATCACGTGGAAGTGTTGTCAGGTGGAGAAAGAGTCATGCCTATTCTCCCTCAACTGTTTCCAAGCGTTTACCTCTTCTTTATTTGACAAATTCCATGCCTTCCTTCAAAGTGACAAGTGGCTGGAATTTGTATGGACTGTGACCTGTTGTTTCCATCTGCCAAAACATGCCCAGATGCCCTTTTGGAGTGCTCATAACTTGTTCATCGTAACTCCATTTTTTACCAAATTATGTCCACGTGTTCTTGGTTATATGAACAACATTGGGTTCAATTTTCAACTCTTAATTCCTCATAAATTACTCCCTGCATCGCTGTCAAGTTGGCCTTTAACACAGATTTTTACCAACATTTCCAGCTGTCAAAAAGTGTGAAACTGCCATTTTGCAGGCCCCATAACTTCCAGGTTACTTGTCCATATGCCTTCAAATTTGGGTCATGTTTTCTCTATATTATGAAGTACCATTGGTATGAATTTGGTACCTTAACTCACTCTGGATCATTCCCAGTAGATCCGCCAATGTTCCCTTTAACGCAGATTTGCACCTGTTAACAGCTCCAGAAAAGACTAAGGCATGAACAATGAGCGCAGGAATGAACAATGAGCACAGGAATGAACAATGAGCGCAGGAACGATGTAACCTTCATAAATTTTTATCTATAGCTCGGATTGACTTGCTTCAAAAAGCAAAGTTGTAGTTCTTGATGAGAGGAATCTATTCATGCCATCAGAATGTAATTGCAATACATGTTTTATTTACTACCTAATCAACTAAAATAGTGCTAAAAATAGTCAAAACAGAGGTATAATATTCCAAACATAAAATCATGCAAACATGTAACAAATAACATATTCTAATCACTATTTGGCACTTTAACTTTGTCATATTTAATATTATGGCAGTTTTTATATGTCAACCATAGTGTAATAATGAGGCATTTCTAGGCCTCATCATTCCCCCAGCTTGAACCGATGCATGCCCTCATGCATCCTAGTAGGCCCTAGTAAGATGAACAACATACTTTTGCCACCTACTACCCGAGAAAGTTCTTCTTACTGCACTACACCAAGCATTGTAGTTCCTGCAATTTTTTTTTTTTTCTTTTTTTTTCTTTTCTTCCTTTGTACTTGTGGTAGAACTTTAAGAAACTTAATATCTAATGTGCCCCACTATTCTACAACATTTTCAAGAATTTTTGCATAATTTGTCTCATTTTGAAGCTTGCTCTAGTTATTCTGTCATTCTAAGATGTGTCAAAAACATGCTTGAAATGGCCTCCTATGCAAAATTTAGCTACAATTCTAGTGTGGGCCCATATTTAGAGTGTATAAGCCTTCCATAACATCAAAAATTCTTTTTCCATCCTTTTTTTTTGTCTATATATTTTTTATTGCAGTAGTAGTAAAACAGAATTTTCAGGTGCATTTTATCCTTCTCAGATTTATGAGGTATTGGTGGGACATTTTATTCTAAAATCTGCCCTACTAATAAAGATAAAATGGTTGTCATATCTGTCCCAAAATCAGGTTTTTCACAATTTTGAATTTCCCATGCAACTAAGGGCAAAAGGGGGGTGTTTCTTGACATTTTGAACAACATGTTCCATTTTTTTTAACTTGCCAATATTGTATGAACAGTTTATGCCAAATATTGATTATCATATACTAAATGCTAAATGCTTACCATGACTAAATGCAAGAAACACATACCTTACTATCCTGAAAATTTATCATCCACCTTACAAGTTGCTTTTGATGATGATTTTTTTTGAAATAAGAACAACATAGGTGCAGTAGGTGAGATTTGTACAATGGTAGAACAATGATGGGTGGATCAACAAGGCAATGCATGCCAGAAAACCGGTTTTCATGCAAGCCAACTCAGCAGCGCCTCCGAGAAGGTTTTCACTACTGAATTATTCATTTTTTTTTCTCTTTTTTTTTTTTTTTCATTTTTTCTTTTTTTTTATCAGAAGAGGCTGCCATTTCTGGTTTTCAACCAACTTCTTTTTTTTTCTTTTTTTTTTTTTATGTCTTGCTTGTGCCCATGAAGGAATTTCACAATTTTCTTGAAATTGTGCCCATGAAGGAATTTCACAAACAAGATTATTTCCTTCTTTTTTTTTCGTATTTTTTTCAAGGCTAAAAAAATATGATCATTTGGAAACCTTGTCAGAAGAGGAATCCTCTTCTATCATATGCAAATGTGACTGTGTGAAAGATTGAGCAAATTCCTTCTTTGTGAGTGGTTTATGGTACAACTGTAAAAGATGTCCATTCACCACTAATGTCCTTCTTGAATCATCAACTGAAGAAAGTTGAACAACTCCATTCTCAAACTCTTCTGGTTCATCCTTGTTGCTCTTAATGTGATCATCATGCCACATTTTCCATTTTTGTTGAATGAACTCTATTTGGTGAAGTGCTTCCAACCAAAGTTCATTAACTGCATTCAACTACGAAATCTATTTTTTTTGTACCTGCAACAACTCAATGCCAACTGCTAAAGATGCATAAAGTGTTAGTAGAGCATTAGGATGTTGGATCAATACATCAAACAAATTTACTTCCTGGTTTTTAGTCAACCAACTATTGTTGTTCAAAGGTTGTTTTGGTTGCATTTCAGTTTGTTTTGTACCAAGATGTTTTGAATTGGTTCTTGGAGAATGATGCATTAATGAATTAAGAGGACAATGATATGGTGGAAAAGAATGGAAAATCTGTGTATGTTTACCAAAAACAATTCTTAAAAGAATTAACTTTGATAAATGGAAAGGAAAAGATGAGAAAAAATGATGACATCCATGTGACAAGTGAAGAAAATTGTTTTGTATTGGAATGGATGACAAATTTTTAGAATTTTGTTTTTCATCATTCCATAATAATTGTTGAACAGTGATTGGTTCATCTTTAAAATCTGCATTCTGAACATTTTCATCAAAAACAGACTGTTTGGATGAATCCATCTCTTCTACATTATCCTTTACAACGATGGAGGCCAAAATTGAAATGTCCGTTTCATTTTCCTTATATGTTTCATGAAACCATGGGCATCCTAGACAATCATACTTAGGTGGACTAAGGTTTCCTGCAAGCAAGTTTACTCTTTTACCACCGACTTGTATGTTTTTAGGATATATTTTCTTCTTTTTTCTTGGTTTGTTAAAACATATTTCTTGAACAATTGTATTAATGATTGGCACATCTTTAATAGCTTGAAGTAAAGGGACTATAACATTTAAATGTTTTAATTCCCTTATCAAATCTGATTTCAAAGATGTTAGTTTTGATATTTCAAACTGTTCAAGATATGATTCTTTTTGTGGGAGATTTTCTTTTTCTTCTTCTTGTTTCAGTGCAGATTTGTTTTTATGTGCATTCATTTTAGCTCCTATTTCTACACTGGTAAGTGGAATATGTTCAAGAAGTGGTTTTCCTAAACACAACTGATTTTTATGACAGTCACCAGCATTTATTATGGCTGTATTTTTTGATTTAGCCATAGAGACAGGGGTTACCTGTTTAACATTGTTTGGACTGACCACAAAGTTGAGCTGAAAATAGAGGTTGTTTTTCATTTTGTTGTTGTTGTCCATGAGAGAAACTATGGGTATGAGTGGGCAATAAATTTGATTTCTGTGTTTGATAATGTTGCTGCCCTTTGTGCAATTTTTGTTGTTGTCCCCATTGATATCCTTGCAGTTTTGGCTGCAACCATGGTGGATGTGGTTGATTCCATTGTTGTTTCATCCATCCATGTTGAGACCACTCTTGGGAATATGCCCATGGTGGTTGACTCCAACATTGTTGAAGTGGACCTGAAGCATACCATGGCATATACCAAGGATTATTTCCCCAATGTATAGGAAATTGAGAAGCATTCTGATATGGAAACTTAAGAAAATTATCTCCTTGTCCTTGTCCTACAAAATTGAGTTTTTTCATAGGTTGAGGTTGTTTTTCAAAGACACTTTTGAGTTCTGGCAATAAACTACATTGATTTGTGGAATGTCCTTTTTGACAAATGCTACATGTAGCTGGTATAAATGTTTTGTTCAAAGGACAGTCATGAACAGAGTGTTGTTGCTCACATCTTGAACAATAGATAACTGAAGGTTCAATAGATTTACTCTTTTTATCTACTGTTTTATCAAGATGTACAACAATATCAGCTTTAGCAAACTCTTTCATGCATTCTTTCAAATCATGTTTATCATTACCAATTCTATGTTTTCTATGCCTTGAATGAGAATAATTTTTGCAAAGTTTAATGATTTCCTGGATTTCAAGTGCATTTGCATCGCCTCTTCCTAAAATATCCAATGCATCCCGAAATTCATCTTGTAGTCCCCTTAAGAATATAATTTTGCACATTTCAGGTTCAACACTACCACATCTCTTATGAACAAAAGAAAATCTGTCTACATAATCTTCTAAGATTTCATTTTCCTTTTGTTTCATTTCAAGCAATTCATTGTTTTGATTCTTGACTTGACAATATTCTTGGTATCTCTCCAAAAATATATTTTCCATCTCATTCCAGGTTCTAATTGAATCAGGTGCTAAGGTGATAAACCATCGTAGAGCTGACTCTTTAAGAGTGGAAGGAAACAATTTGAGCTTTTGATTGTCGTTAGTGTAATCATGAGCTTGACACACAATTTTAAACTCAAACAAAAACAAATCAGGGTCTTCAGATGTAACTCCCTTAAAATTCGGTAACACAGAAGGTGAAATGACCTTCATGGGAGCATTTTGATTAGGATCTAATTGGATGGGATTTTGAAAAGTTTTGGCAGGTGTACTAGTTGCACTAGGTTGGAGCACATTATTGGCTCTCCCTAGATTCTCTTGTGAGCCTACCCTTATAGGTTCCCAATCACAATTATATATCCTGTTAAACTAGTCCTGATTGTATGGATTTGTCAAGAAAAAAGGTGTTGAACTATTGATTGTTCCTCCTTGTGATGATTTCTCAAAGGATCCTAGAGTTCTGGACATAGATGATTGTAATTCTTTGAAAGTTCCAACAGTTTTGGGAATCATAAATTTGGACAACTTTGACATACTTTCAACCTCTTGTGAAATTTTTCTTCCTGTGGTAGGCAAAGGATTTTTCATACTTTGACATCGTGCTTTCACATCCTTTAACCTATTCATACTTGCTTGTTCTCTAAATGAACTGAAATGGAATTTACCAACAACTATTAATTATGCCAGTTATTACATTCAGATTTCACTCTGAAGTTCACAACTTAGCACACTAACAATTATTGGACTGCTTTCCTCTTCTAACAACACCTATCCCCGACAACGGCGCCAAAAATGATGAGTGTCATTGTTCATTCATCATTTAATCATTATGTGTGTCAATCCAGGGCGGTGTCCAAGGCTATATACGAAAGAAGGATCCAACACGATAAATATTAGTTCATTCAGAAAACAAGCTTTATTGATGGATCAGTTAGCATTTGGGGGGTTTGTTGTGACCTCTAACTCCTAAGAATTGAAATTAACTCCTATTTACCTTTGCAAAAATAAAATTGTAGGAAATGAAATTGCAGAATCTAAAAATGATAGAAAATGAAATGTTGCTAAATTGAGAGTGACAGAAAAGTAAATTGCAGAATTGAAAACACACACACACTTGCATGAAAGTAAATCAACTGGAGAATTTAAAAATAGAATTTTAACTACTGCAAAACCAAATCAACAATTACTACAAAACTAAAAAATGACAAAAATCTAGAAATTGTTGTGAAATGCAGAAAATGTTGTCAAAGGCTAAAAACTGTGTTGAAAACTACTAAAGAAATGGAAAACTGGCAGAATTCTGCTAATCTGCTGTAGCAAGAAATCAGCAAGAAATTCTATCAGAAATTGCCTTCCTCTGGCCCTGCAAGTGGCCCTTGCTTCCAGAACCAGAAGAAGGTGAGAAGTTATGCTAAGAAAATCTAGATGCTAATCATCAACCTCAAAATGCCAATTGATATCTGAAGATTGCACCTTTTTATTCAATCTGAAACTGCATTACAGTAATGCAAGAAAAACCTGCAAATTACTATTCTGCTACAAAGAAACTTCACTCTATGCTAATTTCGGTATTCTATTGCCTATCTATCTATATGCTCAACCATCTAGGAGCTTTCTTATTTATAATATAATGTTGATATGCTTGGTTACTGATTTGTAGGGATTTACAACTGATTGCATAACTATTTCCTAGAATGCAGGAATTTGCTTTGTCAAAACTTTATCCATTCATCCTTGTTGGGCTGCATTTGTTGAGGAAATCATGTTAAGATGAGTTGGGACAACCTCCTGGTCAATTGCCAATAATTTCCTCCACTGATTTGTCACTTTTTGACCACTTTCGGTTGTTCCTGCGCTATTCCCTATTCCTCTGCTTATTCCTTTCTGCTTCGGAATAACAGGTAGGTGACAATTCATTGCTTATCTGCGCTCCAAACGCATAGGGAGGAAGTTGTTGACCATTTGGATTGTTTTCCCTTATCTTGTACACCCTTCTGCATTGGTGGCATGTGCTGGAGTGACTGATTCCAAGCCCTGTTGTATATGTACAATTGGCTGGAATTTGCATGATTGTGTCCTGCTTTTACCAAATTTCTTGCATTTTAGCCTTTTGACTTGTTGCTTCCATTTGCATCACGTGGAAGTGTTGTCAGGTGGAGAAAGAGTCATGCCTATTCTCCCTCAACTGTTTCCAAGTGTTTACCTCTTCTTTATTTGACAAATTCCATGCCTTCCTTCATAGTGACAGGTGGCTGGAATTTGTATGGACTGTGACCTGTTGTTTCCAGCTGCCAAAACATGCCCAGATGCCCTTTTGGAGTGCTCATAACTTGTTCATCGTAACTCCATTTTTTACCAAATTATGTCCACGTGTTCTTGGTTATATGAAAAACATTGGGTTCAATTTTCAACTCTTAATTCCTCATAAATTACTCCCTGCATCGTTGTCAAGTTGGCCTTTAACACAGATTTTTACCAACATTTCCAGCTGTCAAAAAGTGTGAAACTGCCATTTTGCAGGCCCCATAACTTCCAGGTTACTTGTCCATATGCCTTCAAATTTGGGTCATGTTTTCTCTATATTATGAAGTACCATTGGTATGAATTTGGTACCTTAAATCACTCTGGATCATTCCCAGTAGATCCGCCAATGTTCCCTTTAACGCAGATTTGCACCTGTTAACAACTCCAGAAAAGACTAAGGCATGAACAATGAGCGCAGAAATGAACAATGAGCATAGGAACGATGTAACCTTCATAAATTTTTATCTACAGCTCGGATTGACTTGCTTCAAAAAGCAAAGTTGTAGTTCTTGATGAGAGGAATCTATTCATGCCATCAGAATGTAATTGCAATACATGTTTTATTTACTACCTAATCAATCGAAATAGTGCATAAAATATGAAAATAGTCAAAACAGAGGTATAATGTTCCAAACATAAAATCATGCAAACATGTAACAAATAACATATTCTAATCACTATTTGGCACTTTAACTTTGTCATATTTAATATTATGGCAGTTTTTATATGTCAACCATAGTGTAATAATGAGGCATTTCTAGGCCTCATCATGTTGTATTATGCATCTTTCTTTTCATGCAAATTAAAAGGAACCACACACACCATGTTTCACAGTAAACGCTAGTGAGTTGGGAGTCACATCCAACCACTAGTAGGGTTTCAACGATGGTGGAGGTGATTTCCATCCGTTGGCCCAACTCCCTTGTACCTTCTTGTTACTAGACCAATACCGGATCCAAGAACCATTCGTAGCCCAAAAAATTTGCATGTACTTCTCTTCGGAGGGTATAACGCTGATTGGGTGAGATTGGGTGAGGATCTGGGAGGACATGTGCTCCCTTCTCGGGTGTGGACCTCATCACCACATTTTGGGGGGATTACGCAGCCTGGAGTTCATCGCCAGGTTGTCGAGCTATGAGCATACAGGTGAAAGCCATTAAACAATTGAGAAAATCATCAACGTATTGCAAAACACGACAAGAGTTACTTTACTGATACAACAAATTGAAAACACATCAAACAATTTAGGGCTCATTTTAAAACTGTAAAAGGAGATAATCATCATTGTATTCTTTGCGTGTTAATAAAAGTTAAATCTAGACATAGGATACATAATGGTGCAAACACGGAGAGGTCGATCCGGGCATAGACCCGAGATCGAAGCCCAAGCTCCACCTAGTGCACAACACGATGTGGAATGCCCTCAATCACATAATCCTCCTGGACGTCGTTCAATGAGTATTAGAGGGGATAATTCCACATGAGGGGATTCCATTGAGAATACCTCGATTAGAGGAAGTACTAGACATCCCTCTAGACATAGATCAGAGCATGGGACTTCCTAGCATGGGGGTTTCGCACATGGTAGCATTTACCATGACCACATTCCATGGGCATCCATGGGTTTAGCTGAAGAATATGTCATCGAGGGATCCATATTGGTACCCCTTCGACCTGTATCTAAGGGAGGCTCATGACCTCCACCATCAGAGTGTAGACATGTCCAAGATCCACCCATTCAGGGGTGAACGAAGAGGGCTACTTTCGAGCATAGGCCCACATAGACTCCCTATAGGGGTGAACCTTCTAAGTTCACCATAGATATATCCAAAGTGGGAGCAAATGGTATGCCACCTCATGAGCCATGGCATAGCAAATAGTTGGATGGTCTAGACAGAGTCCTAGGGCATCTAGGATATAAGCCTACACTTGCACCCTCTCGACCTGTGAGTGAGTGTAGCACAAGCACCATTAGGACCACCCGAGAACATGGAGAGTGCTCCAAGTATTCTCGAGACATGCGTGCTCCTACATCGCATGCAGACACTGAGTATAGGAGACAACCTGACATGAATGCCATCTTTATAGACTGAGGCAAGAGTGTGGCAAATCAGTCCATTGGAGGACATACCCATAAAGTCGCTCGAATAGAGCGCACTCACCAGAGGCCTCAGATGGTCGATCATGTTGATAGAGCTCATAGACTGATGTCAGAACAGAGATGGTAGATTCTCCAAGATCAATTGGAGGATGTTCGCATAGAGAAAGAGCGCCTCAAAAATGAGAATTCTCAGAGGTAGAGGTTCATAAGACAAAAATTATATGAACAGTGCATGCATGAACAATGCATCCTCGATCAGAAGGAGCATGTAGAGAGAGAGGATCGATTGGCTAGCATCGGTTTACCTCCTCATAGTGAGATCAGGGAGCGTGTCGATAGACGAGTGGCTTCACAGCCTGAGTTACACCCTGAGAACATAGACACACATACTCGCCATACGGCTCAACATAGAGATCGATGTCCAATGTCCAAACAACATGAGCATAGGCAGTATGAGAATGAAGTGGGAGAGGAATTAGAACAAGAATATCCAAAAATCTCCCAATTCAAGGAGGAGGGTGAGCCTAGCCCCCCACCTCGATCGAGGAAGAATCTGCCTCCGAGGGTGCCTCCAAGGCAATCTCGAGAAGAGGAGTTTCTTTCCTCGTAAGCCTATAAGACCTTAGCAGAGAAGGTCCAAGCCATAGAGAAGCAAGGAATGGCTTATCAGAAGCCTACCTTGAACAAAATTCATAATGAACCTCTATGCACATCAGTGCCTATTCCAGCATATCCTGAGCATTTCAAGATGCCTAGACTAGAAAAGTTTCAAGGAGAGGAAGATGCACAGGAGCACGTGACTAGTTTTCTAGATATGTGCTTTCATATTGAGAGCAATGATGCTTTACTCCTATGCACCTTCATCATGACCCTCTCAAGCCCAGCTCGAGAGTGGTTCAACCAATTAAAGAGGCACAACATCACTAGTTTCAAACAACTAGCTGATGCATTTCTTGAATGCTTCTCCTTCGATGTCAAGAAGAAGGTAAACTTATCCGACCTAGCTGCTCTAACGCAACATGATGATGAGCCAGTGATGGATTATGGAAAATGATGGAGGAAAATGATGGTAAAGCTGCCATTCTCCATCCCATCCTCTGAATTAACATGAATGTTCATGAAGAGTTGTGCCAAGCACATTTTGTTATTGCTACAGTTGTAGCAATACCAGACATTCGAAGAGGCTTTGGTGCAAGCCAAGGTGATAGAGGACATCAAGTTACAGGAGGGTAACTTGAAGCTCAGGAATAAGGAGGGGCACAAGAAAAGCACTGAGAGACAATAGGCCAAGCCGGCCCATGTTAATCAGGTGGTGTTGAACCTTCAAAAAGGGGATAAGGGGCAACAAAAACAAAACTATCAAGCCCAACCTCCTCCTGCATAATATGAGCAGCGCAACAACAATTATAAGGGTAAAAATAAGGAACAATGCCCACCTCACATATTCACTCAGTTATCAGAGTCGTTGGCTTCGATTTTTCATCAGTTATGCGAGGCGAAGGCTATAAACTTACCCGAAGTCAAGTTAATGGACCCTAATCAGCCTAAGCCTAAGGGCTACAAGGATGATCAATATTGCATCTTTCATCGATCGAAAGGCCATGACATCGAGGTATGTTGGTCTTTCAAACATCTTGTGCAAAATATGATCGAAAGAGGTATGCTTCTTGTCGACAACCCACAAGCGCTTGATAATAAAAATATGGGGATTTACAAAAATCCTCTACCAAATCATGAGGTGCCAAAGAATAATGTTGGCCAAGTCAACCAAGTACGCATCGAACCACCAACCCAGGGGTTCATCGGAATGGTCAATATTGTCACAAGAAACATGAGGTATGAATGACCGAATCAACCTCTAGTGCCTATTAGAGTCCAAGATGTACCTCCTCCAAGGCCAGCCCAACATGTGCCAGGCCCACCAACTAGACCGGTGGTGACCATCAAGAGTAGGTTGGTCCAAAACCTACAGATAACTCCAATAAAGTTGTCGATTTATGAGCTAATTCAGTAGTCTCCTAAGCATAGGGAGATGCTCATGGACATCTTAAGGTCCATAGAAGTGTAGCCTCAGGATCCTGAAGCATTTACACACTTCGTGGGGCACGTGCAACAGTGTCAAGAATCGGTCATTCAATTTCATGACCACGAAGTCAAGATGGTTTCCACTATTATAGCAGACCCATCACTGCATATCATTGCATGTGTGAATCACAAACCATTCAAGTGGGTTTTGATTGACATAGGGTCATCAATCAATATCATAACTACCAAGGCGTTAACTCACTTGAAGTTACCCAAGATGCATATCATCCCTTCTACCTTCACGTTGAGAGCTTTCAATGATGCATTATGCTCAATGGTCGGTACTATAGTCCTACCTATCCAAGTGGGGCTGAAGACCATCCCGATGATGTGTCATGTAATCGAAGGTGCTATGCAATATAACATACTTCTAGGGAGGCCTTGGATCAGAGAAATGCATTGCATCCCTTCTATTCTACATCAATGTATCAAATACATTCATGAGGGATAGGTTCACGTGGTGCCTTCGGATGAAGAACCCTTTAAATACGTGAATCTAGCAGATTTATCGAGGGAATTCATGCTCCCCTCAATGCACCTAGATGTATGACCAGCATCACCAATCAAAGATCTAGGAGGTAAAATCAAAGAAGTGTGTGCTAGACCTACAACATCTGTATCTCAATGATCGGAGCACACGACAACTACTTCTATTAGACCGACTGCATCTATGATACAACGGGATGATAGGAAGTTGAAAGAAAAGGTGGGCAAAAAGAAGATAAAGCAAATGCCCAAGCCAATTATCATTGAAGCCCCTACTCCCATGGAAGTAGAGGAAATTCAAGGAGAAGTCGAAGAGGCACCTCAACCTGCTTCACCTGCATCTTCAGTAGGGTCATCTGCACCATAGGTGACCATCCATTTGGTTAATCCTAGATTAGGGGAATATATTATGTAGAATGTGATGTTCACACTGATTATCGAGACTGCATAGGACATGGGCCGACCATGAGCCCATCACCTTCCCATAGGGATGGTGGAACCATTGGGGGTACCACCTAACCAAACCAACTTCATCTATGGAGGGCTAGACCAGATTGCATCTCCCACACCCATGGATGAGGATGATAATGAACCATTCACCATGAATGTTCATTATCTTTCTAACCTAGACTACGCCATGTGATACTTTGAGTGTTACCATTGGCATGGTTATGGTCTCAGACTATTCGAGCAGGGGCGTAAGAGGCCTATAGAACCATAGTATCAGTTACCTACTGATAGGTTTGGGTTGGGATTTTACAGTGGAGGATAGGATGAACTCCTCATGGCATCTTTAGACCACCTGTACCTCAGTCTAGGGGGTGAAGTTGACTTCAATCCTTATCACCCTAATCCTTCTACATTTCAGAGGGATAACTGACTAGTGACTTATATCACTATAGAGCCACCCGAGAGATATCATGCGAACATCTTGGTGGAGACCAGCCTAGAACCTATTCCAAGAGCTAACTTGGACAATCAAATTCATGGAGCTACCGATGATATTGGTATGCATTTCCAGAATCTAGATACAACTATAGACACCGAATCAGAAGTTGCTTCTGAGGACGTTCATGCAGTATCCATCATCGAAAGTGATGGACCAGACTACGATTCTAGAATAGATGATGCTGAGTTATCCTCAAACAATGAGCAATATAAGGATGAAACCGAGTTGGCCTACTTAGGCCCTACACTCTTGCATCATATTTTACCTCTGGAATCAATGAACATGAGTGAAGAGCCTCTCGATAATGATGATGGCTATCAAGAGATAGCCTACATGAGGCCTTATTTAGAGCATCACCCGATTCCAGTAGGTAGAGGTGAAGGTCTGTATTATGATAGTGATGATGAAGATGAGACAGAGAGAGCCTATTTAGGACCTCCCTACTTATGCCATCGTAATGCACCTTACACTATCGAGGATATGTACAGAGAGATCAATCTCCATCCTCGCCTTAGAGGGAGACCACCGAATCTTAATGTGATTTATCATATGGTGTTTCCTAATCCACCAATGTACATGGAGCTCCTTGAGCCCAATGATCCCATCTGATAGTCTATTCATGGACCGGATCCGGAGATCCCCATACCCCTAGAACCACATCTCGAGGATGGAAGTTTTGCTAATGTTGAGTCACTTGCACGTGGTCCTGGAGACATGATCCATTCCATCAATATGATCTCCATTGATTTGACCACTCCACTCCACAATCCAGTCGATCCATCCAAACCATTGTATCTAAATGTAGATGCTATTGATTGGGATCATGTTGATTCACCTCTAGAGCCTGAAGATTTCTTCCCTAATGAAGAAATGTTGCAACCTTTCCATTTTGTGCCAGGCTATGCACATGATGTCTATCATGCTGAGGATGCTTCCAATGAGGAACCTATAAACCCAGCAGATGACATCCACTTGATCCCTACGCCTCATCAGCTTGAGGAGGGATCCCATATGTCAGTAGAGGAAACCTTTGAAGTGGATATCAGTAATGATCCCACCAATCCAAGGAAGGTTAAATTTGGGGAGACTTTAACTCCTGATGAGCATGCCAACCTCATCCCTCTACTGAGAGAGAGACCTGATCTCTTTGCTTGGACTTACAAGGACATGTCGGGTCTAGATCCAAAATTGGTTACTCATAACCTTTCGCTAGATCTATCAAAGAAGCCAGTCAAGCAGAAACTCAGGAAGATGCATCCAACAGTAGCCTTAATGGTTAAGGATGAATTGCAAAAGTTGTTGGACGTAGAGTTTGTCATCTCCATCGACTATCCGAAATGGGTATCCAATATGGTGCCTATAGGAAAACCTGATGGGAGGATCCATATCTGTATGGATTTTAGAGACCTAAATAAGGCAACACCAAAGGATTCATTTTCATTGCTGAATATCGATGCTCTTGTAGATGCCACTATAGGTCATGAAATGCTCTCCTTAATGGATGGTTTTTTTGGTTACAATCAAATTTAGATTAAGCCCGAAGACCAGCATAAAACCATATTTATAATGCCATGGGGGACATTTTGCTATAAAGTTATGCCATTCAGCCTTAAGAATGTTGGTGCCACATATCAGCGGGCTATGACATATATTTTTCATGACTATATGCATAAGATCCTAGAGGATTACATTGATGACTTATTGGCAAAGTCATTATTGCATTCTGAGCATGCGGAGGTCCTGAGGAAGGTCTTCGATCACCTGATAGAGCATAATGTCAGGTTGAATCCTAAGAAGTGCGTATTTGGCATAACTTCAAGAAAGCTCTTAGGATTCATCATTTCAAAATGAGGCATCGAAGTTGACCCAGCAAAGGTCAAGGCTATTTTAGAAATGCGTCCCCCCACAAACATCAAAGAATTAAGAAGCCTACAGGGCAAAGTAGCATCCATAAAGTGATTTATCACACAATTATCGGATAAATGTCGACCCATGAATCGACTACTACACAAGGGGGTCCCATTCAATTGGGATGAGGACTATCGAGCAGCCTTTGCTGAGATTAAGCAATACCTAGCGATGCCACCAGTGCTAGCTCCACCAAGGCCAGATGTGCCATTTTTGCTATATATATCGACAACCGAATTTGCACTGGGAACCATGTTAGCCCAAAAGAATGTGCAAGACAAAGAACAAGCCATATATTATATTAGCCGAACCTTGGTGAGTTATGAGCTAGGATATGCATACGTTGAAAAGTTGTGTTTAGCAGTAGTGTTCACTACAAAGAAATTGTGACACTATATGTTGAGTCATACGACGTATGTCATATCCAAACAAAATCCTTTGTAGTATATGATGAGCAAGACATATCATAATACACGTACTATGAAGTGGATCATGCTACTGATAGAATTTGATCTAGAATTCATAAGCCAAAATTCCATTAAGGGACAAGTCATAGCAGATCAATTGGTTGAGGTGCCTCTCAAAAATAGTAGGCCCCTCACCATAGAGCTTCCTGATGATGCAGTCTTTGCCTTATCAGAAGCACCCAAACCCGAAGAACCGGATAACAAAGTTGATATGACCTTGTTCTTTGATGGTTCGAAGTGTGAGCAAGGGGGTGGTGCAGGAATAGTGTTGTTCATGCCACAAGGAGCTCCAATGCCCTTGTCATTCAAGTTGGACTTTCCTTGCACTAACAATAATGTTGAATACGAAGCCCTAATTTTGGGTCTCCAAATAGTTATCGCCATGAAGATAAAAAGGTTAAATATCTTTGGTGATTCCCTTCTCATTGTGAACCAAGTTAAGGGATTATTTCAATGTCGATGTCCGGTATTGAAAGCTTACAAGGATCTTGTTGACATTTATCTAGCTCGACTGGAATGGTATGACATCGAGGCAATCCCTCATTCATCCAATAGATTTGTAGACACAATGGCATCTTTGGGATCTCTAATCCCTCAGAATCCATCTATCGATTTCACTACCATCCATGTAAAAATATTGTCACATTCTATTGTGCAACATGAAGCATTGGATAACAAAGAGTCAATCAACATGATTCATGTAGAACCAAACCATGAATGGTTCTACAGAGCCAGAGACTTTCTCAAGAGAGCATCCTGGGGGTCTTTGATCTCGTAGGATCCGACGGGGAGTGGTACTACCATTCACCATAGGGTTGTTTTCCAGTCTGCATTTGCAAATGTAGAACCGTAGGGGGAACATGTTGTCTTGTCAGTCGAAGCCGAAGCTTATCATAACTGGACATCACAGATACATGACTTCCTTAGACTTGGTGTAATCCCTCAAGGATTATCACATGCCACAAAATGCACATTTAAATAGAAAGTGACAAAGTATGTCTTGTTAGCAGACATCCTATACCGTAGAAGCTATGATGGAGTGCTCCTTCATTGTCTTGAGCCCCAAGAGTCATCTTGGGCAATTTTGCAAGCTCATGATGGTACATGCGGTGGCCATTTTAGTGGCATGGCTATCATCAAGTGCATCCTTCGCATGGGTTATTATTGGCCCACTATGGAGAAGGATTACAATGTGTATGTCAAGAAATGCATTAAATGTCAGCATCATGCTAATCTTATGCACCTGCCATCATAGGCCTTACAACCCATTCAAGCGGCTTGGCCATTTTCTCAATGGGGACTTGATCTCATTGGTAAGATCTCTCCTCCATCATCGGGCCGACATACTTTTATTATCATGGCTACTGAGTATTTTACTAAGTGGGTGGAAGCCATTCCCTTAACAATGACAATTGGAGCACGTATTGCTGAGTTTATACTCACCAATATCATAAGTCATTTTGGGATACCATCCAAGATAGTTTTGGATAATGGAACATCATTTAAGAACAAAACTATGAGAGCTTTGACGTCTAAGTATAGAATCAAACATAGTTTTGCGACTCCATATTATCCGTAAGCAAATGGACAAGTTGAAGCTTCAAATAAGATAGTGGTCTCCATATTGAAAAATATGGTACAAGAGCACCACAAATATTGGCACATCCAGCTACCCCTTGCATTATGGGCTTACAGGACTAGTATTCGGACACCCATTGGGGCAACTCCATTTTCATTAGTATATGGCACTGAGGCCATTATGCCCTTAGAGTTGGAGATTCCAACGTTACGTATCGCATTGAAAGAGTTCATTGATGATGACACTGCGTGACAAGCTCACCTAGATCAATTGATGCTACTTGATGAACATCACGTGAATGCCCTTGAGCACCTCCATGTTTATCAAGAGCACTTAAAATGAGCTTACAATAGCAAATTCCATCTGAGAGACTTTGAGGTTGGTGATCTTGTGCTGAAAGAGAACCAACAAAACTCAAATTTACCACCAAAAATGTGAGACAAATTCATGGCTAACTGGTTAGGTCCTTATATGATCTCAGAGAAGATTGGACCTGGGACATATCACTTGACATCGCTTGGAGGAGTTGAAGAGCCTGAACCTCTCAATATCCTTCATCTTAAAGTGTTCTATGCCTAGAATCTAAAAAGGCTCCAAAGGCATCTATAAGCCCTTTGGTCATTCAAAAAGGCTCCAAAGGCATCTATAAGCCCTTGGTCATCCCAAAAGGCTCCAAAGGCATCTCAAGCCCTTTGGTCATTCAAAAAAGGCTCCAAAGGGTTTCAAAAGCCCCTTTGGTCATTCAAAAAAGGCTCCAAAGGCATCTGTAAGCCCTTTGGTCATTCAAAAAAGGCTCCAAAGGTATCTATAATCCCTTTGGTCAAAGCATAAAAGGCTCCAATGGTTTTTAAAAATCCCTTGGTCAAAATGTTAAAATCCATAAAAAAATTGGAAAAATATCAAAAATAAAAAATATTTGCATTTCATTTTGCATCATTGCATTGCATTTTGCATCATGCATCTCATTTTCCACATGCATTTCACCTTTGCATTGCATTAGGCATATTCATCTATCGCACTTGCATTAGAATAAATTGTGTTTACAATCTTACAAATGACACCACATTTGTGTTTCAATCATGCATCTATGCACTATATTTTTCATCCATTTATCACCCTTGTGAGTAATTGTGTTTTTCAACACAACCCCAATTGTTGCTATGAAGAATATACTAGGGTTTTTTGGTCATTCAACCATACCTAGAGGTCTTCTCAAGAGTTGATAGAAAGCTTGCTTTGCTTTTGTAGTTGAGGTCTAGTTAGTATAGCCCTTAGCATATCAGAATCCTATCACTAATCAACAAATTAAACAATCCTAATAAGGACTAGGGGAAGATGAAAGCTACGAAGTAGGACCAGGTATCCTGAGGTGAAAATTTTATTCTTGCTTATCCCCCTATGCGGATGGTACGAGAAATGTTGGCAATTGGAAAAAGGATAGGTTTATTCCCTACCCATAATCCCTTGCTTACGTTAAAATGAGCAATATCCCAAAGTGATATCCCAGATCAATCCTCCATATTGATACCCTAAGATCGATATCCTAGATCGATATCCCAGAAATAGTTCCCCAAAGCAAAATCCCCAAAGGAAGTTTCTGAATCAAATTATAAAATGTAAATCCCAGAAAGTCAGATCAAATGAAGATCAAGTTGTACAAAGAAAATAAAAATCAGTATCAAATCCCTTGCTCAAAAAAAAAAAAAAAAAAAAGAAAAAAGAAAAAAAGAGTATAGTACAAAATAAACAATGATTTTTATCACTTTATATGAGCAAGTATCCCAAAAAATTGAAGAAAAGAAGGGAGCGAACTTGAATCCCTAGAATTGTCAGCACTATTGTACCTTACGCATGATGATATGTCTGATACAATAGCATCCTACTTTTGTGCAGACCAATGTTTGAATGTGGAAGAGCTAGCTTCAGGTGTCCTGTATCGCCTAGTGGTCTAGTCCAACTAAAATCTAAACCTAGGATTGGATAGACATTTGAGGATCCCCAATCTTAGCAATGGGCTGAAAGAATCCCGCCTGACATCGGGGTATGCTTATGCCTTATCTAAATATACTCATTTTCACACACAGGGATAATGAACAGTTAGGGCCTATCCTAGCGAAAGCCTTATGTTTCAGAAGTCTAGTATGGTTAGTATACAACTTTTGATAAGTCAACTAGGGTGTTTGAGTCTCATGGTAAACCTCAAAAATTCCCAAATAGCAACAACCAATTTTCAATGCAATCATCAAAACATCAATTTCTTTTATGAGAGTTTGTTTATTAGAATTATTTGTAATATATGTTAGATACCGGATGGATGTCAGAAATGATGTTTAGATGACCACTGACTATGTTATCCATATTATTTTAATTTACAAAATCTTATGAATAGAAAACAATACATAATTGCATCTCACATATGGGTGTACTATCTTTCACAAAAAGATAAAGCAACTACAATCCATGATTGTTATACATTCGGTGGTGTCATCCATTAGATTGATTAAAACTCATATTGCATACATTATGTTTTAAGTGATTAAAGCATACATGTCCATTTTACAAACACATTATCAAAGAAAAAAATAAATACATGCAATACATACATGGCATAAATTATGTCATAGCAACATAAATTAAATGCATACAAGTAAAGCAAAGTATACATGCATTTAACATCAAATATCACATCCATATGCATCCATCATAAGTAGTCCATCTACATATATAACTCATAGCATCTAATCATCTATCGCATAGCTATCTAGTGCATGTCATCCATACATCACATCATATAGCATTAAATAAATATAAGTATTACATCCATATGCATAACATAAAACATAAAAATAAAAAAATAAAGTACACATATAATGAGTCTCAAATGTTAGATCATATATATATATATATATATGTGTGTGTGTCCAAAAATAAATAATGTACAGTACATCACATGGTCAAAAATACCCATAGGCTACATATGTGTAGGTCCTCGACCTTACACTCAAAAATGGTACAATGATATCTATAAAATTTGTACTAGCTAGGGCCTACACCCCTAGTCTGTGAGGCACCGCCATCGCCTCCACCCTCCCGATGGGTCCTCCATGAGCTAGAACCAGAAGATCTCTTAGACCTATGAGTCCTATGACTCGAGCTAGCTGAAGACTATCCTATCTCCTGAGTGTGAGTCCTCTGAGACCCTATAGTAGTGGGCATCTCTGGAATCTCACCCCTAAGTAGTCCAATACACCCTCTCAAGGTGGTCATTAAGTACATCTGAGTGAGGCCTCCTCATTATCCTCCTCAACTAGAGCCTACAAGCCTCCTAATCTCTACCATAGGATCTAAATATGCTCCTATAACTAGATGGTACTATGAAAGGGGCCCTAATCAACCTATGAAGATGGGGGATCTCCCTCACCTAGTAAGGTAAGTAAAACTATAGAAGTGTCACACCTAGACTGCAAAAGATCTACCTATGAGCCTGTATCTCTACCTCCACTATGGTAATCCTCACCTATAGAGCTGGCCTCTCCTCCTCATAGTCACACCACTACCTCTGGCCATGAGCTAGCTTCACCTCTAGAGTGGTGATAGAAGTGTCCCTATGTAGGAGCTGAGTGTGAAGTCTCCCAACCTAGCTCTAGAGGTCGACAACCTATGCCCTCAGCTACCCTACCTCACTATCTGGAGGTACCTCACCCTCCTCGAAGACCTCCTCCTCTACCTCTACCTATGGGCCCTCCTCTATAATGGCCCCTATGCCCCATGCACCCTCAATCCTCTAATGGGTCCTACATCCATGAGGGTCCACCTCTACACCCTCTACTACAAATCCATCTATGGTCGGCCTAGAGGACCCTCTCCATGCCACTAGAAGTTAGACCACCACCCATCATAATCAGTAGTAGTGCTGCATCCTCCAGGCCCGACTCCTAAAAGTCATCATCATCATCCCCAGTGGAGTCACCTAGGGCCAGGTCAGGTCCCTCTCTAGGACCAGGTATCTATAGATGGTAGGCACCTCTAGGACATCCTAATGAATCCCAAACTACCTCAAGATGAGAGTAGTGCTAGTACTCACATATATCGACCTTTCGATCAATAACCCACCTATCTCTACATGCTCGATGTAGGTATCTATCTACCTCTATCCAGGTTGGGCAATCCATGTAGGGTCACCACCATATCTACTGAGGGTGGAGCTATGCAAATTGACCAATGTAGTGGTCTAGGTCTCCTACATGAGACCTACTCCTAAAGCCCTCCTACTCCTAGGGCCAGCAAGCTACGTAGCACTGATGATCCTCGAGGATAGCAGTGATCTCTAATGGTAAGTCAATAGGGTGCTCTATCAAAATGTGTTGCCAGCCCCAAATCTATAGGAGTATACTACAATTGATGCCCACTCTATTCGATGTGTGATCTGATATAGCTCATGGTAGAGCTATGCAAGAAGAGTGCTCCCCCATGCCAGAATAAGAGGTCACTCGATCGAGCTAACCATAACATCTCTAGTCCTAGCTAGGAGGTTCCAGGGGAACCTCACACCTGATGAGTCTAGGAGGACTATCTAGATGATCAAATGCATGAACATAACCTCCCACTATGAAAATAAGTCAGCCTGGAACCACTCCTCGACGTGGATGCCTCCATGGTCGATGCGACCCTAAGCGTCATGACTCCATATGCCAAAGATAGCATCAAAAATATCCTTCCTCACCATGGTAGGAGAGGAGGTGATGGCCTCACCATCAATAGGTAGGTGGAAGATGTGGTAGACATCCTCTAGAGTCACTATCATTTCACCCATCGATAGGTGAAATGTGTTGGTCCATGCATCCCAGTGATGGGCCAAAGCAGTCAAGTAGGACTGGTCAACTCTGATGGTGGGGAGATCCAAGACGTAACCAAACCCCACCATAGCAAACCAACCCCACTCCACGTCAGTGAGAGTGTGGCGTAGGTTGCGAAGGAGATCAGTCTCCCTCGCTCTATTAGTCAAGGCCCTGAGTGAAAGCAATCAAATAAAAACAAGAAGAAAAACAATTAAAAATAACTTAAAAATGACAAACAAATCAGAAAATCTCATAAAAAGCAAAAACATGCACACACATGATCAAAAATTTCAAAAAAATCAAAAAGCACTTCAAAAATGCATTAAATGGCATTAATTGCCAAGAAAATCCAAAAAAATTAAAAAATTTGAAAATTTTTCTAAAGTTTGCGTGTCACGGGTCGAAACCGCGATCGATGCAATGGTCAAAAATATGACCATTGGGATTTAAATCCCATCGCGGCTGACAGCCACGATCCCCAATATACCAATTGGGAACCACGTCTGCCACCCATGGCTAAGGAGCATGACCTTTTTAGGGTCATGTCCTCCCCAAAATAAACCCCAAAAATTAAAACCCTCCCCTCTAACCTAACCTATGCTAAACCTAACTAGGGTGAGGTTCATTACCGATAGTTTAGTGTGGTTCATTAACCCATTTTTTAGTGTGGTTAATTTTAATCTAGTAATTAGGTGCATGGTCTCGATTTTTGAGTTACCTTAGCGGCACCGGCTCCTCCACTAGTCGAAGCCTCCGGTTGGTCAACCATCTGGATGGGTGTAGAGTGAGCAAGTCAAGTTTATGATAGCGTTCCATGTCAAATTTTACTATTTACCTCTCAGAGCTCTCAATTTTTACTATCAATATCAGGTAAATAATGAAATATTTCAAATGTCAAAACCTTATATATTTTTTAAATTTAGTTTGGACCATGCCTGATAACCATGGTCCCCAAATTAGGGTTTTGCGACCATGGCTTAGAGCCACGGTCAAGGAAATTAGAATTTTCCACCACTTTTGATAGATGTGGTCAACAAACTATAATAAATGCTCACAATTCCCATCATGGAGAGCCTTAAAAGGTCAAATTAAAAATTTTCACCAGACCAAAATTGCTACAAAAAATATAAAATAAGCAGAATGAGCCAAACAAAGCACAACGACATTGGAAAATGTCATCATAAGGAAAAATAGAATAACTAGCTGAGATTATAAAGTACATTCAACCGAGGTCATCGCTATGGAAATCCTTTCTTTGAGCATCACACCTCCCAACCAATAAAACAAATTCAATTCAAAATTAACAAAAAAATCAAATAAATCAAAAGTCAAATGTGCCTCGTATTCAGTCATTTACCCTATACACTTGGCGGTTGCAGTGACTTGCGATCCATGCAATCTGGCAAGATGAGTAAATTACCATAAGGACATTTGGGGTAAATTCATCATCATAGAATTACTATGCTTCATTTCAATCCCTAAGAAGGCCTTGATGGCTGGACTGCTCCAGGGGAACGAGATATTCATCGCAATTCTCCTATGATATTTTTAGCATATCATCGACAATATGATTCAACACATGCCTAATTAGAATTGTCTTCATTTTGATTCCCTAAGAAGGCCTTCATGGCTGGACCGCTCCATGGGATAGAAATAGGCAATTACTATTAATAGTTGCAATCATAGCTGATTAGGCCTTGCCAAGTATTCAAATGCTAAATCTTACTTTGTTCAAGATCATTCATAGTGGTCAAGCGACCTCGTCGCTTCATTTATTGTCATTACCCTCATCGACTCATCGCTTGAGGGGGTAGTCATAATATCAAATCATAATCAAAGTCAATAGAAGATCCCTTGATCGTAGATCCCTAGATCTTGTCAAAATTGTGTTCGTCTTACGAATCATTGCCAAAGACTATCATAAGCTTACCCTTCTGCTGGGGCAAATAGCATATATGATAGTTTATTTGTAGCTCTCCTCCTTTTGGTTATATAGGCCTAACTCCTATTGTAGCACCAAAGCTACCCGAATGTCTGATGATGAGTGCAAACCCTTTCAAATTAAGCCTTTCATCGAGTTGGAAGCAATGATTCTAGGATGTGCATCCTCTTTGTAGGACTTGGGCATCTAATGTTGATCAGACTAATGATCATCATCCAACCTATGACATCATTTTAGGAGGTCTATTTTTTCTCAACGTTGTTCGATCTCACAATGCATCTCAAAAGGGGCATCTGTAGACACCTAAAACGCGTCATGCCGAGGTGACTACTCATATGGGACATGCTAGAAGACCATATGGAAGACCTTGGATAGATACCAAGGTATAGCAGTGGTTTTTACCACTCATTTGGGCACCTTTGCCTAGTCAGTGCTAGCCATTGCTGACACCCATGGTTAGTAGAGTTGACCATGCCTGTCAGCCGCGGTCAGGACTCAGAGTCAGTTGGCCTTCATCCGACCCAAAATCGGTTGCAATGGCCAATTGGTTGTGGATTGGAGTGGTTTGAGTGAGGAAGGTTCTGGATCCTTCCATCCAACAAGCTCAACCACCCAATATTGATCTAGGCTTCCTCATGAAGCCACCCCTAGCCCTTGGCAATTGCTATATAATCCCCCTTCAAATTGGGAAAAGAGAGAGAGAAGCATAATCAATTGAGCAGTGAAGCCCTATCGAATTGCATAATCATTCACATGCATTGATAGGAATACTTTTGCTACCCAATTGGAGATCACATTGCCATGGAGGTCCTAGGAGGATAGGAGAGCCAAGAAATGCTAATCCATGCAATCCGTGCACTCACTGAGCAATTCAACCACCAAATCTATCAGAGGACACAGAGGTGACCCTTGACCATCAATTTGGCAAGGAGAATCAGAGAATTGGCCCTGATTTGGAGGGTAAACTTACTTTAGGCTCAATCACGGTTGTCAACCATGGTGAACAGTGCCCACCGCTTGAAGGACCCACGGTCAGAGGGTAATCCCTGATTTCCTTGTTCTTTGTTTTGTAGTCTATTTAACTAGGTTAGATTAATCATGTTGTAGGTTTAATTCAGTATTCTAGAGATATTTGACCGATATATTAAGAGTTAATTGCAATTTCCCTTCATTATTGTAGTGTAGGTATAACGAATATTTTTCATGCTTTCATGTCTTCAATTGGTTAATTAGGAGCTTAGATAGATTCATCTTAGTTTCTTTCATGTTTCTAATGGTAGATCATCATGATTTAGATCAATTTACATGCATTGAATCACTTTCTTGATTTCTTGATTATCATGTTATCTTTTGTGCAAGCACCCTTTAAAAGCCTCATCAAGAGAGGCCTCCTTTGCTTTTAATGTTTCTTGTTGTTTATTGCACGTAGGACTAACAGGGTTTTGGGATGCAAGGCAAAAAATGCCTCTAATCATGGAGAAGAGGGTCATCGACACCCTAGAGCAGTTTGTGTCATCCTGAAAGGCACTTGGAAATCACACCTACCCTTGAGAGGGAAACATTACATCCTATTGTAACAATTGTATCAAAGTGATTATCCCTAAGAGGGATGTACTTGTAATTTGACTTTGGCTTCAAATATAATGGAATAAAGCGTATTTCTTATTGTCAATTTTTGTCAATTTCTTGTTCTTGTATGCATTTTGTGTATCTTTCAATTCTTGCAATAGGAACCGATAGGTGTGAGCCTTTTTTGGATTAGACATTAACTTATAATTAATTTAATAACTCTTTAGATTTAATTAAATTCAATTATAAATTAATTTATAATGAAATAATTATAATTAATTTATAATTAATTTAATCTTTAGGTCTCAACATTAAAACTCAAATATTATAATAAAATATTATAATATTATTTTTCTTGGGCCTTCATGTTGCTCTTTAGACCTCATATGACCACCTTGAATATTATAATTAGGGGAATTGTAATATTATGTTCCTTAGGTCTAGAAGCAATCTATTTCTTGCATAATTGACTCCTTGACACCCTTCTTTTTGAGAATTGAAACTGAATCTTGACATCAATGACAATAAATCTTGCTCATATTTCCAACAATATCAAAATACTATTTTCGTGAGCTTTTAATCATGGAAATTTTTTGAGTTATTATAGAAATTTTTTATGAGTTTTACATGCTTAGTATATTGTTATTATCTTATATTTAATATTGCATGCTCATTTTAGACCTTGTGGTAGTATTTTCATTAAATATATACCATCAAAATCTAACACTATTGGGGTTAGGGCTATACCCTCCCCAAAGTAGTATTAGAATATGGGTATATAAAGAAAGGATATTTCATTATAGGAATCATCATTCATAATAAATATTCTCTTGTAATCATCTTTACCCATAAAGTGGCATCTCATCTTGGGAGATCTAGTGGAGTTATTCCTTCCTTATGGAGTATTTTGGTGTTGTTTTACCTTAATGGTGTTATCTATCTCTATCTCACTATGTGTATTATCATTATGGAATATTATTTATGGATGCATGATTTGATGTTTTCATATAATTGGTGGAAGAGAAGATATTACGAGGGGCCTTGTGAGGGATCTACCACAATTCTTTTACCTCATCTAATCACCTCAAGAAAAGGGGTAGTTTATGATCTTAGAGCTTAGTGTTAATGAATTAGTTGAAGAACACTTAAATTTCTCATAAGATACAAATTTGACTAAGCTTAACCCTAATCTAGCTCAAATGCAACAATAAATACCTAAAATGAAAATGCCTTTGATTTTTAATGATGAAATGTATGATGACTTTTCTTTAAAAGGTAAGGATGCAAGAGAATGTGGTAAACAAACCTTGGATATAGTAATATGTGATTTTTAGTTATTGCTAAAGCTTAAATATTTAGTTGATCCCCTATATGATTAAGATTGAACTAGTTCCTTCCTTATTTTTTTCTTATTTTATCAAACAAACAAAAATAAAATTAACTCTAATTAGATAGAAAAAATATTCAAGCCATAAATTATTTAATGAAAAGGAAGTTGAAATAGGCAAAACTATTTTTTCCATAGAGGTCGAAGCATTTCCATTCTATATAAGCACCATCGATACTTTTGCCTATTGATGGTGCTTTCGCTTTCTTAAAAAGTAGATATAAAAATATTGGATTAATATTAGAGAGGCCTATATGATATGGCAGAGAATGTTAGACTCTCTTGGACAATAATCAAGCCCATGTTTAGACTAATAAGAAAAAATTATAAAAATAAATGCATGAAATAAATGTTATGTGGAAAAAGTGTCATAGGGTGCCAATAGCACTACTAGTGCTTTCGCTAGAAGATGACATTTTTGCTCTATGTAAACTAAAGTGATAGTGCTACTAGACCTACAATACAATGTGATTTCACTTAAAACAGCAACAAAGCAAGATTAGATACAACATAAGCCAATTCAATGCTTGGGAGTTTAGAGACTCTATCAAATGACATAAAATAGATATTTACTTGCGACTATAAAGATTAAAGTGATAAAATAATATGCTAACTAGATATAAATGCAATATGCAAGATTAGTTAACATGCAATAATATTAAAGCTTAGAGCTATAAGACAAAGAGAGTGCTAAAGACAAATAAGATAAAAGAGCACAACCCAAGATGTTAAGGTTGGTTTTTCCTTATTTGTGAAAGCTTATTGAAAGCTTGTTATCTTGCTTGTGGACACTTGAAAGCTTAAGCTTGGAGGCTTGAATGCTTGGCGATTGAGTGTTTCAACGTTTGGTTGCTTGGAGACTTTATTGCTTGAATAGAACTTGGATTCTTACATGCTTACAATAAAAATAGCTTGAATGCTTGCAAGGATGACCTTCACAATATTGTGGTAAGATTTTGGTAAAACCTTGCCATGTATGTACACAAATTCCTATGATTCTAAAGAGATTTGGACAAAATTTATTGCTTTCAAAATATAATGGATTGGGCTCTTCCAAGTGCTAACTTTATGGGAATCCATGGATCATTAGGTGAAGAATCGTATTGAAGATGACAGGATTGAGATGGTAAGAATTTGAAAAGATATCAAGATGTCATTAATTAAAAAATCTTGAAAATGATAGATCTTGGATTTAGAATTTTATATAAGAGTTGCAAATAAGATCTTAGGGATGTAATTCATTAATTGTGGATGGATTAGATCGTATAAAAGGTCTTTTTTTTGGGGGGCACATGACAATAAAAATTGTTGAATGGAAAAAGCATCAACAATTATTTTGTGGTGGCACTTTCACCATCATGACCATTGAAGGTTAATTTTGGGTGGAAAAGATCAAAGTAAAAATTTTGAAAAAAGCACCACAATGGTTATAAATGCATTGGAAATGTTATCACTCATAACCCAAAGCTTTCACTCTTAGAGCAATAAATACTCCAGATTTAGGCACAAGGAAGGTTGATTCAATTTGGCTGATTAAAAGGTTGACAAATTAAGGGATTGAAAATCTTAAATATTAGCCTTGTGATCAAAATTGGGTGTCTATATTGTCCTTTTTTATGCATTTATTACATAATAAATACATCAAAAACTGACATAGATGTCCCAATTTTGAGATAAAAATATTTGTTGTTGCTTACAATTAGTGATGTAAGATGATTGATGCTTTAATTGTTTACTTAGAAGTGATGTTAAATTTTGTATTTCAAATATGATTAAATGTTACGATGCCCGGTGTAACCCCTTGAGTATTAGAGGAAAAATCAAGTTAGATATAGGATACTTTATTTGATTATGATCCACACCAATACATTAATGAGAAACTGAGGAAAAATAGTAAAAAATGGCCAAGGAGGCTAGTGGGTAAAAGGGATAGGGGCTAAAAATAAATTCTTTTTCACCACAAATAGGGAAGAAAATAGAGATCTAGAGTAGTGATGCTAAGTAGATTTTTTATGGATCAACAAGTGTGACCATCACATCATTAGATATAATAGAGCACCCATAGTAGGAGGATAAATAGCACTAGTAAGTAGCAAAAACTTGATCAAATTTATGTATTTTTGCCTCAAAAAGCATACCCAAATAAAAGGATGATGCTTTTGTGTAATATCAATGCTATAACATGGTGCTTTTGTGCGTTGGTGGTGCTTTCATGTTGTGGAGACACTTTTGTGGAGTGATGGTGCTTTTATGCCTAGGTGAAACTTTTGCCTAGTGGTGTTTTTGTGCCTATACAAGATTTTACTCTTTTTTTCACTTTGATTTGCTTATCTTGAGACTAGTAGATCTTGGGGTTGTCTTGGATGCAAGTTTGGCTATAGACACTAGAATATTTGGAGATATGACCACTTGCATTAGAGACTATCTAGGGGATATTATATTTTGTGTACCATGATCTTATAATGGTTGTAGAGTTTACCACATAGCCTTCCTATTGAAGGTAGAGTTTCACAAAAGTCTACTCTCAACATTATTGGAGTGTTGGTATTTGGAGATAAATACCTTCCAACTAGCTATAGGAGAGATGACCATCATGTTGTAGGATATCTTGAGGATCCTCTTGGTTTTAATTAGGGGAGAATAGGTGTAGATGGGCTAGGATCAAATGTGGATCCTAAAGATATTGATAAGAGATGCTAGTTTCCTAATTGTTAGATCAACATTAACACTAATGCTTTGTGCACTAGGGGCCAGGTATATAGGTAGACTACCCTCTTATGTGACTTGATATCTAACATCTTTCTTGGTGATTTGAGAAATAAAGTGGTCCATTAGGGCTAAGGTGAGGTGGTAATAAATATGCAAGACCAATAGGGAGTCTTCACATGGAGGTCAATGGTACTCACATGATTATACCATACATTACATTAGATAGACTATCAAGGAGACAAAAGCCTTGCATGCTATACATTGCTCTAGGTGTGGGCTTGGGAGCATGTAGTAGTTATGAGACCTTAGGGTTACCAAGATAGGTGGTTGACCAAGAAGCACTAATGACATATAAATAGGGTCAACACTTTGAGGTAGGATAGGATGGTGCATACAGAGGTGTGTTGTTAGTAGCACAGAGAGGGATAGATGATCTACATGTAGATAAAATCATTTGGAGACCATATAGGCATCATCCTAAATTACATGATGATGCCTACCATCTGGCCCATGTCAAGCAAGTTAGATGTTATTGGGGCCACAATAGGAATAGGAGCTTCATAATTTTAACCAAGTGTTCTACCAATTTGGTGCTTAAGAAAGGGTACCAGTGGGACTGATATAGTACCATAGGTTTACCAAATAGGAAATTTAGGGGACCTCTACACCTAGATTCACATATAGAGCTAGATCTGGGTGATCCTACCATCTTGAATCTAGGGAAGTGTGATGTTAGGGTAACATAGGATTATTGGATGAGGTCCTAGACCATCCTTCCTAGGAGGTTTATAGTGCTAGTGTGACCTCAAAGATCAAGGTTGAGTAGGGCCAAAAGTGATGCCTATTTTTATGAAGCATTACCAAGAGACAAATGCATAAGGATATGTAGAGACAAGTGATGATAGCAACAACAATAATACCTCTATTACTGGTATTACTAATGTTACTCTAGCATAGCCAATAAGGTAGGACCAAGGAGGTCATTGCAACTAGACATCAAGGTAGATTGGGATGCCCTAGCAAGGTAGGTTACAAGCCTATAAGTGGCTCTGATAGGGAGGAAAATAGAGAGGGACTAGTTGGCATAATAGGCCATAGTGATGTAACAAATGATCTAGAGTTGAACTATAGAGTGGGGTGTAGTGATGGTAATAACCATGACAATAATAGGGGTAGTTGGACAAGGTCAAGTGGTTAAGATATTATTGGAACAACTAGCCTAGGCATAGGAGAACATGGTAGTAGAGAGGGCATAGACATCCTACTATAGATCCATGTATCACATAGCCATACTAGTATATAGGTACCTATCATCATTGATGATGATATGGTCATGGACTTGATCGAGGTCTATGATTCACCAGTTAAGTGGTTGGTGTAGATGCCACCACCTACAAGATGAGGAGGAGGAGTGCCAAACATGGGATCCTAGAGCTAGATGTTGATTATCCTATAGTTTTTAGGATTTTGATGAATTTATATTAAAATTATTGTACATTATGTTGATGATGGCATTATACAAATATACTTTAAAGAGATTAATACATATGACCATGAGTTATATCATATGCTATAAGTTATGATATTGTGATTATGTGTTGATTTAATTACTATTAATGTTTGATTTATATTAATGTTGTTCTGTTTGATTAATGATTTATGAATTAGATGATGATTTTACTTATGGTGTATTTTGTAAAATTATGATTAATAGAATAATATGTTTTTAAATAATTAAATATTAATTAACTAATGATGATTATCTAATTAAAGTTTAAGAGATTAAGTATTAAAATTATTAAATAAAATGATTAGATGTGATGAAAGATGTAGGATGCATGATATGCCCAAGGGGACACTACTATAGTACAATCTGTTTATAGAATATGTACAAATATGTACAACTATATACATAGAGATATGCTTAGAGATTTTCCCAAGGGGACTTTAGTTAGCTTTTCCCAAAGGACTTCTAGTTAGCTTTGAGATTTTCCCATAGGGAATTTAGTTAGTTGTGTCCAAAGGACTTTTAGTTAGTTTTTATGATACGAAGTTATGTACAAACATGAAAAATAAATTATTTACCTTTAAACAAATGTCTAAAGAACTTCTACTTTATCCATAGGACTTTTGATTTAGCTTTACCTATAGAAAATTTTATTTAGCTTTACTTGTTGGATTTTGTTAGAGTATCTAGGAATATAATTATGGGGATATGATATTATATTTTGTATGAGCATTATGGATAGTTAACATGGTCCACACACACGGCTCCCCAAGGTGACACACTAGGCTTGATTAATTATTTTTCAAGAAAATCTTGGAGTTGTGTTTTTAATTCTTTTAGCTTGATTGAAGTCATTTGATAAGGTGATTTGGCAATGGGCTCAGCTCTAGGTAAGATTTTGATAGAAAAATCAAACTCCCACTAGTGAAATACTCGATAAATCTTATGGAAATGCTACCTTAAAATCATTTAATATAGGAAACATCACAAAAAGTTTTGAATTAGCCTCATTCCACATTTATTCAATTTGACTGCATTCATTGTTCCATCCCTTTTTATTTTCTTAAGTTGTAATGCAGACAACAAATATGGTCGAAAGGGACCTTAGTCACAGTGGACTTTTATTCATTGATTAGACTCGTCAGTAAATTCTATCCATCTTTATTGGAAATTGTTAATAAATTTTGAGCCTCCCACTCAAATTCATTAATGGTTGCACCAATTAAAAAATATGGTGGTACGTGGTGGACAAGTTCATGCTGACAGCTAGCGGGGAGTTTTAAGCAGCAAGTGTTGGCAAGACTATCAATTTTTGATAGCCTGGCAAAGTTGATCAGTACATGCATATGGCACATATATCCCATTTAGTGATGCCTATATTCCACCAGGCAGTACATATCTCCTAGTTTAAGGCACCTATCTCCCAGTTTTAGGTGCCTATATCCAAGTTGTAGGCACCTATCTTCTAGTTTTAGGTGCTTATCTCCTAGTCAACGATGCCTATCTCCTAGTTTTAGGTGCCTATCTCCTAGTTTCAGGTGCCTATTTCCTAGTCAGAGCACACAAAGACTTTTTCACCAAAGACCTTCATAGTTTTCAATGATGAAAACTATTTTAAAATATATACATATCTCACGAATTTTATTTAAAATTATTGTTTAATTCTTCTCTTTTTGTGAGTTGTACATATTATCTAACATATAAAATCTTACGAATCTGGGTAAAAAGTAGGGAAAATTTGTAAAATCTGGCAAGTAGGTAAGAAAATATGCAGTCTTGTCGTGTTAGTTAATCCGCATGAAAAATAGAAGATCTAGGTAGAGGGCTTTGGCAGTATCAACAAGTTGGTGTGATGCCAACTGTCTTAAAGAGGATTTGTAATGTAAGTGCAATGTTGGCTATACGTGGGTATTTTGGGGTCTTTAAGACTGTTGGTTTCAATGCAAGGATATGAGCATTGCTTGGTTTGCGTGGTTGGGTGGTCAAGGACTGGCAAAACCTACAGATAGTTTTAATTGTAGCCATCTACCATTTTTAAAATTGAATTGTAAGGCACGTGCTCTATATAATAGCACCACGTGCACATTAAAAATTTAGCTTTTGGTTAGGGCCTTTTTGGGCTCGAAATTTTGGGCCTGTGGGCTAATTCATCGCCATATTTTGGTGAGATTTGTAACACCACAAATTTAATATAGAAATGATTGTTTTTGTGTATATTTAGTTTGGGGGAATTTCATGAGTTCGCACCAACCTTACCTCCTATAGTTATTGTGGCATCTATTTTATTTTCATGTGTGTTGCACTATGTGGGCAAATTTAATATAGAAATGGTTTCATCCGTGTATATTTAGTTTGGGATAATTTCATGGGTTCACACCAACCTTACCTCTTGTAGTTGTTGTGGCATCTGTTTTACATTCCCCATCGTGCTTCTCATCTAGTTTCAGTGGATCAACCAACCATTTTTATTTTGGTGCAATCGTCTCTTTCTTCTTCTTTTTTATTTTCATGTTTATTTTGCTTTTGCTATGTTTTGTTGTTTTTATTTCCTCTCTCCCTTTTCCCACGCAAGTTTTTTTAGCAAGTTAGTTTAGTTTTTTTTTTATTTGCGAGACCCGACTCTCTTTGGAGGTTTTTTCCTCTCACGCAGTCTCACACAAGAGGAAGATTCCCATGTTGATGTTGTGTACGGGTGCATATGTAGGCATACATTTTCAGACATCAACAGTTTTGGCACGCTCGGTGGGATAGATATGTAGTTTTACTAAAATATTTGCACAGATCTTGTTATATTTTATAATAGTCAATATTTCGTGTTTATTTTTATTGTTATCTGCTTGTTGAAGTGTTTTTTTAAATCACCTGGCGACTCTGCTAAAAGAACTAATCTAGATCTACCTTATTTTCATTCTTTTTTTGGAAGGTCTTTTTTGTCGTATATTTCAGTTTTGTGGGTACCTAGCGAATCTATTGGGTGTGAATTTCTTTTTTGTTTCATTGAAAATCTGAAGATGTTAATGACTTTGTGCCCAATGGATGCTAAGGCCACCTAGTCTTTTGGGTTCTTTTCACTTTGCAGGCATGTGTCCTCGATGAATCACCAAAATGTTAATTAATTTTGAGCCTTCCGCTCAAATTCATTAGCAATTGCACCAATTAAAAAATATGGTAGTACATGATGGACAAGTTCATGTTGACAGCTAGTGGGAAGTTTTAAGTAGCAAATGCTGGCAAGCCTGTCAATTTCTGGTAGCCTAACAAATTTGGTCAATACATGTAGATGACACCTATATCCTGTTTAACGGTGCCTATATTTCTTCAGGCAATGCCTATCTCCTAGTTTTAGGTGTTTATCTCCCAATTTTAGGTGTCTATCTCTTAATTTCAAGTGCCTATCTCCTAGTTTCAAGTGCCTATTTCCCATTCAAACCATACAAAGACTTTTTTATTGGAGATATTCGTAGTTTTCGATGATGAAAACTATTTTAAAATATATATGTATCCCACAAGTTTTATTTAAAATTATTGTTTAATTTTTATCTTTTTGTGAGTTGTCCAGATTCTCTGACATATTAAATCTTCCGAATCTGGATAGACAGTAGGGAATATTTGTAAAATTTAGCAAGTAAGTAAGAAAATATCCAATATTGTCGTGTTAGTTACTCTGCATGGAAAATAGAATATATAGGCAGAGGACTATCGCAACATGGCAGTGTCAACGTGTTGGTGTGATGCTAACTGTCTTAAAGAGGATTTGTAATGTAAGTGTAGTGTTGGTTGTGCGTGGGTAGTTTGGAACATTTAAGATTGTTGGATTCGATGCAAGGATATGAGCATTGTTTAGTTTGCATGGTTGGGTGGTCAAGGACTGGAAAAACCTATAGATAGTTTTATTTACATCCATCTGCCATTTTTAAAATTAAATTGTAAGTCGTGTGCTCTATATAATAGCATTTCGTGCACATTAAAAATTTAGCTTTTGGTTGGGGCCTTTTTGGGCTCGAGATTTTGGCCTTGGTGGGTTGATACACAACCATATTTTAGCGAATTTTGTAACATCGTAGATTTAATATAGAAATGGTTGCTTCTATGTATATTTAGTTTGGGATAATTTCATGAGTTCGCACTAACCTTACCTCCTGCAATTGTTGTGGCATCTATTTTGTTTTCGTGTGTGTTGCACTATGTGGATGGATTTAATATAGAAATGGTTGCATCTGTGTATATTTAGTTTGGGAGAATTTCATTGGTTCACACCAACCTTACCTCTTGTAATTGTTGTGGAATATTTTTTATGTTCCCCAACGTGCTTCTCATATAGTTTTAGTGGATCAACCAACCACTTTTATTTTGGAATTATCACCTCTTTCTTCTTTTTTATTTTTGTGTTTGTTTTGTTTTTACTGTGTTTCGTTGTTTTTTATTTTCTCTCTCCCTGTTCCCCCACAAGTTTTTTATCGAGTTAGTTTAGGTTTTTTTATTTTTGTTTGCAAGAACTAGCTCTCTCTGAAGGTTTTTTCCTCTCACGCAATCCCACACGAAAGGAATATTCTCATGTTGATGTTGTACGTGGGTGCAGATGTAGACGTACATTTTCAAACATCAATAGAAATCAATAAGGGTTCCATGGGCTTTTAGCCAATCCATTCCAAGGATGATATCAAAAGTATTAAGGGGGATACATACAAATGCCAATCGATTTTGCCATTGGATAGGAATATGCAGGCATCAAACGGACACTAGTTAATTGAATAGGTTTATCCAGACCCATATTCTACCTTCCACCCATTTATAAAAAATCTAGATCATTCTAATATATCCGTGATTATACTAGTGAAGAATCGAACTATCTGTAGCACTATTTACATTTTTACTAAGCAATTTACCTTTCAAAAGCATAGAGGTGGCTTGTCCATCTAGATTTGAATTTCTAGTTGTGGCTTGTCCATCTATAATTAAATTTCCAGTTGTCACATGAGGTTGTTTTTCTGATGCTTTCCTTTAGTCCATTCTTAGAGAATATTTACTAGCATAATGTGGCCCTCCACATATGTAGCAACCTGTCTTTGGCACTCGATATTTTCCTTCCTTATTTTCATTAGTAATCACTTTATGATCTAATCCACTTATTTTCTAAAGGAAGGGTTTCAGAGTCCAGACTATTTTTATTCTTAATTACTTTGTTTGTAGATCTTATTCTGAAATTTCTCTTACTATTTTTGCCTCTGGATTTTTGATCAAGTGCTTCCATTATCTTTTGTTGTTGCTCCATTTTCTCTGTTTGCGAATTAATTGTAGATATAAGTTATTCAAACTATCCTTAGAAAATTTTTATTGTAGATTTAGGGTCATCCATTCATCCTGACCATGACAAGAGCTATCAAGTTTTGATTTTCGAAAAAAAAAAAAGATATTCCTTCTAGGATTTTATCCCTCAATTGATCGTCCAAAATATTGCAATACCTATCTGACCAAATCAACTTAAGGTTCCTAGACAATTAAGTCTTCTTGCAAAAGTAGCATATCAAGTTAAGGTTGAACTTAGGTTTTCTTTCACAAAAGCATTGAGTCCTACGACTTAGGCTCTGATACCAATTGTAACAACCCAGTCTGACATACTGATTGTAAGAACCTAGTCTAACTCACAGGTTCAATAAACTAAACCTACTTATGGGGAAAGGTTTATCGAGGGCTAAAAAAACATCGAATTTAATTTTTAATTTACCCCCATTATGTTATAAGTACTAAGCATTGATAGCCACTTTTGGATTATGGT
This sequence comes from Wollemia nobilis, assembly GCA_028583015.1. Taxonomy (NCBI): domain Eukaryota; kingdom Viridiplantae; phylum Streptophyta; class Pinopsida; order Araucariales; family Araucariaceae; genus Wollemia; species Wollemia nobilis. The sequence goes on from JAQPPZ010017096.1 coordinate 3,132,540, forward strand.
CGCTGCAAACGGCCCCCAAGTGGACGAGATTGGCCAAATCCCGTAAGAGGTGCCTTTAGTGGTTCCTCCTTTCTCACCCTCTAACCTGGTATGAGATCCTAGAACCATAGCTTGGGGTTATCCTCTAAGGCCCATAACACTTAGAGGGGGATACTTTCTTCCCCATCCTTAACATGTTATCTTTCTTGAGTTTAATTAATCTCATTTGTTGTCAAGATAAAAAGTAAGATTATATAGCGTAAATGCCTTAGTGCTTAGTCGATGACCACATCCCTAGATCAATGTCTAGCACCATAAAAATAATTAAGGTCATTCCATTCTCTTGGCACTGGTCATGGTCTCACTTGACAAAATTGCAAATAATGTGATGGATTATCCCATACCAACCCACCATGGAATCTACCATAGAGTCTCTTAATTCTCCCACCAAGATTCACTATTCAACAATTTCATACAAGGAACCACCACTATATTGCTCACACAATGGCCTAGATGGATGTCCCATACCGCCCATCCTTAGCGGCCATTCTCAAAATATCGTTTATTATCTTCACGCTATTCAACGGTATTGGGTGTCTTATTTTCTTTAGTTTTTCATCCTTCTAATGAACCAGCCATAGGTAAAATATGGGTTTGGGGATTAAATAGATTATAATTCCATCTACCTTAGCTTTTTTTAAACAATGGTATGAAAACTTATTGCAAAGAGAAGTAAATTTTCAATATCAATTTTAATCTATTTTTAAATTAATGGAAGAACTACATCCCTTAAACCATAAAGGTATCTATTGAACAACCTAAGAATAGCTTCTTTATTAATAAAACAACTTAAACATCGATTTCTTTTAAAATATCTAATATCTTTTGAAAAGCAACACCTTTATTTTATTAAAAAAAAAACTAAGAGAAGAACATGACTAATTTAAAGTAGGATGAAAGAAAGTATAGAATAAAATTTGTGATCTTAAATTCTTAATACAAAGCATAACAAGAACTACAGTTTATTATTCCTTGATTTTAAAAAATCAAACAATTTATAATAATATAAACAAGAGCTACAGTTTGCTATTTTTTATTTTTATAAAATCAATCACTAAATTTCTTTAAAATGAGCTATCCTTCATTGTTCTATTGCTTTTAGTAATAAATTAAAGAAATTTAAAACTAATATTTTTAAATTTAATAATTGCATCTTAGCAGCACAACGTTTCAATATTAAAAAAAGTAATGGTTCTTGGCAAACAATATTCCATTAATCCTAACAGGATTATCAAAAATAAGAAAAACAATAAATCCAATTTCACAAAAAAAAAATCGATGTTTATACAATAGAAAAGTGTCTTTCTTTTATAAAATTTATAAAAGTTATCATTCAGATTAGCTAGCCCCTAGGTATATATACATATACCATTTCATATTCTTTAAAAAGAATATATACAACTGAATGATATTACACTTCTCTGAAAAGAAGACACGGCAAAATATTACTCATTCCAAAATATTTTCTTGAAAACAACATTGTTATGACTTGGTCTACACGGTTTTAATGAATATAATAAGATGTGGCTTGCTTTGGTGATCCATTTCCACAATAGCTTTTGTTGCATGCATCTAAGTTGATGATGTGATTCGGGATCAAAATGGCCTTTGGGATATGAATGCAGCTAAATAATGCATTTAAAAGAAAGCACTCAACTAACATTCATTGTAATTTTTTTTGAATTGAATTGAAAATTAGTAACGATAATATTAAAATACTATCAAACTACACAAAAGTCTTTAAAAGGATGTTAAGTATATATATCATTAGTATTATACAAAATATCATATTTCTTTTGAAACATATTTATACAATGTTGGAATAAGTTAAAATAAAAATCACCAAAGTATCTGTATCCATCCACAACGTTGTTGTTCACACTATGATTATGCTCCTGAAAAGTTTGAAGAAAGTATTTGAAAATATCCTTAAAGCAAAGCACGGACCTGGCAACCTATAAAGAGATTTTAAAAATTGTAAGTCTCCAAAGAGACCTGGTAAGAATCCTCTAATTATCCTGAAAAATGTCCATATTTCTAGCCAACCAAATATACCATAAAAATTCAGTCGAAAGCAACAACCAAAAATTATTATAACACCTTTGCATAGTAGGAATATAGCCAAAAAATATATGCTGCCTGAAAACATTATCATTAATATTTCAGCCTGAAATATTAGATCAAAATAATGACCAAATTTCTTTAGCAAAAAAACAATCAAAAAAGATATGATTGACAGTATCAGGAACTCTGCATAAAGTGCAGCTCATTGGTGATTGAGGATCTTTACATACAGGAAGTCTATGAAGAAGTAATAACCAATGGAAACATACATTTTTAGGCTCAAGAAATCTGGACCAGATATGTTGCAAAATGATGTGCCTATGATTAGTGAAGACTTCCATAAACCAACTGTTATCAATATGGAGTAAAATCTCATTAGTATCAGTGAGCAAATTATAAAGAATTTTTGGCTTGATTTTGAACAATTGTGTGTCATCATGCCACTGAATCTTGCCATAAAAAGTCTGATCATCATCAATAAATTTAGGAATGCATAATTGCAAAAATGAGGCTCGAATTAAAGAGTATGTACTCCATTGAGAGCGAGGAATATGATACTGAATACTAAGAGACTCCCAAGATTTAAGACATCTATTTTCAATAATATCAGCAAATGATACAATGTCTTTATGCACCCATTTTTTTGCAGAACAACCTTGAGTAACAGCAAGCAACTTATTATTATGAGAAAGATTCCACCAGATAGAACTGTGCAAAAAGAAAGTATTTTGAGAATCAGCAATAGATAGTAAACCTCCAACATTCTCCCAAGCCTTCCAAAGGCTCTTGAAAACTACTAACCCAGCTAGAACAACCGAAAACTTACCAAAAAGGATATAAATCATATGAAAAATTTTCCAAGCATGAGCTTTTTAAGGAACAACCTTAGTAATATTATGTCTGAGAAGAACTTTCCATGGCTCATTGTCGTTAATACAATTCACTATCCACTTGATGGCTAAGGACATACCTTGAACAACCATATTTTTCAACCCAAGGCCGCCAATATATTTATTAACAGTGCACCAATATCACCTTACCTTATGTTTTTTTATCTCTGTATTACCACCGGCCCATAAAAATTTTGTATATGTTTATGAATATCATTAGTTTGATATGAACAGAATGACCAAGCTAAAGCAAAATAGATAGAATAAGAAGAAAGGATTTTTTGATAGACTTGAAATCTACCAGCAACAGATAACTGCTTATTATTCCATTTATTAAAGTTACTAATAATCCTTTCTTTAACCCATAACCACATATCCTTAAGGCATGGTTCAATGGAGAAAGGAATGCCAAGATAACGGATTTGTTTGGAGGGACCTCCCCACTGAATATCAAACTTGGATAACCAAGGAGGAGCAACAAAATCCTAAATAAGTAATATAGATTTCGACATAGCAATTTTAGCTCCTGAAGCATTGCAAAAGCAAGCGAGTTTTGAAAAAAGAAAAAAAAAAATCCTCAACCAACTTAACAAAAACCATGGTATCATCAGCAAAATGAATATTAATAAGTTCTTGATCATTAGGCAAAATAATTCCTTGAATAGCAAGACTGATTGAGCTCTCTCTTAACAAATAATACAAGGCATTAATAGCAATAACAAACAAAGCAGGAGCTAAGGGACAGCCTTGGCGTATAGATCTCTAAAGCAATATAGGATCAAAAAGAGACCCATTAACCTCAACAAAAGTAGTTGCATCAGTAATAAGCATCAGTTCAAAATAGAGAAGGGAAGCCAAAGGCCTCAAAAACCATGAGAATATAGTTTCATTCAATTCTGTCATATGCCTTTTCAAAATCCAATAAAAGCATGTCTGCATTTTGTCCAGAGCATTTAGCCCAATACATGGCTTCCCAACTAGTGATCAAATTTTCCAAGATATATCTTCCTTTTATAAAACCTGTTTGAGTTGAATTAATAAACTTAGGTAGACAATTTGCAACCCTCAAAGCCAAAAATTTTGCAAGGATTTTATATGAAACATTTAACAATGTTATTGGTCTCCTGTTTTTGACTAAATTTTTATCACCACCCTTAGGCAAAAGCCTTATGATACCAATATTAATATTCCTACCCAAGGAACCATGAAGAATGGCCTGAGAATAAACCTGATACAAATCATCATTGATCCAATGAACATTTTTCTTATAAAATTCTATAGAAAGTCCTTCAGGCCCAGGGACCTTGTCATTGTTAATAGACTGAATAGCCTTGATGATTTCTTCTTTAGTAATCGAAGCATCTAAAACAAGAACTTCCTGATCAAAAATTTTATGAAAAATAAGAAAACAACAAAATTTATCAAATAAATAGCAAATATTTATCAAATAAATAACAAAATTTATCAAATAAATAGCAAACATTCATCGTAATTAAATTCAGTAGATAGCAAATATTATTCTCTATGTTGTTCTCATATGTCAAGTTTCAACCTTTAACTAAATTTAAGATTGTAAATATCCATATAACATAATGGCTTTATCAAGGAAGAATATCAAAAAGCCAAACCATAAATTTTCAACCTTTTAAACTTTTAACACGAGTACCCAATTGGAAAGTGAACAGTGAAAATAATTTTTTTTATTATTTTATTTGGTTAGTATGAGAAATCTTTACGACCAATGCATTGGTTGAGTAATTTCTTATCAATAGAGAATTTAACACACACCCACCACACAATCACCATATCACACCAAAATTTGAACCTTAAACCTCCTAAAAAACCAAAACCTATATCATTGACTATCCTCCATTAATTCTAAAAACAATCGTGGCTCAAACACTAAAATATATTCTTGTTTTCTACTCCGAATAGCTAATTAAAATTTATCATAGAATGTTTTCTACTCCTAATAGCTAATTATAATTATAATTTAACATAGAATGTTTTCTGCTCCTAATAGTTAATTATAATTTAACATACTTCCACAGTTCAAATGCCAAATTTACTAAAAGATTGACAACTTTATGTAGCTGAATTTGTCTCTTTAGCCTCGTTGTCTCTGGCCTCTCCACACGATATTTTCCTCACCTCCTTCTCGCCTTCTGTTTAAAAGAAATTTTGAGAAATGGTTACTAACCAGTTGGATTTGCATTCGTAAAGCCATCTTTCTCATATTTTTCCTGTCATGTGGTCTATCAAACAAGTTGCTTCATTATACGACAATTCATTTGCATTTCTTATTTATTTAAATTAAAATTTGTTTATTAAAATTTATTTTAGGATTTATATATATATATATATATATATATATATATATATATATAATTCAATCAAATTATAATGTGTTCCATGTAACTTAAATATTCATAACTAAATCTGTTAGAGTAAATCACTATATAAAATATAGAAAAGCAATTATAGTGTTTCAAACTTTAACAAAAGAATTAACAAAATAAGACAAACACACAGTAGAAGAGACAACGATTTTAACGTGGTTCACCCAATGTGGGTTACATCCACCGAGAATTTTTAGTCCTTTCTTTCTCAATCCAAGCAATAGAGGGTTACAACCTACAGCAAACATCTGCTGTAATTTCCTCTCTATATTTACAAGGAATCAACACAGTAATTTTCATTTTTTGCTTTGTTTTTCCTCACAACTATATATAAGAAAAAACAGAAAAAAAAAAAAACTGCTTTTCTTAATACATTCCAAGATTAACACTGAGCTCCCAGCACCTAATTTTGGAATAAAAACAAAAAAACTTTCCCTCGCTGTCCTGTTGTAAATCCGAAAACTTTCTCTGGTAGACTAACAGACTGTAAATCTGAAAACTTTCCCTGTCCGTCCTGCAGTAAATCCATAAACTTTTTCTATTTAGCCTCCTCATAATTAGGCTCCATTCCTAACAATCTCCCACTTGGAGACTAATTCCATTGCACCATACTGCAACCAAGGACTAAAAAATTATCATCATGGCCTCTTATTCCTTAAGGCCAATTGAAGTTGAGCAAAAGCTCAACTTTTCTCTTGACACCACTTTTGTAAGCATATCAACAGGATTTTGTGATGTGTGAACTTTCCCTAATTTCAAAGATCCATCTTCCACTACTGATCTAATGAAATGATACCTGAGTTTGATGTGTTTAGTTTTTGAATGGAATGTCGAATTCTTCGCAAGGTGTATAGCACTCTAGCTATCACTCCACAACCTATTATCCTCTTGCTTCTTCCCCAGTTCTTCCATTAGTCTTTGCAACTAAACCATCTCTTTGCTTGCTTCAGCAGATGACAACATATTCAGCTTCAGTGGTTGAAAGGGCAACTACGTGTTGGAGTTTAGAAGTCCAACTAACCGCTCCTCCTCCTATAGTAAAGATGTAGCCAGTAGTGCTCCTTCCACCATCAAGATCACCTGCCATATTAGAATCTACAAAACCTTTCAAGCATATATTAGAGTCTCCAAAATTCAAAGAATAATTTGAAGTTCCTCTCAAGTATCTAAGTATCCATTTTACCGCTTGCCAATGTCCTTTTCCCGGATTACTCATAAATCTACTCACTACTCCCACTGCATGGGCAATGTTTGGTCTTGTACAAACCATTGCATACATCAAGCTTCCAACCGTTGATGCATAGGGAACCTTAGCCATATGCTCTTGTTCCTTTTGTGTCTTGGGACACAAATCTTTGGTGAGTTTGAAATGTTTTGCCAATGGAGTAGCAACAGACTTTGCATTGTTCATGTTGAATCTCTTAAGCACTTTTTCAATGTATTTTGCTTGTGATAAATTCAGAGTGTGACTCTCCTTGTCTCTTGTTATCCTCATACCAAGGATTTGTTTGGCTTCTCCCAAATCCTTCATGGCAAAGGATTTAGCCAACTTCTTCTTGAGCATGTTTATATCTTGCATATTTGTTCCTGCAACTAACATGTCATCCACATACAATAGCAAAATAACATAGTTACCATTTCCAGCTTTTCTTAATATATACACGGTGATCACTTTGACATCTTTCAAACCTTTGATTAGCCATGAACTTATCAAATTTTAAATACCATCTGTCTAGGAGCTTGTTTTAACCCATATAAGCTCTTTTTCAGTTTACATACCCAATCCTCTTTACCTTTCACCTGAAAGCCTTCTGGTTGGTGCATATAAATTTCCTCCTCCAAATCACCATGAAGAAATGTTGTCTTCACATCCAATTGCTCTAGATACAAATTTTCTATAGCTATAAGACTCAAAATAGCTCTAATAGAGGTCATTTTTACAATTGGAGAAAAAATCTCATCAAAATCAATACCTTTTTTTTGAGCGAATCCCTTGACCACTAGTCTTGCTTTGTATCTCTTATGCCCTTCATTCTCCTCTTTAATCTTGTACACCCATTTATTGGTCAAAGCTCTTTTACCTTTGGGTAGCTCAACCAAATCCCAAGTTTGGTTGTGGAATAAAGAGTCCATTTCTTCATTCATTGCAGGCTCCCATTTATTCTTGGTATCCATCTGTAATGCTTCCTGAAAACATTTTGGATCACCAGCATCAGTATACAAAACATAATCAAAGAAACGTTGAGGAATTTTACTTATCCTGGTAGATCGTCTAACAACACTTTTTGGAGATTGAGGTGCTTGTTGTTGGTGCTGTACATTTTGATCTTCTACGACTTTTGGAGTTACCTTTTCTATGTGTCCATCAAGGTCTATGTATTCAATAATTTCCTCTTTTTGCTTTCTTTCCCTGCAACCGATCTTTATACAAGTTTTTTTCATTAAATATGACATCCCTACTTCTAATGACTTTTCGGTTATCACAATCCCATAATCGGTAACCCAAGCCATCAATACCGTAACCAATAAAATAGCACTTTTGGGCCTTAGCATATAACTTATTTATGTTCTCTTTGTCTATATGCATAAAAGCCTCACATCCAAATACCTTAAGGAAAGAATAATTTACTGGTTTACCTGTCCAAAGCTCTTCCAAAATTCCTCCATCCAAGGCACTAGACGGTCCTCTATTAATCAGATATACTGTAGTATCAACAACATGAGCCCATAAAAATAATGGTAAGCCTGCATGTATTCTCATGCTCCTAGCACGCTCCATGATGGTTCTATTCATTCTTTCTGCAACCCCATTTTTTTGAGGTGTTCTTGGAACTACCTTGATTCTTCTAATTCCATTTTTAGAACAAAACACATCAAATTCTCTACTACAATATTCTCCACCATTATCCGACTTTAGACACTTTAACCTTTTTCCAGCTTTCATTTTCAACTAATGCTTTCCAATTCTTAAAGGTATTAAAAACATCACTTTTATTCTTAATGCAATATATCCATGTTTTCCTTGTTGCATCATCAATAAAAAGTACATAGTAAGAGGAACCTCCAAGAGAAGTTACCCGAGCTGGGCCCCAAACATCTGAGTGCACAAGCTCCAATTTCTCTTTCTTCCTTTCCTTGCCATCCTTGAGAAATCTAACTCTCTTTGCTTTACCATAAACACAATCCTCACAGAATTCCAAATCAATCTCTTTTAACTTAGGCAATAAATTTCTTTGAATGTAAAATTTCCATACATTTTCCACTCATATGGCCAAGTCTTTGGTGCCACAAAGATGCACTCTCACCTGTAGAAACTAAATTCATGGAGTAGTGAGAAAAATCAGTAAGTAAATAAAGAGTACCCACCAATTTACCTCTAGCTACTATCAATGAACCTTTAGTAACTTTCCAAGCATTTTTTTCGAATGCAACCGTGTATCCTTCACCATCAAGCTTACTTGCCAATATAAGATTTCTCTTTAAATCTGATGTGTCTCACCTCTTTAAGAGCCCATTGACATCCATCTGGGGATTTAATCAAAATCTTTCCAATACCCACAATTTTACATGGTTGGTCATTTCCCAACAGAACCTATCCATAATCTCCAGAAACATAATCTATGAAGTATTCCTTATGTGAGGTAGCATGGAATGAAGCACCACTATCAATTACCCAATAATCACTATTTCTATCAAGAGATAAGATTAAAGCATCTTGTAGAATTTGTCCAGTAATATTGGCTTCTAAAGTGTTACCATTATTATCATTACCTTCATTTCCATCACCCTTTCTTTGCCAACAGTACTTCTTGAGATGACCCTTTTTGCCACAGTGCCAACACTGTAGCTTTCCTTTTCCACGTGATTTGGATCTACCTTTGGATTTGCCACGATGTGAACTCTTGCCTCTTTCTCTTCCTCTTCCTCTATTCTCAACAGTTAAGGCGATGCTAGATGATTCTCCTGTGGTTTTTCTTCTCATGTCCTCACTGAATATCACACCAACCACATCATCAAATTCTAATTTATTTAAACTCGAAGCGAGTTACTTACCGCCATTACCAAAGCTGTTCCAACTTTTTGGAAGAGAGCATAAGATTAATAAGGCCCTAATCTCATCATCAAAATCCAATCCTACCGAATGCAATTGATTAGTGACGATATTAAATTCATTTAAATGATCATGCACAGATCCTTCTTCACTCATTTTCATGTTAAATAACCTTTTCATTAAGAATACCTTATTTGATGCTAATGGTTTCTCATACATCTTGGCCAACTTATCCATGACTCCCTTAGTAGTATTTTCATCAGAGATGTTGAAGGCTACGGTGGCTCCCAAGCACAGCCTCATAGTACCCAATGCCTTTCTATCAAGGATACTCCACTCCTCATCAGACATAGTTGAAGGTCTCTCTGTTTCCTCCTTAAGATGTAAGTAAAGATCCTTCTGGTACAAGTAATCCTCCATCTGCATCTTCCAGAATTGAAAGTTTGGCCATTGAATTTTTGAACTCTAAACCTCCCTTCTTCCACCATTGCTCCCACTTGATCCAAAAATTCTCCTTCTATCAAGTGCACCCAAAAAAACAATCGCTCCGATACCACTTGTTAGAGTAAATCACTATATAAAATATAGAAAAGCAATTATAGTGTTTCAAACTTTAACAACAGAATTAACAAAATAAGACAAACACACAGTAGAAGAGACAATGATTTTAACGTGGTTCACCCAATGTGGGTTACATCCACCAAGAATTTTTAGTCCTTTCTTTCTCAATCCAAGCAATAGAGGGTTACAACCTACAAGCAAACATCTGCTGTAATTTCCTCTCTATATTTACAAGGAATCAACGCAGTAATTTTCATTGTTTGCTTTGTTTTTCCTCACAACTATATATAAAAAACAAAAACAAAAAAAAAACTGCTTTTCTTAATACATTCCAAGATTAACACTGAGTTCCCAGCACCTAATTTTGGGATAAAAACGAAAAAACTTTCCCTCGCTGTCCTGTTGTAAATCCGGAAACTTTCTTTGGTAGACTAACGGATCGTAAATCTGAAAACTTTCCCTGTCCGTCCTGCAGTAAATCCAGAAACTTTCTCTGTTTAGCCTCCTCATAATTAGGCTCCATTCCTAACAAAATCTTTAACAGCTCGAAACCCAAACAAATTCTTAAGAAAAGCAATTAACAATAATTGCATTAAATTTATATGAATGCATTTGAAAGTTTTGTTATCCCTTGGGCTGTTGGTGAACATTTCATCTTAGGAGCTATATGGTGAATATTTCATAGTAATCATTTTCTACTTTTGGATCTTCATACTAATCATTTTCCACTTTTGAATGATTCTATACTTACAATACAAAAATTGATCAGCAATACCTTGTTCAAAACATTAAAATATATAATAACAATTTGATTAAGAACATTTATAATATCAACCAAAAGATCATATAGGATTAAAAAGATAAAAATAATTCGAGCAATCTAGGATTGCAGAGCATTCCGGGTAGAGAGGTACCACATACAATTTGTGGATGACACCATATTGGTGAGAGATCAATAATTTGAAAAGCCATAATTTCCATAAGAATTTGAAGGATTATGAGGTCGCCTTGGTGAGAGATCAATAATTTGAAAAGCCATAATTTCCATAAGAATTTGAAGGATTATGAGGTAGCTAAGGCGAATAAAACAAGTACGAAATGGTTGAAAGCTTTCTTTTTCAAAGTTTTGCCTTACCTGTGCAAAGATATATGGAAAATATTAGGATTTAAGGAGGATGATTTGTCCAAGAGTTCCTCTTTTCTTTAGAAGGATGGAGGGCCTTTGCAGGTTTAGCCTGCCCTAATTTTTGCAGTAAGCAAGACAAACCTTCAAATCATATTGTAGCAGAGTGAACACGTTAATCAAATGTGGACAAGTTTTCTTTGGTAGCAAGGATAGTTTTAGATCTGACAATAGTACCGGCATTAATATTGAATTAGATGAATATATAATTAAAGGTCGGAGAATAGGTTATTATGGATTATAGGGTGCACACTACTTCCAGAATGTTGTAGGAGGAACACAATTACAGAATCTTTATGCAGGAATTCTTTAAAAAAAATTGTAATGACAACGGGAAAAAAAATAAAAAATAAAGTCAACTCTGAATTATCTGAACTGCTAAAAGAAAAGATTAACCAAAAAAAATTAAAATGAAGCAGCAAAAGGCATCAAAATTGGAGCCATCATACCATTAGGAATTCAAATTTATTTTTGATGAATCTTTATTCGCGCATCCAGGACAGGCAGCGACTGGACTGTGCAAACATCGTAACAGGAACCTTTTACATTTTTTATGAACACACTTACCTCTCACATACTTATCCATGCTTAGGTTTGAACTTGACTCTTTGAACAAAATGTTAAAAATGATGCAAAGATGTAAGGGCTTTCCTTCATCCAGGGATTTCATCCAGGGATTTAATGAGGTTAGGGTGGAAAATGAGTCCAAGACTGTAATAAAAGGGATTCGATTCACCATTGGCATCTAAATGTAGGTGTAGAGGATCCATTAGCGGCAGTGAAAGAAGTTGAAACCATAGGTTTGAAAAGATAGGTTTCATTCATGTCTTGAAGGAGCAGAACAGGCTTGCAAATTTACCGGCAAAAGAAGCAGATATGTAGGAAGAGGAGCCACGGAATTTTGAGATGGAAGATGGTTGTCCAATGACTGTCACGAGGTTCTATGGCACGATAAAAATTACAAAACTAATGAATAGTAAGGGTGACGCTCGTCTCAGTAGCGTCCATCATTCAAGGTTAGGAAACACTGTCGCTTTTTCAAGGGGTGGACTGGCCTTAACTGTAGGTGTAAAACTCATAATTCTACAAAAGATACTAGAATGGATATCATAATCAATAATCGACTCGGTAAAATCCAATGTCATGAGATCTTAAGTGGTTAAAAATAGAGGCTTGCAATATAAAATTTTAGGTTTAAATCTTGTTCCAAGGTAAAGATATATTTATTAGTTGTAATACTATTATGTAATTTGTTGAAATACTGTAGTATTGCAATCATGATGTAATTCAAATAGGCCTATTTCAACCCACATAACCTATTTAAAAAATAAAATAAGAAGATCAATAAGCTTAAGTATTTAGCAAAGAAGAAAAGCACTTTAGTTGGTGTTTGTATGTTTAAGTGTCATGTGATGGGTAGACAAAACTCTTAAGGGTGTCATTATGCTTCAAATCATAGATGAGAAAATCGGAATTGGATCAAAATTAACATGGAAAAAGAATCGGAAAATTCAGGAATTGACAAAAGTATCGAGACAAATTCAGTAAAAAATAACCGAAGAAAACGTAATTTTCAATTGAAAAAGTTGTTTTCATGCATATCACAATGAATTAACATTATGCAAATCAACTATTAATAGTGTAAGTGATACAAGCTTAAACTACATATGAAAGTGGTAAGTGATACAAGTTTAAAGCCTTAAACTACACATAAAAGTGACAAAACACATCTTGTATTGCTTATAAAATGAAAAGGTACAAGTTTCAAAATGTGGCATTAGTCATGACAGATATAATGCATTTGCTCTTTGCCCTAGCAAAAACTCTAGTCTCTCTTTATCAATGTGCTTGTGCCTCTTCTTCTGCCTGTGCTACTTCTTTTACCTTGGCTGTTATCTTCTCCTCTAAGTTTTCAAATTTTTATAATTTACCCATGGAGAAGAAAGGCTCTTTCTTCTGCTCTTAATGTGGCTCTATAATCCATTCAGATGATGGACCAATCTCATCTAGATCAAAGGCTTCGGTATTTATTTTTGTAATTTGTCGATGAAAAAACAAAGATTGTAATGAACAAACACAATATCATTCAATTTTTTTGTGTAAGCTTATTGCACTTCATGGAGTGTATGTGCTCAAACATACTCTAATTGCATTCACAACTTGAAGAGTTGCACGATTGAGATAAGAATTTGATGGTAAAGCGTTGTAGATTGGGCATATATATGCACCAAAGTCCTCCCACCATAAATCTAGAAATAGCCAAGAAAAAAAATTAATAATTCACATATAAAATCGTAAATTAAGATTAATTTTTAAAATAAAATCAAAAGACAATAAATAATAATTCAATGAGGGTTACCTAGCCTCATAGTTTACCTTGATTGAATGCACTGTGAGGATAGGAAAATGATGCCCTGTCATTCTTTATAAGACTACATCTCAGACTGTATCTTATTGCACATTTCCTCATCCAGGTACATGCGGTCAATGCAACTTCAAAGGCCCACCATCACCTCATAATCAGAATCATATGTATCAAAATAAAAAATAAAATGGGATTGAGATAGTACCATGTTGCAGCAACAGGGCTATCGAGCTGAGATGTCCATCGTTTGTCAATATCCCAAATGGGACCATATTTGGTATGTGAATGTCCATAAAATAAGGCAATCACCTATTTTTCCCTATACATAGCCTCATATATATGTCATTGAAGCTTGTTCTCCATCAACAAGAGGAGAACCCTCACCAAAGGCTCTGACACCTGGAAAAAAAATTAAAAATATATTTTATAATAAAAAAAGTTACAAATTAGAATACAAGTTTGCAAATGGAAATATAATTTAAATTAAAAAACAATAATAAAATAAATTTAGAAACTTAATCTTCTACCTTGATGGCCTCTTTCATGGCATCTAGAAGGGCTTCTTAAAAAACAGTCATATACCTTTTACCCATCACTAGAGAGTCGGTATCTAACAACATGTTCAAACTTCCACTCATCACTCACGAACATTTTCTTCAATGGCCCTCTTTCATCATAAAGGCTTTATAATGTCACGAAGTTTGTGGCGGAGTGTGTAACTCTAGCCTACACTAGCTCCCTCCCATCAATTATATGCCTCATGAGGTTGACGAGCTATGCATGGTTGTAGATGAATTTTGTGATAGGCTTGGACTTTTTTACAACCTTTTACACCTAAGGTAATTTTCTAATGTCTTCAAGGAGCAAATCGAAACAATGGGTTGCACATAGGGTCAAAAAAATAGTGGGGAATCTCTCCTCCAAAATCTTACCAATTGTTACATAAGTCACTACATTGTGTGTGATGACTTGAACAACATTCTCCTCCCCAACCTCCAACACAACCTCCCCTAACAACCCTCAACCATACAAGCATTTCCACACTCTTAACTTGTGTTGATGCATCTATTGACTTGAGAAATACAATTCCTCCAGTAGAAGCAACTAAAAAATGAATTAAGGTTCTTCCCCTCCAACTGGTCCACCCATCAGACATGATATTACAACCTCTCTTCCTCCACACCCTATGTTGGTCTTTAAGCACAACTTGAATGTCGTCCATGCATTGTTGAAGGAGAGGTCCTCTAAAGTCATCATAAGTTGGTGACTTAAATTCTGTGTTACAACTTGCAATGGCATCTACCATCCGTCATCAATATGGAGACCTTGCCACATTAAAAGGAATGTCAAAAAAATACCAAAAACTAGCAATGGCCTTCATTGTTGCCCTGTGCCTCTCCTAGTTCTATGCATCCATACCCTCAAGGGTGGGTTGTGCCCCTAGCATGGAATGTTTTGTAAAATAAGACTCATCCATCCCACTCCCTAGGTGTGCAACTAATGGACTCAAACTCTCATTGTAAAATTGACTAAAGGTGTTGCTTGGATAGTTTGTACAAGGTCAAGAAGGGGGGTTGACATGCCCTCGCTTTATCTTCATTTGAGGTCTTTTTTCTCCTCTTTGTTAGAGAGGATGGCATTACATTCTCTCATAACCTCAATCATCACATCTAGGCATAACCTAACATTTTTCCCTGATTTCTTTGCCAAATGATATTTGAGGCGGTATATGCCTCCATTAATAAGAGACCCTCAAAAATTGTAATAAAACCCTCATTTATTTTCCCTTTCTTTTGCATATATCCATGTTGGATTATTTTTCAACATTTTCTTATGGCTGCACATGGAAACAAGTAACAACAAATTTACAAACAATTACTTTTAAAAAAAACTCAAAACCCTTAACACATCTAATAAGTTTTGCTATTCTAACTGCTTATTTTATTATTGGTAAGAATAAACTTGCCATTCTTAATTCTTGGATGCAAGAATTCTTCTATAGCTTGGGCGATACAATCAAAGCTTTTACTATTCTTTTAGTAACCGATCTATGTATTGGGTTTCATTCGCCCCATGGTTGGGAACTGATGATCGATTTGATTTTCGAAAATTATGGATTTTCCCATAACGAACGAATAATATCTGGTCTTGTTTCAACATTTCCAGTCATCTTAGATACAATTTTCAAATATTGGATCTTCCGTCGTTTCAATCGTACATCTCCTTCACTTGTAGTAATTTATCATTCAATGAATGAATAACAAATTTGTACATCCAACAACAATTGAACTGAAATAAGTAGGGTTTAAGGTTTAAACTTTAAATATTGCCAGTTAAAAAATTGGGTTTGCATACATAGTTATTAGGCAACAATACATATGAAGCATTATTTAAAAGGAGGGGGTAAAGACAAAAAATATGCTTAGAAAAAGAGAAAATAAAAGTTTGCAAAATCTTTTTTTACCTCAAATGAATACTTTTGGCAGCTGTTGGTGGCTATCGAGTTCCTTCAAACTATAAAAAAAAAGGATTATTAGGATGCACTAGTGTGTTTTGTTTGTGTGGTAGCAAGTAGGCAAACCCCTCTCTGTAGTTTGGTACATGTAAAAATGAAGTAAAATGGACAAAACACCAATTTATGGCATTTCCTCTACCCTTGCACCCTTGCAGTCGTGGGTGATTTTTTGTCGTTGTAATCGTGATTTTATTTTTTGAAAAAATTGTTTCCCACTACCAATTTTATTGACAAGGCCCTACATTGGGAAAAATCGGCTTAAATCACGATTTTTTGATGATTTTTGTAACTATGCTTCAAACAAATGGAATAAATCAAGAGGAGAAAGGGGATTTAGTAAGCAAGAAGATGCAACAATGGGAGGCTTAGTCAACCACTTTGAGTTTTGGCCAAGGTTTTGGTGAAAATAATCACATATGGCGCAGGCTACGAGGGCATGAGAAGAGTAAACAAGGGGCAATCAAGTGGTGGACTTATCTTTGGGTCCCACAATAAGTGGTGTCAATATAAAAAATAAGATAAGAGTATAATTGTCAATATAAAAAGAAGATAAGAGTATCTTAGAAAGCCATGATGGCTAGCTAGTGTTAGGGAGCGGAAAGAATTAGAATAACTAGAGGACATGTCATTGTGGAAAACATGAGATGTATTTCTTTCTTCTAAAATAAAATTGTGGGATTGTTTTAGAATGATTAAACTTTGATTCAGTTAGAAAGGCTATATGGAAAGATGCAAGGTTTGTAGCTAGTTCGGCTAGAGGGGCCTCAAGGGGTCTTATGTTTCTTTGGGACTCTAAAAATTTGATTGGCTCAATTATCTTGGCCTTAAACAGAGTTACAAGTATCCTCTTCTCCTGTAAATAAACTAAGTGCAAGTGGTTTATGTCAAATATATATGCCCCAAATTCTTGCCCTAATAAAAGTTTTCTATAGGCCTCTTTGGGTTCAATGAGAGAGGCTTTTAAAAATGAGATATGGCTATTGGTTGGGGACTTTAACTCGCCCCTTTACCAATCTGATAAAAAAGGGAAGAACTCAAGTCTGTCAAAAGGTACGAAAGAATTTGCCTTTTTTGTGAACCAAAATGAGTTAATGGACCTAGATCTAAAAGGATCTAAGTTTACTTGGAGTAATAGAAGGTTAGGAAGGCAACCCATCTAGATAAGGCTAGATAGAGTCCTTATCTCTAAAGAAGGTCTATCTATTTTTTGGGGATGCTTCCCTAAGATCTCTTCCCAAGGTGGGTTCGGACCACAACCCTCTTCTTTTTTAAACAATTCAAAATCTCAAAACATTCCTTAGACCTTTCAAATTTGAAGCCATGTGGATTCAACATTCAGATTTGGAGGGTAGAATTAGGAAGTGGTAGTCTCATAAGTTCTTTGGCCCATTAATTTCTCAAGTTGTTAATAAGTTTAGATTGGTCAAAGCTAATCTAAAAGCCTGAAACAAAAGTGTCTTTGAGCACATCTGTCAAAAAAAGGAGAATCTGAAAAAATAATTGAAGGACATAAAACTTTCTATTGAAATAGATGACTTGTCCATGGACACTAGAGATAAGAAGAAATTGTTGCTGGCAGAATTTCACAATATCTTAGCTAGTGAATAAATGCTTTGGAGACAAAATCAATGGCACTATGGCTTAAAGGAGATTGAAATACCAAATTCTTTCATATCTCTACTTTGAGACATAAAAGTACCAATAGAATTAGAGAGATTAAAAAGAGGATGGCTCTAAAACGACGGATATTCAAGAAATCATGACTGAAGCAATTAAATTTTTTAAAACTCTCATGTGATAAGGTGGGGATGACCTAGAAGAGAGTAAGTTGCTTCTCAAAATCCCTACCTTGGTCTTAAGGGATATGAACTCTTACCTCATTAGCATTATCAAATATGATGAGATCAGGAGGGATGTGTTTTCCATGGGTAGTCTGAAAGCTATTGGGCCCAATGGATTTTCCTCTCTTATTTCAAATTTTTTAGCACATCTTAGGTAAATAGATTGCGATGCTTTAAAGGTCCAAAGAACGAGTTTCATTCTAAATGATATGAATTCTGTTAGAGTTAAAGTGCACTATGTCTTCACCTTGACACTTGTCAGTTTCACCTTGGTTATTCATTTGTGGATCAGAAACCAGAAAGTCAGTTAAAAAAAGAAGAAGCTCTCTTCAGATCCACAATAGCAGCGCTTTACAATTACTGAAGAAGATGTTTTAGAGACGGCTCAGATTTTAATCAAAGTTTGTGGTTATGTGAATAGCTTTGGTGCATGCCGTTTGGTTGCAGTCTAGATCCGGTTGCAGTCTAGATCCGGCGCAGACAATGAGAAATATGTGCATCCCGCGTATGTTGTTGAAAGTCTTGCAAAGCACGACATGAAAATGTATTCATAGTTTCAGTCTTGCTGATGTCGTCGGATCAGTGCTCGTCGCAAATCAATAGGAGCCGGTGCTGCCCCGTCATAGCATCGTGGCTCTACGCGACGCACGCCTGTAGGGCCATGCAAGCAGCGCCGCCCATGCCCGCCTCGTCTTCAATTTTTTTTCCCTGACTGTATTTTTTTACAGTAGATCAATGGATATTTATTTTATTTTTTTTTAAACCCTTTTGGCCAGCGTACATTGTTGGGGAGGGGTTTCAGCGCTGTGTCCCCAGCGGAGGGTTGCGGTGCCGCAGAGGGATTACATCGGCATTTTGGTGCAGGACTCGTTTAAGGGGGACCCGGATATAAAGCACAGGTGCTGGATCCTATCGCAGAGGTTTCTACGACCGCTGATGTATATGGTGGCGTAGGTGTTTATTGTGACCTTGCTGGTGATCCATGGCTCCGGAGTGGTGCTTTTCAGGGCGAATAGTCTCGGGAGGCAGCGATAGGCATGGAAACTCGTCGGGGGTCCCAGGGCTTTCATGCCCTCATTGTTTGTATACGGAGGTCCTGTTTTAGTCCGCGTCTGCTGTTTGAATACCTGCTGAACCAGCTTTCTGGCCACTTTGCTTGTGAAAGTAGTTTACGTTTAGGTAGAAGAAATTTTTGGGCGTCCTAGAAGTCGCAGTCCAAGATATCGTCGGAGTCCAAGTTATGGAAGGAGTGGCCGAAGTCCAGTACGCAGGAGCTATACACGATCTGTTCGAGTTATTTTTTCTGGCTTCCAGAAGATTCTGACGATTTGCAGTGCCTGAGACCGATAGATTTGTGTTGAAACCAGTGGCGGTCAGCGATTTTTCTGTACGAGCATGACTGGCCACGCACCCACCAAACCCGCGAGGGAGACAAGTAGAAGGAAAACGCCATCGGCTTACCCAGAAAATTCTTGAAATCGGAGCTATCGCGGTTCAACAGCCATATTGGGGTTTCTTTATTGTACAGCCCACTGTTGTTTTTTCATCGGGGCTTTCATTTACTGTTTTTCCACGCAGTCAACACATTTTGATCAAATGAATGAAATCTAAGGGTTCCCACAAGTTTTTTCGACATCTATGTTATTTGTTGGCACTAGCTCGTGAAGGGCGTCTCATACGGGGGCATATTTCTGTCAGAAGCGGGACCCACTCGGTTGATTTCAAAGGCCAAAATGGTGCATGATTTGCTCCGGATTTTGCTGCTCCATCTCGGGGATTTGCCACCTGTCAGATTCAGAAGGCCGTGACAATGAACGTGATGGCCGTTGAGATTGACAATTGCTTTATACAATTGCTTTATATAATGGATGGGGGTATTTGTTTTTATAAAGGCAATGAAGTATATTTTATAAAGTGGAGGGGTCCACTTTTTCTATTGTATGGGCCAATAATGTTTTTCACGTCAACATATGGACTGTAATTTCTTTGTAAGGGGTATATTTATTTAAAAATGATAGTGGAGCATTTTCTTTTTCCCACATGTCGTGGAAGGGCCTCACATGGCCATTGTAATTCCCCTGCGAGGGAAAATTGAGACATTTTTTTATTTCGCCAGAGTGCGATGCCAGGAATATGATATTCCTGAGGTTTATTTTGTTGCCTTAGGGAGGCATGTTGTTTTTCCACATGATGAAGGCCCCTTTGATGGTAGAATATAGGGGTATTTATAGTCGTTGGAAACGTTTTTCCGCGACGGACACATTGGTGGTGTCAAATTGTAATTTTGAGGCTGTTTCAGTTAAGTTTTTTTAGCCTCAAAATTTTTCTACCTTGGAGTGCACTCTCGGTTGTACCCGACACTCCCAAGGTAATTTTATTTGTGATCCTTGTACCTAGTGACCTTTTCTATACACTTGGCGAATGCAGCGGCTGGTTACCCATGCATTTTGATGGGATGACATGGTCACCATAAGGACACTTATACTAGGGACTACAGACAAAGACACCCTAGACTCTATTTGAGGTCATTTCCGGATCTACTTCTGAAGACTACAAACGAAGACACTTCAGAAGATTCTCTTCTTTTCTTCTTCTCTCCTCCTATTTTGATCTTTGGCTCATTTTTATTGTATTGAGTGCATTTTCGACAGAGACCGACACTCTTATATGGCTCGTTTTTCCTTTCATTAGGTGCATTTTTCGGCACATACCAACACCTTCTAGATTGAGTTCACCACGTGGTGAATCTAGTTAGTGACCTACGAGTGGCAACATCCTCTGAGGATGACCTGCAGAGGCAACAGACCCAGATGTGGCTGACCCTGAGGCACCCATGATGACCCCGAGGCACTTAGACGGCTGACCCAGTGGCAACAGACCCGTTGAAGTGGTTGACCCTGAGGCAACAGACCGAGATGTATACACAGTGGATCTAGCATTATTCATAGTTGGAGAGCCAAGCGCAAAGAGCACGAGCCTAGACCAAAGAAAAAGAGGATGATAGGTTACTTTTTAGAGAAGTCAACATTAAGGGGGAATGTTACCTAATGTTGACTTGCTTTGTTTTTTCTTTAGTTAGGATAGTGCACTTTAAGGGGGAATGTTAGAGTTAAAGTGCACTATGCCTTCACCTTGACACTTGTCAGTTTCACTTGACAAGTGTCATGTGTTGAATATAGGCTTATGCCTATTTATTGTAACCATTTCATGAATAAAATAATCCCCTTCAGTTTTTCCCTCCTAACAAATTCTACCTTTCTAGTTCTCATTCCCAAGTCAACAAGGGACAAGGATTTTAAATATTACAGACCAATTAGTCTTTACAATACCATTTATAAAATCTTGAGTAAAGTTTTGGCCAATGGAGTTAAAAAAGTTTTACCCAACATTATAGACCATGCTCAGGGTGGTTTTGTTGCAAGAAGGTAAATCTTAGATAGTATTATAGCAGTTCACAAGCTTATTCATTTTGTCAACAAGAGTGGAAGGTTGGGGCTATTTCTTAAACTCGACATGAATAAAGCTTATGATAGGGTATCTTGGGACTTCCTTCTAAAATAATGGCTAAATTTGGATTTCACCAAAACTGGTTAAACCTTGTCAAGGAATGTATTGGACTGTGAAATTTTTTGTCCTAATTAATGGGTCCGCTGTAGGTTATTTTAGAGTTTAAGGGGTCTTCACTAGGGAGATATTTTATTCCCCTATCTCTTCATCTTGATGGTTGAAGTGCTAGGTAGATCCCTTAAGGTGGATTTCGACGTCGAAGGTCTTAAACCTGCATTGTATTTATATCCCATCACTCACCAAAAATTTGCAAACGACACTCTTTTATCCTTTAATGCCTCTTCCTCAAGCTAGGATAATCAAGGAGATCCTCTCCTCCTTTGAGAAAGCGACGGGTCAGAAGATCAATTTCATTCAAAGTAAAATATTTTTTCGTAACAACCCTCCCAAAAGGCAGATAAAGATGGCTCAAATCCTAGGGTGTGAGATTGTCGAATTTCCTTTTGTTTATCTTGGAATGCCCCTTTTTAAAGGTAAACTAAAATAGAATCTCTACAATCTCATGGTCGAGAGAATTCAAGGGAAGATTATAGGTTGGAAAGGAGCTCTTCTAAACCAAGTAGGTAAAGCTCAACCAGTGAATTCTACTCTTCAAAGTATACCTATTTATTTTGTCACTTTTCAAAATCTTGGTTAAAGTTGTCCAAAAAATTGAACACTTTCATATATTTCTTTGGTCGAGTGTTGGGAAAGAAAGAGATTCCCTCTTGTTTCTTGGGATCAGGTCTGTAGCAAGAAATATGATGGAGGTTTGGGCCTCAAGAACCTAAACCAAATGAATAAAGTGGTAATGGCTAAGCAAGGATGAAAGTTGTTTCAAAAGAAAAACTTGGGTTGGGTCCAAATTATTTTAGCCAAATATTTAAGCCAAAATAAAAACTTCTAAGTGGATTCCCTTCCCTCCTCAAGATCCGCCAGTTGGCTTAGCTTCCTCAAAACGAGATATATTATTTGTAAGGGATGTAGGTGGAAAATAGGGAATAGGGAAAATAGATTTCTAGGAGGATCATTGGCATTCCCCTATTTCTTACTTTTCAAATATTGCAGTTGTGGAGCCTAAAACTAGGATTCTCTTTGGCTCAATAGTGGTTGATTTCATTGAAACCTCCAATGGCAAGAAAAAGTGGAAATCTCTATGTATCCCTAATTTGAATCAAGAAGAGGAAGAGGCTATTAGGATCTTATTTAACAATTCGAGAATGTAGGTCATCAAAAATTTAGATGAGGATGATTATGTTTTTTGGAAAGGCAAAAAGGATGGATGTTTTTCCATGAAATTCATTTACGTATTGGCTAAAGATAACCATGTATCCTGGTTTTCTCCTAATAAAATTGGTTCATAAACCTCATCCCCAAAGTCTACTTTTTCTTTTGGTTGGCTATCCAAGATAATATCATTTCTATTCAAAATCTTCAAAAAATATGGAAGGTTATTCCTAATAGGTGCTACCTCTATGAAAAGTGTGTTGAATCTTCAAATCATTTATTCTTTCAATGTTCCTTCTCTCTAGATGTTCTATACTCCTATTTGAATGTCTTGGGGGTTTTTGGGGTTGTTCCACATCTTCTATCTAATGTATGTGATCAATGGACCTACCCCTTTCTTCTTTGAGGCTCAGAACTCTCTAGTCCTTTAGCCTACCCTATTTATTTTGGGGAATTTGGAAGGAAAGAAATAATAGGGCCTTTAAGAACTCTAAAAGAGATGATGCCTTCGTGTGTTCCAAAATCTTCTTAGCTACAGTGGAAAATGTCTCTAGTTTGCACTTGGATGTGAGTGGAGGTATTATGTATGAGGCCACTCTTGAGGATATTTTAGGGATTTAGTCAAAAAGCAAAGGGTTGGCATAGTCTAGATTGAATGCTAGAGCTCAAACCAAATGGAGTCCCCCCCTCCAGGTTGGATTAGACTAAATTTTGACAAAGTGTCTAAAGGAAATCCTAAGAAGGCTGGAGCTGAGGGTGTTTTTAGAAATTAAAAGGGAGATATTATCTTTGCTTTTTTCAAAAAATTGGGTGTCCAAACCAACCATTTTGTGAAAGCCAAAGCTTTATTTCAAGGATCTGCATTGTTGGGTTTTATAGATTGCAAAAAATTTGTCATTGAAGGGGATTCCTTAAATATCATCAACTTGGTGATGGGTTCTCAAACCCCTAGTTAGAGTATAGCAAACATGATAGAGGAATCCAAAAGAATTCTCCAAACCCTTGAAGACATCCAAATTAAACACATATTTAGAGAAGGTAACATATCTACACATGTCTTAGCCAATCTAGGGCTGCACCAAGGACTGTCAATTTGAAGGGAATACTTCCCTCAAGGTCTTACTTTGTTGAGTAATGGTCTTTAAGTTATTCTCTCATTTTTAAAATTTTCTTTTTGTGATGGTTGTTATTGAGAATTTACTTACTTGCAAGGAGGTGTAGATAGCTTTTGTATTTTATTCAAGGTCTCGCCTTTCTAAAATCTTGAGGAGAACTCTTTAAAGTCACAAGGTCCTTTTGAAATTTGAATTTTTTCCATGTCACGTCAAAAGATTTAGGTCTTTAGATCCAATACCTAGGTGCCACATCCTTTAGGATCCGATTAATGAACAAGTGATCCTCAATCAAAATCAGGTGAGTGATAAGGGAGATGTTGCCTTCCTTGGCCGCACGAGCTCCAAAATTGGATGTCCTTTGTTCTCATGACAATCTAATGGGTAGTATTAGGAGCATTATTTCTATTGGTATTTTAAATTCATGTACCACACTTTTAAGGACCCAAAGCGGATAAATAATTTCATTGGAACTTATTGTCCCAAGTCCAATAACATGTTAGCTAAGTTAGGGACCTTCACTTGGTAAAGCTTATTTAAAAAAATGATCGAAACAAGCAGGAGTGGCATTATGCGATTGGCAACAACCTCCATTTTCTAATCTTTCTAATCATATCTCTATCTGTTTGCATGGGATGAGGTGGTAGGTCGTGACAAGATGCTTGTCCACCATCATTTCAATACATCTAAATAAGATATGGTTTTTCATTCATATGGTTTTGGAGGAGCTACCAGATTAGCCTAGGAGCGTGAGTCACTCAAATCTATTGGGATCCAAAAGATTCAAAGGTGGAAAATTTAGCTAGAGATGAGACTCTAGAGGATTGAGGTTCCTACTCCTCTACTCTTATGTGGTGTTTTGTTTTGGTGGCTTTGTTCTATCTTGTTGTATGTCCCTGTTGCAGAACTATATTCTCATAACATAAATCATTTATTCATCCACAAGTAAATATCCACAATAACAATCCACAAATGAGAGAGATATATAATACCCTTAAGGTAGGGAAACACCAATAATACTCCTTAAGGAAGAAATTACTCCACAAGATCTCCCAAGATGAGAGGCCACTTAAGGAGGGAAAAGTCCCATAAGCCACTTCATAGGCAAAGACGATTACATAAGATTCTTCTCCATGATGATTACAATAACAAATATCTCTTCTTTATATATCCATCTTCTTATGCTACTTTGGGGAGCCTACTACTAATATAATATTATATTATAATATAATATAATATTATAATACAATCAACCTTGGGTTATGTGTGGCCCATGCCAACCCTTATACAATATAATAATATATCCCCAAATATCTATTCCTAGGTACCCTATCATGCCACCCTCCTTACAAATGTTTCATCCTCGAAATATGTGAAGAAACAAGATATGATGTGCTAAACAATGTTAGCAACTAGTACCAATCTCGATCATCCATCCATCCAAGTGAAACACATTGATGTTAGTATGTCATTTTGTTACTTGAGTATCCAAATCTGCTTTGTTGGCTCCACGCTTCTGTTTTTGTATTTTGATAGCTTGAATGATGGGTCCACTTGTTCCTTGATGCTGATGAACTACTCTGAAAACTAGGATCACTATGCTTTCTCTGCCAAATATTGTCATAGTTGGTGGCCTTATGATTCCATGTGGAACCATAATATTGTTGGCTTGAGCCATGCCTCCAAGAATGTTTCCACTCATGGTGGTGTGGATGGCGATATGGTGTAACCTTAACTTGATGTTCTACCTTCTTTGACTTATCAACATTTGGCTCTATTGTTTTAAATTCTTCTACACATCGTTCTTTCATGTTCTCTTTGTTTGGTGTCCTTGTGCTCTTCTATCAAAGCTTCCTTGGACTTTGTTATTGTTGTTTCCATGGACTCAGTTGTTGCTACTTCTTCCATGGACTCTATTGTTGCTACTGCCTTCTTGGATTATGTTTCATGTTCTTCAATTTGTTTCTCTACAACCACTTCTTGATTTTCATTGGATCCTTGCTCCTTAAACTGAGAAATATCCTGCAATGTTATCTTCATTTTCCTCTACCATAATCTCATAAAATTATTTTGCACATTAATGTTAACAGTACCCAAAGAATCTAACCAAAGATAACCAAGAACAATATCCTCATCATCCATCTGAATAACATGAAAATTTGAATGTAAAACATATTTATCCATGGTGATCTTTAAATCTTCAAAAATTTGAACATTCTCACCCTCAAGATGTGTGTCCTTAATTTTTGTTGCTTGAACTTGCAACCTCTTAGCCAAAGAAATATTAATAAAATTATATATGCTGCTAGGATCAATGGAAATAATAACTTGTTCCTTTTGAATGCTTCCATGAACCTGCAAAATAGAACTTTTAGATGAATTTAAACCCTTTTGATCCTTCTCTTGCTTTTGAAAATCCAAATATGTGGCTTCATTATTCTCACTATCTTCCTTAACATTTTCCTCTTTCTCCTTCTTGAGTAATTTTATTTCTTTTTCATAGTCTTCATTTTGTTTCTTGAAAACTTCTCATTTTCCTTTCATTTCATTCTGCTCATTTTGAATCCTTTGTAGATTATTTTCAAGGTCTTTGATGACATCCATTAGGTTATCTATATAATATGGGTCCCACTTACTCAAGAATGCATGCTTTATGTCATCCCAAGTGTATTCATTATTCCTTTCATTAAAAAAAATATACCAAGTGTTGTGGCTGCTCCACAACGTACCCCAAAATTGGGGACCCACCTTTTTTGCATGTTTTCCAAGAAGACCGAAGTGGCCCATATGCTAAAGATCAAAGAAAAAGCAAAACACCACAAGGAAGAAAAAGTGTCGCGATATCGCGACATGTTGCATTTTCGCGGTCCAAAGCAAAGGGAGAGAGCAAGGAGGAAAAAGTGTCGCGATATCGCGACATGTTGCATTTTCATGGCCAAAAGAGAAAAAGTGTCGTGATATCGCGACATGTTGCATCGTCACGGCCAAAAGAGAAAAAGTGTCACGATATCGCGACATGTTGCATCGTCGCGGCCAAAAGAGGAAAAAGTGTCGCGATATCGCGACATGTTGCATCATCGCGGCCAAAGGAGGAAAAAGTGTCGCGATATCGCGACATGTTGCATCGTCGCGGCCAAAAGAGAAAAAGTGTCGCGATATCGTGACATGTTGCATTGTCACGGCCAAAAGAGAAAAAGTGTCGTGATATCGTGACATGTTGCATCATCGCGGCCAAAAGAGAAAAAGTGTCGTGATATCGCGACATGTTGCATCGTCGCGACCAAAGGAGGAAAAAGTGTCGCGATATCGTGACATGTTGCATCGTCGCGACCAAAAGAGAAAAAGTGTCACGATATCGCGACATGTTGCATCTTCGCGGCCAAAAGAGAAAAAGTGTCGTGATATCGCGACATGTTGCATCGTCGCGGCCAAAAGAGCAAAAGAGAAAAAGTGTCGCGATATCGTGACATGTTGCATCGTCATGACCAAAAGAGAAAAAGTGTCATGATATCGCGACATGTTGCATCGTCGCGGCCAAAAGAGAAAAAGTGTCGCGATATCGCGACATGTTGCATTATCGCGACCAAAAGAGAAAAAGTGTCGCGATATCGCGACATGTTGCATTTTCGCGCTAAAAGCAAAAAAGAAGAAAGAAAAAGTGTCGCGATATCGCGACATGTTGCATTTTCGTGATTCAAAAGGGGCAGGCAAGCAGAGAAACAAGAAGTGTCGCGATATCGTGACATGTCCGATTTTTGCCAAGGTAACAGACCTGCATAGTGACGTGGACATAAGGACAAAATCCAATGAATAAGACAAAATGTTACATAAGGAATATTTAATGATTTGAAATCATTTAAGATGGTCGTTACACACAGAAGGAAACGGACGCAAGCCCATGTGGAGAAAATGAAACGAAGGGCCACAAAATAGAAACGAAAAGTTTTTTGGAAACCAAAACGCATGCATGCACAGGGAAGGTGAAACGAACAACCATTGGAAAATGAAACGAAGAGCTTCCTGAAAAGTTTTAAATACGCCATTCAAGGATGTTTTGAAGGGTTGGAAATTGTCTGCGAGCAGAGTTGCAGATTTGAAGGCAAGAGGGCCATTCTGGACCTGTTTGAGTCGTTTTTCTTCCATGGACTGGTTTGGGAAAACCAAAAATTTTGCTATTGTAAAATGACACATTTTTAATGCAGAAGTTTTCAGAAATTTGCATCTTGTGGGCAAGAAAGAAGGAGATTCTCTTTGCATGCTATGGATTTAATGTCTATTTCTTTTCTCTTTTTCAGATTTCGAGTTTGTAGATGGAGTTAATGCAAGTTTGCTTGGTTGCTTCATGTGAATGCTTGAACCTGAAATTTATTTTAAACCCTAGGAACCAACACTTAGTCTATGGGGATTGTGCTTGTTTTGCAAGTCCAATAGGTTAGGTTGCATGCATGGAGACCTCACATCTTCGGTTTTGTCGAAATAGGATAGCATCATACTGAATGCATTTTATTTTCAGTTTTCTGCATTTCATTTTCATTTTTCTGCATTTTATTTTTTCCAAAAATTTTAACTTATTTTAAATTTTCAAGGCATTAAAATAAACATTTAAAAAATTTCAAAATCCAAAAAAACAATGAACAATCACTAAAGTTTCATGGTGAAATAAACCAACATTGCCCCTTGTTTACAGTTACTTGCAATCACTAAGGTGTTCCAAGCATTTAAATTGAATATCTTTATTTGAGATTACTAATACACATATGCAAATGCTAATACAACGGAGACCTTGGAGAAGTTGTTTGTTTAACTTCTTTGCAAGAGGGGATTTGGAACCCAAATCCTAAAGGAGAGTGTACTTTCACAATCGGGTGAAAATACCACTCAACATATTGGCGCTAGAAGGAGGGCCTGAATTGTTTTATTTCAGAGTGATTTAAATGCTATAGGGATTTAAATTTTGAATATTTCATGCCCTATTGATTATTATCTTTAGCCCTCTTTTAACAACACAACCTTGTAGTGTTAAAAGGAGGACATGAATCGCTATGCATTGTTCTAACGCTTTTGATTGTTCATACAAGAATAATGTGTTTTGATTTGATTTTGAAAAAATTTTGGTCTTGACTAACGAGGTTGTCTCCATGCAATTACTTTCATTTGATTTTAATGGATACATCTCTTGGTTGATGCTGACATGATTATTAATACGTTACATGTTTGATATTTGCTAGTCAATTTCATGCTTATTTGTAAGGAATTATCTTTTGTCTAAAATGTATTTGTTGTCGGTATTATGCTCTTCACTTGCGTGTAATGCGATCTTGTGAATCAGAAAGCCTACAACACTAGGAGTATGCTCTTCACTTGCGCATATGCGATCTGGTGAATCGAAAACTTACATTTTTAGAATATTGCTTTGTCATGGTTCCTTCTTTCATTCATGACTAACAAATTGATTTTGAAGTTATTCTTTGAATTTCATTAATTGCAGGATTTTCTGTGTGTCGTAGGTTTTCTTTGAGGTATTGAGAGTTTTGTCAGGTTTTGTAGGGTAGTTTCATTTACAAGCTGGACCCACCGCATCGCATCGCAACTAGGTCCAAAACAACCGAGGAAACCATATTCCAAAGCCTCTCACTCACTCATAGGAATCCAAGGAATAAAACCGAGCAAATTGTGGTCCCACCAGATATTCTTGTTACAGAAGATCCTTCTGTTTCAAGCGCATCTAGCGGACTTGCACCGGTGGTGTCATTTGCCACTAGTGTACCAATTATCAGTACCATTTCCACGGTTCTTGTAGGGTTATCATCATCGATTTTGAATCAAATGGCCCAACCTCCACCACCTCCTTGGTACGGAGCCCATAACATTCCTTTGAATATTGTAGGGGATATTCACGAGATCCCTAAGAATATAGAGAGATTTTTGCCCAAATACAAACCGGATGGCCCAAGGACCGTAGAAGAACATATTCAGGCCTATAGGGATGTTTTGATAAGATTGCAAGTTCAACATGAAGATGTGGCTTGTAGACTCTTCCCCATGAGCCTAGACCAAGTGGCTTACGAATGGTATATTTGCTTACCTCATCGGTTCCATTACGTCATGGACGCAAATGGAGGATGCTTTTGTCAACCAATTCAGGTCACCATTAGATCCCACAATCATCTATAATCAGTTCATTACATGCAAAAGAGGCCAGGGTGAGCCAATCCAAACTTTTAATCAGAGATTTCAGAAGTGCTATAATAGAGCAATTCGACATTTTGCCATTGATCCCGCAGTAGCTTTGCAAATATATTTTGGGGCATTGGATCCTATGACGGCAATGTTTGCAAGGCGAAATCCTCAAGTTACCACGCTTGCTCTAGCCTACAATGAAGCTATGACCATTGAACAACAAATGACACCACAGGGTTATGGGTTTTCCCAGATGCCTATGGTAGGACAATATGGTCCATATGGTCAAGCTCCTATGATGAATCAGATCATGGCACCACAAATATCGGGCATAAATGCTTTGCCTTATCAACAACCATATTCATCAACACCCGCTTACGCACCCAATCCAATTCCGATTCAAAGTGTGAATCCCTACGCAAATCAAGTGGCTCAAAATCCAACTCAAATGTTAAGTCAAGATCTCACCAATTACGCAAATCCTATTGGAACTAGCAATAACATAGCTCAACCAAAAGAGATTTATTCAGAGGTTGAAGAGCTCAAAAAGATAGTTCACAAATTGAGTAATGATTTGGTTCAAAAATAGAAGTATGAATCCCATGCCCCTCACCCAAATCGAAACTCCAACAATAGAGGGAGACAATGGAATACGAAGCCAAACAATGGGGGTGTGCCTTCCCCTATTGCTAATCAGATAGATACTTCAGCAGGACCAAGTCACTCTAGTTCCATTCTTAATATTTCTGATTTTGCGTGGGAAAAGGGGTGTAGATTGCATAATACAAAGGAGCATAATGAAAGGAATTGTCCCGAAATTGCTAGGTATACCCATTGTCTCCAAGCTCAAGTGGATGATTTGGAACTTGTGCCAAATAAGGGTCCACCCCAACATCAACAAGGAGAGGACAACATTTTGGTGGTGGAAACTCTATATCGTCAAGAGAGTGAGAATGAGGAAGGTGAAGATGAATGGGGTGAGAAACATGTTGATGAATCAGAAGATGAAGAAGAAGTACTTGAGCGTCACAACTTGAACTTGGAGGATGATTACTATGATTCGTGGAAGAAATGGGAAGAATATTATCAATCTAAATCTTCTAATAAACTTGTTGTGTCAATTAATATGCAGGATAACTCAATTGCTTCCTCACATGAGGATACTATAAATCCTGTACAATTTGAGAAAGTTTTGGAAGAGGAATTCGAATCTCATCAAATTTTGGAACATGATAAGGATTCTACAACCATGAATCAAGAAAGAGAGTCATTTGCTTTAGATTCCTTTGGAGGAAAAGAAATTGAAAATCTTGATCCACTTACTTGTGCTACAATGATTATGCCATTTCAAAATGAGAAAATTACAAAACCTAAATCATTTGGGTTTGATATCATTGATGATCCAATTGAAAATCTCACGTTACCCAAAACAACCCAAGTGATTGATCACGGAAATGTGTTAGTTAACCCACCCCTAGATAGACAAGACTTATGGTTTGAAAGGGATGGACATATTTTCAATTGGGTACCTAAGTTTGGTGCCTTTGATAAACGAGTCATGGAGAAAGAACAAGTGCTACATGATGATGAATGTCATGAGAGAAAAGAGGAATTTTCAAATCCTCTTCAAGTAAGGTCAAATGAAAACATGCCAAAGGTAAAATCTCACCTTTTTGGTTTCACCATGCAAAATTCGAATGAAGATTTGCCTAATGAATGGTTTGATTCAAATATTATTAATGTTATGGCTTTATTGAATGAAAATGAAAGCTTATTTCTACACCATGAATCAAAGTGCGGAATGGACATCTTAAAGAATAGACATAAAGGAATTGAATATCAATCATTGTCTAATCAATTTGAAAACTTGAAACTCCACCATAGGATTATTAATGAAACTAAATCAAATTGGTATGGTGAGAGGGGCAAGTGGAAGTTTGTTTCTTTGTTTGGTTTGATCTTGTTTTTGTTGGATTCCTACAAAACTTGGTATGCGTATCACGTCATACATCTTTTAAAGAATTCCAATCAGGTTTGGGATCCGGGAAAATGATAATCCAAACTTTTGCACCATCTTGCATTATATTGTACATTTGTATATACTTTTGGTTTTCGTGTTTTGGTTTTGGATTGGATCTCACTTTGGTTTTAAGTTTTGTGTGTTGGTCCTTTGGACACTTTTGGTTTGTTTTAAAAAAAAGAAAAAAAAAAAGCGAGATGTCAACTTAGGTCCTTATGAATGTTGACTAAGACTAGGAGAATATGAAACATCGGAATTGTATTGCAGAAAGCTCCACGAATATCGCAAACACATTAAAGAATATCGTTTGGAACTTGTGATGCATGAAGTTGTCAGCTTTATAAATTATGGCAAAGTAGGTGGTATACTCCATCCGCATTTCAAAAGGAGCAATGCATTCATATCTCATGTACATTCCACATTGCATATACATTTCATCTCAGTTGCATCTTCATTTCATGTACAATCATTGAAAAGGTGTCGAATCCTCTTAGGGTTATTACATAACATATATTAAAAGGATCCTAAGGTTGGGAACTGATGCCCGAACTATCTTGAACCAAGCACGTTCTACACATATTAAAGAGGATCTTGAGCAAAATGGTCAAAACCATACTTGGAAGAAAAGGTGAGGCGAAAGGAGTATTTCTTGTCTGTCCTATTATGCAACATAATCCTTAAAACAGTGGTTTTTACCACTCCCATAGTGCTTAAAGCCTAAAATCAGAGTAGTAAGGATAGGGTTAAATCCCCATCGAACTTAGGTTGAGGATCCAACTCCCCAAAGCTCTGATTTGACCTTCATGGAGTAGTAAGGATAGGGTCTAATTCTCATCTCGCTTAGGTTGAGAATCCGATTCCCCAAAGCTTCTATTTTGCCCACTCAAGAACTTGAAATTCCAAAGAAAATATTTTTCATTCTATTTTTCATTTCTTTATTAATATTGGATTGGAAGGATCGTACTACATGTCCCTTGCAAGGATGGGTAGTCATCCCCAAGGTCCAAGAAATCAAAAGTAGAGCCAAATCATGGATTATGGGGTTAATCTCCATCGGGGCTATAGACGCCTGACTGGCAGTGGAGTATGCTCATGCGTGGCAACACGTCTTGTCTAAAAGCAAGACCACTGACTGCTCAAACGGATAAGCTAGCCTCGACGCTTTCATCCATAACAGAGTTAAATCATTTTGTTCAAGATGAGGTAATGAACTCTAGATCGGAGTAGTAAGGATAGGGTTAAATTCCCATCTCGCTTAGGTTGGGAATCCTATTCCCCAAAGCTCTGATTTCACTTACACTTGCACATGGGTTCAAGATGGTAGGGGCACATAACCAACTTTGGGATCTAGTAAATTAATTCAAGTATACATATTTTTGGTCCTAAGAGGGTTTGACAGCTTTAATATGTTTGTTCATGATACTAGAAAGTCCGAGCCTTTGCAAAGCAGGTTGTTATATCTCTAACATAGTTGTCATACATCAAATCCTGCACAAATCATTCATAGCCTTGCATACGAATCATAAGTGAAACCGACAATGGAAAGTTGAACGAGTTTCAAACGATAGGGAATGAAGCACATTGCACACACCGAGCTGATGCTTAATAATTCTAATGCTTCATGTATTTCTCATCTAGTTTCATTCTTGGGATATTTGTTGACGCTTGTATTTGAGTCTGTGTGTTTTCAGGTTGAGTTCTCACCGAAATGCTCGAGAGCATTTCCTAGCAAAGTCGCCATTTGTTGTGGTTGCTCCACAACGTACCCCAAAATTGGGGACCCACCTTTTTTGCATGTTTTCCAAGAAGACCGAAGTGGCCCATATGCTAAAGATCAAAGAAAAAGCAAAACACCACAAGGAAGAAAAAGTGTCGCGATATCGCGACATGTTGCATTTTCGCGGTCCAAAGCAAAGGGAGAGAGCAAGGAGGAAAAAGTGTCGCGATATCGCGACATGTTGCATCGTCGCGGCCAAAAGAGAAAAAGTGTCGCGATATCGCGACATGTTGCATCGTCGCGGCCAAAAGAGAAAAAGTGTCGCGATATCGCGACATGTTGCATCTTCGCGGCCAAAAGAGAAAAAGTGTCGCGATATCGCGACATGTTGCATCGTCGCGGCCAAAAGAGAAGAAGTGTCGCGATATCGCGACATGTTGCATCGTCGCGGCCAAAAGAGGAAAAAGTGTCGCGATATCGCGACATGTTGCATCGTCACGGCCAAAGGAGGAAAAAGTGTCGCGATATCGCGACATGTTGCATCGTCGCGGCCAAAAGAGAAAAAGTGTCGCGATATCGCGACATGTTGCATTTTCGCGGCCAAATGAAAAAAGAGAAGTGTCGCGATATCGCGACATGTTGCATCGTCGCGGCCAAAAGAGAAAAAGTGTCGCGATATCGCGACATGTTGCATCGTCACGGCCAAAAGAGAAAAAGTGTCGCGATATCGCGACATGTTGCATCGTCGCGGCCAAAAGAGAAAAAGTGTTGCGATATCGCGACATGTTGCATTTTTGCGGCTAAAAGCAACAAAAGAGAGTAAGGAGGCAAAAGTGTCGCGATATCGCGACATGTTGCATTTGTTAAGAGGGAAACTGAAAGGGATTATATTATTGATAAAAATGTTACAATATATAGGCATAAGCCTATATTCAACATATGACACTTGTCAAGAGAAACTGACAAGTGTCAAGGAAGGCATAGTGCACTTTACTTTAACTCTAACATTCCCCCTTAAAGTGCACTATCCTAACTAAAGAAAAAACAAAGCAAGTCAACATTAGGTAACATTCCCCCTTAATGTTGACTTCTCTAAAAAATAACCTATCATCCTCTTTGGTCTAGGCTCGTGCTCTTTACGCTTGGCTCTCCAACTGTGAATAATGCTAGATCCACTGTGTATACATCTCGGCCTGTTGCCTCAGGGTCAGCCACTCCAACGGGTCTGTTGCCACTGGGTCAGCCGTCTAAGTGCCTCAGGGTCATCATGGGTGCCTCGGGGTCGGCCACATCCGGGTCTGTTGCCTCTTCGGGTCATCCTCGAGAGGATGTTGCCTCTCGTAGGTCACTGACTAGATTCACCATGAGTATGAAATCCCTCCTCATGGTGAACTCAATCTAGAAGGTGTCGGTCTCTGCCGAAAATGCACCTAATGAAAGGAAAAACGAGC
This sequence comes from Wollemia nobilis, assembly GCA_028583015.1. Lineage (NCBI taxonomy): Eukaryota > Viridiplantae > Streptophyta > Pinopsida > Araucariales > Araucariaceae > Wollemia > Wollemia nobilis. Next base: position 3,167,701 of record JAQPPZ010017096.1, read on the forward strand.
CATATAAGAGTGTCGGTCTCTACCGAAAATGCACTCAATACAATAAAATGAGCCATAGATCAAAATAGGAGGAGAGAAGAAGAAAAGAAGAGAATCTTCTAAAGTGTCTTCGTCTGTAGTCTTCAGAAGTAGATCCGAAAAAAACCTCGGATAGAGTCTAGGGTGTCTTTGTCTGTAGTCCCTAGTATAAGTGTCCTTATGGTGACCATGTCATCCCACCGAAATGCATGGGTAACCAGTCGTTGCATTCGCCAAGTGTATAGAAAAGGTCACTAGGTACAAGGATCACATATAAAAATACCTTGGGAGTGTCGGGTACAACCGAGAATGCACTCCAAGGTAGAAAATTTTTGAGGCTAAAAAAACTGAACTGAAACAGCCTCAAAATTACAACTTGACACCACCAATGTGTCCGTCGCTGAAAACAGTTTCCAACGACTATAAATACCCCTATATTCCACCATCAAAGGAGCCTTCATCATTTGTAAAAAACATCATGCCTATCTAAGGCAGCAAATAATCATCGCAGTGAAGCGGAATAAAAAAACATGCAGTTTCAATTTTCCCACGCAGGGGAGTTACATTGGCCGTGTGGGCCTTCCATTCTCCAGTGCCCCATACAACTTAATTAAATAAAGTGTCTCCCCTTCTTCTTTATAAAAGAAGCCCCATCAGTAAATATTTCCTCAAAGAATAGACAATACCCAATAAGGCTATGTTGTCGGCCAATACAATGTTTTAGGTCCCATCATTAAATAATCCCCACAATTTAAAATGCCCCCTCTTTAAAATAATTACCACCACCATCATTTTAAAAGGAACTTAATGTATTGGGAAACAACCAGAAGTGGGAAACGTGCAGGACTGTAGTCAAAAAACAGAAGTTAATGCCCAAACATGCATATTGGGCCACGATCACGCGGCCATTCTATTCCGTTAGGGTCTCGAGCTTTGGCCGCCACGCCCTCACGAGTGCGGCACTCCACCTGATGTTCGATGAACATCTCGAGGGCTCCACACCGCCAGGTGGAGCAGGCTGCTCCCCTGGTCGTCGCAGCTGTCCACGGTGTCGTCCTTCTCCAGCATCTCCCGAATCTCCTCCACGGAACCCACCGCTACGCCCTCGGCTATCACGAGGTGCCTTTCCCGGGAATTGCCCTTGAACGAAAATGATTCCGAGGACATGGTTTTGTACGGCGTTTTGAAGGAGGCGGCGCACAAAGGGTGGGAACCTCCATTGGAGGAGGAGGAGATTAAGGCGGAGGCGTCTTCAGCATCGAACGATGGTGGAAATTTTGAAAACGGTGGCGATTTGGAGGATGAAAAAGAGACAAAATTGTCGGAGAAGCATTACAAAGGGTTGAGAAAGCAGCCGTTTCTGTTGACGAGGGCGCTGAACTTCTCCACGGGTGCCGCCGACTGCAGTGTCTGTTAAAAAAAAACAAAACCACACTCCGTCGCCATGAAACATTTGTAGAAGTTGTAATCGAAAGCCAGTAATCAATCTGTCTTCTGCAACAGCTGCTTCGCCTGGAGTCCGACTTCGACGGTAGAAAATTCATTAAGAGATAGGACCCCCCAGCTCGCCCCGATCATGAGCACCGGTGACGTCTTGTCGAGGGTTCTGGACGCGCGGCTCCGTGCTACTTGATATTGCAGAAAAAAAAAAGTTTGGGCTTCAGCGGAAAAAAAAAACCGGCGCAGATCTGCACCGCAACCTGGCGGAGGAGGTCACCTCCATCTCACAAATCGTCGCCTCCACGTAATATGAGCATTTCTCCACCACAACCATGCAGCAGCCTCGTGTGACTCAGCCTCGGTTACAACGATTTGTTTGGGAGGGACCATTAAGAATCCCACATGCATCAAGAAGCCCCATTCTCTACAAGTGCCGGCCTACGTCGCTTTCCGGAAACAGGTTCACGGGGATGATACCGGAATCTCTTGGTAACTACACCAGATTGTGGGCACTTTTTATGGCGGATAACCTGCTTTCAGGCCACATTCCAAAGGCGATTACCGTCCTCTCCAATCTTTCCTTCTTCACCCAAAAAACTAATCTTTCTCTCCGCAGTAAATTTTGACGGTGGACGCTGCTCTGGAACTTGGGCTCTGTCATGCGCGAGCTGAACTTACAACTTCGGTCAACTTCTTCCAAGAAGCCTCATAAAAAAAATCATCACCCCTCCATTCTTGTGACAGAACTGCACTGATGCGGCTGCAGAGCTCTCCATGAGCCTCAACACCATATAATCTTTGCGTGAGCAAGATACAAAGAAGTGACCCAATATAATCTTCCTCCTCCATCGTAAACTCCAGCAACTGAGGATTCAAAATGACAGAGGAAAAATAACCACTAAAAAAAAACTTCCAAACTAAATTTTTTTATCCATCTGGTTTCTGATCCATCAAAAGATGGAGAGCATACTCCCTCGGTAAAAAAAATGGGGGAAAATGAAAAAATGAAAAATGGGGAAAAGGATGAGGGGGAGGGAGGATTTCCATGAGGGAAATCCCCCCTCAAGGGTTTCACAGGGCAAGGAAAACCCTGCTCTGATACCAAATGTTAGGAGGGAAACCGAAAGGGATTATATTATTGATAAAAATGTTACAATATATAGGCATAAGCCTATATTCAACATATGACACTTGTCAAGAGAAACTGACAAGTGTCAAGGAAGGCATAGTGCACTTTACTTTAATTCTAACAGCATTTTCACGATTCAAAAGGAGAAGGCAAGCAGAGAAACAAGAAGTGTCGCGATTTCGTGACATGTCCGATTTTCGCCAAGGGAACAGACCTGCATAGTGACGTGGACATAAGGACAAAATCCAATGAATAAGACAAAACGTTACATAAAGAATATTTAATGATTTGAAATCATTTAAGAAGGTCGTTACACGCGGAGGGAAACGGACGCAAGCCCATGTGGAGAAAATGAAACGAAGGATCACAAAATAGAAACGAAAAGTTTTTCTTGGAAACCAAAACGCACGCATGCACAGTGAAGGTGAAACGAACAACCATTGGAAAATGAAACGAAGAGCTTCCTGAAAAGTTTTAAATACGCCAGGAAAGGATGTTTTGAAGGGTTGGAAATTGCTGCGAGCAGAGTTGCAGACTTGAAGGCGCGAGGGCCATTCTGGACCTGTTTGACTTGTTTTTCTTCCATGGACTGGTTTGGGAAAACCAGAAATTCTGCTATTGTAAAATGACACATTTTTTATGCAGAAGTTTTCAAAAATTTGCATCTTGAGGGCAAGAAAGAAGGAGATTCTCTTTGCATGCTATGGATTTAATGTCTATTTCTTTTCTCTTTTTCGGATTTCGAGTTTGTAGATGGAGTTAATGCAAGTTTGCTTGGTTGCTTCATGTGAATGCTTGAACCTGAATTTTATTTTAAACCCTAGGAACCAACACTTAGTCTATGGGGATTGTGCTTGTTTTGCAAGTCCAATAGGTTAGGTTGCATGCATAGAGACCTCACATCTTCGGTTTTGTCGAAATAGGATAGCATCATACTGAATGCATTTTATTTTCAATTTTCTGCATTTCATTTTCATTTTTCTGCATTTTATTTTTTCCAAAAATTTTAACTTATTTTCAGGCATTAAAATAAACATTTAAAAATTTTCAAAATCCAAAAAAAACAATAAACAATCACTAAAGTTTCATGGTGAAATAAACCAACATTGCCCCTTGTTTACAGTTACTTGCAATCACTAAGGTGTTCCAAGCATTTAAATTGAGTATCTTTATTTGGGATTACTAATACACATGCGAATGCTAATACAGCGGAGACCTTGGAGAAGTTGTTTGTTTAACTTATTTGCAAGAGAGGATTTGAAACCCAAATCCTAAAGGAGAGTGTACTTTCACAACTGGGTGAAAATACCACTCAACACCAAGACAAAGCTTCCCCTTTGAGACTCATATTAAGGATGAATTTCTATAAAGAATTATTATAATATAGAGACCTAAACTTTTTCCACCATTCTCTAGCATAATTATCATCTTTCCCAACAAAATCTTGTAGCTCCATAAGTTCACACCCCAATAATGCAAACTAGAGTTTTATGAACTAAGGTTTCATAGAAATATATACCTCCCCACTGATTTGAACCTCCCCACTGATTTGAAGCTAAAATTCTACATAAACATTTAAATCTACAACTTTTATTCCAAACAAAAATAAATTTCAACTAATTTGCTTACCCTAACTACAAAATTTCGTCTTTAAAAAAAATTGTGAATTGAAAATTCATCACTATCCCTTGTTCCAGAAGATTGACTTCAAAAGGTAGTATCTCCCTCAATACTGCTCAAATTCCTTTATATGACCACTCATTTTAAAGTGCTTCAAATTCTGCACCAATTGATCCAAGAATCGTCTAAATCGAAAAAACTTTCGCAAAAATATGGCTCCTGAAAGATGAGACGTTTTTCCAAAAAATCTACAAAATTTGTCACTATCCTTGTTCCAAATTACTAACTTCAAAAGGCTATATCTCCCTCGCTCGGATTCCTTCATATGACCACTCATTTTAAAGCTCTTCAAATTTTGCACAAACTGATCCAAAGATCGCCTGAATCGGATAAACAAAAAAAAATTGCCCTAATTCTACAATTTCACACAAAATCCCCATTTTGCCAAAATCTTTGCTCCGATACCACTTGTTGCAAAACTATATTCTCATAACATAAATCATTCATCAATATGCAAAAATATCAATTCATTCATCCACAAGTAGTTATCCACACTAACAATTCACAAATGAGAGAGATAGATAGTACCCTTAAGGTAAAAAAACACCAATAATACTCCTTAAAAAATGAATCACTCCATAAGATCTCCCAAGATGAGAGGCCACTAAAGAAAGACAAAGTCCCATAAGCCACTTCATGGGCAACGACGATTACATAATATTCTTCTTCATGATGATTACAATGACAAATATCTCTCCTTTATATATTTATCTTCTTATTCTACTTTGGGGAGCCTACTACTAATATAATATTATATTATAATATAACATAATATTATAATACAATCAACCTTCGATTATGTGTGGCTCACACCAACCCTTATACAATATAATAATATATCCCCAAATATCTATTCCTAGGTACCCTACCAATCCCACACGAACACTTTTGTGACCTGATGGCTTTTTGGTCTAGTATTAGTTATGGATCTTATAGTCTATGGTCCTCTAGGTTCTCTCGTGTTCTACAAAAAATACTCTTTTTGTAGACTCGCAGTTAAGGGTGTTATTTTGGTTTGTCATTTGTTCCAAAGATATCTTTAGTTTTGTAGTTCTTGGATCTTATCCTTGGGAGTGGTAGCTTTCTCTTTGTAAAAGGTTCAGGACCTTTTCAAAACCCCTTCCTTTACCATAATCAAAAAATAAAAAATAAACCTTTGATTATGTTTGATTAGTATGTTGTATCCAACTTGCAAAAGAGAATTTTGAAAGGGAGAGAGGATTGGATTCTACTACATAGAATCAATAATACAATCAACCTTGGGTTATGTGTGACCCACACCAACCCTTGTACAATATAATAATATATCCCTAAATATCTATTCCTAGGTACCCGGCCAGTCCCACACATGGACACTTTTGTAACATGATGGCTTTTTGGTCTAGTATTAGTTATGGAACTTATAGTTCTCTCATGTTCTACTATTTTTGTAGGCCCACAATTAAGGGTGTTATTTTGGTTTGTCGTTTGTTCCAAGGATATCTTTAGTTTTGTAGTTCTTGGATCTTATCCTTGGGAATGGTAGCTTTCTCTTTCTAAAAGGTTTAGAACCCTTTGAAAACCCCTTCCTTTACCATAATTAAAAAATAAAAAATAAAACTTTGATTGTGTTTGATTAGTATGTTGTATCCAACTTGCAAAGGAGAGTTTTGAAAGGGAGAGGGGGGATTGGATTCTAATACATAGAATAAAAAATGAGCCGGTTGGAAGTAAGAATGAAGAGATGTATTACACCTGATGAAGGGTAAGTTACAACCAAACTTGCAAGGCAACTGTAACAATTTAAAAGTATTTGAGATGCGAAACATAAGAGCAATTTGTCATGTGATGTAGTCAAGGCACAAGGACCTTTTTTTATTATGGTGGAGGCACAATTTGTTGCCATATATGCTGCCAAGTCTTTGACATGGGTCTGACTCGTGTGCACACCAACATAAGTAATAGAGACATATTGAAGTAATAGAGACATATTGAAGGTTTTTGTGGGTCTTCTATAAGCTTTTCAGTGTGCATTCTAATGAAGATGAAAGGGAAGAACTGGCAAACGAGAGATGAATTTGGGAACAGTACAGAGGTGATAAGAGGAGAAAAAGTGATTAATAAAAATTCTGGTGTCCACGGTCAAGTATCATCCTTGGGGATGAAGGAAAGTTGATTTAATTGCATATTTACTCCCCTTGCGATTTTTGGAAATAAAAATTAATAGGACAAGGAGCCAAGAGGCTATCTCTAGGTGCGGACACTAGCATCTAGTGGAAGGGCAGTGGCAATGATGAGAAATTTTTGATAAAACTCTCAGACATTGTAACAAAATGCCCGAGGAAAACAAAACTAGGCTCCTTTTCACAGGCTGGGGATTCCTGTTAATTTCCCTCGTCACAAATACCCGACTACCCCAAAAAAATAAATAAATAAAAGAAAACTCTTTGAAATTTGAAATTTCTCCCAAAAATTTAGGTAATCCAGAGTTTAAAACCAACTTCCAATTTACATTGCTCATCATTGTTAATGGAAAAATGTTTCTGGAGCCATTTCACTGAACCAACTTTCTAGGTCAACAACATTTATTTTTGTGAAATTAACTCTCGTTGAGATGCACCCTTAATAAGTAGTGATTTGTCAAAATTCAAGAACCAGTTAAACCAGCACCTCTCACCATATTCACCCTGTTTAAATGCCAATCTATGCTATTTATAACTATTGTTGAGATGCACTTTTTAAGTCGTGGTTTGTCAACCTTTAAGAATCAGCTAAACCACCACCTCTCACCATCTTCACCCTGTTTAAATGCCAATCAATTCTATCAAAATTACAGTCACAGTTTCTTTTGGTTTAATAAAGACTAAGCAAATTTTTTTTTTAAATACCATCATTATATTGATTTGAACTTCTATACAAGGCCTATTTAGTAATTTCCAAATACAAAAATAATTGAATACCGTGAGTCATTGTGTACTCTAGTAGACCAATTAATCATTGTATAACATCAGGTTTCCATCAATTATTCCTATAAATAAATGGAACAACATAAATAACACTCATATATCTTCCTTCCGAAATAAATAGGATAGGAACCCAACCAAATCTCAAACAACGAAATATTTTCATCCTAACAAATGAAAGAAGAAAATGTAAGGACTGCTATTATGTGTCTTAGACCTACTACACAAATTATGAGTTTACATATAAACCTAATATATGTGAATAAAATTGACAGTAGTTTCTTCCATCACATTGAAAGAAAAGTGTGGATACCATATCACTATCACATCTAATTCTTAAGGATTGATTAATCAAATTAGGACGATTATGGTATTACATAAACGATAAACCAAACAGAACATTCTTTTTCCTACCCATACCATTCGCCACCAAAAGAACAATGCTCCAAACAAATTAACAATTCCTAAAAAAAAAACTTACTATAATTTAGTCTTCAGTAGGAGGTGGTAAGACATCAAGTTTTTTCACATGCGTATGCACGGCTTTGTTTCACAAGCAGCAAAATCATCACTAAACAAACACCAAGTGTCAAAGCATGCTACTCATCTATTCTTAAAAAAAGTGCAATTCTGATATTCTTATTAACCACCATTCTGTTCTTCTGCCCTCATGTAAACTATTCCCTGTACATAAAAGGCGTCAACAGCAGTCCACTCCTTACACTCAGCCTTGAAGACCAATGACTCCTGCCAAGACCAAAGAGAACAAATTTTATACAACTCAATTTAGTCAATTAAAAGTTCGTTTTAGGAACAAGTAAAAATAGAACAGTAGCACTTACCACAAACAAGTCTTCCACCAGCATTTCCTGTGGACTTGCTGAGTTCGTGGCCACCTATACAACCCAGAGAAGGGAGGAAAGTTTAATTGAACAATTCAGAGTCATATACCATCTAGGCCAGACAAAAAAAATGGCAACCAGCATCATGTGCTTGTATAATAATCTCGGTATATTCATATAGAAGGAATAATATAAATAGTGCTAAAGATGTGGAAACATTCAAGTTTAACCTAATTGCAAAATCTTAGCCCAGTTTATGAGTCATCGATAAGGCTATAATGGCCTCCAATCTCAAGTAGACCCCAGATAAAAACATGATATTCACACTGTTTTTTAACTGAACAAAAGTGTAGCATATCAAATCCTAATTCACTTAAAATCAGTTCCGCATTTAATGGCACTAACCTTTGCCAAGATCATCAGGGTCGGCATGGACAACCACAGCTCGACCTATAATTGAATGTGGCCCAGAAAGAGGAATCTACAAACACAACACCAATGAAAACACCTCCAATAATAAACAGTGAACAACAAAACGGAGGAACTATAAGATATCCAAATAGTTGGATTAGGAATTAATATACCTGGCTATCAGTGACTGAAAGTTCAGCTACACCTGAACACAAGAATACACAGCAGATCAACAAATACAATCATGTGCCATATAAATAGTCATTCTCCTAAAGAAACTAATCATATTCTGTGCATTCTAGAACAGCAGCTCATCTGAATATATGACAAGCTTCTGCCCAATACCATGTTTCAAAAGAAAGGGCTCATCTGAATATATGACAAGCTTCTGCCCAATACCATGTTTCAAAAGAAAGGTGGAAACATACCATCCTCCCCAGCTGTTACATTGCCAAGATCTCCAGCATGCCTATTTTCATCTTCTGGTGCACCATGCTCTTTACCATTAGGGTTAAAATGTGGTCCTGCCATTTGCAATGAAGCAATGAGAATGCTGTGCATAATCACCTCTTTAAAACAAGACAGCTAACCCAAAAAGTCATTAATGTAAGACATTAGCCCAAAATTGTAGATGCACCATACCAGTTGACATACACCCGTTTGTTGTGTCACCCATTGCATGGACATGGAAACCATGCAGTCCAGGTTGAAGACCACTGATCTTAGCATTCACTTTTGTTGGGCCTATAAAGGATTAAAAGACAGACTTCAGAAGGAAATTTCGAATTATAGATGGCTTTAATCACTATAGATCCAAAATAACTGAACTGCTGAGGTTAAAGAAAGACAAAAATAAAAATTTGCTGTATGTTTTCAGCAAAGAAACAACAAAAATAAAAATTTGCTGGATGTTTTCAGCAAAGAAACAACCCAAGGCTTAGTTTTAGTGTCCCAATTTTTTTCTTCATAAATATTTGTAAAGAAACAACTATTTAGAAAACAAATACAATGCAAAGAATAGAAAATCAATTGTTAGCTTTTCTCAAATTCCATATTCAAACTATTAAGAAGGATTAACATTGATTGTGGTTAAGATTCAATTTCTATGATGTTATGGCAGGGACCAATTCTTTTTGAACCACTTGAAGGCCAAAATTAAAATACCTTTGAAGGATGACTAGGGGTCACAATTGAATGATGGCCGAAATCAATGCATTATAGACATCAAATAATACCTAAAGAGCATAGTTACCAGATTAATCCAATCCAGGACTAGGATCAGTCCAGTTCATACTTTTTTTTTACTCCAACCAAACCAGTCTGATTTGGTTCAGGCCTTTTTTTTTAAGGTAAAAATTGCACTTTTTTTTTTATCTTAACAAAAACAGCTTACAGCTAACTTTAGGCCCAAACCCTAAACACCAAGCTAACTTTATCTTGATTAATCCTAAACACCAAGCTAACTTTATCTTCATTCTTCACCTTGGACCTCCTCACATACTATATTGCTGCTTATACCATAGCAGAGAATGTTCTAGGTAGTAGACCACAACATTGAAGAGAGGAAAATACCCACACATGAATTTAGATGTTATTGGATTTTTTTTTTTTGCATCTCTAATGGATATTGGCACATATTTAATATTGTGTATATATATTATTTTAATTGTTAATTTTCCCAACCAGACCAAACCTTTTCCACCTAAACTTCCAATCTCTTTTATTCGCCCTCTGCCCAAACTGAACTTTCCAAACATGTTACTATGCTAAATAGGCTGTTTAAACATGAATAAATCGATACCACACTGATTGGCTATCAAATATCAATTTGTAGCAGACCTTACAGTAAAGTCCAGTTGTTGCGTAGAGAGATCTTTGTTGAAGACTATCAATATCACTTTTCAGGAGAACTTACAGTATAGTTTGTTGTTGCATAGAGAGATCTTTAGGGCATCCTATGGTGAAGAACCCCTTGATTCTCAATCTTAAACACTCCTTGACAAAGATTTTCAAGGTGGGGTTTCTTCCCTTGATGTCTGCCCTCATAATATTGGTGTCATTTTGTGCTGTGATTTTTTTTTTTTTTGAACAGTATGCCTATAGAAACCAGATACCTGCATAATGGCTTTTCTTTTTCTTTTTTTTTTTTCCCTCATTAATTCGATTTCATAAAATGGTAGTTAAAAATTATAGATTACAGGACTTCCAATCCCTCACTCTCCCTTTGACCAAAGGTATAGGTGCCCTACTTATTAGTACTTCATCACGCCTAATCCCTCATCTTGCTGAAACCTTTCATAATATATAATTGGCCCCGCTTTGCAGGCAAAACAGCCTCCAGCCAGCCAGCAGAATGTAGGTTGATGCCATGTTGATGTTGATGTTGATGTTGATGGATGTCAAATTGCAGGAAAGCTTGCAGTATAGTCCCACCATTGCATAGAGAGATCTTTGCCACACCCTATAACAAAAAATCAATGGACTTCAATCAAAAACATTTCTTAATACATAATGAAATTTTCATGGTGGATTTTCTTCACTTGATTAATCCCTCAAAATGACATCAAATGTAGTATGATTTTGATTTTCATTTCTTTTCTTCTTTTATCTTTTCACTGGTTCAAATTCTGGGTAGTCCAGACATGATAATTTCTCTCAACAATTCCAAAACTTTGATAGACCCTATCATCAGGAAATGAGGCAGCAAGGGACCCATAGAAGGTATTCAAACATCCAACGAAATCAGCACAAAGTATGCACTACCCAGAATTTGAACCAGAAAACAGATGATGCCACCAAAGTTCCAAAACTTACATTCCTCTTTTATTTTTACACAGTATTTGGTTTTTTCCTCTGAAAGAAACCAGATATCCACTTGATGGGTTTATCAAGTAATGATAGCTAAAAAATATAAATATTAAATTTCTCATTCCAATGCCTCTTTTTTCTCCAATAAGCAAACTAATCCTTGTATGTCTGTAAAAGTCAAGCCTCAATATGAACTTCCCTTTGCTTGAGCCCACTGATCTCTAGTGGCATATTCTAGGATATTTCTTAAATAAAACCCATTGTTATGCTAGTGTCATTGTTCTCTGATTTGTTTGAAACTTACACGTGCTTTACAGAAACTGCATGCATTTCTTCTTCAAAAACCTATGGTAATTCCTCTCACCATTTCAATCATTAGTTACACATTCACACTTACAATACCACAAACATTCATACAAGCAAAGCACCTAACATTGCAATAGGCAAAACAAAAGTTATATAAACCTGAGACAAAGAATGTAACTGCTTTTATTTTCCCTAAAAGCATCATAGCTGAAAACTCCATATCTGAAGCATGACAAAAAGGCCAAAAAGCCTACCCAGTTGCATGGTCAATTCATCTATCTAGTTGCATCAATTTATGAGAGGTACAGCTAGCTATATTGTTTGCTCAGAACAAAATTGCATGTGGACATTTTTCAATATTTACTCCTTAAGAAGACCCTTGCTGTCCCACTTATGAAAGTTATCTCCAAATTCTGCTGAATTCAATTTCATTTCATTCCAGTTTTAAGTTACACAAGAAAATGCTTAGATCTGTATAATTTCTGCCTCCTCCACATTGCAATCTGCAGGACATTTAATTATGACTCTAATAATTCAAAGTATAATTGACACGTTAGCAGTGAAAGATTGACAAAAACTGCATTTTAACTTATCTGTGGTTTCTTTCAGAATTACTGTATCCACCACTCCTGGTTGCATACTCATATCTGTTTATATCCAATATGGGTACGGATAGAATACTTCCCAGATATCTTATCTAAACCTATCCAAATATGCAGATACTATAACACAATGTATCCAAACACACGCCCATATATGGTCCATAGTTGATACATATGGCCCAGGCATTTATAGGGCTGTATTCATAACGTGAAATTGAAAAAATATAACTTTTAAAAAATTGCTTCTAAATTAAAAAACAGCGAGAATCCGCATCTTCATTAATGAAAATATTCTCTACAAACCTCATGTTTACAATAACATTTTTATGTCCTATGTTCTATTCTTTTCATATAAATATATATGCCTTTTCTAATTCCACATTCAACCGTATCTGTATTAAGGGTTCTTGAAAATTTGTCGTATCAGTAACAGCTACAGTGTCCCATAGCTGTTAAGGGTAAAAGGGTCTGTCTTTTTCTATTTTTCTTCTCTTATATACCATTCCACGTATATACCTTTCCTCTCTTATATACCATTCCACGTACAAGCGAGCACTGTTTTATAATAGGACTATTCATATAGGACTATTCATTTTCATTTTAAAAATAAAATTCTATAGGCTCCCATTCGTTATAGTAAAAGGTAAAAAGGTAAGGTAATTTTAACATCCATGAGATCCTCATAATTGATGTTGTTTATCTATCCTCATAATTATTTATCTTAAAGAGATGTTGTGTATGTTTATCTAATATATGATTATCCAACCATACTTCAGTAACCATGGTATACAACCCTAACCCATACTCCAGTTACCAATGCATAGAGTACAACTTATCCACAGGATTGGAACCTTAAACTTCTATTCAGAGTTTCAAAGTCTCTAGCCCACTCAAACTAATGGAAAATAAATGATTTACCTCAACATCTATCCAACAATTCCCACCATTATCAACATCTATGATCATGATTTCCTCCGAGTTTACAATCCCATTGCTTTGGATCAGTGTTTTATTGTCATAAATATGCAGCTATCTGTGGGTCTCCTCTTTCATAATTATATTTTGAATACAGCACTACAATAACCAGGTGGGATCAAATCCTATCAATTGTACTATGGACATAGCCGGTTCCAGTTTCACCCTATTTTGTAATTAACAGCTGAATCTTTTTGCCGACTCCCCTAGGAAAACTATTATTATGATTTCTAGGTCTACATCCATTTTCTTCCCACTATCACGAATCTGCTACAATTGTCCTCCATTTACGAGGATTTCATCAAGGCAAACTTATCAAACCTTGGCACAATTTTTACTCCCCACAAATTAGATACAACTAACCACATTGTTTAAGTTTTAAATAAAATTAATAAATTTGTTAGAGGTTTTGCTTTTGACCTCTACTCCAGCCTCTCTCTTTCACTGAACCAAAAAATGTGATCAATATTATGTTTCTAATACCTCACACCTATGGTCTAGAATTTCCATCAACTTCCTCAAACACATTAGGATTCTTAGTTGATGACTCTTACAAGTGGGCCACCTTGAGCGTTCATGTTTTTTAATCCTCCTTCCAAATTCCAATGCTTCAAATGTTTAAATGAACTGAGAGTCTAGAAACTTACAATTGAGATATGCATTACGCATTTGCACGACTCTGGTAAACATTAGGAGTACCATCCTGTATCCGCTGCTCCACAAGTATTCTCTCCAACATGTTAATGTGCTCACTGTTAAGGGTTTATTATAAAATTTTGACATCGCATTGTGCTACATCGATGTCAAAAATTGATTCTCTTCAAAAATTGGCCCTGACCACCACAATATGGCAGAGAAACATATAAAGGATTATCTTCCCCAACCCCCCGCCCTTGACCAAGTGCATAAACGCCCTGGCCATTAGCAATTCGTCATGTTTCATGTCTCATCTTGCTCAAACATGCATATCGCTACTGGGGACTCCTTTGTAGCTAAAAAAAGCTTCTAGCCAACAGAACCCAAAAACACATCTCACTCTCAACCTTTTTATGGTGAGCTCGCCCACGGGACACCAACTAAGTTATATTCTGTCATACTTTTGCTTATTTTCTATATAGGAATCAACTAGATTAGAGAAATTTCCAAAATGAGTCGCTCTTGAAAAAAAAATCGAATAAAACTTAGGAACTCACCAGTGCCGTCCTGGCAGAAATTCACTACCCCACAAACACCCTCAGAACCGGTGAGAACAGCAACAGCCTTGAGGGAACCCATCGCTGATTAATGAAATATGTGATCTGAAAACAACAGTAATTCAATCAGCGAAACACGAAGCAGAAATTGACGTGTAAACTCTCAGGGTCCAATGAAATATCACACACTGCATGATCAGATTTCTTAACGTAGTATTTACCCATTGCTTTTTCCCAAAGCAGTCTAAAAAGACCAATTGCAGGTGACAATGCCAAAAAGAATACATTCACAGTAAAGAAAACAAGAGCATCAAAAAAACGCTAGCATAGATTCCTACTTAACTTCAGCAATTAAAACCCCAAAAATCTCCATAAATTAATTACCCAGAAACCCAAAAACTAACAGACGCTAATGATTGTGTTTTTGACATTACAAACAAGCCACTGAAAGTTACTGAGTGTAAGTCAACTGCAAAGATTGCAAAACCACACAACATCACCAAACAAAATTCCCGATCTACGAATGCCCATTCATATTTTGCAATATCACGGCTAGAACTCCTACACAGCCACTATGTACGTCATATACGATATTTTCCCATTTCCATCATCATATTATACCAAAAAAACAAATCCTTAAAATAAATAAATAAGCCAGATTTCCCAGGAATTGCACGTTACTGACCAGTTGATCAGATCAAGAGCAAATACGCTTGAAATAAAATCTTGATAGAAAAAAATGAACACAAAATAACCCAAAATTTACTGGCAAAGCACAATCCTGACCCTCAACTGAGTTCGCAACAAACCCCATATCAAATCCTCAAAACACAAAAGCAGATTCTAAAGATCAATCTAATAGATCATCAACAAGTTCAAATGAATAAAAAAAGACCAAGTGATTCCTTAACTCTCTGTTCTGCTACTGAATAAGGACTGCTTGACAAGAAAACAACAGCATTTTTGTGTACATCTAAAACCCTGGTCAAAACTTAACCCTTACCCCAGGAAACCCCTTGAGCTCTGCTTCAACAGAAAGAAATCCAGCCAAACCCGCTGTAATGGATCAACACAGCTTATTATGAAGCTCTGGACTTATTTATAGCATCTCAAATTTGCCCAAACCAATTCTTAAGGGGTTTGCTTTACCCTCGTTCAATCTTTAATGTTCCACCTACCCTCCCAATACCGCCATCAAACCGTCCGTCTGGGGTTAAAACCGCTTGACTCTTTTTTCGTTTTTTTATAGATAAAGGAATCGATAACACTTATTTGGAATCGATAATACATTTTTGTTATTATAAATTTTAGTTTATTAAGTAAATTAAAGTTAATAATACTCCAACCCAACATTATACTAACCACTATCATCCAACTTATTTGAATCGAGTAACCAACCTGTAAACACTCTACCATCATTGCTACATCCAGTACACCTTATTTGAATCGAGTAACCAACCTGTAAACACTCTACCATCATTGCTACATCCAGTACACCTTATTTGAATCGAGTAACCAACCTGTAAACACCTACCATCATTGCTACATCAGTACACCATGTTTGAGTTGTTGTTGTTAACATACGAGCCGGTTGAATGAAATGTCCACGTCGGTCGTTCTAGGCTACACGTGTATGTCTCGATACTAACAGCGATATATGTTTTAGTTTTATGAGAAATGAACCAGTGGTTCCTAAACCCTTGGGGTTTGTTCATTTTTGACGGACAGTCATGGTCCCGGTCTATCCTTCCAGGAGCTTCTTTTCACCTTCTGTGTAAGTTGATCGTCACTTTTTTGTCCACACATTGAATTAATATATCTGTCGATTCTTGTAGAAAATTATAGTTTAAACCACAAATAGTTATGAACGATTCCATTTGTTAAAAATAATTGACCGGCCTAAATGGTAAACCAGAATTCCGTAAGAGATCATGAGTTACATTTGGCTTGAGCCATGGTTCGGTTATTCCACGTTGTTGATACGTGTTTGTCAGGAATGCAAGACAGGCCAAAATAGAAAGATAAAAAAATCATCAATGCTTAGGAGGCGATTAAATTCGTTCCGAAAGCTCATTTAATGTGAAACTTGAAGGACATCAGACGCGTCTTAAAGTTTTAGGACATTGTCACCTTAATTTGGTTGCGAGGTTGTTATGGTTGCAATTTTACGTAGGGCCCAATTTTATAAAACAAAGTTTATGTGAAGGAGTTGATTGTTAAAAGCAGATTAATAATGTTTTTACTAGAAAGATAAGTTGATTAAATTTTTTGGGATAACATTATTCTACGTAAAATTTAAAAGAGATTGTTAATAATGTTTTTACTATAAAGATAGATTAAATTTTTTAAGATAACATTGTTCTAGGTAAAATTTAAAAGAGATAGGTTAGTTAGTAGAGTGTTTGTTGATGGGTTACTTTCATTTGATTCCTACATTATTTCTTGTAAAATTTGAAAGGGATAGGTCTGTTGGTAATGGTCAAGTGTTTATGGGTGGACTACTTTATGGGTGGATTACCTTAAATTTGTGGATGGGTTACCCTAATTTGTTTTTTTTTAGATTGTTAGGGATCCCATTAACTTCCTCTTTACCAAACAAGCTAGGGTTTATAAAGGTTTCTACTCGTAAAAAAATATTATGCCATATAAAACTTTAAAGACATGAAGATTGGTCTCGTTTTATAACATTCCTTAATTTGGTTGAGTTTGTTATGAATACAATTCCAAGTAGGGACAAATTTTATAAAACAAAGCTAATGTGAAGGAGTTGATTGTTAAGAGGAGGAGAAGAATATCTTTAGTAAAAAGATAAGCTGAATATGTCCTTAAAGGATATGTCCGTTGGTAGTGGTTGAGTGCTTATGGGTAGGTTGTTTTAATTTGATGTTTGTCTATTGTCGATGGGTTGTCCCAATTTGATTTAGGGTTGTTTTGATTCAGATTATCAAGAAGATAGGGGTTCCATTGACTTCATCTTTACTAAATGGGTTCGAAATTATAGAGGTTTCTTAAGTAACAAAAATTTAATAAATAAATAAATTGAATACATTGCTTGTTAGTGGGTTATTCTAAGTTGATGCTTGTTGGTGGGTTGTCTTGATTAGATTCCTCCACTTCGTCCTATTGACTTTGTCTTTATCAAGCAGTCCCATTGACTTCATCTTTACTGAGCGGGCTAGAAATTATAGAGGTTTCTTACGTAACAAAAAAATTAATAAATAAATAAATTGAATACATTGCTTGTTAGTGGGTTATTCTAATTTGATGCTTGTGGGTTGTCTTGATTAGATTCTTTCACTTCATCCCATTCACTTCGTCTTTATCAAGGAGGCTAAAAATTACTAAGGTTTGCAAAAAATAAATAAGTTGAATACAATTTAATGTAATGTCATCTATTAAATGGCATTAGTTTAATCAATTATATTTTTAAATTTTTAAAGAGAAGTCTAAAGTCAAGTCTTATAAAGTAATATATGTATAATTATCAAATTGTTATAATATATTAATATAACTAATTTTTAAAATATATAATATTACTTATCATGGTTTTTTAAGAAATTGGGCAAGTCTAACAATACCTTTTTTTAAGAGTGAGACATAAATAATCTCTTAAATTGTCTGGTAAATTCTTTTTTCACAAATTTTTTTAGAAGCATGGTTAAGAATAAAATTAGCATATAGGTAAAAGAAAAAGGAAAGAGGACAAAGGAACAAGTAATTCCACGCCAAAACATTAGATAATAGAGGATGTCATCATCTTGAGACATACCATTGAAAATATATGGAATGAAAATGATAAGTTTGTTGATGTTTTGTGGACTTCAAAAATGTTTTTAACACAATGCTTAAAGGTAAACAATGAAACAGAATGGAAGACTTAGGTATACTATAAAAGTATAAAGCAATAATTCATAGACTTTATGAGGAGGTCCAAGCTAAAATCATAATGTAAACAAGCCTTTTAAAATGCTTAAAAAGTGACATAGCAGTTAAACAAGGATATCCATTATCCCATATTTATATTTGGTTTATGGATTGATAAATTAGAAGAGTGGCTAAATCTAAGTGGAGAGGATGGTGTTCATTTAGGAAAATATACGATGAGACTTCTTTCGTATGTATATGGTCTCATTTTGATTGTAAGGTCAACACTAGGATTGAGAGCAGTTAAAGGCCTCAAAGCACTTTAGAAAGGGGTAGGCATGTAGGTAAGTACCGACAAAACCAATATCATGGACTTCTCTAATCAAAAGAAAAAGAATTAGTTAATTTTTTTATTTTGAAGGGTGTTTTCTTGAAGAAGTAAGAGTACAAATATCTTGTGATATGCTTCATCTTGTCCTCTTCGATTGTCTCAACCACAAAATACAGGGACCATATGGTCAAGACTATTGTACCCCATGCAAAGCAACACAACAAGACAACTCCAATAGCACAGGGGTCGACTCACTTGAGTGCCTCTGGGGTTTTTTACAAGGCTAGCTCCTTTTAAGATGTGACCTTGAGCACTCTTCCTACTCTATCTTAATTTAACCAACTTTAGGGGGAAAGGGAAAGAGAAAACAAAGTTAGCAGAAAGGAAAAATATCTTAAGCTATGGGTGGCTTTGCGCCAAGACCAAGATAATATTTCTCTACATAGCAGTAAGACACATGAATGCATGAGTGTAATACATCGATAGCTCAAAGGTGAACACTTCCTCCTCTCAACATGTTAAGCATAGATTACATATAAAGGAAACGAGATAAAAATCAAATAGTCACACCCTCCAATATACACACAAACATACATACATATATACATAGAAGAAATGAGACAGAAATAATCAAATAATCATGGTCTCAAGCATATATATATATGAAAAAATATAAATAATGCCAGAAGTAGGGGCTCAAAAGGTTGCCTACAAGACCACTTAGGTTTTAGGTACTCTTGTATAGAAGAAAATGAAGGGAAAGTTACATATGAAGCTTAAGGCTTGAATAAGCAACTCACCAATCCTTTGTAATGCCTAAACGACTATTATTTATAGATTATGAAAGGAGAATTTTCCCTCTAAAATTTTATAGGAGCTTCCGAAAAAAATCTCTATTGCCCTCTTAATTTGGTCCTCTCTATATCACCTTTTAGTTTCTCAAATTTTTTAGGTTAGTTTTGAGTTGTTGGATATTCAAACATCAACCTAGGAATCTTGAAAAGTGGTTTACAATCAATGTTGTCAAGTTTGGGATTGTTGCTATTACTGCTTTCATGCTTTTGTCTTCAACAAACCACTCACCTTTCTTGGAATTCAATTTGAAGTAACACCAATAGGTTATATTTACCCTCCCTTATTAGTGGTGTATTAGTCTAGCTCATCTACCCCTTCTGAGAGCTTGTTCATTATTATTGATGTCTTACAACTTGATCTAACATTTTTTTTGAGTTGGTGGCTTTTTGCACTATGTTTGAATTCCTAAAGTGTTATTATTCTCTTCAGATCTACTTATCAAAACTTTTCTATATTTTTGCATTAAAACTTCAAAAACTTTCAAGATCGGGCTAAATTCTTTATCAAAACTATTATGAGGAAGTCCTCTCTTTTATCCTCCCATCGGATCTTTTAGCATTCTGCCTTTTAAGAGTTTTTGTTTCACATAGTCTATCTTTCAGAACTTTTCTCCCTTTTTATCCTTTGGAACTTTAAAAACTTTTGACCACTAGAAGTTTTTTTCTCTCTTGTGCCCATCGATCTTCTTTCATTTTTTGCCTTTTTAGGAATCTAGGTTGCATAAGCGCTTGGGACTTTTGCTTTTCTCTTTTTCTCAAAAATTTTACAAAGTGGTGCCTACCTTTGGTCAAAATTTTTTTGCCCACATCTATTTGATGTCTCTTTTCTTGTATTATATCATCTTGTCTTTATTCTATTATTCTTTTAGAATTTGCCTAAGGCAAAAAAAAATTTGTCTAGTGAAGAAATCACTACAATTATGGTGACACACAAGGGTCTTCTTGCTTGCTTTAAGGAATCAAAATTGCTACCTTTGTACTTGGATGTGGAGTCAAAATTTAAAAGAATCTATAAGAAAAAAATTAAAGAAAAGAAAAGAATAGAAGATTATAAGGCTGAAAACTTGCCAACACTTGCTTAATTTCTGAATATTCGTCAACTAATGAGCATTACATTTGTTTAGAGTGACCGTAGACTACTTCTAACTCAAAGTCATCATTGCAAGAGAAGTTATTTGTTTGGTTTTTTATTTCATGCATCTAAATTCTTAATTCTAAATTCTACCAACAACCCTATCGCCCAAGCCACATATGTTGTAGTAGGAGGGTCAACTAATTTTCAGAATGGGAGAGGTCTTCCTTGCACTGCTTAATTAGTTTTAGATATTTTGGCTCTAAATAAATCTTGCTAGCTTCATTCCAAGGAGAGGGAATATTTCCTTGTACTAAAGAGTGAACCTACCCTTTAAGTATTCCGATGGTAAAATATAAGGCATTCACATGGTTTGCACATAGTTGTGTTGCTTGCTCCTTTTAGAGGATATTGACCACCTTTCACACTATTACCTTTATATCTTGAATCTCAAAAGATATAAACTTGGAATCCAACATCATGGCCAATTTCACCCAATATACCTTAGCCTCATATGTTTTTGTAGAGATTCTATTGATTCTTTTCTCTCACTAGTCACTTGAAGACCTTGATCGTTGGATGAATCAATGAATGTGAACAATTCGTAATATCGCTAATTTCATCTCAATAAGCATCACAAACCTCCTTGACGAGGCTTTGGATTTATTGACATAATTTAATCTCTCTTTTATCTCATTTCCTCCAACTCCTATTGCAAAGCATCTCTTTCTTGAGTGAACTAAGCCTCCTAACTAACGAGCCTATCTAAGATATTTTTTATTTGCTCTTCATTTTTCTTCAAGAGAGATTTTGACTCTTGTTCCTTTAAGCGCTTGGCTAACATGTTTATTTGACTTTGGAGTGCTTTGAATTTTGCTTATGAAATTCTTAAAATACTTTTTTCCTACTCTAGCTCCCTTTCATTTTTTACCAGTCTTCAGCTCAATGACTAATATTCATGTGCAACTATATTTTTAATTTTTTGCATGAGTTTCATGGTATCTTGTGGTCAGGCATCTTTCAAGTAAAGCCCAATTTATGCTACCTGCTAGTCCTATTCGGTCATTTCTCCCTCTAGCTTCAATACGAGTGAATTTCTTTTTGTGAACAACAATGCTTTCTTTTAGGGGGTGAAATGACTAATTATATGAGTCATGGCTATCTACTGCACTTGCTTGGCCTTCTTCTCCTAGTTATGCTAGGTCATATATTTTTGGATCTTCTAAAAAATTTACCATGAGCTTAGATCTAGCAAGGCTTCTTTTGAAAACTCTTGTGGCCTTAGAGGTGATAGAAATATCGACAATGGCTTAAACAGTGAAAGTGATGAAGGGGGAATTGGAGAGGTGGGAGTGGATGCGAGTGGAGTAACTCGAGAAGAGCATCACTTGTAGTACTTTGTGTATATAAAATGTTACCAGAATAGTGGGAGAGGGGATAGTTTCTATGGTAGGAATAAAATGAGCTTGGGTTGTTGTGGCCACTACTGACTCTAGGGATGGTGATTTACCTATAAGAAGTGATGATAGGGTGGGTATCAAAGTCTCAATAGTGTTTAAATATATTCTAGTGGCATCCCTTTTCTTCTTCTTTGATTTAGTAGGGCTAGTTATTGACTCCACCTTATGCTTTTCTTTCCTTTGATATTTTCAATGTAAGGACTCCTATTGGAAAGCACGTTGTATTGGGATAGTGATGTAGTCCTTGTGGGAATGGCAATAGCTAAACCTTCTCTAGGAACTTTAGATGGGGGTTCCTGAGTTCTTTCCTATACTGCTCTTGTTACTTTTATTCTCTAGAGTGTTTCAAGACTTATCTCTTCCTCACTCCAATGTTCTGAACCTAAGCTTTAAGCATTCTGGTGTTCTTCATTGTATACTCTACTAAATTCTCGTTCTTTATGTATAGTGCTAGGATCCTCTTCTTTCTTGCCATTTCATTACATTGTTTTCCACCAAACCTAAATCTTGGTCATCTTCCATTGGACTTCCCTCAATTCATCTTTATTCCTTTTGTTGATTTTGCATCATGGATCAACTTTACCATTATTTTATAAAAATATTCATATATTTAGAGGTTTTGTGGAGGTTTAATGAGCATGCTAAGAGAGTGCATTCTAGTCTCATCTATTAAATTCCTTAGAATATCAACCTTGAGCCTATGTTCATGATCAAACTTTGGTCCTTTAATGTTCTTTAGATATGAGATAAATCTTCCTTGAGGATCATAATTTTAATTGTCCTCTATCTTCTTAAGTCCTAGCTCTTTTAGCTTACCCATTTCAATAGAGGTAACCTTATTTCTTTATAAGAACATCCCTCCAAAACTGATAGGAGTCCTATAGGATGATGTATTTGCTTTCTCGATTTCATACTTGTAATCAATTAGAAAGTAAAAATTCAGTCTGACACAAATTTAGGAAGCAAGTACAAGACAAATTTGAAACCATGTATCTTGACGATGGTCCTTTCCTTAGCAAAATACCAATCCCTAAGAAGTACACCCTACACAAACAAATGACATATTTTTGAAAGACACTCTACTTGGGAATCTCTCAAAAGTGCAATAGCCAAGACAGAAATTATCTACAAAAGAATAATATTAGGATACTTTTCCAAGCCCTCTATCTAAGAATAGATTAATATTTCCTTACATTTACCATTCATCTTTTTTTTATTTAAATCCAAAAACACTCCCAAGTTCTGGAACAAAATTAGACATACCAAGAATGATGATGCCTAAATACCTGAGTGACCGCAAAATTAGTTAGTCCCTCCTTAATTTGCTCAACAATTAGCTTGACAAAGTCTAGCATCATCTGCTCATCTCTCAACACCTTTATTTTGTATAAAACACCTAGTTGGGTAGGGCCAACATTCTTATCATGCTTCATGTCGAAAATGAAGGTCAATATGCTTAAAGCATCCTTCATGTTTTTCTCAAACATATTTATAGGTAGAGCTCCCTTTAGTAGTAGACCATCTAGGCTCAAGCCTTTATACTTAGTTCTTAGGAACTTTATTTTGTCTTCTTTTAACAATGCTTTTAAGGTTTTCTCCTCTTGTTTTATGTTGTTATGCAATTATATTTTGGTAAAAGTAGCATTTTCCAGATAATATATCACTCAATGTTTATTTTGAAATGCCCATACAAGGACTTGATTTCTTGCGAGGAGGGTTCATAAAACTTTTCACACCTTGCAATTAGTTCATAATAGGGATGGACTTTAAGCACCAACTATTGTGCCAATTAATTGCTCCAAATTCTTGCACACCTTGTAATTAGTTTGTAATGGGGATGGACTTCACGAATCGGGTATTATGCCAAGTAATTGCTCCATATTTTTGCCCTAAAGCTTGTTGGCTGAGTGGCCATGAATTATTCTCATTTGTCTATCCTCAAACTCTTGGTCCTTTTGAAATCTTTGGATCTAAGAAGTTTATGGTTGGGTCTTTCAATATTTTGATATTGGAGGTATAAGTTGGCATAGGTACCTTTGGAGCCCTTGACGAATGTGCCTTCTTTGGTCTAGAAACATTGGCCTTAGAGGTTGTTGTGTGGCTAGAAGTTGTCTTCTTCTCCATTTTTTGCTAGTGCTTATTCAAAAATTTTGCACCTTTGATTTCTTTTGTGTACCTCCTATGACTACACTCTTCAATAATTTCTCGTGCTTAAGGAAATTTTCAAGTGCTCTATTTTTGATAAAGATGGCACACATTCACAACCTTTTATTCATGTGACATGCATTTACCACCTTTCATTTGCATGTCATGCATTCACCATCTTTCATTAGTGTGTCATGCATTTATGGCCCCATGCTTTTTAAAATCATGGTAGGAGGCTTGTCACCTTCCCCATCCAATTCTTCTCCCTTGTAGAGTTTCCTCCATAAGATCTTTGCACATCCCAAGACAAACTTGTTCTTGTTTGATTTCCTATGCTATTCTCTTTTGTTTTAGCCAAGGTTGAGATCGAGTTTGCTTTGATATTCAATGCACCTAATTATATGTGGGACATTAAGCTTACCTCACAAGAATGCTTTGGTAGAAATAACCAATCATTTTCTTTTACAATTGTCCATTTGTGAAGCCTCTTGATTGGCCCTCCATTGTTGGCACTTTTCTCAAATAGTTGCTCTAAATTTGAATATATTTTATTAATTTTCTCAATTGGTTGGTCTTCATTAACATGTATCACTATTTTGACACATTTCCATAGTTGCGCTAATCTTCGACCAATTTAGACATCTTTGACTCATATTTATTTTTAGAATTTATGAATATTTGACTATTTGATTTGGTATGTAAGAGATTTTAGCCTTCTTATTACGTCAAAATTTTCCTAATATGTTCCTGATCGTTGAGATTTAAACCCTTATTATTCTTTCGACGAGATCCCTATGTTAGCACATAGTTGTATTTGGACTTTTCACATAGCTTTTGCTTGGAGTATTTGGGATAGTGCAAACACTTAGCGCAATTTGAGGATTCTTCTAAGTTTTAATCTTACACAAAGAGATACAATTCTTGCACATATTCATATATAGACATATTTATTGTTGCTCACCTTTTTTTTACATATATACACAACCTCAATTGTGTTGGCATCATGATTCCACTTCAACTTCATCGCATGCTTGCATATCCATATGCCTAGGGAGGATTAGAATCCCAGATATCATTTTTCCATTGGTCCTATAGGTCAAAATGACTACACTAAGGGGAGAGAGAGGAATGTCTTCTCATTCACTGGTCGATAAGCAGAAAGGAGCCAAGTCTAGAAAATAGTCGCGATTTCATGACTAGTCAGGTTTTCACTGATTGAGAAGCAAAAAGGAGCCAAGTCTGGAAAATAGTCATGATTTCATGACAGATCAGGTTTTCACTGGTTGAGAAGTAGAATGGAGACAAGTCTAGAAAATAATTACGATTTCACGACCAACCAGGTTTTCACTAGTCGAGAAGCAGAAAGGAGCCAAGTTTAGAAAATAGTCATGGTTTTACGACCGATCAGATTTTGCTAGCCAAGAAACAAAAAAGATCCAAGTCTGGAAAATAGTCACAATTTTATGACCAGTTAGGTTTTTGCTGATCGAGAAGCAAAAAGGAGCCAAGTTTGGAAAATAGTCGTGATTTTGCGATCGATCAAGTTTTCATTGGCCAAGAAGTAGAAAGGAGCCAAGTTTAAAAAATAATCACAATTTCATGATTGATCAGGTTTTCACTGGTTAAGAAGCAGAAACGATCCAAGTCTAGAAAATAGTCATGATTTCACGATCGATCAAGTTTTCATGGTCAAGAAGCAAAACGGAGCCAAGTCTAGAAAATAGTCATAATTTAGCGATCGGCCAGGTTTTCGCTGGTCGAGAAGCAAAAAGGAGCCAAGTTTAGAAAATAGTCATGATTTTGCAACTAAATAGATTTTCGTTGGCCAAGGGCCCGAAAGGAGCACAAGGCATAAAATGGTCACGATTTTGTGACCAAACAAGTTTTCATTGAGCGAAATCAAAAATCTAAAAATGAATAAGTGGAGGACAGTTGGGCCACAACATCTCTAAGAGGATTGAGGCAGATATATGTTAACAAGAAGATCTCAACCATTTGTTTTTGAAGACCCCATACTCTTTTAACTACTACTTTTTTATTGGTAAAGAGGAGTTTTGAAAGGATCTTGTAACCTTTTACAAGAGAAGGTTGGGAGAAGAGATCCCAAACACAAAATAGCTAAAGGAATATACTCTTTGTGGGTTATTGGAGAAAAACAACTGAAACAAAGAAAGAGAAGCCCATGCAAGAGCAAGAGAGAAAGTCACACCAGTTGAGAAGAGAAGCCCTCGCAGGGGCAACAAGGAAACCCTCAAAGGTAAACACAAAAAAGAAAAGGATTTTTCTGTAAAGGAAAAAAATATCGCACCCAACAGAAAAGGGTTTTCCCACATAGGAGAAAATATCAGACTTGGCCATCCGCAACTAAATTAGGATTGTCCGTAGACAATACAAGACCACCCGTAAAGATGAAACAGGACCATCCACCAGCTGAAACCAGACCATCCACAACAGAATCAAGAGCAATAAAAAACCACACAAGACCATCCACAAACGAAACATGACCATCCGTAATGGAACAGGGACCATCCAAAAACCAGCATAGGACCATCCGTAAAATTATCTCTACAAATAAATTGGACCATCCGCAAAATCCCCCATGCGAACTCCTAGAGAAAAAGGTGAAGTACAGTTGAAGACAAACCATGGAAGGAGGATGCCAAGACTAGTAAGAAATCCTAACCCTACCACTAGCGAAGAAACCATGGAATCATTATGCCATACATTGTCCTCCCAAAGACCAAACAAATATGAGAAAGAATCCAACAAAAACCCTTAGACACAAGCCCCGAAATGCCAGCCACAGGAAACACTCAACTATGAATCTACAACCTCCCCATGCCTAGAGAAGGTAGTGAATGACCACCCTAGCAAGTAGAACAAAGAAACGCATCCACCGAAAACCCTGAAACATAAATCATGAACCATGAATAATGGGAAACTCTCAATTGGTAACAAAAGGGGCCTCCCCTAAGCTCAAAAGCCAGTGAAAGACCATCCCAAAAAGCAGAATAAGCAAAACAAGTAAAACAAAGCCACTAAAACCCTATTGCACCAGCCACAAAATGTAAACCATGGGAACCACTCAACTAAGAACAAACAGGGCCTCCCCTAAGCCTAGAAACCAGCGAATGACCCTCCCAAGAAGCAAAGCAAAAGAAATTGGATCCCACTCCGAAGCAAAGCCAACCCCCACACCAATACCACCAACCAGGTTTTTTCAATAATGCAGCACCATCCAAGAAGACTTTTTGGAACACCTCAGGAAGAAATAGAGAAGGTCTTGGAGACCATTTAGGCACCAAGAAATGGTAGGAAGAGCAAGAAACCTTATGAGAACTAGGAGATCTACTTGGAAATCACATCACAACAATAGATCTTCTAGAGAACCCTAGGAAGAGTCGAGGAGGGAGTGAGAAGATGAAGAAGTGACCTTCTGCCCATAATAGGAGGCCTCTTGCTCCCGCACTAATACATATCCTAAGCACACTTTGAATGTACCAAAAGAAAATATATTTACCTCCTCTTACCTGGAACATCACAGGAGGATGTAGAAAGGGCTTGGATACCCTCTAGGCACCAAGCAACGATAGGAAGGGCTAGAAACCCTAGGAGAACTAGGAGATCTTCCTAGAAAATCACAATAAGTCAAATGTACACTAGGGAGACCAAGGAAGAGCCAAAGAGGGAGCAAGAAGATGAAGAGGTGACCTACCATCCATAGCGGGAGGTCTCTTGCTCTCGCACCGGAGCATCTCTTGAGCACGCTACGGATCTACCAGAAGAAAAAGAGATTTGCCTCCTCTTTCCTAGAACACCGTAAGAAGAAGCAAAAATGACCATGGAGATCCTCCAAGCACCAAGCAGTGATAGGAAGGACCGAATACCCTAGGAAAATAAGGAGATCTGCCTGGAATTCCACAATGTAATAGATCTACTTGAGAGCCCTAGGAGGAGCTGAGGAGATAGCAAGAATATAAAGAGGGGATCTCTTGCCCAGAGCGAGAGGTCCTTCCACTCCTATTTATTTATATATTATATAATTTTGACTGTCAATTTACTAGAATGAACCTACGGGCATATTGTTGTAACAAATTTCAGTTTTTCTGTTATATATATATATATAGAATGAGCGACCCTAATAAAAGGTCCACTCTTGGATGTTTACAAGGTAATGTATAAATATTTTTGAAAGCAATAATACACTCTTCATTTTGGCTTTTGGCTCAATGGTGCTAAGTCTTGTATGTATGAATGTTGAACTCTATAT
Organism: Wollemia nobilis; assembly: GCA_028583015.1. Classification (NCBI taxonomy): domain Eukaryota; kingdom Viridiplantae; phylum Streptophyta; class Pinopsida; order Araucariales; family Araucariaceae; genus Wollemia; species Wollemia nobilis. The sequence continues at coordinate 3,196,043 of JAQPPZ010017096.1, forward strand.
AAATTGTGTTGGATGTTACTCGCTTTAATTCTATTTCTAGATTTATGCGGTTCATGTTCTACTCATTCTGAATTTAACAATTCTAGTTGGTGAATTTTAGTTTTAAATCTGCACCAGATAATTAGTCATTGATTATTAGAGGGTTTAAAGATTGTTTATCTACAAAAATTATGTGTATTTCGTTGTTGTTGTCTAACCTACACCCTTTTAACGGCCTTAGCAATAGTTATATTTCCCTTTCTTTATGCACTTTACTCTATACCCTTTTTCTATAACAAAGCAAGGAACCAACCTTTTTTCTGGAGATTGAACCGGGTTATCTTTATGTTGAACCTGATCATTCAATGTTGGCAAAGTCTTGGGTGCAATCGTAACCAAAGGTAAATTTTGCACCAATAATTTTTGGCATGCTCGGTGGGACCCAATCCCACTATATATACAGACCAATGTTCTGGTTCTTATCTTTGTCCTATGCATTTTTTATGAATCACTTGGCAACTTTATTCGAGAAATAAAACCCCAGAAGAACCTTATCCATCTTCTCGTATAATATAGAGATATATGAAAACCAAATCTAAAACAAAAAATTTTGAAGAACCCATAGAGTTCTTTAAGTTACACCTTGGTAGCCTTAGAGCTAATTTTGTATTCATTACTGGATCAAATTCTTCTTCCACCATCACTATAGTGTAGACACCTAAAATGCATCATGTGTAGGGGACTACTCATATGGGGCATGCTAACAGACCATATGAATGATCTTGGATAGCTCCAAGGCAAAAGCAGTGGTTCTAACCACTCAATTTGGGCATTTTGGCCTATCTAGCCTTAGTCACTTGTGTCACCCGCGACTAGGATTCTTAGCCACTTGTGTCACCCATGGCTAGCATTCTAGCCATGTTTAAGACTTGTGACTAGCCCTGTAAAAAAATTGGGTGACCAGAGCCGAGTAAAACTAGTTACAATGACCATTTACGACGGTTTCGAAAGTGGTTCGGGCTTGGAAGCATCCATAAGCTTCCTCCCAACTGCCAAATCTTGTTCTTGGCTTCTCCATGAAGCTAAAGCAAGGATTTTGGGAGTTTACTTAAGACCCCAATTTTAGAGAGCAACCATATGGATAATTTTTCAATTGCATGTAGTGAAGCCCTATCGAATTGAAGAGTAATTTTATATCCCCTTGAGCAGTAACGAAGTGCTATCCAATTGACCAATGACAACTGTGCATGCAACAATGGAGATCTCAAGAGCTTGAGGAGCAAGATTGATAATTGACATACTTCTATTGCCAATTCCACTGAATTCAACCACCAATCTATTTCAGAACATCGAGGCGACCCTTGATCATCAAATCCTTGGAGGATTTGAGAGTTTTTGGCCTTGATTTCAAGAGAAAGGATACTTTCACCTTAGTCGCAGCTGTTAGCTGCAGCTAATAGTGCCAATCACTTTAAGCACCCGTGGCTAGGGTTTTGATGCTCTCTTTCCTCCATTTTAGCAGTATATTTCCATTTTTAGTCATGCAATTAGCTTAATCCAGCATAAATTAACATTTTAGCAGGCATTTGATCGGTTCAATTTAGGATTTAGAGGTAGATTTATTCTCATTTCCTTGCAATTATTAATCTAGACTAGTTTCATGATTTTCAAGTTTTCTAATGGATAATTAGGATGTTTCTTAGCTAGATTCATGCTTCTTTACATGCTTTATGACAAGTTTATCCTTTCTTGCATAGATGGATGGTTTTATATGCTTTCTTGATTTTATCTCATTCATTATGCAAGATTCCTCCAAAAGCCTCATTAAGAGAGGCCTCCTTTGTTACTAATTTCTTCTTGTTACTTCTTGAACGCAGGGTCAATAGGGTCTTGACATTCAAGGCAACAAATACCTCTAATCATGGAGAAGAAGGTCATCAAAACCTTGGAGCAGTTCGTGTCATTCTAAAAGGCTTATGGATTACACCTACCCTTGTGAGGGATTTTCCTATTATTGTAACATTGTATCACATTGGGTATCCCTAAGAGGGACATATTTGTAATCTTGAATTGATGGAAATTTAATAAAAGAGACCCTTCTTTATGGTTTATTTCAATTTTGTCAATTCTTGTATGCTTTATGTGATTTATCATTGTTACTAGATTAGGGTGTATGATTTTTAGGATTGTATAGAAGGCGATCACGATGGAAAACTTAAAATTTTTGCGATCACTAATTTTTTTTCTCTATTTTTTTGTTGTAGGTGCTAACCGTGGTTGACAACCACTGTTAACAATTGTCACCACGGTTGACACCCGCAGGCAATAGTTGTAGCCACACCTGACAGACACGGTCAGTAGAGAACAAAAAAAGCAAACATCAGATACCATCAGCAGACTTTGACCTGAGGTAGGGTCATTTTTTCTCCTTTGTATTTTTTTTTCTATGTTTTTACAGAAGCAGGATGCAATTGATGGATGCTAATTAGAAAACATAGCAAAAGGTAAAATGGCAAAATCCTAGATGTTTTTTTAGTTTTCCACTAGTCACTGCTAGGAATAGCGGATCTCTGATTGCAATCCGCCCTAGTCTCCAGCGGTCTAGGCCATTGTTTGTTTAGAGTTTGCATGTATGAGGCCCAATCAATGGCCATTTTCATCATAGATAGTTGCATTCTCTAAAAATCATTTAACATAGTCATGCATTTTCTTAAAAGTGAAACGTTCTTTTGAAAATCATGTAGAATCATTTGAGTGTTGTTTTATGCATTTTTATTTCATGCAAAGTAAAAATAACCACACACACCATGACACATTTAAACACTAGTGAGTTGGAAGTCACATCCAACCACTAGTAGGTTTTCAATGACGGTGGAGGTGATTTCCATTTTTTGGCCCAAATCCCTCATACCTTCTTGTTACTAGACCAATATCGGATCCAAGAACCATCCGTAGCCTAGAAAATTTGCATGTACTTCTCTTCAGAGGGTATAACATTGATTGGGTGAGATTGGGTGAGGATCTGGGAGGACCTGTGCTCCCTGCCTGGGTGTGGACTTCATCACCACATTTCAGGGGGATTACGCGACCTGGAGTTCATTTTCAGGTTGTTGAGCTACGAGTATACAGGTGAAAGCCTTAAATTATTGAGCATTACATCAAAAATTTCAAATACGATGAGAGTAGTTTAAGTTTTCAACAAATTTAAAAACACATTGAACCAGTTTTAGGACACACATCTAATTCTTAAAAGAGATAATCATATTTTCTACTTTGTGTGTTTCATTATTATTTGGGTATTCAACATAAGATCCTTGATCTGGGGTCAAACCCTAACACTAATAATGATTTTTTTTAAATAAAAATTTACTTTTTGATTCTACATCCAACGGTTCAAGAATCGTGTAAATCGGAGCTATAACAAAAAAGTTATTTTGGTTTTATGATTGCTCTATTTTCGAAGCCGAAAATTGGGAAAAACTGCACTAAAACGGTCATAAAATGGTCTAGACAACTCCAAAAATGGTCCCTGTGCATTGAACATGACCTTATGACTTTTGACTAGATCAAAAATAAAGGAACTAGAGCATATGTCATGATCGAACCCCTCATGGATTTTCTAGATCTACTAAAGAGTACATCGTGGATAAAGGAACTGTCACGTTGTTGCATCCTATCCGTACCCACAGTGAGTGTTTCTAGTGAACATGTGACACCCTCGCAACATCCTTGCATGAGGATTCCACACCAAGGGAAGAACATAATATTAGTGCAATCTTGACTCATCAAGGAAAAATAGTTGCCAACCTTGTTGCACAGTTTGAAACAAATAAGAACCCTCACAAGGAGTTGCAGAGTCCTAGACCTAGCACAACAAATTGATCAAATTGATCACATAGGTCAGATGCAATCTAGAGAGAACAAATTCTCCAAGACCAATTGGAGGATTTGTGTATTGAGCATGAGTGTTTAGAAAAGCTAGAACAAGAAAGTGCAAAACAACAACGGTTGCACCAAAAACGCTTATATGAACCTCGCTTAGAAGAATGACGCCTCCTTGATCTAAAGGAACAAGAAGAGCGATCAAATAGATTGGCTCGATCGGATATACCTCTTCGTAGTGAGTACAAGCAACAACACAATGAGTGACGTGCTTCTTCACACCTTGAGCTGCATAATAAGAGAGTAGATGATTATATTTTCCATACTTCGCAACATGCTTCTCAACCATGAGAGTGTTTAGTGCCAAACAGGCATGAGCATAGGCAGTATGAAATATCAGAGCCAGATGGCCAGGATCAAAAATATCTTGAACCATCTTTTGTAGACGTGGCCGATGAATACAATCGACCACCTCGTACTCAAAGGAACTTACCTCTACTTGCACCCCAAAGATCCCTTCGGGAGGAAGATATCATCTCTTCTCAAGCCTACAAGGTGCTTACCGAGAGAGTCAAATCTCTCGAGAAACAAGATGTGGTTGGTCAAAAGCCCACTTTAAGCAAGATACACAATCAACCATTGTGTCCATCAGTGCCAAGCCCTGCTTATCCTAAGCATTTTGAAATGCCTAAATGGGATAAGTTTAAAGGTGATGAAGATGCGCAAGAGCATATAATAGGCTTCATGAATGCATGTTTCTAGCTACAACATGACGATGCCTTGATGTTAAGAACTTTTGTTATGACCCTCTCAGGTGCAGCTGTCGAATGGTTTAATCAATTACCTAGGCACAACATCACCAACTTTGAACAGTTGGTGGATGCTTTCCTTGAGAGCTTCTCATTTGGTACCAAAATAAAGCTAATCTATATGAATTGGCCAATCTATACCAAAATGATGATGAGCCAGTCATGGATTATAGAAATAGGTGGCAAAAATTAATAGCAGAGTTACCATTCTCTATTTCCACTAGTGAACTTACCTGAATGTTTATGAAAAGTTGTGACAAACACATATCATTGTTGCTCTAGTTGCAATAATATACAACATTTGAAGAGGCTTTGGCACAAGCCAAGGTTATTGAAGATATCAAGCTAGAGGAAGGAGACCTAAATCTTCGTAGTGAGAAATAATGGAACAAGAGCACGCAATATCAACCACAACAGGCTGAGCTTGCGCATGTCAACCAGATCGTGTTAAACATTCCAAAAGAAACACAAAGCCAACAACAAGAGAATTATTAGGCTCAACCTCATCATGCACATCACAACCAGTGCAATAGGAATCAAGGCAAGGACAAACAAAGACGTCCACCTCACAAATATATGCCATTTCTTGAATATTTGGCATCAATTTTCAATCACCTTTGCATGGCCAAGGCCCTAATATTGCCTGAAGTAGGTACCCTAGATCTTAATCACCTCAAACCTAAAGGGTATAGAGAAGATCTCTATTGTGTTTATCATCGGCAAAATGGCCATGATATCCAGGATTGTGTTGCATTCAAGAATGTAGTGCATAATATGTTAGATAAGAACAAATTGCAAATAGATAGCCCTTTAGCTATCAATAATCAAAATATCAACATATTCAAAAACCCCCAACACAACCATGAGGTCAAAAACAATCAAGTTGAGCACGTAAATGAAGTGCACATAGCCCTACCTAATGAGGGTTTTATCGGTATGATCAATATTACAGCACAAAGTAAGAGATGCCTTGATCAACCCAACATAACAAAAAATTCAACTAAAGTTGATAATCTATCATGGTCCACACCAATAGTGAATTTAATTCACTCACCAAAGAACCCTGTGATTACCTCTCATAGATAGGAGATTAAGCCAATCTCTAAGGATGAACCCAATCCTCTGCTACATATCATAGCGAGCATCAATTAGATCTTGTACAAGAGAGTCTTGATTGACATTGGGTCATATATCAACATCATCACTTCTGTAGCTTTGAATCATTTAAATTTGTCGCCTTCGCACATTAAGGACTCAACATTCACATTGAGAGCCTTCAATGATGCCACATCCCTAATAATCGGTATAATAGTCCTACCTATATAGGTTGGGATAAAAACAATTCCTACATTGTACCATATCCTAGGGGGTGAGAGGTAGTATAACATATTGCTAGGCAGACCATGGATGAGGGATATGGAATGCGTGCCTTCCATAGTGCACCAAAACCTAAAATTCATACACAAAGGACAAGTGTATGTGGTCCCCCATGATCCAAAGCCATTCAAATATTACAAGAAAGTTGATGAGCTACAAGAAACTCTAGTGGCATGCGAGCCTCAAAATATTCATTCGAATAAAATCATCAAACATGCAACTAGGGCTTGCATCAAGAAATTACTACCTTCTCCCATCACCAAAAATCATGGTATCATATTACCTGACGAGGAGAAGAAAACATTAGTTAGCATGACTGATGCAGAAGCACCTCGACGAGTTGATAATTTACATACAATTGATCTGAAAGCCAAAGCACCTTCTCATGATTTTGTGGGAATGGTCAACATTTAGACAGAGGATCGAGTGATTCTAAAGCAGATAAAACAATAGGTGGTGCAATCAGATGTTGCTTCCACATCAAAGGGGTCAAAACTCTTGAAATTAGTCACTCCTGACTCATTTTTCATAACACCTTTTCAAGAACAAGAACAGGTATGTTCCCTATATCAAACTGGGGGTACTAAAGCTGACATAGTTCAACACAACAAAGTGAAATAGAAAAATGAACTGAGTCATGAACTTGAGCATGTGGATGACACTAACGAAGTGAATCATCAAGAAGCAACCACATCAGCTCAAAGAAAGGAAATTGGTGATGTCTGGTGGATTTTTAGCAGCCACTCTTTCACCTTCTTCAGTAGAGAAGGGTACTTCAAACCAATCGTTGGAAATACACATGAATTTTTTTATCATTCTTGCAATCCATTCTAAGTCGTATAGATAGAATGGAGCATCGAATGGATGAGCAAGATAAGATGTTGCACAATATCGTGAACCGACTTGAAAACCTAGAATTACAAAAGTAACCCACATCTAAGGCCTAACCATAGGAAAAGCCTCAGCAAAAGCAAGAGCCGATTCGGCCAACCTAATCATCGAGTGATAAAAACGAACCAATGTGGGTTAGGTGCCCAAAACAACCACAACACATTTGGACTCCTTTAAGCGAGTCTATGTTTGATATTTTTCAAAAGCTGCAAGAGGCTAAGGTCATCACCTTACCTGAAATCAAACCTGTAGATCCAAACAGAGTTAAACCTAAGGGTTACAGGGAGGATTATTACTATCTCTATCATAGAATAGAGGGCCATGGCATTTATGATTGTTATGGATTCAAGCATGTGGTTCAAAAACTCATAGATAGTGGGGTTTATCCCATAGATGGTTCACCCATAGTGTTTCAACCTACTAAAGTAGAGACCTCATATTCTCATGTGCAACCCCAAAATCATCAGTCGCCTCATAGGCCTACCATGCCACCTCAATGAGTATTTTTATTTCAAATGACTGCTACGGATTTATTTCAAAAATTATACGAGGCAAGTGCATTTGTATTGCCTGAGGTCGGGCAAAAAGAATCCAAACGTGGGCCCATTGATGGAAGTTTCTTTTGTAGATATCATCATATACATGGGCATAGCATTTATGGGTGTCAATCATTTAGGAAAGTGGTTCAAAACTTGGTGGAACGAAACGAGCTCCGTGAAGATGGTTTACTTGTTCACCCCCATCAAGATATATGCACCCCACTGAGGTTCATGCCTCAATTGGGAGAGTTAATTTCTTTCACTCTTCCTAAGCAAGTTGTTTACATTTTAGTAGATAACATGCACACTGGGGGTCTTCAAGGTAGCATACCTTCCCCACCATCCATGCCAAATTCAATGAGGCAAAGTGAGGATCCTAGAGGTAGCACACCTCCTTCACTTTCATTGAGGGGCACACACACTGAGGGTACCTAAGGTAGCGTATCCTCCAAAAAAGCTCCAAATGCAGTTGTAAGCCCTTTGGTCATCCAAGTAAAGGCTCCAAAGGCATCTGTAAGCCCTTTGGTCATCCAAGTAAAGGCTCCAAAGGCATCTATAAGTCCTTTGGTCATTCATGAAAAGGCTCCAAAGGCATTTGTAAGCCCTTTGGTCATTTAGAAAAGGCTCCAAGGGTTTCTCAAAACCGCTTGGTCAATCCTAAAAGGCTCCAAGGGTTTCTCAAAACCACTTGGTCAATCCTAAAATGCTCCAAAGGCATCTGTAAGCTCTTTGGTCAAACCAAATGTTAAAATCCATAAAAAAATTGGAAAAATATCAAAAATAAAAAACATTTACATTTTATTTGCATCATTGCATTACATCTTGCATCATGCATTGCATTTTCCACATGCATTTTCATCTTTGCATTGCACTAGGCATATTCATCTGTCACTCTTGCATTAGAATGAATCACATTGAAAATCTTACAAATGACACCACGTTTGTGTTTCAATCATGCATTTATGCACTATCATTATCATGCATCACCCTTGTGAGTAATTGTGTTTTTCAACACAACCCCAATTGTTGCTATGAATAATATACTAGGGTTTTTCGGTCATTCAACCATACCTAGATGTCTTCTCAAGAGTTTGCTTTGCTTTTGTAGTTGAGGTCTAGTTAGTATAGCCCTTAGCACATCATAATCCTATCACTAATCAAAAAATTAAACAATCCTAATAAGGACTAGAGGAATATGAAAGCTACAAAGCAGGACCAGGTATCCTAAGGTGAAAATATTTATTCTTGCTTATCCCCTATGCGAACGGTTCGGGAAATGTTGGCAATTGGCAAAAGGACAGGTTTATTCCCTACCCACAATCCCTTGCTTACTTTTAAATGAGCAATAACCCAGAGTGATATCCTAGATTAATCCTCCATATTGATATCCTAGATCAATCCTCCATATTGATACCCTAGATCAATATCGTAGATCGACATCCCAGATTGATATCCCATATTGATATCATAAGATCGATATCCGAGAAAAAGTTCCCCAAAGCAAAATCCTCAAAGGAAGTTTTTGAATCAAAGTACAAAATATAAATACCAGAAAGTCAGATCTAATGAAGATCAAGTTGTACAAAGAAAATAAAATCAGTATCAAATCCCTTGCTCAAGAAAGAAAAAGAAAAGAAAAAAAAGAGGAAAAAAAAAAGAAAAAAAAAGAGAGTATATACAAAATAAATAGTGATTTTTATCACTATATATGAGCAAGTATCCCAAAAATTAAAGAAAATAAGGGAGTGAACCTGAATCCCTGGAATTATCAACACTACTATACCTTACGCATGATGATACATCTGATACACTTGCATCTTGCTTGTGTGCAGACCAATGTTTGAATGTGGAAGAGCTAGCTTTAGGTGTCTTGTATTGCCTAGCGGTCTAGTCTAGCTGAAATCTAAACCTAGGATTGGATAGACATATGCAGACCCCCAATATTAGCAATGGGATGAAAGAATCTTGTCTGACATTAGGATATGCTTATGCCTTATCTTAATATACTCATTTGCACACACAGGGATAATGAACAGTTAGGGCCTATCCTAGCGAAAGCCTTATGTTTCAGAAGTCTAGTATGGTTAGTATACAAATTTTGATAAGTCAATTAGGGTGTTTGAGTCTCGTGGAAAACCTCAAAAATTTCCAAATAGCAACAACCAATTTTTAATGCAATCATCAAAACATCAATTTATTTTATGAGAGTTTTTTTATTAGAACTATTTGTAATATATGTTATATACCGGATGGATGTCAAAAATGATGTTTAGACGACCACTGACTATGTTATCCATATTATTTTAATTTATAAAAGCCCATGAATAGAAACAATATATAATTGCATCTCACATATGGGTGTACTATCTTTCATAAAAAGATAAAGCAACTACAATCCATGATTGTTATACATTCGGTGGTGTCATCCATTAGATTGATTAAAACTCATATTGCATACATTATGTTTTAAGCAATTAAAGCGTACATGTCCATTTCAGAAAAGCATTCTCAAAGAAACAAAGAAAAGTATGCAGTACATACATGATATAGATTATGTCATAACAACATAAATTAAATGCATACAAATAAAACAAAGTATACATGCATTTAACATCATATAGCGCATTTATATATATTCATCATAAGTAGTAAATCTACACATGTATATCATTGCATTCTAAAATCATATAGCCATCATCTAGCTAGTGCATGTCATCCATACATCATATCATATAGTGTCAAATCAATATAAGCATTGCATCCACGTGCATCTCAAAAATGTAAAAATAACAAAAAAATCAAATAACTCAAAAGCCAAATGTGCCTCGTACCTAGTTATTTACCCTATACACTTGGTGGTTACAACGACTTGTGCTCCATGCAATACGACAAGATGAGTAAATTACCATAAGGACATTTGAGGTAAATTCATCATCGTAGAATTGTTGTGCTTCATTTCAATCTCGAATAAGACATTTGAGGCTGGACCGCTCCATGGGAATGAGATATTCATATCACTTCATCTATGAAATTTTTGCAATAGGTCATCAATAATATGATTCAACACATGCCTAATTAGAATTACTTTCATTTTGATTCCCTAAGAAGGCCATCGTGGCTGAACTGCTCCATGGGATAGAAATAGGCAATTACTATTAACAGTTTCAATCATAGAAGATTAGGCCTCACCAAGTATTCAAATGCTAAATATTAATTTGTTCAAATATTTCATAGTGGTCAAGCGACCTTGTCGCTTCATTTAATTGTCATTACCCTCATTGACTCGTCGCTTGAGGGGGTAGTCATAATATCATAATCATAATCAAATTCAATAGAAGATCCCTTGATCGTAGATCCCTAGATCTTGTCAAAATTACGTTCGTCTTACGAATCATTGCCAACAATTATCATAAGCTTACCCTTTGCTAGGGCAAAAAGCAAAAATTATGAGTTAAGCCTTTGTCACTCCGTCTATCGGTCCTATCCGATTATACCCGAAAATGCCAAAGCACCAAATGTAAGCCTTCCATCTAGTTGGAAGCAAATTTAAGCCTTTCACCCAATTGAAAGCAATAATTATAGGATGCACATCCTTTTGCAGGACCTGGGGCATCTAATGTTGATAAGACTAATGATCATATGCAAACTATGACATCATTTTAGGTCTATTTTTGCTCACGCGTTGTGTAAATTCACAACGCATCGTAGAAGGGGTATCTATAAACACCTAAAACACGTCATGTGTAGGGTACTACTCTTATGGGGCATGCTAATAGACCATATGAATGATCTTGGACAACTCCAAGGAAAAAGCAGTGGTTCTAACCACTTAATTTGGGCATTTTGTCCTATCTATCCTTAGCCACTTGTGTCACTCATGGCTAGGATTTTTAGCCACTTATGTCACCCATGACTAGCATTCTAGCCGCATTTAAGACCCACGACTAGCCCTATAACAAACTCGGGCATCCAAAGCCGAGTAAAACTAGTTGCAACGACTATTTACAATAGTTTTAAAAGTGGTTCGGGCTTGGAAGCATCTAGAAGATTCCTATCAACTGCCAAATCTTGTTCTTGGCTTCTCCATGAAGCTAGAGCAAGGATTTTGGGAGTCTACTTAAGACCCAAATTTCAGAGAGCAACCATATGGAGAATTGTTCAATTGCATGTAACGAAGCCCTATCGGATTGGAGAGCAATTTTATATCCCCTTGAGGAGTAACAAAGTGCTATCCAATTGACCAATGACAACTATGCATGAAACAATGGAGATCTCAAGAGCTCGAGGAGCAAGCTTGACAATTGACATAATTCCATTGCCAATTCCATTGAATTCAACCACCAATCTATTTCAAAACATTGAGGCGACCCTTGATCATCAATTCCTTGGAGGATTTGAGAGTTTTTGGCCTTGATTTCAAGAGAAATGATACTTTCACCTTAGTCGCAGCTGTTAGCTATAGCTAATAGTGCCAATCGCTTTAAGCACCCGTGGCTAGGGTTTTGATGCTCTCTTTCCTCCATTTTAGCAGTAGATTTCTATTTTTAGTCATGCAATTAGCTTAATCCAGCATAAATTAACATTTTAGCAGACATTTTATCGGTTCAATTTAGGATTTAGAGGTAGATTTATTCTCATTTCCTTGCAATTATTAATCTAGACTCGTTTCATGCTTTTCAATTTTTCTAATGGATAATTAGGATGTTTCTTAGCTAGATTCATGCTTCTTTACATGTTTTATGACAAGTTTATCCTTTCTAGCATAAATGGATGGTTTTATATGCTTTCTTGATTTTATTTCATTCATTATGCAATATTCCTCCAAAAGCCTCATCAAGAGAGGCCTCCTTTGTTACTAATTGCTTCTTGTTATTTCTTGAATGTAGGGTCAACAGGGTCTTAACATTCAAGGCAAAAAATACCTCTAATCATGGAGAAGGTCATCGACACCTTGGAGCAGTTTGTGTCATTCTAGAAGGCTTACAGATTACACCTACCCTTGTGAGGGATTTTCCTATTATTGTAACATTGTATCACATTGGGTATCCCTAAGAGGGACATATTTGTAATCTTGAATTGATGGAAATTTAATAAAAGAGACCCTTCTTTATGGTTTATTTCAATTTTATCAATTCTTGTATGCTTTATGTGATTTATCATTGTTACTAGATTAGGTTGTATTCTTTTTAGGATCATATATATAGGATCTACAAATCCTTCCCCTGCAACCCTTCCTGGTGCTGTTGTTACTAGTAAATTGTTAAACACTACTATAACATCAATCAGTACTATAATGGTGATCAATCAACCAAATCTGCCCTACCCTATGTGGAATCATTCAGGTCCCCTAAATCTGGCAGCTCAACATCAAATCCCCATGGCAACTTTGAAAGCACTACCCCAGTATAATGGCACAAGAAAAATGACTTATGAACATTGCCAAGATGTAGTCGCATTGGTGCCAATACATAACATTATTGAGGAAGATGTTATGATAAGAATTTTAGTTATTTCCCTCAAAGGGAAAATGCTCTACTAGTATAGAGTCCTCCCTAATCAGACTATAGCTACCTGGGTCCAGCTCATCAAAAAACTAGTAGAAGAATTTAATGAACATGTTGATCCGTTTTCCTTGCTAAATCAGTTCACCATCATCCAAAAGCATCCTCAGGAAGAAATGGTTGATTTCAATATCATATTCAGTCGTACTTAGCAGAGAGTACCTGACGAATTAAGGCCAACAATTGAGCAGTCAATGTATTATTATCTAAGAACTTTTAAACTCAGATATAAGCATGGCTATCAAACAGTCTCAAGTATTTACTTTCCCAAGTATTTTTCAAGAAGCATAAAAAATAGAGAAAGATATTATCACTATCGAAAGGTTTCCTCCAAAAATGGTTATGCCTATCTTTCTAGACCTTCCACGAGTATCGAATCCTAGTTTCCCAAGCTCTACTCCTACATCCAATGCATATCTTCCTAAATGGATTGAACAACCCTCTATTCTGGTAATACAGACACCCCTTTCTCCTCCAATGTTACTTGTCATTCCTGCACTTCCTATAACAACCTTTTCATCAAATATTGATCCTCAACTTGTAACTTTACAATATTTACAATCAACAATGAAAGCTATGACTAATAATATGACCTCAATGGAAATAAGAGAAACAGAGAGAAGTTTCCAACCAAGGATATTTCCACAAGTAACAAGAGATAAAGCTTCCACGAGTGACAAAAATTAGGAGAGACCAAATGTGGTTTACACTAATGAATATTTAGAACCTACCAAATCCTCAACGAATCAGACTTTTGGTGTTCCACATGTAATGATCCACATGATGAAAATTCATGCATGATCCATCAATACTATATCTAGAAGATAGTTGTTGAAAGAGCAACAAAAACTCTTAAAGGACAAGTAAATATTATTAGGGAGGAAAATCACAATCTCATGATGCCTTTGGTGGAAAAAGTAGCTGTTATGACCAGATCAGGGAAGAAACCTTTGTAGGTAGACTCCTAGGAGCTTAATCCCTTGAAAGTGCCTTCATCGGTGAGAAACCAAGTTGAAAGAAGAGCATCCTATGAGAAAGTTTCCCAAAGCTCAGGTAAAAAAGAAGTAGAGATACGCAAAGAAACCCCCCTATAGAAGGAATTTGAGACACAAGAACATGCAAAAGATAAGTTGAGATATCCCTCATTGACCAAATGTCAAAGGATAGACACCACTCAGGGGTATAGGAATAAGTACAACACTATACAAAAGAAAAAGAGAAAAGTGTTGATCCTCTCCCCTTCAACATAGTGGAAGAAATAAAAAAGACTCCTTCTAAAGCAACTATGTATGATGCCTTAAAATTTTCAAGACAAATTGACTTATTACAATAATCACTAAGGTCTATGAAAAGTAAGAGTAAAAATCCCACTCAGTTGAATTTTGCACAAGGCAGTTTGATGTTTGCTACAAGAAAAAATATACCTCCTCCCTTCTATTTGTCCCTTCAGATGGAAGGATGGGTGGTACATAACTATATGATAGACTCAGGGGCTACAACTATCGTAATACCCAAAGTTATGTGTGACATCATGGGGATGGAATACACCAGAAGTAGCCCAAGTGTTTTACAGTTAGACGAGGCTCCAATAAATACCATGGGGGTGATAAAAGATATTCCCATAGTTCTACACAGAATGCCTCAACTTACAATTATACAAGAGGTAGTTGTAGTAGATATAGAACCTTATTTTGGTACGTGATTATCTAGAAAATTCACAACCAAGATAGGAGGATACTTGTCTATGGATTACTCAACTTAGAAATCCTATTCAAGGGAAAAAGAGTGAAAATATTCAACGAAAAACCATCTACCTTCTATATCAAAAAAATTGAAGAGGAAGGGAAGCAGGCCAATATAGTAAGTATAATGACCGAGGAGTTGGAAGATTTAAACTTAATGGAAGAAGCCCTGAATGTGCTACAAGAAGAAGATCAATTATCCCTCAAATATTTCAATGCCATGATCGAGACAGACCTTGGAAGCTATTCAACCATGAAGCCTGAGAAAAGTAATCCCACCCCTTCACACATAGCAGACCCATCTGCCAAACAAATGTGGAAACTTTTCTTTAATGGTGCTAGATGCAAGAATGGAGCTAGAGCAAGCATATTCTTAATCTCCCCAACAGGTGAGAATTTTTTTTTCTCCTATCGACTAACTTGAAGCTGCATTAACAATGTAGTCGAATATGAGTCTCTTTGCCTAGACCTTAAGAAACCCGAGAGACTTGAAATCAAGCAACTGCAAACTTATGGATATTTAGAACTAATTGTCAACCAAGTCACAAAAAAATGTGTTAGTAAGCAACATTATCTCAAAGCTTACAGGAATAAATTATGGGATCTGCTCGAAGCTTTTGAATCTCTAAACATCAAAGCGATCCCTAGAGAAAAGAATACCCATGCCGACCTATTGGCATTGGTAGGTGTAAATTTTTCTCCATAAGAAATGTCATTAAAAAATCTAAGATGGTAAGACTTATATATAGACCCTCTATGCTAGAAAAAGACACCTTTTGGTAGGTATTCAAGAGTGATCAACAAATACTATATTTCCTGATCCACAAAATGAACTATTCAAGCGAGAAGGTATGATCCAATAGAAAAATAATCACATCCCAAAATGAATGATCACTATGGAGAGCCTGTTTGACAACAATGATAGATCAACTGATCACAATATGAAGGTTGATAAACATAGGTATAAAGAAGTTTAGATGGAACCAGAAAAGTTCATCAAAGTAGGAGTAAACTACATAGATGAAGAGTTGAATCAGATTCGAAGATTGTGCAAATAATTCCTCGATATCATAGGTTGGACTTATGGTGACCTTAAAGTCTACTCCAAAGAGACCATACAATATACCATTAAAATCGAAGATGGTGCAAAACCCTTCAGGTAGAAACAAAGGCCGATCAACCCCAAAATTGAAGCTCTAATGAAACAAGAACTATTGAAGCTACTTGAAGCCAAGATTGTTTACTCCATTAAACATTCTACATGGGTAGCTAACCTAGTTTCGGTTAAGAATAAGAATGGAGACATTAGGCTATGCGTAGAATTACAAAATACTAATAAAGCTTCGTTGAAGGATCATTACCCTCTCCCACAAATTGACTAGACTTTGCATACCATGGTGGGAGTGAAGATATTCTCATTATTGGATGGATTTTCTAGGTACAACCAGGTGTGGGTCAAATATGAAGACCAATACAAAACCGCATTCACTACCAATTGGGGAACATTCGATTACCAGAGGATGCCTTTTAGATTATCCAATGTTGGAGCGATCTTTCAAAGGGCAATGGATGTGGCTTTTGGAGAACTTGTTAATAAGACCATAGTAATATAGTTAGATGATATGATAATGTTCTCTAATAATAATGAAGTTCACATTGAATACTCTAGAAGAGTTTTCAAGAAATGTAGAGAGTTCAGTATCTCTTTAAATCCAAAGAAACTCATATTTTCTGTGGAAGAGGGGATTTTACTTGGACATGTCATTTCGAAGGTTGGGTTGACTATAGACCTTAACAAAGTGAAAGTGTTGTTGGAACTCCATTTACATATGAACAAGAAATACCTACAATCATTCCTTGGGATCAGATCAACTTTGTATGCAATTTCATCATAGACTTTGCACAAATTGTCAAGCCCATGATAGAGGTATTGAAGAAATATGTGGAATTCAAATGGACAGATTTACGAAAGAAATATTTCGTCAGTATAAAATAATAGATAGCCCAAGCATGTATTTTAGTAAACTCAAATTACTCCAGAGGTTTTATCCTGTATGTTGTAGGATAAGAAATTTACGTCATAGTCCTTACTCTGAAAAGGGATAGAAAACGAAGAGAGACCCATAGGCTTTCTAAGTTTGACCATGCAGGAACACGAGGAAAAATACAACTTCATTGAAAAGCAAGTTTATGCAATCATGAAATTGTTAAAAAATTTCAGATATTTTCTTTCACAGAGCAGGACTATTGTATACGTAGTTCACCATGATATCAAGAACTTCATCATATAAGGAGAGATTGGCGAGAAAAGATCCAGTTGGGTATCGAAGATACAAGATTATGATGTCGAGATTCACCTGATTAAGCTAGTGAGAGGCAAAGCATTATGTCAAGAACTTTCCAAACAAGCCTCAACAAAGTATGTAGCTTTCCAAATGCAAGAACCAATTCTAGAAGATGATCAATCTCAAAATATAAACTGGGCCAATGACTTGATCATATATTTTTAGACTAGAAAATGTCCAGTAGGTTTAAACGCTTCACAAAAAAGAAGATACAAGATCCAAGCCTTGAAATATACCTTACTACCTAAAGGACTGTACATAAAAAATTTGGATGGAGTATTACTCCGATGCATAAAGGATGATTAGAAGCAAAATATTTTGGAGGAGTTTCATGGAGGTCCATCAGGTGGGCATTACTCAAGAAGGACTATGGCTTTGAAAATAATCAAAACCGATTGCTATTGGCCATCTATTTTTTCAGATGCATTTAGAATAACCAAAAACTATGAAGAATGTCAAAGATATGTTGGGAGAGATAAAAATGCTTCAATGCCTTTGAAACCTATTCAGGTTGAAGAACCTTTTCAACAATGGGGTTTGGATTTCATCAGGGTGATAGAACCTAACTCATCTGTTGGACACAAATATATTTTGACCACCATTGATTACTTCACTAAGTGGGCTGAAGTAGTGCCTACTAAGAAAGCTGATCAGGAAGTTGTGATCAAATTCGTTGAAAGCTTAATAACAAGGTTCAATATCCTTGATGCATTGGTCATAGACAATAACACATCCTTCATAGGTGCTAAAATAATTGATTTTTCTAGTAAATATAGAATCTATTTGAAGTCTTCTTCAAATTATTATCCCCAAGGAAATGGATTAGCTGAATCAACAAATAAAATCCTACTCCAAATTCTAAAGCATAATTTGAAGGACAATAAGAGAAGCTAGAATTCCTTGATAAACCAAGCATTATGGCCTGACAGGATCATGATCCAGAAATACATCAACACCTCTCCTTACTCATTAGTCTATGGTAAATAATTTGTCCTCCTGATACACATAGAAATACCTGCTCTAAAGCTGCTAAGTCAAACTTGCATGGAAGAAGCGAAACCAATGGAGAACAGGTTGATACAACTCTTGCAGTTAGAAGAACAAAAAGAATAAGCTTACAACCATTATTAGAAATACATGGGAGACACGAATAAATGGTTTGATAAAAAAGCTACTCTCATAAATTTTAAAGTAGGATATTTGGTCCTAAGGTGGAACGAGAAAAAAGCAAAACCTGGAAACCATCAAAAGTTTGATGCTTTCTAGGAAGGACCTTTTGAGATAATTGAAGAAAAACAACATAATTCCTTCCAATTAAAAAATGAATAGGGTCAAGTACAGCCTATCCCTATCAACGACTTTCACCTGAAGCTATACTTCAAGTAATATGAAATTGTATTATATGTAAATATACTTTTTTTTACTAAGTCACTCTTCATGGAAAATGGTCGTGATTTCACGATATTTCAAAATTCAGAGGCCACTCCAAGGAAAAGGATCATGATTTCATGATATTTTGGTGTTCAAAGGTGTTAGGATCTCACTATAAAAAATAAGCACACTCACACAAATACTGAAAAATAACTCAAATACATCAAATAACTCAATAACACTATGCATAAATCAAATACAAAAATGGAACAATCTCACAATAACACATAATCCCAGGCCTCTTCAAGGGGGAAACCTCCTTCAATATTTCATTATCTTACAAAAATATGAATTCATATATGGCTTCATATATTTTAAAGAGAAACTTCATGCAACCCTACCTAGAGGCTCAAGAGTTGGCTTACATGCAAAATGCCACTCGAGCTAGAATCTCCTACCTACCATCGGTTACAATATTGATAAAAATGGTTACATGAGATGGTGCCACTTGGCTAGGAATTCTACTTGCCACATACATTACAAAGTATTACAAAATAATATCATAATGGGATCCCCCATGTTGAAAGTGGGTAATTACATAAGTAAATGAGAATTACAAAATGGTGTTAGGATAGGATCCTATCATGTCCTTCACCTTCGAAAAGCTTTGTCCTTAAAGCTAAAAATGAGGGAACTGGTGCTGGAGCTGATGGAGAGACTCCAATGTAGCGTCTTATGGCTAGATCCCACACCACTGAACAAGATCTTCCATGATGGTATGGTTACGGAGAGTATGGGTTCGATGATCCAACAATTGTTCAGGTTCGATTAATATGGACCCTTTTTCATTTAATTCTGGTAATGCTGACTGAACTTGTACCTATGTGCCCACAACTTTTTTGAGAGAGGAAACATAGAAAATAAGATAGAGCTTGAAGGTGGGTATAAGAGTCAATTTGTAAGCAGTGGAACCAATCCGTTGAAGAACTTGGTAGGGTCCATAGTATTTTGCAACAATTTTTTGGCACCGACGAAGTTGTAGAGATGATTGTTTGTACAACTACAAGCAAAGGAAGACCATGTCACCCACATCAAAGCTATGCTCAGAATGATGTTGGTCAACCTATTGTCACATCTGATTCTAGGCCATGTCTAAATTTTGCTTCAGCTGGCGAAGAACATCGGTATGTTGGCTAAGAGTAGTGTCGACTACCTGGACCTTGGAGCTGCTTGGGATGTATGAAGAAGGCGTGAGTGGAGGGCACCCATAAACGACCTCAAAAGGGGTGAGTTTTGTTGTTGTATGGTAGGAAGTGTTGTACCACCATTCGACCAAAGAAATCCACTTCACCCATTGAGTAGGATGATCTAATGCAAAGCAACGAAGATAGGTCTTGAAATATTTGTTGACAATATCAGTTTGACCATCCGTTTGTGGATGATAGGCTGAACTCATTTTGAGCTGAGTTCCTTGTAACTTAAACAATTCTTTTCAAAAATGACTAGTGAAGGTTGGGTCTCGATAGGACATAATGGAGGTGGGCATACCATGAAGGCAAAAAATAGAATCCAAAAATATTTGGGTAATGGTGGAGGCTGTGTAAGGATGGCCAAGGGAACAAAAATGAGCATACTTCGAAAGGTGATCCACCACCACAAGAATAACAAACTTACTGCTAGATTTAGGTAACCCTTCTATAAAATCCATGGAAATATCAGTCCAAACCTGATCTAGAATGGGTAAGGGTTGAAGAGTACCCAAAGAACGTACTGTTTCACCTTTCATCTATTGGTAGGTATCACAAGCTGCTATAAAATCATGGATATCCTTTTTCATACCTTTCCAAAAGAATGTGTGCTTGAGGTGTTCATATGTTTTAAGAAATACTAAATGGCCTACAGAGGGAGCAGTATGTAGTTCCTTCATGAAAAGCTCACAAAGTGGGGATGTGCAAGGAAGAACAAGGCATTGGCGATAACGCAGGTCATGGCCATCCCAATTGTATCCTAGGAATGAAGTAGGATCATCATGGAGCGATGCCACCAAAGCTTTCAAATCTACATTCTAAAGTACCTCCTATCGTAAGGAATCTATCCATTGAGGAACAGGTGAGGAAATGGCACATAACATAATGAGGGCCTCAAATTGGCAAGAGAGAGCATCAATCACAAGATTCTTTTTGCCTTTTTTATAGGTGATATCATAATCATATTTCATAAGTTTAGAAATCCATTTTTTTTGTTCTAGGGTAGCAACCCATTGTTCCAAGAAGTATTTGAGACTTTGATGGTTTTTTTTAATGGAGAAATGACACCCAATGAGATATGGTCGCCAATGGGTTACAACATGTAAGATGGCCAACATCTCCTTGGCATATGTAGATTTTTCCAAGTTACGATCAGAGAGTGCCTTACTAGTGAAATCCAAGGGTCTTCCTACCTACATTAACACAATCTTGATGCCACGATCGAAAGAATCACTTTCAATGATAAAAGGATTGGAAAAATCGGGCATGGCTAAAACTGGTGTTGTGGTCATAACATGCTTTAATTCGAGGAAGGCTTGGTCAGCGGTCCCCGTCCAAGTAAAAGATTCCTTTAACATGGATGTGAGGGGGCTGCTATTTTACCATAATTACAAATAAATTTTTGGTAGTAACCTATAAGCCCTAAGAATCCCCGAAGCCCCTTGAGAATGGGAGGTTTTGGCCAGTCCTGAACTGCCTGAATTTTCTTTGGGTCGACCTTGATGCCATATTTGGAGATAATGTGTCCTAAATACTCCACTTAATTTAGACCAAAGGAACAATTGGACCACTTAGCAAAAAGTTGATGTTGTGCCAATTGTTGTAATGTATGATACACATGGATAATTTTTTCTTCCAATGAGCGACCATAAACCAAGATATCATCAAAGAAAACCAAGATGAACTTTTGCAGGAGAGGGCGAAAGATGTTGTTCATCAGGCTCTGAAATGTGGAAGGAGAATTTGTCAGACCAAATGACATTACCAAGAACTCATAGTGACCTTCATGAGTACGAAATGAAGTTTTGGGGATATCCTCATCCTTGAGCCTGATTTGATGGTAGCCAGAACAAAGATCTAGCTTGGAGAAGTACATAGCTCCATGTAATTCATCCAATAATTCATCCACTATCGGAATGGGGAATTTATCCTTGATGGTAATTTTGTTGAGCTCATGGTATTCTATACACAATCGCCATGAGCCATTCTTCTTGCAAAATAGTAAAACTGAAGAAGAGTAAGGGCTGGTACTCGGTCGAATGACACCAGCTTTGAGCAATTCTTGTACCATATGCTCGATTTTAGACTTGAGAGCATGAGGATATCAATACAGTATGATCTTGGATGGTGCATTACCTGGTAGTAGTGGAATAACATGGTCATGTGAGCAACGAGGTGGTAGGGTAGTTGGTTTTGAAAAACACCATCGTGCTTGGCCAAAAAAAGTTGTAAATATGCTGGAATTTGATCCACTATAGAAGTGCTTGGTTGAATTGAAAATATTTGTGCAATGACCTTGCAAGATGACTTTTTCAACAATTTCTCCATATGATTGGAACTGACAATTTGGGAAGGGCCTATTATGGCACCACAAAGGGTGTGCGTTTGTCCATGTTGTGAAAACTACATCCATAGTTCTGCAAAGTTCTAGTTGATAGTACCCAAGGTGCTTAACCATTGGGACCCCAACACAATGTCACATCCTCCTAATTGGAGGGTCAACATGTCTTGTTTGAGTTCATAATCCCCTATATTTATTTTAACATTGTGACATTTACCTTTACAAGGTAAAGTGCCTCCATTTACCATGTGTATATAACAATTGGCCTGCTTAGCAACTCGAGGATCAATAAAGTTGTGTGTACTACCTGAATCAATAAGAATAGTAAGGCACTGGCCTTTGAAAAAACCCACAACTTTTATGGTTTGTGGAGTGGTAACCTCGATAAGAGCATGGACAAAATTTTTTGCTTGAGGGTCTTGGGTTTCCTCTTCCTCTTGATTTGGTGCTTTAGTTGTGTCACTCTCCTCATCTCTATGCTCACTGCTATCTGGTTCCTCTACATCTATTAAGAACAATCTCTTATTTGCATATCTATGCCCCTTCACAAAATTTTCATCACAATTATAACATAGCCCTTGGGCGTGATGTGCATCCATATCAAATGTAGTCAGTCTCTTAGGAGCAAGAGGTTTATTATCAGTATTATTTGGGAACCGAGGAGGAAAGGGAGGTTGAGCTTGAGAAAATAGCAATGTCTGTCGTTGAGCTGAGAGTTTAGATTCGAGCTAAAATGATAGCCTCCATCATGGTTTGTGGTTTAAACATCTTGACTTCAGCCTAGAGATCATCTTTCAACCCACTCATGAAACAACTAAAAAAAAATCCCTCATTCAAGCCCCTTGTTTTATTGGCCAATTTCTCAAATTGTGTCTGGTAATCATGAACTGTGGTAGTTTGTTTCAGCTTTGTGAATGCTCCTGTAAAGTCTTCATAGTTATTAGGGCCAAATCGGGTGAGTAGTTGGGACTCAAAGTCCTCCCAAAATAGATCAGGGGTAGTGGCTCATAGCCATTGGAACCAATGTAAGGCTTCAGATCCTAAGTTGAAGGATGCCATCTAAACTCGATGATATATAGGGACATTGTGGAGTCTAACGAATTGATCAACCCAACATAACCACCCATCGACATCCTTTCCATTGAACTTAGTAAAATATAATTTAAGCATTTTTAAGGTCGGATCATGGTCATAGTGAGTGTCTTCAGTTCCCCTTCTTCGGTCTTCTATTTACCTTATCCAACCTCGTTCAAAGTTTTCAGCTTGGTGTTTAGATATGAGAGTACCTTGCAATTGTGTCTCCACCACTGTAAGTTATTTTTCTAAGTGGATTCTAGCGATATCTTGATCCGTTCGGAGCTCTTGAATCTCTTATCTTATGGTGTGGTTTGTAGTGGTCAAGTAGTCAAGGGATTTTTGCATATCGACCAATATTGTGGCAATTTCTAACTCCTTTTATCCATGAGTGCCACTCGCCATTGTGAGCCCTCTTTTACTCAATTACTAAAAATATATATGGGATTTCAGGAGTTACTATTTTTAGTAAGGGTCAAAAATTTAATTTGGGAAATGGGTTGCAACACTGATTTTAGGATAGGGTCCACTTCGATGGTTGTTTGATTTGAGTGCTCAATGAGGAGATATACTGAATTTCTTGACTTTTTGTGATCTCCTATTGGTTGCAAGTCGATGTCAAGGTAATTTCTTCCACTTGGACTTAAAATTTCACTAGTGAGTCCTTGAGGGTATTTGATGCAGAATAACAAGTAGCTTCTATTCCCAAAAATTTGGATCAATTTGATTGATCGTTGAAAAGTTATGGCCTTAGCAAGAAAAATTAAAAATTGTTTTTTTTGGAAAATCGATGTAAAATTTGACCAGGGGATGCCAAGGATAATTTTATCTGTAATAGAGTGTAGAATTATATGCTAAATTTTGGAGTCAATATGAGCTTTGTGTGAAGAGATATCCCTATTTTTTTTCTACTGTTGCTGGTGTCAATATCTGATTTGGAGTTATAGTTCAAAAGTTGGGGTCTGGGATCAACTGTCTCTGACCTGTAGTCTGCACCTTGACTACTCTGTCACTATCCTGTTCCTTCATTTGTCACATGTATTACAGTTACTGACACAGTTCCTATAATTAATCCTAGGAATTCTCTGACATTGATAGTACTATTTCTGACACTAGAAGTTTGTAATTTTGGACTGTTATAGAGGGCTGTTACTATTGACCTGACTATCTCTGTTACTGATCCGACTGTTTCTATCACTGTCCTGATTATTTTGTTTTTGACCACGGGTTGTTGCAGACATTTTCAAAATCTATCCTGACTATTGGTGCATGCAAGTTTGTTTTCTGTGATAAGGAATGCCTTCTTCGTATGCTCACTTTTGAGATTATGAATGCAGGTTAGCATAACAAGGATTGTGTTTATTTGCAAGTGGAAGTTATGTTTTGTAGAACCAAGGTACACTAAGTAAGGGAGTATGTAATACCCATAGGCCATCTGTTATACTGTAGTGACGAACAATAATGTTCGGACCAATATTTTAGGCCACTACCCAAGGAGGATTCCACACATACCCTTGAGCACACTATCTACCTCTATGACAGTATGGGAGGGTGATCGTCTGAGATGTTGTGTCCCATGGACTATGGATAATACAAGGCTGAAAAGCTTCCTAATAGATAAAATTTTGTTTAAACCTATATTGTCTCCCGATACACTCGAAGATGCATGGGAGCTCAAGTCCGTGCACGAGTGCTATCTAAGACCTGGGTATTGGAGCCTGATCACCCATCACTTCACTAGACACTTTATGGGCTATCTAGCTTAGCCAATAACAATAGCTCCTTCACAATATTTTAAAACCCTTAACACAAGGTTTCTAACCTACACAACTACTGAAACAAAGATTGTATTTTTTTGTGTTTTCTAGATTTTTGATAAAAAAAGGACAGTATTTTTTATTGGATTTTTTTTAATAAAGGAAAAATAGAAACAAAAAAACACAGAAATTTATACCTAACAGATGAAATGGATGGTGAAAATCATCTCAGTTGCAATAGAACTCGACCCTGAAAAGCGCTCTGATACCACTTATTAGGATCTCACTATTAAAAATAAGCACACTCACAAAATACTAAAAAATAAATCAAATACATCAGATTACTCAATAACACCATGCAAAAATCAAATGCACAAATAGAACAATCTCACAATAACATAGAATTGTAGGTCTCTTCGAGGGGGCAACCTACTTCAATATTTCATTAGCTTGCAAAATAATGAATTTGTATCTGGCTTCATATCTTTTAAAGAGAAAATTCATGCAACCCTACCTAAAGGCTCAAGAGTTGGCTTACATGCAAAATGCCACTCGAGCTAGAATATCCTACCTACCATCGGTTACAATCTTGATAAAAATGGTTACATGAGATGGTGCCACTTGGCTAGGAATCCTACTTGCCACATACATTACAAAGTATTACAAAATAATATCATAATGGGATCCCCCATGTTGGAAGTGGGTCATTACATAAGTAAATGAGAATTACAAAATGGTGTTAGGATAGGATCCTAACAAAAGACCTCTTCAAGGAAAAGGGTCACGATTTTGTGAAATTTTGGGCATCAGTGGTCAAAGTCAAATAATAACACTTTGCTTTTGGTAGGAAAACCAGTTTTTAAAATTTTAAACACGCTTCATACCACCGTGTGAAGTTATTGGCCCAAAAAAAGGTGACGCGAAGTTATTGGTCCGAATAACAGGTGATGTGAAGTTATTGGTCTAAAAGAAATGACGATGCATAGCTATTGGTTTCAAGAAGGTGGCACATGAAGCGAGATACCCAAAAATGTTCAAAATTATTTACATAATGTGCACCACCCATCGCAATTACTGCATGGCACCTCCACACATGCACACACATTTATTTACATCACAGAAGCCCTTTCCTCACATCACCACTTTCTCAAAGATTTCCCCCCTACAAGAAGCATACTCTGAATTCTCTCAAAATTTTTGATCTCTCTCAAATTTCTTCTAGAATTTTCATGTGATGAAACCATGACAAACAACCATGGTGGGATATTCTTTAGATACTGCAAAAAAGCGTAAGGTAGGAGAAATAAAAAGTAGTTTTATAGACCTGGATGCCTACATAATCGATATAATCATCATCTAGAAAAATCCAGAGAAGATTCAAAAAAATGTGGATGCTAGAGTAGCAAAAGGCATCACTCCATTGACTCTAAGCACTTTTCCTTTCCACTCATTACTTTCATGGTATGTATGCACTTCTATCTATCCCTACTCTGAACTAATCAGAGCCATGGTAATGTTTTATGATGTAAAGCATAGGATAGTTATGAATTATAGGGGTGAAGTCATTTTTACCCTAGATTCTGATACAATCATGGTCATCTTCAGTATAGGAAGAAAACTCGTTGTGCCACACATACCATTCAACCTAGTTGAACAGGCCAAGTAATACACCCCCACCCTTAATATTAAATTATTTTTGAAAGCACACATGTCAGAACCTCCTCCCAAAGGAGCTCTACCAGAAACACCCATTCCTCTGATAAAATTCAAAAATAAAGAATTGTTCTCCATGTTGGCTATGATGGCGGGGTTAGAGTCAGATGCACAAGTATATGGATGGCAGATTGTGGTGGCACAATGTATTTCAAACTCTAAGTTCTATGATGCTACCATAGTAGAAAAAAGTATTGTGCCAATATTTTTTGATTGGCCAACTTACCTTCCTCAACAAATACATGTAGGCTTGTCCAAAATACAGAGGGGTTCTCAAGAGCCTTTTAGGTTTTCATCTTATATAGTATGTGTTTTCTTCTTCTTTCAGTCAAAAAAGCTCCCTTTCATTTCTACAACTCATAAGGATAAAAAAGAAAATATTTTACCCGAGTATGATTGGATAATGGTGCTTTCAAGGGCCAAATCATACTATTGTTTCAACATAGAATTCCTAGGCTCTGCTTTATAAATTATGTATGGTGAAATACATAGAATTCCCCAGAAAGTGTGAGATACTTTACAACATCCTCTTGTAGAATAAGGAGATTGGTTTGTTTTAACACAAGGAATGGTCATAAGAGTATATGGCTTCACGGGAAGGCCTTTCTTACTCCCATATTATACCACTGAATGATTTTTTACCCTGGAGTATATGAGGTAGACAGAATACATCAAAATCAAATTTGATACAGGAATTGGTAAGACTGGTACATGCCTTATGCCTTTCCAATTTGAATGTGTTGTCATATCTAAGAAAGGGAACCATGAGCGATTCACTAGGAATTTGAAGAACCTGAAGTTAGTTGAGTTGCTGTAGAGATGGAAATATGACCCCCTTAACAAGTTTGCAGAAAGACAGACTTCTCTCAATAAAACCCCCTTCAAAAATTTCACTCATCAAAAAGAAAAATCGACAATCAGGGTAGAAATAATGAAGAAGATGAAGCCCTAGAATGGCATGTAGAGAGGATGCATCCATTGGTATTGTGGTATGATTTCTACAAGAATGTGATATATTGGAACCTCGAAGAAAATCTAAATCATACGTTAGAATACAAAGTTATAAAGAGAATATAGAGGAAGGGAGATGACTGGACATCAGTGAAAATCGTGACCTTGTGGATGATGAGGATGCAAACTGAAATGACCTCTAAGTGGGGATTAAAATCTTATCACGAATTCTCCACCCTATATGACAAGCATCAAGATACTTGGTCCGAGACTCTTATAGATAAGGTTCCACCAGGTTTTAATGGCATCAAGATGGTGCCTGCCACTAATAAGGGAAAACCAACCAAGGTAAATGCAAGGAAATTGCTATTGAGTAAATAGAAGTTCCAAAGAAAGTGGCTCATAAATTCATTCCCCTTTTACATATGATACAAATTCTGATGATGATCTCTCTCACCCACAAAATAAGGAAATTAGAGTTAGCAGTAGCAGGGAAATAAAATAAAAACAAGTAGAAGAATCACATATAGACTCTAAAATAGGGTACATAGAAGATAATGTAGAAAGAAACATAGGACAATCCCTTGAGTGATATGATGTTAGCACTCAAGAGCTAAACAAATCAGCTAAGAAAGTTTCTCCTACCAAAGAACTAGGTTACTATTGAAGGATCAGTCCCTCCAAAGAAGGAAGCTCCTACCGAAGGATCAATACCAACCAAGGAGCCACCAAATATTGAAGAAGTAAATCTGTAGACACTATAAGGTATGGTTCCTATCAATAGTACTTCATCCCCCTCTCAATCCTAGAGAAATATTCCTTCCTATTCTATAGAGGAATATTATGCTTCCTCCCCTTCTAATCAGCAACCTCCATAATCATCACAATCACCTGATCAACCCAAACTCAAAAGCATCCTCAAGTGCTCCCACAGATCTACTTACAAGACTGTAGATGCCACAATAGTCATTGTTCCTTTACTTCAAGATGTCAATTTCCCTAACCTCCAATCCATCCCCGCTTCCTTCTCTGAAAGTCATCCCACCATCTCCAAACTAATGAAGAAAGCTAACCAGAATGCCTTAGACTGGTGGAAGTCATTCTACGCCCAACTTTTCAAGAACATAGACCATACCAAAGAGGGGATAGCTTTGAATCCCATCAATATGCAATGTTCAACAATGAATATGACTCCCTTAGTGCAGAAGCTAGAGGGAGAAATGACTCTAAAATATTACTAGACTGAAATGATCATTGAAGACATCATTCAACTACCTATGGAAGATGAATGGGAAAGAACCAAGCTCACATGGGGACTATAAATTTAAATGTTGAATATTACAAAGAGAAATACCTTAAAGATGAAGAATTAAGGAAACATTTGGAGGCGGCCTTGAGTGAGTATAAAAAAATTGAGAAGGCTTTGAAGAATGAGGTGAAGAAGTGGGAAGAAAAATTCAATGAAGTAGTTCCATATAAGGAAGAAGCGAAGAAGGCTACTGAAAAAATTCAGGCTTTGAACAAACATGTGGAGGACCTACAGAAACATATCCAATAAGGTGCTGGTAAAACTAGTGGGTTGCCCAAATAAAATGCTAAGGCAGTCAAAAAGGAAATGTTCAATGACATCCAAATAATAGGCTTGAAGGCAAGGCCCACATTGTTATAGCTGGCCAAGATCAAAGAAATATTGGGTCGGGTGGAGGATGAATTCACTACATTCATCACCTTCTTGCAAGCAAGACTATCTGTAGCAACAAATGTTCAAATTCTGGTAGAGAGCATGCAGGGAAAGGTTGGGAATAGAGCCCAAAATGAAATATGGTCCCAAGATAAAATAGCTGCTAGGAGTTTCTTCAAAAGGCATAAAATTATGACAAAAAGTGCCAAAATAATTCGATAACTCCAAGCAAAAGCTAAGGGCATTTTTTAAGCATAGCAAAAAATTGTGGTCTAACAAGCTTCTGGGATAATAATTCAAATATCTTGGAGGAATATGGGCTTAAAGCTTCTTTGAGAACTTTTATAGAGTATGAATAAGAGATAGATAGCTATTGAGAGCCAATCTAAGAAGATTAAATATTTAGCATGGCTCAAGATCTTATCTAGATAAAATCTTGTTTGCATGAGTTGTACATGAGATTGAAAGTTTTATCTTGACAAAGTGGAAGAGTTAGAGTATTTATATCTGTTGAGTGGTTTTTTCACCCAATTGTGAAAGCACACTCTCCGGTAGGATCTGAGTCCCAAAATCCTCTGCTTGCAAAGAAAGTAATTTCTCCAAGGTTCCTGTTATGTTGGTTCTTTAACACCAATGATGTTGTTCAATGTAAATGTTGGGAACACCTTAGGGTTGCAAGTGGATGTTAACAAGGGGCACTATAGTTTACTTTAATTTGAATTTGCAATGGACTCAAAGAGAATAAATATATTTTGATCCTTAGCTTTGATGGATTTTCAGTTATTTATTTGAATAACAGTAATTAAAATGCAAACATAAAATAAGGGTTTGAAAATAAGAGAAATGCAAATGAAAGTAAAACTAAATTATGTCCAGAGTGCGACCATTCTGATTGACAAAACCGAAGATAATGAGGTTTCTGCATGCAACCTAACCTATTGAACCTGTAAATTCACACAATCCAGATAAGCTAGGTGCGGGTTTCTAGGGTTTTTAATGTAATTTCAGATTCAGACATTCGCATGAAGCAACCAAGAACACTTGCATTCAACTTCACCTATAAGCCTAGAAATCTGAAAGGGAAAGATAACACATTGAATCATGCATGCAAAAATGACTCCTTCTTTCTCATCAATGAAATGCCAACTCTCTGTATTTCTCGCATTAAAATGATGTATCAATTACAATTACGGAATGTTCCAGGTTTTACAAATCTAGAACAAATGAAGGAAATTGCCCAAGTGCAGGCCCAGAATGGCATGAAGCCCTTGTCTCTGCAACTCTGCAAGCAGCAATTTCCAACCATCGTATCAATCCGTGCTTCAAATTTTATACTAATCGGCATGGCTCTTCGATTCTCCCTGCGTCATTTCGTTTCACCTTCCAGAATGTGACCTTTCAAATTCCTGCCTTTTCGATGCTTTTACTCCATGCTCGATGTCGAAACGTTCGAAATCTTTCGTTGCATGTAACGCTTCTGCAACTCTGACACCTGTATGCCACGTGTCTCACATGCTTTCTGCACCTTTTGTAACGTCTTCCTGTGAAAATCGTGACAAAAATAGCATGCAGCCTGTTCACCTTCCTGGCCGCGAAAACGCGACATGTCGCGAAATCGTGACATGTCGCGATATCCACGCTTTTCTATCAGCAGCCTTTCTTGCCGTCACGCCCGCGAAAATGTGACATGTCGCGAAATCGCGACGCTTTCCATGTCCGTACGCCTTCGACTGCTTCTTGTCGCGAAATCGTGACGATTTTTCATTCGGAGTATCTTGCGGCTTTCTGTCGCAAAATCACGACACTTTTCTGTTTCGTACCATTTGCCCACAACCTGTCACAAATTTGCGACATTTCTCGCTTCTTGCTCCTTCGCTGCAACCTGTCACGATTTCCACCTTTTCTACTCGCACCTTTTTCATTTGTCACGATTTCACGACTTTTATCCTGCTCTTTTCTTTTCTCACGATTTCGCGACGTCTTTCTCATCCGTCTACTTGGCTTCAACTTCCGTTTCCACTTTTCTCCGCATGCTTTCCCAAAATTTGCATGATTTCGCTACCATTTTTACTTCCGTACACTCTCGACCGCAACCTGTAGCGATTTCATGACGTTTTTCACTTCATGCCTTCTTCGCTACTTTCTGTCACGATTTCGTGACCATTTCTGCGCTTCATGCCTTTCGGTCGATTCTGTCGCGATATCGCGACCATTTTACTCTTTCACACTCTCACACCTTCTTGCCGCGCACTTCCA
This sequence comes from Wollemia nobilis, assembly GCA_028583015.1. Classification (NCBI taxonomy): domain Eukaryota; kingdom Viridiplantae; phylum Streptophyta; class Pinopsida; order Araucariales; family Araucariaceae; genus Wollemia; species Wollemia nobilis. The sequence continues at coordinate 3,227,559 of JAQPPZ010017096.1, forward strand.
TATCCCTTTTTTCATCCTTCCTCTTTTCACGTTTTCACTCGAACCTCTTTGGCTTCAATCTATCGCGATATCGCGACGTTTTTCCGCTTCGTGCTGTTTGACCGGTTTGACCCATGATTTTGCGACGTGTCACGATATCGCTACGCCTTTCCATTTTGCCTTTCTCTCTCCTCTTTGGGCCGCGACGGAGCAACATGTCACGATTTCGTGACACTTTTTCATTTTCATTTTCTCTCTCCTCTTTCTGTCGCGATGGAGCAACATGTCACGATTTCGTGACACTTTCTATTTTCGGCAGCGATGGCGCGACATGTCGTGATTTCGCGACACTTTCTACACTTGTGCATTTTTTTGCCTCTTTCTTCATTTTTAGCATCTGGGTCACTAAGATTTTCTCTAAAATCCTGCAAAAAAGGTGGGCCCCCAATTTTGGGGTGTGTTGTGGATCAGCCACAACAAATGGCGACTCTACTGTCAAATGCTCTTGAGCATTTTTAGTAAGAACCCAACCTGAAACATATCACAAACTCGAAAACATGTGTTAGCACATAAGCAATATAAACAAATGCCCAAAGATCAGAAGTACATGAATCATTAGAATCATCAAGTATTAGCTCAGTGTGTGCAATGGATTTCTTTCCCTATCGTTTGAAATTGATCCACACTCCATTGTCAGTTTTGCATGAATGCATATGTGAGATGGTGAATGATTTGTGTACCCTAATGAATATGCTAAGAGATTTTGCTTTCGTAAAAGGCATAGTCATTCTTCTAGTATTATGTACAAGCATTCAAGATTGCCAAACCCTCTTAGGATCCACTAATTCATTACCTTATTGTATCCCAAAGTTGGTTATGAGTCCCTACTATCTTGAACCCATGTGCAAGTGAATGTGAAATCAGAACTTTGGGGAATCAGACTCCCAACCAACCGAGATGAGAGTTTAACCCTATCCTTACTATTCTGATTTAGAGTTCATTACCTCACTTTGAGAAAAATAATTAAACCAATTATGGAAGAAATGGTCATGCTAGTCTAACCCTTCGGACAATCAGTGGTCTTGTTTTTTAGACAAGACATGTTGCCATGCATGGGCATATCTAACCCCACAATCCAAAACTTATCTTCATTTCTTTGGACCTTGGGGATGACTACCCATCCTTTGCAGAGGACAAGTAGTACGATCCTTCCAATCCAATATAAATATGAGATGGGAAAAATTTATTTTTTACTTCTTGGATCTTAGGGATGACTACCCATCCTTGCTAGGGACATGTAGTACGATCCTTCCAATCCAAACTTTAGATGTAAATGGAAAATATTAATTTTGTTGCTTAGACCTTGGGGATGACTACCCATCCTTTGCGAGAGGACAAATAGTACGATCCTTCCAATCCAAGATTTATTATGAAATGAGACATAAGAGCTTTGGGGAATTGGATTCTCAACCTAAGCGAGATGAGAATTTATGCCCTATCCTTACTACTCCATGTGGGTCAAATCAAAGCTTTGGGGAATTGGATCCTCAACCTAAGTTCGATGAGGATTTAACCCTATCCTTACTACTCCGATTTTAGGCTTTAAGCTCTATGGAAGTGGTCAAAACCACTGTTTTAAGGATCATGTTGCATAATAGGATAGACATGAAAAACTTCTTTCGCCCAACCTTTTCTTCCAAGTTAGGTTTTGATCATTTTGCTCAAGATCCTTTTTAATGTATGAGACGTGCTTGGTTCTAGATATCTCAAGACTCAGTTTCCAACCTTAGGATTCTTCTTACATTTATGTTATAACACAACCCTAAGAGGAATTGACATACTTTAATGATTTGTACCTAAGATGCATATGCAACTAAGATGAAATGTATGTAAAGTGAGATGGAACATGAATGCATTATCTCTTGAATTGCAAATGAAAATGATTTGTCATGCAAAACTGACTCTTTCATGCATCACAAAATCAAACAATATAACTTAAGATGTTTGTGTTACTTGTGGAGCTTTTACAAGACAATTCCAATATTTCATATTCCCCTAATCTTAAGCATAAGTTGACATCTCAATATATATATATATATATATATTTATATATATTTATATATTTTTATTTTTATTTTATTTTTATATTTATTTTTATTTTTATCAAAATAAACAAAACATGTCAATTGAAATCAAATCCACAACCAAAATCCTAGCTAGACTAACAATCCTAAACAATAAAAACAAAAACTGAAAATCCCCACCAAAACCAAAAGAATAATATCAAAATCTCACAACCTAAGGGCTAAAATAATGCTTTAAAATCTGCCCATTAACCGGTAGCATAAAATCTCTCCCTTCTAAAGTTTTTAGCCTGAAGGTATTCTTCCCAAGAATCTCCGAAATCTGATATGGGCCTAACCAAAGACAATCAAACTTTTGATGATTCCCTTTTTCCTCATGTCTTTTGTCCCATAGTAATACCAAATCTGAAATTCTGAATGATTTAACTTTGGCCCTTCTGTCAAACCATCTTTTGATAACCTCCTCGGTGTTTATTCATGTGATTCATGGCCTCTTCTCTCTTTTCATCAAGGTGCAGCAAATGACTTGACCTGGCTTCAACTTGATCATCTGTCCCCAAGTACTCTTGTATGAAATGTAAGGTCTGCAACTTCAAATTTGCAGGAAATATCGGGTCTTGCCCATAGACCAAATGATAGGGAGTATTCCCTATGGACTCTTTCACTCTGGTCCTATCTGCCCAAAGGGCAAACTTCAATTGGCTGTGCCAGTCCCGAGGGTTCTTTTCCAAGCAACTTCTTAATGGTATTCAACAAATTCTTATTTGAAGATTCGGCCAGACCATTTCCTTGAGGATAATAATTGGATGCAAACTTTAAGCTCACTTTGTTATCATATGCCCAATCTGCAAATTGCGTAGAAATAAACGCTTTACCATTGTCATTGACAATAGAATTGGGCATTCCAAATCTTGTTATAATATGGTCCTCAAGGAATTTAATTACAACGTCTGTGGTGGCATGTTTAGTAGGAATCGCTTTCGTCCACCTTGTACGATAGTCTGTAGTTGTCAATATGAATTTATGAGACTCAGAAGAATTTGGGTTAATAACCCCGATGAAATCCAGTCCCCACTGTGCAAATGGTCTCATTTCAACTACGGGTTGTAACGGCATGGCTGCATTTCTTTCTCTGCGGCAGCCACTTGACAGATATGACAAGATCGTACATGGGCATGTGCATCTTTGAAAATATGGGGCCAGTAGTATCCTGCTCTCAGGATTTGATGTGCTGTAGCGTTGGCCGCACCGTGACCAGTTCCATGTTTCCCGTGAAATTCTTGCAACACCCTGGCGGCTTCTTCTTTGTTCAAGCACCTCAGGTAGATACCTTCATGATTCTTCCTGTAAAGCACACCAGATTTCATCAGATAATTGATAGACTTAAGCCTTAAAGCTCTTCTCTGTGTTGAATTCAGATTAGAAGGACACTTACCAGTCAATAAAAATTGCACAATATCAACATACCAGTCATCCTTAGCAATGTATTCTGTATTCGAGCATTGGCCTGTTATTTGCGGATTATTTTCTGCGATCGCCTTCGCCAGTCCCTGTCCTCGAACTAGTTTCATAGGTTGGATTTCGAGATCAAATTCTTGGATGGTGGAAATCCATTTCCCTCTTTTCTCACCTAGTTCATTTTGTAAAAACATGGTCTTAACAGTAGAGTCAGGCACGATGGCAATAACTCTGCTTGTGCACAATGTAGTGCCTAAATTTTTTCACCGTTTTAAAAAGTGCGTACATTTGCTTATCAAGGATTGAATACCTTAATTGAGCATCTTTCAGGGGGGCACTTAAAAACGCTATGGGTTTTTCTGCACTATCCTCGCCTTTTTGGGTTAAGACACTCGCAAAGGAGTGTTCTGATGCAAAAGCATAAATGTAGAAAGGTTTGGAATAGTCTGGACTTATGAGGACCGGGGCCCTGGAAATGGCATCTTTGATGTTCTGGAAGGCCACTCTACTTTCCTCGTTCCATTTTACATCCACATCTTTCTTGAGCATCTTGTTCAGAGGTTTGGCTATCTCAGCAAAGCTAGAGATAAACTTCCTCACAAAATTAACCTGCCCAAAGAAAGACCTCAATTCTTTTTTACTACTTGGGAGAGGTAAGTTTTGGATAGCCTGTATCCTTTCTGGGTCGATGGATATGCCCTCTTTCGAAATGATGTGACCAAGCAATTTTCCTTCTGTTACTCCGAAAATGCACTTTTTGGGATTTAAGGAAATTCCATGTTCTCTGCATCTTTGAAGCACTTTCTTTAAATCTTTGACATGGTCCTCTCTCTTCTTCGAGAAAACTGGGATATCATCCACATACACGATGATACATTTGCCTATGAGCCCTTTGAATGCATAATCCATGGCGCGTTGAAAAGTTGCACCAGCATTTAACAGTCCGAACGACATTCTCTTATATGCAAATGTCCCCCACTTGGTAGTGAAGGCTGTTTTCATCCTATCATCTGGATGTATAAGAATTTGGTTGTATCCAGAATACCCATCGAGAAAGGACATCATTTCAGATCCATTTACCATTTGTAGAATTTCATCGATTGATGGCAATGGATAATTATCCTTTTGAGAGGCTTTATTAAGATTTCGAAAATCTATGCACAACCTAATCTCTCCACTCTTTTTCCTTACTGGAACGAGGTTAGCAACCCAGGTTGAGTGCCTAACAGGGAAAATGATTTTCGCTTCCAATAATATTTTAACCTCCTTTTCGATCAAAGGCTCCAATAGCGGGTTAACAACTCGTTGTCTTTGCCTAAAAGGCTTGGAGTCTGGCTTCAAAGGGATGGTATGTGTGATAATGTCTTGGTTGTATGTCTTCAGCTCATTGTAGTTCCAAGCAATACAATCTATGTAATGCTTCAATGCCTGCATTATATTGCTCCTTTCTTCATCTCGTACATGCCTTTGCAATGTACACCTCCTTTGGATTGTCTGCACTCCCTAGATTAATTGAATCACATGCATCTTTGGGGAGTGGGACTCTTTCTCCTTTCTTGGTCTTGCGTCCCATGTCGAACATTTTTTCCAATGAAACCACGTCTTTAGGAATTTTGTTGGATTGATACGCAGTTTCAATTTCATTCTCTGTTTCATCTTGCCACCTTTGCTCCTCATCAATCACCTGATTTTCAAAAATACCCGAGTTCGTGACAAATTTGAAAATGTGTCTGTCACTTTCAAAAACCTGGAAATTCTTTACATTATCGGGTATTGATGGACAAGGAACCAGTTCAATGGAAAACTTTTTACATCTTTTTACATCAACCGGGTTTAACATGCCCGCGGCGACTGCAAGAGAGTCTGCTATTCGATTTCCTTTCCTAGAAATAAGGGCTATGTTGAACGCATCGAACTCCTCCATGAGGTCCATAACCCTAGTTCTATAAAGGCTTAGTCTCTTGTCACGGCATGTATACTGTCCTTTGATTTGCTTGACTACCAACTCAGAATCTCCCAAAACCTTCAAGCATTTAACATGCTTGCTCAATGCTAGACGTAAACCAAAGATCAATGCTTCGTATTCTGCCACATTGTTCGTGCAAGGAAATTGCGATCGTAAGCAGCTAATAATGGTTTACCTCCTGGGCCAGTGAGCTCGACTCCAACTCCTGCTCCTTGTCTAGATTTTGATCCATCGAACCTGAGCAACCACGTGTAATCATTTTCCTCAGAAGAGCCACCATGACACGCATCCTCTTTAGGTTCTTCAGCAGCCTCCTCAATATCAAGTGCATAAACTCCTAGCTCTGGCTCAAAAAACTGAACTTCATTCGGCTTGTTAAAATCTGTTATAATCTCCTTAAGCCTCGGTTCATTTTCCACTCTGATTTGGTTTGCAATTCCCTTCCATGGTAGCCACATATGTGAGCAGTCTGTTGAAAAATAGCCATTCAGAGTTTTCATCCAATCCCTCGCAAGTAACATTCCATACCTACTTGGGATATTAACCACCAGAATGTCTACAACCTGCTGAACCCTGGGTTCAGAATTCAATTGAATCTTGACATCATATAGAGTCCCTACCACATTTACCTCCGATCTGTCCAGTTGCAAGACTGTACATTTGGATGAAACAGGTTGCAGACCTAGCATTTTACATATTTCTGTAGGCATGAGGTTGCTCGTGGCACCTGTGTCCACCAAACAGTTATGCAAATTCTTACCCGCAATTCTCAGAGTCAGCAAGAATGGCGGGACATCCCTTCTCTCCTTTCGCAAAATCAGATGGGACTCAACTCCCTTTTCCTTCCACATTTGATCAGGTGAGTTCAAAGCTTTTATCAACGCCTCCTTTTGGCCAGGTAATCTAGCCGCGTCCAAAAACGAAAGGCTAGATTTGGACCTCTTTAAATCCTCCACTATGTCATAATTTGGTTTTTCGAATTTGATTGTCTTCTGCACGTCATTAGACATTTCTCTTCTGAGTGGAGGAGGAGGATTATTATTTGCCTTAGTATCGGGAGGAAGAATAGAGTTGTTTGGAGGTGTTGATGAGGTTTTAGGGGCTTTAGATTTACTTCTCAAATGGTATCCATGATTCCCCTTTCTGAAATCTCGAAAAGCTTGCACCTCCTGTTCCAAAATTTCGTCTTCTTCTTCCTCACTCTCACCTTCTTGATGATATACGGTTTCCATCACCATAATATTATCATCTTGATGTTGCGATGGACCCTCATTTGATACCGGTTCCAAATCATCAACTTGTGCCTGAAGACAATGAGTGTATCTAGCAATTTCAGGACAATTCCTCTCATTGTGTTCTTTCGTGTTGTGCAACCTGCACCCCCTTTCCCATGCCAAATCTGAAAGATTCAAAAGAGAATTGGTTTGGCTCGGTCCTGCAGAAGTATCTAGTTGATTAGCAATGGGAGCGGGAACTCCCCCATTGTTTGGCTTAGTGTTCCAGTGCCTCCCTCTATTGTTAAAATTTTGATTTGGGTGAGGGACATGGGACTCATACTTCTGCTGTTGAACCCTGTCATTGCTCAATTTATGAACTAATTTCTTGAGCTCTTCGACTTCTGAATAAATCTCCTTCGGTGGAATCACATTGTTGTTAACCCCCGTTGGATTCGCATAATTGATGGGGTCCTGATTCAACATTTGGGTCGGGTTATGAGGGATTTGATTCTCGTATGGATTGACACTTTGAATCGGGGTTGGACTTGGAAAAGGAACTATGGCCTGAGGATTTACTTGGCTAGTTCCTTGCATAGTTGATTGACTATTCTGCAAAAATGCGAGGACAGGTGGAATGGATGTGATTGGTTGGATTGGAATGGGTGCATATGCATTTGCGGGTGGATACGACTGCTGATATGGGAAGGCGTTCATGCTTGGCATTTGTGGTGCCATGAGCTGATTTGCCAAGGGAGCTTGACCATATGGAGCATACTGTCCCATCATAGGCATCTGGGTAAACCCGTAGCCTTGTGGTGTCATTTGCTGCTCGATAGTCATGGCTTCATTATAGGCCAAAGCCAGCGTGGTGACTTGAGGATTGCGTCTTGCAAACATGGCTGTCATGGGGTCCAATGCCCCAAAATATATCTGTAAAGCCACTGCGGGATCGATGGCAAAATGTCGAATCGCTTTGTTATAGCACTTTTGGAATCTCTGATTAAACATTCTGATCGGTTCCCCTTGGCCCCTTTTGCATGTAATAAACTGATTGTAAATAGTTGCGGGATCCAAGGGTGACCTAAATTGATTAACAAAGGCGTTTTCCATTTGTGTCCAAGAAGTGATTGAACCAGTTGGCAAGCATATATACCATTCATATGCTATTGGATCTAAGCTCATGGGGAAAAGTCTGCAGGCCACATCTTCATATTGAACTTGCAACCTAATTAAAACATCCCTATAGGCTTGGATATGTTCTTCTGCTGTTCTTAGGCCATCTGGTTTGTATTTAGGCAGAAATATTTCAATGTTCTTGGGGATTTCATGGATATCCCCAACAATATTCAAAGGAGTATTATTAGCTCCATACCAAGGAGCTACTGGAGCTTGAGCCATTTGACTCAAAATCGATGAAGACAAACCTACAATAGCAGTAGAAATATTACTGACTATAGGCACACTAGGGGCAACTGATATTACTGGCGTAAGTCCACTCGATGTTCCTGGAGAAAACAGGTCTTTCGTGACTGGTGAACTTACGACTTGCTTGGTTTTATTCTTGGGAGTACCAGTAAGGTCATGAAAAATGGTTTCCCCGGTTGTTTGGGACCTTGTCGCAATGCGGCGCGGTGGGTCCAGCCTGCCTGATGAAACCCTCGATTATTTCAACGAAAACCTGCAACAAAGAAAGCTGCAGTTTAGCTGTCTGCGAGATTTAAAAATTGATTTCAAAATTAAATCAAAAAGATATTATTTATGCATGAAAATCAAAATAAAGTAAACCGATTTGGCCCTCCTTCTAGCGCCAATCTGTTGAGTGGTGTTTTCACCCAATTGTGAAAGCACACTCTCCGGTAGGATCTGAGTCCCAAAATCCTCTGCTTGCAAAGAAAGTAATTTCTCCAAGGTTCCTGTTATGTTGGTTCTTTAACACCAATGATGTTGTTCAATGTAAATGCTGGGAACACCTTAGGGTTGCAAGTGGATGTTAACAAGGGGCACTGTAGTTTACTTTAATTTGAATTTGCAATGGACTCAAAGTGAATAAATCTAAAAAATAAATATATTTTGATCCTTAGCTCTGATGGATTTTCAGTTATTTATTTGAATAACAGTAATTAAAATGCAAACATAAAATAAGGGTTTGAAAATAAGAAAAATGCAAATGAAAGTAAAACAAAATTATATCCAGAGTGCGACCATCTTGATTGATAAAATCGAAGACAATGAGGTTTCTGCATGCAACCTAACCTATTGAACCTGTAAATTCACACAATCCAGATAAGCTAGGTGCGGGTTTCTAGGGTTTTTAATGTAATTTCAGATTCAGACATTCGCATGAAGCAACCAAGAACACTTGCATTCAACTTCACCTATAAGCCTAGAAATATGAAAGGGAAAGATAACACATTGAATCATGCATGCAAAAATGACTCCTTCTTTCTCATCAATGAAATGCCAACTCTCTGTATTTCTGCATTAAAATGATGTATCAATTACAATTACAGAATGTTCCAGGTTTTACAAATCCAGAACAAATGAAGGAAATTGCCCAAGTGCAGGCCCGAAATGGCATGAAGCCCTTGTCTCTGCAACTCTGCAAGCAGCAATTTCCAACCATTCTATCAATCTGCGCTTCGAGTTTTATACTAACTGAAGCGTGGCTCTTCGGTTCTCCCTGTGTCGCTTCGTTTCACCTTCCAGCATGTGACCTTTCAAATTCCTGCCTTTTCGATGCTTTTATTCCATGCTCTATGCCGAAACGTTTGAAATCTTTCGTTGCATGTAACGCTTCTGCAACTCTGACACCTGTATGCCACGTGTCTCACGTTTTCTGCACCTTCTGTAACGTCTTCCTGTGAAAATCGTGACAAAAACAGCATGCAGCCTGTTCACCTTCCTGGCCGCGAAAACGCGACATGTCACGAAATCGTGACATGTCGCGATATCGCGACGCTTTCTGTCAGCAGCCTTTCTTGCCATCACACCCAAAAAGTGACATGTCACGATTTCATGACATGTCACGAAATCGCGACGCTTTCCATGTCCGTACGCCTTCGGCTACTTCTTGTCACGAAATCGTGATGATTTTTCATTCGGAGTATCCTGCGGCTTTCTGTCGTGAAATCGTGACACTTTTCTTTTCGTACCATTTGCCCACAACCTATCGCAAAATCATGACGTTTCTCGCTTCTTGCTCCTTCGCTGCAACCTGTCGTGATTTCACGACGCTTTTCTACTTCGGGCACCTTTGCTGCATGCTGTCACGATTTCATGATGTTTTTATGCCTCGGACTCTTTCGCTTGATTCTGTCACGATTTCGCGACGTCTTTCTCATCCGTACTGCTTGGGCTTCAACCTGTCACGATTTCATGACGCTTTTCTCTAGCGTGCATGCTTTCCCAAAAGTTGCACGATTTCGCTACCATTTTCACTTCCGTACACTCTCGGCCGCAACCTGTAGCGATTTCATGACGTTTTTCACTTCATGCCTTCTTCGCTACTTTCTGTCATGATTTCATGACCATTTCCGCGCTTCATGCCTTTCGGTCGATTACGTCATGATATCGCGACCATTTTCTCTTTGCACCACCTTCCCTTTCTGTCGCAAATCGCTACCATTTTTTTCGTACACCTTTGGCTGCTTGGAGTCGCGAAAATGCGACATGTCGCGATATCGCGACGATTTCTCATTTCATGCCTTCCACTTGCAATCTATCGTGATATCGCGATGTTTTTCACTCGGCACCTCTTTGGCTTCAATCTGTCGCGATATCGCGACATTTTTTTGCTTTGTGCCATTTGACCGGTTTGACCCACGATTTTGCGACATGTCGCGATATCGCTACGCCTTTCCATTTTGCCTTTCTCTCTCCTCCCTGGGCCGCGACGGAGCAACATGTCACGATTTCGTGACACTTTTTCGTTTTCATTTTCTCTCTCCTCTTTCTGCCGCGACGGAGCAACATGTCGCGATTTCGTGACACTTTCTGTTTTCTGGCAGCGATGGCGCGACAGGTCGTGATTTCGCGACATGTCGCGATTTCGTGACACTTTCCACACTTGTGCATTTTTTTGCCTCTTTCTTCATTTTTAGCATCTGGGTCACTAAGATTTTCTCTGCAATCCTGCAAAAAAGGTGGGCCCCCAATTTTGGGGTGTGTTGTGGATCAGCCACAACAATATCTAACGTTCATGGAGACTTTTGACCTAGATGAAGAGACTTGGAATAAAACTTGTTCCACTTATAATGAAGTTGTTCAGAAGATAGACAAACATAAGAAGACCAGAAGAGCCTCAACGAGCGGTCAGGAAAAAATAGTAGGGAAATCGACTGAAGAAGAAACACAAATTTTCTCCTTCTCCTTCTCTCTCCCCTGAAGACCAGAGAAAACACAAATTTTCTTCTGAGGAAAATATAGAAGCAGGGAAATCTACTGAGGAAAAAATAGAAGCAGGGAAAAGAGTAGCTGCATTGAAGAAGAAACACAAATTTTCTCCTTTTCTCTCCCCTTTCTTTCTTTAGTTATTTTTACTCCATTCCCCAATGGATAAAGGCTTTGGATTCTAACATTCAGCTATCAGAATTTCCCAGGAGGCACCAATAGTGTAGGTAAAAATGACTACACCAAGGGGAGAGAGAGGAAATGTCTTCTCAAAATTTAACCAAGTATGGATAATAGTCACAATTTTGTGACTGATTAGGTTTTCGCTGGTCGAGAAGCAGAAAGGAGCCAAATGTAGAAAATAGTTACGATTTCGTGATTGGTCAGGTTTTCACTGACCGATAAGCAAAAAAGAGCTAAGTCTAGAAAATAGTCATGATTTCGTGATCGATCAGATTTTCTCTGGTCGAGAAGCAAAAAGGAACCAAGTTTGGAAAATAGTCACAATTTCATGACTAATCAAGTTTTCACTAGCTGAGAAGCAAAAAGGAGCCAAGTTTGGAAAATAGTCATGATTTTGCAAGAAAATAGTCGTGATTTTGCAACCAATTAGTTTTTGCTAGCCAAGAAGCAAAAAGGATCCAAGTCTAGAAAATATTCACAATTTTGTGATCGACCTAGTTTTTGTTGGTCGAGAAGTAGAAAGGAGCCAAGTTTGGAAAATAGTCATGATTTCGTGATCAATCTGGTTTTCACTGGTCGATAAGCAGAAAGAAGCCAAGTCTAGAAAAGAGTCATGATTTCATGACTAGCCAAATTTTCATTGGTTAAGAAGCAGAAAGAAGCCAAGTTTGGAAAATAGTTGCTATTTCGTGATCAGTTAGTTTTTCATTGGCCGAGAAGCAAAAAGGAGCTAAGTTTGTAAAATAGTCGTAATTTCATAACTAGCCAGGTTTTCGCTGGTCGAGAAGCAAAAAGGAGCCAAGTCTAGAAAATAGTCACTATTTCGCAACCAGCCAAGTTTTCACTGGTTGAGAAATAGAAAGGATCCAAGCCTAGAAAATAGTCATGATTTCACGATCGGCCAGCTTTTCCTTGGTCAAGGGCCCAAAAGGAGCACAAGGCATAAAATGGTCATGATTTTGTGACTGGCTAGGTTTTCGTTGACCAAAATCAGAAAGCCAAAAATAAACAAGTGGAGGCCAGTTGGGCCATGACGGCTCCAAGAGGATTGAGGCAAATATGTGATAACAAGAAGATCTCAACCGTTTGTTTTTGAAGACCCCATACTCATTTAATTGGCAATTTACCAGAATGAACCTACGAGTATATTATTGTAACAAATTTTGGTTTTTCTATTATTAAAAATCATATATATATAGATATAGAATGAGCGACCCTAGTAAAGGATCAACTCTTGGACATTTACAAGGTAATGTATACAGATTTCTGAAAGCAATAATACACTCTTCATTCTAGCTTCTGGCTTAATGGTGCTAAGTCTTGTATGTATGAATGTTGAACGTATATAAATTGTGTTGGATGTTACTTTAATTCCATTTTTGGATTTTGCGGTTCATGTTCTACGCATTATGAATTTAACAATTCTAGTTGGTTAATGGTAGTTTTAAATCTACACAAAAAATTAGTCATTGATTATTTGAGGGTTTAAAGATTGCTTATTTGTAAAAATTATGTGTATTTTCTTGTTGTTGTCTAACCTGCACCATTTTAGCGATCCTAGCAATAGCTATATTTCTCTTTCTTTATGCACTTAAATCTATACCATTTTTTTTATAACAAAGCAAGGAACCAACCTTCTCTGGAGATTGAACCAGGTAATCTTTGTGTTAAACTCGATCATTCAATGTTAAAAAAGTCTTGGGTGCAAACATAACCAAAGGTAGATTTTGCACCAACAGGTCCATTTGATCATTTGGAACAAATGAGTGCATTTCATCCATCGAGACTTATGACTTAGACTATTCTTCCTCTATAATTAAAATTTGGTCAAGGCCTAACCTGGATGTTTGTAAGTGTTCAATGTGATGTAGTTAGAGTAGCTTAGATGACATCTTTATCTTGGTCCCATATTGAGTCCTTAAGACCATTAGGGACCAATCTAGATACAAATATCCTACTAACTTAGCAATAAAGTCTTTGGATAGGCAGATGCCAAAATATGTGGGGAGATAAACTACTGCTAATATCTTGTGTCATAGTCAAGCTTAGAAAAGCATACAAATTGAGCAGAAGCTCTTCTGCCATCCCTAATATTTAGACTACACCGTCGTCCAATTGCACTACTCTTTTATTAAAGGACCTTTAGTCTAGATCCAAGGCATCTACCCTTCCTTTTGGCATAACCAAAGTACTTGCCCCCAAATATACCATACAATTATGAATCGATTTATCCTTGTAGATTAGGGACAAATAGAAAGGGAGACTTTTAGGTCTACTTACTCTTTGAGTAGATATTTGCAAGACTATAGATGGCTTATGTTGTATTTTATCTTTTTTCTCTTCCAATGCTTTCTTTAGATTTTATTTCTACTTAAGGATGGACAAGATATCCTAGATGGGCATAACCATAGTGGATTTATTTATATGATCAACCGCATTGAATGATCCAAGCGAGAAGGTCTTAGGAGCAATTGACACCTATTGAATCCTAGGCCTATCTGTTCTGATTGATGAATTTTTATGAGTTCTAACTAGAGTATAGGTTGCTTTGAGACTTTGGGAACCCTTGGCTTGCTCATCATTGAAGGTTCTGATACATTCCACCTTGGTAAGATTACTATGAAATATTCACTTCTAGGTTCAACTAGTCGTTTCTAGGGATCTAGAGTTATCTTGTTATATTTCTCCTACTCTTCCACCACCTACTTTTTGGCCCTTGTTAGATAGTCTAATCAAGCTTATGGCCTACTAATTGTTGAGTTTCCTATTCCATCAAATATCACGTATACTTCTTCATTCTAAGTTAATAATTTCTGATCTAAAGGTGCACCACTTATCTTAGGGAGAGACAAGGCATGGGAAGGTTGGCTTGTTGTTTATGTGTGTACTCCTAAATACAAGGTGGAAGCTTGAGCAGGAATTACATCACTAGATATTGTTGTAGATAGCTAGGCACTTTCTCTATGACAGAGTTGGATGGAATAGGTCTCTAGAGGTGGGCTATACCAAGAAGCCAACTCCTCAACATAATTATTTTGTATGGGAGCTATCTCTTTGGTATGGTTAGGAGGCTCTTATTACAACAGGGTTGTTATTGGCACTATTTGCTTATTTTGGTTATGCTCTTGATTATTAGCCTAAAATTTGGATTTGTGATAGCCATTATAAGAAGTTCTACCACCATGGATACCTTGTTTAAAGAGAGGTAAAGGGTTACTCTGATATTGGAACCTTTGGGAATTTTGTTGCATATTGAAAAATAATATTTCATTGGCGACCAATCTAAGTAAGCTTTTCATCGATTCAATTTTCAAATTATCTAAAGTAGATGGCACTAGAGTAGGCAGGGGAGCAAAAAAGGTAGCAATTATCATAGGTAATATTGAGGTTGTCGAAAAGGTTATTCCTTGAATGGCTAGAGGGGGATAATACAAATATTGCATATTAAAATACAAAGGAATAGGAGGCCTAGGAGCTAGCCTTCCAATATGAATCATATCATGTTTAACTTCGATAGTTATGCCATAGACATATAGTAGGAAGTTTCCACCTCTAGCCTTAATCATAAAGGAGATTTTATAATCTAAAGCCTACAAGTAGTATATAAATGCCATACCTAGGATAGGATGAATCTCCTTAGGTATCTTATGCCAAGTTTTATGAAATGTAAGGTTGAATTCCATAGCCTCCATTGGTGCCCTCTTTATGGTTGATATTTATTCCAAGAGACACTCCATTTGTCTCCTCTCTAAATATTTCTATGATCAAGGCAACAAGCTGGTCCCAATCAACAACTAGGTGAGGTTAAAATATAACATACCATTCGTGAGCCTTGCCTTTGAATAAGACCACCAACAATATGAGAGCCATATTTTTCTCTGATACATTATGGAGTGTACACAGGCTCACCATGTGGTTCACATGCTTGATTAAAATTGTCATCTTCCCTAGTAAATTATGAGATATTTTAGTACAAATGTTGGTATCTCATCCCATATTTTAGGCAAATTAGGAGGTCTTAATGGACCTCTATCATTCCAAGCAAGGAATGACCTAGGTGGTGGAGCAACCATGTTCTGGCCTCTACCTCTTCTTCTTCTCAAAATGGTGTTAAGTGGTGGGAGCAATGCTTAAAGGTTGGTAGAAACACAAGATATGGTGGTAGATATTTCGTTCATATGCTTCTAGATTCTTTATTTTGAGTATAGTCAGTAAGTGAATATTGCATTTGCTATACAAGTTTCTAGACTAATATATTCACCAAAACCTTAATTGGATGTCTTTCTAAATGGTTGGTTTTGGATATTCATTCTTTAAGCAAAGTCACTAGGTGAGATTTTTAGATGTTTTGAACAAGCAAATAGGAAGGGACTTTCATTAGGGTATCATCCTATTAGAGTTCTCTTGATTATGAGGCCAGTAGGAATATTATCAATTAGGTTCCATTGGGTATGCCATTAAAATATTGTCCTATTTGATTATATTGATCACGAAACATTAGGACTATATGGTTAGGACTATCATACCTCATATATGTAACGACCCGAAAATCCAATACTAGAGATAGATTTTTTTATAACACTCGTTAGGGATCTCAACCTCCCTATCTTAAACAAGTCATTCTATGGTGTCTACTAATGAGAAGCCTTATGATTAAGTTGTTTGTTTCATTTGTGTGATGAGCCAACTTATCCCTTTTATCTGTCAAAGGGTACGCCTATCCCTATGTAGATAACAATTCAAAGAAGACATGACATACCGAACTATTTATAGAATATCTACAAGACCATAGCAATTTTGATAATGTATAAAGCAATTTTGATAAATGTAAAGTTTTGCAATGTAAAATCAGTCGACATGTTATAAATACAAACTGATAAATAAAAATGCATAAAAGGAAAAAACTAACCATCATACGTAGTTAACTATTAACACGTCTTAGATTGGTTGTTAAGATTGATTAGTTAAGACATCTAAGACTGGTTTGTTAGGTTGTAGTTGTTAAGCACTAACATAGGGGAAGTTGAGATGATTGAGCTTGGTTGGTTGCAGTAACCGCCTAGCCTAACTTATAAATACCCCCTACTATTGATTTTGACATTGACTGTAATACGGAGAATCCATGATAGTCCATTGTTATTAGTTGTAATTCAAAGTGATTTATGTTGTGTAGATCAATGATAAATACAAGTGTTGTTCTAGGATTGTATTCTATGTGATTGCATTATTGTGTTGTAGGTTTCTTATTGACTTCTTGTATGAGATAGACTGGTATATGCTTGGGATGTATTTTTATTGTGCAGTTGTAGGAAGGAGTAGTTGGAGGTCATAGGTTGGAGGATGAGTGCAAGTTAAAGTAGACGTCTAGGCCTACCCATCTAGGATTAACTATTAGACATCTATACCTATCCATAGAGGCCTTGTCCACTGCACTACCCATTTGTGTTGTGTTAGACATTTACAAGTACAACCCATCTAATATTATACTTACTCATCTGAGCTAGGCTACCATCTACAAGATCAACACGTCTAGCAGTCTACACATCTAGGGTGACACATCTAGAACCCTACACATCTAGCAATCTACATGTTTGACCAGTTACATGTCTAGGTAGGTTACCCATCTATGTCCAACCCATTTAGATTGTACATTTTTAACTAGCAACTCATCTAAGGTTATACACATCTAGCCCAACCCATATAGATTGGTTTACCTGTCTATGCTAGACATCTAAAATAACTTACATGTTTAAGACTAGACAACCTAAGCAATGTCAAGCTTCATACTCAATTTGACCGATCCTTCCTAAATCCTTGTCATTCCATCATCTTGAGAAGCCACTCACCCCTGTCTACATTTGGTGTTGTTACCTAAAATAACTTTGGGTCAAGAAGTATACATGACAAGGAAAATAGGTAAATGATAAATTCTAGACCACAAGGCAATCGAGGAAGGAACTAGATACTTTTACGACAAAGTGCACAACTGGAAAATCAAAGGATACAAACTCAAGATGAATTTTTGCAACCAGAGGTGGAACAAGTGTGGAATCCTTTGGAGGACAACCTACAAGAAGCACAAGAAATGTGGAAGATATTATTTATAATAATAGAAGGCAAAGAACAAAATCAAATAGCAAAAGACGTATCTTACATTGGAGTTGAGGAGTAGATGGTAACACCTAAACCAGTGGAGAGTTGGCTGATAGGTATAGAAGAGGAAAGATTTGTATCAGAGCAACCATGCAAGGGTTCTTGGGGAGGAATACCAAAATTGTACCTCATATATTTGTGAAGGAGGTCACGAAGTTGGGATATATGTGAGTCAAGGAGAAGGCTATGTGAGCACATATTCGAATAGGATTTTGCACCACCTACAACAAATAAAGAGTGGAATACAACAACATGATAATCATCATCAAGTGGTATGATTGGTGGGACAATCCTAATGGTGAATGTTGCTAATAAAGTGGGTAAACATAAATACCGATCCTTCACTAGTGAAGGGAAAGAAGATTCAACATGACACATAATAACTTGCATTACAATTTCGTAAGCAAATGGAGTGTCGCAAGAAGCATAGTGACTACAATTGTTCCCGACCACCTTGTGAGGGATGGCTATAGATTGGCACTTAAAAATATAGAGTACTCAATCGTTTACATAATGGGACACCTTGAAATATTCTTTCATAGAAGAATTTTGGTCGTTGAGGGATGGCATGGAGATTATTACCAAAATTATTGCAACAAAACAAAAACTAGATGAGGATGTCAAGAATTATAATAGGATATTGAAACAACTAGAAAATAAACTACAAATGCTACCTACAGATGGAATGGTAAAATGCTGGTTTTTAGATATATTATTGCATAAATATAGAAATAAAATGAAAGCAGTATCATCATCTATGTATGTAGAAGCACTGGAGAAGGTAAAGAATTTTGAAATTTAAGCCAAGAAAATAGTTGCAAGAATCGGAGGACATCCACAAAATGATGATTTTGATAGTGATGCAGATGATAAAGTCCAAAGTGGAATACACTCATTTAGAAAATAATTTGATAAGATCATAAAGGAAGTTAAAGGAGAAGTACGTAAATATGGCAAATATATTTGGTTTTCGAACTACAAAGAGGAGGGACATACTAATGTCAATTGCCTAAAGAATGCATATTACAATATATGTGATATAACAAGATATCTTGTGGCTGATTATTCATTTAATTTGAAGGGAGCAAGGTATCAGACTATGATAGTCCAACATGAAGAACAACCAAATGCCTCAAAGAATGGATAAGATGCAACTAGTTATAGATTCAATAATAATCATTGAGGGGATGACAAAGAGGAAATAGTCGCTTGTAGTATGACTATGAAGGGAGACCAATTATCTAGTGTCATAATTTCCAAGAATAGGGCCACTTTGCAAAGAATTACCCCAAGCCTCAGGAAAAAAAAAGGGAACACTAATGGTATCAATACTACCTAGATGTGTATATGGTGTGGTTCGAGGAATCAAAAGGAAGCCAATTACCCAAATAAAGCAAGTTCAAGTAGAATGCAAAATATCAATTTGATTGACATCAAAGAAATGAGTGTGGAGGTAGAAAAAGAAAATGAAGTACTAGTAGTGACTGGAGCACAAGCTAGGAAAATTGAGCAATACCCAAATCCTACCAAGGAGAAGGAGTGATGGTAGGAAGCTCAAGAATTAATTAAGACAAAGTTGGATAAATAGGAGCAAAAAGGCTAGCTCTAGATAAAACCTTAAAGAAGGTGGAGATCATAACAGACACACAAACATTTGTTGAAGGCTTGGTGACTCAGGTACTTAATACAATGATGGGAGTAAAAGTGGCTAGTCTATTCAATATAGTATTAGAATTATATGCCACCGTCAAAGAGGTAATAAAAGCAAAGAAGAAAGGTGAAGTCCAAACAGTAGCCAACATCAAACAAGAATAATTTATTGATCCCACCATACCAATGATTGAAGTAAGGAAGAAACCCACTTTGGTTCATATGGAGATATTGGACCACAAGTTGAATCAAGTCATCATGGATGGAGGATCAAGCGTGAATGTGATACCATAGAGGACGTGGTAGAGTATTGGCCAACCCGCATTGAGATCTACAAAGTTTAGACTATATGGTGTTAATCAATATGGCATCAAAAAGATAGGAGTACTAATGAGCCAAAAAGTGTGCATAGCAGAACAAGACTTTGTTCTAGGTTTTGTTATAATAGCTATGCAAAAGTCGACATATGATGCACTAATAGGATGTAGGTGGTTGCGAACAACAAAAGTGAACCAAAAATGGGATAAAGAACAATTGAAATTTAAGAAATGCCAACATAAATATATGATTAATCTTAAAAACTAGATAGTAAGCCAAGACATTGCAACTACGGAAGAATCAAAGAATTCTTCATTGGATGGAGAAAAAAGATATGAACCAGATGAAGAGGGAGTATTGAAATTGGAAGAATACATGGAGGATGATAATTATGACAAAAGAGGCTTAATCCAATGGAAACTAGAAGATTATGAAATATTCTCTCCCCAATTTTTTTGCATCAACGTAGGAAATGAGAAGGAGCCTGAGATAGGTAAAGGCAGTAAAAATAAAACAACAAATAAGGACAAAGAGAGGAAGAAGTGGATATTTTCCAAAAGCTTAATAGAATACACAATGGAGGATGTTGTTATTGAATATAATCCAACCCACCCATTGATGTTTTAAAGGTGATACAAGATCCTAAATTCATTAAATATAAAGGACATAGAATGATCCAGGTGAATTTGGGATAAGGAGAGGAGAAAATAATCAAATGCAAAGATGACTAGAATTCGATACTGAAAGTAGCGGCATTTAAAATTTTTGCATAATATAAGGATGTATTTGCTTGGACATACAAGGATTTGAAGGGAGTACCACTAGATTTATATGTGCATAAGATCTCGTTAATTGAAGATGCACAATCAGTAAGGATGTGACCATATAGGATGAACCTAAAGTATGCAACTCTAGTGAATGGTAAATAGAGAAGATGTTAGATGCAAGCATAATATTTAAAGTTACAATGAGTGAATGGGTGTCACTGGTTGTGATCACCCTGAAGAGAGAGGCGAACAAAATTTAGATTTGTGTAGATTTCTGAATCCTCAACACCGTAACTATCAAAAATCCCTTTCTAATTTTTTTCATGGATTCTATCTTGGAAGAAGTAGTTGGACACAAGTTTTATTCATTTTTGGATGGATTCTCGGGTTATAACCAAATTAGCATAGAAAAGGAGGATAAACTAAAGACCACTTTTATAATGAAGAATGGGATATACACTTACAAACACATGTCGTTTGGACTATGTAACGTATCAACAACTTTCCAAAGAATTATATTATACATCTTCAACAAAATATCCACAAGGAACTTCAAAGCTTTCCTATATGATTGGTCCCTCTATGGAAATACACAAGAAAATTTAAAGACATTGTAATAGTGTATGAGCTTATGCAAAAAATCTTGGATATCATTGAATCCAAATAAACGTGTCTTAATGGTGCCATACTGGAAATTTTTAGGGCATATTGTATGCCAAGAAGGGTTGAAGCCCGATCTGGATAAAATTTGGGTGAAATTGTTGATGGAGGAGCCACATGATGTGAGCTCAGTAAAGACCTTCCTAGGGATATTGGACTACTATAGAAGGTTCATCAAGAACTATGCACTGAATTATAATTCATTAGATGCTCTTACGCTCAAAGGTCTTCCTTTCAAGTGGGCAGAGGAGTACCGAGAGGCTTTTGAGGATTTGAAAGTGCACCTAATTTAGGTGCCTATCCTAGTTTCTTCAAATTGGGACAAACAATTCCATGCACATGTGGATGCCTAAATATTCACAATTGGTTGCACGTTGGCTCAAGAAGGAAAACTTAGATTATATTAGCCTATATATTTCATGAGTTGATTATTATCTAGGGTAGAGAAGAATTATAGTACAATAGAATGAGAAGCACTAGGGATGGTGTATGCAATACAAAAGTATAAGCACTACTTGTTGGTAAACCCTTTTGCTTCTATATTTTGGATCATAAGACACTGTTGTACTTAATCAATAAAATGACGATCTATGGATGAGTAAGTAGATGGATCATAACCCTACAGGATTTCGTAATTCAAGTGGTAGTAAGACCTGGGAAGAAACACGTAATAGCAGACCAACTATCGAGGATTCAATCTGAAGAACCTATAGAGGGAGGAATACAGGATGAATTCCCTAATACAAAATTGTTCATGATAAGTGTGATACTATCTTGGTATAAAAACATAGGGGAATACTTATTTATAGAAGAGCTGCCAAAGGAGATGATTTAGGCAACAAATCCACCTCCTAGAAGAAGACATGATCTTTGGATTTGCATAATTTTGTCCAGTTTTGCTCAATTTTGATTAAAATGTACAAGTGTGAAAATGTACAAGTAGGAGAAAAATGTACAAGGTTGCAAATGTATGAAATGAAATGTAAATTAAATTAGGTGAAATGTACATTTGGAGTGAATTTGATAAAATCAAATTAGACCTTAGTAAACCTTGTAAAAGATTTATTTTGAAGTTAGTTCGAGAAGGCAGTTGTAAGTATTGCGATGCTTCAAAAACCACTTTGGAACGATCTGGTCATGCATTATATAGCCCCCCATTAATTTTTTGGTTTTTCTTGATAGGTCATTGATAGTTAATTTATGTTCATTGTTGAAACCTTAATACATAATTCATGGAGTATTGATTGTTGGTTTACATACTGTTCATTGTGATTGTTATGGTGATTATGAGTAATTCCAATGGCTATTGTACAAGATTTCTCATAATTTGAACATTACAACAATTTTCCTTATTTCCTTGCCCTTGTGAATTCCACCATACGTTTTGACTATTACAAGTTATGTGGTTCCTATTGATGCATAACTTGGCATGCCTATGGATGGAATTACATTGTGAATGATCCTAATTATTTTCTAAAATTATTATGAAGAATGGAAGTGATTGTATGAAGAATTACAGTCATAATTGATATTTCTTGGTAGTTGTACAATTTTTAGAATTGTCCAAGATGAATACAACTCATTGCTATTGATCTAGGGTTTGGATGTTATGAAGAGTTGGAGCAATTGAAAAATAGAAACTTCCCAAAATTTATATTGGAAGGAATGGTTGAGTAGAGTGATAGATTTGAGAATTAGTTGCAATAAGGATTCGTACAAACAATGCAAGTGTTGTACCCAAATTGTACAAACAATCATTTACCCGATTTGGTAACAAGCTGCAACCCAAAACCTACCAATTAAGGAAATAAAGCTAGTATGGAGAAATTGATTACAAAATCGATTGATTTAACTTGTAAAACTTGTTCTAGTGAGTTTAATTACTACCAAATTATACAAGGCAATGTTTTGTATGATTTGGATCATACAACTATACGATTTGGTGATCGTACAAGCTATTTTTATAAATTAGCATAGTGTGTGATGGAGGTCATACAGGCTGTATGAATTATGAAAGTTGGATTCTAAGATTGTGGTAATAATTTCTAGAGTACTCTAAACACCTCCCTATTTGGGAATGCTACACCATACCATCTACATTTGGCACCGTTGCCTTATCAAACTTTGGCATTTTTGTTAAAACAGGTCAAAAGTGTTGCAGTCAAGAAGACCGTACAAGTGACAAACTTGAGCACATAAATTGGAGGTGAATGACAGGCACAAGTTTGCAAAGGTGTAGGAGATGGGATCACATGGTGGAATTCCTAGTTATGTGGAGCATGAGAATTTATCAAAGAGGGATTGAGAATAATGTTGAACACAATACACATGAACCAGTAATAGAACAAGTGTGGACATCTGATAAAGCAGACATTGAGAGGTTGGATACATTGTTGATCAAACCAAAAGGAGAGGAAAAAGAAGCACCTAGAGTCAAGGAGAACATTGATGTTGTTAAAGATGTTAACAAGGAAACTATGCGATAATGAGGGGAGTGGATGGTAACAACTGAGAAAGTGGTGGATAGGTTGCAAAGGAGTGTAGTGGATGGGAGTCAGGCACCAGAGCAACAACACATGAGGTCTTAGGAGGAAGGACCAAGACCACAACATACACACTAGTGAAGGAGGTTGTGGAGTGAAGATGCACATGAAATTGATAGATGACTATTTGGTGAATACAAGATTCCTCAAGTAGAAGGTTTTGACAAGAACCAACAAAGTGAGTCACCTATAAGGTGGAATCGGTCAAGGATTCCAGGTGAAACTTCATAAAGTTAAGAAGAACCACCAATGGACCATGTAGGTAATAGAGTAGGAAAGTAGAGATGCCCACCCTTTATGGGGGAAGTAAAGGAAGAATCAACAAGACACATCAAGACATGTATAACCATCTGGAGAGCAAATTGTGTAGATCAACCAGATGAATGGTTATGATTGTTTCCTACTAAATTACGATAACTTACCATAGATTGGTATCTAAAAAGGTAAAATACACCAAAATTATAGGTATGGAATACAATGAAAGATGCATTTATTGAGGAATTTCATCCCTTGAAGGATGATGGTGATATTGTAACTGAACTTTGTGCAACTAAACAGAAAGCTAACAAATATGTGAAGTCATACAACCATCAATTGAAGTAGTTGGTGGATAATATACAAATGCCTCTAGCGGATGTGCTAGTAAAGTGATGGTTTGTAGATGGGTTGTTATCTAGATACAAGAAGAAGATGAAGGCAGTTCCATTAGCCATGTATGAAGAAGCCTTAGAAAATGCAAAGAATTTTGAAAGTGAGGCTAAACAAACAATCATCAAAATGATAACACATGTAAGACACGATGATTCAGATAGTGAAGAGGATGATACAATACAATAGACAATGTAGTCATTTTGGAAGGAATTTGAAAAAATAATTAAAGAGGCAAAAGGTAAAGTCAAACAAGATCAAAAGGACATTTGGTGCATAAATTGTAAAATTGTAGGTCATACAAATGTGACTTGAACTCGTAATGAGTATTGCTACATTTGCAACCTACTTGGACATGAAGTGATGGATTATCCATTTAATGCAAAGATGCACCCACAAGTTCTCTCTATCCAAGAGCAGGAAGGAAAATCCAAAAACCAAGGGAGTGGCCAACAAGACACCAGTGGCGATTATAGGAATAGTCATAGAGAGGGAAGGCAGTATCAAGGCAATTGGCAAGGATGATAGAGCTGCTTGTAGTATGATTTGGATGGGATACCAATCATACAGTTTCACAATTGCCAAGAGTGGGGGTATTTTATGAAGCACTATCCATCACCCCAGAAATAGGAGACACAACATATAAATACTACATACGTGTGTATATGGTGTGGTCAGGGAACCACAAGAAAGTGAATTGTCCAAAGTAGACGAGTTCTAGTAATCTACAAAATGTGAACTTTTTGGACATAGAGGTTCCTCCAGTTAGTGAGGAGACAAAAAAAGTACTAGCCATGATAAGAAATCAGGCTAGCAAAGATAAGTATTCTAAACATGCCAAAGAAAAGAAGCGATGTAAAGTAGCAAAGATGGTACTAGATGAAGAAGAAAATATGACAAAAGAATTGAGAATAGTAGGAGAAAAAGAGTTAAAGAAACCATCAAAAGACAAAGAAGTTGTGCAAAATTTGGTAGCTCAAGTTTTGAATTCCACTATAGAGATTAAGGTGGCAAGTCTATTAGAAGCCATTCCATAATTACATAAAGTGATAACGGAAGACACACAACCTCATAAGATGATGGAGGTACAAAGCTAGCCAATCAAGGAAGAAGAACAAAAGAATTATTTTATGGACCCTACCATATTGATGATTGATGTTGGGAAGAAACCTGTATTGGTCCATATGGAGATCTTGGGACACAAGCTAACACAAGTTATTGTGGATGGAGGATCCAATGTTAATGTGTTACCCGAGAAGACTTGGCAAGAAATTGGTACTCCATAATTATGGGCACCAAGCTTTCGATTATATGGTGTTGACCAGTATGGAATAGAGACAAAAGGAGTCTTGATCGCACAACAAGTCATAATAGCTAACCAAGAATTTGTCTTGGATTTCATTGTGATTACCATGCAGAAGCTAGCATATGATGCTTTGTTGGGAAGAGGATGGCTACAAATAGCCAATGTTAATCTACTTAAATTTACTAGAATATCTTATAACGATTATAGTATTTGATAAAAAACCTATAATTGGCATATACATTTCTAAGCTAAAGAAGGGGAAAGGAAAACTAAGCTGAAAAATTCTATATCCAAACACACTATCTTGCCTCACTAATGCTCTAGCTCACCATTCCTCCTCCCAACATCCAAACCTTGGCTAACAGATATCTGCAATTTTATTTTTTTGTAACTTGAAAATTTATCACTGTCCTTATTCTAGATTGTATCTCCATCAATATGGATTAGATTGCTTCATATGTCCACTCATTTTAAATCTCTTCAAGTTCCACATAATTTGGTCCAAGATCATCTATGAATAACCCTTCACAAAGATATGGCTCCTAAAACATGAGATATTTTTTCCAAAAAAAATTGCTTTAACGCTAGGATTATTTTGAATGGCCACTTATTTCATGGCCATATCTCCTTGAATACTACTAGGATTATTTTGAATGACCACTCATTTCAAAGATAAATGACACAATTGTCTGAATAAAACAACTCTATGCAAAGATATGGCTCCTAAAAGATATTTTATTAAAAAAAAAATACCCTAGTTGTATTGATTCAATATAATTAAGTATAAAATTTTAATATGATATAATTTTAACAACTTGCCCAATGATCAAATGACATTATATCAATCGGTAGATTCCTTAACTTCCAAGAAAGAGACCTAAGTTTGAATATTACTAAATGATAAATGTATAATATCCAAATAATTTTAATACCACTATGTGGTCATGATGTAATATGGGTGGAATCATTTTCAATCCCATATAACCAATTGAAAATATATAGCTTGTCTAATAAGTTTAAAGTAAGGAATGAGAAGCAAATAATTTCATATTGTTTGACAAGGTCCTTATTCAATGGGTTAATATTAATACTTCATCCAACAATTATTAATAGAGGTAGTATCTTAGACCCAAGTTTGGGAGACCCAAATTCAAACCATGATGGGGGGTGTGCTTAAAAATATAGAAATAAAAGGAGCTAGTATCTTAAAAATGTCAACATATTTATAATAAAAGAAATATGCCTGCACATAATTGTGAAAATTACAATGTTGATTCTTTTAATTTTTTGGAGAAAATAGGGCTGTACTCAGGACCCCACTTTTGTCAAATCAGAACTCTCTCCTTTAGAGCTTGAGAGTTTACAAACAAATTCGATTCTCATCTCAATTGAGTTGTTATAGCTAAATACCTACATCCATTTCATAAAAAGTTTGAAGTCTTGATTTTTATTTTCTAGATCTTCCTCAATTTTCTATGTAAATATAAATATTTCAAAATTCACCATCTTTCTTCTTGAAATTTTCCTTCAACCTTCACAATACAAAAACTCCATCTCTAATATCTATCCATTGCATCTTAATAGAGTAATATTTCCAAAACTTCATTTTATCATAGTATGCTTTACCAGATATAGATTGCTAGTTTCCTTCCTAAAGCATAAGTAATGTTATAAAATAAAACAAATATTACCAATGGAAAACATTAAAGTAAATCATAATCGTTACTGATTTAGAT
Organism: Wollemia nobilis; assembly: GCA_028583015.1. NCBI lineage: Eukaryota > Viridiplantae > Streptophyta > Pinopsida > Araucariales > Araucariaceae > Wollemia > Wollemia nobilis. The sequence goes on from JAQPPZ010017096.1 coordinate 3,254,616, forward strand.
GGTCAACATTTTCTTATCAAATTCAGCTAAACTTACGACTTCCTTTAACCATGGAAAAGAGAATTTTACTTCACAATCCTCAATTGAAACCCCTCTATTGGCCAACCTATTTGCACATTTGTTTCCTTCCATTTATGTATGTGTAAACCTAATTTCTTCAAACTATGTAGCAAGGTCTTGTATTTCCACAATGATCTCTTGTATGTTCCATAGAACCTTTGGTTTCTTTAAAATTGCATTTATTACTATTAGTGAATTACCTTCCATCCATGCTTTATTTTGTTTCATTTTTTTGCATATTTTTAACCCTTTTAAATATGCCCAAGCTTCAACTTCATTATTTATCTTAAAACCACTATTGAAAGCGTAATGTGACAAAATATTACCCATATTATTTCTAATTATTCCAACTCTTGGTCTTGGATTTCTTTTAAATTCTTTAGCAAAATTCAATTTGACCACCTCCACTTCTGGTGGTTTCCACATTATATTTTTTGCCTTCCTTTTGTTTCTCCTATACCTAACATGATAATTCCATTTGATGACTTGAATCCATCTATCAAGGCTCTCTACTTCAATATTAAGGGTTGGGTAAGTTGATAGGGTTGGTTTATAATCCTTTATGACTAATCAAAACTTCCTATTCATTATCTCTAAACCACTTTTCTTTCCTTTAAATATTCTTCTATTCCTTTCCATCCATATAGTCCAAAGTATTGTATCTTTTGATATATCCCAAATTGTTTGTAATGCTTAAATTTTAAAAGTGCTCTATCATTACTTTAACCATTGTTTAATTTTTCCATTCATCACCATATATTTTTCAAACATATTGAAAATCCATTACCATAGTTCCTAAACTATTGAATAATGTCTCAAGAGATGGTCTATACTCTCCTTTTTACATAATACACATTGTGAGGGGCCATGAAGACCCGTTTTCATTAGATTATCCTAGGATAGAATTTTCCTACGACCTGGATTGAAATGGGTCCCACCCGATTGGGTAGGACTATAATAAAAAATAGAGATAAGAAAACTCTTGAGGGATTTACCATTGCTCATGGAGCTAGGCCTATCTCTCATATTCAATTTGTTGATGAATCTACTCTATTAGGTAAAGCTACAATTAAGGAAGCTTCTAAAATTAAGCAAATCATTAGTTGTTTTTCTAAGGCTATCGGGCAATTGATCAATGAAGAAAAATCTAAAGTCATTTTATTTCATTGCTCTACCAGATAGGAATCCATGGTCTTGGATAACTTAAGATATAAGAAGACCTCCCTTTTGGTCACTTATTTAGGCATCCCTATCAATACTCAAATATAGAAAAATAAAGATTGGAATTGGTTTTTGGACAAAGTTAAGAAGAAATTAAAAACTGGACCAATAGGTGGATTTATTTTGGGGGTAGAATTACCTTGTTAAAGTCTGTCCTTCAAGCTATACCTATTTATGTTTCTATCATGTTGAATATCCCAAAGGATGTTCTTAGAGAATTGGATCAAATTAATCATCGGTTCCTCTAGAGTGGTACTAAGGAGAAAAGAAAATGGGCCTTGGTGAAATGTGACACTTTATGTCTTCCTAAGAATGAAGGGGAGTTAGGATTTCGATCTGCTATTAATAACAACAAAGCTTTAGCTGCTAAATTGTATTGGATAATTTTACATAATCCCAATGCCCTTTGGGCCAATAATATTCGTGCTAAATATACTGAGAACAAAAGTCCTAAAGACCTTGTTCGCTATCAATTGCCTACCAAAGGTTCTCCCATTTTAATAGTTCTTAATACTGGTGAGGATTTTATTAAGAAATAATTATTTTGGATCATTCATAATGGTCAACTTTTTGGATAAATTCTTGGGATGGTCACCAACCTTTGATAACTCAGTTTCCTAATTGGATGCCTTGGATGGAGGAGCTTCATAGAGATAATTGGATAAATGTGGCTAATTACTATCGATACCATACTAGTAATTCAAAGGTTGGTAGATATTGGATCCCTATTGAGGATTGGCCTATTAAAATTCTAAAAATTCAAAGACAAGACATCCAACACATCCTACATATGAGATCTCTCTCTTGGTCCCATGATAAAGATTTTTTTGGATGGAACAACACTACTAAGGGTGAGTATTTAGTTGCTCAAGGTTATTTGGCCTTATGCCATAATAATCCCAACCAATTTTATGACATATTTTCTCAGTTGTGGGCTCAAAAGCTTTGGCCTAAGGTGAGGTTATTTATTTGGATTTTATTGCATTGTAGGGTGCTAACTGGTGAGCAACTTATGAAACGTAGTTTTCATGGCCTTTTAGATGCAAAATGTGTGGAAAGAATGTGGAAACTCTTAGCCATATTTTTATTGAGTGTACCGCAACCTCTAAGCTATGGAGGAGAATGGCCATATTACTTGGATTACAGTGGTCCAATTTTTCTACATTTGAATAACTTTGGAGGGATTGGCCTAATTAGGAGGGTGTTGATCATTTCATTAGGTATTTAGTTTGGATGGGTTCTACCATTCTTCCTTGGAATATCTAGAATGAAAGGAACAACCATATTTTCAATCAAGAAATAAAGGATATTCACTATATCTGGAAAAATACCATTACCAACTTAGTTGAATCAGTCCAACAACTCCTTAATCACCCCCAAAACTCCCACCAAAAATGGGATCAAGTGATGCAAAGATTGAAGATTAAATCTTCTAAGGGCAACCTACTTAAAGGGAATGTGAGTAATTGCAATATGGAAAGAAAAAGGAAATTGGCAACCTCCTCCAAAGGATTATGGAAAAGTCAATACCGATGGAGCCTCTAGGGGGAACCTTGAAAAAGCTAGTGTAGGAGGAATTGGTAGACTTTTAGTTGGCTTTGTGGTTTTCACTTATGCTGAGAATTTGGGTATCCTTTCCAATAACCTTACTAAGGGGTATGGTATCCTCAAAGGCCTTCAAGAGGCTGCAAAGGTTGGATGGAAAAAGGTGCTAGTTATATATAACTCCCAACTCATGATTAATCTTCTAAAGACTCCTATGAATCATAAGGTTGATTGGAAAATAAAAAGAATTGTTGAGAAGATTCAATTAATCCAGATGGGATTTTTGAAAGTGGATTACAATCATGTGGTTAGAGAATAGAAGAGGAGTGTTAATGTTTTAGCTAATTGGGCATTAGACAAAGGTGATATTACTTTCTATGAACACCCTCCCATATGGTGGGCTTCACAAATAAGGGAAGCTCTACTTTTTATCCTTTCTTTGGATGGCTCCAGTACTAGAGGTACCTAGTTCCATGTTGCTTTGTTTTTGCTTCTCTTTGGTTCGGTCAGGGTATTTTAGTTCCCTAGCTTAGACATATCTTTCCTATGTTTCATCTTTTAAATCTTGCCTTAATAGTATTTTGGCCTAAAAATGTTGTAGTTATGTTTTGATTTTGATTTTTTAGTTTTTTGATGGGTGTGTGTGTGTTTTTGTGTTGTTTTGTTTTTATGTTGTTTGAGTTGTTTTTTTTTGTGTTTTCATTATTTTTATGTTTTGTGTTTTTGTTCTTTTTCATGTTTTTGTTTTTTGGGTTTTGTATTTTTGCTTGTTTTTAATTGTTTGTGTGTTGTTTTGTTGTGTTTATGGTTTTCTTATGTGTTTTGTGTTTTGTTATTATTTTTTTAATTTTAATTTTAATTTTATTTATTTGTTTGTTTGTTTTTTTTCGAGTTTTTTGTTGTTTTTATGATTTTATGTTGTTTTTGTTTGTTTTGTGTTTATTATTTTTTGTTTGTTTGTCTGTTTTTTTAATTGTATTTATTTTTTGATGTTGTGTTTGTTTGTTATTGTTTTTATTATTTTAGGCATGCTCGTTGAGTGTGCCAAATGGGGTAAGCCAGGTGTGAGCCCTGGGTATTTTTGGTGGAATAGATACCTCTACCTCCTTGGGACTTACTAAAAAGTGGCATCCCATTTGGGGTGTTTTCCACAAACAAAAAAAAAATGGGCCCCACCCGTATTACATCATAACCGCATAATGGTATTACAACAACTTGGAAATTATGCATGTATCACTTGGCAAGATTCAAACCTTGGTATCCTCCTTAAAAGTTGAGGAATTTAATTGGTTTGGTCCATGATCTATTAGCCATACAAACATTTTGACTTTTGGAATGTTTAGGCTGTCCCAAATATCTCTCTATATTCTTATTTTGTTGGTGCTTTACATTATATCTAGTTCTTGCTGTGTATTCTCTTGAGCTATTCGACTCCTAAATCAGCCTATCCTCAGCTCCTCTAGGAATAATAATTGTTGTTATCTTTCTGCTCAATTGCCTCCTAGAAATAATGTTTGGTAAACTTGTAACTTCTTTCTTGATCCTTATACATGATGTTTGAAATTCTATCACCATATTTATCTTGAAGTAATCTCATCCATAGTTTCAAAATTGGATCTAGATTGAGTGGTCTTTTATCACACCAAGTATCCATCCAAATAGATTTTTTCTCCAATTCCCACCACCCATCTTAGACCTTTAATCACTAGATCAATTGATATTTTTAAATTGTTCCATAATGTATAACCATTTGGTAGTGAGAATGCAATAAATATTAAGCTTGGACCACTAGGCTCAACATACTTAGAAGAATTATTATTCATTGTCTTTGAATCTCTTTGTACAATCTCTAAATTACTTTATTATTATTATTTGTTTTTGGAGAACAAGGTGTTGTATTTGGGTCCCTCACCCTTGAAAAAGTACAACTCTCTCCTTTAGAGCTTGAGAGTTTACAAAAAAATTCAATTCTCATCTCAATTGAGTTGCTATAGCTAGATACCTACATCATTTTCATAAAAAAATATGAATTCTTGATTTTCATTTTTTGAATCTTCTTCAATTTTTGGTGTGAATATAAATAGACAAAAAATTAGCATCATTCTTCTTGAATTTTTTCTAGAGCAGCCTTCACAATATCAAAAATCCACCTATATTGTCTATACATTACCTCTTACTAGAGTAATATTTCCAAAACTTTGTACTATCATAGTCTACTTTACTAGATCTAGATTGCTAGTTTCCTTCCTGAAACATAAGTGCAACCATAAGAATTGTAATAAATAGTTTATATGAAAACACATTAATATTATAAAATAAATAAAATATTACCAGTGGAAAACATTAAAGTTAATCTTAATCATTATTGATTCTGGTAGTCAACATTTTCTTGTTCGCTTTAGCTAAACTTACTACTTTCTCTAGCCATGAAAAAGAGAATTTAACTTCATGATCCTTAATTAAAACCCATATATTGGCTAGCCTATCTATATGTTTGTTTCCTTCCTTTAATGTATGTGTAAACATAATTTCTTCAAACTTTGTAGCAAGGTCTTGTATTTCCACATTGATCTCTTATATGTTCCATGGATCCTTTGCTTTTCTCAAAATTGCATTTGTTACTATCAATGAAACATCTTCCATCCATACTGTGTTCCATTTCATTTCTCTTCATATTTTTTACCCTTCCAAAGCTGCCTAAACTTTAAATTCATTATTTGTCTTAAATTTAGTATTGGTTGCATAATGAGATAAAGTATCTCCCATATTCTTCTTATATTCCTCCTCCTCCTGTTGGTCCTTAATTTTCTTTAGATGCTTCATCAAAATTTAATTTGACCAACTCCACTTCTAGTGGTTTCCAATTGATATTCTTTGCCTTCTTTTTGTTTCTCCTATACCCAACATCATAATTCCATTTTATGTTTTGACTCCATCTATCAAGGCTCTCTGCTCCTATATTAGGGATTGGGTGAGTTGATAGAATTGCTTTAGAATCCTCTATGGCTAAAAAAATATTCCTTTTCATTACCTATAAACTACTTTTCTTTCCTTTAAATATTGTTCTATTTTTTTCCATACATACAATCCAAAGTATTATATCTTTTGATGTCCCAGATTGTTTGTAAAGACTCACTTTTAAAATTATACTGCTATTACTTTAACCATTATTAAATTCTATCATTCATCACCATGCATTTACCAAATATATTAAGAATCCATTACCATAGTTTCTAGACTATTGAGTAGTATCCCAAGACATGGTCTATACTCTCCTTCTACATAGAACATATTGTGAGAGGCCATGAAAACCCCTTTTCATAAGGTTATCCTAGGATAAAATTCTTCTATGATCTACTAGCCAAATAAACATTTTAACTTTAGGAATGCTTAGGCTATCCCAAATACATCTCTGTATTCTTTTGATATTCTTATTTTATTGGTGTTTTACATTATATTCGCTTCTTGCTGTGTATTCTCTTGAGCTATTTAACTCCCAAATCAACTTATCCTCAACTCCCCTTAGAATAATCACTATTGTTATCTTTTTGCTCAATTGCCTCTTACCATGAATGTCTTTTATATTTATAAAAAATGTTCTTTTTAATTGTATCTTTCTTCATAATACTTGTACATAATGTTTGAAACCCTATCACCATATTTGCCTTGAAGTAGTTCATCCATGGTTTCAAAATCTGATCTAGATTGAGTGGTTTTTTATTACACCAAGTATCCATCTAAATAGATTTTTTTCTTCAATTCCCACCACCCATATTAAACCTTTAATCACTAGATCAATTAATTTTTTCAATTATTCCATATTGTAGAATCACCTGGCAGTGAGATGCAGGCTTGTGTCATATTATGCTATTGTTTTAGCTACTAGTTTATGTACTTGGATTTGGGGCCCATTTAAACCCTGCACTTAAGCAATTTTACCTACCAAAAAAAATCACCTGGTAGTGAGAATTCACCAAATTCCTTTATTATAGTGTTGATTTTCATCTTAATAAAATTTAAAATTTAAAATATAATTAGTTTATTAAGGTTCTATCTCTTACTATTTAAGATAGAGAAAAAAACTTCAATTAAAAAACATGTCAAAGTGATTTTCAATTTTTTTTCATATGGTTTAGTTTACCTCATAAAGATGTAAAATTTGATATTTTATTTTATTTTTATTTTTTGTTAGTAAAGTTTTCCTATTAGAAAACACACATGTCTTATTTAAAAATGCATTGTTTAGCAATAATTTTTAAGGAAAAAAGGAGGATTAAATTTAGTAGTAAATCATGTTAAGCCATTTTTATATAATGGTTTAAAGAGAGATAAGGGGATTAAGGCTTGAGACTTAACTAATAACGTTAATAATATATTTAATTTTTAATGTTTATATAAAAGTATTCTTTGGAGTATAAAACCATGTATATAATATGTTATTTAAATTTATTTTGTTTTTTAATGTTAGTAGATTTTTTTTATATTTTATTTTTATTTTTTATGGTCTATCAAGGATTTTAACTTATAGTTATATCAAGACAAACATTTAATACTAAGATATAATAGGCCTTTGTCTCTATACCATTGAGACTTGAAATTGAGAGTTTTTCATGAAAGACAACTCTTCTTAACCATTTGAGCATAACTCAATGGATTACAAGGATTAAAATTATTATTACAATCTACTATACTTATCAATATAAGTAGTTTTACTCACCCAATGCCTAATCTGGAAGCAAAGAGCCTTGATAGATGGAGTCAAGTCATCAAATGGAATTATGATGTTGGATACACGAAAAAAAAGAAGGTAAATAATATAAAGTGGAAACCACCAGATGTGGAGTTGATTAAATTGAATTTTGATGGAGCCTCTAAAGAAAATCCAGGACTAGTAGGAGGAGGAGGAATAATTAGAAATAATAGAGGAGAGATTTTTTCTCATTACACTTTCAATAGTGGATTTAAGATAAATAATGAAGTTGAAGCTTGGACAACTTTGGAAGGGTTAAAAATATGCAAAAAATGAAATGAAAAAAAGTATGGATGGAAGGTGATTCAATCATAGTAATAAATGCAATTCTAAGGAAAGTAAAGGCTCCATGGAACATACAAGATATAATTGTGGAAATTCAAGACCTTGATATAGAGTTTAAAGAAACTAGGTTTATACATACATTAAGGAAAGGAAAAAAATGTGCAGATAGGCTAGATAATAGAGGGGTTTTAAGTGAGGATCGCAAAGTTAAATTATCTTCTCCATAGTTAGAGAAAGTAGTAAGTTTAGCTGAAGCTGGCAATAGAATGTTGTCTGCCTTATTCAAATATTGATTAAGATTCACTTTAATATTTTCCATTAGTATATCTGCTTTATTTTGTAATTGTGCTTTCACATAAACTGTTTATTATAAAATGTGTGGTTCCACTTGTGCTTTAGGAAGGAAACTAGCAATCAAGATCTAGTAAAGCGGACTATGATAGTGTGATGTTTTGGAAATATAACTCTATTAAGATGCATTGAAGAGATAGTAGAGGTGATTGTGAAGGTTTTCATAGGAAATGTCAAGAAGGATCCTGAATTATGGAATATTTGTATTCACACATAAAATTGAAAACATTCTAGAAAATTATGATGGCTTTTGAATCCTTAATATTAATGTAAATGCACAGGATAAATATTTATAGGATCAAATTTATGGTAGTCATAATATAATAAGATCAATATTAATGTAAATAGAATAATATGAGCTAACTAATATGTAAATCAAGGCTAATAATATATCAACTAACATTCATTAATAAGCATAAATATGAATGTAATAGCCTGAACCATACATGTACAAACAACGTACAATATTAGTTGCTCAAATGTATGCAATATTTATTACTCCTCTTTCCCTTACAAAGGTATCATAAAATCTTACATAATAACAATACTCACAATGTAGACTATGTAGGCTATGTTGGTGATGTAGATAATATCTCACTATGCCTCTCTATGGAGTAATATATAGCCATTGTAGGATGACTATTTGGTTACTTGAATCTTCCTTTCTTATACCAAGTCTCATGATCTTGGCTTGTCTACTTGACACCTGCATACACATGGCACTATCTTGTATGCACACTTGGACATGAATCTTCATATAAAACTTCATAATCTAAGAACACATGTGCACACTTACATATGAGACAATTGTGCACATTTACACACATTACACTTGCACACTAATTTACATGATACTTGTGTATTTCTTGCACATTATTACATTACATAACATATTTACTTACACTCTAATCTAAGACACAACCTTAATATAATATTTACAAGGTTGTACCAAGGAGGTACATTAGCATGTACCAAATAATATAATATTTTCTAACAAATTAAAATCAAGAATTCTAACATTTTATGTAAAATGATGTAGGTTTCTAGCTATAGCAACTCAATTGACATGCGAATTGATTTTGTTTGTAAAATCTCAAGCTCTAAAGAAGAGAGTTGTTATTTGTCAGGGGTGGGGGACTTGAGTACAACCTCTTGTTCTCTAGCAAAAATAAAGTAGTTTTCCACAAGTTATATGAACAAATAGACCCAAAAATCAAAATGCAATTAGGCCTATTATAAATAGGTATTAAAGTGGAATGAAACTACATCTAGGAATATGCCAATGAAAACAACTTATAGAAGAATAAGAACATCACAATGAATCATTTAAAAATATTTCCTTTATCTCCTACTTAGATTAGATTATACTTTGATAGTTTAGAATAGAGGTTAGTTAATGAAGGAGGGATTGGTGTAAACTTAACTAATTATGTAATAAAATGATTATTTTATGATAATAAAATCATATTGATTATATATTTCAATGTAAAACTTAAGAGAACACATATAAGCATTAGAAATATTTTATAAAGATATGGAATGCAAATAAATATCAACAAAATTAAGGTAATTGTTTTTTCTTTAAAAAAGAAAACAAAACAAGGAAAGTTCCTTTATCAAGAATATCCACTAGACGTTAGGACTAAATAAAAGTAACTTGAACTCGATTTCTTTTTTTTGGTTAGTTAAATTAAATTAAAAATGAGTTTTTATCAAGGATCCCAAAACCTGATTACAAAAAGTCATAAGACTAAAAACAAGGCCCCAAGGCCAAAGAAAAGGACACCAAAATCCAGAGGAAAGACATAAAGAATACCTTTCAGGACAGGTTAAGGATAACCTTATAGGAAAGGCTAGAGGATAGCCTTAAAGGATTTTTTTGAATCTTTACATTGAATTTTGGGACAACACCATCCCACCCAGAACTCCCAAAAAACACGTGCAAAAGGACCACCCAAGAAGCACGTGGTAAGGAAATTTAAAAAAGGTAATCCCGCCCAAAAAAATTGAAACAGGGCTATCCTACCCATTACAATGATTTGAAAAATTCAAATTTGAACTTAAAGTGGGAAACATAAAAAATTCCCACCTAAGGATGCACAGGGATGCAACAGGAGGATGCAACAGTAGGGACCAACATCCCAAATAGGCTTGCAAGAGGAACAACAACCATGGGACTCCAGAGGCCATGAAATCCCGTTGTAGCAGGGAAACTACTCAAAGGCCAAGGGAGACAAAGGAACAATAATGCAAAAATGTGAGCCAAGGAAAATGGTGGGGAGGTCCCAAGAGACCTCAATAGAGGAACTATGAAGCACGAGCTACCACCTAAAAGCGTAGGGTCCCACCGCAGGACAAAAAAAGCAACAAGAGCTCCACAACAACCTCCAATGCCATCAATGAGCATCTTCAGGGAACCATAAGAGTATGAACCATAGGAACACAACAACAATAAGCACAAAGACCCCCTAAAATCCACAAAAATCTGAGAACCGCCATCAAACCTGCAATCAAAAACCCAAAGAGCAACACCACAAGAATAAGCATAAGGCCCCTTCCAAGCCAAAATATACTATGAAGAGTTGCTCATGAAGCCAAAAACCCTAGCCACAACACACTACACTAGAAGAACCTCTGATCCTTAGCACCAAATAGGACCCTACAAGAAAAAGGAAAAGGGTTTATGAAGGAACTCAAAAAACCCAAAGGACAACCTAAGAAAAACTAGGGACATCCCAAAAAATCCCAAGGATGTCCCAGTTCATAGGCACCAAAAGGAAAACCCTGCCTGAAGGTATGGAATGGGGCAAACAAGAGAATAAGGGACCTCCCAACCCAAGGAGATCATATGCAACACCAACCAACCAAGGAGGAGGGCAAAGGGGTTCCAAGGAACTGGAACAAGATCCAAGGATATCCCAAAAAATCTAGGGATATCCTAGATCACAAGCACCAAAAGAAAACCCCACCAAACAACAAGGAAAGGGGTAGACAAATGGAACAATGATCTCCCACTCTAAGGATATCATCTATAGTACCTACCAGTTGAGGAGGAATGACAAAGGATGTGCCAGGAATCCAGGACAAGGCCAAGGATCTAGGACAAGACCAAGGATGGGCTGCAGGGAAGAGGAGGACTTCCTAGGGAAGTCCCCTACCTTGAAACTGATTTCACAATAGGCTATAACAATAAATATATATATATAATGAAGAGTACTCAAGGTAGTTGGAAAGCATTACTATAAAATAAATATAAAAATGTTGAGTTATGTGATTGAAAAACTACTAAGAGCTTGTTTGGGTTAATCATGATGTTGGTAGTTTTATGTAGATATAAAATTTGGTCTATTAGGACACCAAGGTTGAAATGAAGGAAAAAATAATAGACTAATTACAACCAACTTATTGTGATGGTAGAACTTGGCACTTTTTCTAGTGGAGGTAATACCATGTGTTCTCTTAGAATATATGTAAATTTTTTAAAAATATGAAAAAGTCCAAATGGTCAAGGTTTATAATTAATGATGAGTTAAACACAAGAAAAAATAATTGAATGGAGAGAAACAGGATATGTATGAGAAGGTAGGATATCAATATAAGTGAATGCCCCATAAATAACTCTAGAATAGAGGATATATGTGAGAAAGAAGGTTGGTGTAGACATGTGGACAAAGGATCTTAGGAAGAAATGGTAACAATATCTAATAACTTTAATTCTACATATATTCATAAAATTACCATATAAGGATAATCAAATGGTATTACTTCAACCAATTATTATTCCTCAAATTTTAAGGAGAAGACGGATTTGAATGTAGACAAGCAATATATGCATAATTCTCAAATTGTTGTAATACCACTATATGGTCATAATGCAATACAAGTGGCACCCATTTCAATCCCGTATAACTAATTTAAAAAAAGCATCGTATAAGGGTAGATGTTAGGTGGAGAGCAAAAATAATTTAGCTTAAAATAAGACTAATTCATATCAATTAAGATGTAAAGCTGATAGGCAAACAATATCAAAGGAAGAATGAAAAGGAAAAAAGTATATTGTCAATACAAAAGGTGCCATTGTAACAAAATAATACTTTGCACATAAGGATGCATAAACTGTGTATGTTGAATTCTTATTGTTTGAAGATACACTTTTAAAAGAAATGAAGCTTGGATAAGTAGGAGAAATTTTCATTAAAAATTATAATAAAAGGTCTATCATATAAAGAAAAATATCAATAGTAAATAATGCATATTAATTGAAGATACATAAATAGTCTTACTAGTAGAAGATACACTTTTAAAAGAAATAATACATGTTATAGATTGTATAATTAAATCAATAGTAATTGTACCATACTAGTATTAATGATATTCTTCAACTTTACTTTGCAAAGGATTAGGTCATTTTTTTTAAAAACATCTCATATTTTAGGAGACATTTACTCATGAAGGATTAATTGATTCAGCTAATTCTTGGACCACTTTGTGTAGCATTTGAAGAGCTTTAAAATGAGTGGTCATATGCAGAAACCCAAGAAATATTGAGGGAGATACAACCCTATGAATTCAACCATCCAAAACAAGGGCAATGATAAATTTTCAAGTTGCAAAAAACAAAATTACAAATATTTGTCAGCCAGGGTTTGGATGATGGAAGGAGCAATGGAGGGCAAGGGATTCAGTGAGAAAATAATTTCTATCTAGGTACATCATTTTTCAGCTAAGTTTCTTTTTCCCTTCTTTATCTTAGAAATTTTGCTTGCAAATTATTATAATTTTTTTATCAAATATTATATTTGCTATAGGATATTTTGGTAAATTTTAGTAGATTTTGAGTTTTAGTTTCCTTACCATGGATTTATTTATAGAAAATTCCTTATAATCATATCTAGTAGTAGAGGTTAGTGAGAAAATGAGGATCAATCCTTCCTGCTCAAAGATAAAGCTATTTTTTGGTATTGGCTAGGGGTTTCAACCTTTAAAAAATGGATTGATAGGAGTTGGAAGTCTGCAGGAGTGATTATATCCTTTATTCCCAAAGGTTTATTCCTAGATATTTTTTTGTTCTAGGGAAGAAAAAGATAGAGTTCTAAAAGGGTTCTTGGTTTATGGGAAGAGCAGGACTCTTCCTTACTCGTTGGTATGAAGGCTGTTTACTTGAAATGTAAATCTATTCCTAGTACCAGTTTGGGTTAGGTTGTATGGGTTGCCCATTGAGTTTTGGAAAATTAATACCTTTAAGGCAATAGGAAAAACTCTAGGATAATTCCTTGATATTTCAAAAACTACAAAAGATGGATTCTTGGCTATTTATGCTTGGATATTGGTCATTATTGATATAAGTAAACCTATACTAGAAATAATTATTATTAAGTATGGGGATAATATGTGGATCTTTAAGATGTAGAATATGTCATGAGGTGGGGCATATTAGGAGATCATGCCCGAAGAAGAGTTTAGTAGAATCATATGTAGAAAATCGTAAGAGAAACTCACAAATGGATATGGATGAGGATGGTTATAAAATTTCAAAAAATATAAGTAGACAAATGAAAGCAAATAAATAATGGAGACCATTAAGGAACAATATTTGAAGAAATACAAACTCTTTTGAGGCTTTATCCTATGAATAAAAAATAGATTAAAGCTTAGAGGACAATACAAAAAATTCAACGTATTAAAAAGGAACTGTCTATTCAGTATGATCTTGAATTCAAGGACAAACATTCTTGATGAAACTAAGGAATGTGTCAATAAAATTTTGAAGAATCTCTTGAAGTACCATGCACCGTTTAGGAGAAAAATTGGTAAATAAAATACAATTTCAGATGTTAATACATCTACAATTAATAAGGAAATACCAAAAAATGAGCAAGATAAGTCAAAAGCTTCCATAGTAGATCTAGGAGAGGATACATTTGAGTAAAAGAAAAGTTGTGAAAGAATATTAAGAAATTTAATAATAAAACCTACCTAATAAAGGTAAGGAAAAAAGAGGAAACCCTCAAATTATCAAGCAAGATCCAGGGAAGCAAGAGCAAACATAGAGAAAGGAGCACACACTAGGTTGGTTGAACTTTTCTTTACCAAACAACAAAATCATATTGGTAATTTGCAGGTGGTGCCAGCAGCCCCTAATGAGATATGATTACCATATTATGGAATATAAGGGGTGCTAATGCCTCCTCAAAGTAGAGGTGTATTAAGGACCTCTATTTAAGTAATAAGCCTAGTATCCTTTGTATCCAAGAAACTAAAATGACAAAAGAATATATTTTCAAAACTATGAAAGTAGTATGGACGAGATGTGAATGGGATGCTATAGATTTTGGAGAAGCAATAGGGGAAATTCTAACTTGTTGGAATCCAATTAGAACCTTACATGTAACCATTAATAAAACTAGGCATTGAATAGCCTCTTTAGTCACATGCTTCTTTGTAGATATTCATTTCATCCTTATCAATGTCTATGGACCTACAACTGAGTTAGGTAGATTAGAATTTTGGAGCGGGATTGAAGCCTTTATGATAAGAAAAGACCAAGAAACCCAATTCATGATCATAGGATATTTTAATGCCATAACCAAGTTGGATGAAAATTTAGAGGAACTAGGAAACTAAACCAAAGTATGAGAGATTTCCCAACTTTTATTCAAAGCAATAATTTATGGGAGGTTGAGTTTGAAGAAGATAACTATACATGGACCAACAACAGGAGAGGGCAGAACCTAATAGAAAAAAATTAGACATACACATTTTCTCAAATCATTAGCTAAATGAAGGGACTTGTGCTAAAATTAATACCTTGATAAGGATTGGTTTAGATCACTGGCCAATAAAAATTAAAATGGTGGTAAGTGAATTTCAAAAAACATCATATTTTAAATATGAGTAGATGTGGGAAGACCATCCTAAAATTGTTGATATGATAGCACAAACATGGAATTATTTAGGAAATAATGGGTTGTATAAACTTCCAAAATAAATTATATCAATGACATCTAGATTGAAATAATGTAATAAGAATACTTTTGAAAATACTTTTCAGAAGAAATAAGAACTAAAACATAAACTGTCAAAATTCTAAAAAGGTGATCAAATTAATCCAAGCTTATAGGAAAGGGAGTTAGTGAATATCATAATATTTTGAGTAAGGAAGAGAAATTTTGGATATTAAAATCAAGACAATCTTGGTTAAAAGAAGGAGATAACAACACAATTTTTTTCATAGGATGGCAATAATACTGAGATCAACATACAAAATTAGTAGAATTGAATCAATAGAAAGGGTTTCAATTGAAGACCGGAGTGAAATCATAAAGGAGGTAAGGTATTTTTATCATAGTATTATGGATCAAAAGAGTTTGAAGTTCTTAATGATCAACTTCTACAAGAAGTTCCTTTAGTTATAACAAATGAAGACAATAGGAAACTAATAGAGCCTATTACTCTAGAAGTTCATCTAGCTCTTTTCTCTTTTAATAAGGATAAATCCCTAGGTTCGTATGGGCTCTTTGTAACATTATATCAACATAATTGGGATATAGTGAAGGATTATTTATTGGTGACAATGGAATAATCTAGGATAAAACAATGCACACCTTATAAAATAAATGCAACATATCTTTCCATAATTCCAATAAAAGAGGATGCAAAATTGTTTGATTCATTTCAACCCATAAACCTATGTAATATGGCATATACAATTATCTAGAAAGTTATGGCAAATCGATTTAGACCATTGTTAGAAAAAATATATTTTAGAAGAGCAAGGAGGATTTGTGAAAGGGAGACATATTATGGATGGGATCATAGTAACTCATGAAGTTATGCATTCAACAACTTCAAGAAAAGAGAAAGCAATAATATTAAAACTTGATATGAGTAAGGCCTATGATAGGGTTAAATGAGATTTTTTTTTTGTGGTATTAGAAAGTTTGGATTTGTGAAGAAATGGATCAGATGGATTAAATCTTGTGTCTCTACAGTTTCATATTCAGAGGATCATTTAAAGCTAAGAGAGGCCTTAGACAGGGAGATCACTTATCACCATATTTGTTCATTATTATGGAAGAGGTTTTGGATAGAAACTTGTTAGGATCCCATCCTAACATTATTTTATCTCATTGGCTTATGTAATGACCCACTTTCAACGTGGAAGATTATATTATAATGTTATTTTGTATTACTTTGTAATGTATGTGGCAAGTAAAGCACCTAGTTAAGTGGTGCCATCTAATGTAACCATTATCAAGATTGTAGTTGATGTTTAGTAGAATATTCTAGCTCGAGTGGCATTTTGCATGTAAGCCAACTCTTGAGCCTTTAGGTAGGGTTGCATGTAACTTTCTCTTTAAAAGACATGGAGCCATGTATGAATGTATATTTTTACAAGTTAATGAAATATTGAAGGAGGTTGCCCTCTCGAAGAGGCTTGCGATTCTTAGTTATTTGTGAGATTGTTTCAATTTTGCAATTACTCTCTGCATAGTGTTATTTTTTTATTTGATGTATTTCAATTATTTTTCAGTATTTTGTGTGAGTGATCTTTATTTTAATAGTAGATTTCTAACAAATGGTATTAGAGCATTTTCCAAGATTGATTCCTACTACAACTGTGAAAATTCTTGCTTAGACATTTCCACCTATTAGGTGCAATTTTCCTATATTTTTTCATTCTACTTTACTTATTTAAAAAACCAAAAAAATCAACAAAAAACTAGAAAAAGCCAAAAAAAATGCAATTTTTTTTTCTCAGTAGTTGAGTAGGCTAGAAACATGGTGTTGAGGGTTTTAAAATATCATGAAGGAGCTATGATTATTGGCTAAGCTAGATAGCCCATAAAGCATCTAGTGAAGTGAGGGGTGATCAGGCTCTAATACACAGGCATCAGACAACACTTGCGCACATAATTGAGCTCCCACACATATTTAGGTGTATCGACAGACCATTTTAGGCTTAATTCTTTTTTTATCCAGTAGGAAGCTTTTTGTCCTTGTATCATCCATAGTCCATAGGACACAACATCCCAGATGATTCCCCTCCTGTACTATCAGAGAGGCAGATAGTGTGCTTAAGGGTATGTGTGGAATAATCCTTGGGTAGTGGCCTAAAATATTGGTTTGAGCACTATTTTTTGTCACTGCAATATAATAGAGGGCCTATGGATGTTACATACTCCTATGCCTAGTGTACCCTAGTTCTATCAAAAATAAAACCTGTAAAAACAACATATCCCTATTTTGCTGAGCCTGCATTCATGAACCCCAAAAAAATAGCATACAAAGGACTTCTCTATCATAGAAGAACAAACCTTTCCATGCACCAAATAGCCTGGATAAAATATGAAAGTATCTATAATAGTCTGAAATATTCCAGTACCATCTAGTTCAGTGGTAGTAATAGGTCAGTGACAATGACAGTAACAGTCGGGTCAATAAAAGTAACATTCAGGTCGATAGTGACAATAATCGCCATATTTAATAGTCATAAATTATAGGTGGTTAGGGTTAGAAATAGAACCGTCAGTGTTAGTAACTACACAGTACAAATGATCCCAAAGTCAGAGATGTGAACATTATTAGTAACTGCATTATAGGTGACAGGGATAGTGATAAGGTGGTCAGTCAACAGAATGCATAGGTCAAAGACCGATGTAGATAACTCAAGATGAAGCTATTTTATTCATAACATAGTGCAAATATATAGTGCTTACAAATAATCTCACGTAGGTTAAGTGGTTGCAACAATCTACCAAACATGGCCAACCACTTAACTAATAGTTAACCAAATGCTAACTATGGATGACAACAAACTGCTAGAAGACAAACAAGATCTCTAACAGTTAACTAACACCCAAACCACTTAACAACCTATTTCTAACATGGGCATACTATGCCTCACGTGAATACAAAGTGCAAGAAATAGGAAATACATATAATAATAATAAATAATAAAATGTGCACTTAGGCTTAAGTGGATAAGCCTAAGTATCCTCAAAAAATCCTCCTAACCATATAAGCATTGAAATCCCAATGCTCTCAACAAATGTGGAAAGTCATGGGCCATATCATGGTGAGGAATCCAATGAGCCATGTGTAGAAAGTGACCACGACGAGCGACAAGGTATGTAATGGAAGAACCCTATCCTGTGTGATGAGTATTCATCTCAAAAACTTATCTGAAATGAGCGAAAGCTGACGATCAGGTGCCACTGCTACTGTAGGGCTAAAAATAAAATCAAGTACCAAAAGAGGATCTTGAAATGGTGTCTTTGGAAAGTGATGCTTATCCAAAGAAATCCAAACTTTGTATCCAACATGTGATGAGTGAGAATTGTGATGCTTACACACCACTCCCTACGGAGTCTCCTGCAAGTCCTATGGTATCTTGCCTAGAAGGCTCTACCAGTGCTCAATGAATGAAGTAACCTTAGCTTACTCCTCCATGTGTGCAATGGTGGGAGTGGGCAAAGACAAAGGTAATTTTTGTGGAACACGTGGTTGTGTAGTTGGAGGTGTACCCAAAATCATACCAATGGAGTGAATGGTATCTTTCTCATGAGTGAGAATGGTGGGTTCCTTAACCACTTGTGATTGTGATTGTTCATTAGGTGGGAGTGAAATTTATTCCATTTCATGTTCCTTAGATGGTGTGTGTTCTTCATTTTGTGTGGAACTGATGCTAGTAGGGGCCAAAATAAGTGCTTGACTTAATGGTTTTCTTACTTGTCTACAACTTAACATCAAGTTAGAAGTAGGTCTAGTGCTCTGTATCAAGTAAGTTTTATCATGCAACTCCAATGTGTAGGTGTTATTTTTAGCATGATAAATAGAATTCCTATCAAATTGACAAGGTTTACCTAGTAGTAGCCCACAATAATTCATCTCTATGACATCACACCTAAATTTTTCCACAAACTTGTCACCAAAAGAAAAAGTCAAGGTGCAAGTGTGGGTGATGTTTGATGTGGAATCTACATATTTCCACCCAAGTGCATATGGTTGGTGATGTGGTTTGATGGGAAGTTTCAACTTCTCCACAATGGAATTCGCAATGAGGTTTTTTTATGATTCGTTATCTATGATACAATCAACATAGTAACCATGTGTAAGGTGGGCTCTAGGAACAAATAAATTATCATGACCCCTTGAGCAAATACATTTGACATAAGGGTAACTTTGTTGAGTTTACCCTTTAAATTAGGATACTCGTCTTCTATCCCTATAGCCAAAAATGGGACCATCATATGGTTCCTCATGTGTAGGCTATACAAATAGGGATTTCTTCTTCTTAAATTTTTCAAAAGTAAAGCATTTGGATTTTACATGACCATGCTTTTTACAAAATTTACAATACAATGAAGAAGAAGAATATTTAGCATGAAAAGAAGAAGAATGTGCTTTAGGAGAAATGGGAGGAGAATAAGAATGAGGGAAATATTGAGAATTGTTCTTCACCTTTTGTTGATGCTGATTCCCGCCTCTAGAAGAGCTCTCCTGTGATGAACGAGATTTGTGATATGCACCAACTTTCTCCTCTGCAAGAATGACATGATTGAATGCCACATCCAAGGTGAGGAAAAAATTGAACTTTATTTCCCTAAAATTTTTATCTTGCAAGCCATGAGTGAATTTTTTAATCAAGTCCTCTTCTAAATATTTCACACCAAGCAATACCCTTAGCCTATTGAATTGGAAAATGTAGTTAGAAACATACATCCCATACGTTTACCTCAATCTATACCAGTTGGTAGTGAGGTCACTTTGGTAGTTTGGTGGAAATAAAGTGTTTTTCATAATTTGGATTAATTATTTCCAAGTCATTGTGGCATTATGACTTTGTCTTTCTACAATTAAAACATTTGCTAAACCTGTAATTTTGATTGTAGCAAATGCAGCTTGTTCATCCTTCAGAATTTCAGCATAAGCAAACCAAGTTTGCATATCCAAAATCCATGTAGATAAGACATCCGAATCTCTAGATCCATCATACAACTTGACCTCACATTTTGCTTTACTTTCATGATTGTGATGAATTTTGATATCACCCAGATTGAAATGCACAACAATATCTCTTACCTTCTCTGCTAAAATGTCTACTGTAGAGGTAAGGTTTTCCATATTTTATCTGAGGTCTTGAGACATATTTTTCCTAGTATATTCCAGACTAGAAGGATTACAAAATGGTCTTTGCAAGAACTAATCTAGGCTTAGGAACAATTTTTAGTTTCCTAATGCAAAAAATTGCCTAGATTTTCAAAATTTTGCTCTCCAAAATTACAAAAATAGGGCTATTTTAGTGCTCTTACAAGATTAATTCAATTTGCAAGATAGAAAAATTGCACTAAAAATTACAAGTTAGCCCTTTACAATGCCAAAATTTCACATGGAGAAAAAAATAAATAGTCAATTTTGAAAAAAATTGTAAAAATTTGTAAAGAATTTGACTGAAAATTGAACAAACTATGAGAAAAATATCACCTTGCTGGTATTATTTTCCATCAATTAGGTTTCCCCGTCAAAAAGAAAATTTAGAATATGCCTCGGTCAACTGGGCTGGCGGGCGGTCAACTACCCGATCAATGGAAATCCATCGGCAAGGTGCAACTTCAAATGAAAGTCAAACTACTGTGTGTCTCAACAACACCAAGCACCACCCTATCCGAGCGGCACAAGCAATAGCTACGAGCCCACGTAAGGTAGGTTCAATGTGACCAGCGAGAGATGGTCACCTAGCAATATGTACCTTCATGCCTTTATTTCCTCTTTGACCTGTCATAGGGCCTATGTGGGATAATTATCCCCCGTGCAAAGAAAATAAAAATGCCAACCTAATTATTCTGTCGTCAGTGCGATCTGGTCGAAGATGTCTGAAATTCCACCGCAAACCATCTACGCACCTAGAAATTGCCAAAAATTTCTGTCAAAATTATTAAAATTGCAAAACCTTTGCAAAATTAAATAAATGTCATCGAAAATATCTCAAAGGTCGTCAAGAATTTGCAATAGTCACCGTTGTCGAAATTCTGCTAGGATTTGTTGTAGCATGTATCTCATCGGGAAATGTCTTCACCTATCGAGAATGGACCATAATGTCTAGCCATTAGCTGCCTATGCAAGGGAGGTCTATAAATCTACCATCGAAATTGATCCACATTGACGAGGACTGTAATATTGCAATCGACGTTGAAGAAACTAGAAAGACGTCAAAAATTCCACGTCCTTCCTCTGATTGGTGAACTAGATTCTATGATGACTCACCAATCACCACGTGTCGACTGTCGATTGGAGTTGTTTCTAGGGTTTCTTATTGGTCAATTTGTAGACCTTAAAAATATTATAATTTTTGCCATCTGTTATTGACAATGCTTTTTGTCTTCATGCTGGTGTGCCCTCAAAGATGATGGCATCAAGGTGTGTTAGGGTCTACAAACATCAAGAGGGTGGTAGCTATCATCATTTTATGTTGCTGAAAGGTGGTCTACGGTGTTCCTCCATCCTTCGACTAAGAGCCGGTTGTTCGAGCCTGCGTTGTGGTTGGTAATGACCCGTGCATAGGTATTCATGGAATAGAAGTTGGGGATAGAGGGAGGTGGGAGTAAGAGAGGGGGGAGGTGGAGGGGGAAGGGCTATGGAGAGATAAGGGGGATAGGGCAGGGGTTGCCCAACCTGCAGATTGATAGGAAATTGGTCGGTGGGTGGTCGGTCAAAAAAATGAATGGCCGACTGGCCTGAAAAAGAAAATAGCACCCTTCTATACCTTTTTTTGATGTATCACTAAAAATATTCATCGTCACGAGCTAACAAGCAGCAAGTTTTTTTTTAATAAAATAAAATATTAATAAAATCAATATTTTATTTAAATATATATATATATATATACATGAATATATCTTCAAATCTTTTCATGCAATTGAATTATGCAAATTTGCACAACTTTTGGCAAGTAGTTCCTCAACAACTCTCGACAAACTGCTTTTCTCGACAACCTCCTTTTTGGCCACTATTTGGCCTTAACTGGTGTAACTGATACTTAACACCTGGTGCAAGGGTAATTTTTGCCCTCTATCACCTTAGCTTCAACTGATTCTATGGGTGGCTTTAAGTGGTTGCAACAATTTGTGAAAGATGGCCAACCACTTAACTAATAGTTAACCAAATGCTAACTATGGATTATAACAAACTGCTAGAAGAAAAATAATATCTCTAACAATTAACTAACACCCAAACCACTTAACAACCTATTTCTAACATGGGCATACTATGCCTCACGTGAATACAAAGTGCAAGAAATAGGAAATAAATATAATAATAATAAATAATAAAATGTGCACTTAAGATTAAGTGGATAAGCCTAAGTATACTTAACAAAGACAATTGATCTAGTACCCAATTTATGAATTGTATCTTCGAATAAAAAATTGACCACACTAATAGACTCATCAAAATAGAGGATTAAAAAAAAGTCTAGGAAACCCAAAATCCATGTTGTGGTTTGGACCCCTTACTAAAAATAGTGACTCCTAAAACCACACTTCTATTTTTAGTAATTCAATAAAAGAGGTTCAAGACTATCCAAAATGGTTGGTGGTACTCATGGACATCAAAAAGAGATAGATCAGGTCACCTCATTGTTGGAATACCTACAAAGCATTGTTGATAGCATGCAAATCTCAAATCAAGCCGTGATGATAGAGCTTCAAAATTTTAGAGATGATTATGATACCTCCAGAACCCGCATAGAAGAACAACTTGTAGATATTGAGTCTAAATTGCAAGGTGGTCCAAGCAAGTATGAGTATCATACTAAACACTCACATTCTGATAGAGGTAAAGGAAGGGCAACAAATGACTCTCACCCTCACTAT
This sequence comes from Wollemia nobilis, assembly GCA_028583015.1. Taxonomy (NCBI): domain Eukaryota; kingdom Viridiplantae; phylum Streptophyta; class Pinopsida; order Araucariales; family Araucariaceae; genus Wollemia; species Wollemia nobilis. Next base: position 3,277,701 of record JAQPPZ010017096.1, read on the forward strand.
GATCGTGATCCTACCTTTAATATGCCTAAATTAGACTTTCCTAAGTTTAATGGGAAGGATGTGGATGGGTGGTTATGTCGTGTTGCTCAATTTTTTAAACTCCATGATGTCCCCATATATTACCGAGTTCAAATGGCTTCCTTCAACTTGGAATCTAAAGCTTTATAGTGGTACCAATGGTTACAAAACACTACCCCTGATCCTTCTTGGGAAGACTTTGAGTCTCAATTACTCACTTGCTTTGGCACTAGTGAGTATGATGATTTTAATGGACAATTGACAAATTTGAAACAAAATTCGATAGTTTGAGATTACCAAATATAATTTGAGAAATTGGCCAAAAAAACTAAGGGATTGAATGAAGGGTTATTTATGAGTTGTTTCATTAGTGGTTTGAGGGAAGATCTCCAAGTTGAGGTCATGATGTTTAAACCACAATCCATGATGCAAGCTATCAAGTTGGCTCATTTGGCCGAATCCAAATTTTTAGCTTAGAGGTGGATATCTAAATTTCCATAGGCTAGACCCTCCTTCCCTCCTAGACTCCAAAATTAGAATGAACAAAAAATTGTTGCACCCAAATGTATGACTACCACATAAATGGATGCACGATGCACCCAAGGGTTGTGCTACAATTGTGATGAAAAGTTTACTCATGGGCATAGGTGCACCCAAAAGAAGTTGTTCCTCATAGATGTTGATGAGCCTGACACTAGTGACCAAAGTGATGATGACACGAAATCAGTAGAGGAACCACCCCAACCGAAGGAAGAAATCCAAGAAGAACCACAAGCTAAAATTTTTGTTCATGCTCTTGTTGGCATTACTACTCCCAAAACCATGAAAGTTGTGGGTTATTTCAAAGACCTACGTCTTACCATCCTGATTGATTCTAGTAGTACACATAACTTTATTGATCCCCTTATTGCCAAGAAGACAAATTATTACGTACATACATGTAATTCCTTTGAGGTTATGGTAGCTAATGGTGGGACCTTACCTTGCAAAGGTAAATGTCGTAATGTTAAGGTAAAAATTGGGGACTATGAGCTCAAAAAAGATATATTTATGCTTCAACTAGGGGGATGTGATATCGTGTTGGGAGCTCAATGGTTGGGCACATTGGGAATCATCTCATGGAACTTTGCTAAGCTTTGGATGTAATTTTCATAGAATGGATAGTCCCACACTCTCCATGGCTCAAAAGTAGGGCCTTCATAGATTATCAGTTCAAGCCGGATGGAGAATTTATTAAAAAAATAATCTCGGGGAGTCATAGCTCTAATATTTGTGATCCAACCTCACCCTTCCAAGGAGGATTCTGTTCCTACAGATTTGCAACTTATTTTGACCAAGCATAATTCTATTTTTGCTAAACCATCATAATTACTACCTCGTCGCTCTCATGACCATGCTATTCCTTTGTTACCTAGAAATGCACCACCCAACATTAGACCATACCAGTATCCTCATGCTCTTAAGTCAAAAATTGAGAAGTTAGTACAAGAATTGTTAAAAGTCAATGTCATTCGGCCAAGAAATAGTCCTTACTCTTCTCTAGTTTTATTGGTGTGCAAGAAATATGGGTCTTGGTGGTTGTGTATTGATTACCATGAGCTCAATAAACTCACCATCAAGGATAAGTTTCCTATTTTGGTGGTGGATGAATTATTGGATGAACTACATGGGACTATGTACTTTTCCAAATTAGACCTTCACTTTGGGTACCATCAAATCAGGCTCAAGGATGAGGATATTTCCAAGACTACTTTTCGTACTCATGAAGGTCACTATGAGTTTTTGGTGATGCCATTTGACTTGACTAATGCTCCTTCCACTTTTCAAAGCCTCATGAACAATATTTTTTACCCATTCCTTTGAAAATTCATCCTAGTTTTCTTTGATGACATTTTGGTGTATAGTCGCTCATGGGAAGAGCATCTTGTTCATGTGGATCATACTCTACAACTGTTGGCACAACATCAACTCTATGCTAAGTGGTCCAAGTGTTCTTTTGGGTTGATAAAAATGGAGTATTTGGGACACATTATCACCAAGGATGGCATCAAAATTGATCCCAAGAAGATCCAAGCGGTTTAGGAATGGTCAAAACCTCACACTCTCAAGGGTCTTCGGGGATTTTTAGGGCTTACAGGTTATTACCATAAATTTATTTGTAACTATGGTAAAATTGTAGCTCCCCTCACTTCCATGTTAAAGGACTCTTTTACTTGGTTGAGACCCACTGAAAATTATTTCCTAGAGTTGAAGCATGCTATGACCACCACTCCAGTCTTAGCCATGCCAAAATTTTCCAAATATTTTATCATTGAAAGCGATGCTTCTGGTCGTGGTATTGGTGCCATGTTGATGCAAGAAGGGTGACCCTTGGCTTTCACTAGTAAAGCTCTCTCCAACCATAATTTGGAAAAATCCACTTATGCCAAGGAGATGATGGTAATTCTGCATGCGGTAACCCATTGGCGACCATATCTCATTGGGCATCATTTCTCCATTAAAACGGACCATCAGAGTCTCAAATACTTTTTGGAGCAATGGGTTGCCACCCTCGAACAACAAAAATGGATCTCTAAACTCATGGGCTATGATTATGATATCACCTATAAGAAGGGCAAGGAGAATATTGTGGTCGATGCTCTCTCTCACCAATTTGAGGCTCTCAGTATGTTGTGTGCTATTTCATCACCTGTTCCCCAATGGATCGATTCCTTATGCTAGGAGGTACTTCAGGATTCTGATTTGCAAACTTTGGTTGCCTCCCTACACATTGAGCCTACTTCATGCCTAGGCTACACTTGGGATGACCATGATTTGCATTACCACCAATGCCTTGTTGTTCCCCACACATCTCCACTTTGAGAAATTCTCATGAAAGAACTACATGTCGCCCCATCTGTAGGCCATTCAAGATTTCTCAAAATATATGAACGACTTAAGCACACTTTTTTTGGAAGGGTATGAAAAAGGAAATTCAAGATTTTTGGTAGCTTGTGATACCTATCAACGGATGAAAGGTGAAACAATGCATTCTCTAGACACTCTTCAACCCTTGCCCATTCTTAACCAGGTTTGGATGGATATTTCCATGGATTTTATTGAAGGGTTACCTAATTTCAGAGGCAAATCTGTTATCTTCATGGTAGTGGATCATATTTTGAAGTATGCTCACTTTTGTTCCCTCTCCCATCCTTACACAACCTCCATCGTTGCCCAAATTTTCCTTGATTCTATTTTTCACCTTCATGGTATGCCTACCTCCATCGTGTCCAATCATGATCCAACCTTTACTAGTCATTTCTAGTAAGAATTGTTTAAGTTGTAAGGAAATCAGCTCAAAATGAGTTTAGCATATCATCCATAAATGGATGGCCAGACTGATATTATCAACAAATATTTGGAGACCTACCTTCATTGCTTTGCATCTAATCATCCTCCTCAATGGGCAAAGTGACTTCCTTTGGCCAAATGGTGGTACAAAACTTCCTATCACATAAAAACCAAGGTTACTCCTTTCAAGGTAGTTTATAGGTACCCTCCACTCATGCATTCCTCTTACATTATGAGCAACTCCAAGGTCCATTCCATCGACACTACTCTCAGTCAACGCATCGATGTCCTCCACCAACTAAAGTTGAATTTGGATGCGACCCAGAATCAGATGTGCCAACAAGTTGACCAACATCATTCCAAGTGCAACTTTGATGTGGGTGATATGGTTTTCCTTCACTTGCAATCGTACAAATAGTCATCCCTCCAGCTTTGTAGGTGCCAGAAACTTACTATAAAATACTATGGGCCCTATTAGGTTTTACAGTGGATTGGTACCACAACTTACAAATTGGCCCTCCCACCTACCTCCAAGCTCCATCCTATTTTTCATATCTCCTCTCTCAAAAAGGTTATGGGCACTCAGGTACAAGTTCAATTTGCACTCCCAAAATTCGATGAAGAAGGTTTGATCTTGCTTGAGCTTGAATTGATGTTGGGTCGTCGGACTCACACTCTTCACAACCACACCATTACTGAGGTCCTTGTTTAGTGGTGTGGACTTCAGCTAGAAGATGCTACATGGGAGTCTCTCCACTAGCTCCAACACTAGTTTCCTCATCTTCAACTTTGAGGATAAAGCTTTTTGAAGGGGAAGGACATGTTAGGATCCCATCCTAACGTTATTTTGTAATTCTCATTGGCTTATGTAATGACCCACTTCCAATGTGGGGGATTCTATTATAATGTTATTTTGTAATAATTTGTAATGTATGTGGTAAGTAAGGCACCTAGCCAAGTGGTGTCATATCATGTAACCATTATCAAGATTGTAACTAATATTTGGTAGAAGATTCTAGCTCGAGTGGCATTTTGCATGTAAGCCAACTCTTGAGGGTTGCATGCAACTTTCTCTTTAAAAGACATGGAACCATGTACAAATGTATATTTTTGCAAGTTAATGAAATATTGAAGGAGGTTTCCCCCTCGAAGAGGCCTGAGATTTTGAGTTATTTGTGAGATTGTTTCAATTCTGCAATTACTTTTTGCATAGTGTTATTCTGTTATTTGATCTATTTCAGTTATTTTTTCAGTATTTTATGTGAGTGAGCTTTATTTATTTTATTTTATTTTTTATTTTTAAAGCGAAAAACCCCTTGTGGGGCCGCCTTGGTCTGAGAGACCACGAACAAGGGGTTCTACACCATCAAAGTCACCCGGGAGTTGCACCCGACCCTACCCACACCAAAATTATCAATTGGATTTTGGATACCCAATTTAGCTTTTTGGTAGGGTGGAGATTTGAACCTGGGACCTCCCTTGGAGGATTGCCCTCTTCTCTCCAACTTACCTACAACACTTGGGTTGAGTGAGCTTTATTTTAATAGTAGGTTCCTAATAGAAATTGGTAAGGCTTACAAATATGGGCTTATAAGTGGAATTAAGACTAGTAATAACATCAACAACATCACCCATCAATAGTTTGTAGATGATACAACCCTTTTTGGGAGGGCAAGGATAAAGAAGGCTAAATATTTGAATAATTTATTAAAGGAATACAAAGAGCATCAGGGTAAAAAGTTAAAAGAAAAAAATTTAAAATTACTTCCTAAACATCCCAACTAAAATAAAAGTAGGGATATATTGATTACTTCAAATGTAGGAGGTAAATTTACCAACAACTTATTTAGGGATGCCCTTATTTGAGGGGAGAATGATGATATAATTATGGAATCCAAATATAAGTAAATTTTAGAACAAACTACTAGTATGGAAAGTTGAATGGTTATCATTAGCAGGAAGAGTACAACTAATTAAATCAATCTTACAAGTTATTCCAACATATTATATGTCCTTGTATACTATGCCAAAATTGATAGAAACAAATTTAATCTTTATTATGCGGTTATTTTTATGGTCAAGATTACATGATAAAAGGAATTTTCCTTTCATGAAATGGAGCAAGGTGTGTGATGATAAAACTAGGGGAGGGATGGGTTTAAGAGTTCTTACGAATGCAAACTTAGCTCTTAGGGGAAAAGTAATTTGGATGTTGTACAAAGAGAGTCAAAGACAATGGTCAATAATTCTTCTATGTATGTTGAGCCCAATGAACCAAGCTTAATATTTATTGCATTCTCTCTACCAAATGGTTTTACCACTATGGAATGGTTTAAAAAAATTAATTGATGTAATGATTAAAGGTTTAAGATGGGTGGTGGGAATTGGAGAAAAAATTTCTATTTGGATGGATACTTGGTATGATAAAAAAACACTCAATATAGATCCAATTTTGAAACCATGGATGATATTAATTCAAGATAAATACGGTGATAGGGTTTCAAAATTTTTGTACAATGATCGGGAAAGAAGATACAAATGGAAAGAAGACTTTTTTACAAGTATACAAGACATTGATGCTAGGAGGCAGTTGGGTAGAAATATACCAATAATGATAATTTTTGGGGGAGCCAAGGTTAATTTGATTTAGGAGTTGAATAGCTCAAGAGAATACACAATAAGAAAGATAACAACAAGAAGAGGATAATATAAAGCACCATCAAAATAGGAATATTGCAAGAATATGGAGAGATATTTGGGATAGCTCAAGCATTCCTAAAAGCAAAAATGTTTGTTTGGTTAGTAGGTCATAGAAGAATTTTATCCTAGGATAACCTTATGAAAAGGGGTTTTCATGGCCCCTGAAAAATTTGTTCTTTGTAAATTGGAAGAGATTTTAGACCATCTCTTGGGACATTGCTCAATAGTCTAGAAACTATGGCAATGGATTTTTAATAAGTTTTTTAAATACATGGAGATGAATGGAAAAATTAAGGAATGGTTAAAGCAATGGTAAGTCACTATTAAAAGTGACACTTTACAGATAATATGGGATATATCACAATATACAATACTTTGGATTGTTTGGCTAGAAAGTAATAGAAGAATATTAAAAGGAAAGGATAGCAATTTAGAGGTAAAGAAAAGGAATATTTTTTTAGCCATAGAGGAGTCTAAGCCAACCCTATCAACTCACCCAATCCATAATCCATAAGCAGAGAGCTTTGATAGATGGATTCAAGTCATCAAATGGAATTATGATGTTGGGTATAGGAGAAACAAAAAGAAGGTAAAAATATAAAATAGAATCCACCATATATCGAGTTGGTCAAATTGAATTTTGATGGAGAATATAAAGGAAATTTAGGACAAGTAGGAGGAGGAGGAATTATTAGAAATAATTGGGGGAAGAATTTATCTCATTATGCTTTCAATAGTGGCTTTAAGACAAATAATGAAGTTAAAGTTTGACGGATTTAGAAGGGTTAAAAATATGCAAACAAATGAAATGGAACAAAGTATGGATGGAAATTGATTCGCTTAGTAATAAATGCAATTTTGAGGAAAGCAAAGGCTCCACAAAACATATAAGTAAAAAATGTGGAAATTCAAGATCTTGCTACAGAGTTTGAAGAAATCAGGTTTACACATATATTAAGGGAAGGAAACAAATGTGTAGATAGGCTATCCAAGAGAGGGATTTTAATTGAGGATCATGAAGTTAAAATCTCTTTTCCTTGGTTAGAGGAAGTAGTAAGTTTAGTTGAAGATAACAAGAAAATATTGACTGTCTGAATCAAATAAGATTAAGATTTACTTTAATGTTTTCCATTGGTAATATCTACTTATTTTTTGTAACATTAATATGCTTTCATATATACTAGTTATTATAATTTTATTGGTTGCACTTGTGCTTCAAGAAGGAAACTAGCAATCTAGATATGGTAAAGCGAGCTATGATAGTGCGATGTTTTGGAAATATTACTATACTAATATGCAATGCATATATATTAGAGGTGAAATTTTGGTATTGTAAAGGCTATTGTAGAAAAATGTCAAGAAGCATGCTGAATTCTAGAATATTTGTATTCACAAAAAAAAATAAAAAAGTTCCATAAAATAAAAATCAAGAATTCAAACATTTTATGTAAAATGATATAGGTTTCTAGCTATAACAACTCAATTGAGATGAGAATTGAATCTATTTGTAAAATTTCATGCTCTAAAGAAGAGAGTTGTGATTTGTCAAGGGTGGGGGACCCGAGTACAACCCCTTGTTTTCCATTAAAAATAACTGTACCATATTAGTAAATAAAATTTAATAAAATATTTTAGTTAAACACACATGTGTAGATAGCTAGATATCATAATTTAAAAATACATTACATCTGATTTATCATAATAGTGGACTCAATTAAACATTTGTCCTAGAGGCCTTGGCTAGTGACAAGGAAATAATGATTACTAAACAATTGTTTTATGAAGGACTTAATTAAACATTTGTCTTAGAGGCCTTGTCTGGTGAGAATGTAAGAATGATTACTAAACAACTTTGTATTTTGAAGGAAATAGTTCTCATAAGTATGTGTCTCGAACATTAGATAGTTGAAAATATAGATGAAATAAAGTATAATCTCTAGTTAAGTTTATGGGATAAATATTATTTTTTTCTATGACACATAAATTAGAAGAAATTGCATAGGTTAATGATGATGTGGTCTATTTACATGTTACACTAAATATTGTGATATAATTTTAGATACTTGAATGGATGTTAAATAATTATCACTTATATTGTTACTAGCTTGCCAATACTACCAATACAATCTTTTCAAATTGATTTTAAGGAATTGAAATAAATTTCACCTATTTTACATTATTGTCATGTTATCAAAAATATTTTATATTTGATCATCTAATGATATTACAACAAACTATATGATCACATCACATATACTATGACAAAATTTAAACTTGTATCTTTTAATAGCAACTCACATTTTTAACCACTTGAGATCATGTTATTTGATAAATGTTAAGGTTCAACCATGAGATTGGAACCTTAGTTTATGGAATGAAACTCCTCTCTTCCACTACTTCCTCTAAATCCATTGGGCTATGGTTGAAATGGTTCCACCCATATTACATTATGACCATTTTACTATAATAGTTCAACAAACCACAATGGTATTACAACAAATCATATTATGATGATATCGCATATCATTACATATTATTTGAACCTAGGTCTTTACATTAAAATCCCATATTTTTAACTACTTGAGTTCATGCCATTTGATCACCATAACATTTTTTAATTGGTTATCTAGTATTATAATGGGCCCTACTTGCATTACATCATCACCATGTCATAATGGTGTTTCAATGAACCACATAGTGGTATTATATCACTTGACAATGTTTGAATATGAATTTATTTATTAAAAAAATATTTTATCTACTTAAATTAATGCCATTTAATTTGACCAATACAATATATATTTTAAATAAGCATGTGTAGCTTCTATTAGGTACCACTCCATATAATAATAAATATTATATTTGTTGTGAGATCTTGTTTATGGGATTGAAATGAGCCTCTATTATTACATCATCACCACATAATGGTATTACAATTTGGATATTATGTATGTATTGCTTCATTTAGACCTTGGACTCCTTCAAAGTTGACGAATTGAATTGGTTCAACTAATGCCAATTGATTGTTGTTAGGTTAATTAAACCATATCCAACTTTCCCTTTTATCAAGGATATTATTCATTTCCTTTTTCATCAAATATATTCTTCATCTTCCTTAAGTTATGTTTTCATAATAAAATCCTTGACATTATTTTTATTAAGAGATAACATCTCACTCATCCAATTGATTTCTAAAATTTGAATGTTATCAAGACAAAGATCACCACTGTAATTGGCTAAATTATTTTTCACTCAATTTCCTTCTTTATAAATATACTCACATTTACAAGAGATTGACTCCAATAATAGTTTATAAATATCAACAATGATATTATTTTTATCCAATCCCCACAATATTTTTTTATTTTATAAGTTATATGTGGCTTCTATTAGAGGTCACTCTCATCAAAAATAAAATATTATATTTGTTGTTAAGTCAGTTAAACCATTTTCAACTTTCTCTTTTCTCAATGAAATTCTTTATTTTATTTTCTATTAGATATATTCATCATCTTCCTCAATCTACAATGTTTTCACAATCAACTCCTTCATATCATTTTTATTGAGAGAGAAAATCTCACTCAACTAGTTGCTTTCTAAAATTTAAATTTCACCAAGACAGCAATCAATACCATTATTGGTTAAATTAAATTTTACCTAATTTCCTTCTCTATAGATATGCTCACATTCCCAAGAGATTACCTCCAATAATAATTGATGAGAATAAATAATAATATTTTTTATTAAGCTATATGTGGCTTCTATTGGGGGTCACTCCCATCAAAATACTAAAATATTACATTTGTTGTAAGGTAAATGAAACTATATCCAACTTGCCTTTTTCTCATAAATATTTTTCTTTTCTTTTTCTATCAAATATATTCTTCATCTTTTTCAAAAACTTATGTTTATGCAATCATATCCTTGACATTATTTTTATTAAGAGATAAAATCTCACTCAGCGAATTACCTTCTAAAATTTAAATTTCACTAAGACAAATATCAACACTATGATTAGCTAAATTATCTACTATTCTATTTCCTTCTCTATAGATATCCTCACATTTTCAAGAGATTGCCTCTAATAATAGATGATGAACATCAACAATAATATTATTTTTTATCCAATCCCCACATCCATTTTTGTTGATAGCATTAATTATAATATGTGAATCCCCTCAATTATATATATTTATATCCTTTTTCATTTACAATTTTAATCCTTTTAAGAATTGCCCTAGCCTCTGCACAATTGTTAGTTGAATTTCCATATGTTTCTAAGTAAGTGATGATAATTTTTCTTTTATTATTTGAAAAAACACCACCACCATCAACTTTTCTTCAATTTCCTTTGGAAGCACCATTAAAATCAATTTTTAATAAGCCCAATTTTTGGACATTTCCATTTTTACCCTAGATCAAAGCAGATCCTTTATTTTAATGTCATTGTCATAGATGACTCTTCTATATATATTCAAATCCTATAACCAAGTTGTTACCACCTATTTTTTATACTTGATACTTCCACATGATGAGCACCACATCTGTAAACATTCTACATGAGAGGCAATACTATGGTTCCAAACTTGGGCATGGTTTTGATATTTATTTTTAAAATTCTATTTTCCTTTCAAGCCATAAATTCCAAAAAATAATGGTAGGAAAACTCCTCTAGATAATACATAATGATTTATCTTTGAAATAATTAATCCAATATTTCATCAAGTCTTTCAGTGTTCATGGAGCTACTCAATATATTTTCATATTTTTAACAAAGTAACCCCAAGAGGTACGAGGAAAGGGATAATGAGGAAGTAAATGGTTTGATATTTCTAAATCCTTCTCATATAAGGCACATATAAAAGATCCATGATATCCCTTTCTTTATTGAATCTCTCCTATAAAATCTTACTTGAACTACTAACCAAATAAATGTTGAGGCCTTAGGAAGAGACTCTAGTGACCAAAAATTCTTCCAAGGAAAATATTTGGGAGTAGAAAATTTCAATTGCTCTAAATCCTCATATCCCAACTTGATCGAGTATCTACCAAATTTTGATAGGTTCCAAACCTAATTATCCTTTCATGTAAAAATTGATAAATAAAAATCTTGAATCATCTTTTGAATCTTATTTGTAATTTGTTTGAGTTCCTCCCCTTCAACTAGATTACTAATAGAAATACATTATTTAGAGTTGTTTCTCACATTTATATAATATTTAATCTTTGGACCTTTACAAGCTAGGCATTCTCAAGCTAATGGTTGTCATTTTGAATTAGAGACAAAAGGATAATGCTTCAACCAAGCATCAAACCGATTTTTTTTAAAATTCCCCTCATTAAATGACCATCTAATATGATTCTAGATAAATTGCAAACTATATGATATGAAGTTTCATGTTGGTAATCCTTTAGGTAGGGTTTTTTTTCCTATATAAATTCATTACATCAAGAGAACCTATATATTATTAAAGTAATATTTTCGCCAAATTATTTCCTTGTTCTTTGAATAATCTCCATCCAAGTTTTGTCTCTAAGGCTAAGCTCACAATTTTACAAATTTTCAAACCTAATTCTCTAATATTATTTCCTTTACAAACCCTATCCAAATTACAAAGAGGAAATCTAAATTTCTCCTTGCATCATTTCCAAAGAAAGTCTCTTTGATTTTTTATCAATTTATAATGCTATACCTACTAGCAATCTTACAAGTAACATCATATGATGAAAGGGAAAAACCCTAAAGGTGGTTTATCAGGAGGTAACAACGAAAGGAGATCGAAGCATATAATTTGGTGAAGGTCATACTTAATGGCTTGTGTTCTCATATAGGAGGACTCTCTGGGGGATGCAACATGGACGTTGATATAGGCAATGACCCTCTAGGCTCTCTATCAATTGATGGAAATCCATCATTGGGTGCTATAGGCGATCATTTACCTAAGACAAAGACTATAGCATTTCCATTTCATTCCAAAGAGACAAAGAAAATAGTTGAATTAGGGTTCTTGGATCTGGGAGTTGCATCGCATGCCAAATTTTGTGGGATTGATGCAATTCCACCCAACAAGAAATAGAATGAGCTCGGGCCATTTACTTCTGGTTCTGCCTTCCATCCCCATAGATAGGGCAAGTCACAAGATGAGGAGCTCTTTGTTTCACCTTTCAACAACTTGCTAGCGGAACCCCTATTTAAGTTCAAGAAGAAATCAACCCAACAACCAAAGTGGGAGGATGATCATCTAGGGCCCAAGGGTGTCTCCAACCCTGCTCATGGATTTTCCTTGATATTTGAGCCACTCCTCTACCATGACCCATAGAATAGTGTAACTCTAGGAGCAGACTAGGCTAGAAGTGAGATTTTCAAAGGAAACAACCCACATTCCCATTTAGGCTCCCCCACCAGATTGGATGCCATACTGTAGGGTGGAGTCGATGCTAGCTCCCCTTATACCCATGCATTGCTGAACAACCTAACTTTCAACTATAGCAATTCTTAGGCATCCCCAACAACTCAAGTGGAGGATCTTCATTCCAACATAGGATAAAATAATGTTGGACTTGCACCCTCAACCCATGGACCTGGAGGATCCAAACAAGGAGGTGGTGACCAACATGTACCAAAGGAGGGAACCCTTGAAGCAAGACATATAAGAGGAAATCAAAGCTCTGAACAAGAAAATCAATAGGCTAAAGAGTCAGGTACCTTTGAGTTTGAGTTGCAAGATGATTTTATTGAAGAAATAAAAGAATTAGAAGAGTGAACAATTATTCTATTTTTCCAAAAGAATCCCCCCTAATGAAGAGCTCAATCATTGGTTTGTCAAAGTCTGGGAATCCAAGGGTTGGATGATTACCTCCTATCACTGCTTTGGATAATCCTTCATTTCTATCACTTTCACCTCCAAAGACTCTTGCTTAAAAGTCCTAAGACTCGGCACCTGGATGATTTTTGGTCAACTGGTCTTTCTACAACATTGGGCATTCCAATTTGACCCTGAGAATGTGTCAAACATGAAATACCCCCTTTGGATTGAACTCCCTTTCTTAAACTTGGCATGCACAAAGTACTTACCTTAGATAGTTACTAGGTTTGGAAGGCCATTATTCCTCCCATTTGAGCCCTCCCACTTCATGTGCTCCCACCCACGCATCTTGGTTGAGGTTGATGTCTCCAAGGACCTCCCGAGTAAGATCTTATTTAGAGCCCCTGGTATCCAATTCGAACAACAAATTAATTATCTCAACTTGCCAAAATCATGTTTCTAATTTATACAACAAGGCCATATGATTAAAAACTATTCGGTGAGACCTCCCAAACAACATAACCAACCTGCTAGTACTCCTTCTACTGCCCCTACTCAACATGCAAGCAAAACAGTACCACCTATTCAGCCTTCACAACCTTCTAGTTCTCATGATGTGCCCCTCTTCCCTGCTCATTAAGTGCCCCAAGCTTCTAACTTGGTAGTTAACCCCATATCCCTTCAAGCCCCCTCCAGATTTTGAGGCTCCTATGGAGCAAACTCCTCATGAAATAATCGAGGAGGGTTGGGTAACCCAACATAACAAGAAACACAAGCACAACCCATCATGAGATGCCTCCCCCCTCCTTCTAGAGGTGTCCCTAGATATCAATACCTAGGAGGTAAGGAGTGGAGCCATAGGCCCACCAACTCTCACTCCAACAATACCTCCTTAGCCACACGTCAATCCAAGGGAACAAGTACTCTGCATGATTATATGCAGTCTATACCCACCCAAAATACCTATGATGCCTTAGCTGACAATATGTCAAATTGATGTATGCAAGAATCATGTCTTGGAATGTGCATGACATCATGCTATGAGAGCGGCATTTTGTTGTTCAAACAATCATCAAGAGAGTTTGCTTGTATATTTTATTGTTGCAAGAAGTCAAAATTTCAGGTTTCAAACTCATAAATGCCCTTAAGACCCTATGGGGGGTTGGGGGGGGTTGTGTATGAATCATGATGAAGGAAATGCGGGGCTATGTGTCTCTCAAGAGCTGTGGGACTCCATTTTATTATCAAGAGAGGACCCGATGCACAAAGTAGTGTGGTGTACAATAATGTTTGGTGGTAGGAAATTGGGTATTGTAGTTGTTTATGCACCCAATGATGCAACCAGAAGGGTAACCCTTTGGGATTGGATGTGCTTCAATTTTCTTGAAGCAGATTGGATAATAGGAGGGGACTTCAATATGGTAGAATGGGAGGGAGACAAATTAGGGGGTGGAACTCTGCTCAAATAGTCGGAAGAGGCTAGATCATGGTCTAGGTTTAGAAGGGCCTAGAATATTTATGATCCCAATTGGAACATGAGTGCTAAAAATCATGGTGCTTGGTTTACTTAGAGCAATGCACAATGTGGGGATGCTCTCAGAATGGCAATATTGGACCACTTCTACGTAGAAAAATATTGATATCCTCCAAAATGATTTATCTCATCCAATCTACTCAGTGGTAACTTCAGATCATCTCCCCATTACCTTGAGTATTAGGTGTGTCCCCATAAGAAAACCCAAAAACAACTTGCCCTTCAAGTTAAACACTTCCCTGCTCAAGTGCAAATATTGTGTTAATGGAATCAAGAAAGTGTGGAATCTCTTGTCGAGGCCCCTAGGAGGGAGAGGGTGGATTATGTGGTGGGAGGAAGCCATCAAAAGAATAGTGGATTACCTTCGAGGTTTTGGAAAAATCCTAGCCTCTCTTCACAGGAAAAAAGAGAAAGAATTGGAGTAGGAAGTTGACCAACTCAACCACCACCTCGACCAAAATATTAGCAACATCTCTTCTCAAAAGCAGTTGGGTGAAAAATAGGTAGAGCTTCAACAAATCCAAGCTTATAAAGCCCATGGGGCGCAAATCAAGGCACATCTTTAATGGATTCGTGAGGGTGATAAAAATTCTAAATTCTTCTTTAATGCCATTAAGAAGAAGAATAGATCAGATAGGATAGAGGTTATTAAAAATCCTAGATCTGGCCTACAAATTTTGATGGAGGACCTCCCATCCTTCATCCAAGAGCATTTTGTAGCCCTTTTCAAAAGTGAAGGGCCCAACACAAAAGTTGAGTTTTTTAGAGAATGTTGCAAACAATGCATCTCTCCCAAAGTATTTGAAGAAGATAGAGCATTTTTGGACAACCCTCTTTCACAAGATGAACTTCATTCTACCCTCCTCTCTTTGGTGAATGAAAAATCCCCAGGCATTGATGGGCTTCCGAGTGAATTTTTTAAGACCCTATGGGAGACTATAGGAGCTGATTTTCTACGGATGTGTGAGGAGGTTATTACTATTGGAGGCCTTGGGGAGGCCACTAATTAGGGATTTATCAGGCTCATTCCCAAAAGACTTAAGCTAGAACTTCTTGTTGATTGGCATCCCATTACTTTACTCAATTCCTCTTATAAAATTTTGGCTAAGGCTCTAGCCAGAAGACTCCTCCCAGTGGCTACAAAAATTGTTTACCCAGAGCAAACAAGCTTCCTGAAAGGTCGCTACATTTTGGATAATCTCCTTATAGCTTGGGAAGGGATGGAGTGGGCTCGAGCATAGGGGCTCAAGGGCCTTTGTCTTAAGCTTGATTTTGACAAAGCTTACGATCGATTAGAGTGGCCCTTCATCTTAAGCATGCTCCACTAGCTTGGTTTTGGTAATAGATTCATCGATATGGTAGCTACCCTCTTTCCAAATGCTTTTGCAAGAGTGGTTATTAATACAAAATTATCCAATAGCATTCCTATGGAAAGATCAGTTAGGCAAGGTTACCCATTGGCCCCCTATCTATTTGTAATTGCAGTCGATGCCCTTGGTTATCTATTGGAATCTACAATTAAAGAGGGGAGGATAAGAGGTATCCCCATTTCAGATGGCTCCTAACTTATCAACTCTCACTTTGCAGATGATTCTATGTTATTTCCTTTGGTAGATAAGAAAAATATTATAAACATCCTTGAGATAATTCACACCTTCTATAGGGCCTCCGATGAAAGAATCCAAGAATCTAAGAATTTTGTTATTCCCTTTGGATTTGATGATAAGCTAGATTGGATACCCACAACGTGGAAGTGGGTGCAAAGAGGAGAAATATCTAAGTATTTGGGCTTTCCTTTTGGTGTTGATCTTTCACCCAAATCTATGTGGGATTGGTGTATGGATAATTTTACCAAAAAGTTGGACTACTAGAAATCTCTAGAAATGTCTCAAGCAACTAAAATCCAGATTGCTTGAAAATTTTTTAGCCCCCTTCCATGTTTACTTCTCTTCTCTTTGGACGTCGAGCAAGGTTGGGTATGATAAGATGAATAGTATGCTTCGAGAGTTTTTTGGGAAAAAACCCAGCCAAACGAGGCCTCCCAATGGTCTCTTGGAGCACTTTTTGCAAACCTATTTCATGTGGTGGGCTAGGAATCCCCAACCTTCAAGCGTAGGGCTATGCACTCATGGCTAAATGGATGCAAAGGGTGATCATAGAGAATGATCCATGGAAGGTGTTGGTGAGGGAGAATTTGAAAAATCCCAAAGTGGATGGTAAAATTTGGGTAAATATGTCATACACTAATGTTCTTTTGCAAGCCCCTTATTTCTCTATAGAAGGTTGTAATATTCTCAAAGGACTTTGGAAAGCCTGGCAGCAGGTGCATCAATTTATTTCATGGCAACCACATCCAGAGCAAGGCCCCACATATTTCCTCCAGCACAACTTATGGTGGTCATCCCTCCTCACCCTTGATGCATAACCTCTTGGCATGAGTCCCTGGTTTCTTTCTAGGCATCTCTTCAAAAGGGGAATGATTTTGGTGGGTGACATTTGGGAGTTTTCTAAGTCCTCATGGAAAAATTGGAAGCAAATTCAATCAAAATTTGGCCTCTACCCTATTGATAAAGTAGTGATTATGCGGATCCTTTCCATTACCTCCTAGGCACCCCCACCTCTATCTTCTCCACTAGAAGCCAATCCCCCTTGGACTCATTGGAAATGGTTTGGCAATCATAACTTCAAGCAACCAATCCTTAAGTTTTGGTACCAAGCCTTGCTTCCTATGAACTATCAACAATTTGTAGATATGCTCAATAAGAAATGGAACTTAGAGCTCAGTTGGGCCACTTGGGTGGGAACCTTCAAGTTGATCAACTCTACCCCAATTCAAGGAAAGTTCTAAATTCTTCTCTGGAATGTAGTCCTCCAAGGCCTGCCTACTCAGAGTAGGCTAAAACATATGGGCCAAGGGCAAGGCGATTGCCCTTTTTGTGGTTTGGAAGAGATAATACAACATCTATTTTGGAACTATGCTCATGCCCACCATATTTGGTGTGAAGTACAACAACTGCTTTACCCCTTACCACTACCTATGATGAAGGATCAAGCCTTGTTGGGGATCGATCTGATGCCCAACCAAAAATTACTTCTCTCCATTACCAGGGTAACTATCATCTTTCATATATGGAAGACTTGATGCAAAGCCATTTTTGAAACTGATCAAGAAGATATCTCTAATCTCTCAATAGCTAACATCTTTGTTATTGTAAAATTCTAGTTGTAGGCTGAGTCAGTAGGTCACACCCAAAAGGAGAAAGCATTACAAGAAGAAATCATAGCTTTGAAGAGGTGCATCTATGAGACCTCAACTCATAGCTTAGACAAAATATATAAAATTAAAGAACATGGTAGAAGAATTAAGCGAGCAACTTAGCTCGATGATGCATGATCAGGCACACTTGATGAAGCATTTGGGTCAAGTGGAATCAAAAGCCAACAACACACATTCCAATCCTCACATTAGGCTCTCATCATAGCATGAGGTGGAGCAAGGTCACTTAGACTCTTCTCCTTAGCAAATGATTTCCCAACGTGGTTGCTCCCCTAAAGTTTTTTATTTTGGTAGAGTGCAACAATATCTCCTTAGCATATAGTATGCAGGCCACCCATTAGGGGGAGTGACCCAACGATCTCTAGTCATTCAATTTTATATAGGCACATATTTTTAGAGTCCTAGTGAAGGCATATTTTTCATCCCCATGACAACCATTGGGGATATCTCAGTTTTTGACATGGGTCACCAAGGGATCACTTGCGTGGCCATTCACTTCTAGTGCTTGTAGTCAGGGTGCCTTGAGTGTCCCAATATTTCTTAGTTCTCCTCTATTTTGGCCCTTCATGGCCTCAAGTTGTAATACAGTAGTGGGGGCCTATGTGTGGTCTCCATTGTGCTTATTTCTAGTGATGGGTGCCTTGCGTGGCCTTGTGAATGCATCCTAGTGTGCTTTATCCCCACTAGAGGGGATTCTATCATGGCTCTGATGGTTATCGAGTGTTTAGGCCTGGAGGTAGGCGCCCAAACCATGGTTAACCTTTATATTGTATTTTATCCTTTAAGTTTCTAGCTAATATGAATTTGGCAGCAATTTCAATTAAAAAAAGTAACATCATATAAATAGGGATGGATTACAACATAGTATTTATGAGTTGTAGCCTTCCTACCATAGTTAAGAACTTGCCTCTCTACCTTGCTAAAAAATATTTCATTCTATTAAAACGTGAGATCCTAAGCTTATTTTTATTTCTTGTATGAGACAAAGGAATACCTAAGTAGGTTGATGATTTTTTTTTTAAGTTTAAAACTTAAAATATCCATAATAATTCATTGTAAATCTAGGGCAATGTTAATGCAAATTCTTGGATTTTATAGTATTAATCATCTAGTAGCTTTCTCATAGCATGATAATATTGATTTAAGCTCTGTGACCACACTGATTGAGGGATTACCCAAAAGAAAAGTATCATCAACAAATTGGAGATGAGATTCAAAGAGACCATTTTTTTGCAACTATATTATATTTGATTTTTCTTTCATTTTTGCCTTTTATAAAGCTCTATTTAATGCCTCTACAAGAATAATGAATAGATAAGGAGGTAGTGGACCAATTTGGTAGAGTACACAAGATGATTTAAAGTAATCAACTAGAGAATCATTGATAAAAATTAAATATTTTAAGTGCTATAACAATATTTCCATTCAGACCAACTGTGATCTTTAATTTTTGAGTGTATATTGTAGAAAAATCTAGGAAATCCTATCATATGCTTTGTTCATATCTATTTTCACAATAATACCTAGTTATTTTATGGACAAGAGAGAATGTATGGACTCCTATACAATTATTACATCACTACGAATTTATTTACCACAAATAAATCACCTTATTTCTATGAGATAACACAATCTAGAATGCCTTTCAACTTGTTTGCCATAATTTTTAAAATAATTTTATAAATCATATTACAAAGGCTTATTGGATGAAAATGATCAAAAATATTTGGTCTCACCTTTCTTGGAAACCAAAGTAGTAAAAGTTGTATTTATCTCACTTATTGTAGCCTTCCTTTTCTAGGATCCTTCAATCATAACCAAAATATCACTCTTCAATAAATCCTAATTTTTTTGAAACAAAATTGTAGGAAATCCATTAGGGCTAGGTGCCTTATTAGGATGGGAAGAGAAAACTACTTCATGTAGCTCCTCCATTGATATCTTCTTCATCACTCTTTGATTTTGTCCCCATGTGATAATTTATGGAATATGTTGTAAAAGCTTATCTTGGCCTCCTATCTTGTTGGTATTTGACAAAATATTTTTGAAATAATTAACTACTTCTTTCTTAATATCTTCTTCTTCCTCAAAATTTCTTCCATTTGGAGTTAGAATATTTTTGATGTGATGAAAAGAAAAAAATATTCTTGTTGGAGCATGAATTTTTTTGTATTTGTATCTCCTTCCTAGATTTTTGGAACCAATATGATGACTCGTTTTTAAATGCATTATAATAATAAGAAAGTAATTGTTTTTCTTTCACATCAAAATCTTGGTCCATTCCATCCATTTCTACTATCTCTTATAGATTTTCGAGCTTGGATTCAATTTCCTTTTTTTTTTTCTTTAAATATGTTACTAAAATATTTGGCATTCCAAATATTCATTTGCTTCTTTAAATATTTCATATTTTAAACAAACTTGTATAGAGCTAGATAGACTGGAATCAAAATGGCTTTGGATGACCATTATTGGTTAAATCACAAGTTTAAATAATGGGTTTGTGATCTGATCCTACTTGCAACAAAATATATGAAGAGATTGGATACTTTTTTTATAACGATGTGTTGGATAACAAGAATCTATCCAATTTTTTGCTACTTTATTTTACTCAATGCCTCTTTTATCCTAGTATATTGAAAAATTAAAGGAATTACATATGAAAGACCATTTGAATTGACAAATAAATAAAGATGTTGCATTGATTTAGACCAATTTGGAGTACCACTCTTCTTTTCAAAAGAAGAGTGAATTGTGTTGAAGTCACCCCCAAGAATCCATAGATCTTTATTATGAATCATCATTGTGTTTGAAAAATATGCCAAGGTCTTTCCAATATCTTTCACGAGGAGTGACTATAGTTGGAGCATATACATTTATAACCCCAACTTTGATATTTTCCTCTTTCCTATAAAATAGTCTAGCAACCCAACTAATTTTTTCTTCTAACATTTTTTTATCCCATTTGTCTCATATTGTTGCAATACTACCTAAAGATCCTATGGAAGAAACTTCAAGACAATCATCCATCTTCCAAATATTTTAAAAATCATTCTTACATTCCTCACTACTTAATTTTATTTCTTGTATTAAAAGAAAATTAGGACTATAAAAATCTATTGATTTTTAGGAAACTCTTGTTTAAGGGTCTTATTCATACCCTTGATATCATTTTCATCATCACTTTTTATTTTATTAGTAGGTTTAGCCCCACTTATGTTAGCTTTTGATGCTAAATACATAAAGCAAAATAACCATAAGATATAAAATAAAGTTGCAATGTGAAATATAAGATAATGGTAATATTATAAACATATAAAACTCATAAATAACTTTTGCAACAACTCATAAAATTGCCATTAAAAAATGCTCATAAAAATAGTAAAATAGAATAAAGGCCTACTCATGCATGCTATGAGCAATGCACTTTTGATACATATTACAATGCTTTATCACAAATATATAATAGTATGTGACTCTTCATAGGCTGCACTCTTGACCTTCACTCTTCTTGAGACTCTTCACTTACCTACTCTATGGACACATGTGCACATGGACTATTATGCACATTTAAATTATTAAATACTTTGCACACTCTAATCTAAGACACACATCCTAATATAATATTTACAATGATGTACCCAAGGTGGTACATTAGCATGTACCAAATAATGCAATATTCTCCAACAACTTCTTGTTAGTACCTATGATATTTTTATTTGGCTTCCCAAATTTAGATCCCTTTGAGTTTATTTTTCTCTTTGTTCATGCTTTGAGGACCTTCCTCTCCTTTTATCATTCTCAACAGCACTTTCATCTCCATAAATGTCTTCTATTTTTCTATGTTGTTAATAATAAGACTCATTGTTTAAAGGTTTCTATTACCCAAAAAAAAATTGAAATGCAAGGAATAGCCTTATAAACATTTTCTTAATTATGTTTCCTAGGAAAAAATAAATTACAAGAATGATCCTTCATAGTAATTAATTTCTTAAAATTTTCCTTATTATGCTAATCTTGAAACCCTAAAGTGTAATTGATACACTCTTTACTACTTTTATTTTTATTGCAAGGAGAAGATTATAAGCTCCTCAAGGAAAACGAAGATGATTTACCTTGATTAAAATTGACCTCCTTAAAAAGGAGACCATTTTTGTTGTGGAATATTTAGAGTCATCCCAATCAAAGTCTAGCAGCTCTAAGGAGACTGAGGTGAATACTTTAAGTTCTCTTATCTCTCGAAAGAAAGTGCAAGATTCCTTGTTGAGTATGGGAGGATCTATGGATGTGTTAGCTAGAACTTGCAGAGGAGTAGAGAAGGCTAGGATATCCAATGGTTGTTTGGCAAGAAGGTCAAATCTTAGAAAGAACTAGTTTTGGTGGTTGATTCAAACTAAAAGGACTACACACCCCAAAGAAGAAAGCTAAAAGTACCCCATGGTCTTCTACACATGGTATTAAAATTTTATCTATCCTGTTGGTTGCTCCTAATGTCCCAAAATCCTTTCTTAAAATGATGATAGATTGCTAGAGTTATCTTATGAGTAAATTGAATGAAGCAATTAACTATGTTAATGATATTAAAAACATGATGCAATGGTTTCATAATGTACCTGGAGGTCTAAATCTTGGAAGCCAAAAATAGCTCTATGGAGGACTGAGTTCTCTTTGGTGGTGTTTCAAAGGAGGCTTTGGTGGGTGTTTTGATTAACCCTGGTTGGGGGTCTAAGTTTAACTTAGGCGAATTCTGTTGTTTTCTCTTTTTAGGGTCTCGAGTTTTGATTTATTTAGAATCCTTTTGTCCTTCTTAGGTTGTGGTCTATTTGCTATGTTGGTTGTTAGGAAATCAACTATTTTACGAAGTCTTTCTGCTCGATGTGGTCTATGACTATTGTCCTACATTTTAAGTGATCCATTTCTTGTAAAAGGTTTGGGGACCTTTCAAAACCTTTTATTGTATCTAATCCAAAAAATATTGTCCTCCTTCACCTCATTCACTTAAAAATTTTCCTTATCATCTTCCTTCATACCTTTAACTCTTGTATTTAAAATTGTGCATCGCACTTTCTCATCCCTTGTGTTATTTTTCTTCTAATGGTTGATTTGAGTGAACTATAATGGCCTTTGCAATTTCATGATGTAGAAGTATTTTTCAATCAATTTTGAGGAGTGGAAAATCTTTAATTTGACCTAGATTCTACTATAATATGATCTCCTTGTTTCATATTGAAGTTTGTCTCATACCCAAATTTTTCCATATCTTTCTCCATATTTTTGACTTTGCAATATCTTGTCATGTATCTAGTCTCATAATTTTTGTGACATTGAAATGAAATGTTATCATAATCCACTTGTTGATTCCATTATCTTGATTTATATTTAATCCTAATGAACCATGGTAAAGATTTTGAAATATCCATGACAACACATATTTGAGTGTATACAACATGCCTTCTCTCCTTAGTAGTTGGTACCTCTTGGATGAAATACCCTAAAGTATTACAAATATTCTTCAAAACCTCATTCTTGATGATTTAATAAGGAAGTCAAAAATACCTAATCCACACTAGAAGGATTTTAATAGTCCCTGTCTCCACAAAAAAATCTCATTCCATGGTTTGAAATATATTTCATCCTTACCACTAAACCAAGGGTCATCATCCATTGTTTTGTCCCTTATTTCTAAACTAGAGAAGATGAGGAAAAATTCTTTCAAAAGGAAATTCATGGCGTAATTTGAATTCAATCCCCACTTATACTTGATCCAATTTTTAATCTCAAAATATTTGGCTAGTATCCATGGAACTTACATATTAACCATTTAAATTTAAGAACCATTATATCATGCTCAATCATCTCATCCTTGATAATCACTTTTGGTGTAGTATCTATTATCTAGATAGGGTTTTCCATAGGTTTTCTCTTCCTCTTATCACTACCTAGGATATCCATCCTTTCAACTAGGGCATCCTTACTTCTAGTAAGAACTTTCAAAAATGATTTTTTTGTGATGTTAGCCAGATTTTCTTCACATGAATCCTTTATTTTTTTAGTTTCTCCTAAGAAGAATGAATTAATAATAAGAAGAAGTGGCACTCTCTCATTGATCACACTTTGGTTCTTGATTCCTACTAGATATTGGCTTACACTCGCTTCCAACTCACACTAACATTTCTAAATTCACAATTAAAAAAAAATATAATATTTTTTATCCAATCACTATATCCATTTTTATTGATAACATTAATGATAATTTGTGTATCCCCCTTGATTGAAATATATTTCCATCATTTTTTCAAAGTAATTTTTATCCCTATAAGAAGTAGCCTAGCCTTTGCATAGTTGTTAGTTAATGTTACATAGGATTTTAAGTGAGGAGAATTTTGCCTTTGTTACTTTTAAAAACAACACCTCTGCAAAAAATTTCTAGATTTCCTTTGAATGCACCATAAAAATCAACTTTGTAATTTCAATTTCTATACATTTTCATTATACCATAGATTGAAGCAAATCCTTTATGGTAACTCCATTATCATAGATGACCCTTCCATGTTTATTAGAATCTGGTAACAAGAGGCTAACAACTATTTTCTTCACTTGAGACCTCCAATGATGAGCACCATGTCTAACCATTTTGCAAGAGAGGCAATAATGTGTTTCCAAATTTGGGTATGATTTTAAGATTTATTTTTACAAATTCTATTATTTCTTTCAAGCCATAAATTTTAACAAATAATGACATGGCCAATCCTCCATAAAGTATATAATAATATTGCTTTGAAATAATTAATCCAATATCTCATCATGTCTTTCAATGTTGATTGAGTTATCCAATATATTCTCATATTTTAAAAAAAGTAGCAGTCCAAACATTATTTTAATGGAAATCATTAGAAGTAGGAAATTTGGTTACTCTAAATCCTCACATTCCAACTTGATCGGGTATCCACCATATTTTTATAGATTCCAAACCAACTCATCCTTCCACATAAAAAAGAAGTAAATATAACTCTTAAGGTGTCTTTTGAATCTCACCTGCTATATGTTTAAGTTTTGTTTCTTCAACCAAGTTAGTGATAGAGATCCATTATTTGGAGTTATTTCTCACATTAAAATAATTTTTGACCTTTGAACCTTTACAAGCTAGACATGACTAAGCCAATGGTTTCTATTTTTGGATAATAAATAAAAGGATAAGGCTTAAACCAAGCATCAAAATAAAAATTTATAGAATCCCCCTAATTGAATAACCATATAATATAGTTCTTGATCAATTGTAAACTATATAATATAAAGTTCCATGTTGTTTATCTTTTAGGTAGGGTTCATTTCTTGAATAGTTTCATTGCATCAGGAGAATTTATATTTTTTTGAAGTAACTTTTTTGCCCAGCTATTTTCTTGATATTTTAATAATCTTCATCCAAGTTTTTTATACTTGCTAACAATCTTAAAATTGAATATATAAATAGGGATGGATTTCAATGTAGTA
Source organism: Wollemia nobilis (assembly GCA_028583015.1). NCBI lineage: Eukaryota > Viridiplantae > Streptophyta > Pinopsida > Araucariales > Araucariaceae > Wollemia > Wollemia nobilis. Next base: position 3,302,857 of record JAQPPZ010017096.1, read on the forward strand.
TTTATAATTTGTATCCTTCCAACTATGGTTAAGAACGTACCTATCCAACCTACCAAACAAGATTACATTCTATTCAAAATTGACTCCCAAAGATCCTTCTTAATTCCTTTATGAGACAAAAGGATACCAAAATATGTTGATGGAAATTTTCTAATGTTAAACTCTAAAATGTCCATAATAATTTATTGTAAATTTGGGATAATTTTAATGAAAAAGATCCTATATTTTGTAGTATTAACCAACTCTCTAACCACTTCTCATAGCATAATAATAATGATTTAAAATTCATGGTATCAATTAATGAAGTATGACTCATAAGAAAGGTATCATCAACAAATTGAAGATGAGATTCAAAGGGACCATTTATTGCAATCTAAATATCTTTTATTTTTTCTTCCATTTTTGCCTTTGATAAAACTCTCCCTAATACCTCCATAAGAATAATAAATAGATAAGAAGATAGTAGGTCACCTTAGTAGAGTCCATGAGGTGACTTAAAGTATTCAATAAGGATCTATTGAGCAAAACTAAATATTTTGAAGTGTTATAGAAACATCTACTCTATTCACACCAACCTTGATCAAAACCAATATTTTGAGAATATCATATAGAAAACTCTGACAAATCCTATCATATACTTTCTTCATATATAATTTTATAAGTATACTTATATTTTTCTATAAATAGAATGGGATCCTATAATGATTACATCATTTTTTTACCATGAATAAAACCATCTTGTTGCATTTGATATAACACCATTTAGAATATTTTTCAACCTATTTGCCATAATTTTTTAAATGATCTTATAAATCGTACTACAAAGGCATACTGGATAAAAATATCAAAATATTTTATCTCCCATTTCTTATGAACCAATATAATAAAGTTGGTATTGATATGACTATTTGTAGCCTTCTATTTTTGAGCCTCTTTAACTATAGCCAATATATCACTCTTCAACAAATACCAATTTATTTAAAAGAAAATTACAGAAAATCCATCGATGCTAGGTGCCTTTTTAGGATGCAAAGAGAATATTACCTCATGTAGATTCTCCATAGATATCTTCTTCATTAAGCTTTTACTTTTCCTTGAGTAATAATTAATGGCACTTCATTGGTTCCTCTATCGACACTTCATCCCTTTCCAAGTCTGAATTATGTCGATGCTCGTCCAGGAGCAAGGCCTTTGGGGGGAAGCATAAAAAATTTATTATCATTGATCAATATGGGGATGCTCCTAAGAAGACTCTTGTGAAGTTTAAAAAAGTCAAGTCCAAGGATGTTCCCGATTGGCTTTGTTCTTCGAAAGTCGGAAGTCCCAATAAAAAGTCAATCCTAATCCCCTGGCTAGCATCGAGGAAATTTTGAGCTCTGCCTTGACTATGCTCCTTTAGGCTAGTAAGATGCTTAACACCATCAAAAACCAAAAATATGAAAACACGGCTTTGGATGTTGAGCACAATGCTGACTCTACTGAGCAAGATCATCCTAAAATTTTTGAGTAGCTTGGTTTTCAGTGGTAGTGGCATTTTTACTAAATTTGTGTGTCTCTTCGCTCTTTCTGTGTGTCTTGTGGTGATGGGTTATTTTGTCTTAGTGATATCCTTTGTTTGTTGTTTTGTTGAGGTCATATATGTTGATATTGCATCCTTTTGGTCTACTGAAGTTGTCTTTATTGAGATGGCCTCTTTTTGAGTTGATCCTTTATAAAAGGTTTGGGATCCCTTTCAAAACTCCTTTTTTCAATCTATCAAAAAAATAATTAATGGTATATTTTGTAAAATCTAACCTCTAGATTTCTTATCTTGCTCAATATTTGATAAAATATTCTTTAAGTAATTAATTGTTTCCTTTGTGATATCTTCTTCTTTAGCATTTATTCCATCCAGAGTCAAAATATTTTTACTAATCAAATGAAATTAGTTCAACCAATTATATTCCTTAAATTTCAAGGAGTAGACCTAGGTTTGAATCTTGCCAAGTGATACACGCATAATAGTCAAGTTATTATAATATTACTATGTGGTGATGATGTAATATAGGTGGGACCTATTTCGATCCCATATAACCAATTAAAAAGATACATATAAAATTTTGGTATATATATCTTCTTCCTTGATCCATGTTACCCTAGAATTTTGAAACTAATATGAATCCTCGTTTTTCAATACACTATGATAATAAAAAAGTAATTATTTTTATTGCACATAAATATCCTATTCAATTCCATTGATTTTTACTATCTCTTATAAAATGATTAGTTTGGATTCGATTTCCTCGCCTTTAAATATATTATCAAAATATTTGGCATTTCAAATGTTCATTTGACCCTTTAGATATTTTATCTTTTGAACAAACCTATACATATATGATCCTTTGCTCCATATCACCATAAAATAACCACCAAGAATAAATTAGGGTCTTAGTGTCATGACCCGTTACCCCCCTACCCTATTTAAATAACATTAATTGGTCTTGGGGGATCAATTAATGCCTAATAGAAGGGGCATGACCCCAAAGAATCCTAAAAAATTCTAATAAAAGGATTTTGTAAGGGATAAGAAATATTAAATTAATTTATGGGTTATTTATGAGGTCTTGTAAAAGATAAATTTAAAGAATTATCTTTTACAAAAATTATAACCTTACAATAAATCATGTGCAGATTTAGAGGACCCTATGAAGCTGGGACTTAAGAAGGACTGGAGGATTTTTAAAATTGCATATGGGTTATTCTACTTATTTGGAAGTACCCATATGGCTTCCTTATATTGGTGGAAATCAAAAGGGAAGTCCTTTACCTTATCAATAATAGTTCTAATTTTGTTCCCAGTCCATGCTTTAATAGTATTAGCCTTATACTTGTCCCCATGGGAAAAGATACAAGAAAAAAATAATGACACTTACCTTACCCTTAGTAGGACCCGTCTCCTTACACTTCACATGACATGATGAAGTCATATTGGTCCTAGGCATATTTTTAGTAATAAAATAATGAGACCACTATTTAGCCCACGAGTGGGAAATTTCCCTATAAATAGAGGATATTTTTGTGAAGAAAGGTTATCTAGGTTCTAGGAGTCTTAATGGTCTAGGGAATATGCTCTTCACCCATGGGGGTGAATCAAAAACCAAAAGGCCTAAATATTTTCTAGATATAATAAAAAGGTAATGTAGGATAAGAGATTGAAGAAATGGAGATGGGCCAAAATATTTTGAAGAGTCAAGAAGAAGAGTATCAGGTTGGATTACTCTTTTATTTTCCATATTTTATTGTTGGTATGGACTAACGACAAATTTTGGTACAAGGTTTTCTTTAATTCTAACTATTAGAGATTCTTTGTTATGCTCTGCATTAAATTTCTTGATATGCTTGATATAAGTACTCTTAAAAATGCTTTTTTAGTGCAATTTGATTCTAAATCATATACTCATAGTTCATCAGATAATAACAAAACCTCGTTCGATTTTTCCTTGTCCTATGTGCACATTGGCTTTGGCCACTCCACCTAATTAGAAGACCCTATGCTAGAATCAACTAAATAGGGGTGGTAATTATGTGAGACCCTAGATAACAGAAAGGGTGAATTATAGGAGGGAACATCTCAATACCTTTAGGGGATATGCACATAGTCATCGTTACTCCTTACTGAGTTAGCATACTCGTACCCAACTGCCACACCATTACTAGTAGTGACCCATAACCACCGATGAAATGGTTATCTATTTACTATGCATTGGGATATTTACTTTCTAATCTAGCCATTCCTTTAGTGGATGTGGGACCTGTACCCGTTTCAATGTAACCCTTTCGAGTAGCAATCTAAATATAAGCTTTGAAATCCTCAAGATCCCACTGTTATACACATATCCATATTACCCTTTCCGATTTCTATAGATAGTTAAGATATTTCCTAATTCATTCAAGGAGGTTTATAGGATTACAACGCCAAACCATCAATTTTTTAATCTAATAGTCATAGACAAATGATGTCTTTGATTTCATTAAGAGGACGCATAAACCAAGGGGCTTGTTCCAAACCTAGAATCTTAACCGACTAGTAAATTACTCCTCCAAAACATCACAGCTAAAGCGCACCAGTAAATCCATACGTAGTCATCGATGTCACGTTGACAGGAAAATGTTGGAACATGAAAGCCTCCTTTAGCACCCACACCACGAGCAGATTTGATTTAGTGAAGCGTGATGTCTATTCGATGATTGAGTAGGTTGTGCCTTACAGTAGCACCACTCAACTGTCTCAGTTCCTGATCGAAAACCATCCAAAATAGATTAAATTAAATGGATCCTTAGGGTTGAATCGAGTTCTATGGTGTGAATTGAAAGGAGCATTCACAACTAGAGTTTATCCGTAGCCACCTAGCATTTGTTCATGATGAGAAAGTTTAGTGACAGTGAATTTATAAACCATATGTACCATAGGGCATGATAAGGCCTTATAATAAGACATGTTTAGCTAAACCATGAACCAATTGTCGTTTGACCCTTAATAAATGTTGACATGGTGGAATATGGTTCGCTAAAACTATATGGGATCCGACCACATGGAAGTCTCTAATTACCCTATCCAAAGCCTATAGTGAGTGCCATCTATCATCATCATGCTCGCTATATGCAAACTTGTGGCCTTCTCAGTTATAAACTCCTCCGAATGACCCTTCCTAATTTCTTTAGCGAATGGATATAGGTATTAATTCTTTAGACTATTAAAGTGCCTCCACCAGTCATAGGACAGTGGTTCCAAAAATTATGAATATTGGAGGAATAAAATTAATCCAAGGATTAGGTATGTCGTAACTAGTGGTAGAATGTTATTTAGAGAAATAAATAGCATTAGGACCTTTGGTTAAATTCATTAGATCCCATGTATAAAAATGGTAATATAATAAAATGTTATTGAATAGGTTATAACATTTATTGATTAGTTCGAAGGAGGTATAGACTAGCTAGGCTAAGGGATAATCTATTCAAAATATACTAATTAGAGGGTAGATCACATTTAGTGAGGCAAAATGTTAGATGAAGATGACCTTTGCCTTATAAAAAAAAAGAGATTCATTGCCCTCTTTGAGATATGTTTTTATATGATAAGTAAGGAGATTATGTTGTCTACTTTATCATACCTAGTAGTATGTTGTAGTTCATGTATGAATTAACAAAGGAGACGTTGGTTAATAAAAAAAAGAATTATTCATAAATTAAGGGTATGGGATATTAATTTATGAAGTGAAGATTGAATGTTTATCAATCCCCTAAGAATGAATGTTAGGAAAAGATTTATGGAGTTTATGAAATTTCTTCTAAAATAAAAAAGACATCTCCAAAATATAATCCAATGACTTTTCATGAACAATGTAAGATGTTAAATGTCTCAGGAACTAGAGGTTCCTCAATGTAATTGTGAATTTGATATTGTTGACATATAATAAGGGATTGGGTGGTCCCTTACTTGCATTAGTAGGTCAGAAGGAATTGTTTATACCTCGACCTATATTTAGAAAAAGGGCCAGTAGATGCCCTGCTATTATTGTAATGATTGTCATTTAAGTTTATGGAAAATATGAAGGAATATTTTGGAGGTTAGGTTTTTCCCGTTAGGGTTTCCCAGGATAAATATTGGTGTTATTTTAATTTCATGGTTTGATTTATTATATTTCATGAATGTTGCTCAAATGAAAATGATTTTAGTAGGTAGTTTTATTCAAGTAATAAATGCACGTGAAGAATGGATGTTTATTTAAATATTTAATGAATTAGGGACTTTATCTAATTTATTATAATATTGTGGAATGATTATTTACAAATGATGTACTCTTTTCATGTATTCAATATATGGGAATCCAAAGACTATTATTCAATAAAGACCAAGTATTAAGGGGGAAAAATTGGACTTATACATTTGTACTGGGATGTAACACAAATCTTGATAAGCAGGAGTCTGGCATAATTCTATAAACCTAAGGATAAAATGTAATGAAACTTGCTTCATGAATTTAATGCTCTCAAGATGGTTTAGTTGAAAATATGTTGTGGAATAAACTCTCAAGAGGACGTTATGACCTTGATTCTCAAACCAAGATAGATCCTCCACTATACACTAAAGGATTAAATTTACAAGGGACTAGTATTGTCCATTTAAAAGAAATTAATTAGAAGGATTGCCTAACCTAGGGTGTAATAGGAGGATCAAATACATATGTTCCATGGATTCAAATCACAATAGTGATATATTAGTCTTAGGGCCCCTTCCTATATGGATTGGATTGGAACTAAGACTTAGGAATAATCATGGGTGTGGTTATTATGTCTATGATGAGTTACCCTTGGTGGGGTTCTCCATCTTCAAGGTATTCACCTGGTCCCAATGGACCAAATGGTGATTTCTTTTTTATAGGGATGAAACCGGTATGCTTGGCCATCATACTCATACCAAGTGAGGTATGAAGGTTTCGTAGAAGCTGATCACTTCTACTTAAGGAGAATCTGATCAAGTATCTATAGATCTTGAAGCTATATGCCTTGAATGATACAATATAAATGAAATATGCTTGTATTAGGTTATGGATTAGGTCATTGCTACATGAATAATTTATTTTAAAAAAAATTGTGGATATGAAGGAGTAACAAATGGGATTCGTTACAGTTGGTATCAAAGCCCAGGCTAACTGATAGGCTCTAGTGAAAGTCTAGGTTAGAAAAGACTTGGGGCATGAAAGTAAACTTGAGAGAAAATTCCACAACTCTAAAATATACACTTGGTAAGTGCTTGGGATGATGATGTCTGAGTTCTTATTCCCCATGAGTAGATCCACAATCGTTCAAAAGTGGAAGAGCTAAGCGAACCCTCCTGTATGGATTTTAAGTGGTGTACCTTAGATTATTTTTGGAAACTACTCAACATCTAAATATTTGAGACTTATTGTGTAAGGAGTCAAGGTTCATATTTACTAAGGATTCACTTGAAAATTATAATTTTCCAATCAATTTGGGACTATGACTATGGTCATAACTGAAAGTGAAACCTGAGGAGAAATACACACATAAAGTTAACTAGTGGAATTTTAGATAAAATAATATTTTATTTATTTTGATCAATGTTACATTACACTCTAGGATTTTCCCAATCAGAGACTAAGGTGTAGAAAATGGCAGAAGAAGTCGCCCGACAACACCAGAACCAGAAACCCCGCTATGTTGGAGGAGAGCAAGGAGGGTGAAACTTCACATAAGTTCCCCCAAATATGAGAATTAGGGAACTCCACCAAGTAAGCCTTATAATCCTAAGTGTCACCGCCACATGCAACTCTGCCAATTATTCTAAAAAATATGCACCCGACCACCCGGGTGGTGGTTGAAAGTAGTATGGGGTGATAAATTTTTTAAACCAAAAAATATTTGCTATGCCACACGTGGTACTAAACTCAAAAGAAGTTTATATTGTTACGGTTTAAGGTATGAACAAACTACATACACGAAATCTGCCATAGACCATATATCGGATATAGAAATAAATTAAACCAAGTTGGTACGATACCTTGGGGCCCTAAAACTCGTAAAGGTATACTTTACAGTGGTAATATCGTGAGATAGACGCGTTTTGCCAATAATGAAGCAAGGTATGAAATCATCCATTGGAACCATCGAAAGGTTGATGATATGAATTGAAAGAACGCGTGGGATATGATTATCCCCTCAAGAATTGGAGAAGAACCCAATAATTCAATTTGAAGGATCTACGAATCTACAAAAATAAAACAGGCCTCGAAATACTATCCAACAAAACTATAAATAGTACAAAGTTTACTTTAGTTTTGAAAAACAAAAATACCCTAAGCACTATTAGTGATAATGGATATCGTACCACTCGTATTTAAGTTATATTATTAATACTAGTGATCTCAGAGACAAGATCATAGTGTGTCTTATAATTATTTTACTCCTACTAGCTGATCTGTCGGTACATACTCTTTGAGCTATGGTCATTGAAAAGGTCAGAATAAAAAATGATCATCCCATAGATAGATCAGAGATCCATCTATTAAAAATTATTAGGGTAAGGCATTCTCTGAGGATACTCTTACAGAATGCCAAGAATAGATTGGATGCGAGCGACTGATAATGGTTGAAAGAAGTAGGATTTGAGGGAGCAGCTCGATTAGAGCCAATACATATAGACAGATGTTATATGTCAACTCTAGTAGAAATATGGAATATCAATAGGGGAACTTTTCAATTACCCACTGAAGAAATGACTGTTACGTTGGAATATGTATACAGGATATATTGAGTACCGATAGAAGGACGTGCAATCATTATTGCTAATGAAGAAAAAATAGGACATATTTCGAAAAGAATATTCAGAGTAGATTGGAGAAAAGTGAACACCGATAGGGGGCATATAGAGCATGAACTTCTTTATGTGTAGGGTAGACTGACACATAAGCATACGATTATAATGGAGCTCATATCGGGTGTCATTCTGCCTGAATTCAGAAGTGCACGTTTTCCTTGGAATTTATTGGGAATAATGCAAGACATAGTGGAAGAATCAGTAAAATATGCATGAGCACCAACATTATTGGCCCAAACTTACAGAGAGTTGTTTGATTTAAGGACAACGGTGAAAACGGGATTGAACTATAGCACTTTGCTACAAGTCTGGGTATGGGAGCACATAGCGGTAGCTAGACCTCAAGGAATAGCTTATGATGGACACCAAATTATGGGGCCATAAATGACCTGCACATTGAGATGGCAACAAAAAAAGGAATGGTCAAACTACAGACCCCTTGAAGGAAATAAAGAGCGATTTTGCTCCATTTGGGAGAACCTGCAATCCCGTGATGTTATTTGGAGACCTTGGAGATTGAGCCCAATTTGGGCAAAAGATGGTGTTCAACTTGCTCGAGTAAGATGAGCAAGATGGTTGATCGGACATACCAGTATGCAATACGAGTATTTTTAATATACTTGGGTATTACGACAATTCAATATTACACAACAGATATCGAAACCGTCCATGATTTATACAAGGAAGGGGTGAAAGGCAGTGATACCCCCACTGATAGAACCACTACCTTTAGATCCTGATGAGGCTATCTGGACACCTGATGAGGATGATGCAAACACAACCCCTAACTATGATATTTGGTGGTTTGCGCAATGACAATGCCTAGAGGAAGGTTCTAGTGAGGATAGCAATTGTAGAGAGACAACCAAATATGTAGAAGGGGAACATTCACTTAGAAAGGAAAATGAGGAAGAACCTTTTGAAATATGTGTACACCAACGGTTGGATACAGGAGCAGAACAATCTAGCCTAAGAGAGAAGGAACCAGTGAAGGAAGTGCACCTGGAGGTAGATGCACTGAAGAAACAAATTCGCCTATTAGAGGTTAAAGTTAGTAGACAAATGAGCACAAAAAAGATTCAATTTGGATTCTGAGAAAGAATCCGTCATATCCGAATGGGAGAAACTTCGACAGGAGTTAACACAAATGCGACACTGGAGAAATATCGATGGGACAACCTTGTAAGCAAAAAACATGCAATTACGCGATAGAAGGGATATATACTAGAATGCATTCTTAACTTCTTGTATGGATGTGCTTATAAGCCATGGTTTACTTCTTCCAGTACCACTAGTGACTACAGGACAATGTTATAAAGAAAATTCAGCTCAAGCTGCTGGTCAAGCTACTCCTCAAGTGGTTTCTCCAACAGACTCTTAAACTGGAAACTTAGTTAGGGTACTGACAGATGATAGGTCCAACTGTGACCATTAAACAAAAACTAAATGTAAAAGTGTGACAATGCAGTTTGTCAGTTGTAATTATTAGTTGAAATATATTTGGTTCAATGTGTCTTCAGTAATGAAAATTTTATGTATGAAAATATCAAGTCATGATAAAAATTAATGAAACTACGAAAAAAGACAATGATAGGAATTTACATAGAAATAAGAGGACACATGCCATTTTAAAAACTGTAATAGGCATGGTGCACCTTGTTTAGTCAGCACAAAATCATCCATAGGACAATCAAGCCGAAGAAAAATGCGTATCATGGAAAATGAATGATTCACCTCAAAATTATCAGGATACGATTGGTAAGAGTGAAAGCAAAATCGATATGGGTAGACCTTATGATCATTTGAGTATTGGTGAAGTTTTATGCCATGACACCCAACATGGTTGTATTTATGGCAAGAGTTGCCTGGATGATATTAGTTTTAAGCGGGGTAAATCCTATACTAGGCTTTATGATCCTTCTACTCTTGATTATCGATCTACTGCTGCACACACCCTAAATAGGGGAAGCTGATCTGAAGTGGCACCAATTTTTAGTAGGCACAATAAACATGGTAAGAATTAGGAAATACCTTAAAGCAACAAAGATGAAGTCTTCAGTACAACTACTCAAGAGGATGTTTGGGCACAAGAAAGATTAAGGTTGATAATAGAAAGAGACGAAGCCATCATAGAGCAGAATAAGCTCAGATCAGAGAGATTACAAAGAAATAATTAGAGAGCAACAACAATGGCAGCTATGCTCACAGAAAACCCCCAATTTTGCCATCAAAGGGAGGAATTCACTGTGACATTCCTAAAATTCTGTTTGGTTGCCTTGATGAGTCACAATATGCTTCAAATGGTTGTTGGAACAATAGCTTTGCCACCATATCTAGCCGTAAGTACCAACACAATACAAGGAAAGGAAAAGACCCATGAGCAGCAACCTTAAGGTCCATTAGGACACCTACTATGTAGTTCATCATTTTGTAGTAGTCTAAGGCATGTCTGTAAACCGAAAAACTTTGAAAAACTTTTGAATTTTTGTTAACGAATTGAAATATTATGATTAAAGTTATGTATTATGAATGTTTTTTATAGAGGTTGTCAATAAATCTGAATAGATTGGTGTCCGTTCTTGGGGAAGGTATGAGACTTCTCCATGATTATTTTATATTGATGGTATTAAAGACATCTTGATGGATGAAAATTTCTAGAATGCATAATAGGATTAAGGTAAATATCCTACATTGAGATACTAAAATTTGTGATATGCTTTCTATGACACTAAATTTTATCAGATTAACCTATGTTGAAGGTTAACAAAGTGTAGTATGTTACTCCTTGGTGGGAGTTTTTGATAAAGTAACTAAGACTTTTTGGTCTAATACAATATAAAAGCATAATTTCATATTATCTCTGTAACACCATTTTGTAGATTCTATTATTGCTATGTTTTAGACTTAGTGTTTGTGCAATGATAGATTGAATTAAACTATAATATTTATGTTAATATTATGTATTGGGTAATATTTCCATTACTTTTTGTTATGCAAAATGGATGTTATATTGTTTACAAGAACATGGTACTGTTGATATTTTGCATGTTTGCAGATCTAGGTACTCGCTTGGATGGAATATGAAGCTTGCTATTAAGATCGAAGTATTGGAACTGATTGTAAAACATCAGAATAAATACTAGTTCTTGTCTCACAAATGTGTTTTTGTAAGTTATATGTTCAAACGCATAGGTCTGTGTTTAATATAAGGGGGGTGTATGTCATGACCCATTACCCTCCTACCCTATTTAAATAACATTAATTGATCTTGGGGGATCAATTAATGCCTAATAGAAGGGGCATGACCCTAAAGAATCCTACAAAATTCTAATAAAAGAATTTTGTAAGGGATAAGAAATATTAAATTAATTTATGGGTTATTTATGAGGTCTTGTAAAAGATAAATTTAAAGAATTATCTTTTACAAAAATTATAACCTTACAATAAATCATGTGCAGATTCAGAGGACCCTATGAAGATGGGACTTAAGAAGGATTGGAGGATTTTTAAAATTGCATATGGGTTATTCTACTTATTTGGAAGTACCCATATGACTTCCTTATATTGGTGGAAATCAAAAGGGAAGTCCTTTACCTTATCAATAATAGTTCTAATTTTGTTCCCAGTCCATGCTTTAATAGTATTAGCCTTATACTTGTCCCCATGGGAAAATATACAAGACAAAAATAATGACACTTACCTTACCCTTAGTAGGACCCTTCTCCTTACACTTCACATGACATGATGAAGTCATATTGGTCCTAGGCATATTTTTAGTAATAAAATAATGAGACCACTATTTGGCCCATGAGTGGGAAATTTCCCTATAAATAGAGGATATTTTTGTGAAGAAAGGTTATCTAGGTTCTAGGAGTCTTAATGGTCTAGGGAATATGCTCTTCACCCATGGGGGTGAATCAAAAACCAAAAGGCCTAAATATTTTCTAGATATAATAAAAAGGTAATGTAGGAGAAGAGATTGAAGAAATGGAGATGGGCCAAAAGCTTTTGAAGAGTCAAGAAGAAGAGTACCAGGTTGGATTACTCTTTTATTTTCCATATTTTATTGTTGGTATGGACTAACGACAAATTTTGGTACAAGGTTTTCTTTAATTTCGACTATTAGAGATTCTTTGTTATGCTCTGCATTAAATTTCTTGATATGCTTGATATAAGTACTCTTAAAAATGCTTGTTTAGTGCAATTTGATTCTAAATCATATACTCATAGTTCATCAGATAATAACAGAACCTCGTTCAGTTTTTCCTTGTCCTATGTGCACATTGGCTTTGGCCACTCCATCTAATTAGAAGACCCTATGCTAGAATCAACTAAATAGGGGTGGAAATTATGTGAGACCCTAGATAACAAAAAGGGTGAATTCTAGGAGGGAACATCTCAATACCTTTAGGGGATATGCACATAGTCATCGTTACTCCTTACTAAGTTATCATACTTGTACCCGACTGCCACACCATTACCAGTAGTGACCCATAACCACCAACGAAATGGTTATCTATTTACTATGCATTGGGATATTTACTTTCTAATCTAGCCATTCCTTTAGTGGATGTGGGACTTGTACCTGTTTCAATGTAACCCTTTCGAGTAGCAATCTAAATATAAGCTTTGAAATCCTCAAGATCCCACTATTCTACACATATCCATATTGCCCTTGCCGATTTCTCTAGATAGTTAAGATTTTTCCTGATTCCTTCAAGGAGGTTTATAGGATTGCAACATCGAACCATCAGTTTATTAATCCAACAGTCGTGGACAAATGATGTATTTGATTTCCTTAAGAGGATGCATAAACCAAGGGGCTTGTGCCAAACCTAGAATCTTAACTGGCCAGTATATTGCTCTGCCAAAACCTCACAGCTAAAGTGCACCAGTAAATCCATATGTAGTCATCGATGTTGCATCGACAGGAAAATGTTGGAATGTGGAAGCCTCCTTTAGCGCCCACACCACGAGCAGATATGATTCAGTGAAGCATGATGTCTATTCAATGATTGAGTAGGTTGTGCCTTATAGTAGCGCCACTCAGCTGTCTCAGTTCCTGACCGAAAACCATCCAAAATATATTAAATTAAATGGAGCCTTAGGGTTGAATCGAGTTCTATGGTGTGAATTGAAAGGGGCATTCATAGCTAGAGTTTATCCGAAGCCGCCTGGCGTCTGTGCGTGATGGGAAAATTTAGTGATAGTGAATTTATAAACCATATGTATCATAGGGCATGATAAGTCTTGATAGTAAGACATGTTTAGCTAAACCATGAACCAATTGTCATTTGACCCTTAAGAAATGCTGACATGGTGGAATATGGCTCGTTAAAACTATATAGAATCTGACCACATGACAGTCTCTAATTACCCTATCCGCCCATAGTGAGTGCCATATGTCATAATTGCACTCGCTATATGCAGACTTGCGACATTCTAAGTTATAGACTCCTCCAAATGACCCTTCCTAATTTCTTTAGCGAATGGATATAGGTATTAAGTATTTAGATTATTAAAGTGCCTCCACCAGTCATAGGACAGTGGTTCCAAAAATTATGAAGATTGGAGGAATAAAACTAAACCAAGGATTAGGTATGTCGTAACTAGTGGTAGAATGTTCTTTAGAGAACTAAATAGCATTAGGACCTTTGGTTAAATTCATTAGAGACCAATGATAAAAATGGTAATATAATAAAATGTTATTGAATAGGTTATAACCTTTATTGATTAATTTGAAGGAGGTATAGACTAGTTGGGCTAAGGGATAATCTATTCAAAATATACTGATTAGAGGGTAGATCACATTTAGTGAGGCAAAATGTTAGATGAATATGACCTTAGCCTTATAAAAAAAAAGAGATTCATTGCCCTCTTTGAGATATGTTTTTATATGATAAGTAAGGAGATTATGTTGTCTACTTTATCATACCTAGCAGTATGTTGTAGTTCATGTATGCATTAACAAAGGAGATGGTTAATAAAAAAAAGAATTCTTCATAAATTAAGGGTATGGGATCTTAATTTATGAAGTGAATATTGAATGTTTATCAATCCCCTAAGAATGAATGTTAGGACTAAATTGATGGAGTTTATGAAATTTCCTGTAAAATCAAAAAGACATCTCCAAAATATAATCCAATGACCTTTCATGAACAATGTAAGATATTAAATGTCTCAAGAACTAGATGTTCCTCAATGTAATTGTGAATTTGATATTGTTGACATATAATAAGGGATTGGGTGATCCCTTACTTGTGTTAGTAGGTCAGAAGGAATTGTTTATACCATGACCTATATTTAGAAAAAGGGCCAGTAGATGCCCTGCTATTATTGTAATGATTGTCATTTAAGTTTATGGAAAAGAGGAAGGAATATTTTGGAGGTTGGGTTTTTCCCATCAGGGTTTCCCAAGATAAATCTTGGTGTTATTTTAATTTCATGGTTTGATTTATTACATTTCATGAATGTTGCTCAAATGAAAATAATTTAATATGTAAGTTTTTTTTACACTATGTATATGCTTTTTCATTGTTTATGTGGGTTAATTTTTTAATATTTTTTTTATTTTTTTTAACCTTTTAAAAAAAAATAATGATTTTAGTAGGTAGTTTTATTCAAGTAATAAATGCACGTGAAGAATGGATGTTTATTTAAATGTTTTAATGAATTAGGAACTTTGTATAATTTATTATAATATTGTGGAATGATTATTTACAAATGATGTACTCTTTTCATGTATTCAAGATATGGGAATCCAAAGACTATTATGCAATAAAGACCAAGTATTAAGAGGGAAAAATTGGACTTGTACATTTGTACTGGGATGTAACACAAATCTTGATAAGCAGGAGTCTGGCATAATTCTATAAACCTAAGGATAAAATGTAATTAAAGTTGCTTCATGAACTTAATGCTCTCAAGATAGTTTAGTTGAAAATATGTTGTGGAATAAAATTTGAAGAGGACGTTATGACCTTGATTCTCAAACCAAGATAGATTCTCCACTATACACTAAAGGATTAAATTTACAAGGGACTAGTATTGTCCATTTAAAAGGAATTCATTAGAAGGATTGCCTAACCCAAGGTGTAATAGGAGGATCAAAGACATATGTTCCATGGATTCATATCACAATAGTGATATATCAGTCTTAGGACCCCTTCCTATATGGATTGGATTGGAACTAAGACTTAGGAATAATCATGGGTGTGGTTATTCCGTCTATGATGGGTTACCCTTGGTGGGGTTCTCCATATTCAAGGCATTCACCTGGTCCCAGTGGACCAAATGGTGATTTCTCCTTTTACGGGGATGAAAACGGTATGCTTGGCCAACATACTCATACCAAGTGAGGTATGAAGGTTTCGTAGAAGCTGATCACTTCTACTTAAGGAGACTCTGATCAAGTATCTATAGCTCTTGAAGCTATATGCCTTGAATGATACAATCTAAATACAATGTTCTTGTCTTAGGTTATGGATTAGGTCATTGCTACAAGATAAATTTATAAAAAAAATAAATTGTGGATATGGAGTAACGAATGGGGTTCGTTACACTTAGATCCATATAAATTGAAAGCAAATGGATTTAGATGATCATTATTAAATAAATCACATATTAAGAGTATGATTTTGTGACTTGATGCTACTTATAATAATTTCCATAAGAGATTAATTGTAACCATGTGGTGGACAACAAAATCTATTCAATATTTCCTACTATCTGAGTTTATTCAATACATCTATTACCTTATGTATACTAAAAACATGAGTAATAACATCCAAAAGACTATTTTAATTGAAAATAAAAATAAAATTATGCATTGATTTCAACAATACAAGAGTGCTACCTTTCATTTTTGAAGGTGATCGAACAATGTTAAAGCCCACCCAAAAATTCATAGATTACAATTATGAATCATCATTGTACTTGATAAAATTATGCTAATATTCTTCTAATATATTTCATACAGAGCAACTATAGTTTAGGCATATACATTTATAATCCCACCTTTGATGTTTTCCTCTTTTCTACAAAATAGACCCACAACCCAGTTAATTTTTGCTTCTAGTAATTGTCCATCCCATTTGTGTTTATCCCATATAATCTCTAGAATCTCTTATAGAAGAAACTGCTAGACAATCCCCCATATTCCAAATATTCTTGAATGCTTTCTTACTTTTCTTACTACTTGAATTTGTTTCTTGTGTTCATATACATCCAAAACTATAACAACATTTTAATTCCTTAATAACTCATTTTTTAGGGGTATTATTCATACCCCAATATTATACAATACCATTTTCATCTTCACTTTTAAATTTTTATTTGTGGGTTTAGCCCACTTCTTGTTAACACCCATGATATTTATTTTTGGTTTCCCAAATAAATATTTTGTTAAGTTCCTTTTTATTTATATTCTTGCTTTGAGGATCTTCCTCTCCTTTTTTTATTACCACCAACACTTTCATCTTCATCACTTTCTTCTATTTTTTCATATTTTTATAATGAGACTTACCTTCTAGAGATTTATATTATCCTAGAGAATTGAAATTCAAATAATAGCCTCACAAATGATTTCTTCTTGATGTTTCCATAGAAACCCTAAAGTAGAGGGATGATCCTCCATATTAATTACTTTCTTATGCCGCTCTAAACACCCTGCATGTTTCTCTAAAAACCCTAAAGTGTAATGATGATCATACATAGTAATTACTTTCTTATGCTACCATAGAAAACTAAAGTTTACATGGGTATAATCCGCATAGATCCCTTTATTGTATTGCTATTAGAACCCTAAAGTTCAAGGTATGCACTATGCAACTTTCATTTTTATTACAAAGAAATCCATTTTTATTGATAACATTAATGATAAATTATAAATACCCCTCAATTAAAATATATTTAAATCCTTTTTAATACCAATATTGTCTCTGAAATAAGTGTCCTAGTCTCTAAATGGTTATTAGTTGGAGATTTGTGTGCTTATTGAGTAAGTGAGGAGAATATTGCCTTCATTATTTTGAAAAATACCATCTCCATTAGCTTTTATTATATTTCTTTTGAAAGCACCATCAAAATTAAGTTTGATAAACCCAATTTTTGAACATTTATATTTTATCATATGTTGAAGAAAATCCTTTGTTGTAACTCTATTGTCATAAATGACCCTTCCATGTATATTGAAATCTTACAACAAGAGGATAGCACCTCTTTTTTTGCACCTAAGATGTCCCATGATGATCACTATATTTATAAATATATTGCATGAGAGGTAATAATACCATTCCAACTTTGGTTTTAAAAATTCTATTATTCCTTTCAATCCATAAATTCTAATAAATAATGGCATGACTAATCCTCTATAGACTACGTAAAGCTTTAGATTTAAAATGATTAATCTAACATTTCATCAAATCTTTCAATGTTGATATAGCTACCTAAATTTATTTTCTTATTTTTTGAAAAAGTAACCCTAAATGGTATAAGCAAAGGGAGAATGAAGATGTATATGGTATGATGTTTCTAGATCCTTCTCACATGAGACACACATAAAAATTCCATAGTATTATCTTCTGTGTAGAATCTCTCATATAATAATATTGCTTTGGATTTCCAACCAAGAAGTGTTGAGGCCTTAGGGAGGCCTACAGTGACCAAACACTCTTTGAAGGAAAACCATTAGAGTAGGAAATTTTGATATCTCTAAATCCTCATATCCCAATTTGATTGAGTATCCACCATGTTTTTATATTTTCAAAACCAACTCATCCTTATACATAAAAATAGGCAACTATAACTCTTGAAGCTCATTTGCTATTTGTTTTATTTTCTTTCTTCAACTAGGTTACTAATAGAAATCCATGATCTAGAGTTGTTGCACACAATAATATAATATTTAACCTTTGGAACTTTACAATCTTGACATGCCCAAGCCAATGGTTACCATTTTTAAATCTAAATTTAAGGATAAGGATTCAACCAAGCATTAGACCAAAAGTTCGTAGAAGCCCCCTCATTGCAAAATCTTCTATTTTGTTTCATGATCAATTTCAAACTATCTGATATGAAGTTCTATGTTGGTGATCCTTTGGGTAAGGTTTGTTTCTTGAACAATTTTATTGCATCAATAGAACATATATATTTTTGAGTCAACATTTTCTCCCAACTCTTAACTTCATATTTGAATAATCTCTATCCTAATTTTACCCCTAAAGCAAAACTCATGAGTCTAAAATTTTACAAGGAAAATCCTTCAATATTCTTTCCTTAAAAAACCCTATCCCACTTATAAAGAGCAAACCTAAACTTTTCTCACATCCTTTCCAAAGAAAAATTCTTTAAATTTTATCAAATTTATATTTTATACTTGCTAACAATATTAAAAGTGATATCATATAGATAAAAATGGATTGCAATATAGTCTTTGTAAGTTGCAAATTTCCCATCATGTTTAAGAACTTACAATTCTAACCTACCAACTAAAATTTCATTCTATCCAAAATTGAGTCCCAAAGCTCCTTCTTATTTCCTTTATGAGACAAAGAAATACCCAAATATGTTGATATAAAGTTTTGAATTTTAAACCCTTAAATATTCTTAATAATCGATTGTAAATATAGGGTAGTATTAATGAAAAATATTCTAAATTTGTAGTGTTAATAAACTATCCAACAACCTTCTCATAATATGATAATATTGATCTAAAATCCATGGATTTAGTAATTAAATTATGGCCCAAAACAAAAGTATCATAAAAAAATTGGATATGGGATTCAAAGGGACCATTTGTTGCAAATTTAATACCTTTGGATTTTCCTTCCATTCTTTTATAAAGCTCTTCCTAATCCTTCTATAAGAATAATAAATAGATAATGAGATAGTGGGTCATATTGGTGGAGTCCATGAGATGACTCAAAGTATCCAATAGGGGATCCTTTCATAAAAATATAATATTTTGGAGTATTATAACAACATGCAATCCATTGACACCAACCTTGGTTAAAATAAAATATTTTGAGAATATTATTTATAAAACTCTAATAAATCGTATCATATTCTTTGTTCATATCTAAATTTATAAGTATACCTAACATTTTCATGATAAAAACATAATGTATAACCCTCCTATGAAATAATTACACCACCATCTATGTATACCTTGTGGAAGGGAGTGTAAGCTAGAAGGAAGTGTGAGTTGGGAGCAAGTACGAGCTAATAAGTAGTGCGAGCCAATATTGATATCTTCAGTTATGGTGAAAGATCAATGAATTCATTCAGAGTGTATCAATACTTATAAGAGTGGTAAATACTATTTCTAAAAAATGTTGAAGCAAAGAAATATCAGGAGAAAGAAGAGACAAGAGCCAGTGTGACCTAGGAGGGAGTGCAATATGGGAGGGAGTGCAAGCTAGGAAGAAGTGCAAGATAGGAGTGAGTGCAATCTAAGAGGGAGTGCAATCTAGGAGGAAGTGTAAGCCAAGAGTGAACCCCATCCCCAATCCCACTAGTTAGTTTAGAAGGAAAGTCATATTTGAAATACTTAATGGAAAGTGAGGATGCCCTAGCTAGAAGTATGGATACCCAAGCAAGATAAGTGGAAGAGCAAATATATGGAAATTTCGATCTGAGTAGCAAATATTGTACCAAAAGTGACCATCAAGTACGAGATGATTGAGCATGATTTTATGGTTTTGAAAAGAAAAGGATTAATATATAAGTTACATAGATCCTATCCAAGGTTTTTGGAGATTCAATATTGGATCAAGTGGAAGTGGGGATTGAATTCAAATTACTCTATGAGTTTTCTTCCTAAAGGTTTTTTTCTTGTCATATTTTCTAATTAAAAAATCAGGGATAAAATATTGACTGGTGGCCTGTTGTTTTAGAGGGAGAGTTACCCTTTATTTAAGACCATGGAATGAAATTTTTTCTATCGAGATAAAATATTAAAAAGCTTTCAATTTGTGAGGATTTTTGGAATTTCATATCAGCTTATCAATAAGGATATTTTGAAGAATATTGGAAATACCCTAGGAGAATTCATCAAGGAAGGAATAACTATTAAGGAGTGGAAGCATGCCCTATATGCAAAAATATGTGTTGCTATGGATATTTTAAAACCTTTGCCATAATCCATTAAGATTGAATCTGAATCAAGAGAATGGGATTAGTAAGTGGATTGTGAATCACGTTTTGTTGTCACAATTATTATGAGATTAGCCACTTGGTAAGAGTTTGTAAAGTGAAAACTATAAAAAAACAGATAATTTTTTTTGTTCATAAGATAAAATTCAAGATAAAGAAAGAAAATCATACATTAATAGAAGGTGGATCAGATCAAGAATATTCCACTCCTAAATAAGGGACAAAGAAATTCTATTTAAAATATCTTATGGAAGAGGCCACTATAACTCGGATCAATAGTTAGAGGAATAAAAAAGGATATAAGGGGTGAGAAAGTACAATATGTAAGTTCAAGTTCAAAAGGAATAAAAGGTACAAAGGTAAATGTGGAGGAAAATCCAAACACAAAGATGATACAAGAGGTCAATATATTTCTAAGTAAATCATCTTCATTTTCCTCGAGTAGTATATAATCCTCTCCTAGTAATAAAAGTGAAAGTGGTATAAATGTTAACCCTTTAATTTTAGGGTTTCAAGAGAAACATAATAAAAAAATGAGGATGGAGGAATTTTGTAATAATTTAAGGTTTTTAGGACAAAATTATAAGGTAATTGCTTTGGAAGAGCATCCTTGCACATTAGGGTTTCCAAGGCAATATAAAGAAGAACATGCTTTTGAGGTTATTCCTTGCCCTACAAATCCTACACAACAAGACAAACCTATAAATGATGTCTTTGAGCAATGTGAGAATATTTAAGAGATGGATGAAGATGAAAGTATTGGTGGAAATAAAAAAAGAGAGAGGAAGATCCAAAATGCAAAAACAAAGAGAGAAATAAACCCAGAGGGATATTGATATGGGAAAATAAAATTAAATATCACAAGTGTTAACAAGAAATGGTGTCAAACCCACAAATAAAAAAAAAAATAACAATGAAAATAATATCTTGGAATATTAGGGGCATGAATAAGAACCCTAAAAAAGGTATTAAGAAACTCTCAGATTATTATAGACTATATTATATTTACAGATATGAAACATGGTTAGAAAATATTTTAGCCATTCATGGTGTTGAATTTTATCTTGACAAAATTTCAATTTCGAAGGCATCTATATGAAATGATAAAAAGGAGTTGATTGCAAAAAATTACTAATGAGGAATATGACAAAGGTAGATGAAGAATATTTTTGATAAAGAGACAGGTTGGATATGATTTAATTATAAAAGGAATATAATGAGAGCAATGTAATGTTTTTATTTTTGCAATGGGAGTGGCCCCCAATAGAAGCCACACATAGCTTATTCAAAAAAATAATGACACCATCAAGAATTTATTTACCATGAAAATAACCACCTTATTCCTCTGAAATAGCATGCTCTAGAATGTTTTTCAACCTATTTGTTATAATTTTTAAAATGATCTTATAAATTATATTACAAAGGCTTGTTGAATAAAATTATCATTTTTTTATCTTGCCTTTCTTGGGAAGTAATATATTAAAGGTGGCATTGATTTAACCTATTGTAGCCTTCATTATAATCCATAACCAATGTATCACTCTTCAATAAGTCTCATTTAAAAAAAAAAATTATAGGAAATCCACTAGGGCCAAGTGCCTTATTAGGACAAAAATAGAAAACTGCCTTATGTAGCTACTCCATAGAGATATTTTTTATCAAGCTTATATTTTTTCTTTGTGTGATAGTTGATGGAAAATTTTAAAAAATCTTATCTTAATCCTCCTTATCTTGCCCAACATCTAGAAAAATAACTTTAATATAATTAATTGATTGCTTTCCTATGTCTTCTTCTTCCTCTATCATTCTTCCATCCAGAGTTGAAATATTTTGTGTGATGGAAAAATTGATTTGGTTATAGGATGATTTTTATGAGATTTCTATATCCTTCCTTGAGCCTTTCCCTAAATGTTTGATCCAATATGACTCATTTTTCAATAGATTATAATACTAAGAAAGTAATTGTTTTTATTGCACATAAGTATCCTTGTCCATTCCATTAAATTATGCTCTCTTTTGTAAAATTTTAAACTTAGATTCAATTTTCTTATTTTCTTTAAATATATTACCAAATATATGGTATTCCAATTATTTATTTTTTCCTTTAGACATTTCATTTTTTGAGTAATCTTGTATGTTCATGATCCTTCAAATTTGCTTCATCTTAACATAACATAACCATCTAGAAGAAATTAGGGTCTTGGATCCATATAGAATGAAAGTGAAATGGATTTTGATGACCATTATCAAGTAAATGACATTTCAAGAGATTCAGAGAATGTGTTTGTGATCTAATTCTATTATATTCGAAGATATTATATACTCTATTTGCAAGCATTTTTTGGATAGCAAAAATATATCTAATATTTCTACTTTATGAGTTTACCCACTACATCTAATTTTCCATGTTTAACAAAAGCTTGGAGGAATAACATCACAAAGGCCATTTGAATTGAAAATGAAGCAAAATTTTGCATTTATTTAGACCATCCAAGAGTACCACCCTTCATTTCTTAATAATATAGAAATGTATTGAAGTCCCTCTTAAGAATCCATAGGTCACAATATGAATCATCATTGTGTTTGATAGAAATATGGTAATATTTTTTCAACATCTTTTATGAGGAGCAACTATAGTTGGAGCATATATATTTATAACCCCAACTTTGATGGAGCATATATATATTTATAACCCCAACTTTGATGTTTTCACTTTTTATGCAAAATCTATTAGGAACCTAATTAAGTTTTGCTTCTAGCAATTGTCCATCCCATTTTTTTTTCCATATTGTCGTAATAGCTTCAAAATATCCTATAGAAGAAACTGCTAGACAATCCATCATATTACAAATAATTTTGAATGCATCCTTACATTCCTCACTACCTAAATTTATTTCTTGTATTAAAATAAACTTAATACTATAACGACATTTTAAAATAACTCATTTTTAAGGGGATTTATTCATAAACCCTAATATTCCATGATACAATTTCATCATTACTTTTTATTTTTATTTAGGGTCTTAACTTCTTTTTTTAATCTATTATATGGGATTGAGATGGGACCCACCTGTATTACATTATGACCACATAATGGTATAATAATAACTTGGCAATTATGCATGTGTATCTCTTGGTAAGATTTGAATCTATGTCTTCTCATTGAAAGTTGAGGAATTTAATCGATTAAGATAATGCCATTTGATAGATTAGCCCAACTTCTTTGTTAACATTTGCAATATTTGTTTTTGATTTCCTAATTTGATCTCCCTTTGAGTTTCCTTTCCTATTTATTCTTTCTTTGAGGGTCTTCCTCTTCTTTTTCTATTTCCACTAACACTTTCATATTCATCATTATATTCTATTTTTCCATATTATACATAATGAGTATTAAAAAACTTTACTTTGATAAAAGACAAACATCCACAAATATGTTTAGTAATAAATAAATCAACCACAAAGAATATACTTCACATAAAATACAAAGATGTAAATACCCTTTAAACAAGGCAATACCAATGTTATTCCTTAACTAACCACTTTACAATATCTCCTAAGGTGAGAGTTGCACCATGAGCAAAGATTGTTACAATGATTAATTGGATTGGATTTGATGATTTACAATTACTAAGTACCTTCTTTGTATAATAATCCTCCACTATTTTTTTGGAAGGGGATAAACCTATGCTTATTCCATTCATTATTATAATATAATTTCCAAGAAATAGACCTTGGGTTATTATTAGCCCATGCTATTTGCATAATACAATTGGGTTATTTATGGTTTATGACAATATTTTGAATAAGTTGAAAAGCTAGGGGTACATCGGGGGCCACTCTCTATGTGAATTAAAATTGGGTCTCCTCTAGGAGAGCCAATTACCTTTTGCAATTGCAGTGTTCATGTTGAGACTATAAAAATATTAAATTTTTAAATTAGGGTTAAAAAGGGTTTTAAGGTCCAAAACGTGATAGATTAGTAGACCACTTCCAAAATAGAAACAAAAAAAAAATATAGATACCACCTAATCGTAATAAAAATAATAGTCTAGAATGATTGAGGTTGTTATAGAGTTCGTAGCCAATGGATATTTTGATTATTTTTATTTTGTAGCATTGATAATATTTTTTATGGAACTAACTGGATGGTATTTAGTAACCATTTGGATTTTATCAATGATCTAATTGGAATTTTCCTTTCGTTGGTGAGTCTTTTTTTTCTCGTTTGATTCCTACTGGAAAATTGGAGTAGTTGGAGTATGAGCTTCTTCCTTGTGAACTAGGACATTTGAAGGTTTAGGATCATTCATGTGTAGGGCCTTCTCCTCCACCAAGGAGGAATTAGAGCATGATCAGATGACCAAGCATTTCTTCTTCAGGTGGCCATATTTCTAAAAACCATAACATCTTAGGGAGAAGTTTTCATATTCAATATTTTGGATCCATTCCCCTTTGCTTGAGGAGATAGTAATGGATTGAGGCCAAGAAACTAAAACATCCATCCAAATAGCCAATATTGATTTACTCATATTAATTTTACTAGACAATTTTTCCTTTTTTTGGGCATCCATATACTAGAATGCACCAACGGTGTTACCAATTTTGGCAAATATCTTCTCTCCCCAAAACTCCATAGGGAGAGCATATAGATTCACCCAATCTGGAAAGCCATCAACTTCTTCTGTAAGGAGGTTGAAACCAGGAGTTCAAGGTCGTATATAGATATCCCTTTGTCTAAAAAACCAATTGTATCTATAATATATTACCCTATCTCTATCCACTAAATCAAAAAAAGAAACAAAAAATAAATTTTTGGGTAGCAGAGTTACTTGGAATTTATTGGACCACCAAAGTTTAATGTATCCTTTGAGCTCCTCTAGGCCTAGTATTTTACCCCTGAGTTTGCAAATAACTATTCGGGCTTCATGATCAATCAGATCCAACCCAAATTCATCCTCCAAAATCCTGATAGAGGGCAAAGGTTCATTAGAAAGCTCCACTCATGAACCCAAAGATCCTTGAGAGACATTTTTTCTAACCAAAGAGGCTTTATCATAGACTGAAGAGTAACTAATATCCTCCTAAGTATAGTGAGTGGGCTACGAACAAACCTCTTTATGTAATATTTGACTACACCTAGGGTTTGCATCCCTTTCAATCCATTACATCCTCATGTCCTCCTAAGTAAACCTAGTGGACTACGAACAACCCTCTTCTTGCAATGCTTGACTACACATAGGGCTCACACCCTTTCGCTCTGCTCCATACTCTAATTATCAAAATTTTTAATAGTTTATGACAATTAAACACTATAGTTGAGTCATTTATAGCTCATGCCAACTATACAATACAATATTATATTATTAGGTACATATCCCTAGGTATGATAGCAATGTGAATAATTTTATTAAGATTTATATTGTCCCAAATAATATGAAATGCAAGTAATAACCTCATAAAGACTTTCTTTCTATGTTTTTCCAAAAACCCTAAAGTAAAGGAACCACCTCCATAGTAATTAATTATTTATGCTGCTTTAGAAAGCCTAGAGGTTTCCATGAAAACCTTAAAGTGTAGGAATTCTCCATAGTAAGTACTTTCTTATATTGCCATGAAAACCCTAAATTTCCAAGAATATCCTCCATACACATTTCTTTTATGTTGCACTTAGAACCTAAAGTGCAAGGAATACACACTATACTAATTTTATTTTATTAAAAGAAAAGGATTTTATACTAAAGGAAAATGAGGATGATTTACTTGGGTTAACCTTGACCTATTTCACCTCCTTTACTTTAAAAATTTGCTCTCCATTTTTATTTGCACCTTTAACTCTTGAATATGAACTAGCGCATTGCACTTCCTCATCCCTTATGTCATTGTTTTGTTCTAATGGATGACACGAGTAAACTATAATGACCTTCACCATTTAATGATACAAAAGGGCTTTCTTTACCACTTTCTTAAGAGTGGAAAACCTTTGATTTGAATGAGTTTCTAATATGATGTGTCTCCTTGTTTCATGTTGAAGTTTATCTCATACCTAAAATTTATTACTTTCTCCATCATTTTCAATGTGCAATTTGTTGACATATGTCTAGCCTCATAATTTTTACAACATGAAAATATAATATTTTTATAATCCACTTGTTGATCTTATTTTATATATTCAAATTTAATCCTAATGGACTATGAAAAAGATTTTGAAATATCCATGGCAACATATATTCAAACATATACAACATGCCTTCACTCCTTAGTCGGTTCCTCTTGGATGAATTCCTCCAAATTATTATGGATATTCTTTAGAACCTCCTTATTGATAAGTTTCTATGGAATCCCAAAATGATTAAAATCCATATTTTAAGGCTTTTAATAGTATTTGTCTCCATGGTATTACATATAATGCATCTCTCCCTATAAACCATGAAGCACATACATTATTTTATCCCTAATTTTTGAACTAAAGAAGATAATGAGGAAAAATAATTTAAGAAGAAAAGTCATGAAATAATTTGAATTCAATCCCCACTTCCACTTAATCCACTTTTAAATATCTAAAAAACCTAGGTAGTATTTATGGAATATTTTAACCCTCATTTTTTAAGAACCATTATGTCATGCTCGATCATCTCATCCTTGATAATCACTTCTACTGTAAAGTCTACTACCTATATAGGGTTTGTCATAGATTGAATCTTCCTCTTGTACGCAACTAGAGCATTCATATTTCTAATTAGGGCATATTTAATTCCAATTAGGACTTTCAAAAATAACTTTCCTACCATTCTACCTAGATTCTGTTTGTAAAAATCCTTTAATGTTTGAATTTTTCTAAAGATCTAGAACAAGAAAAGTAATACCTGCTCCTTGCATGCATTCACTTCTTATGCACTAACTTCTTATTCACACTTCTTTCTTCCACTTGATTCCATATTGCACTCACAATACTTGCTTTCTAAAATTAAAAAAGTGAGGCTCGATCTCGACTCCTAGTCAATTAAAATATTAAAAGCTACTTGTGATTAATACAATATATTTTTGAATAAGCCATGTGAGGCTTCTACAATGTGCCACTTGCATTACAACAACAAAAGATTAAACTGTTGTTATTATGTTATTGTTAACTTAATTAAACCATATACAACTTGTCTTTTTATTAAGGATACTCTTCATTTGAATTCCTATAAACTACATGCTTCATATTTCTCAAACTACTAAGTTTTTGTAATCAACTCCTTATTATAATTTACGTTAAGAGATAAAATATCATTCAACCAATTGTCTTCTAAAATTTTAACTTTGTCAAGACAAAGATCAACACTACAAATGGCTAAAATATCTATTGACCTGATTTCCTTTTCTATAAATATATTGGCTATAATAACCTATAAACTCCCTAATACCTTTTTTTTTTAAGGTTCTTATTCATGTTCCTAATATTCATATCATTTTCATCATCATTTTTGTTTTTATTTGTTAGATTAACCCCACTTCTTATTAACACTTGCAATATTTGCTTTTGTTTTCCCATATTTATATCCCTTTGAGTTTCTTTTTCTCTTTGTTTTTGCTTCTTAGGTCTTCCTCTCTTCTTTTCATTCCCACTAACACTTTCATCTTCACAAATCTCTTCAATTTTTGATAATGTTCATAGTGAGACTTATCATCTATAGGCTTATCTTGCTCTAAAGGATTTGAAATGAAAGGAATAACCTCAAAATAATTTTCCTCTTTATGTTGCTCTAAAACCCTAACTTACTATGGATATCATCAATTCTCATTTCTTTATTATGTTTCTCTTGAAACCCTAAAGCACAAGGGGTAACTTCTACACTACTTTCATTTTATTACAAGGAGGATTTTATACTACTCAAGGAAAATTAAGTTGATTTACCTAGAATAAACTTGACCTTTTCCACCTCCTTTGTTTTAAATTATCTCCACATTTTTTTTGTACCTTTAATTCCATATAAATTTGAACTTGCACATTGTACTTTCTCATCCTTTGTATCCTTACTTGCTTGTTCTAATGGTTGGTCCATGTGAAATATGATGGGCTTTATCAACTAATGTTGTAGATAGGCTTTATTTATCTCTTTTTTTAGGGTGGATATCTTTGATCTAATATAGATTTTACTATAGTATGATATCCTTGCTTTATCTTAAAGTTTATCTCATGACCAATTTCTTGTCTTATTTTTCATTATTTTTACTTTGTAATCTCTTACCATGAGTCCAATCTCATAACACTTACAATATTCAAATGCATTATATTCATAATCCACTTACTGAACCCATTCTCTTGATTCGGATTTAATCTTAATGAATTATGACAAACATTTTGAAACATCCATAACAATACATATTTGGGTATATACAATATATTTTCGCTCCTTAGTAGTTGGTTCGTCATGAAAGTAGTCATGAGATAAATTCTAACTCATGCTAGAAGCTTTTTGATACTTTGTTTCAATAAAAAAATTCTCACTTTATGCTCTTAAATATAAATAATCTCTCCATAAACCATGAGTTGTCACTCATTATTTTATCCCTGATTTCTAAACTTGAAAAGATGATAAGGAAAAAATATTTAGGAAGAAAATTCATCAAGTAATATGAATTCAATCCCCATTTTCACTTGATCCAAATTTAAATCTTTGAAAGTTTGCCAATATCTTTGGAACTTACATCAAGGTAATGCATAGTGGTGGATTATCATTAATTAATGAATATTAGGGTTTTTAAAATTTAAAATTGGTGAATATGTTAGGATCTCATCCTAACCCTTAATGTAATAACTTCCCTAATGTAATAATTCCTAGTGAACGTGGGTAGTACCCATGATTAATATTTTGTAATGTTCTAAGTTTTAGCTTAGGTAGTGCCTATGACAAATGGCACCCTTTTTATGTAACACATGGTAGATAGGTGGCATTATGCATGTAATTCGGGTGGCATTGTGCATGTAATTCAAAGTGGCACTATGCATGTAATTCGGGTGGCATTATGCATGTAATCCAGGTGGCATTTTGCATGTAAGCCAACCTTGGAAGGAAACTCCTTAAATACCCGAAAAGGCACCAATGTAACTATCTTTTGCAAAATTAATGAAGTATTGAAGGAGGTTGCCCCCTCGAAGAGGCCTGCGATTCTGTCTTATTGTGAGATTGTTCTTTATGAAAATTTCTGTTATATTAATGTGATGTTTATGTGAGTTTATTTCCAAGCAATTGTGTGAGAGTGTGTTATTTGAGTTTATTTTATAGCAGGATCTTAACGAATATGGGGACCCTTGACCAAATTCAATTCACCCAAAATTTTTGGGAACAAAAAATTGATAGGGTCGACTCGCCCTGAATTTATAATAATTTTACGGTTTAAATTTTAAATTGCCAACATTCTCGCCTAAATTTTGGACCTTTTCACCTTAAAATTATAAATAATTTTATTAACATTGACAAAATCACCTATTATACCCCCAATATATACCTAATGTGATAGCGATAATCATACATGTTAAACATTGGTTCTCCTCGACTGGCACCAGAGAAGCCAAAAAATGAGCGATAGTAGAGAATAAAATATGGATGACCTGTAGTAGAGAATAAATGATAAAAGCCTAATAGCATCCAATAAATCATAGCTGATCAATAACAAATGATAAATAACAAATGATGGATAACATAATAAATGAAAAATGACTATCGACACCAGAGAAGGATGACCAACACTAGAGAAATATGAAAGACGATAGACAACAGAGAAAGACCAAAGATGACCAACACTAGAGAAAGATAAAAGATGATAGACACTAGAGAAAGATCAAATATAACTGATACTAGAGAAATATGAAAAGTGATAGACACCAAAGAAAGACCAAATATGACCAATACTAGAGAATGACTACTGACACTAGAGAAAGATAAAAGATACCCAATCATAGAGAAATCAAACCAACACCAAATAATATACTGCAAATGATAGATGTCACGATGATTGGTAGTAGAGCATAAATGATAGATGACACGATGATTGATAGCATCAAAGAAACAAGTGACAATCGGTAGTAGAGAATAAACAAATATGACCATATCATTGAACATATGACTAACAATAGGTAGAAGACCATGATATCCCTTATAGCACTTGTAGAATTATCATAATTTTATTCAATATTGTGTTCTTTTTCTAGCATAAAATACTTTTTCCTTCATAGGTATAATGGCTCCAACTCCAATGGAAACAAAGGAGAAAAATATTTTGGAAAAAAGAGTATTTTAAAATATTTTAGCCTTATATCGAAATCCAATGAGACATCAGAATATGAAAAATGCAACGTACATACCTATTTTACCTACTTAATATTAATTTTCATAAGTAATTTCAAAAAATGATATAGAACATCTTTGAATTCGGAATACACAATTAATCCTAATATGCCTCCATTTGATGATATTCTCGAGGATGAAACACCTCAACATGAAAATTTTATTAACAATGACATGCAAAACTTGAACAAAATCCTAAAAGTGATATACCAACTGAAAATGAAAATGACTATTCTAACCAAATGCACACTTCTGGTAAACCTTCTACTCATAAACCTAAATGAAGCAAGTTGACAAGGTGGAATATTATAAGGACCTTTCAACTTGAATAGTTATCAAAATATTTGTTTATTGAACCAGTGTAGCCAAAAAATAGTAATGATATGCCAACATAATGTAGATGCATTATTTATAGTTGGAAACTAGGAAAATATTATAAGATGCAACTTAAGTTGGATACAATAGAAAAATATTGTGGAAAAGCTTGTGACAGTTAAATAAAGTGATGAAACAACTAAGAAACTAATTAGGTGAAAGGATGTATCAGAATGAATACATGTCAAATATGCAAAATACTATGACAAAGAGATGAAACTGTTGGAAATATGAGCAGGTTTTGTTGTCATTGATGTCAAGAAGTCAACACCAGTAAGAGTCAGTTTTAGTGAGTAGCATCAGTTTCAGGTTCCGTAATCAAGTGCAAAAGAAAATTTCCTTCCACGTGGTTAGATGAGGTTTAAAGGGCAAAAGGAAGGCCGAAGAAAAATAATATTATAATAATTTATTATAATATTAAAGGTGCAAGAGATTTGATTAATTATAAATTAATTATAATAGTTTTATTATAATTTAATTTATAAATTAATTTAATTAACTTTTAAAGTTATTAAGTTAATTTTGAATTAATTAAAATTTAGTTATATATTAATTTATAGGTTAATTAAACTAACCCTAAGCATAGGGTTATAAAATTCATAATTCGAATTTTTGAGTTATTGTCTACGTCATCTAAGGCATAGCCCAATGCATATAAAGGAGGGAAAGGCCTTGGTAAATTTTTCATCCGTGATTAAAGTTTAATGGTGTGTTTTGTGCATAAAGCAAAGGAACGATCACATGTTTTTTAAGCACTTATAGAGGCAGTGAAAAGGACAAGGAGGAGAGGCTTTTGGTTTACATTCCAAGGTGCACTGTAGCGCAACCGACAGTAAGGGAAGGCGCTAAGTCTTGGCTAGCAGAAGGTGTAGGGATTGAATTCCATGGACTTGAGTTTTTGTGAAGCAAGAATTGTTTTGAGGATTGCACGCTAGGAAGGAGACAAAGGGAAGGCGTGAACCTTTTCCTTTGTGTGGAGGCTCATAGCCCATGTGGTGGATGCACACCTTGCTAAGGCATACGACTGCGGATAGGTTTCACGTTAGAAACGTGTCAGGAACCTTTTTTGCTAGACCAAGGTATTTGCTCAGTCTGAAATTTGTGGAGACCCAAAAATTGCGGAAGCTCTGAATTTTGCAGAGATAAATTTTTAAAAATATTTTAAATTTGATTTTGCATAGTGTAAGGTTTTTGTGAGGAAGATAAAAGATTTGGCATTTTTGTTAGGGTTTGATTTTTCTGAAGTGTGATGAGCTTGTTGAGAGGAGTAATAAGGTGTGCCTTAGGTGTTAGAAATATTTGTTGAATACAAAGTTAATAATTGTATTGAAAGGAAAAATAAGGTTGATTAAGTGGTGAGATTTTGACTTGATGAATTATTCTTGAAAGGATTTATTGAGAACAAATATTTGCTATCTAGCCCTAGTATTGGTAAAAGGAAAGGTTGTGATTGAGACAGATGTGTAAAGATAGATCATCTTCAAACAAGAGGTAAGGGCACATTTTTCCTTAAGAGTGATTGTTGGATGTTATGAATGCTAAGTTGGAGTGAAAAGGATTGTTTGGTAAGCATTGTTGAGTTTGATTGTTAAATATTTTTTTGAGTGAGAGTTGATAATAAAATTCTTGTTTGATAAACATTGTTGGAAACATTGAATGAACCTTCATATGCATGATTAAGGTTTGTGCAAGAACATGAATATCATTGTTATGTGAAGTTGAGAACTATCATGATTAGGGTTTGTACAAGAACATGAGTATCATTGTTATGTGAACTTGAGAACTATATTGAATTAGGATTTGTGAAAGATCATGAGTATCATTGTTATGTGAGATTGTTTGATAAGCATTGTTGGAAATAATCGAGTGGGGATTCATATGCTTGGACTAGGGTATGTATACAAGGAATGTTTTATTGAGTGATTGATTGAGTAGAGTTGATTGAGCCTAGTCAAGTGGAAGTGTTAAAGTGATAGTTCTAGTTCTGTGAAATAAATTGTTCTATATTCTAAATTGATTTAAGAAAGACGTTGGACGTGATCTAGTGTTTGTGAGTGTGAAACATATTGAGTCTCTAACAATTCTCTATATGTTTTTGTGGTAAAAATATATATTGAAAGTGATTGAGCATTGTGGTGAGTGTGAAGCATATTGAGTCTCTAACAATTCTCTATATATTTATGTGAGTTAAACAAGATTCTATGTGAAACTTGTTTATGTGATTGAAGAGGTTTTTTGTGATAGAGTTGAGCAGATTGGACAAGTTCTAGTGAGGACTTGTTGAGCAGATTTGAGGTAAGTCTTAGTGAAGACTTGTTGAGCAGATTGGACAAGTTCTAGTGAGGACTTGTTGGGCATATTTGAGGTAAGTCTTGTTGAAGACTTGTTGAGTAGATTGGAAAAGTTCTAGAGAGGACTTGTGGATAGATTAGTGTGAGCTTTTGTGGAAGTTTACAAGGTATATTTGAGACAAGTCTTTGAGAAGACTTGAGAGCAGAGTTGATTGATTTATTTGTGCAAACCTTGGGTTAAGGTTTGGGGTAAATCTAGTAGATTTGTGCTAGATGAAGGACTGTGTTTAGTATAGATTTGAATATAGAGATTGAGAGCAGATTGGACAAGTTCTAGAGATAACATGTGGATATATTAGTGTGAGCTTTTGTGGAAGCTTACAATGTAGAGTTGAGACAAGTCTTTAAGAAGACTTGAGAGCAGAGTTGATTGATTTATTTGTTCAAATATTGATTTAAGGTTTAGAGCAGATCTAGTAGAGTTGATTTATGATTGAGTCAAGCTTTGAGGACAGATATTGAGAAGATTTATGCTAGACTTAAGGACTATATTTAGTGCAGATTTGAGGACAAATTTTGGTGCAAATTTGAGGAAAGGTTTATGCCAAACCAGAGACAGAGATTGAGCAGATTTGTGCTAGAATGAAGGACTGTATTTAATACATATTTGAGATAGATATTGAGAGCAGATTGGACAAGTTCTAGAGATAACTTGTGGATATATTAGTGTGAGATTTTGTGGAAGCTTACAATGCAGAGTTGAGACAAGTATTTAATAAGACTTGAGAGTAGAGTTGATTTATTTATTTGTTCAAACCTTGAGTTAAGGTTTAGAGCAGATCTAGTAGAGTTGATTTATGATTGAGTCAAGCTTTGAGGATAGATATTGAGCATATTGATTGAAGGACTATGTTTAGTGCAGATTTGAGGAAAAATTTTGGTGCAAATTTGAGAAAAGGTTTATGCCAGACCAGAGACAGAGATTGAGCAGATTTGTGCTAGAATGAAGGACTGTATTTAGTACATATTTGAGATAGAGCTGAGATCAATATTTGGAGGTGATAGAGTATAGAGGATGATAGTCTCTAGTGGATAAATATCCATTAGCTAGGTAAGTGATGATGGGTTTTCTAAGTGAGGATAGGAGTCTTCGGTGGATAGAGATCCATTAGCTAGTGTTGAGGAGGCATTAGTTCTTCTAGAAGATAACCAACCAGATCAAATGAGGAGTTCTCCTATGGATAAATATCCATGAACCAGTTGATGAGATTGGCATCTCCTATGGATAGAGATCCATTAAATTGATTAGTGGATTGGTGTCTCCTTTGGACAAAGATCCATTAACATTGTAATAGGTAAAGGTTTTCCAAGATATTTGTTGAGAAAGTTTTAGTGAAATATTTTCCTTGTGGAGTAGCCCATATTGGGTGAACCATGTTAAATTGGTGTCTCTATTGTGTATGGTGATTTGTGCATTGCTTTGATTACTTTTGTTGATATTGTTATTGATACATTACATAATATTGATTGGGAAAGAAAAAGTAAAAAAGTGGTCTTATACTGTTCACCCCCCTCTCAGTATAAGCTCGTGTTCTTCAGAAACAACAAAAAACACTAGCTTAAAATGGTGGAATGATTATAACACAGTTTCAAAAAATTCATAAAACCACTTTAGTTTCAAAAAGCTTGTATTTTTCTATCGTATATACTATTCTTAAAAAGGGTGGCCTATATCAGATTTTATTAATTTTAAGCATCTCTTTCAACTAGCTGATGTATAGAACTTCCCTATGTGAGACAAGCAAAGTCTCCCCAAGATCAAAGAATGCTCCACAAGATCAATCACACACAAAAGAGGAAAACCCACAACACTAATATTAAGTGGTAAAACCCTACTTCAAATGAAGAAGGGAAACATCCACTATGAAGCTCACTATATTACTCAATGATTCAAAAATACAAGAATGTTTCAATGTTATGCAACAATATGCATCAACATGATATGACAAGATGTAGTAGACAACACACCTATTTAAAGATAATATTTTCTACTACAACCTTAAAATTACCCTAATATTATCACAATCTTATCTTGAGATGTGTGCCAAATCTTATCACAATATTATCTTGAGATGTGCGACAAGTGGCATCTATCAAATATTAAAAAGTGATTGGTTACTTTTTAATATTTGCTAGAAAAGGGGAAATAACTTTTTCTCACAAATTAAATATTTCTAGCACCCTTATTTTATTTATTAATTGGGTGGGAATATTTTTACATAAAATAGAATTATTTTCTAATTCAAATATTATTCTTTAGACTTTATATTTTAGTCTAAGAATAATTTACACAATGTTGCATTACATATTCTAACACCCTAGTGCCCATTGGTCAAATCGAAGTGGTTGGAAAATGGTAAAATGTCTCTCTTTGGTTGAGGAGGACCTAAAAGAGAGTTAAAAATTCTAAATTCATTTCACTTTCTATTGATGAGGTAACTAATGTTAACAACACATCTTGAATTTGCATGTATGTTTACACCTTTCAAAATAATGTAAAACAACCTTATTTGTTAGTAGTACATAAGATGGTGGAAAATTATAATACGAAAAAATATTTATAATGTTGTTATTATCTTAAAAGATATTGTTGGAATGGATGATGCAATAATAGCCAGTAAATTAATATGTGCTGAAGATGATGGTTCTGCTATAATGCAAGGTCATAGAAATAGTCTTTGTGTTCAACTTCAAACACCAATTACCCCATATTTGATCCCAATTCACTACATGGCTCATAGAATGAATCTTGCTTACAAAATTGTGAGCACATTTGAAAATTTTGCAAGAGTCGAAGAACTCGTTCATAAAGTTCATACTTATTTTTTGTGTAGTCCAAGAGGTTTGCATAGTTTCAACTGTTTGCACTAGGAGTTACAAAAGGTAAAAATTGTTAAAAGATGTAGATACTAGGTGGATTTCATTGTTTCAACCTACAACAAGATTTTTTAAAGAATATAAATCCTTAGTAGGGTTTATGTATGATAATTGAAGGGTAGTTGATAAAGCAAAATATTTACTATATCATATGATAGACTTGGAAACACTACTCACTTTATGTGGTATTCTTCCAATGTTGCATGAAATGATTATTCTAATAAAACTTGCATAAGAAAGATCCATTTATATTGTTGATTTCATCAGGATTAAAAAAAAAATTGTATGCGTATTGATAGGTTATACTTGATCAATAAATTTTTTTAGGATCCTTTTTTTGATGATTGAAAAACTTTAACAAATATCAATGATCAAAATAGTTTGTTGAAGTTCAACATCAATGATCATCTTTGTATTAATATTTATGGAAAAGGGATACCTTTAAATTGTTTTGAAAAGCAATTGGATATAGTTACTAAATATGTTGAACATATGCCAATCATGTACAACATATTTGATGTAGTTTTACTCAATATGAGGATTAAATTGAGAAAAATAGCAAAAGCATTGATAAGAGAAATCAGAAACCATTTTCAAAGAGATGAGTTGCTTGAAGCGAAGGGTGTGGTTAACCCCATGTTTTGGGATCCAAAAACATACGATAATAATAAAAGTGAGTTGTTTATAAAACATATGGGTACACTAATTAAAATTTTTGTTAAACATATGG
Organism: Wollemia nobilis; assembly: GCA_028583015.1. Classification (NCBI taxonomy): domain Eukaryota; kingdom Viridiplantae; phylum Streptophyta; class Pinopsida; order Araucariales; family Araucariaceae; genus Wollemia; species Wollemia nobilis. The sequence goes on from JAQPPZ010017096.1 coordinate 3,340,051, forward strand.
AAGTCAATGGTACTAAGATCAATGGTATTCTAAATAAATAACTTTTGACCAATCAATCCTCATATTTTGAAATGACAATGGTTGATCAATTTTACGTTTGACTAATCCTAATCAATCAGGTTCTATTATACAATTATGGAAAAATTTGTACCCTAGTATTTTTTTACAATATACGATGAATAAATATTTTTGCTTATATGAATTATGTCAAACAATGATTTTGGGATTAGTGGAAGATGAAAGGGTTTTTAGTGCATTATCTTTTGTGAAATCTAAAGTTCATAACAGATTGGATAAAAATTTAGAAAACTACTTGAGAATATATGTCTCATCTTATGAGGTGGAAAAATATCCTTATGAGAGAGCTCTAGCATATTAGAAATCTATAGCAAACATAAGAGGTATCATTAATATTGATGATAATGAGAAAAATGATAACTGTAGTGATCAGATTGTTGAGACACAGAGATCAGCTATGCGTACAACTGATTTAGGACAATATGGAAAGTGTTTGTTTCAACTTCCTTCATTGTAATATTTGCATAATTTTTACAAACATCTCTTTAGGATTATGATTTTTTTGGATAGATGAGTTTTTAACATATTGCATGATTTTTGTAAACATCTGTCTTCAAGATTATGAATTTTTATTTGGATTGATGAGTTTTTTCAAAAAATATGTTATACCCTTCATTGAGGATTATGAATTTTTTTTTAGATTGATGAGTTTTTTAAATAATTTGTCATACTTGTTAATGATTTTTTTAAAGTTTTATATCATACCCTTTGTTCATAAAATTATATGTTTTACATGATAGCCTTGCTTTGCTTTATTGAATATTGTAAACATTGTATGAATTATTGATAATAAAATAAAACTTATTCTTAATAACACATTCATTTGTGTTGAATTGAAATAATCCTTTAGCACAACTACATTAAACATATAAGAAATTTTATCTTATTCAATCAACACCTAAGTAAGATAATTGCATCATTTCATCATTTTTAAACTTTTGTTTTCTAAATTTCCATAGTTACAATAGCAAGCAAATGTAAATCTCTACAAAGATTTAATAAAACAAAGCAATAGTTTAAAAATATCAGACACATATAATTTAATTTTTTTTTTATTTGAAATCACTATTCATTACAAAACTAGTGAACTATGTCCACTTTGATAATATTACTTTACAATTTTATAAAAATAGTGAACTGTGCATCCACTTTGATAATATTACTTTACAATTTTATAAAATTAGTGAATTGTACATCCACTTTGATACTATTTGGTTACAAGGCCCGATGCAGGTGTTGGCTCAAATGTAGGATCCGATTGTTTTTCCTCATGCCCTTGCCCAGATGTTGCCTCTAGTGTAGGATCAGGTACACTTTCTTCATTCCCTATTCCAAAAGTTTCTCCTTGTAGGGCACCATATTTCCTCAGGTTCTCCTTCACATTTGTCAAACTCATGATCAATACCTTTTCCTCTGTAGTTGGATCTTATTTTGAACTCGAAGATATTTATTTCTCATGTTCCTTAAGAAAAATATTTGGATCCATATTATGTTTCTTGAATATTATCCAAAGGGCATTATTCTCTCTAAAGGTGTGATATAATCATTATTTAAATTTGATAGCATTTTCTAGACTCTCCTTTGCCATATTAAAAAAAACCTTCAGGCTTTCCACCTGATTTTTCACATTGTCAAAATTGGACTGCATATCAAAAAATTTAAAATATGTTAGTTAATAAAGGTCTAAATGTATGAAAAAATAAATTGATTAAACAAAATATTGATGGCTTACCGGTAACCTTTACCACTTTAACCTTTTTATTATAAATTACCCATTTATTGAAATATGCTTGGGCTTCAACATTTAGATTCTCTAGCCTTTCAAAAGGATATCTAAAATTTCATCATTGTAAACATGAGTGGTCTTTACATTTCCTAATTTTTCTTGATGTAATAAAGCATCAAGCTTTTTAGGTTGTTGCTCAACCAATGAAAAAATATTCTCTTGTTAATTTTTTTTGTATCGGGCATTAATTTATTTAATTAGAATTTTTACCCGGTACTCTCAGTCTTTCAATTTTGCAATATCTTGAAGCACTCTATCTTTTATTGTGGCTTCGTAATTATTTGCTAATAAAATAGATTCTAAAAGTTTAATTTCTCATATTCTATAAGAGAAGTAGAGTCACCAGTTTGATGGGAGGGAGAGGAGCTATGAGCGGTGACCACTCTTCCTTCAGTTTGAAATGCTTTAGTTTGAAGCACATCAGAAGCTTACACTCAGGAATGTTACCTTGTAAAAGATAATCCTCATATAGGAGAGGATTATCCAAGTCAAGAAAGTCATGCATAATAGTGGAAATATTTTTGAATGAAAAGTCAAGAAAGTCTAAAATGGTTTGAGTATGTCCTCCTCTTAAACTGTAACAACCCAAGTCTACCCACTTGGTTGTCTTGACAGCGTAAAAAAAATTCAACCAACTTTAATATTTATTCTAGTAAAAGCATGCCAATTCTTCATGAGTGCCATTTATCTGCAGCCAAAATACCCATGAGAACAAGATTGGCCAAATCTCGGTGTAATCGCCTTTAGAGAACTTCCCTCTCCCAACCCGAGATTCCAAGTTTAGACAAGAGTTTTCCCTCTAGGGCCCATTTCACCTAGAGGTTGGACACATATTTTCCCATATCACATTATGACTTCTAGTCATACAGATGCAAGTGTGAGCATGCTAGAGCTAGACGAGCATCCACCAACCCTGGAGTTCGTATAGGGTTTACCACTACCCTGGTAGTCACTTGGTGGCTTGTCTTATCTATTAGCATAATGTCCCATTCCAATATGCTAATGATATTTTTTTAATCTATTTCAAGCATAGAGTCCACCACTTTGTACTAGAAGGGTTTACCTAGGAAAAATATCCATTTCATTTTCCCTTTCACCTCCCGTCCTAACCCTTCATGTTAGGAATAGAGTAAGCCTTGAGAAGATGTTTGTCTACCCACAATATCTTTTACAGGTTGAAGTCAATTGTCTGCTCACATTCTTTAGATAGCATGGTTGTCCTGTCCACAACCTTAATTCTTTTTCATAAAACTTTATTGAGGTTTAATGTTTTTTGTTCTACTTCATGGGTTGATTTTAAATCTAAAGGAAACATAGTTTTGATATGTTACTTTTAGTTCATAATCAATGAACATAAAACCCATAATTAATTAAGCTAATTAGGGATGAAGCTTTAAATTCTATAAATGTTGTTTGCTATACCTAATTTCAAATTTGCTTTTGCTAAAAGAGAAAAAAAACTTATATAAGTACTATACCTTTAAATACGATATTTATCAAACTTTCATTAAAGTAACAAAAGATATATTACACGTTTACCATTTTGGTCTATCAACAATGATTTTCAAAATGATTTAAGAGGACTAACCATTTAGAAATCATACTTCATATTAAAGATTCCAATGGACTAAGCATTATGCTAAACCACCATACAATATATAATTCCAAGAAGGTAAAATCGTAGGAAAAGATAGGACTTATAGCCATAAGGTTGTAATAGTTTAATCAACGATGATTTAATATTTGAAACTCCCAACCGGTTTGCTTGGTTTACCACGTTGAAGCCTCCTAAAGGAATTTAATTGTGTCTTCAAGACTAAAGGTTATTTACAATCATTTAAAGTTTTGGGAATAATACTCTTCTTGGACAACGCATTCATTTCATTCACAATTTTCCCACTGGGTTTAATTAAGAGGCAAAAATATTAAGGTGCTATTCTATTTGAATAATGGGCACAACATTCAGGACGTTTCTATAAAGGAACTATCCAATTAAACCTAGCTTCTACATTTCAAGAATATAACCACGACAGAAGGCAGACAAAATCTAGTATGTTGATATTTGACTGGCGGTATACCCCGCTTTATGAGGTCCATTTTTTTTTGCTGCTATGTGACAGCTACTACTGTCCCTTCCATCATGATTACTTTAACCAGCTTCACCTAGTTATGCACTATATATATTTTTTAAGAATCAGAAAACCCGACTCATATTCCTAGGTGATGCCATAGAGGTGCTCATCAACTATTTCCCAACCTTCCCCATAACTAGCATTTTCTATACAACAATTCCTAATTTCCTATCTACGCCCGATCTAAGATAAATCTACTGGTAACGCTTCAATTCTGCATCCTCTCAATCAAATGTGCAGGATATTGGGTTTAATCATTAATGCAACTAATGTTCCATTGTTCAGAATTTAAATTTTATTTTTTTTAAAATACATCACGATAGTATGAAGAACATTTTGATATATTTATATTATGAATTCTTTTAAAACTATTGGAAAAGAAAATCATTATTACAAAATGAAATCTTCCATGAATTAACAATAGCATTCAACTAATCAGTATAGTAAAAGATACATCTCAACTGTAATATCTACTTCTGCATATAAGCAAAACAATACATCGCCACAGAAGGATTACAATTATTATCTTTTGGGAAGGCTAAATTTTTTGACGACAAGACTATATGGATTAAAAGATCGTTTTCAAGAGTAGATATTTTTTTTCCCTGGAAATCAGGCGACCAAACGTCCGCCACTGAGCCAAACTTGTGAGAATCTAAATAGCCTGCGACCTTATGCATCTCCTCAGGCTTTGTGCCAATGATATCCGAGGATTTCCAAGTGTCAGAACAACCATTGAAAGATGAAATGCAACTATTAACTATTTGCAGACAAGCATTCTAGTTTCAACCACTGTATGCAATTTACTATGCCTAAGGTTTCCTCTTTCCATTTCATTTTCTACAGGTAGACGCAGACAATTTTTTTTTTAAAAAGAAATGATAAATTATATTTCTTTCTCAGTCATATACCATAGAATTAACATAACATCACAACATTAAACTCATCATTAATTCAATTACAAAAATTGACCTTACGGAGAGTCACTTCTTCTCTTCTATGCTTCGAAATTTATTTTCTTCCTTCTCTGAGAATTTCCACACGTAGTCGCAAATGAATCCTCTTTTCTTTTTCCCACTTTAATTTAAGGAAGGAGAAGCTATTTTCAGGTTAAACATCTATTGGTTACGTGTACAACTTTCATTCCAACTCCCACCAAGTGGTGAGCTGATTCATTGCAATCTTGTTTAATTTTAATTAAAATATTACGTAATGTAATTTAATCTTCATAACTCCTTTTATATTTTATATTACCATAATCTAGTTTCATATATATATATTCTATGATATTATTTATTATTATTATTTATTCTTTCTTAATTATTTATTTATAATAATATTATTATATTGCTTTAACTTATTATTTTTATATATTTTATTATTATAATTTTTTTGTATATTTATATTTTTATATTTATACTATTATTTTTATTTTATTTTTATATAAAGTAAAGCATACAAAACAAACCTAGTAATGCAACTACATGAAATGCATCTACATGGACCGTTGGCAGATGTATTGCTAGTAGGGATTCTTTGATCCCTAATTTAGGCAAATACCTCGCCGCTCATCATTTCCCTTGCCTTACCTTCCATCGACTATCAACTGGAGAGAACATCCCTCCTTTTTGAGTTGCTCCCGCCAGCAACGATACCTGTCCCTGCATCCACAGATGACTTAGCAGTATCTCATTCTTGCAAATAAAATAGGTAAAACAAAAACTAAACTTTGAAGAATTGTTACATAAACTCCTTGAAGAAAATAATTGCTTTCCACGCATACGTTGTTGATCCATCGTCAATTGTTGTTGTGGTGGAGGCAATGGTGTCATCATTTGCTGTCTCGACCGTTGTCATTGACCTAAGGCCCCTCCAAAAATATTAGAATAAAATTTATTAGAAAATATTAAAATAAAATGATGAAAAATATAAATGTACTATATAGCGATTAACTTTAATTACACATACCATACCTGATGTTGATGCGGTCTCTTGTTCTGATTCGACCAATTATTCATAAGTTTTTGTGCGATGTTGTCAAGGTGGAGGTGGTGGTGGCATCATTCATTGTCTTTGATGATGTCGTTGAGTTAAGGACCCTATAAAAAAATTAGAATAAAATTTATTAGAAAATATTGAAATAAAATGATGAAAAAATAAAATATAAGTATACTATATAGAGATTAATTAACTATAATTCAGTATACCAGATGTCAATATGGCTTCATATTCTGATTGGGTCGGTTGTTATGATTATTTTGAAGTATGTTTGTGATGTTGCCCTAAATACAATTTAAAAACATTATATAAAGGCAACTAAAATTAAGTAAAAATAAATAAATTACACAACCAACTATGAAAAGAGTAACATTACCTCTAATGGGTTGGCTAACTTCCTCAACATCGATGGGCTCTTGATGTGAAACTAAAGTGGTGATTACATGAACAAGTGGAGATGTAAAAGACCTTATGCATTTCATGTATCTTGTTATTAGAGGTTGGGGTGACTCTATCTCAGAATCTCCACTAGCTTCTGGGAGAAGTCCTCTAATTGCAGCCTCTTTTCTATTAGAATATTATGTAGCTCTTTTCTGCATTCAAGTGTAAATTAAAAAATAAAAACATAAACACTATATTATAATATAATAAAAATAAATTTATTGTAAAGTTGAATTAAAAATATAAATTTTACTTGCACCTCTTTAGCGGTTAAGCCAACTTTCTTCAATTTTTGATGGAGTGAGGTGGAGATCGAGGTACTCTTTACACTATAAAATGCTTCATAAAAAAGAAATCAAACGATTTGTAGTAGAAACAACGACAACAGTGGCAACAATGTTTGTGAGCGTATGGTTAAGATCATTTGTGATTCTATTGGAAACATATGAGGACCACTCAAATCTATTGTTTCCAAGATAACACACCATATACTTTAAAGCCCAAAATGGAATGTTTGTTGTTCTCCCTTGCAAAACAACACATACCTGAAAGAACTCGATGATCGCATGAAGGAACTTATTGATAACAACTAAAATATTGGGTCCGTTTTGGATGGATTTGATTGCCTCGCAAAAAAGTTATAACACAAAATTAGTAATTGCATTTGAAAATTATGCAACGAAGAGAAATATTTAAATTTGGAAGACTTACCTAATAAAAAATTCAATGAGAGATTGTAACTATCCTCAAGATATATTATGTCGTGTTCAGAGAGAGAATTTTGATGTGATGGATTCATAATTTTTATATGGAAGGAATGTTAATCTATGGACGTCAGTCGGTGTAATAGAGAAGGATAGGGTCTTGTTATCCATCACAAGATCCTCTTGTGATGATCGACTCATCATTATCGTAGCACTCAACAATCCTATGCAATAAACTATTGTTCGTGTTGTATTGGGGCATTGATACTAACTCCAAAAACCTTGATTTTCTTAGCCATGTTGAATCGTAATCAGGAGTATTGAGAACTTTGGAGATGAGTGGGTAAATGAGGTTTTTGAAAATAATTTTTGGTGGAAGAATGGATGACGGTTTGGCCATTGCTACAACAGATCGAAAGGGTTTCAAAAGGTTTTGAAAGGCTTGTGTAAGATATAGGTTTTTTCTACTATGTGCAAAGAAGAGAAATGAAATTGTTCATGCCATTTTATAGGCATTTGCATGCATAGCATTAAATGAGGTGTTGATACGTGGTAATATTAAGTGAGGTACCAATACATGATAGGAGATGTGTGACATGCCATCAATAGGTTATCTTTAGTCATCACTTGGCACATAACAATAGCCTGTCGTCAAGCATCATGCAACATGATATCGATAGGCTCTCGATAGGCATCGTGAAGCATATTATCAATAGGCTCTCGTTAGGAATTACGAAGCATGTTGTATATAGGCTCTCGCTAGGCATCTTGCCCATGGTGCTGGTAGGCTCTCATTAGGTATTGTGAAGCATACTATTGGTAAGCTCTCATCAGGCATCGTGAAGTATGTTATCGGTAGGCTCTTGTCAAGGATCGTTTTTATGGTGTCGATAGGCTTTGGCATCATTGAAGTCGTCATATACCATGCAACCAGTAGGCTATCATGTGTCATTGTATCCTATGCAATCGATAGGCTATTGTGTGTCATCATGTGTCATGCAACCAATAGACTGTTATGTGTTGTCATGTACCATGCAATCAGTAGGCAACCATATGTCATCATGTGCTATGCAATTGGTATTATTTTATTGTACATTTAAATTTTTGATAAATTTATCACCTTTTATATTTTTTCAGGAAAAAAGACAATTTGCCATGTCTTCTATATGACTTTGAACACTATTCACCTTGATTTCAAAACCGATTCACCTCATTATTATAAATACAGTTTTGGACCTACCCCTTATGCATAACCCTGATTTACATATTAACCCTCTAATTTAAGAACCATTATATTATGCTTGATGATCTCATCCTTGATAATGACTTTTGGTGTAACATTTGCTCCCTAGATCGAACTTGTCATATATTTGCTCTTCCTCTTATCTCCAACTTGAACATCCATACTTCTAGCTAGGATATATATATATATATATATATATATATATATATATATATATATATATTTCAATTAGTTATATGGGATTGAAACAGACCCCACTCATATTACATCATCACCACATAGTGGTATTACAATAGCTTAGATATTATTTATATATCATTTGACAAGATTCGAACCTCGGTCTCGTCCTTGAACATTGAAGAATCTAACTGATTAAAACTAAAACTATTTAATAAATCAATACACTATTATATACTAAAAATAATTAAATACTTTAAAATATTTAAATTAAATTTATTTTTAAATCATATATTAAATTAAAATAATAAAATAATCCTTGTATTTTGGCTTTGAATATGTAGTTAATAACTTAATTCTTAAAGGTAGTAGTTTGATCTGAATCCTTTGAGTATGCGTTAAGTACGCATCAGATAGACGATGACGTACGCGTCAGATAGACGATGACGATGACAGTACAAATCTTGAGCAATCGGTGGTCTCCTTCATGTTGGATCAACAATAACGAGGTAAAATAAGTTTGGTGGGAGCAACCTCTGTGGTTTGAACCTTACACCTATTAATTACTAAAAATAATATGATTGTAACCAACTCTCCTGTATAACCAAAAAAAAGTATTTTTATTTTATCTTTATATTTACCATTTTTTTTATAAACTTATATTTACTAATTTAAGATTATATTGATTAAAAAATTTGTTTGGTATCGGTTTGAAAAAATGACTAAAAGCCTTTATTTTTAAACATTGTCCATGCAGTAAAATTCGAATCAAGAGGTCATGGTTTCAATAAGGAGAAGCCTTTTGATACGATAAAATTAAAAGGTTCAAATCTTATTCTTATTTGACGATAAGATAATTTAAAAATTTTAATACAAATTAAAATTAGAATTAGAATTTATATATATTTTAATATATATAAATTCTAATTCTAATTTTAATTTGTATTAAAATTTTTAAATTATCTTATCGTCAAATAAGAATAAGATTTGAACCTTTTAATTTTATCGTTAAAAAATTTAAATAAATATAATTATTGTTTATGAGAAAGTAAAGGTTAATAATTTGAAAAATAATAAACCGTGGTGTAGGCGAGAGTGTGGTGGCTTTGTGTTAAATTTCCTATTGGTAAGTATAGCTTTTGACTTTACGAATGGTCATACTTGGGAGGAGACTCGCTCAACCCTATAAATCCGTCATAAGGATTTCTTACAATAACCAAATAAATAAATGAATATATATATATATATATATATATATATATATATATATATTTATATTTATTTATTTATTTTTATTTATTTATTTATTTATTTATTTTGGTGTGAAAATTGTTTGATTTTATATTTATTTATTTTTATTTATTTATTTATTTATTTATTTTGGTGTGAAAATTGTTTGATTTTATATATATATATTTATTTTGGTGTGAAAATTGTTTGATTTTTTTATATACATAAACTATATTTTTTATTTATTTATTTATTTTTTTAAGCGAAAAACTCTTTATGGGGCCGCTTTGGTCTAAGAGACCACGAACAGGGGGTTCTATACCGTCAAAGTCACCCGGGGGTTGTACCCAGCCCTGCCCTGCCCGCACCAACATTATCAATTGGATTTTGGGTACTCAATTCAACTTTTTGGTAGGGTGGAGATTCAAACCTGGGACCTCCCTTGGAGGATTGCCCTCTCCTCTCCAACTCACCTACAACACCTGGATATACATAAACTACATTATTTTAGTAATTATTTAATAATTATTAATAGATTGTTTTTGTGAAGGTTTTAACTTTTCTTTAAAAAAAATTTAAGGGTTAAAATTAAAATATATTAGAAAAAGACTGATTGAATAATAATAACTAATAATTTATTATTAAAGTTAACCTAATAAAAATCCTTTAACTTTATCTAATCTTAGTAATAAAAATATTTTAAAAACTATCAACGCATTGTTCATACATCACCCTTCAAAGATTTTCACTTTGGTGTAAGCTGTTTGGACCGAAAGAAGAATTTAATACCTAGCTAATATGAATGGGTGAATGGAATCTTTTGAATGGCCTCGCTTTGGACGCATATTATATATGTGACAAACGCAAGGAATCTTTGAGAAATTTGACAGCGATGGAAAGCTTGGACGCATATTATATATGTGACAAACGCAAGGAATCTTTGAGAAATTTGACAGCGACGGAAAGCATCAAAGGAATTTAATAATGCTTAACATGCTAAACCAATCCTCATGCACACTTCAAACATTTAAGATTATTAAATACGCAACCTTAACGACAAAAATATAGAATCTAAATCTATTCCGATGTTGGACATATTCGAGGTGGTTTATATAATAAGATCATTTGTGTAATTATAAAGTGGTATTATTATCTCTAATATATTATTAGAGTGTAGTAGTATTATAACAATTTTATAATTATTATTTATATATTTTAGGTGAGTTAGAGAGGATCGAGTAATCCTCCAAGGGAGGTTTTTGGTTTGAATCTCTACCTTATCAAACGCACATCGGGTATCTAAAATCCAGTTGATAATGTTAGTGTGGTTAGGGTTGGACGCGACTTCCGGGTGATTTTAATGGTGTGGAACGCGACTTCCGGGTGATTTTAATGGTGTGGAACGCGACTTCCGGGTGATTTTAATGGTGTGGAACGCGACTTCCGGGTGATTTTAAGGGTTTTTTGTTAAATAAAAAAACAAGTTTGTAATTATTTTGTATTATAATTATATAATTGATATTATTATAACTTGATAATTATGTATGTATGATAAAATTTGGTAGAGATGAAGAATTTAAAAGTTCAAGTTTGATAAGAAAGTGCTATATTTAAATATTGAGAATTATTTAATTATTTAAAGTGAGTTGAGGAAGATTTTTTTTTTTTGGATTTAGTTATTGTGAGAAATCCCTGACCGACGTACAGGGTTGAGTAGTCTCCTCCCAACCATGACTCCTCCTAAAGTTAAGAGTTATACTTGTCAATAGGAAATTTAACACAAAGCAACAACACACCTATCCCCTCACACACTCGCTCATGTCACGGTTTGAACCTTGGACCTCTCGAAGAAGAGCCAAAGCCTGAACCGCTGTGCTGCACCCTCAAGTGCTTGAGTTGAGGAAGATTTAATTTTATGAGTTTTTTTTTAATTGGTTAGTAAGGTTTGTTCGATAATGACAATGTAGTGGTTAAGGCTTTGGCATTTCTTTGGAGAGGTTCAAGGTTCAAACCACTATGTTCTTAAATGAAGATAGGTTAAATGATAGCGATCGAGTGTTTGTCGGTTTATTATCCCAATTTGATGCCTATAAGAGGTATTACATTATGACCATACAAAAATATTACAACTACTACTTATGGTTTGACAAAATTTAAACCTAAATTTTTCTTTCAAAGTCAAGGAATCTAATTAGTTGAGGTAATGTCATTTGACTTAATTTTATGAGTATATATCTATCAATTCATTAATGTTTTCCTTCTCTTATTATTATATACTGGTATTTGACTAATATAGTAGGTTTAATATACTCTGTTAGCTTTTGGTTGTCACATGTAACAATGACATTGATTATGATGATATTGATTTTTATTTTTTCCTTGCATATTATTATTATATAATGATATTTGACTAATAAAGTAGATTTAATATATTGAGTTAGCTTTTTGATGGCACAATTAACAATGATGTTGATTATGATGATATTAATTGTAATCAATGTTTAATTTTTTTTTTGTTTGTGGAAAACACCCCAATTGGGATGCCACTTTCGGGTAAGTCCCAAGGAGGCAGGGGTATCTATTCCACCAAAAACCCCAGGGCTCGCACCTAGCCTGCCCCCTTTGGCACACTCAAAGAGCATGCCTAAAACAACAAAAACACAAACAAACACAAAAACAACAAAAAACAAAAAAAAAAAAACACAAAAACAACAAAAGACAAAAAAAACACAAAACAAACACAAAAACACAACAAAAACAACAAAAAACACAAAACAAACACAAAAACAACAAAAAAACAAAAAACAACAAACAACAACAAAACACAAAACACACAAAAAACCACAAAACAACACACAAACACAAAAAAAAACACACAAAAAAAAACACAAAACACAAAAAAAACAAAAACACCAAAAACAACACAAAAACACAAAAATAAAACAGAACAAAAACAATACAAAACAACACACACACAAAAACAAAAAAGAAGGAAAAATAATACAACTTTGGCCTTTCTAGGCCAAAAGGCTATTCAAGCAAGATTCAACAAAGGAAACATAAGAATGATCAGTCTGAGCAAGGGAACTAAAATACCCTAACCAAACCAAAGAGAAGCAAAAACAAAGAAAAAAGGAACTAGGTACCTCTAGTACTGGAGCCATCCAGAGAAAGGATAGAAAGAAGAGCTTCCCTTATTTGTGAATCCCACCATCTGGGAGGGTGGTCATAGTAAGTAAGATCACCTTTGTCCAATGCCCAATTAGCTAAAGCATCAACACTCATATTATATTCTTTGACCACATGATTGTATTCAACTTTCAAAAAGCCCATCTGGATTAATTGAATCTTCTCAACAATTATTTTTATTCTCCAATCAACCTTATGATTCTTAAGAGTCTTCAACAAATTAATCATGACTTGAGAGTCAGATTCAACCAACACCTTTTTCCATCCGACCTTAGTAGCCTCTTGAAGGCCTCTAAGGATACCATACCCCTCAACAAGGTTATTGGAAAGGATACCCAAATTCTCAACAAAAGTGAAAACCAGGGAACCATCTAAAAGTCTACCAATTCCTCCTACACTAGCTTTTCCAAGGTTCCCCCTAGAGGCTCCATCGATATTGAATTTTCCAAAATCCTTAGGAGGAGGCTACCAATTCCTTGTTCTATCCATATTTTAATTACTCACATTCCCTTTAAGTTGGTTGCCCTTAAAAGAGTTAATCTTCAATATTTGCATCACTTGATCCCATATTTGGTGGGAGTTCTAGGGGTGTTTAAGGAGTTATTGGACTGATTCAACTAAGTTGGCAATGGTCTTTTTCTAGATATAGTGAATGTCCTTCCTTTCTTGATTGAAAATTTAATTGTTTCTTTCCTTCTAGATATTCCAAGGTAGAATGGTAGAACCCATCCAAACTAGCTGCCTAATAAAATGATCAACACCCTCCTGATTAGGCCAATCCCTCCAAAGTTATTCAAAAGTAAAAAAATTGGACCATTGTAAGCCAAGTAAGATGGCCATTCTCCTCCATAGCTCAGAGGCTAAGGTACACTCAATAAAAATATGGTTGAGAGTTTCCACATTCTCTCCACACATTTCGCATCTAAACGGGCCATGAAAACCATGTTTCATAAGTTGCTCACTAATAAGCACCCTACGATGCAATAAAAGCCATGTAAAGAACCTCACCTTAGGCCAAATATTTTGAGCCCACAATTGAGTAAATATATCATATGATTGGTTGGGATTATTATGGCATAAGGTCAAATAACCTTGAGCAACTGAATACTCACCCTTAGTAGTGTTGTTCCATCCAAAATAATCTTTATCATGGGACCAAGAGAGATCTCATATGAAGGATGCTTTGGATATCTTTTCTTTGCCTTTCTAGCATTTGAATAGGCCAGTCCTCAATAGGGATCCAATATCTACCAACCTCTGAATTACCAGTATGGTACCGATAGTAATTAGCAACCTTTATCCAGTTAGCTCGATGAAGCTCCTCCATCCAAGGCCTCCAATCAGGAAACTGAGTTATCAAAGGTTGGTGACCATCCCAAGAATCTATCCAAAAATTTACCTATTGACCATTATGAATGATCCAAAATAACTTTTCTTAATCAAATCCTCACCAGTCTTAAGAACCGCTAAAATGGGAGAACCTTTGGTAGGCAATTGATAGCGAACAAGGTCTTCAAGACTTTTGTTCTCAACATATTTAGCATGAAGATTCTTGGTCCAAAGAGCATTGGGGTTATGCAAAATCCTCCAATATAGTTTAGCAACTAAAGCCTTATTGTTATTAATAGCAGACCAAAAACCTAACCCCCTTCATTCTTGGGAAGGCATAAAGTATCCCATTTCACCAAGGCCCATTTTATTTTCTCCTTAGTACCACTCCAGAGGAACCGATGATTGATTTGATCTAATTCTTGAAGAACAACCTTTGGGATATTCAACACAATAGAAACATAAATAGGTATAGCTTGAAGGACTGATTTTACCAAGGTAATTCTACCCCCAAATGAAAGCCACCTATTGGTCCACTTTCCAATTTTCTTCTTAACTCTATCCAACAACCAATTCTAGTTTTTTTTTATCTTTGAATATTGATAGGAATGCCTAAATAAGTGATTGAAAGGGAGGTCTTCTTATATCTTAATTTATCCAAGACCATGGATTCCTATCTGGGAGAGCAGTGAAAGAAAATGACTTTAGATTTATCTTCATTGATCAATTGCTCGATAGCATTAGAAAAATAGCTAATGATTTGCTTAATTTTAGAAGCTTCCTTAATTGTAGCTTTACCTAACAGAGTAGAGTCATCAAAAAATTGAAGATGAGAAATAGGCCTAGCTCCATGAGCAATGGTAACTCCCTCAAGGGTTCTATTTTCTCTATTTTTGGTTATAGTCCTACCCAAGCATTCAACAAGAATGATGAATAAATAAGGGGAGAGGGGGTCACCTTGCCTAATACCTCTAGAAGTAGGGAACAACTGAGAAGGCCTACCATTGATAAGAATAGAGTAGGACACCGAAGAGATACATCCCATAATCTAATCCATCCAATCCTGAGAGAAGCCAAATTGCCTTAAAACTTTGACAAGGAAGTGCCAATCCACTCTATCATAAGCTTTAGATAAGTCTAAATGAATGAACATAGATGGAGATTTTTGCATTTCCATGGAATGGATGGCTTCCTGAGCAAGAACTATCTCATCCACTATTTGATGCCCTTCCACATAACCCCCTTGTTTAGGGGAAATAATCTTATGCAAAAGAGGCTTCAACCTTTCTACCATGATCTTTGTAATGATTTTGAGAAGAACATTACATAAAGCTATAGGTCTAAAAGTTGAGATATGATCTACCTCTTGAGATTTTGGGACAAGAGCTATATAAGTTTTATTGATAACCTTCAAAATTTCTTTGGCTTTCCTAGCTTCTTCCACCACCTCTAATAAATCAGCATGAAGGATATCCCAAAACTCTTGATAGAACTCAATAGGAAAACCATCAAGACCTAGGGTTTTTCCTTTTTACATTTTAAAAACCACCTATTGAAGCTCATTGATAGTAACTAGAGTAGTCAAAATAGAGTTCTCCTCAGAAGTGATAAGAGTAGGGATCGCTTGAAGAATATTATATTGAGAAGTCGAGTCAAGAGGTGCAACAACAAATAGATTGGAAAAGTAATTGACAACAATAGAGTTCATGCCATCCCAAGTGTAGACAACATCTCCAGAATCAGATTTTAAGGAAGAAATAAAGTTGTGAGATCTTCGAGCTAGAAGATATTTGTGGAAGAAATATATGTTTTGATCTCCTTCTTTGAGCCATTGGATCCTAGATTTTTGCTTCCATAAGAGTTCTTCTCTTTTTTCCCATTCCTCTAACTGAGTAGTGAGTCTAATTTCATCTGTACTTCTACTCTCTATGAGGCCATCTAAATGGATTTTCTTATTCAAATTTTCAAGTTGAGCAATAACTTCATGTTTTTTTCGAACATCTCCAAACTTCTTCCAATTCCAAATCTTGATTTTGGATTTAATGTATTGCAACCTTTTGGAAAACAAAACATCTTAGTCCCATACCTTGGTTTACCTTCCTTCCACCATTGTTGCACTCGAGGTCTGAAGGAACTATCTCTAAGCCACATTAACTAAAATAGAAAAGGTGAGAAACTCACATTGGTTTTCCAAATTTCCACCATGATTGGCCAGTGATCCAAACCAACATTGTTAAGAGTCTTCACCTTAGGAATGTGACCATGGATTAAGAAATTATCAGAGAACAAGAACCTATCCAATCTCTCCATGATACAAGCTAAGCCTTACCTTCTATTAGACCAAGTCATAAGGCCATTATCTGGTTGGATGTCCACAAGATGAAGGTTTGCAATATATTCACTCATGAGGTCAGTGCTTTTGTCCAAATTTCTATTTCCCCCATTTTCTCATCCAAAGAGAGGATGGTATTGAAATCTCCTTCGATCAAGATCCAAGCTTTAGGAAAATGAGAGATAATATAAGTTATATCCTTCCATTATCTTCTCTTTTCCTCCAAAGTAGTCGAAGCATAAATAATTATGCAAAGCATAATTTGGTTAGAATGTCTACTTTGAATAGCTATAGCCAAAAGACCCCAACTACCAACCATATGGTGAATAACAACCTCTTTTGGGTCCCAAAGGCAAGCAATGCCACCAGAAGTCCCCTGGGAACTGAGGGAAGCAACTTTTCCAGTTGGCCAGATTTTACTAGCAATTGAATCCATTTCCTCTATTGAAATCTTTGTTTCCTAAAGGAAAACAAGATGTGGATGGTTTATCTGAATCATTCTTCTAATTTCATTTTGTTTTGAAAGACTCCCTTTGAGTCCTCTAATATTCCAAGTGATGATCTTCATTAATACCAGGGCTAAAAAATTGGTAAGGGCAGTAATCTTACCTTCCTCTACAAGCTTTTCACCTTCTTTTACCATATGATGTTGATTGGTCTTACGACCTACCTTTTGGTTGGAATCCATATTTAGTTTTTTTCCCTATTTCTTGACTTACCCCAATTGAATCTAGGATGGCTTCTAACCTCGAAGAATGCATGTACAAAGCCAAAGTGTTACTAGAAGGTTCAACATAGTCTATCTTGGGACCTATATTATTTAAAGTCTCAACATTTAAAAGATTATTTTTCTTGTGTATATTTCCTCCTTTTTTCTTATTGAAAACCTTTAATTTGTTGGTTTGTCTCTGAGTCCTTCCTTACATCTTTAAATTGTGTTTCTAAGATTTTTATCTCCATTATTTCCTCTTCCTCACCTAGGACATCATTTGTGGAAAGAATTTCAAACATATTAGCTGATAACTTTGATTGATCCTTCATAACTAGTTTTTCTTAGTGTTCTTCTTCTTAGGCATTTGGAAACCTGCTAAGTTTGTATCCTCTTTATTTTGATCTAGAATTTTATTTGGGTAGACACTAGCCAAATGACCATATTCATGGCAAATTCTACAATGAAAAGGAATGTTCTCATAGTCCACCACTTGCTCCCAAGTGTCCTCCCCAAATTGTAATGAGATATTTTCAGGTAGGGGTTTGTCAAAATCCATTAAAACACAAATCCGAGCATAAATAATATGTTCAAATTTTTTAGTACAATCAACAATCATCATAAAATTTCCCAAAGAGTTTCCAATTGAAGAAAAAATAGTCGAATTCCAGAATTCAATTGGGAGGCCAAAGAGTCTAACCCACATAGGACCTATAGAAGGCATCTCTTCTTCGACTTTAAATTTAGTATGCCAAGGCTTCATGAAAAGCCCTACCCTTCCAAAGAACCAGGGACCCCCTTGAAATATTTTCTCTCTATCTTCATTATTAGCAAATAAAACAAGAAAATAACCATTTGGATAAATAGAGATTTGTAACTCACCTTTTGTTTTCCAGTTTTTTGTAGCCCAAACTTTGAAAGCAGATAGGCTCGAACGAAAACCCAAGAAATGATAAATTAGTCCTCTTTTTTCTAGATCTTCTATGCTAGTCTGAATGATGCCCATATCTAGCTTAACAATCGGAGTTCCATCAGTTGCCCTAAGACATCCCGACTCAGTTTTCCTAGGATCAATCTTAGGCATTCTCAGAGGTTTATGAGAAACCCTAAGATTAATGTTAGCATTAGGTTGAGGTTGTCCACCATGGAGGGCATCCCTAAAATTTATTTTTGGGGTCGAGTCTTTGAAATCCTTGCCCTTGAAAGGGGTTTCCATAGTGGATTTGTTTTGGGGGTGCTCCTTAGCATCGGATTCACTTGAGATCTGAACCATTTTTTGATCAGTTGCTTGAAACTTGTTTCGAGATCTCTTTAATCCATGCCTTGGACGTTGAGAAAAGGTATGATTTTCACTTTTGTTTTGTGCAACAAATTGGAAGTCATTGTCAATCAAGTTCGCAGCATGAATATCTATTGAAAGATATATTTCTAACCCATCTTGGGTCCCCTGCAACATATCCCACTAAAATATTGAGCAAAAACCACAAAAATATTGGTCGCTAGGGCCCAAAGGCCTCAAAAAACAACCTCTAGAGCCGCTTGCACTCAACACAGATGAAACCCTCGCACAATCGCTCACTTTTGTCTTACCAAATTGAGGTAGGTTAAATATCATCGTAGTCAATACTAATTACCTTTATTATAAATAAGTGTCTTTGTGTAGTTGTAATTTTTTTATTATATATATACATATGATAAAGTTTGAGATTGAATATTATATTAAACATTCTTGTGTTTCAATGTGTTTGAACATTTGACAATTAAATAAATTTAAAAAGATATTAGACATTATTGAGTTTATCAATTCAACAATTAACTTTAATGTACTTAAGAAATACAACTTCAATTAATATGCAATTATAAAGGGATTTGTACATGTTAATCATTGAATGGATGTAGACCACACATCACCATATGTGTTGAATATGTTATTTTTTTATTAAAATTCTACTTAAATTTGAAAAACTCTTATCATCTCTTATAAATGGATAAACAATATTTGACTTGATGGTTTGAATGACAAGATCACAAATTTAAAGATAAAAAAAAATAGCCTTTGAAATTTTTTGAGGTAAAGTAAATAATTTAAGTGGGTATACTTGGTTTGAAATTGCAACCTTTATAGCCCTTGAAGTGCTATTGTACTTTTCAAATACAAAGAATAATTTTGTTTTTTATCTTTCAACTTTGAAGTGTAGAGAGTAGTCCAACTTTTCTTAAAAGATAACTAGAAATTAAAAAAAAAACTAATGTACATAATATATTATAATTAAATAAATAAATAAATAAATAAATAAATAAATAAATAAATAATATTCAAAGGAGTACTAAAATTCAATATAAAGATTTGCAGAAGAGGAAATTATCGAAGAATATTACCGACAAGATTACTAACAAAGAGAAGCGAATTGAAGATTACTGACAAAAGAGAAGCGAATTGAAGATTACTGACAAAGAGAAGCGATTTGAGTTTTAGCAACAATATCTTGTTTATTGGAGAAATAATTTTAAAGTATTGTCATCATCACCATAAATAATTGTGCCGCCAACAAATCCATCCATGCTTCTTCGCAACAAAATTAGTCGTTTGCGCAATAGTGTTGAACCCTTTAGAGGAGAAGCTTAGTAATGGATTAATGCAAAGTCATGATAAATGATTGCATTCCTTTTTTATGTTAATTATTTTACATTGAAATTATTTTTCCAGTGATAACAGGGATTAGAGGATACTAAAAAAGAAAAAAAGAATAAAGTGAAAACCTTGTTTTTTTTCTTTTTTCTAAAACCCTAGATGCTATTGGAATATTTTGGATTAAGATCATGGAGTTACCAATTTTCACTACAAATGATGACATTGATGCTCGAGAATGGTGGATGAAGTTTAGATCTCTATATTCTAGTGAGCTTTTTTGGAATTGTAAACTTTTCTATCTTTTAAAAGAGGAAACTCATTAGTGGTGGCCAGTTCTTACTAAGGAGAAGAATTTCACCTAGGATGAAATGGAGCATGCATTCTTGAGTTAGTGGAACCCATATAAAAAGATAGCTAATTTGAAGGTCTCCATCAAAGGATATGAAGAAGAAATAAAAAGGCTTCAGAGGGAATTGAAAGAAATAAATAAAGAGGATATAATAGAAGGAAAAATAAAAATAACAATGTGCAAGTTCATGGTCACATTCATAAAGAAAATATTAAGAAGCAAGGATCTAAGGAGAAGCAAGAAGTAGTTATGACAAGGAAACAAGTTGAAGAACCTTTAGAAAACTAAAACAGTTGAATTTTTAGTAGTAGTAGCAATATAGTCCATGGAAGAGGTAGCATCAAAGCCCAAGAAAGACTTGTTAGAAGTGCATAAGGATGCAACAAAATAAAGGTATAAGAGATAAGATTGTGAAGAACTTAAAATAAAAAATAATTTGTTGAAGAATCAAAGAAAACAGAATCTCAAGTTAAGGTTGCAACATATCGACACCCATACCACTGTAAGTGACAATAATATTAGATGCATGGCTTAAGGCATCAACATATTAGATCTACATGGAGTTATAAAGGCACCAATTATGGTAGTGTTTGACAAAAAAACATAATGTTAATGTTTTTGAATTTTGAAAGGGTGCAGTGGCATCAACAAACAATAGGATCAACTATTTGAAATATTAGAGTAGAGAAACAGAAGCATGAATCCAACAGAGCAGTTATGGATATTCAAGTGGTACAATAGTAACTTGAAATCATCAAGGACCATCACTAATCAAGATTTCACTTGGATAGATGGATAAATAGAAGTGGAAATTGTCAAGAAAAAAGATACTAAATATTTGTATTTATAAAAAAATTGAAGATAAAAAAGAAATATAAAAAACTCAAACATTTTGTGAAAAAATGTGTAGGTATCTAGTTATAACATCTTAATTGAGATGAGAATTGAATATGTTTGTAAACTATCAATATTTACAGAAGAGAGTTGTGATTTATCAAGGATGGAGAACCCGAGTACAACCACTTTTTCTCAAGCAAAAAAAAATAGAATTCAATATAAGTGCTCTATAAGATCAATAACATCAAGTGTTATTAGAGATAATGACATAAACAAATTTCATAACAACCATCACTCTATTTATGTATATATATGTTAAGTGAATTATATAAGTTCCATATAAAATAAATAAGATCCTTACATCAACAAATTTTCTAACATCACTTTATTTATGTATATGTATGTTACTTAAGTGGATTTGTTAAATTCATCTTCCACTATACATAGGTGGAATAAAAAAATAAAAAATAAAAATATTGGATTTTAGCGGATTAAACTTATTTTGGATGATATTAATATAACAAGCAATTAATCTTTTTTTTGTTGGAGAACAAGGGGTTGTACTAGGGTTCCCCACCCTTGAAAAATCACAACTCTCTTATTTAGAGCTTGAGAGTTTACAAATAAATTCAATTCTCATCTCAATTGAGTTTCTATAGCTAGAAACCTACATCATTTTACATAAAATGTCTGAATTCTTGCATTTCATTTTTTGAATTTTTTTCAATTTTTTGTGTGAATACAAATATTCCATATTTCAATATCCTTTTTGAAATTTTTCTACAATAACCTTCATAATACTAAAACTTCACCTCTACTAGCCATGCATTGCATCATAGTAGAGTAATTTTTCCAAAACATTGCACTATCATAGTCTACGTTACCTGATTTGGATTGCTAGTTTCCTTCCTGAAGCATAAGTGCAACCACAAAAACTATAATAAATAGTTTATTTGAAATCACATTAATATTATAAAATAAATAAAATATTACCAATGGAAAATATTAAAGTAAATCTTAACATTATTTGAATTAGGTAGTCAACATTTTCTTGTTAACTTCAACTAAACTTACTACTTCCTCTAACCATGGAAAAGAGAATTTAACTTCATGATCCTCAATTAAAACCCCTCTATTAGCTAGCCTATCTACATATTTGTTTCCTTCCATTAACGTATGTATAAACATGATTTCTTAAAATTTTCAAATTCTATAGCAAGGTCTTGAATTTCCACAATTATCCCTTGTATGTTCCATGGAGCCTTTGCTTTCCTCAAAATTGAATTTGTTACTATGATTGAATCACCTTCTATCCATACTCTATTCCATTTTATCGGTTTACATATTTTTAACTCTTCCAAAGCTACCAAAGCTTCAACTTTATTTTTTGTCTTAAATCTACTATTGAAAGTGTAATGAGATAAAATATCTCCTTTATCATTTCTAATTATTCCTCCTCATCTCGCTGGTCCTATATTTCCTTAAGATGATCCATAAAAATTCAATTTGAACAACTCCACATTTGGTGGTTTCCACTTTATATTCTTTGCCTTCTTTTTGTTTCTCCTATAACCAACATCATAATTCCATTTGATGAATTGACTCCATCTATCAAGGCTCTTTGCTTCTAGATTAAATATTGGGTGAGTTGATAGGGTAAGTTTAGACTCAATGGATAAACAAATATTTTTTCATTACCTCTAAATTACTTTCCTTTCTTTTAAATATTCTTCTATTCCTTTCTATCCATCCAATCCAAAGTGGTGTATCTTTTGATATATCCTAGATTGTCTTTAAAGCCTCACTTTTAAAAGTTCTATGCAATTGATTTAACCATTCTTCAATTTTATCATTCATCACCATGCTTTTACCAAACATATTAAGAATCCATTGCCATATTTTTCATACTACTTAGTAGTGTCCCAAGAGATGCTCTATATTGTCTTCCTCATTTTTATAAAGACCACATTGTTAGGGGCCATGAAAACCCCCTTTCATAAGTTTATCCCGAAGATAAAATTCTTCTATGACCTACAATATTTCTATGTTGTTGGTGCTTTACATTTTTCAATGAGTTTACATATATTTTTACGAGGGATCCTGGTCCCCTCATACTGAGTGGGGTTTGAACCTTGGACCTCTCAAAGAGAGGCCAAAACCCTTACCACTATAGTAAGCTTACAACTTTGTTGGTGCTTTACATCATATCCACTTATTGTTGTGTATTATTCTGAGCTATTCAACTCCCAAATCAACTTGTCCTTGGCTCCCCTAAGAATAATCATTGTTGTTATCTTTCCACTCAACTGCCTCCTAGCATTAATGTCTTGTATACTTGTAAAAATATCTTCTTTCCATTTATATCTTCCTTCCTGGTCCTTGTATAAAATGTTTGAAACCCTATCACCATATTTTTCTTGAAGTAATCTCATCAAAGACTTCAATTAAGATCTATATTGAGTGTTTTTTATCACACCAAGTATCCATCCAAATATATATTTTTTCTTTAGTTCCTACCATCCATATTAAACCTTTAATCACTAGATCAATTAATTTTTTTTAAATCGTTCCATAGTGCAGAACCATTTGGTAGAGAGAATGTAGTAAATATTAAGCTTGGGTCATTGGGCTTAACATACTTAGAAGAATTCTTGCCCATTGTCTTTGAATCTCTTTGTACAATCTCCAAATTAATTTTCCCCTAAGAGCTAAGTTTGCATCCATAATAATTCTTAAACTGAGACCTCCCCTAGTTTTATTATCACACACCTTGCTCCATTTCACCAAATAAAATTTCCTTTTATCATGTAATCTTGACCACAAAAATGACCGCATAATATAGATTAAACTTTTTTCTATTGATTTTGGTATAATATACAAGAACATATTTTGTGTTGGAATGGCTTGTAAGACCGGTTTAATTAGTTGCACTGCTACACTCTTCCAGCTAACGATAACCATCTACATTTCCATGCCGATAGTTTATACTAAACTTTACTTATAACTAGATTCCATAATTCTATCCTCATTATTCCCTCAAATAAGGGCATCCCTAGATAAGTTGTTGGTAAATTTACCTCCTCTATTTGAAGTAACCTACATATCCCTATTTTTATTTTAGCTAGGGTGTTTAGGAAGTAAATTTTGGATTTTGTCCAAATAAATTTTCTTTGATGCTCTTTTGTATTCCTTTAATAAGTTATTCTAAGCTCTAGCCTCATTTATCCTTGCCCTCCAAAAAAGAGGTGTATCATCTACAAACTATTGATGAGTGATGTTGTTTATGTTATTACTAGCCTTAAGTACACATATAATCCCATATTTTTTATCCTTGTCCAAGTTCCTATCCAAAATATCTACCATAATAATGAAGAAATATGGTGATAGAGGATCTCCTTGACTAAGACATTTTGGCTTTAAATGATTATGTTACTAACCCATTTACCAACATTGAATATAAAACTATAGAGACACAATATTTAATCTATCTAACCTATTTCTTCCCAGATCCAAACTTTTCTAATATTGCAAAAAGAAAATTTCATTTAACCCTATAATAGGCTTTATTCATATCAAGTTTTAAAATCATTGCTTTCTCTTTTCTTGAAGTTGTTGAATTCATAACTTCATCAGCTACTATGATCCCATCTAGAATCTATCTTCCTTTCACAAATTATCCTTGCTTTTGTGAAATAATTTTTTCTAATAGTGATCTTAACCGATTCACCATCTCTTTGGAGATAATATGTCATATTACATAGGCTTATGGGTCTAAATGAATAAAACAATTTTTTTTGGATCCAAATGAACCACTTTGTATTTAATTTATAAGGTATATATTATTTTACCCTAGACTGTTACATTGTCGTCAATAAAGAATCCTTCACTATATCCCAATTATGTTGATAAAATATTGTAGAGAGCCCATTCGAACCTAGGGATTTATCCTTATTAAAAGAGAAAAGAGATAAATGAAATTCTTCTAGAGTAATAGGCTCCATCAATTTCCTATTATATTCATATGTTATAACTAAAGGTACTTCTTGTAGAAGTTTATCATTAAGAACTTCAAACTCCTATGATCCTAGAATATTATGATAAAAATACCTTGCCTCCTTTCTAATTTCACTCTAGTATTCAATCCAAACCCCTTATACAAATTTAATTCTACTAACTATAGGAATTGATCTCTGTACTATAGCCATCATATGAAAAAAAATTGTATTTTAATCTCATTTTAACCAAGTTTATCTCGATTTTAATCTCCAAAATTTCTCTTATTTACTCAAAATATTATGATATTCACTGAGCAACTTCCTTTCTTTTGAGCTTGGATTTTTATGATCACCTTTTTAGAAAGTGTATCTTTTAGTTATTTCTTTTCAAAAAATGTTTCTAAAAGTGTTATTGTTCCATTATTTTAATCTAGATGTCATTAATTTAATTTATTTTGGAAGTGTATACAATCCATCATTTCTTGAATAATTCCATGTTTGTGCTATTATACAACCAAATTGAGGATGATCTTCCCACATTTGCTCATATTTAAAATATGATTTTTTTTTTTAAATTCACTTACCACCATTTTAACTCTTATTGGCCAGTGATTTGAACCAATCCTTGTCAAGGTATTAATTTTAGCACAAGTTACTTCATCTAGCCAATGATTTGAGAGTATGCATTTGCTTGAATTTTTCCTATTAGGTTCAAGCCTCTCCTGTTGTTCATCAAAGTAGAGTTGTCTTCTTCAAACTCAACCTTCCATAGATTATTGTTTTGAATAAAATTTGAGAAATATCTCATACTTTGGATTAATTTTCTAATTCCTCCAATTTATTCATCTAGCTTGGCTATGGAATTAAATCTCCTATTATCATGAATCAGGTTTCTTGGCCTTTACTTATCATAAAGGCTTCAATACCACTTCAAAATTCTAATATGCCTGATTGAGTTGTAGGTCCATAGTCATTGATAAGGATGAAACAAATATACACAAAGTAGAATGTGATTAAAGAGGTTATCCAATGCCTAGTTTATGAATTGTTACACAATAGTATCTAATATGATTCCAACATGTTAGAATCCCCACTACCACTCCTTTAAAATACATAGCATTCCATTCACATCTCACCCATAGTGCTTTCATAGTTTTGAAAAATTCTTTTGCCATTTTAGTTTTTTGGATACAAAGAATATTAGGCTTATTACTTAAACACAGGTCCTTGATACACCTATGCTTTGAGGAGGCATTAACACCCCTTATATTCCATGAGATGATAATCATGTCTCATTAGGGGCTACTGGTCCCACCTATAAATTACCAATATTATTTTGTTGTTTGGTAAAGAGAAGTTCAACCAACTTAGTTTGTGTTTCTTTCTCTATGCTTGCTCTTGCTTCCTTGGATCTTGCTTGATAATTTGAGGGTCTTCCTCTTTTTTCCTTGCATGTATTAGAAGTAGGTCTTATTATTCTATTTTTCAATATTCTTTCACAACTTTATTTTTCATTAGGTTTATCTTCTCCTAGCTCTATCACATAATCTTTATACTTGTCCTACTCATTTTATAGTATTTCCTTATTAATGGTAGAGGTATTAACATATAACATTGCATTTTATTTACCATTTTTTCTCCTAAATGGTGCATTATACTTCAAGAGAGTCTTCAAAATATGATGAGAAACATTCCTTAGGTTCATTGAGAATGTTCATCCTAAATCAAGATCATATTGAATAGATGGTTCCTTGTTAATGTGCTGAACCTGTTGTATTATGTCCTCTAATATTTGATCTACTTTTTCTTCAGAGGATAAAGCCTCAAAATATTTGGTATTTTTTCCAATTTTATTTCTTACAGGGATCTATAATTTATTTTCTTTTATTTTTCTAGATATATTTTTTGGATGTTGAAAACCATTCGCATCCATATCCATTTGTAAGTTTTTCTTGTGATTTTCTACATATGATTTTGTTGGAATATTCTCAGGGCATGATCTCTCAATATTCCCCACCTCATGGCATCTTCTACATCTAAAATATATGTTTTCATAATCTATGGTTTGGGTCCATATCTTATCCTCATACTTAAGAATGATTGTGTATCGCTCCAAATTTTTCGCATCCTTACCTTCAGGCTATAGGATCCACGCCCGGAAGGGGAATGCGAGAAGGATGGGACAATACCTCGGACTGAGAGGCCCTTTGAAGGTCTCGCCTCTTGGGGGAGGGGTATAAGGGTGAATTTTTGATGGATGGTGGGTTCACCAGGAAAATTTTGAGTGGTAGTTTCCACGCCTAGGTTGATAGTAGGTTTGATGTGTTCATTTTGTGCTTTAATCATTCAATTCCTAGGTTTGTCCAAGATGAATCTAAACTATTCTATATGCCAATGTTGATTTTATGAATACAAAAAATGTGAATAAATGCTAAACACAGAGAATATGCTAAATAAGATAGAACATACCTAATTTCTGGATGTCTGATGAAGATTCTGAGTCTTGTAGCAGTCCAAATCATCTCAAATCGTACGTAATCATCAGGGATTGCACAAAATCATCTCAGATCTCAGTAGATCATCTGAGATTAGACGAGATCATCATCGATATGATGAATTCAACAAATTCATCAAAAACTTGCAATCATAGAAACAAATACAAAATACCAAAAATGCAACTGCAAAAGCAAGGGGAAATGATAGAAATAACAATGAATTTGTCTAAATAATAGATCAAAATAGCAATTAAAAGGAAATGCAAAAACTTAACAATTTATTTTGGCTCTATCATGCATTTATATTAAATGAGGTGAACTCCAAGATGCATAAATACAATAACTAAGACAATGCATAAAGGAATGCAGAAAACAATAAGGAAATGCAAACTCTGGGCTCTGATTGCCCCCAATCTGGACTATAGTCGAGATCACCTCCAATTGTACGAGATCGTCGTCGATCTACGATAGGATCATCTGAAATCGTCTGTAATCACCTACGATGATCCAAGCTTATTTCGATTGAAGAATAGTAAGATTCCTACAAGAAAACTTGAAATATGCAATGCAAACAAAATTATGAAGGTGTTCTAAGGCACAAGGAACTGAATTTGTAGAGAAATCCATCAGCTAGGGGGTTCAGGGGGATAAACTAAGAAAGTCCCAGTTTATATAGGATTAGGGAGAGGTTAGGAGGTTGGAGATCATCCCAATTTGGGAGATCTCCAACGGGGGAGACTCTAACTACGCAGCCACGCTTTCTACCCAGGTTAGAGAAGCTGTTGAAACAGAAGCTAATTATGAAAATTTGGTTTTGGGAAGAAATCTTCTGGATGTTCCATTCCAGAAGAATTCGTCAGATCTAGGATTATTTCATCTAATCTACGACGATATTGTCCAACGGTAAAAAAAAATCCTAAAAATGGCACGAAAAACAAGGAAAGCGGGTAACAGGCGGTTATCGGGCGGTTTGGGGTTAAAATTCAAATTGTTATCTTTTTACTAAGGTTTAACTGTGCCAATTTTGGGGTGCTACATTTTGCCCCCTCTTTAGCGAATTTTTCGAAGAAAATGCGTTAAAGACGAGTTCTTCCTGTTTTACGAGAAAGCAAAAATGTACTCAATCTTTTAGATGATGATTCTAGGTCGAATTGTACGACTGCTTACTATGGTGCCCCCTCCGTGTGTTTACCCAAATCAAAAATTTGAGGTAAAAGCACGAAAAAGAAAAATAAAAAAAAAATGTTGTGTTTAAATAAAATTAAGAAAAATAGGGTAAAACCCTAATTAATTTTTACTATTCAGTTTTATTGATTTTAGAGCTCTGTAGACAAAAAAAATGGTGGAGACAGCACACTGATCGACAGAGGTCCAGCACGGGCTACAGGTAAGGATCTAATCCTAGTAAATTAGGTTTGAATTTAATTTGTGCAATTGTTTATTTGAAATTTTGATTGTTTTGGGGCATCACGGTCGTTTTTAGGCCGTCGATGACGTCAGGACAAAATCGTCCTCATTTCATCGAAATCGTCCCTAGATCGTCGATTTCATCTAAGGGCGAAATCGACGAACTAGGGGTGATCACGTCCAACAAGGGGCGATCCCCCAAGGTTGCGAAATAGGAGATGATTTCCTCCTACAAAGGACGATTTTGCCCAATTTAGGATGATATCGTCCAATAGTGGATGATATCATCATTTGATGAAATTAAGCTTGGTTAAAATATATTTAATTTAATTTTAATGATTGGTTGATTAATGAATTTTATTGTTTTATTGTTTTTTTTGTAGAGGGGATTACTAAAGAGTTAGGAGTGGAAATACAGAGGGCTACGAGACGACATAGCCACGCTCGATCAGGTGGAGCATGGATGACTAGCTCAAGTCGGTTTGCAGCATGTGGCAGATATGCCACAAGTATCGACGGACATGGGGCTACTGACAGCCCTAGTAGAGAGGTGGTATCCGAGGTCATCCTGCTTTTGATTATCGACAGGGGAGATGGCTCCCACACTAGAGGATGTACGGAGGATCATGAGGATCCCCATACAAGGATAGTTGATGACGCCTACGACCAATCAGGGCCAGGCGATGATGAGATTGATCAAAGACCCAAGCTTTGCCTAGGAGAAGGGCAGAGTGAACATCGAGTCTCTAAGGCAGATGCTTGGGGCATCTAGGCTGTCTCAGGTTTTGGCTGGGATAGTAGGTGGCTTACTGCTGTGCCACTAGAGCGGGTGCAGACTACCGTGGCTCCTCTCAGATGTGGTCTGAGATATGAGAGACCACGAATACAGGTTTGCATGGGGCAGATTTGTACTGTACTGCTTGTATAGGATCCTTCATGGGGTTGTATACAAGGTAGGTCGATGTATGGTTTTGACATCGCTACTGCAGGTTTGGTGCTAGGAGCACATCATGATGTAGAGGCCAATAGGGCTCCCACTGACAGGGGTTGACTGAGAGAGGCCCCGAGTTTTCTACTGGTGGTTACAAAGGGGGTCACAACGATGGATAGATCTGCCAATGTCATGGAGGTTACTGGACGACCTCATCCTGGAACAGATCACTTGGAGGCCCTAGAGAGAGCACCCCGGGTGGGCAGAGTATGGGCAGGAGTTGGCTTGCATCAAGCGAGTCTGTTGGCTACGGATGGAGCGAGGAGAGGTAGAGCTCCATCGCTACAATCAGGTTCTACGATAGTTTGGTCTACAGTAGGGGATCTCTTCTCTTAGAGATTACAAGTACTCTCGAACTGTCTGGGATAGTACCACACTGAACGGGGCTCCAGATATGCAGTGGTTCTGGAGTTAGGATGCAGACGATGCCCCCATTCAGCCAGTGGATGGTGATGATGCTGGGGCTGTAGACGGCTATGATGCTTGGTACATAGGCATCCACCCTCCTCAAATGATGAGGGTGCAGGGTCCAATGCACGTCATGGTGCGACAGTTGGGGAGGCGACGTCATGCTGCTATTGAGGAAGCACGATGTCATGGTGGGAGATTCCAAATAATAGCATTTATTTGGAATCCCACATTTAGGGGAGAGCAGCGAGACCACCATTGTTCGATAAGGGCAAGGGTGTCGAAGTAGGGGAGAGCAACGAGACGGTGGCTCTCCAGGCTGAGGTTTCTCGCCTTTGTGCTCAGGTGCAAACACTACAAGACGAGGCTACACATCTCAGGGCTTAGAACGGAGGGGTGAGCACTCAAGATCTAGCATGGTCTATTGCTCAGACCACATTCTACTAGGGGCTATACTATCACATGGTCCTAGAGGGACAGAGGGTACCACTACCAGCCCCCATTGTAGAGATGGTCATGATGGGATTGTCGAGGACATCCTCACGATCGACGATGAGGACCCGGGACACAGGCCGGACCTCTATGGGACAACCTTCTCCACCTCAGGGCGAGAGAGGAGATGAGGCTGAGAGCTCGAGGGCTTCTCGAGGCTAGCTGCTGCAGAGGGCAAATTGTATGATTATTATTTTTTGAGGGGATTGAGTATGCTAGGGTTTTGATTATGGCATACCAATCCAGATGATGTATAATTTATTGAGAATATATATATATATATATATATATATATATATATATATATATATATATATATATATATATATATATATATATGTTCTTTTTGATGATATGACTTGTGTATATGTTGTTTTATGCTTTAATTTTTGAATTTGTTGATTGATGATTCATGTAATTATGTCGTTTGGAAATAAATTATAATTAATTGTTTTTTTTTATGTCATGGCATAAAATTGTAAATGAAATAATCTGATGTGAATAGATTGGTTGTTTTGTGGTGTGATTTGATGAAAAATAAAAGAGACTTCTAACAATAATTTCAAAGGACATTGTCGTTGTTTATAGACCGTTTCATGGAGTCGCCGCTCGCTAGGTCGTCAAGCTAATCCCAGGATAGAAATATTGTTAAAAGTAAAATAATGCTTAAGAGACTGTCTTAAGACTGTGTGTTGTGATGATGGAAGTGATGATGGTGATGATTTATTTTCAGATTTTCATAAAAAATATTATGCATGACATATTAAAGAAATATGATTTTGCTAGGCATAAATTCCTAAGTGTGATAAATTTTTTGGAATAAGTCCCTAGGAACTATACCATCATTGCAAAATTGAATGTTGACATAATTAAATGGACAAAAATGTGTTCGTTTTTTTTAAATCACAATTGTGTAACATAATGATGTAAGTCATATGTTTTTTATGATTTTTTTTAAAATGAATGGGAAAATAAAATTAGAACAATGGCTTGCACTAGGCATAGAATTATAGGTATAGACTTATACCATCATTGCGAAATCCAAAGAAGAAATTGATATTTTAGCTTTATTGCAGGATTGATTTTTAACTTTTGATAAACAAAAAATAATAATATGAACATGACTTTATTGATTATATTTGTGTCATATGTTGTTTGAAAACATTTTGTGATTTTTGAAAACAATGTATATAGTTGTTTTTATACTAAACAGATGTGCTGAAATAAGAAGATAAAATTATTCCAAAAAGAGTTGCAGAAATATTTTACATTATCTCAAAGACAAATATAGATTTATACGAAACCCTCATGTGCAAATGTGAGTTCATTACCGATCTTGCTTTATCATAATGATACAAAATCTCTCAAATACAAATGTGTGTGCAATTGTATTATTCATTCCCCAATTTTGAGCAAGAAAATTTGATACAAGTAATTTGAATTAACAAAATAAGTGTTCCTTGACCATGATTTATATGCATGTAACCGTAGCAGACTACTATGTAAGTCGGATTATCAAGAGCTAGCTAATCCATAAGCCGACATAGGTCTATACAAAAGAAGGTCGCTAATGTGATAGACATATCACCATGCTAGGAATTACCCAAGGCCAAGAGGGTTGGGCACAAACCACCTGTTATGAGGCTTACCTCACAGTTTTTGAATAATTGAGAATTTCAGGGATTCAAGCTCATTCACCCTTCTTTTCTTTTCAAGGGGTATGGAAAGGGATTTTATTTCTTTTTGCTTTTTATTTTCTCTTTTGCTTCTCTTTTTTTTTGGAACTGAGACAATGTTGAAATATTGCTGTGATGGTACAAAATGATATTTTTCTTTTTCTCTTTTGCTTTGACTTTTTCTTTTGCTTCCTATACTAGGGATACTTGCTCGGATTGGTTGTAGAGCAAGGGATTTTTATTCTGGGTATGGGTGAGCTTGTCCTTTTGTCAATTCTCAAATATTCTAGACCATATGCATGATAGGATAGCAGGGAAAACTTTTTGCTCAAGAAACCACTTATACTATGTAGCATCATATTGAATTTGCAATGAAATCATTTTAATGTGAAAAGATATGCTTGGTTCAAGTAAATAACAAGATCAATTCTCTATGCTCAAAACATTATTTAATTCAAATGTGGACTTTGATATAAGAGAGAGTAATAATCATACCAAATAAAAGCAAGATATTTATGTATGTGAGTGTGAAAGTGCTGGATTCCAAATAAATGCTATTTTATCCAAAATAATTGAAAATACAACTGCAATACTTCAAGAATTGATATGTGCGAAAATAAAAGATATTTTTGAAGATTTTAAGGATTTTTATATTTTTATTTTAATTGATGAATGGAAAGAAGAAATACGATTACTATTTTTCTTTTTGAAATTTTATATAAATAACTAAAAGGAAACAATATGCAAAATACACAATATATACAAATGATGAAAATGACTAAATGTTACACATAGTAATGCCTAAGATGCATAATGTTCATAGGTTATTTAAGATCTTTACCATCTAAGGTAGCTAATTGATATGCTCCCGATCCAAATTTAGCAGTGATGACATATGGTCCAAGCCAGTTGGGCTCAAATTTACCTTTAATGTATTTAGTTGCATTAGTATTTTTTTGATTTTCTTTTAAGACAAGGTCATCGATCTCAAAGGATCAATGATGAACTTTCTTGAGGTATGCTCTCTTAAGCTTGTTTTGGTAGGCACGAAGATGCTCCAAAGCATTGATGCATTTTTCATCTAGGAGTTCCTGCAGACTAAATCTGCCTGCACGATATTCATCTCCTACTTCAGCATCTTGAAGTAGTAGAGCTAAAGAAGGAACTTCTAATTCAAAAGGAAAAACAGCTTCAGTGCCATAGACCAAAATAAAATGTGAAGTACCTATGGGGGTGTGAACGCTAGTTCGATAATGCCACAAAGCAGGATATAATTGGATGTGCCAATCTCGACCAAATTTATCGTTCCAAATTTTTTGCATCCTTACCTTTAGGCTATAGGATCCGCGCCCAAAATGGGAATGCGAGAAGGATGGGACAATACCTTGGACTGAGAGGCCCTTTGAAGGTCCCGCCTCTCGGGGGAGGGGTATAAGGGTGAATTTTTTACGGATGGTGGGTTCACCAGGAAACTTTTGAGTGGCAGTTTCCATGCCTAGGTTGATAGTAGGTTTGATGTGTTCATTTTACGCTTTAATCATTCAATTCCTAGGTTTGGCCAAGATGAATCTAAACTATTCTATATGCCAATGCTGATTTTATGAATACAAAAAATATGAATAAATGCTAAACACAGAGAATATGCTAAATAGGATAGAACATACCTAATTTTTGGATGTCTGATGAAGATTCTGAGTCTTGCAGCAGTCCAAATTGTCTCAAATCATACGTAATCATCAGGGATTGCACAGAGTCGTCTCAGATCTCAGTAGATCATCTGAGATCAGACGAGATCGTCGTTGATCTGATGAATTTATCAAAAACCTGCAATCACATAAATAGATATAAAATACCAAAAATGCAACTGCAAAAGCAAAGAGAAATGATAGAAATAACAATGAATTTGTTTAAATAATAGATCAAAATAGCAATTAAAAGGAAATGCAACAACTTAACAATTTATTTTGGCTTTATCATGCATTTATATTAAATGAGGTGAACTCCAAGATGCATAAATACAATAACTAATATAATGCATAAAGGAATGCAGAAAACAATAAGGAAATGCAAACTCTAGGCTCTGATTGCCTCCAATCTGGACTACAGTCGAGATCGCCTCCAATCATACGAGATCATCGTCGATATGCGATAGGATCGTCCGAAATCGACTGTAATTGCCTGCGACGATCCAAGCTTGTTTCGGCTGAAGAACAGTAAGATTCCTGCAAGAAAAATTGAAATATGCAATGTAAACAAAAGTATGAAGGTGTTCTAAGGCACAAGGAACTGAATTTGTAGGGAAATCCGTCAGTTAGGGGGTTCACGGGGATAAACTGAGAAAGTCCTAGTTTATATAGGATTAGGGAGAGGTTAGGAGGTTGGAGATAATCCCAATTTGGGAGATCTCCAACGGGGGAGACTCTAACTGCACAGACACGCTTTCTACCTAGGTTAGAAAAGCTATTGAAACAAAAGCTAATTATGAAAATTTAGTTTTGGGACAAAATCGTCTGGATGTTCTGTTCCAAACGAATTCGTCAGATCTAGGACGATTTCGTCTAATCTGCGACGATATTGTCCAACGGTCAAAACAAATCCTAAAAATGGCATGGAAAATAAGGAAAGCGGGTAACAGGTGGTTACCAAGCGGTTTGGGATTAAAATTCAAATTGTTATCTTTTTACTAAGGTTTAACTGTGCCAATTTTGGGGTGCTACATTTTGCCCCCTCTTTAGCAAATTTTTTGAAGAAAATGCGTTAAAGATGAGTTCTTCCCGTTTTACGAGAAAAAAAAATGTACTCAATATTTTAGACGATGATTCTAGGTCGAATCGTACAACTGCTTACTATGGTGCCCCCTCCGTGTGTTTACCCAAATCAAAAATTTGAGGTAAAAGCACAAAAAAGCAAAAAAAAAAAAAAAAATGTTGTTTTTAAATAAAATTAAGAAAAATAGGGTAAAACCCTAATTCATTTTTACTATTCAGTTTTACTGATTTTAGAGCTCTGCAGACAAAAAAAATGGTGGAGATAGCACACCGATCGACAGAGGTCCGGTGCGGGCTACGAGTAAGGATCTAATCCTAGTAAATTAGGTTTGAATTTAATTTGTGCAATTGTTTGTTTGAAATTTTGATTGTTTTGGGGCATCGCGGCCATTTTTAGGCCGTCGACAACGTCGAGATGAAATTGTCCTCATTTCGTTGAAATCATCCCTAGATCGTCGATTTTGTCTGAGGGCGAAATCAGCAAACTAGGGGCGATTGCCTCCAATAAGGGGCGATCCTCCAAGGTTGTGAAATAGGAGACGATTTCCTCCTACAAAGGATGATTTTTCCCAATTTAGGACGATATCGTTCAATAGTGGACGATATCATCATTTAATGAAATTAAGCTTAGTTAAAATGTATTTAATTTAATTTTAATGATTGGTTGATTAATGAATTTTATTGTTTTATTGTTTGTTTTGTAGAGGGGATTACTAAAGAGTTAGGAGTGGAAATACGACGGGCTGCGAGACAACATAGCCGTGCTTGATCAGGTAGAGCATGACCGACTGGCTCAGGTCAGTTTACAGCATGTGGTAGAGATGCCACAAGTACCAACGGACATGGGGCTATTGACAGCCCTAGTAGAGAGGTGGTATCCAGGGTCGTCCTGCTTTCGATTACCGATAGGGGAGATGGCTCCCACACTAGATGATGTACAGAGGATCATGAGGATCCCTATACAAGGACGATTGATGATGCCTATGGCAAATCAGGGCTAGGTGATGATGAGATTGATCGAAGACCCAAGCTTCACCCTAGAGAAGGGCAGAGTGAACATCGAGTCTCTAAGGTAGATGCCTAGGGCATCTAGGATGACTCGAGTTTTTATCGGGGTAGTAGGTGGCTTACTGCTATGCCACCAGAGCAGGTGCAGACTACCGTGGATCCTCTCATATGTGGTCTACGATATGAGAGACCACAAATATAGGTTTGCATGGGGCAGCTTTGTACTGTGTCGCTTGTATAGGATCCTGCATGGGGTCGTATACAAGGGAGGTCGATGTCTGGTTTTGACATCGCTTCTATAGGTTTGGTGCTGGGAGCACATCATGATGCGGAGGCCGATAGGGCTCCCATTGACAAGGGTTGACTAGGAGAGGCCTCGGGTTTTCTACTGGTGGTTATAAAGGGGGTCACAATGGCAGATAGATCTATCGATGTCATGAAGGTTGTTGGATGACCTCATCCTGGACCAGATCACCTGGAGGCCCTAGCGAGAGCACCCTGAGTGGGCAAAGGATAGGCAGGAGCCGGCTCGCATCAAGTGAGTCTGATGGATACAGATGGAGTGGGGAGAGGTAGAGCTCCACTGCTATGATTGGGTTCTATGATAGTTCGGTCTATAGCAGGGGATCTCTTCTCTCAGGGATTATGAGTACTCCTAGACTTAGGATAGTACCACGCTAAGCTGGGCTCCATATATATAGTGGTTATGGAGTCAGGACACAGATGATACCCCCATTCAACCAGTGGATGGTGATGATGTTGGGGTTGCAGACGGCTATGATGCCTGGTATGCAGACATCCACCCTCCTCGGATGAAAAGGGTGCAAGGTCCAGTGCACGTTGTGGTGTGATGATTGGGGAGGTAGCGTCAGGCTACTATTGATGTAGCACGAGGTCGTGGCAAGAGAGAGTAGTGACGGTCTCCATAGGAGGGACGCCAAAGGATGGGTCGGGCACCACAGAGACCTCAGGAGATAGGGAGGAGGGAGAGGGGAGTCCCTTCTCAGTAGGGGCAGAGACCACCATCACCCGATAAGGGCAAGGGTGTCGAAGTAGGGGAGAGCAGTGAGACAACGACTCTCCAGGCTGAGGTTGTCTGCCTTCAAGCTCAGGTGCAAACACTACAGGATGAGGCTACACGACTTAGGGCTCAGAGCGAAGGGGTGAGCACTAAGGATCTGGTGCGGTCTATTGCTTAGATCACATTCTACCAGGGGCTATACTATCACATGGTCCCAAAGGGATAGAGGGTACCACTTCCAACCCCCATTGCAGAGTCGGTCACGATGGGATCATCGAGGACATCCTCATGATCGACGGTGAGGACCCCGAACACAACCCGGACCTCTATGGGACCACCTCCTCCACATCAAGGCAGGAGAGGAGATGAGGCTAAAAGCTCGAGGGCTTCTCGAGGCTAGCTACTGCAGAGGGCAGATTGTATGATTATTATTTTTTGAGGGGATTGAGTATGCCAAGGTTTTTATTGTGGCATACCAATCCAGATGATGTATAATTTATTGAGATATATATATGTTCTTTTTGATGATATGACTTGTGTATATGTTGTTTTATGCTTTAATTTTTGAATTTGTTGATTTATGATTCATGTAATTATGTCGTTTGGAAATAAATTATAATTATTATTATTATTTTTTATGTCATGGCATAAAATTGTAAATGAAATAATCTGATGTGAATAGATTGGTTGTTTTGTGGAGTGATTTGATAAAAAATAAAAGAGACTTCTAACAATGATTTCAAAGGACATTGTCATTTTTTATAGACCGTTTCATGGAGTTACCGCTCGCTAGGTCATCAAGCTAATCCCAAGATAGAAATATTGTTAAAAGTAAAAGAATGCTTAAGAGACTGTCTTAAGACTGTGTGTTGTGATGATAGACGTGATGATGGTGATGATTTATTTTCAAATTTTCATAAAAAATATTATGCATGACATATTAAAGAAATATGATTTTGCTAGGCATAAATTCCTAAGTGTGATAAATTTTTTGGAATAAGTCCCTATGAACTACCATCATTGCAAAATTGAATGTTGACATAATGAAATGGACAAAAATGTGTTCGTTCTTTTTAAATCATAATTGTGTAACATAATGATGTAAGTCATATGTTTTTTATGGATTTTTTTTAAAATGAATGGGAAAATAAAATTAGAACAATGGCTTGTGCTAGGCATAGAATTATAGGTATAGACTTATACCATCATCGCGAAATCCAAAGAAGAAATTGATATTTTAGCTTTATTACAGGATTGATTTTTAACTTTTGATAAACATAAAATAATAATATGAACACGACTTTATTGATTATATTTGTGTCATATGTTGTTTGAAAACATTTTGTGATTTTTGAAAACAATGTATATAGTTGTTTTTATACTAAACAGATGTGCTGAAATAAGAAGATAAAATTATTCCAAAAAGAGTTGCAAAAATATTTTACATTATCTCAAAGACAAATATAGATTTATACGGAACCCTTATGTGCAAATGTGAGTTCATTACCGATCTTGCTTTATCATAATGATACAGAATCTCTCAAATACAAATGTGTGTGCAATTGTATTATTCATTCCCCAATTTTGAGCAAGAAAATTTGATACAAGTAATTTGAATTAACCAAATAAGTGTTCCTTGACCATGATTTATATGCATGTAACCCTACCAGACTACTATGTAAGTCGGGTTATCAAGAGCTAGCTAATCCATAAGCCGACATAGGTCTATACAAAAGAATTTCGCTAATGTGACAAACATATCACCACGCTAGGAATTACCCAAGGCCAAGCGGGTTGGGCACAAACCACCTGTTATGGGGCTTACCTCACAGTTTTCGAAGAATTGAGAATTCTAGGGATTCAAGCTCATTCACCCTTCTTTTCTTTTCAAGGGGTGGGGAAAGGGATTTTATTGCTTTTTGCTTTTTCTTTTCTCTTTTGCTTCTCTTTTTTTTTTTTTTTGGAACTGAGACAATGCTGAAATATTGCTGCGATGGTACAAAATGATATTTTTCTTTTTCTCTTTTGCTTTGAATTTTTCTTTTACTTCCTATACTAGGGATACTTGCTCGGATTTGCTGTAGAGC
Organism: Wollemia nobilis; assembly: GCA_028583015.1. Classification (NCBI taxonomy): domain Eukaryota; kingdom Viridiplantae; phylum Streptophyta; class Pinopsida; order Araucariales; family Araucariaceae; genus Wollemia; species Wollemia nobilis. Next base: position 3,379,565 of record JAQPPZ010017096.1, read on the forward strand.
AAGGGATTTTTAATTTGGGTAGGGGTGAGCTTGTCCTTTTGTCAATTCTCAAAGATTCTAGACCATGTGCATGATAGCATAGCAGGGGAAACTTTTCGCTCAAGAAACCACTTATACTATGTAGCATCATATTGAATTTGCAATGAAATCATTTTAATTTGAAAATATATGCTTGGTTCAAGTAAATAACAAGATCAATTCTCTATGCTCAAAACTTTATTTAATTCAAATGTGGACTTTGATATAAGAGAGAGTAATAATCATACCAAATAAAAGCAAGATATTTATGTATGTGAGTGTGAAAGTGCGGGATTCCAAATAAATGCTATTTTATCCAAAATAATTGAAAATACAACTGCAATACTTCAAGAATTGATATGTGCGAAAATAAAAGATATTTTTGAAGATTTTAAGGATTTTTATATTTTTATTTTAATTGATGAATGGAAAGAAGAAATACGATTACTGTTTTTTTTTTGAAATTTTATATAAATAACTAAAAGGAAACAATATGCAAAATACACAATATATGCAAATGATGAAAATGACCAAATGTTATGCATAGTAACGCCTAAGATGCATAATGTTCATAGGTTCTTTAAGATATTTACCATATAAGGTAGCTAATTGATATGCTTCCCATCCAAATTTAATAGTGATGACATATGGTCCAAGCCAGTTGGGCTCAAATTTACCTTTAATGTCTTTAGTTGCATTAGTATTTTTTTGATTTTCTTTTAAGAAAAGGTCGTTGATCTCAAAGGATCGATGATGAAATTTCTTGAGGTATGCTCTCTTAAGCTTGTTTTGGTAGGCACGAAGATGCTCCAAAGCATTGATGCATTTTTCATCTAGGAGTTCCAACTAACTAAATCTGCCAGCACGATATTCATCTCCTACTTCAATATCTTGAAGTAGTAGAGCTAAAGAAGGAACTTCTAATTCAAAAGGAAAAACAGCTTTAGTGCCATAGACCAAAACAAAAGGTGAAGTACCTATGGGGGTGCGAACGCTAGTTCGATAAGCCCACAAAGTAGGATATAATTGGATGTGCCAATCTCGACTAGATTTATCACTCCAATTTTTTTGCATCCTTACCTTTAGGCTATAGGATCCGTGCCCGAAAGGGGAATGCAAGAAGGATGGGACAATACCTCGAACTGAGAGGCCCTTTGAATGTCCCGCCTCTCGGGGGAGGGGTATAAGGGTGAATTTTTGATGGATGGTGGGTTCACCAGGAAACTTTTGAGTGGCAGTTTCCACGCCTAGGTTGATAGTAGGTTTGATGTGTTCATTTTGCGCTTTAATAATTCAATTCCTAGGTTTGGCCAAGATGAATCTAAACTATTCTATATGCTAATGCTGATTTTATGAATACAAAAAATGTGAATAAAAGCTAAACACAGAGAATATGCTAAATAGGATAGAACATACCTAATTTTCGGATGTTTGATGAAGATTCTGAGTCTTGTAGCAGTCCAAATCGTCTCAAATCCTACGTAATCATCGGGGATTGCACATAATCGTCTCAGATCTTAGTAGATCGTCTGAGATCAGACGAGATCATCATCGATCTGACGAATTCATCAGAAAAATTTGTTAGAAACCTACAATCACAAAAATAGATACAAAATACCAAAAATGCAACTGCAAAAGCAAGGGGAAATGATAGAAATAACAATGAATTGGTCTAAATAATATATCAAAATAGCAATTAAAAGGAAATGCAACAAATTAATAATTTATTTTGGCTTTATCATGCATTTATATTAAATGAGGTGAACTCCAAGATGCATAAATACAATAACTAAGACAATACATAAAAGAATGCAAAAAACAATAAGGAAATGCAAACTCTGGGCTCTGATTGCCCCCAATCTGGACTACAGTCGAGATTGCCTCCAATCGTATGAGATCATCGTCGATCTACGACAAGATCGTTCGAAATTGTCTGTAATCACCTGCGACGATCCAAGCTTGTTTCAGTTGAAGAACAGTAAGATTCCTACAAGAAAAATTGAAATATGCAATGCAAAAAAAAGTATGAAGGTGTTCTAAGGCACAAGGAAATGAATTTGCAGGGAAATCCGTCAGCTAGGGGGTTCAGGGGGATAAATTGAGAAAGTCCTAGTTTATATAGGATTAGGGAGAGGTTAGGAGGTTGGAGATCATCCCAATTTGGGAGATCTCCAACGGGGGAGACTCTAACTATGTAGACACACTTTCTACCCAGGTTAGAGAAGCTGTTGAAATAGAAGTTAATTATGAAAATTTAGTTTTGGGACGAAATCATCTGGATATTCTGTTTCAGATGAATTCATCAGATCTGGGATGATTTCGTCTAATCTGCAATGATATTGTCCAACGGTCAAAACAAATCCTAAAAATGGCATGGAAAACAAGGAAAGCGGGTAACAAGCGGTTACTGAACAGTTTGGGCTTAAAATTCAAATTGTTATATTTTTACTAAGGTTTAACTATCCCAATTTTGGGGTGCTACATTTTGCCCCCTCTTTAGCGAATTTTTTGAAGAAAATACGTTAAATATGAGTTCTTCCCATTTTACAAGAAAGTGAAAATGTACTCAATCTTTTAGACGACGATTCTAGGTCAAATCGTACAACTGCTTACTATGGTGCCCCCTCCGTGTGTTTACCCAAATCAAAAATTTGAGGTAAAAGCACGAAAAAGCAAAATTAAAAAAAAAATGTTGTGTTTAAATAAAATTAAGGAAAATAGGGTAAAACCCTAATTAATTTTTACTATTCAGTTTTACTGATTTTAGAGCTCTGCAGACAAAAAAAATGGTGGAGACAACACACCGATCGACAGAGGTCCGGCGCAGGCTACGGGTAAGGATATAATCCTAGTAAATTAGGTTTGAATTTAATTTGTGCAATTGTTTGTTTGAAATTTTGATTGTTTTGGGGCATTGTAGTCATTTTTAGGTCGTCGATGACGTTGGGACGAAATCATCCTCATTTCATCGAAATCATCCCTAGATCGTCGATTTCGTCTGAGGGCGAAATCGGCGAACTAGGGGTGATCATGTCCAACAAGGGGCGATCCCCCAAGGTTGCGAAATAGGAAACGATTTCCTCCTAAAAAGGATGATTTTGCCCAATTTAGGACGATATCGTCCAATAGTGGACGATATCATCATTTGATGAAATTAAGCTTGGTTAAAATGTATTTAATTTAATTTTAATGATTGGTTGTTTAATGAATTTTATTGTTTTATTGTTTGTTTTGCAGAGGGGATTACTAAAGAGTTGGGAGTGGAAATACGGTGGGCTATGAGATGACATAGCCACGCTCGATCAAGCGGAGCATGACCAACTGGCTCAGGTCGGTTTGTAGCATGTGGTAGAGATGCCACAAGTATCGACAGACATGGGGCTACTGACAACCCTAGTAGAGAGGTGGTATCCGAGGTCATCTTGCTTATGATTATCGATAGGAGAGATGGCTCCCACACTAGAGGATGTATAGAGGATCATGAGGATCCCCATACAAGGACGGTTGATGACACCTACGACCAATCAGGGCCAGGTGATGATGATATTGACCGAAGACCTGAGCTTCACCCTGGAGAAGGGCGGAGTGAACATCGAGTCTCTAAGGCAGATGCCTGGGGCATATAGGCTGACTCGAGTTTTGGTCGGGGTAGTAGGTGGCTTAATGCTATGCCACTAGAGCGGGTGCAGACTATCGTGGCTCCTCTCAAATGTGGTCTGCGATATGAGAGACCATGGATGTAGGTTTGCATGGGGCAGCTTTGTATTGTGCCGCTTGTATAGGATCTTGCATGGGGTCATATACAAGGGAGGTCGATGTCTGGTTTTGACATCACTACTGTAGGTTTGGTGTTGGGAGCACATCGCAATGTGGAGGTTGGTAGGGCTCCCACTGATAGGGGTTGACCGGGAGAGGCCCCAAGTTTTCTACTGGTGGTTACAGAGGGGGTCATAGTGACGGATAGATCTGTCGATGCCACGAAGGTTGCTGGAAAACCTCATCCTAGACTAGATCACCTGGAGGCCCTTGCGAGAGCACCCCAGGTAGGCAGAGGATGGGCAGGAGCTAGCTCGCATCAGGTGAGTTTGCTGGCTACGGATGAAGCGGGGAGAGGTAGAGCTCCATCGCTACGATCGGGTTCTACGATAGTTAAGTCTACAGTAGGGGATCTCTTCTCTCAGGGATTATGAGTACTCTCAGACTGTCTGGGATAGGACCATGCTAAGCGAGGCTCCAGATATGTAGCAGTTCTAGAGTCAGGACATGGACGATGCCCCCATTTAGCTAGTGGATGGTGATGATGCTGGGGCTACAGATGGCTATGATGCCTGGTACGCAGGCATCCACCCTCCTCGGATGACAAGGGTGCAGGGTCCAATGCATGCCATGGTGCGACAGTTGGGGAGGTAACGTCAGGCTACTATTGAGGCAGTGCGAGGTCACGATGGGAAAGAGCAATGATGGTCTCCATAGGAGAGATTCCAGAGGATGGGTCGAGTGCCACAGAGACCTCAGGAGATAGGGAGCAGAGAGAGGGGAGTCCCTTCTCATCAAGGGGAGAGACCACCATCTCCCAATAAGGGCAAGGGTGTCGATGTAGGGGAGCATAGCGAGACGACAACTCTCCAGGCTAAGGTTGCCCGTCTTCGAGCTCAGGTGCAGACACTACAGGACGAGGCTACACGGCTCAGGGCTCGAAGCAAAGGGGCGAGCACTTAGGATCTGGCATAGTCTATTGCTCAGATCGCATTCTACTAGGAGCTATACAATCACATGGTTCCAAAGGGATAGAGGGTACCACTGCCAGCCCCCATTGCAGAGCTGATCATAATGGGATCGTCGAGGACATCCTCATGATTGACGGTGAGGACCCGAGACACAGCTCGGACCTCTATGGGACCACCTCCTCCACCTCAAGGTGGGAGAGGAGATGAGGCTGAGAGCTCGAGGGCTTCTCAAGGCTAGCTACTACAGAGGGCAGATTGTATGATTATTATTTTTTGAGGGGATTGAGTATGCCAGGGTTTTTATTGTGGCATACCAATCTAGATGATGTATAATTTATTGATATATATATATATATATGTTCTTTTTGATGATATGACTTGTGTATATGTTGTTTTATGCTTTAATTTTTGAATTTGTTGATTGATGATTCATGTAATTATGTCGTTTTGAAATAAATTATAATTATTATTATTTTTTTTATATCATGGCATAAAATTGTAAATGAAATAATCTGATGTGAATAGATTGGTTGTTTTGTGGTGTGATTTGATGAAAAATAAAAGAGACTTCTAACAATAATTTCAAAGGACATTGTCGCTGTTTATAGACCGTTTCATGGAGTCGTCGCTCGCTAGGTCGTCAAGCTAATATCAGGATAGAAATATTGTTAAAAGTAAAAGAATGCTTAAGAGACTATCTTAAGACTGTGTGTTGTGATGATGGAAGTGATGATGGTGATGATTTATTTTCAGATTTTCATAAAAAATATTATGCATGACATATTAAAGAAATATGATTTTGCTAGGCATAAATTCCTAAGTGTGATAAATTTTTTGGAATAAGTCCCTAGGAACTATACCATCATTGCAAAATTGAATGTTGACATAATGAAATGGACAAAAATGTGTTCGTTCTTTTTAAATCACAATTGTGTAACATAATGATGTAAGTCATATGTTTTTTATGAATTTTTTTAAAATGAATGGGAAAATAAAATTAGAACAATGGCTTGCGCTAGGCATAGAATTATAGGTATAGACTTATACCATCATTGCGAAATCCAAAGAAGAAATTGATATTTTAGCTTTATTGCAGGATTGATTTTTAACTTTTTATAAACATAAAATAATAATATGAACATGACTTTATTGATTATATTTGTGTCATATGTTGTTTGAAAACATTTTGTGATTTTTGAAAACAATGTATATAGTTGTTTTTATACTAAACAGATGTGCTGAAATAAGAAGATAAAATGATTCCAAAAAGAGATGCAAAAATATTTTACATTATCTCAAAGACAAATATAGATTTATACGGAACCCTTATGTGCAAATGTGAGTTCATTACCGATCTTGCTTTATCATAATGATACAGAATCTCTCAAATACAAATGTGTGTGCAATTGTATTATTCATTCCCCAATTTTGAGCAAGAAAATTTGATACAAGTAATTTGAATTAACCAAATAAGTGTTCCTTGACCATGATTTATATGCATGTAACCCTACCAGACTACTATGTAAGTCGGGTTATCAAGAGCTAGCAAATACATAAGCCGACATAGGTCTGTACAAAAGAAGGTCGCTAATGTGACAAACATATCACCACGCTAGGAATTACCCAAGGCCAAGCGGGTTGGGCACAAACCACCTGTTATGGGGCTTACCTCACAGTTTTCGAAGAATTGAGAATTCCAGGGATTCAAGCTCATTCACCCTTCTTTTCTTTTCAAGGGGTAGGGAAAGGGATTTTATTGCTTTTTGCTTTTTCTTTTCTCTTTTGCTTCTCTTTTTTTTTTTTTTGGAACTGAGACAATGCTGAAATATTGCTGCGATGGTACAAAATGATATTTTTCTTTTTCTCTTTTGCTTTGACTTTTTCTTTTGCTTCCTATACTAGGGATACTTGATCGGATTGGCTATAGAGCAAGGCATTTTTATTCTGGGTAGGGGTGAACTTGTCCTTTTGTCAATTCTCAAAGATTCTAGACCATGTGCATGATAGGATAGCAGGGGAAACTTTTCCCTCAAGAAACCACTTATACTATGTAGCATCATATTGAATTTGTAATGAAATCATTTTAATGTGAAAAGATATGTTTGGTTCAAGTAAATAACAAGATCAATTCTCTATGCTCAAAACTTTATTTAATTCAAATGTGGACTTTGATATAAGAGAGAGTAATAATCATACCAAATAAAAGCAAGATATTTATGTATGTGAGTGTGAAAGTGCGGGATTCCAAATAAATGCTATTTTATCCAAAATAATTGAAAATACAACTGCAATACTTCAAGAATTGATATGTGTGAAAATAAAAGATATTTTTGAAGATTTTAAGGGTTTTTATATTTTGATTTTAATTGATGAATGGAAAGAAGAAATACGATTACTGTTTTTTTTTTTGAAATTTTATATAAATAACTAAAAGGAAACAATATGCAAAATACACAATATATACAAATGATGAAAATGACCAAATGTTACGCATAGTAACGCCTAAGATGCATAATGTTCATAGGTTCTTTAAGATCTTTACCATCTAAGGTAGCTAATTGATATGCTCCCGATCCAAATTTAATAGTGATGACATATGGTCCAAGCCAGTTGGGCTCAAATTTACCTTTAATGTCTTTAGTTGCATTAGTATTTTTTTGATTTTATTTTAAGACAAGGTCGTCGATCTCAAAGGATCGATGATGAACTTTCTTGAGGTATGCTCTCTTAAGCTTGTTTTGGTAGGCACGAAGATGCTCCAAAGCATTGATGCATTTTTCATCTAGAAGTTCCAGCTGACTAAATCTGCCAGCATGATATTCATCTCCTACTTCAGTATCTTGAAGTAGTAGAGCTAAAGAAGAAACTTCTAATTCAAAAGGAAAAACAGCTTCAGTGCCATAGACCAAAACAAAAGGTGAAGTACCTATGGGGGTGCGAACGCTATTTCGATAAGCCCACAAAGCAGGATATAATTGGATGTGCCAATCTCGACTAGATTTATCGCTCCAAATTTTTTGCATCCTTACCTTTAGGCTATAGGATCCGTTCCCAAAAGGGGAATGCAAGAAGGATGGGATAATACCTCGGACTGAGAGGCCCTTTGAAGGTCTCACCTCTCGGGGGAGGGGTATAAGGGTGAATTTTCGATGGATGGTGGGTTCACCAGGAAAATTTTGAGTGGCAGTTTCCATGCCTAGGTTGATAGTAGGTTTGATGTGTTCATTTTGCGCTTTAATCATTAAATTCCTATGTTTGGCCAAGATGAATATAAACTATTCTATATGCCAATGCTGATTTTATGAATACAGAAAACATGAATAAATGCTAAACAAAGAGAATATACTAAATAGGATAGAACATACCTGATTTTTGGATGTCTGATGAAGATTCTAAATCTTGTAGCAGTCCAAATCGTCTCAAATCATACGTAATCATCAAGGATTGCACAGAATCATCTCATATCTCAGTAGATCATCTGATATCAGATGAGATCGTCGTCGATCTGACAAATTCATCAGAAAAATTTGTTAGAAACTTGCAATCACATAAATAGATACAAAATACCAAAAATGCAACTGCAAAAGCAAGGGGAAATGATAGAAATAACAATGAATTTGTCTAAATAATAGATCAAAATAGCAATTAAAAGGAAATGCATCAACTTAACAATTTATTTTGGCTTTATCATGCATTTATATTAAATGAGGTGATCTCTAAGATGCATAAATACAATAACTAAGACAATGCATAAAGGAATGCAGAAAAAAATAAGGAAATGCAAACTCTAGGATTTTATTGCCCCCAATCTGGACTACAGTCGATATCACCTCCAATCGTACGAGATCGTTGTCGATCTGCGACAGGATCGTCCGAAATCGTCTGTAATCACCTGCGATGATCCAAGCTTGTTTCGGTTGAAGAATAGTAAGATTCCTACAAGAAAACTTGAAATATGCAATGCAAACAAAAGTATGAAGGTGTTCTAAGGCACAAGGAATTGAATTTGTAGGGAAATCCATCAGCTAGGGGGTTCAGGGGGATAAATTGAGAAAGTCCCAATTTATATAGGATTAGGGAGAGGTTAGGAGGTTGGAGATCATCCCAATTTGGGAGATCTCCAACGGGGAAGACTCTAACTACATAGACACGTTTTCTGCCCAGGTTAGAGAAGCTGTTAAAACAAAAGCTAATTATGAAAATTTGGTTTTGGGATGAAATCGTCTGGACGTTCTGTTCCAGATGAATTCGTCAGATCTGGGACGATTTTGTCTAATCTGCGATGATATTGTCCAACGGTCAAAACAAATCCTAAAAATGGCACAAAAAATAAGGAAAGCGGATAACAGGCGGTTATCGGGTGGTTTGGGGTTAAAATTCAAATTGTTATATTTTTACTAAGGTTTAACTGTGCCAATTTTGGCGTGCTACAGATTAATTCTGGTAAAGATTTACTTATATCAAGACCAATATCCGAGCATAAATAGCCAAGACTCCATCTTCTATAGTTTCTAAAATATCAAGGAATTATCCTAGAGTGTTGCCTATTACCTTGAAATTATACACATCCTAAAATTCAATGGGTAACCCATACATCCTAACCCAAACTGTGTGGCAACCCAAAAAATTCCAACCAACTCGAGGAATTTTTTTTTTTAACTCATTAGGGATCGACAACACCTCGCCTTACATAAGTCATTCTATGAAGGTATATATTTACGTAATACCTTGTGATTGAGTTTTTCATATCATCTTAGTGATGATCCAACTTATTTCTTTTTGTCTATCAAAAGAATACTCCCATCCCTATATCGTACATAAGTTCATCTATGTAGGTGTACTAAGCATAGTGGCATAAGATTTCTATGCTTCCTTTACCATACATAAGTCCATCTATGTAGGTAAATTTTTAGTTGTCCGTATCATCTAAATGATGAGCCAACCAAAGCATCTATCACTTCGCGTGATAGTCCATTCATTGACACTACAATGGTTGACTTCCTGCAACTATCTAAGTTTAGGTCATTAAGGAGAAGTTGTAAAACAAGGTTACACAAAGTTTCCTTCTAAAAAGGGATCCCATAATCCCTTATAATAACTATCTCTCTATATTCTAATGAATAAAGGTCCTTCTTTCTAACTAGGAGAATATTCCAAGAATCACTAGCATGTAAAAAATACTTCACATCTTAGTAGGATACTTCTAATCCATAAGCATACATTTGATAGATGTCATTTTCCAATTGTCTAAAATTCATTAGACCATTCATAAATATCACCCAATATCTCTTCCTTAAATAGGGATGTAATTAAGTCTATCTACTTAATTAAGCATTAAATAACATCTACAACTTCATCAAATAAGAAGTCACATAAATAAGATGTAATCCCTATTTAATTCCATTATCAAAACATGATAATTTACAAAACCATAACATCATAGATATTTTATCAATAACAAAGTAAAAGATACATTTTCCATTCATAAATGAACACATTCATAACTCCAACCATTACATATTCCATGTAGGGTAAAAGTACTACCACAATATAAAAGAGTAGAGCATTACATCATCATCCAAACTAGGAGAATATTCATGCTAGAAACTACTTTACAATAAGCTTTCCATAATGAGAGATTTAACAAATTATATCAAAGGGGTTAATATCTTGAATAAATAAGTCTTCATTAATCCTTGTTGCTTCTGCATCGCTCAGTTGATGGTAGTAAGGGATCAAGACAACTTATGGATATCATATAGTATGCAACTAGATGTATTTGCTAGATGATCTATCATTATGCAACATATGCATTTATAAATTGAATGCCATAATGCAACTATACATTCTCCACAATGTAACCATGCATAAATCATTCAATCAATCATAAAGAGGAAACCCCATAATTTCCCCACACCCATTCTTTCATCTAATACCCCTTTTTCCATACAAGAATATTTCTTTCATAAATCACACAAAATTACATTCATCATTCAAGAATGAAAGTCATTTATCATTCAACAACACATAGAATAATCCAATATTCATTCTTTCAATTAATTGAAATACCATACTTCCATTTAATCAAGATACCCATAATCCATTATTTTAATCAATAAAAAATACTTTCTTTCAATAATCAAATACTCATAATTCATTATTTTAAATTAATCAAAACCCCATACTTTCAATTAATTAAAATACCCATAATAATTCTTTCAAATTAAAAAGGTTATGACTAAGGTTGGTTTAATCTTAACCCAACATTCAAAAATCGAACTATGATCTTAGAACGGTCAATAGCCCTATCAACACCACCAGGTAACCCCACCAATCGATGGCTCCACTAAAAAATAGGTGGTCCTACCAATAATAGGTGGCCCCACGCAGAAGCCACCCAAAACCTCCAACTGGCACCAAAGGGTGACCCACATGGAGCTACTCTAACCACTGAGTGTGGTTAGTAACCAAAAGGAGGTAATTTATTTTATGGTGCTAATATACCCCCACACATCTTGTGTGGGATTAAAGTTTAAACATGCTGAAAAATATTTCATCCACCTGGTCAAGTGCTAAACCAATAGTGAAACCAAACCAACATCGTAGAGCCACATGGTAGTCCAAGACTCAGTCAAACAGAGGCATAGATCAATAATAGAGTTTATGTTCGACAGGGGGCAAGCTAGACACCTAGGTGCTTGGTTATTAATACTTAAGTGCTTGGAAGATTTTAAAGAGGGCTTAGGCCCATCCCACATTGCATGTGGGATATGCAAACAATATGACTTAGAACTGCTTTAACCTGTCAAAAAATGCATAGAAACCAACCTGCACAACAAGATAGAGCCACATAAATAATCGGTTAAAGCCAAGTGTCAAAGGATAGTACCACCAACTGGTGCAAGGAAATCCCTTCAAGTGGAGCGACCTTGACCACCACCTATGGTTAAAATAACTAGGGGAGGGTATTCCCCTACAAGGTATACTCAGGCTCCCACATATCCCATGTTGGATATTAAGTGGGAAGACCTGAGCGATCTTCCCCTTGCTCGCACCTAATTGAGCATGGACATCACGAAAGCGATGTCGTACTTTAGTCGATGAGAAAGATAAATAGAGCTTTACCCCTCTAAACCTTAGGAGGTCTAAGAAAATTAAAAGACTCTTAATTATTATAAATGTCTGCTATCATAGGGACGTCAAACAATGAATGCAAACATAACAACATCATTGCTCTATAACAATCATCTACGCTTGTTTAAGAGGTAGCTTATTTCAAGATCTAGACTAAGGAGATACACATAGCAATAGAGCAAACCCTTATTAAAATAAAAAAGGAGTTATAAACTCTTTTTATCATTCAAATGAAAGAGATCAAGGATCTAATGGTACAAGAAGATTACGCCATACAAAGTAAAATATTTCAAAGTAAACTAGCAATTTAAATTATCACATGGATTGTATTTAAGCAAAAGGAGAGCTCCAACTTGATATTACAACAAGGGATGTAGGTGCATTTTTTCTATGGCCTCTTCTCTTGATTCTTAACATCCAACTAGCCTCCCAAACTAAGATTTTTTTGTTTCTTCCAAGAGCCTCCAACAAAAGCTAAGTGATCTCCAACAAACCCTCCTTGTTTTAATACTCCAGCCATCCTCTACTTAATGGATTCTTTCCCAAGCCATCCTCCCAAAGTCTTTTCCTGAATCTTTCTTTATTAGAAATAACTCATACACACTTCTCTAAAACTTAAATGTCCATCTACTAAAATAAAAGCCCATCTACCCAAGGTGGCCAAGGAGATATTTTATATAATATAATATGATTTCTTTTTCTTTTTAAAGTATCTCATATCAATATATAAATATATAAATATATATATATATATATATATATATATATATATATATATATATATATATATATATATATATATATATATATATATTTCTTTCTTTACTAGAAAAGACAAGGGGTATTAAATTGCATTCCAAAATTTACCCAATATTTAAGTTAACATGCAATTAAACCATAATTAATTAAATTGCTTTTCTTTTACAAAATATATTTCCCCAATATATTTTCACAAAAACATCCATATTTTTCACAAAATATTGCAAAAGTAGCAATATGTTTCCACAACATGTTTTCTCTAAACATAGCATTGTATATGAAAAATCAATCTTTTATCAATTGCAAGCAAACAAATGCATCAAACAAGGTGGGTGATTCATTGCAAGTCCAATCGCCTATCCTAGTCAAAGACTTATGATAACTTCTAGGTTACCAAATTTTGGCTATGGATGACTGGATTGTTGATGATCACCACAAAAGCAAGAATGCATGCATCTACATGAGGGTAATTGTTCATGTTATCCCGAGCCACCATCATCATCATTTCCCTTTTCCAGTACCCCATTCTCGGTGGTTGATCTACCTCTTCCACCCACAAGAGTACCTGGTCCTATAATCAAGGAACATATCAGCAGTACCATATTCCTCAAAGCAATAAGACATCAATATTGCATAAATATTAAGCATTGAAACATTAATCAATACATAATCAATCTCGTAAAGAGTCCTTCCAAGGCGGGTCATGATAGACTAGTACTAGGGTTATATTTACTTTTTTAGGTGAAAAGCCTTCATACCACCAGGTAAGGAAGAAACTTGTTCTTCCCATAAACCAATGAATCTATTTTAGGATTCTATCTCTTTCTTTCCTAGAATAAAAAGTGTCTAGGAAGAAACCTTTGGGAAGAAAGGGAAAACTCACTCCTAGAGACTTCCAACTGCTATGAATCCATTTTCTCAAGGCTGAAGCCCCTGGCCAATACCCATTAAATTTATCAAAAATTACCTTATATTTGAGCAACAAGGATCGATCATATGTGATGTGATCACTAACCTCTACTACAAAATATGATTTTAAGGATTTATCTTTATATCAATCCATGGGAAGAAAACAAAAACTCAATAGCTATTAAAATTTACTAGAGTATCCTATAACTAGTATAATATTTATTTTGAAGGTAAAGTACAATGGATGGCACAATTGAGGGCTGCAATCCTTGGGAGCACAATGGGGGTATTCCTCCCCATGATTTAAACATGGGTATCCTAGATAAGAGTCCAACAACATACCACTAGGGTCTTCCTTAGTATAGTGTATAATGTTTGATGAAAAATTATAATAATTTGCATGCAAAGTTTCTAAGATAAAGAAGGAAAAAATAAACTTAGTTGAAAATTTTTATGCCTAGATAGAATGTCTTGCCTAATTGAAGCCCTAGCCATCCACTACCCATCCCATAATTCGAACCCTGGCTGACATATATTTGCAAATTTTTTTGTGACTTAAATTTTCACTACCCTTATTTTGGATGGTCAATTTTATAGGGTTGTATATCCCTCAATATTGCTCATATTCCTTCATATGACCACTCATTTAAATATCTTCAAATTCTACACAAATTTGTCTAAGAATCAATTAAATTGGACAAATCATTGTGAATATATGGTTCCTAAAATATGAGATGTTAAAAAAAGAATACCCTAATCCTTTGCGAAGATAACAAGCAAATAATATAACTTGATTATTGATTAGTTTGCTTTTATAAATAAATATATATTTTTAAATTTTTTATATGGGATTGAAATGGGTTCACATCATTACCACATAATGGTATTACAACATCTTGGTAATTATGCATACATTAGGTGAAGAACATGAACTTATACTGAGAGGGGGGGTGAACAGTATAAGACTTAACCATTTAATAATTTTAATTTCAGATAGCAGTGGCATCAACATAATATTAAACAAGACAGAAAGCATCACACATAGAAGACCCATTTTAACGTGGTTCACCCAAGGTGGGCTACTCCACGGATAAAAACTTTCCTCTAAAAGTTATATCAAAGTCCTCTGGGAATCCTTCCCGATTACAATGTTTATGAGCCTCGGCTCAAAGGAGATACCTTCCCCTAATTCTGCTTTGCTGGTGATCCTCTAGAAGACCTCTATCTCCTTTGCCCTTAGCAAGTGGAACTCTATCCATAGAAGACACCTGTCTTCCCTGCTCTGGCTGGAGATCTCTGTCCTCAACTCTGTCACTGCAAAGCTGGTCCTCTTATCTGCACCAAACACAGTCCTTCGGTCTGGCACAATTGTCCTCTTCCTCTGTTCTTTTCTGCACTTGGTTGAAAACAACTTTTCACTGTCTGCGCAACTACAGCAGCACAGTCTTCTCAACTTCTGTGCAAACACAGTAGTGCAATCTTCGCAAAATGCAGCAGCACTTCGGCTATCGAACTCCTCACTTCTGTGCACTATCTTCGAAAGTCACAATACCAACAGCTTCTGCTCCTTTGCGCATCCACCGCGGCACAGTCTTCGCATACTCTGCTTTCTTTACACAGTCTGTGTAAATACTGTAGCACTCGATCGCACAACAACTTATGCGCCTATGTGCAACCACAATAGCACCCTCTTCGCATAGTCTGCTTCTCCTCGATCGAACTTCTTCCTACACTCTGCTTCTACGAAAGTCGCACTTCGAACGCACACTTCGATCGATTCGATACGACTGCTCTTTGTGCACAACAGACTTCACTTGCGCAAACTCGACACTCACATTCGATACTTGAAACTCGAAAATAGTCCTCCTTTTATAGCAATAATTCATGATTAAATTCTTGATCTTAGTCGGCTGTATATCCCTAAAACAATCGTCGGTTGCACAACCTTACACTTCATCGGCTCAAGGTTAACTCCGTCGGCTTCAACCGCCTCTACTGTTCTGTAGCTTTTCTAGCATGAAACTTCAACATGTCGCGATATCGCTACGCCTTTGCCTACCGTACACCTTGTATTACTTGTTGTCGCGAAATCGTGACACTACTACCTGTCGTGCACCTTCTTTGATCTGTTGTCATGAAATCGTGACACTACCTAACTTTGCTGACGTCATCATGTCTTCTGTCATGAAATCATGACACCTTAGTCTTCATGACCTTCCTCTCTGCTCTTGTCATGAAATCGTGACACATCTGCTTTTGCTGACGTCATCAACAACTCTATCACAAAATCACGATGCTTTAGACTCCAAAGCCTTCTTCTCAGCTTCTATCATGAAATCGTGACACCTTTGCCTCTTGCTGACGTCATCTGCAACTTTGTCATGAAATCATGACACTTCTTGCTTCTTCAACCTTTTCTCGGTTTGCACTAGCAAAAATGGAACATGTCACAAAATCATGACGCTTTCACTGCCTTAAGCTCTTTTCTACCAACTGCTCACGAAACTGGAACATGTCACAAAATCACGATGCTTTCTGCCTTAAGCTCTTTTCCAACTACTCATGAAACTGGAACATGTCATGAAATCATGACGCTTTCACCAACTACAACTGCCAACTCAACCTGTCATGAAATCGTGACACTTTCTGCATCCATACAACTTCATTGAAACCTATCACGAAATCGTGACACTTCCTGCAACTCAACACTGCCAACTCAACTTGTCGCGAAATCATGATAGTTTTGCCTGAACTTTCTCTCTCCTCAAACATGTCGTGAAATCATGACAGTTTTGCCAGCTTTGCCTCTGCCTTCCAGCATGTCACGAAATCGTGATAGTTTTGCCAGCGCTTTCTCTCTCCTAAAACATGTCATGAAATCATGACAGTTTTCCGCCTGCATACTTCTTCTTACTTGTCTTTTTCTTGATCTTTTTGCAACTGGGCTACATAGAAACTTACTGATCATACTGAAACCTTCATCAAAACACATGCTTGGACAACAAATCAAATTGCTTCAAGAACTCCTTGACATCAAAGACAACAACTACCAAGAGCTCCTTTGACATCAATGACAACAACTATACTTGAGCAAAGGCAATGTACTCAAGGTACCCAAAATTGCCAACAATCTCCCCCTTTGTCATTGATGGCAACCTTTAACTTAAAACATATCTCAAGAGCCAAAGCTGAACCAACTGATCCAACAAGTGAGAATCTGCATTTGAAGTTTTTGCTCCCCTGACTTGAAGCTCTTCTCTTCACTTGAAGCACTCCCCCTTACTCATATCTCTCCCCCTTTGTCATCAATGGCAAAGGGTCACCTTTGGGGCTCGGGACTAAGAAAGAGCCTCTTGGCTTGGTCCCTCCCCCACCTCCTGATGAGGTGATTAATCTTGAGGTGAGAGTACAACTCCCAATTTCTCCCTTAGATACTCAAACGTATCTCTTGGAAGGGGTTTGGTGAAGATATCTGCAATCTGCTCTTTAGTGGGTACATATTCTAGCTTGACCTGCTTCTCTTGCACTTTCTCCCTTAGAAAATGATATTTGATAGAAATGTGCTTCATCCTTGAGTGCATTACCGGATTTTTAGAAATACTTATGGCACTTGAATTATCACAAAGAATAGGGATAGGTTGTTCATGCTTGACTTTGAAATCCTCCAAGGTTGTTTTCATCCATAAAACCTGAGTGCACCCAGCCACTGCTGCTATGTATTCAACTTCTGTTGTAGATAAGGAAACTGAAGGTTGTTTCTTACTCAGCCAAGAAACCAGACTCTTTCCCAGAAAGAATGCTCCACCACTAGTGCTTTTTCTATCATCAATATTGCCTGCCCAATCTGCATCTGTATAGGCTGTGAGGGTGAAATCATCGCCTTTGGGATACCAAAGCCCAAAATCCATAGTGCCCTTCAAATATCTGAATATCCTCTTGACTGCTATAACATGAGATTCTTTTGGAGCTGCCTGAAATCTTGCTACTAATCCAACGGCCTGCATGATATCCAGTCTGGTAGCTATACTGTATAGTAAACTGCCAATCATAGATCTGTACAATTTTTGATCTGCTGCTGGAGATTCATCATCCTTACTCAGATTGCACCCTGTAATCATTGGAGTACATACGGGTTTGCTGTCCATCATCCCAAATTTTTTTAACATCTCTTTGATATACTTTTCTTGAGAGAGAAATATACCATTTTTTGATTGCGCAATCTGCAGTCCTAAAAAGAATGACAGACTCTCCAATCATAGACATCTCGAATTCCTTTTGCATGGTGTTAGCAAAAACTTTGCACATCTGAGTATTATTTCCCCCGAAAATAATGTCATCGACATAGACAACTATGATAATCATATCATCACCTTTATTCTTAATGTACAAGTTGCTATCTGCCACGCCTTTCCTGAATCCTTGTTCATAAAGATACCCGTCAAGTCTTGAGTACCAAGCCCTGGGTGCTTGCTTTAACCCGTACAGTGCCTTTTTCAGTTTACACACATAGTCTGGCTGTTCTGAGAGAGACACACCTTCTGGCTGTTCTATGTAGACTTCTTCATCCAACACCCCATTTAGAAAAGCAGACTTTACATCCATTTGAAACACTTTGAAAGATTTGAAACTAGACAGGGCCAAAAACATTCTGATCGCTTCAAGACGAGCAACAGGCACAAACGTCTCTTTGAAATCAACACCTTCGACTTGAGCATACCCTTTACTGAGACTAACCTGGCTTTGTTCTTGACAATCTTTCCATCCTCATTAAGTTTATTTTTGAATACCCATTTTGTGCCAATGACATTCTTGTTCTTAGGTCTTGGAACCAAATCCCAGGTTTCACTTTTCTCTATTTGATTTAGCTCTTCATCCATTGCTTTTACCCAAAAATCATCTGTACATGCTTCACTAAATTTTTTGGCTCAATCTGAGATAACAATGAAACATTCACAGATTCATGTGAAGGAATGACTCTTCTTCTTGTTTGCCTGCTATTTGGATCACCAATGATCAAGTCTTTGGGATGATGTTTCTGAACATACCGTGAAGGAGTTTTGGGAAGCAGTTGTTGTCTTTCCTCTTCTTCATCTGACACTTCTCTGAATTCTTCTTGACAGATTCCATCACTGAGTTCCTTGACTGGTTCTCTTATCCCTGTCTTTTCATCTATTGTTACATTTATGCTCTCTACAACTGTATGAGTTCTTTTGTTGAAGCATCTGTAGGCCTTACTTTTGCTGGAATATCCAAGAAAAATTCCCTCATCACACCTAGGATCAAACTTACCCAGATTTTGATCTTCCCTTCTGATGAAGCACTTACTCCCGAACACTTTGAAGTGTTTAACTGTAGCTGGTCTTCCTTTCCACAGCTCATAGGGAGTTTTATGATGATTGACTCTGAGTTGAGCCCTGGTAATGATGTGGACTACTGTATTTACTGCTTCTCTCCAAAAACCATCTGAAAGTTTTGACTCATCTAACATTGCTCTAGCCATATTTTCAACAGTTCTATTTTTTCTTTCAACTACTCCATTTTGTTGAGGAGTTCTTGCTGCTGAATATTCTCTTTTGATTTCGTGTTGTTCATAGTATTCCACAAATTCATTTGAAGTGAACTCTCCTCCTCTATCTGATCTTAAGCATTTGATTCTCTTGTCGATCTCATTTTCAATCATTTCTTTAAAAACTTTAAATTTTTCAAAAGCTTCAGATTTTTCTTTGAGAAAAGTAACCCAAGTCATTCTTGAGTAATCATCTATAAACAACATGAAATAGCTATCTCCCTGAATGCTCTGAGTTCTGGTGGGGCCACACAAATCAGTATGAATAAGATCCAAGGGTTTGGAAGATGTATACCCTTTCGATTTGAAATCTGGTTCTGAGTGTATTTACCATGTTGACAAGGACCGCAAATGATGTTTTGGGGCCTTTTTATTTTGGGCAAGTCTCTAACTGCTTCCTTGTTACTAATACTGACCAGATTATCAAAACTCAAATGTCCCAATATTTTATGCCACAACCAACTCTCATCTTCTTGAGTTAGAAAGCATTTTTCTCTTTTTATCTCACTCAGCATGTAAAGATTGTTTGGAGTCCTTGTAGCCCTAGCAATAAGTTTTCCATTTAATTCTTTACTTATCTCACATCTATCTGAAAAGAAAGATACTATGTGCCCTTGATCACAAAGTTGACTCACACTAAGCAGATTATGTCTTAGCCCTTCTACATAAAGCACATTTTCTGTTTTGGATTTCCCATCCAAACTAAGAGTCCCTTTACCATAGATCTTTGCGGACCTGTTATCTCCAAAACTGACTGTTCCTCTGTTTGTTTCTTTTAAAGACAAAATTTTTCTTTTTCACCAGTCATATGTTTTGAACAACCACTATCAAGATACCATTTTTCTACTTTGTCTTGAGCATGAAAAGCAGTTTGAACTATCATTGACTTAGATTTTATCTCATTCCTCCTTTTTGAGAACTCAAAACTAAATTTATCCAAACTGCACATCCTTGCTATATGCCCAAAATTCTTGCACTTGTAACACATGATATTTTTATTCATAAGAGGTGCAAATGAGTTAACATTTTCCTTACTATGACTCTTCAGAGATTTATTGCAATGCATAGCTATGTGACCAAATTTTTTACAGGAAAAACAATATCCATGGAAGGTATTATGTAACCTGTTTTGATGCCTTGGAAGTTTGTTCTTCTTGCGATCAACTGGAATCCATTGCTCTTCAGAGTGAAGATTGTTCTTGCTTGAAGACCCTGTTTCATGAATGGTGATGCCATCCTTCTTTTCACATGGAATATTCTGTCTGAGAGTTGACTGTTCTAACTTCACTCTAAGAGACATAATCTCTCCTTCTAGTTTCTCACAATCAGCTACCTTTCCTTTTAGAACCTCTGTTAGAACTTGTTCAATCTTCTTCCCTTCTTCAGCTAGAATTTTGAAATCTATAACACTTTGAGCCAATTCTGATCTTGCTATCTCTTTTTCCTGGCAATGCTGCTTGAGGACAGAATTCTCTTCCCTGAGTTTCTCAAGCTTTCTCAAGGCCAAGAAGAATTCACTCTTGAGATCGAATTCAACCTTTTCTGAATTTATATGTTCCTCTGTTAGATCCTTCTCCAAGTCTGTTAGGCTTTTTTGGAGAGACCTGCTCTGATACCAATTGAAGAACATGAACTTATACTGAGAGGGGGGGGTGAACAGTATAAGACTTAACCATTTAATAATTTTAATTTCAGATAGCAGTGGCATCAACATAATATTAAACAAGACAGAAAGCATCACACATAGAAGACCCATTTTAACGTGGTTCACCCAAGGTGGGCTACTCCATGGATAAAAACTTTCCTCTAAAAGTTATATCAAAGTCCTCTGGGAATCCTTCCCGATTACAATGTTTATGAGCCTCGGCTCAAAGGAGATACCTTCCCCTAATTCTGCTTTGTTGGTGATCCTCTAGAAGACCTCTATCTCCTTTGCCCTTAGCAAGTGGAACTCTATCCACAGAAGACACCTGTCTTCCCTGCTCTGGCTGGAGATCTCTGTCCTCAACTCTGTCACTGCAAAGCTGGTCCTCTTATCTGCACCAAACATAGTCCTTCGATCTGGCACAATTGTCCTCTTCCTCTGTTCTTTTCTGCACTTGGTTGAAAACAACTTTTCACTGTCTATGCAACTACAACAGCATAGTCTTCTCAACTTCTGCGCAAACACAGTAGTGCAATCTTCACAAAATGCAGCAGCACTTCGGCTATCGAACTCCTCACTTCTACGCTATCTCTGAAAGTCACAATACCAACAACTTCTGCTCCTTTGCGCATCCACCGCGGCACAGTCTTCGCATACTCTGCTTTCTTTACACAGTCTGTGTAAATACTGCAGCACTCGATCGCACAACAACTTATGCGCCTATGTGCAACCACAATAGCACCCTCTTCACATAGTCTGCTTCTCCTCGATCGAACTTCTTCCTACACTCTACTTCTACGAAAGTCGCACTTCGAACGCACACTTCGATCGATTCGATACGACTGCTCTTTGCGCACAGTAGACTTCACTTGCGCAAACTCGACACTCACATTCGATACATGAAACTCAAAAATAGTCCTCCTTTTATAGCAATAATTCATGATTAAATTCTTGATCTTAGTTGGCTGTATATCCTTAAAACAATCGTCGACTGCACAACCTTACACTTCATCGGCTCAAGGTTAACTCCGTCGGCTTCAACCGCCTCTACTGTTCTGTAGCTTTTCTAGCATGAAACTTCAACATGTCACGATATCGCTACGCCTTTGCCTGTCGTACACCTTGTATTACTTGCTGTCACGAAATCGTGACACTACTACCTATCGTGCGCCTTCTTTGAATTGTTGTCACGAAATCGTGACACTACCTGACTTTGCTGACGTCATCATGTCTTTTGTCATGAAATCATGACACTTTAGTCTTCAAGGCCTTCCTCTCTGCTCTTGTCATGAAATCGTGACACATCTACTTTTGCTGACGTCATCAGCAACTCTGTCATGAAATCATGACGCTTTAGACTCCAAAGCCTTCTTCTCAGCTTCTGTCATGAAATCGTGACACCTTTGCCTCTTGCTGACGTCATCTGCAACTTTGTCACGAAATCATGACACTTCTTGCTTCTTCAACCTTTTCTCGGTTTGCACTAGCAAAAATGGAACATGTCACGAAATCATGACGCTTTCGTTGCCTTAAGCTCTTTTCCCAACTGCTCGTGAAACTGGAACATGTCATGAAATCGTGACGCTTTCTTGCCTTAAGCTCTTTTCTGCCAACTGCTCACAAAATTGGAACATGTCACAAAATCATGACGCTTTCACCAACTGCAAGCTGCCAACTCAACCTGTCACGAAATCGTGACACTTTTTGCATCCGTACAACTTCATTGAAACTTGTCATGAAATCGTGACACTTCTTGCAACTCAACACTGCCAACTCAACTTGTCGCAAAATCGTGACAGTTTTGCCTAAACTTTCTCTCTCCTCAAACATGTCACGAAATCGTGACAGTTTTGCCAGCTTTGCCTCTGCCTTCCAGCATGTCGCGAAATCGTGACAGTTTTGCCAGCGCTTTCTCTCTCCTAAAACATGTCACGAAATCACGACAGTTTTGCCAGCCGCCTGCAAACTTCTTCTTACTTGTCTTTTTCTTGATCTTTTTGCAACTGGGCTACATAGAAACTTACTGATCATACTGAAACCTTCATCAAAACACATGCTTGGACAACAAATCAAATTGCTTCAAGAACTCCTTGACATCAAAGACAACAACTACCAAGAGCTCCTTTGACATCAATGACAACAACTATACTTGAGCAAAGGCAATGTACTCAAGGTACCCAAAATTGCCAACATTAGCTCATAATATTCGAACATGGGTCTCCTTGAAAGTTGAGGAATTTAACTAATTGGGCTAATGCCATTTGATTTTTTATATACAAATAATTAATATAAATATTATTTTATTATATATAATGGATGTGCATAGACATGATTACCTATTTTATTTATTTATTTAATTGGGCAACCACATTTCATTTTTAAGGCTAAAATAAAATATACTTACTATTTTTTATGTTTGAGAGTGCCTATCTATAAAAATTTATAATTTTTTATTTTTTAAAAAGTTAGTGAGAGCTAGCTTGTATACAATGTAATAATTGTGTAGGGTTTGTAATTATAAGTACATAGGATTTAAAGCAAGTAGTTGGGTATGAAGAATTTTATTCCATAAAACGATGTTTAAATCCCATGTATGAACTTGTTTGTGAGAAAAATCGATATCTTATACAATTACACAAATTTTTACAAGATAAACCAAAATACCTAAATGCAGACAATCAGAGCTAAAACTATCCAAATCTAAGCATAAATGGAAGAGCACATTCAATAATAAACTACATAAGATTATCCACAATATGAGCAAGATAGGGCTAATCATAATGTAGTGAAACAAATTACTTGACATCGAGGGCATCAAAGACCAAAACATCCCATAATAACCATGATTAATTATGAGATCCTTTAATTTGCCTTGAATATCACCACCATAGCTGAGAAAATTGAAATCAAATTGGAATCAACATGGAAAATGAATAAAAAAATTGGGAATCAATAAAAATTGGTAAAAAAATCTAAAGAAAATGTAAAATTTTAGAATTTTATTTTTATTTTTCGCGCATATTACAATAAATTAACATTATGCAAATCAAATATTAATACTATAAGTGATACAAGCTTAAAGTACACATGAAAGTGGTAAGTGATACAAGCTTAAAGCCTTAAACTACATATGTAAGTGACAAAACATGTCTTAAATAAAGAAATTTAATGTGTCCAAAATTAAAATATTCTTGTATTGATTATAATATATAAAAGGTACAAATTACAAAATGTGTTACGAGTCATGATAAATACAATGTCTCAAGATCTTTAAATACCTTTATTATTTTCCTTTAAGAATATCATCTCTCTTTGTCGCTATTCTCGTGCCTCTTCATGTGCCTTAGCTATAAACACCCATTGCCATCTATGTTGGGGGTCAAGGGATAGTGCCATTTCCACGTGCATTGTTGCAATGTAGGGCGGGGTCGAGAGGCTGCATCCTTGGGGGTTCGAGGCAACACCCCAAAACCTCAATGAAAAAACCATTAGTACCCTCACTGTTTGAATTGTATTTTTTTTCTTGTTTGAGTTTTGGTGTAGAAAGTATGTTGCAATTACTAATTTGGGACTTCAACAACTCATAGGCTGAATAAAACACCAATAAATTAACTTAAACAATTATTGTGATTGGTTTTAACTTGAATGATATTTTTAATGTTAGGCTTTTAAGTTTATCTTTCATAAGATGTTTAAGGCTTTGTTTAACAATTAGTTTCACTTTGCCCATTAGTTCCAATGTTTGCAACACCAATTGTTTCTTTCTAGGATAATAAAAACTGAGCAATAAGTTTGAATTGATAGTTCAACATATTTTTATGGAGAATTTCATTATTTAATAATGTATAATATTGTTATTAATGGATGTTAGATTCCTTCAAAATTTAAATAATTGGTTGTTAGGATGCACTAGTGTGTTTTTTTTGGTATGGTAGCAGGTAGGCAGACCCCTCTATCTAGTTTGGAATAGATAAAAATAAGACAAAATGAAAAAAAATAATTTATACTATTTCCTCTACTCATGCAGTCACAGGTGATTTTTTGCCATGGGAATCATGATTTAAAAAAAATAATGATTTCCAAATTTTTGGAAAAAATCAGCAAAAATCGTCGATTTTTTCAAAAAATATAATTCCTATGTCAATTTTATTGGCAAGCCTCTAAATCACAAAAAATCAAATTGAATCATAATTTTGTAACTATAGTCACCATAGTAAGAAGAGATCACACCTTTAATATATGTTGAGGGTTTTGTAGACACCTAAAATGCGTCATCACATGGAGACTCCTAAAAATAATTCTTGCTAATTCATACCATCCATATTGGGTAGTTTTAGGGCTAATTCGAGTGTCTTCCTCAGCAAAAATTACTTTTCCCCATGAGAAGCAAGGTCATATCACTTGAGACAATCTCAACGTTAGGACTGTATCGATGTGAGACAATCACGCATGCATAGAATAAAAAAAATAAAATAGGCAATGAGACTATCTATCAGTGCGGTGTTGATTTTACATTGCTTCCTGATGGCCTATCCATTTCTAGGGAATCACTTGCTAGTAGCAAAAGAGTAACATATTGATATATTGCAAGCAATAATTTATAACCAATCCACCTACCATTACTACCTACTTTCCCTTTCTACCTCAAGTTAAAGGATATAAAATTATACCCTCCCCTACAGCTTAAAAATCCACAATTTCAAGTTTGAAGCAACATAATGCTACAAAAATCTGACCTCATTTCTTTGTTGCCTAAACCAATATCGTTGTGTTGCCACGTGAGTTTTAACATCATGTCCATAAAACTTGCTTGGTCAATGCCATGTATTTAAGATGCTCAAAATTACACATTCACCTTTAGAGTCATCAACCATTCATTGATAAAACTCACCTCTAGATCATACCCAACTTTGCCCTAGCTTGGTTTAAAAAATTTATAGGTCCATGGTAGAGACTCTCTGTTGAGATGGTCCCAAAGGCAAGATCATCTTGCTCGAGTTAGCCTTGATCGAGTGATCAATTTTATAGTTTTTCTTGTACTTTCATTCAGATTCACACTTACATGTTAGTTTTAAAGGCAAATCCTTCATTTTGAGCACTTTAATTTTTTGCATTAGCTTAGACCTTTGTTATTTTTATGCATGCACATGCTTTATTTCAATTTATTTTTTAATCAATACAGGTCCAACTTCATGGGCCCTATAGATGCTACCAATTCTTCTAATGTTTCATTGCATGTAGGTGATAGAATTCAAGATAGCTAAAGAATTTGGATCTTACCCTCATACTACGGTCTCAAGAAAAACCACTTCCAAAGACATTGTTGTGGGCATGAAAATCACTTGGATTGCACAAAGAAAGCTATTGTAAAATTGTATCATGGATAAAATCTCTGGAGGGGATCATATGTAACGTGTTTTAAAGAAATTAATGCAATATTAATATAGATGGATTCCATTTCCATTTGATCTCTTTATTTCATATTTTTCATCATGTGTTCCTTTCAATATTTCTTTTATCTTTATAATTTGTACAATGCACGTATTTTTGTGCTTTCAAATGGTGATCACAGTGGGACACCTAGTGGATCCCCCTTTATCATTATTTATTATTTTGATGAATCAAAATGACTAATTTTTTCTTTATTTTTTACTTATAGGTACACAATCTTAGCCATCTCAAATGGACCCTATTCTACAACCATCTCAAGTGAGATGACATTGAAATAGAAGTAAAACTATAGGTATCTGCAAGGTCTACTTCAAATGAAAGGATTTCCGGTTATGCCTTCACATATCAGGATAGTCTTAGCCTGATTTCATGTTTTAGACAGAAAAAAACTAAGAAAATAACAAAAATGTATATCTTAATTGCGTGCATGCATCTTCATTCTTAGTTTTCAAATTGTCACACTGTGACTATCTTGTACCAATATGGTCTTGGATTTGTGGTCATATCATTACAAGAGGGTATTGCTATTTTCATTATTATCCTTTTTGCATTATTGTTTGATGAAATATTGAGCATTATTAAGGAAAATAGATGCATTTTACTTTACAAATTGCATCATTATAGTCATCATGTGCTCTCTATTTTATTTTATCAATAAAAGGAATTCACACCTGCACGTATCACATAAACATTGGTAAGGTTGACCTTCATCACCAACCCCCAATCGAGATGAGTGACGTTGGATTTTACCTCCTTCGATTAGCTCACCCCCTACACACCATAGTAGCCCCTACAAGTGGCTTCTTGGACTTCATCACCAAGAAATCCCCTACTTTTGGGTGCATCCCAAAGTATGTTAGGCTTATATGCCCTTTAACCAACATGGCTTAATAATTTGTGGAACACAACTATAATTTATATCCAAACATGCTCGAGTGTGAAGTAAAAGCCTAGCTGGACAAGTAGCAAGATTTAGTCAGCGCGATGTCTCCTTGATGTTGTAATCACAGTGACACTAAGAGGGAGGGTGAATCAGTGTGATATTTTAAATTTCAAGTATACAGTTTTAAAACCAGCAGCAGTTTAAAATTAATAAAAGATATATCAAATACAGCAAGAGAGCATGACACACAACACAACAATTTAACGAGGTTCACCAATGTGGCTACTCCTCAAAATGACTGCTTGGACTACCATCCAAATCCAGCCAATGCAAAGCTACAACTTTACAATATCTTTTACCAGCACCAACTGGAAGGAGCACCAACCCCTCAATTTTTTTGCACCAACAGAATGGAGCACCAACTCCTAATTTACCAGCACCTACTGGAAAGAGGCACCAACCCCTTATGCCAAGCTGCAACTTGGAAGTCAATCAAGATAATGAAAAATTACAGAATAATACTTTCACCTTATTTCTCACATCTGTAGTTCCTATGCACTCTCTCTACTGCGCAAAACGCTTCGCACTATCCGACTGCTTCGTGAACTTCTCTCGCACTCTCTCTGCAACCAGATGATCGATCACTTCTTCTCGCTATCACTTCGCACTTAGAACTCAACCTCTCACCCCCTACACTTCGCTTCAACTCGAACTATCGACTTCGCACTCACCAATATGACTCACTCTCACCTCGCACTTCATTCGCACAAGTTCGATACGACTCGCTCTCTGCTCGACACGAACTTCACTTGCGCAAACACTATACTCGCATTCGCACATTATCTTCACACTTCATCATTTCAAACTCGAAGTAGCCCTCCTTTTATAGATGAAATTTTAGGAACAAACCCTAAAGAACGTCGACTGAGAAACCCTAAATTTAGTCGACTGCAAACCCTAGAAGGTCGGCTTCAAAACCCTAATAAATGTCAGCTCAAAAACCCTAATGAATGTCGACCCAGATTTAACTCTGTCGGCTTCAACCGTTTCTCTGGTTCTGTAGCTTTCCTCATGAAACTCCAACATGTCACGATATCGCGACACCTTTTACATCCGTACGCCTTCTTGTCCTTGCTATCACGAAATCATGACACTTTTGGCCTTTGTTAGCTTTGCCACCTTTCTTGTCACGAAATCGTGACACTTCTATCTTTCGCTGACGTCATTCTCACTCTTGTCGCGAAATCGTGACGCTTTTCTGCCTTAGCGCTGTTCTTTGCTTTTCGCCACGAAAATGCAACATGTCACGAAATCGTGACATCTTTCGCATCCATACATTTCTCGCTTCATGCACTAGCGAAATCAAGACATGTAGCGAAATCGCTACAACTTTGTGCCTTGTGCTTCCAACTTTGCTTCGACCCATGAAACTTTGACTTGTAGCGAAATCGCTACACCTTTGTGCCTTGCACTTTCGACTTGTAGCATAATCGCTACACCTTTGTGTTCTGCACTTTTGACTTGTAGCGAAATCGCTACACTTTTGTGTTCTCGTTCTACACTTTTGACTTGTAGCGAAATCGCTACACTTTGTTTTGTGTTTACACTTTTGACTTGTAGCGAAATATACGCTAACCTTTTTACAGTTTCGACTTGTAGCGAAATCGCTACACCTTTGTGCTTTGACTCTTCCTCTCTGCTTTGGCCCATGAAACTCCAACATGTAGCGAAATCGCTACAACTTTTTGACTTAGCGCTTCTTCTCTGCTTCAGCCAGCGAAACTTCAACATGTAGCGAAATCGCTACACTTTTGTTGCCGTACATTCTCTCTCCTCTTCGGGTCACGAAAACCCGACGTGTCACGATATCGTGACACTTTTCGCCCTTCTGTGCTTTTCTTCCAAACTGTCATGAAATCGTGACACTTTTCGTCCTTGGCGCTGCTTCTCCAAACTTGTCACGAAATCATGACAATTTTTCAACTTTGCTTCTTTCCTTCCAACATGTCATGAAATCATGACATTTTTGGTTGTGCCTTCTCTCTCCTCATTTTTGTCATGAAATCATGACATTTTTGGCTATGCCTTCTCTCTCCTCATTTTTGTCGTGAAATCACGATAGAAAACATGTCGCGATATCGCGACAGTTTTCTTACTTGTCTTTTTTTGCAAATTTTTGAATCTGGGTCACTTCTATTTTCTTGGAATTGCACTTTACAAGATCTGACTATCCTTTGAACTTCTGTCCTCTGCATCTGAATGACTCCTGAACTGTCTGTCCACTGCATCATTAGATCTAACTGCCTGTGTTGACAACAATGACAAACCTCTTGCAACACCTTGCTCAACAATCTCCCCCTTTGGAATTGTTGGCAACACCTGTGTACATTCCTGTAACTCTTCTCCCCCTTTGTCAATAATACCAAAGGGCTGCTATAGACTCCCCTCGAGTCCATCCTCACAATTCTCAAGCACAATTTGTTGCATCTAGCACAAATTATGATCATGAGCAAAAGAGTAGTCAAATACTCAAATGCTCCCCCTGAGAAAGTGATCCCTGTAGCTAGTCACTTCTTGGGAAGTGTGACTACTCCCAATTTGTCTCGAAGGTACTCAAACACTTCCTTGGGCAATGGTTTTGTAAAAATATCTGCTACTTGTTCTGTGGTTGGGACAAAATCCAATTTGACTTCTCCTTCTGCAACTTTCTCCTTCAAGAAATGATACCTTATAGCAATGTGTTTTGTCCGTGAGTGCATAACTGGATTCTTGGAGATGTTAATTGCACTGGTGTTATCACACTTAACTGATATTGGTTCACTGAAATTAATTCCAAGATCTTTCAAAGTTTGTTTCATCCATAAAACTTGAGTACAACAAGTTGTTGCTGCAATATATTCTGCCTCAGCTGTTGATAAAGAAACTGACTCTTGTTTCTTGTTGTGCCAAGCAACCAACCTGTCACCGAGATAAAAAGCACCTCCACTTGTACTCTTTCTATCATCAACACATCCAGCCCAATCTGCATCTGAATATGATATAAGAGTGAAGTCTTTGCCTTTTGGATACCACAACCCATACTCCATGGTGCCCTTGAGATACCGAAAAATCCTTTTAACTGCTGTCACATGAGTCTCTTTGGGACTGGCCTGAAATCTAGCTACCATGCAAACTGCCTGCAGAATATCAGGTCTGGTAGCTGTTAAATATAGTAAACTTCCAATCATAGATCTGTACATGGTTTGGTCTACAGGTGGAGATTTGTCTTCTTTACTCAATTTGCAGCCTGTTGTCATGGGAGTGCTAACTGGCTTATAGTCCTCCATAGTGAACCTCTTTAGCATTTCTTTCACATATTTGATTTGGGAAATGAATATGCCTTTCTCATTTTGATTAACTTGTAGCCCAAGAAAGTAAGACAGTTCACCAATCATAGACATTTCAAATTCATTCTGCATCTTATTTGCTAAGTCTTTACAAGATTCATCTTTGTTGCTGCCAAATATGATATCATCTACATAGACAACAAGAACAATGAGATGCCCACCTTCTGTTTTCACATACAGATTACTGTCCACTAAACCTTTCTTGAATCCCTGTTGAGAGAGATAGTTGTCTAGCCTTGCATACCATGCCCGTGGTGCTTGTTTTAATCCATATAATGCTTTCTTTAATTTGCAGACAAGGTTAGGATCTTCACTAATTTGAAAGCCATCTGGTTGTTCAATATAGACCTCTTCTTCAAGTTTCCCATTTAAAAAGGCAGATTTTACATCCATCTGATAAACTCTGAAGTTCTTGTGGACTGCTAAGGCCAGAAACATTCTAATTGCTTCTAATCTGGCCACTTGGTGCAAAAGTCTCTTCAAAATCAATGCCTTCGACCTGTGCATATCCTTTACAAACCAGTCTTGCTTTGTTCCTAATGACCTGTCCGTCTTCATTTAATTTGTTTCGAAATATCCATTTGGTGCCGATTACATTCTTATTTGCAGGTCTAGGTACTAATTCCCAAGTTCTGTTCTTTTCAATCTGATCTAACTCTTCATTTATTGCCTTCATCCAGACTATCATCTTTTCTTGCTTCATTTATGTTTTTGGGCTCAATGCTAATAAAAGAGAGTAATTACTTATTACTTTCCTTCTTGTCTGAATACCAGCTGTGGGATCTCCAATTATTTGGTCTCTTGGATGATTTTTCTGCCAGCTGCTTGTTTTGAATTTCTTGTTTTCTTGCACCTCTGAGTCATCGATTAATTCATCTGAATCAAACGTAGATTTATTTTCTGTTTCATTCACCTCATCTCCTTCAAAGACTTCTTCATAGATTGGGTAGTTTTCCTCAAAGTCAGCTAATCGTTTCCCACCTTCATCGAATTTAACATCTGCACTTGTCCACAATTTTCTTGAGTCTCTTGTTGTAGCATTTGTAAGCTTTGCTTTTTGATGAATACCCAACAAAAACACCTTCATCTGCTCTATCTTCAAACTTCCCAAGGTTGTCATCAGTTTTTCTGATGTAGCACCTACAGCCAAATACTTTGAGATGTTTTGTTGTTGCTTTTCTACCAAACCACAACTCATAAGGTGTTTTGCATTCATGAGTTCTTAACATATATCTGTTTTGGATGTATACTGCAGTGTGAACTGCTTCTTTCCAGAATCTGTCTGCTATTTTGTTTTCTGCCAGCATGGTGCGTGCCATTTCCTGTATAGTTCTGTTCTTTCTTTCTACTACACCATTCTGCTGGGGAGTTCTAGCTGCTGAATATTGTCTCCTGATACCATGTTTTTCATAGTATTCTATAAATTCATTCGAAATGAATTCTCCTCCTCTGTCTGATCGTAAACATTTGATCCTTTTTCCTGTTTCATTCTCAACTAGATGTTTGAAGGATCTGAACATTTCAAAAGCTTCTGTTTTATCTTTTAAGAAAAATATCCATGTCATTCTGGAATAATCATCGATACACAACATAAAGTATTTGTCGCCATTTATGCTTTGAGTTCTCATGGGTCCACATAAGTCTGTATGAATAAGTTCCAGAGGCCTGCTAGTGTGGTACTCTTTTGTTTTGAATGAGACTCTGGTTTGCTTTCCCTTCTGACATGAAGCACAAACATTGTTTGAAGGTTTTTTAATGGTTGGAATATCTCTCACTGCTTGTTTCGAGCTGATTTTCACCAAATTATCAAAACTTATGTGTCCAAGCCTCTTGTGCCACAGCCAGTTCTCTTCTTCTTGTCCAATGAAACACGTACCTTCTGAAGTTTCTGAGAGTGTGTACAAATTTCCAGACGTCCTTGAACCAGTTGCTATCAATTTCCCACTTGTTTATTTTTTCTGACTTCACAACCCTGCTTCTTGAAGACTACTTCATGTCCTTTATCACAGATTTGACTGACACTTAACAGGTTGTGTTTCAAACCATCCACAAATAAAACTTCTTCTGACTTGATTTTCCCTTCACTAATTTTGACAGATCCTTTTCCTATTATTTTGGCTCCATCATTATTTCCAAACTTCACAGAGCCACCCTCATATTTCTGTAGTTTTTCAAATTTTTGTTTATCACCTGTCATATGACTTGAGCAACCACTGTCAAGAATCCACGGTACACATTTATTCTGAGCCCTGAAAGCTGTCTGCACTATTAAAGATTCCTTTTCTTCCCTGAGCTGTTCTTTCTATTTCCATTCTGTTTTGACTATGGTATTGGGCTCTAGCTTGGATTTCCCCTTTTCAGAATCTTGCACATATCTTTCAGAAAGAATTCTATTTTGTTTTGCCCTATATGGTTGAATTCTTCTTTTTTGAGATTGATTTGAAATAGAAGTACTATGACAGTTTCTAGCAATATGCCCAAAGTTGTGACAATTAAAGCATTCTACTGCATAACTCATTAGAGGAGCAAAAGCATTTCTACTAGTGAAACTTCTTGGACCTACATTATACTTGCAGTCAACAATTTTATGCCCATAACCATTACATTTGAAACAGAAACCATAAAAGTAATGATTGAACCTGAAAGATGGTCTTTGCCAAGTTGTTGCAGGAGCCTTAGATCTTCTTTTCTTTTGATGTGTGACCTTGGTAAAGCCATCATTGTCAGTTCCTATTTCAGGACTGGCATTACTGCTTTCTTTTGCCTGATTTGTTTTTCTTTCAACAACCTGTTTCTTGTCTTTACTCTTTTCACATTCAACATTGCTTGCCTTTGGTCCGTTTGATGATTCTCCTTCAATAAAGCCCAGACCGAATTTGATACCTGCGGGTCTTTGATCGCTTAGGATTTTGTCCAGCTTCATCGAACTTTCTTCACGTTTGAAATGGCAGCTAATTTTTTGATCCAGCTCTTGTATCTGTATTCGAAGACCAACATTTTCTTCTTCCAGTTTACAACAGTAATCTATCTTCATGGTTACCTGAACTTCAAGATCTTCGGACATTTTCTTGTACTCTTCTGTCTATGTTTTTAAACTGGTTATAATGTCATTTGCATCCTCAAGCTTCCTTGACAGTTTTTTATTCTTTCTTTTCTCAGATTTCCATTCCATAAGAGCAGAAACCAGCTCACCTTCTAAATCAACTTCAGCCTCAGCTTTTTCAATAGACACTTTAGAGTTCATTCCTTCTCTCTTTTCTGGGTTTTCTGCCTCTTCTGATTTTTCTACTTCAAACGCCATAAAGAGAGCTTCACCTGTTCCTTCTTCAGAGTCTTCACTAGAGCTGTCCTCTGAAGAATCTGCATTTCGGGAGATAAAACTTTTCTTTTTGAAATTGCCTTTTCTGAAGTTTGTTTTCTTCCTCCATTCACTTCTTTCTTGATGCGGAGTTTCTTCACCTTTGTTCTTGTCATTGAGAGGACATTTGGTAGCAAAGTGTCCAATGCCTCCATAGTTGAAACATTTAAAAGGTAGCTTTCCTCTGTATTTTCCTTTTCCTTTTCTTAGTTTTTTGACAAAATTTGCTTCCATTTCATCTGATACATCCTCTTCTTTAGACTCTTGTTTTGTGTCTTTGCCTTTTAGAGCTTTGAAAGCTGCTTCTCTATCTGTGGGATTTGACCTTCCTATTCTCATTTCAAAAGCAGTCAAAGAACCATGCATCTCATCCATACTAAAGCGATTTAGATCTTTAGCTTCTTCTATGGCAGAGACTTTCGAATCAAACCTTGGAGGGAGAGATCTTAATACCTTTTTCACAATCGTAGCATCATCCATATCTTCGTCGAGACCTCTGATTGAATTTGTGATTCCGTTGACTCTTAGCATGAAAGCCTCTATGTTCTCATCATTGTCCATATTTAAGGATTCGAATTGAGCTCGATGTGTTTGAAGCTTGGCCTCCTTGATCCTATCATCTCCTTCATGAATGTTCTCTAGTTTATCCCATACATCTTTTGCGGATTCACAGTTTATGATTTTGACTAGCTCACTGTCCACTAATCCACACATGATGGCATTTTTTGCTTTTGAATCATTTTCAAATGCCTTCTTGCCGGTAGTGTCTGTTGGAGCAATGGCGGGAGCTTTGTAACCATTAACTACTGCACCCCAGATGTCAAAACCCAAAGCACGGAGATATGTCTGCATCCTTATTTTCCAGAAAGCATAGTTAGTTCCATCAAACAATGGTGCTTTGTTTGAGGAGAAACCCTCACCACTTGCCATTGCGTCACTTCCAAGATCACCCTAGCTTATTGAGCCTATTCAGGAACCTGGCTCTGATACCAATTGTTGTAATCACAGTGACACTGAGAGGGGGGGTGAATCAGTGTGATCTTTTAAATTTCAAATATATAGTTTTAAATCCAGCAGTAGTTTAAAACTTATAAAAGATATATCAAATACAACAAGAAAGCATCACACACAACACAATAATTTAACGAGGTTCACCAATGTGGCTACTCCTCAAAAATGACTGCTTGGACTACCATCCAAATCCAGTCAATGCAAAGCTACAACTTTACAATATATTTTACCAGCACCAACTGGAAGGAGCACCAACCCCTCAATTTTTCTGTATCAAACAGAATGGAGCACCAACTCCTAATTTACCAGCACCTATCGGAAAGAGGCACCAACTCCTTATGCCAAGCTACAACTTGGAATTCAATAAAGATAATGAAAATTACAGAATAATACTTTCACCTTATTACTCACAATCTATAGTTTACCTATGCATTCTCTTTCTACGCAAAAGCTTCGCACTATCCATCGCTTCGATGAACTTCTTCACACTCTCTCTACAACCAGATGATCGATCACTTCTCTTCTCACTATCACTTCACACTTAGAACTCAACCTCCTACCCCTACCACACTTCTTCAACTCAACTACACTTCGCACTTAAAATATGACTCATCCACTTCATTCGCACAAGTTCGATATCGACTCACTCTCTGCTCGACATGAACTTCACTTGCGCAAACACTATACTCGCATTCGCACATTATCTTCACACTTCATCTTTCAAACTCGAAGTAGCCCTCCTTTTATAGATGAAATTTTAAGAACAAACCCTAAAGAACGTCGAATGAGAAACCCTAAATTTAGTCGATTGCAAACCCTAGAAGGTCGGCTTCAAAACCCTAATAAATGTTGGCTCAAAAACCCTAATGAATGTCGGCCCAGATTTAACTCTGTCGGCTTCAACCGTTTCTCTGGTTCCTATAGCTTTCCTCGTGAAACTCCAACATGTCACGATATCGCGACACCTTTTACATCCGTATGCCTTCTTGTCCTTGCTATCATGAAATCATGACACTTTTGGCCTTTGTTAGCTTTGCCACCTTTCTTGTCACGAAATCGTGACACTTCTATCTTTCGCTGACGTCATTCTCACTCTTGTCATGAAATCGTGACGCTTTTCTGCCTTAGCGCTGTTCTTTGCTTTTCGCCTGAAAATGCAACATGTCATGAAATCGTGACATCTTTCGCATCCGTACATTTCTCGCTTCATGCACTAGCGAAATCAAGACATGTAGCGAAATCGCTACAACTTTGTGCCTTGT
This sequence comes from Wollemia nobilis, assembly GCA_028583015.1. NCBI lineage: Eukaryota > Viridiplantae > Streptophyta > Pinopsida > Araucariales > Araucariaceae > Wollemia > Wollemia nobilis. The sequence continues at coordinate 3,415,674 of JAQPPZ010017096.1, forward strand.
GCTTCCAACTTTGCTTCGACCCGTGAAACTTTGACTTGTAGCGAAATCGCTACACCTTTGTGCCTTGCACTTTCGACTTGTAGCATAATCGCTACACCTTTGTGTTCTCACTTTTGACTTGTAGCAAATCGCTACACTTTTGTGTTCCACTTTGACTTGTAGCGAAATCGCTACACTTTTGTGTTCGCACTTTTGACTTGTAGCGAAATCGCTCACACTTTGTTTTTGCACTTTTGACTTGTAGCGAAATCGCTACACCTTTGTGTCTTTTAGTTTCGACTTGTAGCGAAATCGCTACACCTTTGTGCTTTGACTCTTCCTCTCTGCTTTGGCCCACGAAACTCCAACATGTAGCGAAATCGCTACAACTTTTTGACTTAGCGCTTCTTCTCTGCTTTAGCCAACGAAACTTCAACATGTAGCGAAATCGCTACACTTTTGTTGTCATACATTCTCTCTCCTCTTCGGGTCGTGAAAACCCGACGTGTCGCGATATCGCGACACTTTTCGCCCTTCTGTGCTTTTCTTCCGAAACTGTCATGAAATCGTGACACTTTTCGTCCTTGGCGCTGCTTCTCCAAACTTGTCGCGAAATCGTGATAGTTTTTCAACTTTGCTTCTTTCCTTCCAACATGTCATGAAATCATGACATTTTTGGCTACGCCTTCTCTCTCCTCATTTTTGTCATGAAATCATGACAGAAAACATGTCGCGATATCGCGACAGTTTTCTTACTTGTCTTTTTCTGCAAATTTCTGAATCTGGGTCACTTTTGTTTTCCTGGAATTGCACTTTACAAGATCTGACTATCCTTTGAACTTCTGTCCTCTGCATCTGAATGACTCCTGAACTGTCTGTCCACTGCATCATTAGATCTAACTGCCTGTGTTGACAACAATGACAAACCTCTTGCAACACCTTGCTCAACACTTGAGGGGGGGTATTTTTCTTCCTATAGCGTTACCCACTGCTAATTTATCATTATAGGAAACCACTTTTGCTATTTGTGTTGTATTTCTCGATAGAGGATGTGTGCAAACTACCTTTTTATAGAGTTATCTTCATCTTCTTTAGTCTTTAAGGAGTAGAGGTTCCAAAAATAGAAACATACAAAATAAAAATAAAAAGTCAATATCAAAACAAAGAGTGCTTTCTTGTTTGTTTATTTTCTTTGTTTGCATAGCTTAGATATTGCTCATGAGCATAGTCATAATTCTTTACATCTCATTTTCCTAGAATATGGTCATAAAACCTAGCTAGACTCATTCACGAGCTTATGCTATTGAGCCATCACTTAGAGCAATGGATCATCTTTGAATTGATCCACATGATATCATTATTCTTGAGTGGTAATGTGATCATTATGGCTCAAATTCCATCCACCACTCCATGAACCTCGAAATATAGAGTGCCCAAGATCACAATTCATCCACAAGTACTAAATATAATCAAGATATGGATTATTTTGATTAGGATACCTTGCATGCCTTTTATAGGAATAACTACAACTAAGCTAAAAAATCTAGAAAACCTCTACTACACATTCGTATCTTGAATCAACCTATGAATTTATTGGATTAAGATCAGGGGTGCACCCCATAATAAGATAGGGACATTCAAGCTACTCTAGCTGATCATCATTGGATGAGTCATAAGTATGATCATTTGAACATATACGATGATCAAGGTAATCATAATGCTACCATGTCAGCTCGTGGGCCCAAGGATAATGATATTCATCATCCTGCCATGTCTTATGATATGAAATATGGTCAAGGATGGTGCACTTTGGCACCTCTTGATTATATGAAACCTATATTTCAATAGTAGTACCAAGTTAATGTGGCCTCTCATGACCCTAGGAAATAAATCAAAAATTTATATAGGGTTGAAGTACAACAAATATCCATTCATGCCATTCACACACGTTTGAATAGGCCACATACAACTAACTTGGCAAACCTAATATTGGTGTCCAAGATGGCAATGGACCATCAAATGCAATGGGTGTTGCATCAAAGATTGCCTATGCCAATGCAACAAAGATAACTGGTACAACAACACCCTAGGCACCTAGCATGACAAAATAACCTTACACTACATTTGAATCCTCATATTCCACCTCTCCCATGCCCAAATCCAATTCATCATCAACACCCTAGATCACCACCCATCCATCATCATCAACCTTAATTTACAGAATGCTATCAAGCATACCCTCATCAACATGATAATGATGCCTATAAAGAGTAACAATATGAGTATCAAGAACCCCTTAACACGTACCTCAAGGTGACATATGATGATATGCATGTTGACCACATTCATCAACCACCTCATCCACATCAAAATATTCAAATAAACCAAGTCCCAAGGTAAGCATATTCAATCATATCACTTGAGGCCTATAAACGGTTGATAGAGTATCTTAACATGTTAGAAAAGCAAGCCTCAGGTGCAGGTTATCAAAAACCTACCTTAAGATAACTTAAAAATAAAATTCTACACCCATCAGTTCCATCACCACCCTATCTTGAACACTTTGAAATTCCAAAGTTGGATAAGTTCAAGGGCGATTAAGATGCACGGGAACATGTGACAAGATTTATGAACACATATTTTCATATTTAGGATAGCGACCCCCTCATGTTATAAATATTTCTCATAATGCTTGTTGTGGGTGCTTTGGAGTGGTATAGCCATTTTCCATGCCATAGTATCCTAACATTTGAATAATTGATAGATGTTTTTCTAGAACACTTTACCTTTAGCATAAAGAAAAATGCCACCATGATTGATTTATGCAATATTCATCAGTTTGAGGATGAACTAGTCATAAACTATGGAAATAAATGGAGAGAAGTAATAACAAAAATATCCTTCACTCTACCCATCATAGAGCTCACTTGAATGTTCACTTGGAGTTGCACCAAACAAATATCATTACTATTGCAACTTCAACAATATCAAACAAAGGTAGTAGAGGACATCAAAGTCTAGGAAGGAGAGATAAAACTATGAAAAAAGGAGTGACCCAACAAAAATATAAAAGGTGGCCCAACTCAACCTTAAGGTAACTCCAATAAACCAAGTTGTCTTAAGTTCCCTTGGACCCTAAAATTAGGCTCTAAAATTACCACCTAATATAAGGCCTAACCTCCATTGGTGTACTACAATACTTAAGCAACCAATCCACCATAACAACTCCAAACTCAACCTCGTTTACTGTCTCACCAATACAAACCATTTCTAGAGTCTTTGGCATAAATATTCAATCAATTATGTGAGGCATAAGCTATTACACTCTCGCTATTACACTATCTAATATCTAAACCTTTGTATCCAAATCATCCTAAGTCCAAATCTTATAGGGAGGATCAATACTACAACTATCATCAATAAAAGAGGCACAAAATTCAATCATGCTATGCATTCAAGAACATAGTGTAGGATATGATTGAGAGGTAAGAGATTTAGATAAATAATCCTCTTCCCTCCAAAAACCAAAATATAGGCATCTTCCAAGATCCCTTACCCCAACGTGGAGCAAACCCAATACCTGTTGTCAAAAAAAAACAACCAAAACAGGTTAGTCAAGTCCAAGCTACCCCACCTCACCAAGGTTTCATGGGAATGATTAATATTGTGATGAGAAATACAGGGTATCCAATGCAACCCACACAACCTATGGATCCTACTAATGTTTCATCAACATTATAGGCACCATAGACATAAAATTTGATTATGCTTACTCCACCTCGCCTAGTGCTCATGCTAAGAAGAAGACTTACTCAAAGTACATGAATTTCATTGATGAGGCTCTTCATCTATGAGTTGATTTGGAAATAAAATCCACATCAAGAGGCTCTGATGGAGATCATGAGATCCATTGAACTGTAACCAAAAGACCTAAATTTATTAATCCATTTTGTGGTGCATGTTCAAACATGTCAAGATCCTGCAATTATATTTTTGGATAATAAAATTTAGATGATATCCGCTAAGGTACCTGATCCACCATTACACATCATCGCTAGCATACCTTTTAAACGTGTCTTGATTCACACAAGATCATAGATCAACATAATCACCTCCACTTACCTCTAACATCTTAGCCTTTTACCATCAGCTATCACATCATCCACTTTCACCCTTTGAGCTTTCAATGATTTCCTATGTTCTAGTATTAGAAAAATCATCCTTCATATTTAGGTCAAACAAAAGACTATTCATATACTATGTCACATCTTGGAAGATACCATGCAATACAACATATTGCTTGGTAGACCCTAGATTCAAGACATGAAGTGCATGCCTTCCATATTACATTAGTACATAAAATATATACATGAAGGCCAAGTCCATTGCATCCCTATAGAACTGTAATCCTTTATGTATCATAATATGATTGCGCATCCATAGGAGTCCATATTACCTTCCACATATTTTGACATTAGGTCCAACAACCCTTTAAAACCCACAAATCTCACCCCATAATCATCCATCACTTCACCACAACCACCTCCATCTCAACCCTCACCAACACCTCATCAGAAATACCTTCACCATAATTGATCCCTCCACCTCAAAATTTGAATAAGGCACCTATGATATCACCCTCATCTCCACCTTTTCTAACATACACATTCACCGTTCAACCATCCATCACACCTCCTACAAGTTTGATTTTGACCATTTCTACCACTTTCACCCATGTTCCCCTCGCAGAGTAGGAACCACCCATATCACATCATTTTCATCACAACCTTCATCACAACCAAAGTCTTGATTGATTCCATAAGTGGGGTGAATGTGATACTGCCATAGACACATCGCCTATAGTAGAGGATGAAGAGTCATTTTAGGCCAATATCAATTATCTTTCAAATACATCCTCTACTATGAGGTATTTCCATCACCATAATTGATGTGGAAATATCTTGGGATGATATGAGCAAGACCCTCAAAATCCTCTAGAACCATACTACCAATTACCAATAGATAAATTAGGCTTAGGATACGGTATATGCATGCCTGATGAGCTTCTTTCCAATTCCCTACAATACCTTAACTTAGGCTTGAGGGTAGATATCAATGGTAATGAGTATGTCAATCCTGGTAATGCTCATCTACTTAGTGATCATATACATATCACTACCTTAGCTATTAATGATAGTGACTCATCAAAAGAAGAGTTTGAAGAATATTAGGAGTCAAAGCATGATTGGGGGTTGAAAGATGATTGTAAAACCTTATCCATTCCCTATTTTATATCAGAAGAGGAGTCTACCCCTATTGAGCCTCTGGTGGATCTAGATGAATTCTATTATCTTTTTCCAAGATTACCCCTGCTCCTCTAGTGCCAACTTCTCCCACTTGATGATCCAATCATCCTAGTCCCACCTAGGGGACATCCCATCATACCCATTCCACCATAATTAGCTCTTGAACATTTGAACCCCCCATCTTTGATCGTCTCTTCCCATAGTATGGAGATCATCCACCAACCATAAATATGATCTTCACTAATCTCACTACTCCACTCCATTATCTTGGTAACCATTCTCTATCATTACCTCTCAATCTAGAGGTTATTGATTTTGATTATGCCACCTTTCTACCTTCACCATATGAGTTTCTCTCTTTAGAGGATATGCTACAAAAATACCATCTATCATCCCATATGGTATTAGATATCATCCAAGTTGAGAGAGAGTTCAATAATGCATATGAATATCTTAATCCAACTGATGACATTCACTTGATCCCTACTCCTCATCAATTTGAGTAGGGATCACATATGTTACTTAGGAAGAGAGTTGATATCGATGTCAATGATGATCTTGAATACCCCTAGATTCTCAAACTAGGGAAGGGTATTTCAACCAAAGAATGCAAATTATTCTTTACTCTTCTAAAGAAGTACAAAAATATTTTTGCTTGGTCATACCAAGATATGATTGGTCTAGATCCAAATATAGTTGTCCATAACTTGATACTAAATCCAGCAATTAAACCCGTCAAGCAAAAAATCTACAAGATGCATCCAAAAATTGCTATTATGATAAAATATGAACTACATTTTTTTTTTGATGCAAGACTCATCCAACCTATCGACTACCCCGACTAGGTGTCTAATATGGTTCCTGTTCAAAAATTGAATGGGAAGTGCACATATGCACAAATTTTCATGATCTTAATAAAGCAAGCCCCAAGGATGAATTTCCACTCCTAAACATTGATACATTGGTAGATGCAACCGTAGGCCATGAAATTATCTCTCTCATGGATGGCTTCTCCAAATACAATAAATTACGATTCAATCCTAAATATCAGGTCAAAATAACCTTTACTACACCATGGGGGACCTTTTACTATAAGGTCATGCCCTTTGGTTTAAAGAATGTAGGTGCTATCTATCAATAGGTAATGATGTATATCTTTCATGACTACATGCACAAAATTATCGAGGACTATGTCAATGATATTATGGCTAAATATTTATTGGATCAAGACCATATTGGTGTTCTAGAAAAGATCTTTGATCGCCTCCTAGAGCATAACATATGCTTGAACCCTAAAAAGTGTGTTTTCGGAATAACATCCAGTTTTTTTCAGGTTTCATTGTGTCTAAGTAGGGTATCAAAGTTGACCTTCAAAAATGTTTGAAGTAATGTAAGCATACCTCCCCATGAACCTCAATTAGCTTCATAGCTTGCAGGGAAAAATACAAGCCATATGATTTTTCATCGTGCAACAATCAGATAAGTGTCAACCATTCAATCATCTTCTCTAGAAGGGGGTGACCTTTAATTGGAATGAATATTGCCAAGTGGTCTTACAAGATATCAAATAATACTTGGATTCCACACCAGTATTATCTTCATCGAGACCTAGTGCACCTTTTCTCTTATACATCTTAGCCACCAATTCTACCTTAGAGATCATGTTGACCCAAAATAATGAGGTAAATAAGGAACTGACTATATATTAAATTAGTTACACCATGATCTCGTACAAAATAAAGTACACTTACATCAAGAAACTCTACTTAGCAGTGGTCTTCACCACCAAAAGGTTTCATCATTACATGATAAATTAGAAAACATACGTCATATCTAAAGAGAACCCTTTGTGATACATGATGAGTTATACTTATCATAACAATTGTACAACAAAGTGGATCATGCTCTTGATGAATTTTGACCTAGAATTCATTGGGTAAATGTCTATTAAAGGTAATGTCATCACAGACCAACTAGTATAAGCACTGCTTCATAATGATAAGCCTATAACAATTGAGCTACCTGACTATTGGAAATATGTTAAATATTTTCCATGTTATTTTGGTCGGGTTTTGGGTTAATATATTTGAACCCATGGATTATTATATATGGGTTAATATATTTGAACCCATGTTTTAATATATTTGGACTAATATATTTGAACCCATGTTTTAATATTTGAACCCAAGTTTTAATATATTTGGGTTGACAATTTGAACCCATATTTTTTTATATATTTGGGTTAATATATTTGAACCCAGGGTTTATGGCCACAGTATTGTAAAACCTCTTCTTGTGTTGGTATATAAAACAACACTTGCATGAGGGTTTCGAGAGTGGTAATGTCTAAACACCCCCCAAGGGGGGGAACATAATATGCAAGAAATGTAATTGCAAGCTATAGAGCAAGCGAGAAAGAAACTAAAGGATATTATTGTATTGGAGATGATCAATACAATAAGGAGATATTCTTGCTGGGTTTTTTCTCAAAAGGGTTTCCCAAGATAAATTCTTGTGTAATGTGTTATTCTATATTTTTCCTTTGATTATGCAATTACTGATTTTCTAGATTTTGTTTTATCGAGGTATTATTTTTTTTCATTTGGTATCAAAGCTAGGCTATAGCTTGGTTCAAGGAGAAAGGGTTTCAATCCTAGGATAAATTGATTCTTGAGTGGGAGAAATGCATGGAAGAATTTGGGTAAAGGAAAAATGATGAAAAACACATAGGTAGTGGTAGAGCTGGTGGGCTTCGATAGCGATAGAGCTAGTGGTCTTCAACAATGGTAGAGCTAGTGGGCTTCAGTAGTGGTAGAGTTGGTGAGCTTTGACAATAGTAGATCTGGTGAGCTTTGGTAGTAGTAATATGGTGATCTTTGATAGTTATAGAGTTGGTGAGCTTTGATAGTGGTAGAGCTTTTGAGATTCGATAGCGATAGAGCTGGTGAGCTCCAACAATGATAAATTTGGTGAGCTTCAATAGCAGTAGAGTTGGTGAGCTTCAATAAAGGTAAATCTAGTGAGATCTATTGAGCTTCGATAATGATATATCTAGAGTTTAAGGTTGGAAATGCTTGTTCTAGTGGTTATATTGCAAAGTTGCTAAAAAATATTTGAGATGGTTTATTGGTTGTACCACAAGTTTTTAGGTAAGTATTAACTATTGTAACTAGTGTATCTTGTACCTAAAGAAGCTATTGTAACTAGTGTAGTTGTACCTAAAAGAGACTGGTGTGGATGCTAGTGGTGGTTTCTTGGTGTAATGTTCTCAAAGTTAGCTCCAATAATATTTGTAATGTTTTTAAAGTGTTTTTTTGGACTATTTTGTTACCTTATCGGTATATGGTTGAGGGTAAAAAGTGAAGCTAATATGTTTAGATATTGCACATGTAGTGGGAGTAGTTAGCAAATATATGTCCAATCTAGGGAAGGAACATTGGAATATTGTGAAGATGATCTTCAGATACTTGCATGGAACTATAGATTATGCTATGGACATGGTTGTCCTTGACAGTTGACAATGGTAATTTTTAGACCCTTTGGAAAGTATTCAGCAAGTAGGAAAATGTTGGAAATATGTTGAATTTTTTCCATGTTATTCCATCTAGGTTTTGGGTTAATATATTTGAACCCATGTTTTAATATATTTGGGTTAATATATTTGAACCTAGGTTTTATGGTCATGGTATTGTAAAATCCTTTCTTGTGTTGTTGGTATATAAAACAACACTTGCATGAGGGTTTAGAGAGTGGCAATGTATGGATAGCCCCCAAGGGAGGGAACACAATATGCAAGAAATGTAATTGCAAGCGGTAGAGCAAGCGAGAAATAAACTAAATGATATTATTGTATTGGAGATGGTCAAGTTTATACAATAAGAAGATAATATTGCTAGTTTTTTCTTGAAAGAGTTTCTTAGGATAAACTCTTGTGTAAAGTGTTCTCTATTTTTCCTTTGATTCTACAATTATTGCTTTTCTTGATGAAGTTTGATCTAAAATTCATTGGATAAAAGTCTATTAAAGGTTAGGTCATTGCAGACCAGCTAGTAGAAGTGTCACTTCATGATGATAAACCTATAACAATTGGGCTATTTGATGATGCAATCTTTGCATTGTCTAGCTTAGAGAAACCAGTAGAACCAGAGCACAAAGAAGATCTCATACCGTTATTTAATGGTTCAAAATGTGAGCAAGGGGGTGATGCAAGAATCATATTTTTCACACTAAAAGGGGTTCTTATTATTCCATTCAGACTTGGTTTCCCCTGCACTAATAACAATGTTGAATATGAATCCCTCCTATTAGATATTTAAATAGCTCTTGCCATAAATGTAAAAAGATTCAAAATATTTGGCAACTCCTTGATCATAGTTAATCAAGTAAAATAAATATACCAATGTAAATGCTCAATCTTGAAATCATAAAATACCATTATGGATAAGTTACTTATAAAGTTTGAATGGTATGTCATTAAGGTCATCCTTAGGTCCTCCAATAATTTTGTGGATACAATGGTTTCCTTAGGATCCTTAATTCCACAAAAACCATCAGATGATGTCACCACTACTCATGTTAAAATGCTCTCGTAGTTTGCAATTTCATGAGACACTGCTACTAAAGAGAAAAACATCCACATGGTACAAATTGAACCACATCAAGATTGATTCTTACAAATTTAAGACTTATTGAAGTTTGCTTCCTAGGGATCCTTAATCCCTCAGGTCCCTTATGATAATGTCACAACCATATATCTTAAGGTTCTCTCACAATCTGTATTCATGCAAGATGAGATAAAAGAGGAGCAAAGCATTCACTTAGTCCAAGTTGAACAATATCAAGACTGGTTTTCCTAGATAAAAGATTTTTTAAAACTTGGTAGCCCTCCTACAAACTTGTCGTGTGCTGCAAAATGAACATTCAAGAAAAAAGTGACTAAGTATGTCTTACTAGGAGATATATTATATCGTTAAAGTTATGATGGAGTCCTTATTTTATGCTTAGATCTCTAAGAGTCTACTTGGGTCATTTATCAAGATCTCACGATGGTACATGTGGTGGCCATTCTAGTGGTATGGCCGTCATAAAGAACATTCTTCAAATGGGCTACTTATAGCTTACGATAGAGAGGAATTGTTGCATGTATGTTAAAAGGTGCATCAAGTGTTAGCATTATGCTAACTTATCACACATACCTTCACAAGCACTACAACCAATTCACTCACTGTGAATTTTTTCTTAGTAGGGCTTTGATATAATTGGAAAAATATCACCCCCATATTTGGGCTAACACACATTCATTCTAATGACCACTGAGTACTTCACAAAGTGGGTTGCAACTATCCCACTTACTACTATTATAGGTGCATACATCACGGAGTTCTTACTCAATAATATCATCTATCATTTTGGTATCCCATCCAAAATAATCTTGGATAACGATCCATCGTTCAAGAATAAGGATGTTTGATATTTGTGCAAAAAGTATCATATCTAGCACAAATTTTTAACCCCTTATTATCTATAGACTAATGGGTAAGCTGAGGCATCGAATAAAATGTTTATCGCCATCCTCAATAAAATAATTAACAATCATCACAAGTATTGGTATACTCAACTACCTCTAGCACTTTGGGCTTACAAGATCATCATTCAAATACAACAAGAGCAACTCCATTATTGTTAGTATATGGTATTGATGCCATTATGCCCTTGGAACTTGAAATCCCTTCGTTGCACATTTCACTGCAAGAGTTCATTACTAACGATGATGCACGACATGCTCACCTCGATCAACTTATGCTTCTTGATGAAATATGAGTTAATGCTCTCAAGCATATTCGTGTTTATCAAGATGGTATCAAATGAGTCTATGATACAAAAAATCACACTAGGGAGTTCCAAGTTGGTGATCTTGTGCTCAAAGAAAATAAGGAGAAATCCAACCTTCCTAGATATTTACGTGATAAATTCATTACAAAATGGTTAGGCTTGTTCATAGTCACACAAAAGGTAGGACCAGGAATATATCGGTTAGCTTCACTCGAAGGTATTGAGGAACCTGAACCCTTTAACATTCTCCACCTACGAGTATTTTATGCATAAAAAAAACAATAAAAACAACAAAATATATATATATATATATATATATATATATATATATATATATATATATATATATATAACATCTCCTCATTTCACCATGCATTACATATCATTGCACATTGCCACTGTATTGCATATTATTAGTTATTGCACCATGCATTTAGAAGTCTTCATTTTTTTATTTTACAATGTTTAGCTACACTTGTCATCATATTGGATTAGGGCCTAATGCAAGTACAGTGATTCAAGTGCCTAATAATTAGGCACTTGAATCACTGTAATTTCATTCGTCTTTTTTGATAAGCACTAAGAATAGTACCATGTTTGTATTACTATCATTGGTATTTGATAAAACTCTTTCTCTTGTCATAATTTACACATTTTCTTGTGATTTTTTATTATCAAGCGATCCATGTAAAATAGGAAGATATCATATGACCATCAACAATGGTGTTCATATGACCACTGGCTATTTTTATGCACACCTCCTAATTTTCAAAAGTTCATAAGGAAAGCACCCATTTTTACTTATTAGTGCATAGATCCCTTTATTTATGGTCTTTTGATTATTAAGTGATCCACGTGAGATAGGATAGATATCGTATGACCATCAACAATGGTGTTCATCCAACCACTGACTATTTTATACACACCTCTTAATTTTTGGAAGTCCACACAAAAAGCATCCCATCACACTGTTCATTCCAATCCACGTCTCCTTTTCTTGATATTTGTATTTTTCCTAGGTAAGTTTTCATAGGGTGTGCAATAAGGTCTTTCAGTCATTCAACCATTCCTAGTTTTCTTTTCAAATTTTGTGGAAAGCCATCTTAATTTTTGATAGGTAGAGTCTTGCTTTGATTGTACCTTGCTTATCTCAAAATACCAACACAAAATTCACACTCTTAAATATGATTTTTTGAACAAGGAAAGATGAAACTATAAAGTGATTATTTCCTCATAAAATGAAAAGTTTTCCTTCTTTCCTATCATGTTTATGGTTTATAAAGTTGAGAATTGACAAGAGGACAAACTATCCCTTACCCTAAAAAAACAATCGTCTTGATCTTCTTCAAAATGAGTAAGTTTCTAAAAAGCAAAGCAATAAAAATATCTTGCTCCTCTCCAAATTGAGTAACCCCCTCAAAAAAAATCATTTTTCTCCTCTTCAAAATGAGCAAGTTTCCAAAAAGCAAAGTAATAAAAATTCCTACTCCTCTCCAAAATGAGCAAGTATCCCCCTCCAAAAAACAAAAACATCCACAAAGAGCTTGAATCCCTAGAAATTTAATTTTTGAAAACCATAGGACAATCTCCATTGCTAGCAATGGGTTGTAGACGTTGACCTGGTAGTGGAGTAGTCTTATGCATGGTGACACATCTGTCACGTTAGAAACCTTCTCTTGTATAGATCAAAGTTAGCTTGTAGATGATCTAGATTTTTATAACTTGCATTATAGAGTAGTTAAGTCCAACTTCTTACAAAATTAAGGTAATGATGACCATAGGGTGATATCTATTACAAAAATTATATAACCTTATGCGTGGTAGCACACCTGTCTCATTAATGAACTTCACTATGCACACATAGGGATATTGAATATCTTGGTCCTCCTAGAAGATTTGTATCTCTCATATTCTTGCATGGTTAGTATGTAAATTTTGATTGGTCAACTAGGGTGTTTGAGTCTCATGAAAGTCTTATTGTTCCCTTGTAACTTCTTGTTGATCATCCTCCATTACATTCACACATTGTCAATACACATTTTATTTTGGTTTGGTGTAGATTTCAGTGCATACCTTAGATGAACTTTGACTCATGAATTTTATATATTCTATGGTGCTTATAATTAGTTAGTTATTGCATCTTAGATTAATTCATTTTATCATTTACACATACATTCACATTTAATACCATCACACATAATTAGTAAATCGCACATATATCTATGTATATGCACAAATAAACCATATATCTAGATATCCATCTCACATATATGCATCATCATATCTAAAAGTCTAGGCATAATTACATAATCATCCATCATCTCATAATAACCATCATCACATCCATCAATGCACAATAAGCACATGCTAACTATAAATAAACATCATGTCATATCAAGGTCATAAGTACATCATGATACAAAAATACCCGTAGGATACAATAATAAGTGGGTCCTTAGACCTCACATCCAAAAATAAAACTAATAAAATAGTCCTACTCAATGTGACCCTATGCCACTTCTCTCAATGCTACCATTAGCCTCATCTCTATGAGGCTATCTGGATCTATTAGCTCCTGATGTCTACGAGGTCCTTGGTGTTGGGAAAAGTGGCACTCGAGGTATCATGGATGAATATTTTGTAGTATTAGTCTAGTAGCTCAAATATGACTAGGAATGAGATGACCCTGATCATCGTGAAGGCAATAAATCACCAAGTCTGTCCATATCATCCTCTAGAATACAAAAATAGGCTTTCTTGACTTGATATCAAGCCTAATTCTTAATCAATCTAGCTCTCAACTGGGCCACCTCTATAGCCTATCATCTTGGTGCTCCTCCACCCTAAGCCCATAGATCTACCATCACTCTATCCAATGCCTCCTACAGACTTACCACCCAAATCTATAGTATCTCTCTCCTTTGAATATCTCCACCATTTTTGTTTATTGGTATCCCACTAGCTCTATATAGTGGTATGGGTTGTTTCCCTATCACTAAGCTAACATTGGAGGATTCAAATATGCTCCCTCAACATAATCATATACTCTTAAGGGTCATCTAGATCTGTCCCCTCACCTCTATCAGGTATCTTGATCTCCCCTATACCTCCCTACAAGGGCCTACCTCCCTCTCTTTCTAGTGATGTACCCATCACTACACATGATATCTTATTACTGTACCTATAACCTCTCCTATGGTTTTAACTCCTCGTACCATTACTACCCCTCTCTGGGCTTGTTGAGTAGTCCACCAAGCATCATAAGCTGTTGTGCTACCCAGATAAATGATATATGGGTTAGCCAATGGCGCATCATCCTCCTCTCCTAGAGGCTCAACCTATGCTCCTAGTAGTCGATTCTCCTTGGTCCTTCACCTGTAAACCACTAGGTCCTTGGGTACATCATATATAACTCATAATTGGTGAATTACTCATGAGTACTAGAAGTACTCATGCTATGTCCCATGGTGCCCTATCAACCATCTGGTATATCACACCTACCTTAGGTGCACCCCATCCTCATCCCAGCTCATATATCCTAACCATGGTCACCATATAACATCCTTTGACTATAGTCCATCAAAGTTCTAAGTATACTATCATAGTGTACCCTACCATGGATGACTCCTACCTCACTCTTGATCATGTATCTGATGCATGGCATAGAGAATATTCGTATCTATCATGTCACTCCTTATATTCCATGGCAGTCTGAGAGGTTGATCGATGCTAAAGTATTCCCAACCCCAAACCTATAGAAGGAAGTTACATCCCAAGCCTAGCCTCTTGCACTGAAAAATATCATATAACTCTCTGTAGAGCTATGCTAGAAAGGTGGGACCCCATACCACAACCCATGGCTACTCCACTAGGTCCTAAATAAGATTCAATAGGTTCCAAGGGAACCTATACCTAGAGGAGTTAGGAGGAATACATTTTGATATGAGTATCATCAACATCACATGTCTGGCTGTAAGGATATGGGTGTTGTATCATGTCTCTGTATACATGAAAAATTGACCCACTTTAGTGGGCAATATTTCTTGAGTCCTCATGGGATATCCCTTAGACTTGCCTATTTTATACTGCTATATTCTGCATTGTCCTTTATCTTTTCTAGTTTAGAACTAGAAAGACCAAACTTAGGTATTTTCCTAAAACTGAATACATCAAACATTCCTAAATACCCTGAGGACTTAGAGTGAGTCCTTAAACCATTCTTGGTGAATCCTTCCCCTAGAACCAAGTGTAGAGTACAACATACCCCCGTGGTTCATCCCACAAAAGGTTCTCTCCTTGCGGATCCACCCTTTTGTTCAAGAATTTTATGTGGTAGAGTAGTTTTCCCCGTCTACATGCATAGATTATAGAATATTGAATAAGGTAACCATTAAGAATAAGTATCATTTACCAAGGATTGATGACCTCTTCAATCAGCTAAAGGATGCTACTATATTTTCAAAAATAGATTTGAGATCTAGATATCATCAATTAAGGATTCGAGAAGAGGATACTCACAAGATAACCTTTAAGACCTATTATAAACATTTTGAGTTCACAATTTACCCATTGGACTGACAAATGCACCAACAACTTTTATGAATTTAATGAACAATGTGTTCCAAAAGTATCTATATCAGTTTGTCTTGGTGTTCTTAGATGATATCTTGATATTTTCTTGCACCAAATAAGAACATGACCATAATTTAATATTAGCGTTAGAGGTGCTAATGAAAAACCAACTATATGGAAAGTTATCCAAGTGTGAGTTTTATACCTTCCAAGTACAATATTTGGGATAAATCATCTCAATAGAAGGTATTGTTGTGGACCCAAAGAAAATTGAGGCTATATTAAGTTGGCCTGCACCAACAAGTGTTTCAAAAGTTAATATTTTTATGGGACTCACTAGTTATTATAGGTATTTTGTGAAAGATTACTCTAAGGTTACCTATTCAATCATCAATATCCAGAGAAAAGGGAAAGAGTTCAAATGGATGGATAAGTGTGAGGTCGCATTTGAGGCTCTAAAAATAAGTTAACAATGACATTGATTCTCAAAATACTAGATCCTCTTGGGAATTTTACTATGTGTATAGATGCTTCCTTAGAGGGTTTGGGTGGAGTATTATCTTAGGAAGAGGCTATAGTAGCCTATGAGTCTAGAAAACTCAAGAAGCATGAGGTAAACTATGCTACACATGACCTAGAATTGGTAGTAGTTGTGCATGCCCTAAAGGTCTAGAGATATTATTTATTGGACAAACCATTTGAGCTAAGAATAGACCATCAAAGTCTAAGGTATATTTTTACCCAACCTATGCTAAATGCAAGATAGAGAAGATGGATAGAGTTCTTAGCAAAATATGACTTTGGTATTGAGTATATCAAAGGGAAAGAAAATAAGGTTGTAGATGCCTTGAGTAGGAGAAGGCACATAACAACACTGACCTAGAGTCATTTAGACTTAATGGATCAAGTTAGAGAAATACAACTAAAGGACCTATACTACATTGAAATCTAAGATAAAACCAAGAGAAATCCTAAAGAGAGTAAGGATTTCAACATAAAATATGGACTTTTATGCTTCAATGATAGGGTAGTTATACCCAAAAATTGGTGACTTAAGGAGATTTATTATGCAAGAGGCACATAATTCTCCTTATTTTGCCCATCCAGGAGGGTAAAAAATGAGGGAAAACATGAAGAAAACATTCTATTGGATAGGAATGAAGCAAGATATCATCAAATTTATTGCAAGATATTTAGAGTTCCAGAAAGGTAAGGTAGAATATTGTCACCTAATAAGGAAACTATATTTGCATGATATACCTACACAAAAATTGTAGGTAATATCTATGAATTTTATTATGGGATTACCTAAGACTAGGTACCAACATGATGCAATCCTAGTAGTGGTTGATAAGTTGACCAAGGTTGCACACTTCATACTAGGGAACATCAAGGATGATGCACCAATAGTAGCAAATACATTTGCTAAATAAATTTTTAGGTTACATGGGTTTCCTAAAGTGATCATATTAGATAAGGATTCTCGGTTCACCTCCAAATTATGGAAGGCTCTTCACCGTGCAATGGGCACTAAGGTAAATATAATTTTTGCATATCATCCAAAAATAGATGGTCAAAATAAGAGGGTAAACCAAGTTTTAGAGGACATGCTTCACATGTATTGCATGGACCAAATATCCAAATAGGAGGACTTTTTGCATCTTGTGGAATTTGCATACAATAATGGTTACCATGCATCTTTGGAAATGGCCCCATTTTAAGCCTTGTATGGAAGGAGATGCAAAACACCTCTCTCACAAGATAATTCAGAGGATCGAGTAGTGATCAAACTGGACACTATCAAAGATATGAAGGAGAAACTTAGAATGATTTGACTTAGGCTCAAGGAAATGATCGATCACCAAAATAGCTATGCTGATCTAAAAAGATCACCAAGAGAATTCTTGGTAGGATATAAAGTCTTATTGAGAGGTAGACCCATAAAAAGTGCCATCAAGTCAACTAAGTTGGATCCTCACTATGTTGGGCCCTTTGATATCACTAATAAGATCAGTCCAGTAGCCTATAGGCTCACCCTACCACCTAACATATCGAATATCCATGATACTTTCCACATATTCCTACTTAGGAAATATATTGTTGATCCTACTCACATTTGGAATATTTTTAAATTGCATATGGTAGATCCCTTAGCCATTGAGGTGAGACTAGTAAAGTTTCTAGGGTTTTGCTCCAAAAGGTTGAGGAAATAAATCCTAGATCAATGTAAGGTCCAATGGGACCAATATTCTAAAAAATGTGTGACTTGGAAAGATGTTGAAGAAATTAGAAAGCAATTCCCATTTTTATTTTGAATAAAACTTGTGTATACATTTTTCTTTTGTAGGAAAAAAATACAGAGGATTGTGTTTAGTCCAAGGGGGGAGTATGTAACACCCCTCCTTGGTAGGACTTATTCTTATGTATGGTTGCATGGAAATTTAATGCATAGCTTCATTTTGTGATGTCAATAAATATGGTAGTTGCACTTGATGATTGACTTTTATTTTTGGAATATGGTACTACTGATGTGTTTGTGGTTGCAGGACTAGGTACTCTCATCGATGGGTTGAAAATGGGAAACCACCTAAGTTGAGAGAAAATTTGGAGAAATTATGGTGATGACTCATTCATTGATAGCTCAAGGTAACAAAATACCCTTCATATAGGTGCATTGCATTGTGTTTATTATATGTTCACACCATTGGGTTGGGAAGTTTCTTGTGCAATGAGTCTCCTTAATAGGTTGGTGGTAGCAATAGACTATCTTAAATAAAAATAGCCACCTACTTAAGGATAAAATAATGGTGTGTAATATTGTTTGTTTGAGTGGCATATATGCTTGTGTGTGGTAAGCATAGAACCAATTAATTAAAGGAGTATTAATACACTTAGCATCATTAATACTTGAGAATGTTAATATCAAGGTTAATAATTAATATTAACCATTGATATTAACAAAGGTTGCAATGAATTATTTAAGGAAATATTTAAGTAAATTATTATGGCTCATTAAGCTTGATAAAGCCTCCATAATTATAAATTATCATGCTTTGGTGGGCACCTACTTTTAAAGAAAGAAAAGGTGGCAATTAATGAACGTTTTCTTAAAAATGTGCATACGTTACCTAGCCATGCAAGAAGGTCATGCCCAAGCCTATTTGAAATGGGGTGAAATGAGTTTTTATTGGTTGGATTTGGAAAAGGAGTATTCTATGGCTTGGTAGAAGAAGGGTGCTCCAGTGCAGATTAGAAGCAAGAGATGTCGGGATAGCTTGTAAAGGTAGTTTCGATGATCCTTGGGAATGAAGTAAAATTTTGTCTTCTAAGTCTCTATAATTCATTCTTGCTTTCTGAAGCATGGTATTGTTGTAGAGTATTATTTTACTAGTTCATTTGAGTTAGTTGAACCCCTTATTTATTTGTGATGTATGGTAATTCTCTAGAGTTGTCTAGTAGTTATCTTGTTTTGGCCACATGTTGGTTCTCCTTTGCTTGAATGCCTAAAAATATTTTCTAGGCGGTCTAAGTCATTATATTAACCTATGTGATCATGGTTTGTTTCCTTTTCTTATGAAATATCTGGTTTGGGAGACAAAGGTGGACCCTTTGATATGTCGTGTGGTTGGCCTTTTGTTGTAGGAGTCATTTGGCTTGGTGGCTGGTTTTAGATTTACCTAAATAGCTTGAATTATTTTGGGTTTCAATCTGCGTAGAAGATATTTATAGCTCTATTTTGTTCTGCTTTGAGAGGGATAGTTTATTCATACCTAAGGTCGCACCAAGACATTCTTAAAGAAGTGATCTTTACTGTTTTCCATTTGGAATCCCGATGGTGCACGTATCTCCTTTTTGGTGTTAGCTACCTCGGTTCTTTTAATGTTTGATTTATTTTAGCCTGAAGGTTGTTAGTTGTTCTATAAGGCTTGGATACCTTTTAAGAAGCAAATAATTTGGTTAATGAGAGATAAGGGAATAAAGAATAAATTTTATGTTCTTTGAGAAATCATTATTTAATCAATGGTTAGTGGAAAATTAAAATAGAAGCTTGTTATGTTGTTTCTTTATAAGGGTACTCATATTAAAGAAAACAATATTGTTTGGTTGTGCTAAAGGAAACTAGTTCCTTTACAATTACTTGATAGATTAGATGAATGCTTGCATTTTATTTATAAGGGTTTGAGATCAATATTTATGCTTTACTTATCAAAGAAATAGTATTGCTTTGTTATGATAAAGGAAGCTAGTATTCTTATAGTACTTGATTATTTTAGATTGAATGCTTGCATTGGATAAGTTGAAATTTATAATGGACTCCTAAGACTTGAGTAGGTAAAGGGGCCATTATAGAGAGAAGTATGGGATTCTCTCCTTGTTGATTTAGTTGTATGCATGCATCTTTTGGGGTATGTTAAAATGTTGGGTTTAAAAAAATATAATGGACTCTTGAGACTTGAGTAGGTAAAGGGGCCATTATAGAGAGAAGTATGGGATTCTCTCTGGGTTGGTTTGCTTTGTAATGATTTATGCATGGCTGCTTGATTAGTATTAAGAGCATGATTAAATTGCATTGCATTTGGAGCTATCCTGATCCCTAAGCATTCCTCAAGTCAGGGGTAACTTCTTACATGAAGAAGGTCATCAGAGGAAGGTGGTACAAAGGCCATTTGGGTAGAATGGCATTATTGTATCTTGGATTTAGAAATGGTTATGCAAATGAGAATTTGCTTTGTAATTTTTAGAAGGAAATACTTCAACTATATTTCAAGAATAGTAGTTTTGTATTATGGGAATAGTTTTTTTTGAGCAATAGCAAAAAGAATATTTGGAAATTATGTGGTCCTCATGTTCATTGATTTTATTGTCGCTATAAACATATGATATTGTGATTAAATGTTAATGATCTCTAAGTGGAAGTTGATAGCATTATGATTATTTTTTTTGAGAAATCTATTGAAATGCTTATTTATGTAATCTCTTTAATAGTCCAAATATAGCATGTGGATTATTATAAATGTGTTAGCTTAGATGAAGCTTATGTTATGCTTATGATTTCATTCTCAGTCAATATGATGCTATAGCTTAAATATTATTGAGTTTCAAAGCATTTGATTTACTTAGAGAAAGTTCTATTTTGATTCCTTGGGTAGAAATAAGTTCTTGGGTTGAATCTAGACCTTCTTTTAGGACCTAAGCCCAATCCTAGGAGGAGTTTTGAGGATGCAATAACCAGGTAGAAGTGAGTCCTAGAAGGAGTTGTGAGAATGCAATAGCTAGGTGC
Source organism: Wollemia nobilis (assembly GCA_028583015.1). NCBI lineage: Eukaryota > Viridiplantae > Streptophyta > Pinopsida > Araucariales > Araucariaceae > Wollemia > Wollemia nobilis. The sequence goes on from JAQPPZ010017096.1 coordinate 3,436,644, forward strand.
TCATAAGTCTGGAAGGAGTTGTGAGAATGCAATAGCTAGATACTTGTGAAATGATACACCCTAAACGGTGAGGATTGGGTGTCCCCTTGTCTGGAAGACAATAGGAATCAATCATAAGATAATAGTGGTGGTACCTCGAACGTGTAGGTTTAGGTGACCATGTTCATTACCAATTGAGAGGTAATGACCTTAGTTAGCCATGGAGGTGAGGTAACTAAGCACCAAGGCTTTATGTATGATTAACCTACCTAGATGGACTTAGGTTAAGGTTAGGGAATAAGTGTTCCCCTTTAAGTGTATGGGCCTTAAAGGATAATCCCTATGTTGTGGTCACATTATCCTATGCCAGTGAGGGTATGGGAAAGGTGGGGGACCACTTTTGGAATCCTTCTAAACGAGGAGGTTTAGTAAGGTGAACCCTAAAAAATATGGGAGTTGGCCACTCCTATCTATTGAGTGTCATATGTAGCTACTTGGAACTCAAATGTGGTGAATCCTTGAATGTTGAAGAGATAAATGTTGGGTCTTCTTTGAGAACCTTTGTTTTTAATAATAAAAATATATCTCTCTTGGGTTGGTAGTTTTGGGTTGTTATAATACTCATAGGCAATTCCTTTTAAAGGAAATAGGGTTTGGGTCTATGCTAAAAATCTCAAACCCTACCACATAAGTTTCAATCTAGCTAAAGAGGATTTGGAAAACCCATAAGTGGAGATAGAATATTATCTAAAAATATTAGAAGATCTTATGGATGAGTCACTAAAGTAGGATGTATTTTCTATGTTTGATCTCAATTTTAGGCTTTAGCCAGTCAAATATTGTAAAAATTGCATCTAGAAGATCCAAAGTAGTTCACAAGGGATTCATTGGCACAAGTTGAGTTTTCCATGATCTATTTCAATGCATTGTTTCACATGAGGATGGGAAATCATGAAGAACAAGGCTTCAATATAGTACAATATCTAGAGTATCTGACAAGATAATTATAATTTATCTTTGCTTGATTTCGATGTTATAACTTATACAGGCTTTGGAACTCATCATTATTTATCAAAGCCAACACAATAACAACTTTTGGTTAAAACAAGTCACATGTTCTAGATAAAAAGTAGGAAACAACATAAGAATTTTGGGTCAATTTGGTCTAGACATTGCCAATTTTGATTAATTGATAACATGTGAAATAGCTAGTAGGGGAAACCTTGCCAAAATTTTGTGTAAATGTGTGGCATGTAAATAATGCTAATATAAGCTAAGTTTTGTATAGTTATTGGCTATATCGCATGACATAGTAGCTCACACATGAAATAATATTTTAGAAAAGTGCAATAGGCAGTTCACATGCACAATTGGAGGGATGGCTATATAGATTAGGAGGTCCTATAATTAGCAAAATGGCTAAGGAATTATAGATAATATTACTTTTGGTAATTTAGTTGTGTTGAAAAGTCACTTCTCATGAGAGTGACAAAGAAGATTAGATGAGAAATTTAAATGAATGTCCTAGTGGAAGAAGTCTATATAAGGAGGAGTTCCCTTCTCAGCATTCCATAAGATGTGAGCAAAGTTTCCCTTACCTTCCCTTCAAGCAATAAATTTTTCTCCCATTTCCTTAGCTACCAAAAGTTCCAAGATTTGCTTCTTTAGACTCTATGCCCAATAGATAAGGTTTCTATTTCTTAGTTTCCTTGCCTCTATAAGTAAAAATTCCCTATGAGTAGAAAAAGTATAGTGAAAATTCACTGCAGTAGGAAAATATAGTCTGAGAAGGGGAATTTTCAAGAATTATTTTCCAAGAGTTAAAAAAATGAGAGGACCTGAAGCTCCACCAGTCTATGAAATTTTTTATCCTAAAAAGATGCTAAACATGCTAACAAGAATTGGCCTATAAAGAAAGTTTCTAGTAAATTCAAAATTCCCTATCCCTAAGCCATGAGGTTGTGTTGATCCATTAGATCACAATTAATGACATATAGCTTTTTTTATGGAAACTAAATAGAACAAATTGTTGGTAGGGTTTCTATCTACTCAGTGGTTGTTAGCTTTTGGAGTCTTAAATTTAAAGGAAATGCAATCACAAGTATTGAAATAAGCATGCAATGTGATAACTATGATAATGGAATTTTAAGGTGTAGACCAATTGGTTCATCCAAACCCCATAAGGGGGTGGAGGTCCAAGGTTCAAATATCGGGCCTCGTCGAACTGAACGCTTGTCCCTTTCCTGGTGCTTTCAGCGGCTTAAAAGGTTTAAAATGATTGTGGCATGGTGGTTATAGGGGTGGACTGCGTGAAGATCTGTGTGGCGGATTTCGGGGCGGATAGTGCAGAATACTGTGGCGGCCATAAAATCTGGACAACCTACCCGGATTCGTGGCGGCTACCGATTCCACCATGTAAATACAAAAAAAAAAAACATGCATGAAAATATGATAGGAAACTTCATATAATGCTCCATTAATGCTCATATAATAAAGCTCAAAAAAATTACAATGCTCCTCTAATGGAGTTTACAACCACTCCATATTAACAAAATGGAGCTACATTGTGACTACTACTACTCTAACCTATGCACCCCAAAATCCTCTCTTCAAATACTCACAATGAGGCCTTTATTTAGGAAGACAGATTCCTTGCCTCTTACTCAACACTAAGACTCTTTTACATGTGGAATACATGCACATTTACATCATTGCACATTCTAACACTTGTGCAATTATTAAATTAGTCTAATAAACTATTAATCTCCTAATATAATCCTAATCTAAATATGTACCCATGAAGGCACATTAGTAAAGAACCAAATGATGTAATATATTCCAACACCCCCTTGTATTACATTATTTGGTTGATGAAGACTTTAGTCTTCAATATGGATCTACAATTTGGTACTAAAGTTTGTATTTTGCTTCCTATTTGAGTAAGTAGTTAGTGTCTTCATAAGAATCTATCTTTGTTGATAGAGCTTTAATTCAATTTTCATCTGTAGGTTCTTCCACTTCTTTAACTTCTTAAATATTTTGGGTAATGTGGCCTTTATGATTTCCTCTATGGTATTCTAGTTGAGGGTATTTATTTTGAGAAGAATATGTCCTCTGGAACTGCTGCTTTTGAGGTTTATATTGCTTTAGCTAAAATGTCCTATTTTGTTGATTTTCATAGGATGTTTGATTTTCTTGATTCTGATTCTTAGGATTGAATCTACAGTAGTTTGTGTTGTACCCTTTCTTTCTGCATAACTGGCAATATTTGTTATTCCAAGGTCTTTGTATTTTTGAAGATGATGCCATATTTCCCTATGGATTGTATTTTATCACCAAAGAATTGTTAATCATCTCATATTTAGCTTTATTTTCTACCTCCTATTCTTGGAGAACATTGGCTAACTCATTAAAGGAAATATATCTACTTAAAATTTGTAAATAGGTAACTAGATGCTTGTAACTATATGGAAGTCCTCTCATGGTCACTTGAACAGGAAATTTATCCTTAACCTCTTCTCCTAATGTTAATAATTTTCCTTTGATATCTGCTACCTTCCTTAGAAATAGCTCTATACTTTCACCATTGTTCATTTTCAAGGAATGTAATTGAGTTTGAAGGTTTAAAATGGTAGCTTTATTTTTTCCTTCATATATTTTCTCTAAGTATTTCCATGCTTCTATAGATGTTCCTGCTGAAATTATGTAAGGTTGTATTTCATATGTGATAGCAAATATTATTATCATTAATGCCTTAGCATCACTTTATTTGAACTTTTAGATTTCTATATCATCTTAATCTAGTTTAGTTTTTGTTCCTATAGTAATTTCCCAGTTTTTCAAATGTCAAGATGGCCTTCACTTTGTTTTTCCATGAGAAATAGTTTGGACCTTTAAGTAGTTGTGATTATGTAATAATGAGCTTATTTGATGTCATGATGGTCCTAGTAGGCTACCTTATGACCCCCTAGAGATTAAAATAATGTTCAACTTCTATCACTTGCAATTATGTATTCACTTGTAGAAAGCTTTTTGAAATAAATTTTCAAAGATAAGAGTTCAATATTTATAGTTGGATTGTCTTTGTCCTTTTAAATCAATATTTCAACTATAATTTTTATGCAAGCAATATCTTAATCTCTTCACTCCCTTTGATCAATGCTTATGGAAAAATTTTAAACTTCTAATATGTAAGTTTTGATGTAGAATTCCTTTTCTCTCCCAAGTTTAGAAGTTTTAGTAAGTTTATATGTTTGTAAATACTAATCTTATGACTCCTTGTTTTAATATTTGCAAATACTTGAAGCAATAATGAAAAAAAATTGAAATGATTCTACTTTTTATTATTTTCTTAGGGTAATCAATCTTCCTTCTAGGTATTCTTACAAATACTTATAACTCCTAATATTTAATACCCCTAGAGTATTATCCGTAGTTGATATCAACCTTAGAAATATGGACCTTAATCCCACTTTCAATCTTACATTGATATTGAAGTGTATTATTACCTTCCAAGCATTTAGTCTGATGTGCAATATTACTGTAATAAATGCAATTTCCAGAGTAGTAATGGTTGAAAGTTGACTCATTTATTTTTATGTATGTGATCTATGCTCGTAGCTTCACTATCTACGTTCTTCCTTGCTCTTCGATCCCCAAGCTATCTATTCTCCTTATGTGAAATTTGGACCTTGTATTCTTCAAATGTATTGTTCTCACTATCATGCGCTATATGAATGTATATATGAGTTTCTTTTAAATGGCTCTCCTTTTGGTTTTGACTGCAAGGTAGGCAAATAGTGATAAGTGATATGTAGTGTCTGTAGTACCTTCCAACTTCAATGTTTTTACCAAGTAATTATAAGACTCTTTTGCTTCCCTCTTAATATTTTGGCTAGGAGTTCCTCTTCTAATCCCTCCTTTAGAATATTACTCAAATTATGGTATGCGTTCAATCGTGGTTTCTTTTGCTATATGTATGAGTTATCTTTAACATGCAGTATCTATCTCCTAATTGCATGAAATGTGTCTTCTCCACGTGGTAGGTGTTCTATTCTACTGTGCTCTAATATCCAACATATTATTTCATCTCACTCTAATGCTCGCTTCACTACAATTCTTGATGTTATTCCTTGTTGTTTGCAAATAACTTTATTTACTTTATGGTAGTGGATTCAACTATTTTGTGGCTATCTTTTTTGTCTCTTCCTTATTTATGCCAAGTGGAGTCTACTTTTATTTTGTATGAAAGACTCTCCCAATGTTACTTTTCCTTTGAATTCCTTTTGTATTCTTGTCCAAAAAAATTTCTTTCCAAATGCTCTATGATGTTGTGAAGGTTCTGTGGTGCTCAACTAGTGGATTCAATGCCTCAAATATTTTTGTGATTAGTTGACAGTTTTTCCAAGATAAGACTTGGATAATACCCCTTCCTTTCACTTGGTAATTTGCCTATTTATGCTTGTAATATGTTGTACTTAGCACATTTCCTTTCTACATAAGTGTTTAATGATGATAGCCTTATTACTATAGACCTTTGTGCTATCAATAGATAATGAGCTCTTATATCCTTTTATGTTGCAGGTTTATGTTTGTTGTAGGAGCTAGATTTGTTAGTGTATTGTGATGTATTTTGATACCTTGAACCTAGGCTTATGTGGACCCTTTTTTTGGCTCTCTTCCTTCCTCTTTTAACCTACTAAAATACCTACTTTGTAGACATTCTTTGCTTGTTGATGCTACTACACCAACGATATCTTCCTTTCCTTGAGAAAGCTTCAATTTTAAATCCGTTTGAATGGTTATTTCTACTATGTAAATATAGACTAAAATTATGTAGATGTTTTCGCCTTGTGCTCTGAAACAGAGCCTCTTGAATTCTTGAAATGTAGGATTCTACTTCCTTTACTAGCTTATATATATTGAAGCTAATATTACCTTCTATCCTTTGGTAATACCTTCCTTGCTTGGTTTTGTTTGCACTAATAAATCTAAGCTTTCAATATTGTATTTTGCACTATAGAAAATACAAATGCATAGAGTCTTTTTTTACTTAGAAAATAAGCAATAGAATGATGATATGTTTCTTTGTCTCAAAATATATCTAACTTATATTATGTTTTCTATGTGCAGGTTTGAACCTTGTAGACTATAACTTTGCACTTATCTTGAAGACTTGGAATGAATACTATTCTATGCAACCCTTGAAATTTTGAAACCATTGCTTTATAACTTTAATAAAATCCAAATATAAAAAGCTCAAATAATAAAATTTTGCACCTTTTGTTGCATATATTTTTCCTTGTAGATGATGATGATGATAGTGACTTTGGTCACTTAAATTTGCTGCATTTTGTAGATGTTATTGCAGCTCTTCTAGGCTGTCCAAAAAATCTCACTTGCTCACCTTTTTACAACTTCAATACTTCACTAATGTTTTGCTCAATACTGTAACTTGGCTTAAATGCTCCTTCAGAATGTACCGTTGAAATGTTATCTTTAGTATATACTAACGCTGCCCAAATTGCTACGTTTTTCTATCCTCATATCTAAAAATATTCAGATTTTGAAGCAGTCAATACCTTCACTGAAATGCTATTCGTGAATCCCAAAAATTTGGTAGGATTCTCCTCCAAATTGCAGCTGAGATGTTCACTCAAGAACCCTTCAATTATGGTCCCCAAATATCTTAGATTTGATGCTTTTTCTATCTTCTTTCTTTCACAAAATTCTAACTTCAAACTAGATATCCTCCTCAAACAATTTGAAAATATTGAGATCTATTCCAAACTACCTTAAAATTTGACAATATTCTTACCAAATATTCTTTTTGGGTTTTTTTTCAAATGGTGATAATTTTCCCAATTCCTTAGCTATCATGAGCTTCTCCATTGGTAGTAAGTTTGCTAATGAGTTCTTCTAGGAACTCCTTCAATGAGGCTCACTAGGCCTTCTTCTTGTTTCTCCTTGATACCTCTCCAATGTCCTAAATCTTGCAGCTTCAAAGCCTTAAATGATACCTTCCTTGGCCTCTTCAATATTCAACTATGGAAGTTTCATAATGAGATATTATTCTAGGATATCTTGAATATGTTTCTATTAAAATCTGCAATAAAACATTTTATTATTTCTTCTCAATGCTCAATCTTCCACTATGGAAGTTCTTCAATAGAAACTTCTATGGACCTCTTCTTCAATGTGAAGTTTTCAATATTAAATGGAGATCACCAATCTCCAATATTCACTAGGATTCTTCTCCTTGAGTCTCTTCTTCCTTCAATAGGGTCTTCTTTGTAGGACCTCCTTCCTAGATTTGCTATCTTCAATGTGGCTCGCTTGGCCACTAGATCTCTCCTCAAAATTTCAACTAGGAGTCTTCAATTTACAAATATCTCAATGAGACCTTTTTCCTTGGGCCTCCAAATATTCAATATTTATTTTTTGAAACAAATTAATTAATCCCTACACAAGTAAAGTACATCGACTTTTAGGAAATAAAGATGAAGTTCTTATCTATCTGTTGTAGGAAGCTTCTCAATTTCTGAGAGTTAGTTTTCTACAACTAGAAAAACTTAGATGATATTAATCCAATAATATTTCTTAATATTTTCTCTCTTATAATAAAATATTAGAGATGATAATAAAAACATATGACTCTATAGAAAATAATCTTCACTAGTTGGATTGCCAATCTAGTGGATGCAATGTTGAGTTATAGTCTTCACAAGTTTTTGTAACTCTGTGGAAAAACTCTAGCCAACTCTTATCAAAAAATCATGTGGCTTTCTCTACTTCATATTATTCTACCTAGAGATTCTTCTATAAAAAATCTATTGTGATGGTATTTGCATGCAATGATGCACAATGGTTGATTAGGTTTGCAAATACTCAATAATAGTAATGGTGATCACTTCCTTTGATCCATCATGTCTCTAATGCCACTATTAGCTTTTGGAGCCTTAAACTTAAAGGAAATGCAATCACAAGTATTGAAATAAGAATGCACTATTATAAATATGATAATGGTAACGTAACATGCATGAAAATATGATAGGAAACTTCATACGATGCTCTATAAATGCTCATACAAGAAAGCTCATATAAAGTACAATGCTTCTCTAATGGAGTTTACAACCACTCCATATTAATAAAATGGAGCTACATTGTGACTACTACTACTCTAACCTATGCACCCAAGGATCCTCTCTTCAAGCACTCACAATGAGGTATTTATATAAGAAGATAGATTCCTTACCTCTTGCTCAACCCTAAGATTCATGTACATGTGAACTACATTTACGTTTACATCATTGCACATTCTAACACTTGTGCAATTATTAAATTACTCTAATAAACTATTAATCTCCTAATATAATCCTAATCTAAATATGTACCCATGAAGGTACATTAATAAAGAACCAAATTATGTAATATATTCCAACAATGGCCATGAAGCCATATTGTAACCAAATAAATGGATTCAAAGAATGGGCATTAGCCAAACTAAAAAAAAAGAATGCATTAGGCACATTCACCAAGTTTGGATGTTCTAGTAGGTCCCTATTGAAAAGAAAATATTAGAGTACCAAAACAACATGGCATTCATAAAAATGGGAGGAACATGCATGATTTAAGGACTTGTTTGGAGAAGTAATTATCTTGAATGTCTTATTCTTGAGGCTACAATAATCAATTCTAGATGTAAAATTGGGCAGGTTTGTCTCAATTTTTTACGCTAGAAGCTTTTAGCTAGACTAGGTTATTGTCAAAAGCAATCCAGAAACTTATTATGATCTCTAAAAATGGGTAAAGTGAAAAGGTGAAAATAAGTCAATAAATTTCCACCTATATGAGCTAGAACACTTTGTTAGATGATGTCAAACAAATTTTCAAAGACTCTATCACAATGCAAGAAACTCATAAGGAAGTCTAAAATGCAAAGCAAAGTAGAGTGACAACTTGGATTGCTCATACTAGTTTCTAAGTGGTTTGGCATACTAGCATTAACTAATAAGGGAGCTTGGAAGGCATAAGACACAACAAAAATATTAAGGGAAAAATATGTAGCAACAACATCTTAGACAAAAGGCTCCCAACATAGAGAACACTCGGCGCTCTATGAATAAGCAATTATACTATGTAATATCTATCAAATCTAGAAAGAGACAACCACCTTCAAGCATGAAAAATCATATCAATAATTGTAATTGTAATATAGAAGACATGTAGAGTAAAATAAAGAGGTTGAGTGATTGCAATTTATCCTAGGATTGTACCTAGTCAATTTTGACTAATAATTATAATATAGAAATTAGCTTTATTTTAGGCTAGCAAAAGCTATGTAAGGAGAAACACTCCTCATTTGTAAGGTTCGAAAATGTAAGTTTTTACCTTTTTGTGAGCTAATCCTCTAGCCTATTCTAATAACAATCAAAAGTTGTTTGGCTTCTTTCTATCAAAGTTTATACTATATTTATAGTCACACATTACACTTTTAGCATTTCATTCAAGCTTTAATGGTAGTGAATTTTTGTTCCTATAGTAATTTCCCAGCGTTGTTCAAATGTCAAGATGGCCTTCACTTTATTTTTCCATGAGAAATAGTTTGGACCTTTAAGTAGTTGTGATTATGTTATAATGAGCTTATTTGATGTCATGATGGTCCTAGTAGGCTACCGTATGACCCCCTAGAGATTAAAATAATGTTCAACTTCTATTACTTGCAATCATGTATTCACTTGTAGAAAGATTTTTGAAATACAATTTCAAAGATAAGAGTTCAATATTTTTAGTTGGATTGTCTATGTCCTTCTAAATCAATATTCCAACTATAATTTTGATGCAAGCAATATCTTAATCTCTTCACTCCCTTTGATCAATGCTTATGGAAAATTTTTAAACTTCTAATATGTAAGTTTTGATGTAGAATTCCTTTTCTCTCATAAGTTTAGAAGTTTTAGTAAGTTTATATGTTTGTAAATACTAATCTTATGAATCCTTTTTTTAATGTTTGCAAATACTTGAAGCAATAATGAAAAAAAATTGAAATGATTCTACTTTTTATTATTTTCTTAGGGTAATCAATCTTCCTTCTAGGTATTCTTACAAATACTTATAACTCCTAATATTAATAACCCTAGAGTATTATCCTTAGTTGATATCAACCTTAGAAATATGGACCTTAATCCCACTTTCAATCTTACATTGATATTGAAGTGTATTATTACCTTCCAAGCAATGAGTCTGATGTTCAATATGACTGTAATAAATGCAATTTCCAGAGTAGTAATGGTTGAAAGTTGACTCATTTATTTTTATGTATGTGAACTATGCTCGTAGCTTCACTATCTACGTTCTTCCTTGCTCTTCGATCCCCAAGCTATCTATTCTCCTTATGTGAAATTTGGACCTTGTATTCTTCAAATGTATTGTTCTCACTATCATGCGCTATATGAATGTATATATGAGCTTCTTTTAAATGGCTCTCCTTTTGGTTTTGGCTGCAAGGTAGGCAGATAGTGATAAGTGATATGTAGTGTCTGTAGTACCTTCCAACTTCAATGTTTTTACCAAGTAGTGATAAGACTCTTTTGCTTCCCTCTCAATATTTTGGCTATGAGTTCCTCTTCTAATCCCTCCTTTAGAATATTACTCAAATTATGGTATGCGTTCAATCGTGGTTTCTTTTGCTATATGTATGAGTTATCTTTAACACGCAGTATCTATCTCCTGATTGCATGAAATGTGTCTTCTCCACATGGTAGGTGTTCTATTCTACTGTGCTCTAATATCCAATATATTATTTCATCTCACTTTAATGCTCGCTTCACTACAATTCTTGATGTTATTCCTTGTTGTATGCAAATACCTTTATTTACTTTATGGTAGTGGATTCAACTATTTTGTGGCTATCTTTTCTGTCTCTTCCTTATTTATGCCAAGTGGAGTCTACTTTTATTTTGTATGAAAGACTCTCCCAATGTTACTTTTCCTTTGAATTCCCTTTTTATTCTTGTCCAAAAACCTTTCTTTCCAAATGCTCTATGATGTTGTGAAGGTTCTGTGGTGCTCAACTAGTGGATTCAATGCCTCAAATATTTTTGTGATTAGTTGACAGTTTTTCCAAGATAAGACTTGGATAATACCCCTTCCTTTCACTTGGTAATTTGCCTATTTATGCTTGTAATATGTTGTACTTAGCACATTTCCTTTCTACATAAGTGTTTAATGATGATAGCCTTATTACTATAGACCTTTGTGCTATCAATAGATAATGAGCTCTTATATCCTTTTATGTTGTAGGTTTATGTTTGTTGTAGGAGCTAGATTTGTTAGCAGATTGTGATGTCTTTTGATACCTTGAACCTTGGCTTATGTGGACCCTTTTGTTGGCTCTCTTACTTGCTCTTTTAACCTACTAAAATACCTACTTTGTAGACATTCTTTGCTTGTTGATGCTACTACACCAAGGATATCTTCCTTTCCTTGAGAAAGCTTCAATTTTAAATCCATTTGAATAGTTATTTCTACTATGTAAATATAGAGTAAAATTATGTAGATGTTTTCCCCTTGTGCTCTCAAACGGAGCCTCTTAAATTCTTGAAATGTAGGATTCTACTTCCTTTACTAGCTTATATATATTGAAGCTAATAGTACCTTCTATCCTTTGGTAAAACCTTCCTTGCTTGGTTTTGTTTGCACTAATAAATCTAAGCTTTCAATATTGTATTTTGCACTATAGAAAATACAAATGCATAGAGTCTTTTTTTACTTAGAAAATAAGCAATAGAATGATGATATGTTTCTTTGTCTCAAAATATATCTAACTTATATTATGTTTTCTATGTGCAGGTTTGAACCTTGTAGACTATAACTTTGCACTTATCTTGAAGACTTGAAATGAATACTATTCTATGCAACCCTTGAAAATTTGAAACCAGTGCTTTATAACTTTAATAAAATCCAAATATAAAAAGCTCAAATAATAAAATTTTGCACCTTTTGTTGCATATATTTTTCCTTGTAGATGATGATGATGATAGTGACTTTGGTCACTTAAATTTGCTGCATTTTGTAGATGTTATTGCAGCTCTTCTAGGCTATCCAAAAACTCTCACTTGCTCACCTTTTTACAGCTTCAATACTTCACTAATTTTTTGCTCAATACTGTAACTTGGCTTAAATGCTCCTTCAAAATGTACCGTTGAAATCTTATCTTTAGCATATACTAACGCTGCCCAAATTGCTACGTTTTTCTATCCTCATATCTGAAAATTTTCAGATTTTGAAGCAGTAAATACCTTCACTGAAATGCTATTCGTGAATCCCAAAAATTTGGTAGGATTCTCCTCAAAATAGCAGTTGAGATGTTCACTCAAGAACCCTTCAATTATGGTCTCCAAATATCTCAGATTTGATGCTTTTTCTATCTTCTTTCTTTCACAAAATTCTAACTTCAAACTAGATATCCTCCTCAAACAATTTGAAAATATTGAGATCTATTCCAAACTACCTTAAAATTTGACAATATTCTTACCAAATATTCTTTTTGGGTTTTTTTTCAAATGGTGATAATTTTCCCAATTCCTTAGCTATCATGAGCTTCTCCCTTGGTAGTAAGTTTGCTAATGAGTTCTTCTAGGAACTCCTTCAATGAGGCTCACTAGGCCTTCTTCTTGTTTCTCCTTGATACCTCTCCAATGTCCTCAATATTGCAGCTTCAAAGCCTTAAATGATACCTTCCTTGGCCTCTTCAATCTTCAACTATGGAAGTTTCATAATGAGATATTCTTCTAGGATATCTTGAATATGTTTCTATTAAAATCTGCAATAAAACATTTTATTATTTCTTCTCAATGCTCAATCTTCCACTATGGAAGTTCTTCAATAGAAACTTCTATGGACCTCTTCTTCAATGTGAAGTTTTCAATATTAAATGGAGATCACCAATCTCCAATATTCACTAGGACTCTTCTCCTTGAGTCTCTTCTTCCTTCAATAGGGTCTTCTTTCTAGGATCTCCTTCCTAGATTTGCTATCTTCAATGTGGCTCCCTTGGCCACTAGATCTCTCCTCAAAATTTCAACTAGGAGTCTTCAATTTACAAATATCTCAATGAGACATTTTTCCTTAGGCCTACAAATATTCAATATTTATTTTTTGAAACAAATTAATTAATCCCTATACGAGTAAAGTACATCGACTTTCAGGAAATAAAGATGAAGTTCTTATCTATCTGTTGTAGGAAGCTTCTCAATTTTTGAGAGTTAGCTTTCTGCAACAAGAAAAACTTAGATGATATTAATCCAATAATATTTCTTAATATTTTCTCTCTTATAATAAAATATTAGAGATGATAATAAAAATATATGACTCTATAGAAAATAATCTTCACTAGTTGGATTGCCAATCTAGTGGAAGCAATGTTGAGTTATAGTCTTCACAAGTTTTTGTAACTCTGTGGAAAAACTCTAGCCAAATCTTATCAAAAAATCATGTGGCTTTCTCTACTTCATATTATTCTACCTAGAGATTCTTCTATAAAAAATCTATTGTGATGGTATTTGCATGCAACGATGCACAATGGTTGATTAGGTTTGCAAATACTCAATAATAGTAATGGTGATCACTTGTGGTTTTCCTTTGATCCATCATGTCTCTAATGCCACTATTAGGTTTTGGAGCCTTAAACTTAAAAGAAATGCAATCACAAGTAGTGAAATAAGAATGCACTATTATAAATATGATAATGGTAACTTAACATGCATGAAAATATGATAGGAAACTTCATACGATGCTCTATAAATGCTCATACAAGAAAGCTCATAGAAAGTACAATGCTCCTCTAATGGAGTTTACAACCACTCCATATTAATAAAATGGAGCTACATTGTGACTACTACTACTCTAACCTATGCACCCAAGGATCCTCTCTTCAAGCACTCACAATGAGGTATTTATATAAGAAGATAGATTCCTTACCTCTTGCTCAACCCTAAGATTCATGTACATGTGAACTACATTTACATTTACATCATTGCACATTCTAGCACTTGTGCAATTATTAAATTACTCTAATAAACTATTAATCTCCTAATATAATCCTAATCTAAATATGTACCCATGAAGGTACATTAATAAAGAACCAAATTATGTAATATATTCCAAAAACGGCCATGAATCCATATTGTAACCAAATAGATGGATTCAAATAATGGGCATTAGCCAAACTAAAAAACAAGAATGCATTAGGCACATTCACCAAGTTTGGATGTGCTAGTAGTTCCCTATTGAAAAGAAAATATTAGAGTACCAAAACAACATGGCATTCATAAAAATGGGAGGAACATGCATGATTTAAGGACTTGTCTGGAGAAGTAATTATCTTGAATGTCTTATTCTAGAGGCTACAATAATCAATTCTAGATGTAAAATTGGGCAGGTTTGTCTCAATTTTTTAAGCTAGAAGCTTTTAGCTAGACTAGGTTATTGTCAAAAGCAAACCAAAAACTTATTATGATCTCTAAAAATGGGTAAAGTGAAAAGGTGAAAATAAGTCAATAAATTTCCACCTATATGAGCTAGAACACTTTGTTAGATGGTGTCAAAATTTTTTTCAAAGACTCTATCACAATGCAAGAAACTCATAAGGAAGTCTAAAATGCAAAGCAAAGTAGAGTGACAACTTGGATTGCTCATACTAGTTTCTAAGTGGTTTGGCATACTAGCATTAACTAATAAGGGAGCTTGGAAGGCATAAGACACAACAAAAATATGAAGGGAAAAATATGTAGCAACAACATCTTAGACAAAAGGCTCTCAACATAGAGAACACTCGGCGCTCTATGAATAAGCAATTATACTATGTAATATCTATCAAATCTAGAAAGAGACAACCACCTTCAAGCATGAAAAAGCATATCAAGAATTGTAATTGTACTATAGAAGACATGTAGAGTAAAATAAAGAGGTTGAGTGATTCCAATTTATCCTAGGATTGTACGACCAATAATTATAATATAGAAATTAGCTTTATTTTAGGCTAGCAAAAGCTATGTAAGGAGAAACACTCATCATTTGTAAGGTTCCAAAATGTAAGTTTTTACCTTTTTGTGAGCTAATCCTCTAGCCTATTCTAATAACAATAAAAAGTTTTTTGGCTTCTTTCTATCAAAGTTTATACTATATTTATAGTCACACATTACACTTTTAGCATTTCATTCAAGCTTTAATGGTAGTGAATTTTTGTTCCTATAGTAATTTCCCAATGTTTTTCAAATGTCAAGATGGCATTCACTTTATTTTTCCATGAGAAATAGTTTGGACCTTTAAGTAGTTGTGATTATGTAATAATGAGCTTATTTGATTTCATGATGGTCCTAGTAGGCTACCTTATGACCCCCTAGAGATTAAAATAATGTTCAACTTCTATCACTTGCAATTATGTATTCACTTGTAGAAAGCTTTTAGAAATACAATTTCAAAGATAAGAGTTCAATATTTTTAGTTGGATTGTCTATGTCCTTCTAAATCAATATTCCAACTATAATTTTGATGCAAGCAATATCTTAATCTCTTCACTCCCTTTGATCAATGCTTATGGAAAAATTTTAAACTTCTAATATGTAAATTTTGATGTAGAATTCCTTTTATCTCCTAAGTTTAGAAGTTTTAGTAAGTTTATATGTTTGTAAATACTAATCTTATGACTCCTTTTTTTAATATTTGCAAATACTTGAAGCAATAATGAAAAAATATTGAAATGATTCTACTTTTTATTATTTTCTTAGGGTAATCAATCTTCCTTCTAAGTATTCTTACAAATACTTATAACTCCTAATATTTAATAACCCTAGAGTATTATCCTTAGTTGATATCAACCTTAGAAATATGGACCTTAATCCCACTTTCAATCTTACATTGATATTGAAGTGTATTATTACCTTCCAAGCATTGAGTTTGATGTGCAATATGACTGTAACAAATGCAATTTCCAGAGTAGTAATGGTTGAAAGTTGACTCATTTATTTTTATGTATGTGATCTATGCTCGTAGCTTCACTATCTATGTTCTTCCTTGCTCTTCGATCCCCAAGCTATCTATTCTCCTTATGTGAAATTTGGACCTTGTATTCTTCAAATGTATTGTTCTCACTATCATGCGCTATATGAATGTATATATGAGCTTCTTTTAAATGGCTCTCCTTTTGGTTTTGACTGCAAGGTAGGCAGATAGTGATAAGTGATATGTAATGTCTGTAGTACCTTCCAACTTCAATGTTTTTACCAAGTAGTGATAAGACTCTTTTGCTTCCCTCTCAATATTTTGGCTATGAGTTCCTCTTCTAATCCCTCCTTTAGAATATTACTCAAATTATGGTATGCATTCAATCTTGGTTTCTTTTGCTATATGTATGAGTTATCTTTAACACGCAGTATCTATCTCCTGATTGCATGAAATGTGTCTTCTCCACGTGGTAGGTGTTCTATTCTACTGTGCTCTAATATCCAACATATTATTTCATCTCACTTTAATGCTCGCTTCACTACAATTCTTGATGTTATTCCTTGTTGTTTGCAAATACCTTTATTTACTTTATGGTAGTGGATTCAACTATTTTGTGGCTATCTTTTCTGTCTCTTCCTTATTTATGCCAAGTGGAGTCTACTTTTATTTTGTATGAAAGACTCTCCCAATGTTACTTTTCCTTTGAATTCCCTTTTTATTCTTGTCCAAAAACCTTTCTTTCCAAATGCTCTATGATGTTGTGAAGGTTCTGTGGTGCTCAACTAGTGGATTCAATGCCTCAAATATTTTTGTGATTAGTTGACAGTTTTTCCAAGATAAGACTTGGATAATACCCCTTCCTTTCACTTGGTAATTTGCCTATTTATGCTTGTAATATGTTGTACTTAGCACATTTCCTTTCTACGTAAGTGTTTAATGATGATAGCCTTATTACTATAGAACTTTGTGCTATCAATAGATAATGAGATCTTATATCCTTTTATGTTGCAGGTTTATGTTTGTTGTAGGAGCTAGATTTGTTAGTGTATTGTGATGTCTTTTGATACCTTGAACCTAGGCTTATGTGGACCCTTTTGTTGGCTCTCTTCCTTCCTATTTTAACCTACTAAAATACCTACTTTGTAGACATTCTTTGCTTGTTGATGCTACTACACCAAGGATATCTTCCTTTCCTTGAGAAAGCTTCAATTTTAAATCCGTTTGAATGGTTATTTCTACTATGTAAATATAGACTAAAATTATGTAGATGTTTTCCCCTTGTGCTCTCAAACGGAGCCTCTTGAATTATTGAAATGTAGGATTCTACTTCCTTTACTAGCTTATATATATTGAAGCTAATATTACCTTCTATCCTTTGGTAAAACCTTCCTTGCTTGGTTTTGTTTGCACTAATAAATCTAAGCTTTCAATATTGTATTTTGCACTATAGAAAATACAAATGCATAGAGTCTTTTTTTACTTAGAAAATAAGCAATAGAATGATGATATGTTTCTTTGTCTCAAAATATATCTAACTTATATTATGTTTTCTATGTGCAGGTTTGAACCTTGTAGACTATAACTTTGCACTTATCTTGAAGACTTGAAATGAATACTATTCTATGCAACCCTTGAAATTTTGAAACGAGTGCTTTATAACTTTAATAAAATCCAAATATAAAAATCTCAAATAATAAAATTTTGCACCTTTTGTTGCATATCTTTTTCCTTGTAGATGATGATGATGATAGTGACTTTGGTCACTTAAATTTGCTGCATTTTGTAGATGTTATTGCAGCTCTTCTAGGCTGTCCAAAAAATCTCACTTGCTCACCTTTTTACAGCTTCAATACTTCACTAATGTTTTGCTCAATACTGTAACTTGGCTTAAATGCTCCTTCAGAATGTACCGTTGAAATCTTATCTTTAGTATATACTAACGCTGCCCAAATTGCTACGTTTTTCTATCCTCATAAATGAAAATTTTCAGATTTTGAAGCAGTCAATAACTTCACTGAAATGCTATTCGTGAATCCCAAAAATTTAGTAGGATTCTCCTCCAAATCGCAGCTGAGATGTTCACTCAAGAACCCTTCAATTATGGTCTCCAAATATCTCAGATTTGATGCTTTTTCTATCTTCTTTCTTTCACAAAATTCTAACTTCAAACTAGATATCCTCCTCAAACAATTTGAAAATATTGAGATCTATTCCAAACTACCTTAAAATTTGACAATATTCTTACCAAATATTCTTTTTGGGTTTTTTTTCAAATGGTGATAATTTTCCCAATTCCTTAGCTATCATGAGCTTCTCCCTTGGTAGTAAGTTTGCTAATGTGTTCTTCTAGGAACTCCTTCAATGAGGCTCACTAGGCCTTCTTCTTGTTTCTCCTTGATACCTCTCCAATGTCCTCAATCTTGCAGCTTCAAAGCCTTAAATGATACCTTCCTTGGCCTTTTCAATATTCAACTATGGAAGTTTCATAATGAGATATTATTCTAGGATATCTTGAATATGTTTCTATTAAAATCTGCAATAAAACATTTTATTATTTCTTCTCAATGCTCAATCTTCCAATATGGAACTTTTTCAATAGAAACTTCTATGGACCTCTTCTTCAATGTGAAGTTTTCAATATTAAATGGAGATCACCAATCTCAAATATTCACTAGGACTCTTCTCCTTGAGTCTCTTCTTACTTCAATAGGGTCTTCTTTCTAGGACCTCCTTCCTAGATTTGCTATCTTCAATGTGGCTCCCTTGGCCACTAGATCTCTCCTCAAACTTTCAACTAGAAGTCTTCAATTTACAAATATCTCAATGAGACCTTTTTCCTTAGGCCTACAAATATTCAATATTTATTTTTTGAAACAAATTAATTAATCGCTACAAGAGTAAAGTACATCGACTTTCAGGAAATAAAGATGAAGTTCTTATCTATCTGTTGTAGGAAGCTTCTCAATTTCTGAGAGTTAGTTTTCTGCAACAAGAAAAACTTAGATGATATTAATCCAATAATATTTCTTAATATTTTCTCTCTTATAATAAAATATTAGAGATGATAATAAAAATATATGACTCTATAGAAAATAATCTTCACTAGTTGGATTGCCAATCTAGTGGATGCAATGTTGAGTTATAGTCTTCACAAGTTTTTGTAACTCCGTGGAAAAACTCTAGCCAACTCTTATCAAAAAATTATGTGGCTTTCTCTACTTCATATTACTCTACCTAGAGATTCTTCTATAAAAAATCTATTGTGATGGTATTTGTATGCAAGGATGCACAATGGTTGATTAGGTTTGCAAATACTCAATAATAGTAATGGTGATCACTTGTGGTTTTCCTTTGATCCATCATGTCTCTAATGCCACTATTAGCTTTTGGAGCCTTAAACTTAAAGGAAATGCAATCACAAGTAGTGAAATAAGAATGCACTATTATAAATATGATAATGGTAACTTAACATGCATGAAAATATGATAGGAAACTTCATACGATGCTCTATAAATGCTCATACAAGAAAGCTCATAGAAAGTACAATGCTCCTCTAATGGAGTTTACAACCACTCCATATTAATAAAATGGAGCTACATTGTGACTACTACTACTCTAACCTATGCACCCAAGGATCCTCTCTTCAAGCACTCACAATGAGGTATTTATATAAGAAGATAGATTCCTTACCTCTTGCTCAACCCTAAGATTCATGTACATGTGAACTACATTTACATTTACATCATTGCACATTCTAACACTTGTGCAATTATTAAATTACTCTAATAAACTATTAATCTCCTAATATAATCCTAATCTAAATATGTATCCATGAAGGTACATTAATAAAGAACCAAATTATGTAATATATTCCAAAAATGGCCATGAATCCATATTGTAACCAAATAGATGGATTCAAAGAATGGGCATTAGCCAAACTAAAAAACAAGAATGCATTAGGCACATTCACCAAGTTTGGATGTTCCAGTAGTTCCCTATTGAAAAGAAAATATTAGAGTACCAAAAAAACATGGCATTCATAAAAATGGGAGGAACATGCATGATTTAAGGACTTGTCTGGAAAAGTAATTATCTTGAATGTCTTATTCTAGAGGCTATAATAATCAATTCTAGATGTAAAATTGGGCAGGTTTGTATCAATTTTTTAAGCTAGAATCTTTTTGCTAGACTAGGTTATTGTCAAAAGCAAGCCAAAAACTTATTATGATCTCTAAAAATGTGTAAAGTGAAAAGGTGAAAATAAGTCAATAAATTTCCACCTATATGAGCTAGAACACTTTGTCAGATGATGTCAAACAAATTTTCAAAGACTCTATCACAATGCAAGAAACTCATAAGGAAGTCTAAAATGCAAAGCAAAGTAGAGTGACAACTTGGATTGCTCATACTAGTTTCTAAGTGGTTTGGCATACTAGCATTAACTAATAAGGGATCTTGGAAGGCATAAGACACAACAACAATATGAAGGGAAAAATATGTAGCAACAACATATTAGACAAAAGGCTCTCAACATAGAGAACACTCAGTGCTCTATGAATAAGCAATTATACTATGTAATATCTATCAAATCTAGAAAGAGACAACCACCTTCAAGCATGAAAAAGCATATCAAGAATTGTAATTGTACTATAGAAGACATGTAGAGTAAAATAAAGAGGTTGAGTGATTCCAATTTATCCTAAGATTGTACCTAGTCAATTTTGACCAAAAATTATAATATAGAAAGTAGCTTTATTTTAGGCTAGCAAAAGCTATGTAAGGAGAAACACTCCTCATTTGTAAGGTTCCAAAACGTAAGTTTTTACCTTTTTGTGAGCTAATCCTCTAGCCTATTCTAATAACCATAAATAGTTGTTTGGCTTCTTTCTATCAAAGTTTATACTATATTTATAGTCACACATTACACTTTTAGCTTTTCATTCAAGCTTTAATGGTAGTGAATTTTTGTTCCTATAGTAATTTCCCAGCGTTTTTCAAATGTCAAGATGGCCTTCACTTTATTTTTCCATGAGAAATAGTTTGGACCTTTAAGTAGTTGTGATTATGTAATAATGAGCTTATTTGATGTCATGATGGTCCTAGTAGGCTACCTTATGACCCCCTAGAGATTAAAATAATGTTCAACTTCTATCACTTGCAATTATGTATTCACTTGTAGAAAGCTTTTTGAAATACAATTTCAAAGATAAGAGTTCAAAATTTATAGTTGGATTGTCTATGTCCTTTTAAATCAATAATTCAACTATAATTTTTATGCAAGCAATATCGTAATCTCTTCACTCCCTTTGATCAATGCTTATGGAAAAATTTTAAACTTCTAATATGTAAATGTTTCTTTGATCAATGGTTTCTTTTGCTATATGTATGAGTTATCTTTAACACGCAGTATCTATCTCCTGATTGCATGAAATGTGTCTTCTCCATGTGGTAGGTGTTCTATTCTACTGTGCTCTAATATCCATAATCATTATTTCATCTCACTTTAATGCTCGCTTCACTACAATTCTTGATGTTATTCCTTGTTTTTTGCAAATACCTTTATTTAATTTATGGCAGTGGATTCAACTATTTTGTGGCTATCTTTTTTGTCTCTTCCTTATTTATGCCAAGTGGAGTCTACTTTTATTTTGTATGAAAGACTCTCCCAATGTTACTTTTCCTTTGAATTCCCTTTGTATCCTTGTCCAAAAACCTTTCTTTCCAAATGCTCTATGATGTTGTGAAGGTTTTGTGGTGCTCAACTAGTGGATTCAATGCCTCAAATATTTTTGTGATTAGTTGACAGTTTTTCCAAGATAAGACTTGGATAATACCCCTTCCTTTCACTTGGTAATTTGCCTATTTATGCTTGTAATATGTTGTACTTAGCACATTTCCTTTCTACATAAGTGTTTAATGATGATAGCCTTATTACTATAGACCTTTGTGCTATCAATAGATAATGAGCTCTTATATCCTTTTATGTTGCAGGTTTATGTTTGTTGTAGGAGCTAGATTTGTTAGTGTATAGAGATGTCTTTTGATACATTGAACCTAGGCTTATGTGGACCCTTTTGTTGGCTCTCTTCCTTCCTCTTTTAACCTACTAAAATACCTACTTTGTAGACATTCTTTGCTTGTTGATGCTACTACACCAATGATATCTTCCTTTCCTTGAGAAAGCTTCGATTTTAAATCCTTTTGAATGGTTATTTCTACTATGTAAATATAGAGTAAAATTATGTAGATGTTTTCCCCTTGTGCTCTCAAACGGAGCCTCTTGAATTCTTGAAATGTAGGATTCTACTTCCTTTACTAGATTATATATATTGAAGCTAATATTACCTTCTATCCTTTGGTAATACCTTCCTTGCTTGGTTTTGTTTGCACTAATAAATCTAAGCTTTCAATATTGTATTTTGCACTATAGAAAATACAAATGCATAGAGTCTTTTTTTACTTAGAAAATAAGCAATAGAATGATGATATGTTTCTTTGTCTCAAAATATATCTAACTTATATTATGTTTTCTATGTGCAGGTTTGAACCTTGTAGACTATAACTTTGCACTTATCTTGAAGACTTGAAATGAATACTATTCTATGCAACCCTTGAAATTTTGAAACCAGTGCTTTATAACTTTAATAAAATTCAAATATAAAAATCTCAAATAATAAAATTTTGCACCTTTTGTTGCATATATTTTTCCTTGTAGATGATGATGATGATAGTGACTTTGGTCACTTAAATTTGCTGCATTTTGTAGATGTTATTGCAGCTCTTCTAGGCTGTCCAAAAAATCTCACTTGCTCACCTTTTTACAGCTTCAATACTTCACTAATGTTTTGCTCAATACTGTAACTTGGCTTAAATGCTCCTTCAGAATGTACCGTTGAAATGTTATCTTTAGTATATACTAACGCTGCCCAAATTGCTACGTTTTTCTATCCTCATATCTGAAAATTTTCAGATTTTGAAGCAGTAAATAACTTCACTGAAATGCTATTCGTGAATCCCAAAAATTTGGTAGGATTCTCCTCCAAATCGTAGCTGAGATGTTCACTCAAGAACCCTTCAATTATGGTCCCCAAATATCTCAGATTTGATGGTTTTTTTATCTTCTTTCTTTCACAAAATTCTAACTTCAAACTAGATCTCCTCCTCAAACAATTTGAAAATATTGAGGTCTATTCCAAACTACCTTAAAATTTGACAATATTCTTACCAAATATTCTTTTTGGGTTTTTTTTCAAATGGTGATAATATTCCCAATTCCTTAGCTATCATGAGCTTCTCCCTTGGTAGTAAGTTTTCTAATGAGTTCTTCTAGGAACTCCTTCAATGAGGCTCACTAGGCCTTCTTCTTGTTTCTCCTTGATACCTCTCCAATGTCCTCAATCTTGCAGCTTCAAAGCCTTAAATGATACCTTCCTTTGCCTCTTCAATATTCAACTATGGAAGTTTCATAATGAGATATTCTTCTAGGATATCTTGAATATGTTTCTATTAAAATTTGCAATACAAAATTTTATTATTTCTTCTTAACGCTCAATCTTCCACTATGGAAGTTCTTCAATAGAAACTTCTATGGACCTCTTCTTCAATGTGAAGTTTTCAATATTAAATGGAGATCACCAGTCTCCAATATTCACTAGGACTCTTCTCCTTGAGTCTCTTCTTCCTTCAATAGGGTCTTCTTTCTAGGACCTCCTTCCTAGATTTGCTATCTTCAATGTGGCTCCCTTGGCCACTAGATCTCTCCTCAAAATTTCAACTAGGAGTCTTCAATTTACGAATATCTCAATGAGACCTTTTTCCTTAGGCCTCCAAATATTCAATATTTATTTTTTGAAACAAATTAATTAATCGCTACACGAGTAAAGTACATCGACTTTCAGGAAATAAAGATGAAGTTCTTATCTATCTGTTGTAGGAAGCTTCTCAATTTCTGAGAGTTAGTTTTCTGCAACAAGAAAAACTTAGATAGACCTTTGTGCTATCAATAGATAATGAGCTCTTATATCCTTTTATGTTGCAGGTTTATGTTTGTTGTAGGAGCTAGATTTGTTAGTGTATTGTGATGTATTTTGATACCTTGAACCTAGGCTTATGTGGACCCTTTTTTTGGCTCTCTTCCTTCCTCTTTTAACCTACTAAAATACCTACTTTGTAGACATTCTTTGCTTGTTGATGCTACTACACCAACGATATCTTCCTTTCCTTGAGAAAGCTTCATTTTTAAATCCGTTTGAATGGTTATTTCTACTATGTAAATATAGAGTAAAATTATGTAGATGTTTTCCCCTTGTGCTCTCAAACGGAGACTCTTGAATTCTTGAAATGTAGGATTCTACTTCCTTTACTAGCTTATATATATTGAAGCTAATATTACCTTCTATCCTTTGGTAAAACCTTCCTTGCTTGGTTTTGTTTGCACTAATAAATCTAAGCTTTCAATATTGTATTTTGCACTATAGAAAATAAAAATGCATAGTGTCTTTTTTTACTTAGAAAATAAGCAATAAAATGATGATATGTTTCTTTGTCTCAAAATATATCTAACTTATATTATGTTTTCTATGTGCAGGTTTGAACCTTGTAGACTATAACTTTGCACTTATCTTGAAGACTTGAAATGAATACTATTCTATGGAACCCTTGAAATTTTGAAACCAGTGCTTTATAACTTTAATAAAATCCAAATATAAAAAGCTCAACTAATAAAATTTTGCACCTTTTCCTGCATATCTTTTTCCTTGTAGATGATGATGATGATAGTGAATTTGGTCACTTAAATTTGCTGCATTTTGTAGATGTTATTGCAGCTCTTCTAGGCTGTCCAAAAAATCTCACTTGCTCACATTTTTACAACTTCAATACTTCACTAGTGTTTTGCTCAATACTGTAACTTGGCTTAAATGCTCCTTCAGAATGTACCGTTGAAATGTTATCTTTAGTATATACTAACGCTGCCCAAATTGCTACGTTTTTCTATCCTCATATCTGAAAATTTTCAGATTTTGAAGTAGTCAATACCTTCACTGAAATGCTATTCGTGAATCCCAAAAATTTGGTAGGATTCTCCTCCAAATCGCAGCTGAGATGTTCACTCAAGAACCCTTCAATTATGGTCCCCAAATATCTCAGATTTGATGCTTTTTCTATCTTCTTTCTTTCACAAAATTCTAATTTCAAACTAGATCTCCTCCTCAAACAATTTGAAAATATTGAGATCTATTCCAAACTACCTTAAAATTTGACAATATTCTTACCAAATATTCTTTTTGGTTTTTTTTTCAAATGGTGATAATTTTCCTAATTCCTTAGCTATCATGAGCTTCTCCCCTGGTAGTAAGTTTTCTAATGAGTTCTTCTAGGAACTCCTTCAATGAGGCTCACTAGGCCTTCTTCTTGTTTCTCCTTGATACCTCTCCAATGTCCTCAATCTTGCAGCTTCAAAGCCTTAAATGATACCTTCTTTGGCCTCTTCAATCTTCAACTATGGAAGTTTCATAATGAGATATTCGTCTAGGATATCTTGAATATGTTTCTATTAAAATATGCAATAAAACATTTTATTATTTCTTTTCAATGCTCAATCTTCCACTATGGAAGTTCTTCAATAGAAACTTCTATGGACCTCTTCTTCAATGTGAAGTTTTCAATATTAAATGGAGATCACCAATCTCCAATATTCACTAGGACTCTTCTCCTTGAGTCTCTTCTTCCTTCAATAGGGTCTTCTTTCTAGGACCTCCTTCCTAGATTTGCTATCTTCAATGTGGCTCCCTTGGCCACTAGATCTCTCCTCAAACTTTCAACTAGGAGTCTTCAATTTACAAATATCTCAATGAGACCTTTTTCCTTAGGCCTCCAAATATTCAATATTTATTTTTTTAAACAAATTAATTAATCCCTACACGAGTAAAGTACATCGACTTTCAGGAAATAAAGATGAAGTTCTTATCTATCTGTTGTAGGAAGCTTCTCAATTTCTGAGAGTTAGTTTTCTGCAACAAGAAAAACTTATATGATATTAATCCAATAATATTTCTTAATATTTTCTCTCTTATAATAAAATATTAGAGATGATAATAAAAATATATGACTCTATAGAAAATAATCTTCACTAGTTGGATTGCCAATCTAGTGGATGCAATGTTGAGTTATAGTCTTCACAAGTTTTTGTAACTCTGTGGAAAAACTCTAGCCAACTCTTATCAAAAAATTATATGGCTTTCTCTACTTCATATTATTCTACCTAGAGATTCTTCTATAAAAAATCTATTGTGATGGTATTTGCATGCAACGATGCACAATGGTTGATTAGGTTTGCAAATACTCAATAATAGTAATGGTGATCACTTGTGGTTTTCCTTTGATCCATCATGTCTCTAATGCTACTATTAGCTTTTGGAGCCTTAAACTTAAAGGAAATGCAATCACAAGTAGTGAAATAAGAATGCACTATTATAAATATGATAATGGTAACTTAACATGCATGAAAATATTATAGGAAAATTCATACGATGCTCTATAAATGCTCATACAAGAAAGCTCATAGAAAGTACAATGCTCCTCTAATGGAGTTTACAACCACTCCATATTAATAAAATGGAGCTACATTGTGACTACTACTACTCTAACCTATGCACCCAAGGACCCTCTCTTCAAGCACTCACAATGAGGTATTTATATAAGAAGATAGATTCCTTACCTCTTGTTCAACCCTAAGATTCATGTACATGTGAACTACATTTACATTTACATCATTGCACATTCTAGCACTTGTGCAATTATTAAATTACTCCAATAAACTATTAATCTCCTAATATAATCCTAATCTAAATATGTACCCATGAAGGTACATTAATAAAGAACCAAATTATGTAATATATTCCAAAAATGGCCATGAATCCATATTGTAACCAAATATATGGATTCAAAGAATGGGCATTAACCAAACTAAAAAACAAGAATGCATTAGGCACATTCACCAAGTTTGGATGTTCCAGTAGTTCCCTATTGAAAAGAAAATATTAGAGTACCAAAACAACATGGCATTCATAAAAATGGGAGGAACATGCATGATTTAAGGACTTGTCTGGAGAAGTAATTATCTTGAATGTCTTATTCTAGAGGCTACAATAATCAATTCTAGATGTAAAATTGGGCAGGTTTGTCTCAATTTTTTAAGCTAGAAGCTTTTAGCTAGACTAGGTTATTGTCAAAAGCAAGCCAAAAACTTATTATCTCTAAAAATGGGTAAAGTGAAAAGGTGAAAATAAGTCAATAAATTTCCACCTATATGAGCTAGAACACTTTGTCAGATGATGTCAAACAAATTTTCAAAGACTCTATCACAATGCAAGAAACTCATAAGAAGTCTAAACTGCAAAGTAGAGTGACAACTTGGATTGCTCAGACTAGTTTCTAAGTGGTTTGGCATACTAGGATTAACTAATAGGGGAGCTTGGAAGGCATAAGACACAACAACAATATGAAGGGAAAAATATGTAGCAACATCTTATACAAAAGGCTCTCAACATAGAGAACACTTGGCGCTCTATGAATAAGCAATTATACTATGTAATATCTATCAAATCTAGAAAGAGACAACCACCTTCAAGCATGAAAAAGCATATCAAGAATTGTAATTGTACTATAGAAGACATGTAGAGTAAAATAAATAGGTTGAGTGATTCCAATTTATCCTAGGATTGTACCTAGTCAATTTTGACCAATAATTATAATATAGAAATTAGCTTTATTTTAGGCTAGCAAAAGCTATGTAAGGAGAAACACTCCTCATTTGTAAGGTTCCAAAATGTAAGTTTTTACCTTTTTTTGAGCTAATCCTCTAGCCTATTCTAATAACAATAAAAAGTTGTTTGGCTTATTTCTATCAAAGTTTATACTATATTTATAGTCACACATTACACTTTTAGCATTTCATTCAAGCTTTAATGGTAGTGAATTTTTGTTCCTATAGTAATTTCCCAGCATTTTTCAAATGTCAAGATGGCCTTCACTTTATTTTTCCATGAGAAATAGTTTGGACCTTTAAGTAGTTGTGATTATGTAATAATGAGCTTATTTGATGTCATGATGGTCCTAGTAGGCTACCTTATGACCCCCTAGAGATTAAAATAATGTTCAACTTCTATCACTTGCAATTATGTATTCACTTGTAGAAAGCTTTTTGAAATACAATTTCAAAGATAAGAGTTCAATATTTATAGTTGGATTATCTATGTCCTTTTAAATCAATATTTCAACTATAATTTTTATGCAAGCAATATCGTAATCTCTTCACTCCCTTTGATCAATGCTTATGGAAAAATTTTAAACTTCTAATATGTAAATTTTGATGTAGAATTCCTTTTCTCTCCTAAGTTTAGAAGTTTTAGTAATTTTATATGTTTGTAAATACTAATCTTATGACTCCTTTTTTTAATATTTGCAAATACTTGAAGCAATAATGAAAAAATATTGAAATGATTATACTTTTTATTATTTTCTTAGGGTAATCAATCTTCCTTCTAGGTATTCTTACAAATACTTATAACTCCTAATATTTAAAAACCCTAGAGTATTATCCTTAGTTGATATCAACCTTATAAATATGGACCTTAATACCACTTTCAATATTACATTGATATTGAAGTGTATTATTACCTTCCAAGCATTGAGTCTGATGTGCAATATGACTGTAATAAATGCAATTTCCAGAGTAGTAATGGTTGAAAGTTGAATCATTTATTTTTATGTATGTGATCTATTCTCGTAGCTTCACTATCTACGTTCTTCCTTGCTCTTCGATCCCCAAGCTATCTATTCTCCTTATGTGAAATTTGGACCTTGTATTCTTCAAATGTATTGTTCTCACTATCATGTGCTATATGAATGTATATATGAGCTTCTTTTAAATGGATCTCCTTTTGGTTTTGACTGCAAGGTAGGCAGATAGTGATAAGTGATATGTAGTGTCTGTAGTACCTTCCAACCTCAATGTTTTTACCAAGTAGTGATAAGACTCTTTTGCTTCCCTCTCAATATTTTGGCTATGAGTGCCTCTTCTAATCCCTCCTTTAGAATATTACTCAAATTATGGTAAGCGTTCAATCATGGTTTATTTTGCTATATGTATGAGTTATCTTTAACACGCAGTATCTATCTCCTGATTGCATGAAATGTGTCTTCTCCATGTGGTAGGTGTTCTATTCTACTGTTCTCTAATATCCAAAATATTATTTCATCTCACTTTAATGCTCGCTTCACTACAATTATTGATGTTATTCCTTGTTGTTTGCAAATACCTTTATTTACTTTATGGTAGTGGATTCAACTATTTTGTGGCTATATTTTTTGTCTCTTCCTTATTTATGCCAAGTGGAGTCTACTTTTATTTTGTATGAAAGACTCTCCCAATGTTACTTTTCCTTTGAATTCCCTTTGTATTCTTGTCCAAAAACCTTTCTTTCCAAATGCTCTATGATGTTGTGAAGGTTCTGTGGTGCTCAACTAGTGGATTCAATGCCTCAAATATTTTTGTGATTAGTTGACAGTTTTTCCAAGATAAGACTTGGATAATACCCCTTCGTTTCACTTGGTAATTTGCCTATTTATGCTTGTAATATGTTGTACTTAGCACCTTTCCTTTCTACATAAGTTTTTAATGATGATAGCCTTATTACTATAGACCTTTGTGCTATCAATAGATAATTAGCTCTTATATCCTTTTATGTTGCAGGTTTATGTTTGTTGTAGGAGCTAGATTTGTTAGTGTATTGTGATGTCTTTTGATACCTTGAACCTAGGCTTATGTGGACCCTTTTGTTGGATCTCTTCCTTCCTATTTTAACCTACTAAAATACCTACTTTGTAGACATTCTTTGCTTGTTGATGCTACTACACCAACGATATCTTCCTTTCCTTGAGAAAGCTTCTATTTTAAATCCGTTTGAATGTTTATTTCTACTATGTAAATATAGAGTAAAATTATGTAGATGTTTTCTCCTTGTGCTCTCAAACAGAGCCTCTTGAATTCTTGAAATGTAGGATTCTACTTCCTTTACTAGCTTATATATATTGAAGCTAATATTACCTTCTATCCTTTGGCAAAACCTTCCTTGCTTGGTTTGTTTTGCACTAATAAATCTAAGCTTTCAATATTGTATTTTGCACTATAGAAAATACAAATGCATAGAGTCTTTTTTTACTTAGAAAATAAGCAATAGAATGATGATATGTTTCTTTGTATCAAAATATATCTAACTTATATTATGTTTTCTATGTGCAGGTTTGAACCTTGTAGACTATAACTTTGCACTTATCTTGAAGACTTGAAATGAATACTATTCTATGGAACCCTTGAAATTTTGAAACCATTGCTTTATAACTTTAATAAAATCCAAATATAAAAAGCTCAACTAATAAAATTTTGCACCTTTTGTTGCATATCTTTTTCCTTGTATATGATGATGATGATAGTGACTTTGGTCACTTAAATTTGCTGCATTTTGTAGATGTTATTGCAGCTCTTCTAGGCTGTCCAAAAAATCTCACTTGCTCACCTTTTTACAGCTTCAATACTTCACTAATGTTTTGCTCAATACTGTAACTTGGCTTAAATGCTCCTTCAGAATGTACCGTTGAAATCTTATCTTTAGTATATACTAACGCTGCCCAAATTGCTATGTTTTTCTATCCTCATATCTGAAAATTTTCAGATTTTGAAGTAGTCAATACCTTCACTGAAATGCTATTCGTGAATTCCAAAAATTTGGTAGGATTCTCCTCCAAATCATAGCTGAGATGTTCACTCAATAACCCTTCAATTATGGTCCCCAAATATCTCAGATTTGATGCTTTTTCTATCTTATTTCTTTCACAAAATTCTAATTTCAAACTAGATCTCCTCCTCAAACAATTTGAAAATATTGAGATCTATTCCAAACTACCTTAAAATTTGACAATATTCTTACCAAATATTCTTTTTGGGTTTTTTTTCAAATGGTGATAATTTTCCTAATCCCTTAGCTATCATGAGCTTCTCCCTTGGTAGTAAGTTTTCTAATGAGTTCTTCTAGGAACTCCTTCAATGAGGCTCACTAGGCCTTCTTCTTGTTTCTCCTTGATACCTCTCCAATGTCCTCAATATTGCAGCTTCAAAGCCTTAAATGATACCTTCTTTGGCCTCTTCAATATTCAACTATGGAAGTTTCATAATGAGATATTCTTCTAGGATATCTTGAATATGTTTCTATTAAAATCTGCAATAAAACATTTTATTATTTCTTCTCAATGCTCAGTCTTCCACTATGGAAGTTCTTCAATAGAAACTTCTATGGACCTCTACTTCAATGTGAAGTTTTCAATATTAAATGGAGATCACCAATCTCCAATATTCACTAGGACTCTTCTCCTTGAGTCTCTTCTTCCTTCAATAGGGTCTTCTTTCTAGGACCTC
Source organism: Wollemia nobilis (assembly GCA_028583015.1). Lineage (NCBI taxonomy): Eukaryota > Viridiplantae > Streptophyta > Pinopsida > Araucariales > Araucariaceae > Wollemia > Wollemia nobilis. The sequence goes on from JAQPPZ010017096.1 coordinate 3,468,100, forward strand.
CTTCCTAGATTTGCTATCTTCAATGTGGCTCCCTTGGCCACTAGATCTCTCCTCAAACTTTCAACTAGGAGTCTTCAATTTACAAATATCTCAATGATACTTTTTTCCTTAGGCCTCCAAATATTCAATATTTATTTTTTTAAACAAATTAATTAATCCCTACACGAGTAAAGTACATCGACTTTCAGGAAATAAAGATGAAGTTCTTATCTATCTGTTGTAGGAAGCTTCTCAATTTCTGAGAGTTAGTTTTTTGCAACAAGAAAAACTTATATGATATTAATCCAATAATATTTCTTAATATTTTCTCTCTTATAATAAAATATTAGAGATGATAATAAAAATATATGACTCTATAGAAAATAATCTTCACTAGTTGGATTGCCAATCTAGTGGATGCAATGTTGAGTTATAGTCTTCACAAGTTTTTGTAACTCTGTGGAAAAACTCTAGCCAACTCTTATCAAAAAATTATGTGGCTTTCTCTACTTCATATTATTCTACCTAGAGATTCTTCTGTAAAAAATCTATTGTGACGGTATTTGCATGCAACGATGCACAATGGTTGATTAGGTTTGCAAATACTCAATAATAGTAATGGTGATCACTTGTGGTTTTCCTTTGATCCATCATGTCTCTAAAGCCACTATTAGCTTTTGGAGCCTTAAACTTAAAGGAAATGCAATCACAAGTATTGAAATAAGAATGCACTATTATAAATATGATAATGGTAACTTAACATGCATGAACATATGATAGGAAACTTCATACGATGCTCTATAAATGCTCATACAAGAAAGCTCATAGAAAGTACAATGCTCCTCTAATGGAGTTTACAACCACTCCATATTAATAAAATGGAGCTACATTGTGACTACTACTACTCTAACCTATGCACCCAAGGATCCTCTCTTCAAGCACTCACAATGAGGTATTTATATAAGAAGATAGATTCCTTAACTCTTGCTCAACCCTAAGATTCATGTACATGTGAACTACATTTACATTTACATCATTGCACATTCTAACACTTGTGCAATTATTAAATTACTCTAATAAACTATTAATCTCCTAATATAATCCTAATCTAAACATGTACCCATGAAGGTACATTAATAAAGAACCAAATTATGTAATATATTCCAAAAATGGCCATGAATCCATATTGTAACCAAATAGATGGATTCAAAGAATGGGCATTAGCCAAACTAAAAAACAAGAATGCATTAGGCACATTCACCAAGTTTGGATGTTCCAGTAGTTCCCTATTGAAAAGAAAATATTAGAGTACCAAAAAAACATGGCATTCATAAAAATGGGAGGAACATGCATGATTTAAGGACTTGTTTGGAGAAGTAATTATCTTGAATGTCTTATTCTAGAGGCTACAATAATCAATTCTAGATGTAAAATTGGGCAGGTTTGTCTCAATTTTTTAAGCTAGAAGCTTTTAGCTAGACTAGGTTATTGTCAAAAGCAAGCCAAAAACTTATTATGATCTCTAAAAATGGGTAAAGTGAAAAGGTGAAAATAAGTCAATAAATTTCCACCTATATGAGCTAGAACACTTTTTCAGACGATGTCAAAAAAAATTTCAAAGACTCTATCACAATGCAAGAAACTCATAAGGAAGTCTAAAATGCAAAGCAAAGTAGAGTGACAACTTGGATTGCTCAGACTAGTTTCTATGTGGTTTGGCATACTAGCATTAACTAATAAGGGAGCTTGGAAGGCATAAGACACAACAACAATATGAAGGGAAAAATATGTAGCAACAACATCTTAGACAAAAGGCTCTCAACATAGAGAACACTTGGCGCTCTATGAATAAGCAATTATACTATGTAATATCTATCAAATCTAGAAAGAGACAACCACCTTCAAGCATGAAAAAGCATATCAAGAATTGTATTTGCATTATAGAAGACATGTAGAGTAAAATAAATAGGTTGAGTGATTCCAATTTATCCTAGGATTGTACCTAGTCAATTTTGACCAATAATTATAATATAGAAATTAGCTTTATTTTAGGCTAGCAAAAGCTATGTAAGGAGAAACACTCCTCATTTGTAAGGTTCCAAAACGTAAGTTTTTACCTTTTTGTGAGCTAATCCTCTAGTCTATTCTAATAACAATCAAAAGCTATTTGGCTTCTTTCTATCAAAGTTTATACTATATTTATAGTCACACATTACACTTTTAGCATTTCATTCAAGCTTTAATGGTAGTGAATTTTTGTTAGGATCAACTAATAGTGGATTAAATGTTGTTAGGCTCAATGCTATTTGGATAATTTCTCTTAGGGCATTTAAGGTGTTGAACGTTGTAAAATTTGCACTCTTGGTATTTCTATTAGTTTTAGTTAGGCGAAATGGTTGTTTGGATCATTCAATGAAATGTTTGAAATATAGGATGCTATGATTTTTGTGCTGACCTCGTATGAGCTTTAATAGGAGGAAATTTTGTTGGGAAATTTATTAAAATATCCAATCTATGTTCATTCAGCTTGCATTCTTATTATTATCTGAACTTCATCTACTTTAATCCTATATCTATCCCCTTATTTCTTATTTCTCTTTAATGTTTTTCTATTAAAGCATTTCCATGGAGCTAAAGTTCTTTGAAGGTTTATCTAAAAGTAATTTTAGATCATCCAATTTTGACTCTGGTCTAAGATGCACATCTCATAACTACGTTGATTGAAATATCAAGAGCTTTGGATGCCTATTCTAATATAAATATTAAGAACTACTTGCACATATTGCTTCATCCCAATCATGATGTCAATGAATCCTATTAACATCATAGCCTCAACTACAACCACTCCATTGATGATAATTTTGATTACATATTTTTTAGCATCCAAATTGACTACTAAAAGTCTAAGTATGCCTATTATAGTGCCTTCTTTATCAATGTTAACTTTGACTCCTCAAGCATAATCATCTATTCTAAAGGTACTAAGCAAGATGGATCCTATTTCATATCTATCTTAGTTTGTATAGCTATCATTTTGTCTTCTAGAAAAAAATTAGAGTTCACCAAATATAGTTCACGATAGTACCAATATAATGAATAAAAGGGATAAATGAAAAGTATGTCTCAATAAACATTTTGTTGTTTGCATTCACACTTGCTGATGCAAATATAAATTAAAGTCAAGGGAAAGAAAAAATGTATGTAATTTATTTTTGTCTCCTCTAAGGACACCAAAAATTAAATGGAAGAACTACAACACAAAGCTTTTGAATCTTAAACTAAAAGACACAATTCAACTATATTGAAATTGTAAAAGTAGTCAAAATTAATTTTTTTAAAGAAAAGGAGTTATATATCGATATTCAAATTTGCAAAGAATAATTATCCAACAAGTAACTTGGAGATCACAAGATTGTTGTCCAAAAGGAGGAATAGGAAACAAAGCAAAATCTAAAAATTTCAATGGTATACCAAGGGTGCTAGAGATGTAAAGGGTACCATAATCACAAAAACAATTAGAACACCAAAAACTCTAGAATCACATAATGTTCCAAGGTTTTCCAAAGGCATAAAAATCTCTAGGGATGTCAAAATATTCAAAGGCTCAAAAATTATCATATGCTTCCTACCATATGTGTCACTCATGTTGTTTGCTTTTCTTTTTTCTTATTAATCTGAGATGCAAATAGACTATGTTTATGGCCTCATTTGCAAGGCAATTAACCACCATATTATACCTCTTTCCAATGTGGTATTATTGTATATATTCAAACTTATGCTCCAATTATCTTAGTATTCTTTGAACTATATGTTGTTGGACTGATGAGAAATCCTTCCCCTTAGATAGGGTAGATATCACAAGTCTCGAATCACCATACACATGGAGTTGTTTAATGCCTCGTTCCTGAGCCAATTTTTGTCTCATTGCATGGCCTATAAATTATACAACATTATTGGTTGTTTTCCACAAATTGATTTTAAATTTAAGCATTTCAATCAACATTAATTACAAGTCATATGTAAATAATAAAAAAAATACAAGTGATAAATTTAAAATATGAAGTAATTACTTAATTATAAGGATGCTAAAATAAAGGGCCTAGAAAATTTGTTAGAGTAAATGTATAAGGATATGGAAAATTTAAAGAACAAAAAGGAGGAAATAACCCAATATCTCAACATAACTAAAAAATAAATTAACCTTGTAAAGTAATAAAAGGGTCAATTAGATAACAATCTTCAAATAAAAATTAATGAACTAAGAAAAATGAAGATGTAAAAAACAAAGGAAAGTATTTGAAAATCATATAGAAAAATTATAATACTTATTAGGATTGCATCCATTCAAATCTAAAAAGACTAAATAATTTCCTCCTCTAAATTAATAACTTGAAAAAGATCATCAAACAAGCCAAGGTAGCAATGGATGAACTTAAATTAAAGTTGAATGGAAAACTATATCTATCTCAACAAATATTACAAAGTGTTTGTAAAAAATCAAATAATCTAAGGAAGCAATGGATGAAATAAAAACAAAAATGAAGGGAAAGCTACCTCTTTCTTAATATGTTTAAGGGTCTATAAAGAATCAATAGTGAATATCTATGATATTAGCATAAATGACAAAGGGAATGCTATAATTAGCCTTGATTGCATTGCAAAGATAATAGAAATACTTGATGAATGTGGAAATAACTATCTATCTATCTATATATATATAGATATTTGTCTATATATAATATAAAATCTTACAATTAGTGGGGAAATATTTACCTAAGCATTTAGTCATAGAAAAAATATTTTCTTAGAATTAGAATACAAAATCATAATTAATGAACAAAAAATTAAGATGGCTAGGGAAGCTCATCAAGAATGATTTATCAATGAATACTGGTTTGAATTATCATGTTATGTAAATTGCATGGCGATGTAATCATGATAGTATATTGAAACTACAATTTTAGAAGAAAGACTATAATCTAAGACATTGATAAGGTACAACATTTTAAGACACCATCATAAGACCCCCAAAGGAGTGGCCATGGATCTAAGAACATTAATGATAGGGTATCTCTACAATAGATATCTAGCATAAGTACCATGATATCATCTTCAATAATATTAGGTCCAAGCAACCTCGTGATCGCACCACCAATGAAAGAGTACCATGAGTGGGAATTTTGAGGGGGAAAAATTCAAATTTTGAGCTTTGCTCATAATTATTATAAATAGATATTTTTAGGACGTAAGAAAAGAATTTACATTTATTGTTGTGTCAAGTCTCTGAACTATGGCATTTTATTTCTCCCTTTTCCACCCTCTTTCTCATTCTAGACTCAAACCTTGAGCCAACTATATGTACATTTGTATGAGCAAAATTGTGTTCAATTTTTTATCATGCTTAGTTCATGTGTTAATTTATCCCACTATATGGAGGTGGAAATTGTATTATCTTATTTAGCACATCGTCACTCATAGAATAGGCTATATAGGTTTTATTTTTCACACTTTAATTTTACATTGTGTTGCTTGTTTTTCTTTCTTCTCTCCCTTTTCCTTTGAAGTAGCTTAGATAGGAGTAGATTAGCATAGCGATAAAAGGCAAGTTCCAAAGAAGATATATAGACACAAGGAGGAATAATTAGGTAAAAAACCATGAAGTTTGTCCTATGAGATTCATGTCCCATGCTCCTATGGACTTCCCAGGACTAGCACCTCCACACGAGGAACAAGGCATCAAACACACTCACTCAATAGAGGTAAAAAAGATGTTGAAGCCACAACTTTGAGGGGTCATGACATTCAAGGAGCATAAAGGGATCTTGACCAGCCCCCCAAAAAAGAAAGCAAAAGGAATAAATATAATCTTGGAATTATATCAGAAAACATCATAGCAAAAGATAAACCCAGAGAAGAGTATGCTATATTTTATAAACACACCAGAGAATAAATGGAGGAAAATATCCATAATATTAGAATGCAACATAAAATCTCTTCCAATTATCTATTTGGGATTTCACTAATCTTAGGGATAGGAAATAGTAGTGTGTGTGATGCGTTAGTGGATAAACTTTAAAAAATGGCTAGTTGAAAATTTTCTCCTAAGCCAAGCATGAAAAGTGCAATTGTTAAAGAGCACACTACAATCTATTCCAACATATATACTATTAGTGTTCAACATTCCAAGTAAAAAAGTGAATAAAGTGGTAATTTAGAAGAGATTCCTATGTTTGGAAATAAAAAATAAAATTAGAATTCCATTAGTATCATGGGAAAGGGTATGTAGGCCAAGACTACAAGGAGGGCTAGGATTAAGAAGTATAAATATTATGAACAAAGTATTGGTAGTGAAACTAGGATGGAGAATAATGCAAGAGAGTGAGACATTGTGGGTGAATATTTTAAAGAGTAAATATATGGACAACAATGAAAGAGAGATAATCCTAACAATTGAATATCCCTATAGGGGATCAGTAATCTAGAATCATATAGTAAGAGGTAGGGAGGTCCTATGGAGAGGAACAAAATAGAAAATTGGAAAAGGAGATAAAGTGCATATTTGGGAGGATGCATGGTTGGATAATGTCCCATTAGTCAAGGATAATATAATGATAATAATTAGAGATGAAGTAGAAAGGAAGTATGGAAGCAATATATAGGGATTGATAGAGAGGAAATAAGGAACCATAGCATGGAAGAAGTTGGAGAGTAATTCTTAAAATGAAGAAATATAGAAGATGTTCAATCTCAAACTAAGATGCTACTTCTTGAGTAATATTATAAAGTAAGACACCATAATATGGAGGAAATGTGAAGAGGGTAAATTCAGTGTCAATTTAGCCTATGAAGTATGGATGGTAGAACCAAAATATGGATTCCCATGGAAAAAAATATGGAATAAAGGGACAATACCAAAAATAATAATATTTTTGTGGCTAGTAGTCCAAAATAGAATACTAATGATGGATAAAATTAGAAAGAGAGGATTCCAAATAATTAACAAATATCCATTGTGTGAGAAGGAAGAATCAGTAAATCACATATTCTTGCAATGCAAGTACTCAATGGAAGTTTTCTCAAGGATAATGCAAGAATTATGAATTCGTTGAGTGATGTCAGACAAAATTTTGGAGTAGATCCAACAATGGGAAAGACCATTCAGATATAAGAAACTAAATACCATATGGAATTTAATACCATTCCACTTTGCTTGGGGAATATGAGTAGAAAGGAATAGAATATTTTTTAGAAATAAAAGAAGGTCAATGTACATAAATACACAAGGTATTAATGGTAGCATTAATGACAATGTCTCTATCATAAACATAGGAAGTAGTAGAGATAATAAAAATAAGAAAATATAGTGAGTTCGAGGGCTTGTTTTAATGGCCTAAACACTTTTGTAGGAGCACAGAGACCAGGGTTCCAATCACTCGAGCCCCATAGTACTGGTGGGTGTGTCGGATCAGCATAGACGACTATGTAAAATGTTTACCCGATGCAAGTGGAGGTTATAGTGGTGACAAGGAGTGATATTTGAACCCATGAAGAGGCATAGAAAATTGTAACAAGTTACTGATTCCTCTAGTATAATATATATATATAGATATTTAAACACTTTTCATATAACCATATAAACAATATTAAAAAAAATGGTATCAAAAAATAATAATAATAAACTATCTACAAATAAAATAGTTTCATGATGCTTGGTGATGTGGCTCACATGAACCAAATCCAAAAAATCTTGAAGATGATGAGCAAAACATATCATTTATTCATTGAGTATAATAATATATAGGCATATGGTATACCAGAAATACAAGATGCACATGGTCACCCACAATAGAAGTGGTTGTAACTAGCAAGAAGCCAACAAATCAACAAGCTAACAATAAGCTAACAATCAACTAACAAATTTATCCTATCTCTAGTAGGAGATCACAACAACCTAAAAAATATGCTAGCCTAAGTTTTAATGTGAAATATCACATGGTTACATAGGAGTAATAAAAAAATAAGGTGCAATAATAATATGTGCCTAAGCTAATACCTAGGCTAGTTGATGTCCTCATAATACCTCCCCCACAATAGAAGCATTGGACTCCAATGCTTTTAAAATAGAAGTGAAAGTGTGAGACACCAAACACTGAAGATATATCCTATGGGTTGGATGGATCAGAGGTTGAGATACCACATCATTATAGGCCTAGACAATGTCAATGATGCCCATCAATGCATATGTTGGAATATCACGTTTGATCACAACACTGTTAATAACCTAGAAGGAAGATGAAGTTTACAAGGACCAATAACCTATTGTTGAGGATTTTGAGTCTTGTGAAAAATAAGAGAAGTAGGAAGAGCAACAAGAGGAGGAGTCAATGATGATGGATTTGAATCCCTATGAGGAGAGGAGATGGTGTAGTTGGTATTGATGTATCCTATGGTCTGCTAAATATTAATACAATCTTCTATGGTTGAATGAGGTAAAACAAAATAATGTTATACTTAAAATTTGAATAAGAGAAGTATTATTCTCATGATGCAATGTGTATGTGTTTTGAAAAACATCATATTCAACCCTCTTGTCATACTAATAGAGTTTGCCATAAATATACCACAATAATCCATTGAAGTCACATTACAAGTGACTCTATCCACAAAATATGGACCAAAAGCAAAGGATATTGTGCAAGTTTCTTTGATGTAGGAGGTGGAACCCTTATCCTTCCATCCTAGTGAGTAGGGATGAGGATGAGGTTCCACAAGTAGTTGCAACCTATCAATAATGAAACTTTGCAATTAAATTTTTTGTGATCCATTATCAAGGATACAATGCATAGAAAAATTATGAGTTAAGTGGGCCCTCATGACAAACAAATTTTCATGGGTACCCTCAATCAAGGGATGAGACATTAGGGTTACATTATTTAGCTTTCCCCTAAGCTCATCATATACTCTATCCTCTCTTAAAATCACAATGGGACCATCTTGTGGTTCCTCATTTTGTGATTGTACAATGATATTTTTATTCTTCCTAAAACAATCTAATTCCACATGACCTCTTCTTTTACAATGATTACAAAATTTCTTGCCATTGAAAGAAGGAGAAGAGGAAGAATAAGGAGGAGGATATAAAGAAAGAGGATGAGGATAAGAAGAAGAAGATGTATTTGCCTTACATGACTATTGTTGATTTGGTGCCTTGGAAGTGCGGATAGATTGAGCAACCACTTTCTCCTCTATATGAAGTGCATGGTTGAATGCAGCTTCCAATGTGGCTAAGTGAACGAGTTTAAAATTCCTATACACCTATTTCTACAAACCACTGATGACCTTGATGATGAGTGCCTTCATTGGATCTTTAACTCCAAGAAGAATCCTCAACTTGTTGAATTGAAAAATATAGTCTTGTTCAGATATATTATGAGTTTGTCTCAATCTATACCATTTGATTTTGAGATCATGCTCATAGTTTGATGGATAAAAGGTACTCTTCAAGGCCATGAAAATTTCATCCCATTTCATGATTAAATATTCCATTTCCATAATCAAGATTTTTTCTAAGCTTGAGAGCTTGAGCTGAGGAAAAGAGATATTTTTGTCGATAAGAATTTAAATATAGGAGAAACATGTCTCCATATCCCAAATCCAACTTGACAAGATATCAGGGTTTTTGGATATACCATAAGGCTTCACCTCACATTTAGCCTTCATACAAAATTCATTGTTATATATATTTATATCACTAGAAGTATTTTGTAATGTGATGTCTTGTACTTTGTTAGCCAACCAACCAACTATTTAGGCTAGAGTCATCACTTTTTCTTCTAGGTCAGAAGAAATAGTTGACCTTGTGTAAGCCAGGCTAACAAGACACTCAAAATGATTTGCAAAATTTTCTCTTTTCTAGGAACCTATTAGGAACAAATTTTAAAGGTTCCTAAAACACCAAATACCTAGAACTAAGAGTAACAAAAATTTGGTTGTTTTTGAAGAGTTAAATTTTTTGGAGGAGTTAAATTTTTTTCTCCAAAATTTTAAAATAGAGATAATTTCAGTGCTTGAAAATTACAAATTATAACAGCGTAATTTTTTTTAAACCAATTTCAACAATAATTTCAAATGAAAATGGTAAAAAAAAAAATAAGGGCAAGGTATTTTAATTAATCAAGTAATCCACTTAATTATTATTTTTTTATTACATAGAAGAGTTGGTTACAACCACTATTTTTAGCAACTGACAAGCATAGAATTCAAACCACAAAGACTGCTCCCAACAAACCTATCCGTATCTTTATTAATCCACTTAAATAATTAATAACCCATAAAAAAATTTACCCAAAATTTTAAATCTTGTTGGCACCAAAACTTTCAACTGTCCATTTGGTCAATGATCCTTGGCACGAAAAATTGAATTTTCAAATTTTCTTGAATTGGATGACAAAAATTTTGTTGGCAAAAGCCACACTTGGTTCAACGGTATACCAAAGTGGTAGACAAAGGTCATGTGTACACCAAAATGAAACTATTAGGTTAATCAGACAACCATGAGCATCTAGAATTGCCATGCATGAGCCCACCAAGCTATCGCACATGTGAGACGACTCGACCACCACCACCGATGGTCGGTTCAGTTTTACACCACATTTTTTCCCATTTTATACTTTACATGTGTTAAAAGAATGGTGTGGGTATTTTTTTAGTTACATAGGAGAGTTGGTTTAGCCACTATTTTTAGTAACTGACAAGCGTACGGTTCAAATCACAGGGACTACTTCCAACAAATTTATCTATCTAATTATTGTTGACTTGACATGAGATGGAGATCACCCATCACTAAAGGTACATACCACAGTAGTCTACAAGTGGTTTGATTGTGTTGCAATCATCTGAGTCCTGCTAAAAATACCAAAAGGAAGGATTAGCACTAAATTTCCTTCCACCTTATTTGTTAGGATCTCACTATTAAAAATAAGCACACTCACACAAAATACTAAAAAATAACTCAAATACATCAAATAACTCAATAACACTATGCAGAAATTAAATGCAAAAATGGAACAATCTCACAATAACACAGAATCGTAGGCCTCTTCGAGGGGGCAACCTCCTTCAATATTTCATTAGCTTGCAAAAAGATGAATTCGTACATGGCTTCATATATTTTAAAGAAAAACTTCATGCAACCCTACCTAAAGGCTCAAGAGTTGGCTTACATGCAAAATGCCACTCGAGCTAGAATCTCCTACCTACCATCGGTTACAATCTTGATAAAAATGGTTACATGAGATGGCGCCACTTGGCTAGGCACCATACTTGCCACATACATTACAAAGTATTACAAAATAATATTATAATGGGATCCCCCACGTTGGGAGTGGGTCATTACATAAGTAAATGAGAATTACAAAATGGCGTTAGGATAGGATCCTAACATGTCCTTCCCCTTCGAAAAGCTTTGTCCTCAAAGCTAAAAATGAGGGAACTGGTGCTGGAGCTGATGGAGAGACTCCCATGTAGCATCTTCTGGCTGGAGCCCACGCCACTGAACAAGAACTTCTATGATGGTACGGTTGCGGAGAGTGCGGGTTCGACGATCCAACAATTGTTCAGGTTCGAGTAATATGGACCCTTCTTCATCCAATTTTGGTAATGCTGACTGAACCTGTACCTGTGTGCCCACAAATTTTTTGAGAGAGGAAACATGGAAAATAGGATGGAGCTTGGAGGTGGGTGGAAGAGCCAATTTGTAAGTAGTGGAACCAATCCATTGAAGAACTTGGTAGGGTCCATAGTATTTTGTAGCAAGTTTCTGGCACCGATGGAGTTGTAGAGATGATTGTTTGTATGACTGCAAGTGAAGGAAGACCATATCACCCACATCAAAGCTATGCTCAGAATGATGTTGGTCAGCCTGTTGTCGCATCCGATTCTGGGCCATGTCCAAATTCTACTTCAGCTGGTGGAGAACATCGGTATGTTGGCTGAGAGTAGTGTCGACTTCCTGGACCTTGGAGCTGCCTGGGATGTATGAAGAAGGCATGAGTGGAGGGCGCCCATAAATAGCCTCAAAAGGGGTGAGTTTGGTTGTTGTATGATAGGAAGTGTTGTACCACCATTCGGCCAAAGGAAGCCACTTCGCCCATTGAGTAGGATGATCTGATGCAAAGCAACGAAGATAGGTCTCCAAACATTTGTTGACAATCTCAGTTTGACCATCCATTTGTGGATGATAGGCTGAACTCATTTTGAGTTGAGTTCCCTGCAACTTAAACAATTCTTGCCAAAAATGACTAGTGAAGGTTGGGTCTCGATCGGACACAATGGAGGTGGGCATACCATGAAGGCAAAAAATAGAATCGAGAAATATTTGGGCAATGGTGGAGGTTGTGTAAGGATGGCCAAGGGAACAAAAATGAGCATACTTCGAAAGGTGATCCACTACCATGAGAATAATAGACTTACCACCAGATTTAGGTAACCCTTCTATAAAATCCATGGAAATATCAATCCAAACCTGATCTAGAATGGGCAAGGGTTGAAGAGTACCCGGAGAACGTACCGTTTCACCTTTCATCCATTGATAGGTATCACAAGTTGCTACAAAATCATGGATGTCCTATTTCATACCTTTCCAGAAGAATGTGTGCTTGAGGCATTCATATGTTTTAAGAAATCTTGAATGGCCTGTAGAGGGAGCAGTATGTAGTTCCTTCATGAAAAGCTCATGGAGTGGGGACGTGCGAGGAAGAACAAGGTATTGGTGATAACGTAGGTCATGGCCATCCCAATTGTAGCCTAGGAATGAAGTAGGATCATCATGGAGCGAGGCCACCAAAGCTTGCAAGTCTACATCCTGAAGTACCTCCTATCATAAGGAATCTATCCATTGAGGAACAGGTGAGGAAATGGCACATAACATACTGAGGGCCTCAAATTGGCGAGAGAGAGCATCAACCACAAGATTCTCTTTGCCCTTCTTATAGGTGATATCATAATCATATCCCATGAGTTTAGAAACCCATTTTTGTTGTTCTAGGGTAGCAACCCATTGTTCCAAGAAGTATTTGAGACTCTGATGGTCTATTTTAATGGAGAAATGGTGCCCAATGAGATATGGTCGCCAATGGGTTATGACATGTAAGATTACCAACATCTCCTTGGCATATGTAGATTTTCCCAAGTTACGATCAGAGAGTGCCTTACTAGTGAAAGCCAAGGGTCTCCCTTCCTGCATCAACACTGCCTCGATGCCATGATCGGAAGCATCACTTTCAATGATGAAAGGCTTGGAAAAATCTGGCATGGCTAAAACTGGTGTTGTGGTCATAGCATGCTTCAATTCGAGGAAGGCTTGGTCAGTGGGCCCCATCCAAGTAAAAGAGTCCTTCTTTAACATGGATGTGAGGGGGCTGCTATTTTACCATAATTACGAATAAATTTGTGGTAGTAACCTGTAAGCCCTAAGAATCCCCGAAGTCCCTTGAGAGTGCGAGGTTTTGGCCAGTCCTGAACTGCCTGAATCTTCTTGGGGTCGACCTTGATGCCATATTTGGAGATAATGTGTCCTAGATACTCCACTTCAGTCAGACCAAAGGAACACTTGGACCGCTTAGCAAAAAGTTGATGTTGTGCCAACAATTGTAATGTCTGATCCACATGGATAAGGTGTTCTTCCCATGAGTGGCTATAAACCAAGATATCATCAAAGAAAACCAGGATGAACTTCCGTAGGAGAGGGTGAAATATGTTGTTCATCAGGATCTAAAATGTGGAAGGAGCATTTGTCAGACCAAATGGCATTACCAAGAACTCATAGTGACCTTCATGAGTACGAAATGCAATTTTGGGAATATCCTCGTCCTTGAGCCTGATTTGATGGTAGCCAGAATGAAGGTCTAACTTGGAGAAGTACATAGCTCCATGTAATTCATCCAACAATTCATCCACTACCGGAATGGGGAATTTATCCTTGATGGTAATTTTGTTGAGCTCACGGTAGTCTATACACAATCGCCATGAGCCATATTTCTTGTGAACTAGTAAAACTGGAGAAGAGTAAGGGCTGGTACTAGGTCGAATGACACCAACTTTGAGCAATTCTTGTACCATCTTCTCGATTTTAGACTTGAGAGCATGAGGATACCGATACGGTCTGATGTTGGGTGGTGCATTACCTGGTAGTAGTGGAATAGCATGGTCATGTGAGCGACGAGGCGGTAGGGTAGTTGGTTCTAAAAAAATGCCATCGTGCTTGGTCAGAACAAGTTGCAAATCTGCTGGAATTTGATCCACTATGGAAGTGCTTGGTTGAATTGAAAATATTTGTGCAATGACCCCGTGGGATGAATTTTTCAACAATTTCTCCATACGATTGGAACTGATAATTTGGGAAGGGCCTATTTTGGCACCATGGAGGGTGTGTGTTTGTCCATGTTGTGAAAACTGCATCCATAGTTCTGCAAAGTTCCAGGAGATAGTGCCCAAGGTGCTCAACCATTGAGATCCCAACACAATGTCACATCCTCCCAATTGGAGGGCAAACATGTCTTGCTTGAGTTCATAATCCCCCATATTTATTTTAACATTGTGACATTTACCTTTACAAGGTAAAGTGCCTCCATTTGCCACCATGACTTCAAATGAATTGCATGTGTGTATATAGCAATTGGCCTGCTTAGCAACTCGAGGATCAATAAAGTTGTGTGTACTACCTGAATCAATAAGAATAGTAAGGCGTTGGCCTTTGAAAAACCCACAACTTTCATGGTTTGTGGAGTGGTAATCCCGACAAGAGCATGGATGGAAATTTTTGCTTGAGGTTCTTGGGTTTCCTCTTCCTATTGAGTTGGTGCTTCAGCTGTGTCACTCTCCTCATCACTATGGTCACTGCTATCGGGTTCCTCTGCATCTATTAAGAACAATCTCTTATTTGCACATCTATGCCCCTTCACAAAATTTTCATCACAATTATAACATAGCCCTTGGGCGCGACGCGCATCCATTTCATCTATAGTCAGTCGCTTAGGAGCAGGAGGTTTATTATCAGTATTATTTTAGAACCGAG
Source organism: Wollemia nobilis (assembly GCA_028583015.1). Classification (NCBI taxonomy): domain Eukaryota; kingdom Viridiplantae; phylum Streptophyta; class Pinopsida; order Araucariales; family Araucariaceae; genus Wollemia; species Wollemia nobilis. Next base: position 3,483,152 of record JAQPPZ010017096.1, read on the forward strand.
GAGGAAAGGGAGGTCGAGCTTGAGAAAATTATGGTGTTCGCCATTGAGTTGAGAGTTTAGATTCGGCCAATCGGGCTAAACTGATAGCCTCCATCATGGTTTGTGGTTTAAACATCTTGACTTCAGCCTGGAGATCATCTTTCAACCCACTCATGAAACAACTCATAAAAAATCCCTCATTCAAGCCCTTGGTTTTATTTGCCAACTTCTCAAATTGTGTCTAGTAATCGTGAACTGTGGTTGTTTGTTTCAACTTTGTCAATGCTCCTGTAAAGTCTTCATAGTCACTAGGGCCAAATCAGGTGAGTAATTGGGACTCAAAGTCCTCCCAAGATAGATCAGGGGTAGTGGCTCATAGCCATTGGAACCAGTGTAAGGCATCAGATTCTAAGTTGAAGGAAGCCATCTGAACCCGATGATATACAGGGACATTGTGGAGTCTAAAGAATTGATCAACCCGACATAACCACCCATCGACATCCTTTCCACTAAACTTAGGGAAGTCCAATTTAGGCATTTTGAAGGTCGGATCATGATCATAGTGAGTGGTTTCTATTTCCCTTCTTCGATCTTTTATTTCCCTTCTATGACCTCGTTCAGAGTTTTTAGCTTGGTGTTCAGATGTGAGAGTACCTTACAATTTGGTTTCCACCTCTATAAGTTGTTCTACCAAGTGGATTCTAGTGGCATCATGATCCATTCGAAGCTCTTGAATCTCTTCTCTTATGGTGAGGTTTGTAGTGGTCAAGTAATCAAGGGATTTTTGCATGTCAGCCAATATTGTGGTAAGTTCTAACTCCTTGTGTTGTCCATGAGTGCCCCCGCCATTGTGGGCCCTCTTTTACTAAGTTACTAAAAATAGATGTGGGGTTTTAAGAGTTACTATTTTTAGTAAGGCATCCAAAAAAGTGCTTGGGTGTGGTATATCAAAAGAATCAGCTCAAAAAAATAGGCACAATGAGCTATACCCCACAACACTGATTTTGGGCACCCCAGATTTTTTTTATATTATTATTTTGATGAGTCTACTGGTGTTGTCGATTTTTGATTTGGAGTTACGATTCAAAATTTGGGGTCCGAGATCAACTGTCTCTGACCTGTAGTCTACCCCTGACCACCCTATCACTATCCTATCTCTTCCTCTATCACCTATACTACGGTTACTGACATGGTTCCTGTTACTGACCTTGGGGATTCTCTGACACTGATAGTACTATTTCTGAAACTGGAGGTCTATAATTTTGGACTATTATAGAGGGCTGTTATTGTCGACCTGACTATCACTATTACTGACCAGACTATTTCTATCACTATCCTGACTATTCTATCTCTGACCATAGGCTATTGCAGACACTTGCAAAATCTATCCTGATTGTTGGTGCATGCAAGTTTGTTTTCTGTGATAAGGAATGCCTTCTCTGTATGCTCACTTTTGGGGTTGTGAATGCAGGATAACATAATAGAGATGGTGTTGATTTGTAGGTGGAAGTTATGTTTTGTAGAACCAGGGTACGCTAAGTAAGGGAGTATGTAATACCCATAGGCCCTCTGTTATACCATAGTGATGAACAATAGTGCTCGGACCAATATTTTAGGCCACTACCCAAGGAGGATTCCACACATACCCTTGAGCACACTATCTGCCTCTCTGACAGTATGGGAGGGTGATCGTCCGGGATGTTGTGTCCCATGGACTATGGATAATACAAGGCCAAAAAGCTTCCTAATGGATAAAATTTTGTTTAAACCTAGATTGTCTCCCGATACACCCGAAGATGCGTGGGAGCTCAAGTCCGTGCATGAGTGTTGTCTAAGGCCTGGGTATTGGAGCCTGATCGCCCCTCACTTCACTAGATGCTTTATGGGCTATCTAGCTTAGCCAATAATGATAGCTCCTTCATGATATTTTAAAACCCCCGACACAGGGTTTCTAACCTACACAACTACTAAAAAAGATTGTATTTTTTTGTGTTTTCTGGTTTTTTGGCCAAAAAAATAGACTGTATTTTTTTTGGATTTTTTAATAAAGAAAAAAATAGAAATGAAAAACACATGGAAAATTATACCTAACAAGCAGAATGGATGGCAAAAATCATCTCAGTTGCAGCAGAACTCGGCCCTAGAAAGCGCTCTGATACCACTTGTTAGGATCTCACTATTAAAAATAAGCACACTCACACAAAATACTAAAAAATAACTCAAATACATCAAATAACTCAATAACACTATGCAAAAATTAAATGCAAAAATGGAACAATCTCACAATAACACAGAATCGTAGGCCTCTTCGAGGGGGCAACCTCCTTCAATATTTCATTAGCTTGCAAAAATATGAATTCGTACATGGCTTCATATCTTTTAAAGAAAAACTTCATGCAACCCTACCTAAAGGCTCAAGAGTTGGCTTACATGCAAAATGCCACTCGAGCTAGAATCTCCTACCTACCATCGGTTACAATCTTGATAAAAATGGTTACATGAGATGGTGCCACTTGGCTAGGCACCATACTTGCCACATACATTACAAAGTATTACAAAATAATATTATAATGGGATCCCCCACGTTGGGAGTGGGTCATTACATAAGTAAATGAGAATTACAAAATGGCGTTAGGATAGGATCCTAACATTCTTACATGCCAAAATTGTTCTGCCACACCCTTCGTTTGATGTCCACGTCAACAACCATTGTCTGCTCACTTACAAATGCATATCCACAACACATAATAATTTCTAGGGTTTTTTGTGTTGTAGTCCATGTAGGCTAAGCAAAATTGGAGTTCCAATGGCTAATTATGAGCATGTTGGCAGAATACTGTCCAAAAAATTGATTCAGTTCGATATTTGTCTTTATCACTGTTAGGCCTAAAATGATGTCAAGTCATGACCGATATGATAATACTTTATTTCAATTGTCAATTAGCTAGCTCAAACATGAGGATCACTAGCTAATATCAACGTTTTGTCAACCAGGGGGTATTTGTTCTTTTTGTTATATGGTGGGAGTAGTGACGACGGTGTCAAAGGAGGGTGGCACCAATGTAGAGAGAAGGGAATGGAAGGGATGGATGGTCTCTATAAAGGATGGCCATTAGGGAGTTCATCAATTTGAGTTAGAATTTAAGGTGGCCATAAGTTGATCTGGTCTGTGGCCTACAAATTTCATGCATCAAGAGAGACAGTTCACCAGATCCATGCATACAACCACAACTAGAAATATTACACAGTGCATCATCGAGCAGCTATGTCAAACTACAATATAGATTAGAAATCAATTTTTTTCACCTATAAATGAACTTATGTTCATATTTAAATGTCTACCTATCAATATTATAAGTAAAGATTCCAAGTCAAGCAATGTTTTACATGAAAATGTAATTTTGTAATGAAAATGCCTACTTTTCTTATGCAAACAACACTCTATTTAACAAAGCAATAAGCTAACAACAAGCTAACAACCAACTAAAAAATTGATCCTATCCCTATTAAGAGCTCACAACAACCTAAAAATTTGTTAGCATGAGTTTTAATGTGAAATCTCACATGGCTACATAGGAGTAATAAAACAACCTAAGTGCAATAATAAAATATGTGCCTAAGCTAATACTAAATCACTTGGTACAAGGTCATTGCTTTAGTTGTGGGAGTGAGTGTGAGTTGGGAGAATGTGCAATCCAAGAGCATGTAGGAAGCATGAGTAGGAAGTAGGAAGCAAAGTGTGATCAAGGAGCAAGCACCAATTTTTCTTGTTCCAAATCTTAAGAGAAACGCAAAAAATAAAAGGTTTATGTAAAAAAATCCATGTAACATGAAAAGAAAATTATTTTTGAGAGTCCTTACTAGAAGTGAGGATGCCCTAGTTGGAAGTAAGTATTCCCTAATTAAAAATAAGAGGAAGAGCAAATATATAGAAAATCCTATCTAGATAGCAAATACTAAACCAAAAGTTATTATCAAGGATGATATGATGAGGCATGATATAATGGTTCTTAAAACTACAGGGTTAATATCTAAGTTCCATGGATCCTAATAAGGTTTTTCTAAGATTCAAAATTTGGATCAAGTGAAAGTGGGGATTGAATTCATATTACTTCATGACTTTTTTTTCGAAAGGGTTTCTCCTCATTATCTTCTCCAATTAAGAAATAAGGGATAAAATAATGGATGGAGGACCTTGGTCTGTAGGTTAAGATACATTATATTTTAGACAATGGGGTGAGAAGTTTTTGTGGAGATAGAGACTGTTAAAAGGCTTTCGATGTGGATTAGGATTTTTGAACTTCTTTTTCAACTCATCAATAAGGAGGTTATGAAGAATATTGACAACACTCTAGGCACATTCATCCAGGAGGGACAAACTACTAAGGAGAGAAGGCATGTTATATACACTTGAATATGTGTTGCTATGGATATTTCAAAACCTTTATTGTAATCTATTAGAATTAAATCTAAATCAATAGAATGGGATAAACAAGTGGACTATGAAAATATTGCATTCTAATGTCTAAAATGTCATAAAACCTAACACATGATAAGATATTGCAAAGTAAAAATTATGGAGAAAGAGAAGGAAAATTTTGGGAATAAACAAGGAGATCATATCATAGAAGAATTTGGGTGAAATAAAGTATTTTCCACTCTTAAGAAAGTAACAATAGAAATCCCTTTGCATCATCAAATGGAAAAGGCCATTATAGTTCACTCAAATCAACCATTAGAAAAAAAATGACATAAGGGATGAGGGAGTACATTGTGCAAATTCAAATATAGGAGTTAAAGGTGTGACGGAAAATGGGAAGGCAAATTTTAAAGTGATTGAGGTGAAAGGGTCAAGGTTAATATAGATAAATAATATTCATTTTCCTCAAGTTGCATAAAATTTTCTCCTTGCAATAAAAATAAAATTAATAAAAAGTGTATTCATTGCACTCTAGTGTTTCAAGAGCAACACAATAAAGAAAATCATATGGATAATATCCAAATAAATTTAGGGTTCCAAGATAGAATAAGAAAGGATCGTTTGTGGACTTTAGGAGTGTTTGGGTAACATAAAGAATAATTTTTTTAAGAGGCTATTCGTTTCATTTCATATTCTAATAAAAAAGAAAGTTATAATGATGGCAATGATATCATGGAATATTAGGAATATGAATAAGAATCCTAAAAAATAGTTATTAAGGAATTGATAGGTTTTTCTAGTCCTAAGTTTATTTTAATACAAGAAATAAAATTAAGTAGTGAGGAATGTAAGGATGATTTTAAAAAGATTTAGAATATGGGTGATTGTCTAGCAATTTTTTATACATGATCTTGAGGTGGGATTGAAACAATATGGATATATATAGCAGATAGTGTAGCAAATGGGATGGGTAATTGTTAGAAGCAAAAAGTAATTAGGTTGTTGAACTATTTTATAGGAAAGAGAAAAAGATCCAAGTTGAAATTACAAATGTATATGCTCTAATTATAGTTACTCCTCGTGAAAGCTTTTGGAAGTACCTTAGCATAAACACAATGATGATTCATGATTGTGATCTATGGATTCTTACAGGTGATTTCAATACTATTTTATCTTCTTTGGAAAAGAAGGGTGGTACTCCATAATGGTCTAAATCAATACAATATTTTACTTTATTTGTCAATTCAAATGGACTTTGGGATGTTAGTCCTTAAAATTTTCAATATATTTGGGGTAATAGGCACATTGGCAAACTCTATATAATCTTGTTATCCAACACATGGTTGTAAATAGAGTATACAATATCTTCAAATATTCCATTGCAAGTACTATGAGATTACAAACCCATTATTTTGACTTGTGATTTACCTAGTTACGGTCATCCAAAACATTTTTGCTTCTAGTCTATGTGGCTCTAAGACCCTTATTTCTTCCAGATGATTATGTTTATGGTGGGATGAAGTAAATTTTGAAGGATCATATATGTAAAGGTTTGTTCAAAATATGAAATATTTAAAGGAGCAACTTAATATTTGGAATAGCAAATATTTTGGTAACATTTTTAAAGAGAATAAAAAAATTGAATCCAAGATAAAAAATTTACAAGACAGAAGAATCTAATTAAATAGATCAAAATGAGAGGAGGAATGTCGAAGGTCTACGGCATTATGGTAGCATTTTGAATGATTGGAGTGCAAGTAACAAGAGGAATACTGGAAGTCTATGTCTATAACAGTTTTTGTTATTTTTCTAGGGCTCTAAATTTAGGGATCTTCATTGCAGAGCTCTACAGATTTATTGTTGTGTAACAAGCCAAAACTTAACGTCAATGAAGGAACTATATTGATTTACAGTTTTATTTAAGAAGGAGAATTGAAAATAGTGCGTGATCAGTGCAACATCAAAAAAATTGTAGAAGGAAGCAAATTACGGGCCTATTGAAACCCTAGTTGTATCCATTTGCCTTTGGAAGCATCCCTATCTTCGCAAAAAAATTCTCCCTTGGGCAAGTGAGGTAAGGGTCCCATACTCGTGATCTTGCAGTTTTCTTTCTCTTTTGATACTTTTAGTATTTGTTTGCTCCAGTTTTTTTTTTTTTTTTGTGTGTGGTTTCTCTCCTTTCGATGGCAGCCTCTTCGGGAGGCTTGCCATCAATCTCTTTTCGAGATGTGGTGTTGAACAAAGGTTCTTCAAACAAAAGTGGGAGTTCATCGAGAGGTTTTAAGTATGAAGCTTCTAAAGAGGGAAAAAATCAAGAGGTTTCCCGACCCCTAGCCTTCAACAAATGCTTGGATAAAACTTTAGAGTTACCGCGCTTCTGTGTCAAACCTGATTCCTTTAAACAAGAAATTTCCTATTTCTTTGAGCGGGCATTAATTTATCGCTTCACTAGTTTTTGGTCGAGGGAGCAGGTTCTGTTAAATTGGATAAGGGAAGTCTGGAATCCAAAGGGAGAAGTAGAACTTAAACTTTGTCCTAAAGGCTTCTTCATAGCCATTTTTAGTTGCATGGAGGATAAAGAGAGGATTCAAGATGGGGGCCCTTATTTCATGGCAAGGGTAGGTCTCTTTATGTGAAACTGGACCATAGGCTTTGATCCCAACAAAGAAAATCCAACCAAAGCCCTAGTCTGGGTCCGACTATATGCTCTCCCTCTAGAATTTTGGAATAAGGAAACCCTGAAAGGAATTGGAAATACGATAGGAGAATATGTAGGAATGTCCCAAATAACTAAAGAGGCTCATGTTACAACCTTTTCCCATATTTGTATCCATGTTGACCTATCGTGCCCTCTTTCGAAGGCAATTATTCTTAGCGTAGGGGATTATGAATGGACCCAAGACCTAGATTATGAGAATGTGCCCTTTCGTTGCAGATGTTTCCATGCTCATGGCCATATCCTTCAAAACTGCCATGCTCTTAAGCAAGAAGAGGAGGATATAGAAAAGAAGAAGGATACAATAGGTAAGAAGGAAGAGTGGCAACGTCCCAAATTGTCTAACAAAAAGGATAAACAAGAGTGGAAGAAGAAAGGGGAACAAAAAAATATACAAACTAATACATTTGCGGTTCTACAAGAGACAAACCAAGAGATGGAGAAAACCGTGGATATCCCCATAGAGGAACATGAACAAACTAACAAGGAAGGGAGTAAGAGGAAAAATGTAGTGGAAATTCTTGTTGAGCAATCTATGAAAGGTCCGAAAAACCTAGATGAAGGGGATTTAATCCAGAGGAATCCCCAACAAATTTTGAGCCTTGAAGATACCCCCATGGATGCTAGTGAGCCTATTCAACACAAGAATATTTTGGAAGAAAGACCCCAGGACCCTCCCTTGAAGGGGCCTTGCCAACCAGAGAGGGAGGAGAGTGGTCAAACCATCCTGCAACAAAGACCTAGTCATGAAATTGTAGTATCCTCTTTCACCAATCCCTCCTTAACTCTTAATGTTAATGACCTTTCTTCTATCCCCTTCAACTATAGTCTCTCAAAGTCCTTGAATCTTGAAGGAAATAAAGCAGAGGTAAAGGAAAAAGTTAAGAGGAGGAAAAAATCAAAAGACTTAGGGAACTTTTCCCCTAAGACTTGTCGTATGGGACTAAAGCCTACCTCTTATACCAAAAGTAAGACTCATAAATTTAATCAGCTCAGGAAAGGAAGGAAACCTTTCATCAAGCTCTTGGAAGACACAGGGAAGACCCTCATGGATTTTGGACTAGTGGTACCCTTGACTACAGAGTTTTTGGTAGGGAAACCCTTCACAAGTGGTTTACAATGAAGATCCTCTCTTGGAATATCCATGGGTTACACTCTCTAAGTAAATGTAGAATCCTTAAGAGAAGGATTGGCCTGGAGAGCCCTGACATTATTTTTCTTCAAGAAACCAAGCTGAATCTAGCAGAGATGGCTCTCAAAACTAATCAAATTTGGAAGGGTGCAGAATGTTTGGCAATTGTAGCTAAGGGTCAGGTAGGGGGTTTGGCGATTCTGTGGAATCCTAGAAAATGCATGGTGATGGATTCCCTTGTAGGCAAGTGGTGGATCTCTATTAAGTTTAGATTAGTTTCATCCCCTCTCCAAGTTTGGGTCATAAACATTTATGGTCCTACTATTGCCCGAAGTAAAGTTGAATGTTGGAATAATATTATCTCTTCTCATGATCAGTCTAGAAATGATAAATGGATCATTGGAGGGGATTTCAATGCTATTCGTAACCTCAGTGAGAAGAAGGGGGGTTAGAAAACTGGATAGAAGTAGCGAAGACTTTGACTCTTTCATTTCCAGCCTCAACTTAACTGATGTGATCCCAAAAGAGGGGCAGTTCACCTAGAATAATAGAAGAGTTGGGAAGGCCTTTGTGGCTGAGAGATTGGATAGATTCCTTGTTACGGAGAGTTGCCTTGAGGTATCCTTTGTCACTGAGTCCTTTATCTTACCAGGCTCTCTCTCAGACCATTGGCCCATTTCCATAAGTATGCATATTTCTACTCGCCCTAGACAGTCTCCCTTTAAATTTGAGAGCATGTGGCTTCTTCACCCTGACCTAGAAGAGAAAGTTAGGTTCTGGTGGAGGGAAGGGAAGCCAAAGTGGGGAACTCACATGTATCTACTAGCAAAAAGACTCAGTTTTATCAAGATGAAAATTAGGATCTGGAACAAGCAAGTCTTTGGGGATATCTTCAAACAAAGAGAAGCCCTGGATAAGGATGTCATTCTTCTTCAACGTCAGGTGGAGTCCCAAGGGCTTACAGAGGCCCTTCTTAGCCATGAGAAGGATCTCAGTAGATGAGTGGATGAACAAGAGTTGAAGGAAGAACTATTTTGGAAACAAAAGTCAAGGATTAACTGGTTGAAGGAAGGAGATAGGAACTCTACCTTCTTCCATAGAACCACTATCCATCACAGGAATTTGAATAGAATTTCTAGATTGACTAACTTTGAGGGAGAGATTACTGAGGATCCTCAAGAGATTGGCCTGTTGGCAGAAAACTATTTCAAAAGCCTCCTAACTGAACCTCTGATTGATAGAGTTCAAGCTAGAGAAAGAGTCTTGTCTGCCATTCCCTTGAAGGTTTCCCATGAGCAAAATGAAAGTCTTACTAAGACTGTTAGTTTGGAAGAAGTGGAAGATGTTGTCTTTAGCTTTAAGAAAGGGAAATCTCCTAGGCCTGATGGCTTTCCCATTGATTTCTACCAATGCTATTGGGACATCATTAAGAATGACATCCATCAAGTGGTGGAGGAGGCTCGTCACTCTAAGCAGATGTTGAGAACCCTTAACTCCACTTTCCTAACTCTTATCCCTAAGACCCATCATGCTACTCGTATGGAGAACTTTAGACCCATATCCTTGTGTAATACTGCTTATAAAATTATTGCTAAAGTAATGGCTAATAGACTCAAGAAGATCCTTGACTCTATCATTTCTTGGGAGCAGGGTGGATTTGTGCAAGGCAGACAAATCTTGGATAGCATCCTCATTGCTCAAGAAACTATCCACTCCATGAAGTACAACAGAGATAGGGGGATGCTTATTAAGCTAGACATGGCTAAATCTTATGATCGAGTTAATCGAACCTTCCTTTTAAATATTTTGGAAAGCTTTGGTTTCTGTCATGATTGGATTGAGTGGGTGAAAGCTTGTATCTCCTCGATCACAGTGGCAGTTTTGGTTAATGGTTCTCCTACTGGTTTCTTTGCTCCATCTAGAGGCCTAAGACAGGGAGATCCTCTCTCTCCTTACCTCTTTATTATTTTGGTGGAAGGTCTTGGGAGACTGATCCAAAAAGATAAGAGCCTTGGTCTCTTGAAGGGTGTTTTTGTGGCAAGGGATGAGCAGTCGATTTCCCACCTCCAGTTCATGGATGATACTTTGCTTATGGGGGAAGCCACTCTTAGGGAGGCTCATAGATTTAAGGAAATTTTAGAGGATTATCTAGATGCCTCTGGAGGAGCCATCAATGTGCAGAAGATGAAAGTGTTTTTCTTCAATACCCCTATTCATGTCCAAGCAAATATTTCTAGGTTTTTCAACTATGAGAGGTCCTCTCTTCCATTTAAGTACCTGGGCTTTCCTTTATCTGAATCTAATCCTAAAAGACTAGATTGGAATGAAATTCTCTCCAAATTTAGAAAGAGGTTGCAGGGATGGACTTTCAAATGGCTTTCCTCGATAGGTAGATTAACCCTTCTCAAGTTTGTTCTTCAAGCGCTCCTGGTCTACTTCTTCTCTGCTTTATTAGTGCCTGCAAAGGTTTTAAACCAACTCAAAAAACTTCAAAAGGAATTTTTTTGGGTGGTCCCTCTCTTGAAAGGAAATGGCCTCTTGTTGCTTGGAAATAAATTTGTAAACCTCTCCAGGAGGGGGGCCTTGGTATCAAAGATCTTCAAATATTCAACAAAGCCCTTAATGGAAAACTATTTTGGAGATTTTGCAATGGAGAGAACCTCTTTTGGGCCAGAATTCTTAGACAAAAATATATCCCTGAGGTGGACTGGAAAGAGGTGATCAGGCTTGAAAATTTTCCTTTGGGGTCTTCTCTTTGGTCTAGCTTGACGTCCCATAGCACGTGGGTGCATTCTGCTACCTTCTAGAAGATCAGGGATGGCAGCCAAGCTCTCTTTTGGGAGGATGCATGGAACCAATATGCTCCTTTAAGAGAAGATAACTCCTTGTCTAGTTTGAAGGAGGCCTTTGAAGAGGAGGGTTGGAGCCGAGTCAAGGACTATTTTTAGGACCATCCCATTCCCCATGAGATCGGTAGGGTCGCGTTGCATGTTTGGAAAGATCCTCGATCCTGGCCTGGTCAAATCAGGGATGTTGATAAATGTAATCTCTGGGGAATCATCTCTGGAAGGAAGCTTTCCTTATGTAAGGGCCCAGACGTGTTGTGTTGGGGGAGTAGTGGAGATGGAAACTTTACTACCAAGAAAGCTTATAATTTCCTTATGGAGGCTAACTTCAATGGGGATTGGAATAGAATTTGGAAAAAAATTGGAGGAAAGGAGTGTGGCCCAAGATCTCTATTTTTGTTTGGCTGGTGGTGCAAGACAAAATCCTAACTGGTCATAACTTGATGAAGAGAGGTTATTCTGGCCCCTTTAGATGCCCTAATTGTGAAGCTGAATCTGAAACCACCAACCATCTCTTCATCTCATGCCCCTTTGCTCAGTCTCTCTAGCAAGACTTTGCAAACTCCTGGAGAAAACCCCTCCATAATTTTCAATCTATTAGGGATCAGATAGTGGAGTGGGATGGACGAAAATCTGATCCTGATTATATGAGAGCCATTTGGGAGTGGACCCCCGCTTACATTATATGGATGATCTGGCTTTGAAGAAATAAAATTATTTTTAAGGAAGAAAGAATTTCCAAATCCTAAACCTGGCTTTCTATTCAGAGGGCGGTAGCCGAATCTATTTTGGTCAAGAAGTGGGAGGATTGGGATAAACCCTTGGATAGCAATCTTAGAGATATCAAGAATCAATGGTTGGGCCAACATTTATATGATAAAAGCATTTGGTGCCCAATCAAGAATAATAAAAATGTTAGGAATCATACTAATATTAGATGGCAATATCCCCATAAAGGGTTTGTCAAACTCAACTTTGATGGTGCATCCAGGGGGAACCCTAGAAAAGCTGGTGGGGGTGGCATTTTTCGTGATGACCAGGGGAATGTGAGAGGCTATTTTTTCTTCAACCTTGAAGATACCACTAATAATCATGTTGAGGCTCAGGCCCTCTTGGAAGGACTGTTGTGGGCCCTTAAACAAAATTGGTAGAATATTTGTGTTGAAGGGGATTCCCAGATGATCATCAACCAATTAAAAGACCAGAAATGGTCCTCCTCTCCCTCTAATTGGAGGTTAGCGGATATTATTCAGACTATTAAAGAATTTTGTCACTCATTTCAGTCCTTGGAATTCTATCATGTGCGAAGATCTGCAAACAAGGTTGCTGATGCTATTGCTAATTGGGGAGTGGATAGAGGTCTGAGAGAGACCACCTGGATCAACCAGTATGATGACATAAATGCTCCCGAGGGCATCAAGCATAGAATTATTTCTTTGATCAATAAAGATAAGGAGGGTGTTGGTGGCACTAGTCATGGTGAAAGCAGGATGGAGAAAGCCTTATGATTGTTGCTTGTTGCATTAGTTTTTTTTGTCTTGTCTATTTATTTTCTCCTGTGTTTTTTTTTGTCTCATCTATTTATTTTCTCATGTTTATTATTTTTGGCTTTGTCTCATTTATTTTTTCTATTTTTTGTGTTTATTGATGTTTCTGGTTTATTTTTATTTTGTTTTTGTTTGTGTTTTTAGGCATGCTCTTTAGTATGTCGAAGGGGGCAGGCCAGGTGCGAGCCCTGGGTGACTTTTGGTGGAATAGATACCCTTGCCTAAAAGGGGTGCTTTCCACAAACAAAGAAAAAAGATCAAGATTCTTATATAAAATAAAAATAATTACATTTTCATTATCATAACGCATTAAAACAAGATGATTTATTTTGGTTCCAAAAATCTAGGTAGAAATGGATCAAGGAAGGAGATAGAAATACAAAAAGAATTCATTCTATAAAAAAAATATTTTTTCTTTTCATCACATAAAAAGTATTCTAACTCTAGATGGAAGAAATATTGAGGAAGAAGAAGATATTAGGAAGGAAGCAATTAATTATTTAAAAAATATTTTGTTTGATACTAGAAAAAATAAAAAAGCACAGGATAATATTTTGCAAAATATTCCATAAATTATCACATAGATATCAAATAAATTCTTGATGAATAAGATATATATAGAGGAGCTACATGAGCAGTTTTCTCTTTCCTAAAAAAAATTGGGATTAATTTAAGAGTAATAATCCCAAAAAAATAAGGCTATAATAAGTGATATCAATGCCATTTTTTTACATTGGTTTCCAAAAAAATAAGATAAAATATTTTGATAATTTTCTCCAATAAGCCTTTGTAATATGATTTAGAAGATCATTTCAAAAATTATGACAAACAATTTGTGTTATCTCAAATAGATAAGGTGGTTTTGTTTATGGTAAACAAATTCTTGATGGTATTATCATTACACACGAGGCTATACATTCTCTTAATTCCATGAAAAAACTAGGTATGCTTATTAAATTAGATATAAAGAAAACATATTATAGTGTTTCCTAGATTTTCATACAGGATATTCTCAAAAATATTGGTTTTGATTATAGTTGGTGTTAATGTATTCAATGTTGTTATAACATTGTTAAATGTTCTATTTTGATCAACGATTCTCCTATTGGTTACTTTAAGTCATCTTGTGGACTCTGCCAAGATGATCCACTATCTCCTTATATATTTGTTATTCTTGTGGAGGCATTAAGGAGAGCAATTTTAAGATGAAAATGGAAGGAAAATCAAAGGTATTCAAGTTGCAAAAAATGATCCCTTTGATTTGTTGAGATTTATTACATCATATGATGTGATAAATAAAAATAAGATAAAAATAAAGTGAGTTTTTAAAATCAGTCATGCAGGATTCTTGTGTGAGTTTTTAAAAGGTTAGTACCCTCACTAAAATAGTGAGAAGTGAAAGTTAATTTTCTAGTTTGTTACAACCTATGTTGGGAAAACTAAAATATGTTTAAAACTTGAATATCAATGTAAATAGTATTGAAGAAGTCTATTTTTTAACATTTGGTATTAGAGAACATGGTAATGGTAGTGAAATATGATCTATCGAAGGGATGGTAAGGAAATCCTCCCACCCTACTCCATGGTGAAAAATTCAAGCTCTTATGTGGTCCATTAGTGGTGCCAATATTTGGAAAATGGCTCCAATTCAAAGATGATCTAAAGCACAAGAACCTCTATGATTTGACTAAGAAATCAATGGGAATCTAGGCCACCAACATCCATAAATCATAAATATTGAGTCCATGATGGAGAGGCACCGAGGGGATATCTCCATCCTGCTACCTCATCTTTGCAACCCTGATGAGGTAGAGTTTGTGTTCATGAAGTTGCTCAAAGATATGAATAAGTCCCTTAAGAATGTAATACATGGGAAGTTCTAGTAGTTTGTAGAAGATCCACATATGTGCTACACTACATGATTTCAAGAGATGTTTAAGTACTACAAGGGGTTGTACCTTTGTGTATCTTCTATATCCAATGACAAGTTTTTAGGAAATAAGACAAATATGATGGAAGAAGCCAAGGATGTAGGGGTTGCCCAATTTCTTGCTTCATTTTATGTCTTCAATTTTATAGTGCATAGCCAAAGATATATCGGATAGGAGTGTAGCCCTTGCTTCCAACATTTGGGATTAATGGAAGTTGTGATTTATAACATTGTTCTCTTCTCTTTCTAGTGCTATTCAAAAATACACTCCTACATGAAAAGTGTTGTGTACATCCTCATTCTAAAAAATAAGAAGAAATACATTCATCACATGAATAATGAATGAATTGGTAAGGATAAAAACATATATTTTACTGTCACTCCTATATATATGGAATCCCATGCTCAATTGCTCAAATTCTAATTCTAATTCATGGAAAGATTGTACAATATCATTTATAAAGAAAAAAAGAAGGGTTTTGAAGGGTAATATTGGGACTCTATCTTTGATATTAAAAATAAAATAGTGCTTGTCGAGGGTATTGGACATGTGGGAGTGGTAGGCATAATGGAAATTCATATTGAATGTTTAAAGGGTGGTGTATGAGAACCTCTTTGCATCTCTAGTTTTTTTACTAGAAATTGGTGGGATCTAAGTTTTTATTGCAAATTCTTGAAGATGCCAATGGTTTGAATTTTGGATCAATGGAAAAAGTATTGACATAAATCCCCTCTATTTCCACCATGCACAAGAATTTGATGAGAAATTTTCATCTACTCAGAGAGTTCAAAACCACCGTTGCTAACCTCATACATCACAACATTTTGGTGTCGTGAACATGACTTTGCTATATCATATTATGGTTTAGATTTAGAGAGTGAATTATAGATTAGTTATCAATGTTAGGTATAATAGAATATGTAATTCTCCTTTATGTATTTTCATTTATGTGTTTAGTTTATTGTTTCTTTTAAACAAATATCCATTTATAAAATAAATAATTTGTTTAATTTATGGATTGCATGATCAGTTACACCCGACGCTCCTCAATTATTGTTCAAGTGAAGAGTTCAAATTGAGGGCAAGAGGCAATATTAATTTTTATCAATATTCAATATGTCCATGATATTTTTAATATTGCACTTTATAATCAATATTTTAATGACGGTATTCAATAAGCATCATCCAACCAAATATTGATAATGTTGAATTGGCAAGAGTAGTAAGGACCATAAAACTATCATGTTGATCCAATGGACAAGTGAAGACCCATGTCACACTTATTTATGATTGGTTGTATGTAACTCAAATCATAATTATTGTGAATAGATGTGTGTATCTCTATTCATAACAAGATGAATATTAGTAAGGTCCATCTTGGTTAATTGCTTATGATTGGGTGTGTGTGTCCCCAATCACAACTATTTTGAACAATAGTGTGTGTTCATGTTTATAATTGTGATGTTTAATAGAGTGTGTCCCTATCTAGTTATGTTATATGACCATGGATAGAATATTTTGTCCCCATCCTTGGTTAAGAGTCAAGTGAGGCAATTCTAACTATTGATTGTTGTGAATAGTTGAGTGTATCCCTATTCATACTCTAAGTGCCCTTGATGAACTATTTGTTGGGAATGAAAAAATATGAGATTATATTGTACAAGAAATATTACAATACATAGGGAGGAGGCCTATATGAAAACATGACACTTGTCAAGGCCAATATGACAAGTGTCACAAATAAAGTACACATTAATTCTAACATCCCTAACATCCTCCTTTATTACATGTTTTGGTCTAGGATATTGCTCTTTGTGCTTGGATATCTAACTATAAATAATGCTAGATCAATGATGTATACATCTCGATCTGTTGCCTCATGGTTAACCACTTCCTTAGATCTGTTACCTCTAGGTTAGTCATCTAAGTGCCTCAGGATTAGCCACTTTTGGGTTTGTTACCTCCGTAGGTCATCCTCTAGGTATGTTGCCTCTAATAGGTTACTAAATAGGTTCACCATGAATATCATCCTCCCTCATGGTGAAACATAATCTAGAAGGTGGCAGTCTCTACTAAAAATTCACCTTAATACAAAAGAAGTATGAGCCATGAAATACAAAAAAAAATGAGCCATAGAATTCAAATGTGGAGGAGAAGAAGAAAGAAGAGAATATAATCATCTGAAGTATCTTTGTATGCAGTATTCAAAATTTGATTTGGAAAATTACTCATATAGAGTCTAGGGTGTCTATGTTTATAGTCCCTAGAGTAGGTGTCCTTATGGTAATCACCTCATCTTACCAGAATGCATGGGTAACTAGCCACTGCATCCACCAAGTATGATAGAGGAGAATACTAGATACTAGGTTCACTTACAAATGTGCCTTGGGAGTGTCGGGTTCAACCAAGAGTGCACTCAAAAATACAACACTTTGAGGTTAAAAAATACATATGGTACAGCCTCAAAATTACAAATGGACACCACCAATGTGTTTAAATCAGAAAAACCTTTATGACAAATATAAATACCCCTATATTTGGGTTTCAATGGGGCCTTCATCATGTGGAAAAATAGCATGCCTCCCTAGGCAACAAATAGAAAATATCGCTCAATGGTGACATAAAAAACAACTTATCAATTTTCTCTCATAGGGGAATTATACATGGACTATGTGGGCCATCATAGTTTGAAAAAATACGATAATGGCTATGTTGGTCTCCATGTGGAAAATTTCAATGGAAGAGAAATAAAGTAGCCCATCCACTTTATAAGAAATGCCCTTACATTTTCAAATTACAATTTTCTGGTCTTGTAATGAGAAATTTAAACAAAATGAGTTTTAAAAGAAATGCCCAAGTGGAGGCCTAAATTCAACCAAATTTCTTCAGGAGCTATACCACCCTTTTTCTAATGTTAGCATATAATTTTCTAGATATTTCTAGAATTATATTTTAACTTTTTTTTTCTTAAAATACCATGTAATATATATATTTTAAATGGAACTATTTTAATAGCCGAAACATATGATTAGGACACAAACCAGGGTTACCCTTCTCCATAATTTAAACTTAGGTCTATAATGTCAGCCTAAATCCCTTATCAATGTGTGGATATGGACCATAATTTAGGGCATCCTTCTCCATGATTTAAACCTAGGTCTTTGTAATATGAGCCTAAAGCCTTTAACATTGTGTCTACATAAACCATAATTTAGGAACATCCTTCTTAGTTACAATATATAGGCATGAGGCATATATGAAAACATGACACTTTTCAAGGACAACATGACAAGTGTCACAGATAAAGTACACATTAATTCTAAAATCTCCCCTTAATGTGTACTTTTCTAAAAGAACCCTAACATCCTCCTTTATTACATGATTTGGTCTAGGCTCGTGCTCTTTGCGCTTGGCTATCCAACTATAAATAATGCTAGATCAATGGTGTATACATCTCGATATGTTGCCTCAGGGTCAGCCACTTCCTTGGATCTATTGCCTTTGGGTCAGCCTGAAAGTGCCTCAAGGTCATCCTGGGTGCCTCAGGGTCAGCCACTTATGGGTTTGTTGCCTCTGTAGGTCATCCTCTAGGTATGTTTCCTCTTGTAGGTCACTAACTAGGTTCACCATGAATATCATCCCCCTCATGGTGAAACATAATATAGAAGGTGTCGATCTCAATAAAAAATGCACCTTAATACAAAAGAAATATGAGCCATGAAATACAAAAAATGAGCCTTAGAATCCAAATTTAGAGGAGAAAAAGAAATAAGAGAATATAATCTTCTAAAGTGTCTTCATCTGTAATCTTCATAAGTTGATCTAGAAAATTATTTGAATAGATTCTAGGGTGTCTATGTCTGTAGTCCCTAGAGTAGGTGTCCTTATGGTAATCACCTCATCTTACTAGAATGCATGGGTAACCAACCACTACATCCACTAAGTATGATAGAGGAGAATACTAGATACTAGGTTCACTTACAATTATGCCTTGGGAGTGTTAGGTTCAATCGAGAGTGCACTCCAAAATATAAAGCTTTGAGGCTAAAAAATGCATATGGGACAGCCTCAAAATTACAAATGGAGACCACCAATGTGTCCGTCTTGGAAAAACCTTTCTGGCGACTATAAATATTCTTATATTTGGGTTTTAATGGGGCCTTCATCATGTGGAAAAATAGCATGCCTCCCTAAGCAGCAAATAGAAAACACCACTCAATGGTGGCATAAAAAATAACTTATCAATTTTACCTCATAGGGGAATTACATTGGCCATTTGGGCCATCCACTCTCATGTGAAAAATCTTAAAAAAAAATTAGAGCCTCATTTTAAATAAAAAAATGCCCATATGCTTTTAACAAAAGCTAAAACATAGCGAACATTTGTTTTGGAGAGCCACTCATCTACTCATCCTCCTTCGAGTCCTTCGATTTGCTCTAAAATATCCTCCTTTACCTGCACCTCCACTAGGAATACCATATCTATGGTAAATCCTATAAGTTATAGGTTTCTAGAGAAGCATCGCTCCACGTTTGCCTAAACTATTAAATATCACTATGAATTGTAGTTACAACACATGTAGTTGTGTGTATATCCACCTGTGATTCTCAGTGTGACACTATAGAGCTATAGTGCATGTCCCATGATCTAACTATGCAAACTGAGGGGTGCTTCCACGAATTTGGGTACTTTGATAAATAAAAAATATTATTGAACTTGGTGACACACGCCTACCGCTGAGAATGGGAAGTACACAAAAAACGTTGTCAAATACTGTGTGTAATGTTGTAAAAATATTTTACCACCAAATCCATAGAAAATAATCACCGCCAATCATACCAATCATGTCATTTCACTAGAAATCTTGTAGCATTCACTTGCAGACACTGCATTGAAAAAATAACCCTCATGGCCTTTGTTCTTTCAACACTATGTAGTATTGTTTTCGGTGTGCTTGAAACAGATTAAAAAAAGGCCTTTGTTATTTCAACACAATGCAATATTGATTTCAGATCGAGAAAAATTTATATCAGTGCACACCGAGGATCCAAACTTGTGATGTTGTGGAAGATTCCAGAGATATTTCGGCACAAAAAATAGTTGACAAGTTGCTTCTGCAGATGGCATCTCGAAGAACTTCAGGATATATCCAGTACAACTGACTCCATGCATGGAATTATCTCCTTGGATGTCTAGTCGCTACGTCCATTGCTATGAAGATCTCCAAATTGGTAAAAAAAAACTCAGCAAGAAACAACCTCTCCTAATAAGTGGTAAAACACGTGTAGTGGAAAAATTCCAACTAGAAACAGAAAGGCATGGAAAAAAATTTGATTTAATCTGGGGTGTTGCACATTCTAGGTCACCATGCGAACGTTATAAAATTATCCACAAAAAAAAAATTCCCATAGATCTGCATGGCTTAATGCCCGTACAAGATGCTGGTATAGAAAATTGGTCCAATTTAGCTGACGAACACCACACTTTGACCAGCAATATATGACACAACTTGCTTTCACTGCACATCATTTCATTTCAAACCAGACTCACTTTCTATACCAGTACCATCTTAAAATAGACTTACATGATCCTATTTTGGTGGATCCCTATTATTATACAAGGAAACTGGGTGAAGTGCCATTGTGATAAGACCCTTGTGGGTACAGTGCCATTGCAATATTTTTGGATGATATTCTATGCCTCCTAGGAGTGCTATATAAAAAAAATATTTACATTTGGAGATATCTAGCACTTATAAAAAATCCTTTGAAGACGTAGTCGATGATCACCATATGAAGCTGCATTGACATTGTATGACTAGAGGACATCGAGGAGCAACAAAAGGCCTATACATTGTGAGCACAATCCAAGAAGCTTGAAAACAAACTACTATCAAAATTATATAGTAAAAAAATAGCATGGTTGAGTAGCATAGACAACGACCCAAAAATAAATAGTCATAGGCATCATCAAAACACGATCAACACAATTAGCATAAAAAACATGAACAATATGGAAACAATCATGGCACTATCTTGGAGCGGCAGAACTTGGGGTGGCAGCAAATTGACTAGCATCATGTGGGTGGCAGTTGAAACAGTGATGGCAAAAAAAAATCTCCTTGATTATGGTGGTGCATAGAAATACTACAATATTTAAAAATCTATGGCATCTTTTGATTCTTGAACTCTTACAAACAAAAAAAATGATCGTATCATTTGTGCACAGCTCTATGGATGCTCATCAATAGCTTGCAAGTTCTAAAAATATAGGCAGTATGTCGGGCTGGTTGGCATGCAGGCTGTAAATTACTGCAGTGGGAAAAATAGTGTGGGTGCTATTGATGAAAATTCCTGGATCAAGAAGATATGCAAGCTTAGGAACAAATCATTGCATTTTTGGTCTCCATGCCTTGTTTGGCTTTGCTTGTGATATTATCAATGCATGCCTAAAAATCAATGCCACACGGGACCAGAAATAGAAGACCACACAGAGCCAAAAATTGAAAACTTTGGTTGTCACCACCAGATCCAATTTATAGAATAAAAAAAAAGTCTACCATCAATTTTCTTCTATGGCCAAGATGCTGAGGGCCTCATGTACGCTACCGAAGGTATTTCAACTAAAGAACACAAGCTTATACTGAGAGGGGGGGTGAAAAGTATAAGGGTACTTTTTACTTTTCTTTCCAAATCAATATTATGTAGTGTATAGATAGTAGTATCAATAGTAGTAATCAAATCAATGCACAAAACACCATACACAATAGAGACACCACAATTTATGTGGTTCACCCAATGTGGGCTACTCCACGGAGAAAATATTTCACTAAAATTTTCTCAATCAATCTCTTGGGAATCCTTCCCAATTACAATGTTTATGGACCTCTTTCCAAAGGAGATGTTGATCCCCTAAATCTGGTTTGTGGATCTCTATCCATAGGAGAACTCCTTCTCCTTTGCTCTAGTTGGTGATCCTCTAGAAGACTACTGCCTCCACTACGCTGGCTTGTGGATCTCTCTCCACTGAAGACTCTTATCCCCACTCAGAAGACCTATCCTCACTGCCCTGGCTGATGGATCTCTATCCACTAGAGACTACTATCCTCTTTACTCTATCACCTCCAAAGCTCTATCTCAAATATGCACTAAACACAGTCCAGTCGATCTAGCACAAATCTATTCAACTTTGCACTAAACACAGTTCAATCGATTTAGCATAAGTCTGCTCAACAAGATCACTCAAATCTATACTAAACACAGTCCAGTCGGTCTAGCACAAATTTGCTCAACTCTGCACTAAACATAGTCCAGTTAGTCTAGCACAAGTCTGCTCAACAAGCTCACTCAAATCTGCACTAAACATAGTCCAGTAGATCTAGCACAAATCTGCTCAATAGGTCCACTCAGAACCTGCTCAAATCTGCTCAATAGGTCCACTTAGAACTTGCTCAAATCTGCTCAATAGGTCCACTCAGAACCTATCCAAATATTCTCAATAGGTCCACTTAGAACCTGCTCAAATCTGCTCAATAGGTCCACTCAGAACCTGTCCAAATCTGCTCAACAGGTCCACTCAAAACCTGTCCAAATCTGCTCAACAAGCTCACATAGAACTTGTCCAAATATGCTCAACAAGTCCTCTCTAGAACTTGCTCAAATCCACTTAACAAGTCCTCTATAGAACTTGCTCAAATCTTCTCAATAAGTCCTCTCTAGAACTTAACCAAATCTGTATTGTAAGCTTCCACAAAAGCTCACACAAAATCAGTCCACAAGTCTCCTCAAAGACTTACCTCAAATCTGCTTAACAAGTCCACACATAGAACTTGTCCAATCTCATAGAAGCATAAAGAGAATTGTTAGAGACTCAATATGTTCTACTCTCAATGCACAATCACTTTCACAATTTTCTCAATCTCATAGAAGCATAAAGAGAATTGTTAGAGACTCAATATGTTCTACTCTCAATGCACAATCACTTTCACAACTCAAATCAGAATATAGAATAGTTTGTTTTATGGAACTTGAACAATCACTTTATACAACCACTTGACTAGGCTCAACCAACTCAACTCAACCAATTACTTAATGAAACTCCCCTTTCTCATAAACCCTAGTCCAAGCATATATCAATCAACTCAAAATATTTCCAACAATTGCTCAACAACAAATCTCACATAACAATGATACTCATGTTATTTTCAAACCCTAGTTCAAGTTCTTTGCCCAACAACTCACTTCAACAACAATGCTTATAACTCAATCTTCACATAACAATGATACTTATGTTCTTTTCAAAACCCTAACTCAAGTTCTTCACACAATTCAATGACTTCAACAACTATGCTTATCAAACAAGGTTTTAATCACAACTCTTAATTCCATAAAAACCTTGAAGCATTAAGTCAAACACTTTTGAAAAGGAAACCCTAATCAAATCCTTTTCACTCCAAACTTTATTTTCTAGTAAGCCAATCAATCAACTCAACCAAGAAAGAATTTGCCCATACCTTTTTGCTTGACAAGGAGTTGATCTCACAAATCTTGCACTCCATGGATTTCAAACCCCTCACCAACACCTATGCGAATGCCCTAGCCATGGGCTCCTCAACCACGTGCACCCAATACATGTTTAGAACCAAAAGGGCCTTTGCACCCTTTATACCTTCCTTTGGCACCTTTTGAATTATGAAGAACTTGAAAACTTCTTCCTCCGCACATGCCTCAATGGGATTCGAACGTGGGTTCGTCTCCCCACAAGCACCTTAAAAAGAACGTGCGCTACCATTGGACCACCGCATCCACCTTTGATTGGGGCTCCCACTTTACTCACTTTTCTTCTTATGCATGAGACGAAAAACACTTGTTTCTTCTTCTTCCTCACAAACCTTTCGAATTCGCAATTAATGTTTTTGATGGCGCTTTCAATAATTCGATCAAGGATTAATATTGCAAAGGTCTTTGTGGCCTCCTTTTATATACGAAGTCACTATTGACTTCAAACGTCGGTGCTTCGATTCTTTCAACGATGTCGGTGCCTTTATAAACACTTTATAATTTATACAAGGTGCCTTATTAAATTGGATGACGTCAGCATTATAAGATTTAATTTTTAAACCCTTCCTTTACATTGCATTCCATGGTGTAAATAATATTTATTTATAAAATTTAAATTCTTATTGAATTTAAATAATTTATAAAAAATATTATATCTCCTTTTTAACTTTGCATTGAATCCTTTGGGCTTCTTCCTGGATATCAAATAACAACTTTGACAACTTTGTTCCTTGACGAAAAACCTTGATATTAATGTTGACTTCATTTCTTGACATCAATGACAATTTTAACTTTTAGGACTCAAAATGTCCAAAAATCTCCCCCTTTGTCATTGATGGCAACCCAAAAACATTTTACCGAAAACTTGACTTCTTCTTCTATGCTGCTCCCCCTGGGACACTACTCCCCCTGGCTCAATGCTCTCTCAAATATCAAATCTCTCCCCAATACTCAAATCTCTCTCCCCTTTGACATCAATGGCAAAGGGTCACCTTTGGGGCTCGGGGCTAAGAATGAGCCTCTTAGCTTAGCCCCTCCCACACTTTTGTTAAGGTGGTTAATTCTGGGGTGGGAGTATTTCTACTCCTAGAAAGCACTGTTCTTTACCTTTATCCTCTTCTCTTATTTTCTAAATTTTTTGAATCCTCTGACTGTTTCTATCCGTGTCTATGTTCCTGTCCATGTCATCATTCCTGTTCTTGTTCTTGTTCCTATTCACATCCATGTTCCTATTCCTATTTACATCCATGTTTCTTTTGCTATTCATGTTCACATTCATGTTCCTATTCCTATTCTTGTTCATATCCATATTCCTATTTCTATTCTTGTTCATATTCATGTTCTTGTTCCTATTTATGTTCAAGTTCCTGTTCATACTTGTCTCTGGAATGTCTGCTCTACACCACTTTGTTGTATGACCATCATTATTGCACTTATAACACTTAATTTTATTATTCCTTGGAGGTGCAAATGTCTTAGGATTTCTCCTAGTGAAGCCATATCCTCTTCTGTCATGAACCCTACAATTCATTGCCTTGTGACCAAACTGATTACATGAGTAGCAATACCCATGGAAAGGCTATCCATTCCCATATTCCTATATTTTATGTGTCCTGCACTGTGAAGCCATGTGCCCAAACTTGTGACATGAAAAACATCTTCCATTGAAGCTTCCTTGTCTTGACCTTATTGGTCTCCTATTCTGATTGTTGTTCCATCTGTATCTTCTTTGTGCATTGTTCCTATTTTTGTTGAATTCACTATTGTCCAACCCATCCTCTGATGTCTCAATGTCTTTTACATTGTCTTCTTCTAAAGTATCTTCATCTGAAGTATCTTCTCCAGAACTTGAAGTTGACTCTCCTTCCTATTTCTTTTGAACCTGTTCAAAACCAAGACCTGTTTTACTTGATGTAGGCTTTTGTGTCTTGATGAACTTATCCAAGTTCTTTGAGCTATTTTTAAATCCCTTCATATTGATTTTGGAGTCCTCTAAATCTTCTTTTAGTAGTGCCACTTCTTGTGCTAACTTCTCACATTCTAAGATATTTGCTTCTAACTTATCCTTGAACCTCTTTGCCTTAGCCTTTGATTTTTCTAAATCCTCTATGAGCAATATTCTCTCTTCATCACATTATTGAAACTGAATTTCAAGTTTAGAGTGTTGCTTTCTTACCTTCTTTACCGTGTCAAGGGCATAGATGAGTTCTCCCTTGAGATCATAACCATTCTCTTTTGAATAATCCTCTATTTGTTTACCTTTGTCCACATCATTACTCTCTTTAGGCTTGTCTTCTATAGGATCACTTTCATCTTCTTCTAATAATGCCATTAGAAGATTTTCATCTGGTCCTTCAAGTGCATTCTCATACTCATCATCACTAAAACTATAACCATCCCTTGTACAATCATCTTCAAGATGTCCAAAGTTACCACATCTAAAACACTTGAGAATAACTGGAGTTTTCTTAACTGGTTCTTTTTCTTTAATCATAAACAGAACTTCATCTCTATCATTGTCTAAAATACTAGCATCACTATCACTTGAGTACTTACTTGCATTATCCGCATAGTAGCTCCTCTTTTTTCTTTGAAAGAACTTATTTCCTTGTCTGCTTTGTCCATCCTTGCTTTTCTTTTGGTGCCTATATCTTTATGATTCCCTGTACCTGTGATCCTATTTTTCTTCACCATTGTTGTTCTTTGGTTCTTTACAATCTATTGCAAAATGTCCAAACTTTCCACAATTGAAACACTTAACAGATCTTAGATCTATGGGTCTTCTAGAACCTTTATTTCTTCTACCATAATTAGCTTCTTCATCATTGGATGACTCATTGCTTGATTCTGACTTCTTACCCTTTATTTTCTTGATTGCTTTGAATGTTGCTTCCTTCTGGGGAGTAGGATCTTTTGTTCTTATCTCAAAAGTTGTTAGCATACCAAGCAACTTATCTCTTGTCAAAGTATCACCATCCAATGATATTTCTATAGCAAAAACCTATTCACTGAATCTATTTGGAAGAGATCTTAAGACTTTATCACAAACATCTAATTCATCAATCTTCATTCCAAGTCCTTGCATATCATTAACAACCTCATCAATTCGAATTAGATAAGCACTGATATTTTCTTCTTCATTCATTCTCAATGTTTCAAATTGTCCTTTGAGATTTTGTATCTTTGCTTTCTTGACACTTTTATCTCCTTCATATATACCTTGCAATTTATCCCACATTTCTTTTGTAGTTCTACAATGCATAACTTTCATAGACTTTGTTCTATGCAAACCTCTCACAAGTGCATTCATTGCTTTTGAATTATAGTGTTGTAGAAGCTTACCTTCCTTATCTGTAGGAGGATTGACTGCTGGATCATATCCAAATTCCACTGCATCCCAAACTTCATTGCCAAGTGCCATTAGGTAGATCCTCATCATCATACTCCAATACATGTAGTCATTTCCATCAAATACTGGTGTTGAGTTAGTCGAGGACACCTCCTTAGGATCCATTGTGTTCTTGTTAGATTTTCCTTCAAGCTGTTAAACTCTTATGAAGGCACCCGCTCTGATACCAATTGAAGAACACAAGCTTATACTGAGAGGGGGGTGAACAATATAAGGGTACTTTTTACTTTTCTTTCCAAATCAATATTATGTAGTGTATAGATAGCAGTATCAATAGCAGTAATCAAAGCAATGCACAAAACACCATACACAATAGAGACACCACAATTTACGTGGTTCACCCAATGTGGGCTACTCCACGGAGAAAATATTTCACTAAAATTTTCTCAATCAATCTCTTGGGAATCCTTCCCAATTACAATGTTTATGGACCTCTGTCCAAAGGAGATGTTGATCCCCTAAATCTAGTTTGTGGATCTCTATCCATAGGAGAACTCCTTCTCCTTTGCTCTGGCTGGTGATCCTCTAGAAGACTACTACCTCCACTGCATTGGCTTGTGGATCTCTCTCCACTGAAGACTCTTGTCCCCACTCAGAAGACCTATCCTCACTACCCTGGCTGATGGATCTCTATCCACTAGAGACTACTATCCTCTCTACTCTATCACCTCCAAAGCTCTATCTCAAATCTACACTAAACACAGTCCAGTCGGTCTAGCACAAATATGTTCAACTCACCCTCACTCAAATATGTACTAAACACAGTCTAGTTGGTCTAGCACAAATATGCTCAATACTGCACTAAACACAGTCCAGTCGGTCTAGCACAAGTCTGCTCAACAAGCTCACTCAAATCTACACTAAACATAATCCAGTCAGTCTAGCACAAATCTGCTCAATAGGTCCACTCAGAACCTACTCAAATATGCTCAACAGGTCCACTCAGAACCTACTCAAATATTCTCAATAGGTCCACTCAAAACCTATCCAAATCTGCTCAATAGGTCCACTCAAAACCTGCTCAAATCTTCTCAACAAGTCCACTCAGAACCTGTCCAAATCTTCTCAATAGGTCCACTCAGAACCTGTCCAAATCTGCTCAACAAGCTCACATAGAACTTGTCCAAATCTGCTCAACAAGTCCTCTCTAGAACTTGCTCAAATTTTCTCAACAAGTCCTCTCTAGAACTTGCTCAAATCTGCTCAATAAGTCCTCTCTAGAACTTAACCAAATATGTATTGTAAGCTTCCACAAAAGCTCACACAAAATCAGTCCACAAGTCTCCTCAAAGACTTACCTCAAATCTGCTTAACAAGTCCACACATAGAACTTGTCCAATCTCATAGAAGCATAAAGAGAATTGTTAGAGACTCAATATGTTCTACTCTCAATGCACAATCACTTTCACAATTTTCTCAATCTCATAGAAGCATAAAGAGAATTGTTAGAGACTCAATATGTTCTACTCTCAATGCACAATCACTTTCACAACTCAAATCAGAATATAGAATAGTTTATTTTATGGAACTTGAACAATCACTTTATACAACCACTTGACTAGGCTCAACCAACTCAACTCAACCAATTACTTAATGAAACTCCCCTTTCTCATAAACCCTAGTCCAAGCATATATCAATCAACTCAAAATGTTTCCAACAATTGCTCAACAACAAATCTCACATAACAATGATACTCATGTTCTTTTCAAACCCTAGTTCAAGTTCTTTGCCCAACAACTCACTTCAACAACAATGCT
This sequence comes from Wollemia nobilis, assembly GCA_028583015.1. NCBI lineage: Eukaryota > Viridiplantae > Streptophyta > Pinopsida > Araucariales > Araucariaceae > Wollemia > Wollemia nobilis. The sequence continues at coordinate 3,511,449 of JAQPPZ010017096.1, forward strand.
TATAAATCAATCTTCACATAACAATGATACTCATGTTCTTTTCAAAACCCTAACTCAAGTTCTTCACACAATTCAATGACTTCAACAACTATGCTTATAAAACAAGGTTTTAATCATAACTCTTAATTCTAGAAAACCTTGAAGCATTAAGTCAAACACTTTCGAAAAGGAAACCCTAATCAAATCCTTTTCACTCCAAACTTTATTTTCTAGTAAGCCAATCAATCAACTCAACCAAGAAAGAATTTTCCCATACCTTTTTGCTTGAAAAGGAGTTGATCTCACAAATCTTGCACTTCGTGGGTTTCGAACCCCTCACCAATGCCTCTATGAATGCCCTAGCTACGGGCTCCTCAACCACATGTGCCCAATGCATGTTTAGAACCAAAATGGCCTTTGCACCCTTTATACCTTCCTTTGGTGCCTTTTGAATTACGAAGAACTCGAAAACTTCTTCCTCCACACATGCCTCAATGGGATTCAAACACGGGTTCATCTCCCCACAAGCACCTTAAAAAGAATGTGTGCTGCCACTGGACCACCGTGTCCACCTTTTATTGGGGCTCCCACTTTACTCGCTTTTCTTCTTTTGCATGAGATGAAAAACACTTGTTTCGTCTTCTTCCTCACAAACCTTTTGAATTCACAATTAATTTTTTTGATGGCACTTTCAATAATTCGATCGAGGATTAATATTGCAAAGGTCTTTGTGGCCTCCTTTTATATACGAAGTCACTATTGAATTCAAACATCGACGCTTCAATTCTTTCAACGACATTGGCTCCTTTATAAACACTTTATAATTTATACAAGGTGCCTTATTAAATTGGATGACGTCAACATTATAAAATTTAATTTTTAAACCCTTCCTTTACATTGCATTCCATGGTGTAAATAATATTTATTTATAAAATTTAAATTCTTATTGAATTTAAATAATTTATAAAAAATATTATATCTCCTTTTTAACTTTGCACTGAATCCTTTGGGCTTCTTCCTGGATATCAAATAACAACTTTGACAACTTTGTTCCTTGACAAAAAACCTTGATATTAATGTTGACTTCATTTCTTGACATCAATGACAATTTTAACTTTTAGGACTCAAAATGTCCAATAGCAGCTTCAAAAAAAACTTCAACTAAAAAAAATGTATGGTGACCCATGGCGCTGCAATGGTGCCAATGTCTTGATGGGGAGTCACTCAATTATAAAATAGAGAAGCGAAGTATATGTGCATTAGAAGGTACACTGGCTATAACTTCCTTAAAAAAATCACTCCTTTTAAAAAAAATTCAAAACCAGTTTCATGGCTCCAAGATTGAAGCTTCAGGGGCAGCCATGAAATCCTCTCCTTCTCCAATTGGCTTTTTGGTTTCTGATCCACAAATGTGGAGAGCATACTCCTTGAGACTTTTGGAGAGGGAAGGAATAGAGGGTAAAATTATGGGGGAGGAAGGATTTCCATGAGGCAAATCCCCCCTCAAGGGTTTTCATAGGGTAGGAGAGCGACTGCGCTCTGATACCAAATGTTGGGAATGTGAAAATATGAGATTATATTGTACAAGAAATATTACAATATATAGGCATGAGGCCTATATGAAAACATGACACTTGTCAAGGACAACATGACAAGTGTCACAGATAAAGTACATATTAATTCTAACACTATTGAATGTCCTAGTTCATAATATGGTTAATTGTACTATTGTTAGTATCCCTACCCATGTTTGGATCATGATTTAATAATAAGTAAATGTTGGGATCTATTACATTATATGATGTGATAAATCATAATAAGGTAAAAATAAAGTTAGTGGTTAAAACCACTTCACATAGGATTTTATATAATTTGTTAGAAAGTTAGGACTCTCACTAAAATAGTCAGGAGTGAAATTTAATTTGTTAGTTTGTTACAACCTATATTGGAAAAACTAAAATGTATTTATATATTGAATATCAAAGCAAATATTAATGAAGCATTCTACTCTTTAACATGAATATCATATCCAAGTTGTTGATGACACTTTTATTTTGGGTCATCCCTCAATTAGTTATGCCATGGATTTTAAATCAATATTATCATGCTATGATAAGCCTACTAGACAATTGGTTAATACTACTTTAGTGAAACTTTACTACACTTCAATTTTTGAGCATCCAAAAAGGATGCAAGGCATAAGATAAAAGTAGAAGCTTTGCAACAATTCCAACTACCAAGACCTCCATGTCAAAATCCACCAAAAATATATCTCTAAAAGGTGAGGATGGGTGTAAAAACCCTCATAGTATGTAGCAAGGACTATCATCAAATCATTACATATAAAATCTATGATAGTCTTGATTAAGCCCTTTAGGTGATATCTAAAAAGGACTCCATGATGAACAGTGGTTGATCAACCTTTTTTATGATAACAAAAGATACCCCATCATCAAAAAATCTTCAACCTAAAGTAAAGTAATGAATGAGTCAGCTAGATTGACTCCCATTCACACTTAATTAGGTATATAGCCTCCTGCATCCCATCTATTTTATCACCACCACACACTTAAGGTAACATCAAAGGGGAGAAATGACTTAGAGAGGACACAAGTTGGGGAATGAGGATAAGGACTCATAAGAATACTACACCAGGAAGACCTCATAATATATATACTTCCCCATATTCAACAAGATAGGTGCTAAGGTGGAATTTATCTACATCGACCACTAATCCAACATAAGGGTCATGCCATTATGATAAGAAGAGTGGTTGACATGGAGATACACTGGGAAGTAGTCCTCTGGACTAGATCATCACCATTCATGTTCATGCTATGTGGGATTTTGAAGACTATTACATTAAATCAAGCTAAGAATAATATCCAATCATAAAGACAAAAGGGTTGGTGAGCTATGAGGACAAAAGGCATGAGCAAAAGTGATTGAGATTTTTGGGGAAACTGGTCAAAGTGAAAAGAAAAATGTCTAATGAAGGCATCTATTAGGACTTAGGAAAGTCTCAATTGTTGAAGGGAAGGAAAAATATCAATTAAGAGAATGTCATTAAGAATAAACATATGAGGAAAAGAAGTGAAAATATTTTTATAGGGTGACACATGGCTCTGACAAATGAGAACTCTTCAAAATGAAAATAGGAGATTTAGTAATGGTACATAGATTTCTAAAAAAGTAGTTAAACCCGAATGACATGCCATTACTAAGAAATGATAGAATCATCCTTCAAAGACACTCCAACTTGATAATGTATGGACAAATTTAATGAAATATTAAAAGCAAGGAGACAATACCTACAATAATAGTAGCTCTAAAATGGCACATGATATGGCTAAGTATGTCTATATCTAATTTTTAGAATCCCCAAAACAAGTAGCTAAAAGGGTCAAAGTCAAGTAATTTTGAAGGGATAATATTCTATATTGTAATCTATAAATAGCAATAGCATAGACTATGAGAAGGATCGATGAGTTTGCAATTGTATTATCTTGTAGGCTCTCCCTTCATTTCCTTTTGTATAGTAGTCGGTTTCTAAGATGCTTATGGGAAAATTGAACCCCTACTCTCAATACAATCTTTGTATATACACTATTTAAATATATATGGAGGCCTACACAAATTTTTGGATTAATCATTTATGACTTCCTACAGTCTCATTTCTATATGTGTGTGTTCTTGTAGTCTTTACCTTCTTTGGATTTTGTTGATGTATGTATGTGTGAGGGACCTACATCAATTTTTGGATCAACCATCTATGAATTTATATGAACCTACCTTCTTTATGCTTACCTACATTAGAAAATCCCATCTATGATTAATTATGTTGGGGAGTGGAATAGTTCATTGTTTGTGCATAGCATTTAGACCTATTGTGCAGAGAGATTTTTGATGAGCATCAGATATGCTCATATTTTTGTATATGTACTAAATGTTTTTGCACGAAAATATATAATGAGTTGTATATTTTTATGAAATATTATGTATGTATTTAATAAAATCATGTGTATTATCTAATCCATGCGTGAAGTGTGTTTTGTGTAGTTATTTCCTAGATTTTGTCATATTTTGATCAGTCGAGGTCCTACATGGACCTGGCATGGTTCTACCCAATCAGATGAAGGCATACGGAGGTAGGCGCCTTACTAAAGTAGGCACCTTACTAAGTAGGTGCCTTACTGAAGTAGGCACCTTACTCATGTAGGTGCCTTACTAAAGTAGGCACCTTACTAAAGAAGGTGCCTTACTGAAGTAGGCACCTTCCTCGAGTGGATGCCTAGATCATGCATGTTGACCAAACGGCTGGAGAAGGACCCCGATGACCACCATTCCACGTCATCAATGGGAAACCATTGATGAATGAGTTGTCCCAGCCAGTGTGGATGGATGCGCAACCACTCTCAAAGTAGAACCGTAACTCACCCGATTGCAAGTAAACGACAAAGATGTTGATCATCACGCATCGGCTACAATAACTGGACTATCCTAGTTTAGACTATAATCGGGACACCTATTGTAACATAACTACAATAGGAAGTCTTGTGTGTGGTATATAAACACATGGACTTCTCTGTAGCAGGGGGAAGCATTCTAGAACATTATTGCATGTAATATTTTTTGCACTATTAATAAATCTTGAGCGTTCTTTCATCCGCATGTGGTTTTCATGAATTGTTGGGTGGGATCTGCTGGAGCTCGGGCCCACTCCAAGCCAGTATTCCTCCCCTATCTCTTAGTCATTTTCTTTCATAGATTTAATTTTGTATGCATAGTATATTCATTCCTAGATTAATTTAATCATTTTAGAAGTTGTGTTCTTTTTATAGTAGGTGTATTATTGTTTTCAGAGTGGTGTGTTTACTTTCATGCATTTCATTTATGTTTAAGTTTTCTTGGTGTGGATGAATCAACCATTGTTTCACAAACACCCCCCAATGGTAGATAACTAGATTCATCTCAGAAGTGGTGATGTGAGTAGTTTCAATCATGGCACTTCTAAAGTCTATGAGCTCCCGGGTTGACAAATTAAATGCGAGTGTTGTGACGAATATAGGACAAAATTAACCAGTGTTTGGCACCCAACATTTTGGTACCATTGTCGAGGAAGCGTCACTAGTAGACTAATTACATTACCCCTCTAAACCTTCTGCTTGACCTTGTATGAGTCCCCCAAGAAGAAGAGGACCCAACGATCATTTTATAAGACAAAACCCATTAGAAAAATCTGAGTCAGTCGATGACCTAGAATTTGAGTTAGATTCTCCCAACTCATCCCCAAAAGTCCACTAGAGTGAGCATCCTCACTTTGTGCAAAGTGCCTCCTCGTCTCATCGACCTGGGAAAGAACATATTATTCTAAACCCATTGTTCAAAAGAACACCCTCGGAGGAAGCCCTATTGTGGAAATTCGTAGAGGACCAGACTGTTACACCAGCCGACTTAGAGGCTCTAATACAGAAAGTCTTGAGTGACCGAAAGGCCATAGAAGCTATAGAAGAGACCACATTTCCTAAAAAAATGGCTGAAGAAGTCTCATCTAGATTTAGCTTCCCAATAGAGGAAGGAGTAGGGGAAACCAAAATGAAGAACATATCCCCTACCCATCTCCCCACCTTTCGGGGATATCCAATCGAAGACCCTGACCTATTTTTGTTTAATTTTGATGTGTTGTGCAGGTCTGTTGACTACAAGTTAGACGCTTAGAAGCTAAAGCTCTTCCCATCAATGTTGGATGACTCAGCTCTACGATGGTTTATCAGGTTGGGGAACAAACAGATCACCACATGGGAAGAGATGAGGAAGCTCTTTCTAGAGTAGTACCAGGACTTTGGTAGAGCACGAGATTCCAAGGAAGAAGTCCTCAACATGACATAGAAGGAGGATGAGTCCCTAGAAGAATACTAGGAGAGGTTCAACTTCAACCTACAATGATCTCCTCATGCAAAGTTGGGAGATAAGTCTCTCAAGAGCATTTTCTTGAGAGGACTCAACAACGAGTTGTTGGAAGTGCTAAATATGATTTTGGGAGGAGATGTTTACCAGCATGCCATGGAAGATATCCAATAGTTATGTCAGAATTATTCATGGAGAAGAGGTAAATTGGCTCCTAGGGCCATGAAGGTGACTGCATTGGTCACAAATACGGAGATAGGCAACATGTTGGAAGATATAAAGAGTGAAATGCTATCTTCTCTAGCATTACAGTTGGATACGCTCCTGCTGGAGAAGAAGAAACAAGAGAACGATATAGCGTTGACCTATTTTTATCCAAAATACAGAGGGAAGCATGCTAGGAATGCATACCCAGAGAACAAGGTCAAAGTATGCATAGTTTTCCAATAGAACCACAAGACCCACCTGTGCCCATAGCTGCCCAATACCAGGGAGGAGGCTGACATAATGGAAGCCTATTTCATGGGCAATCGAAGAAATTGGTAGCAGCCCCCTATGGGGAATATGCCCACAAGAATTTCGCCCTATGGAGGAGGATCATATATGCCACAAGGGTAGCCACCACCACCCAATATGGGATGGTGGGGACCACCACCATGGACAAACGTACCTCCAGGAGCTACATTTATGAATCAGCAACCATGGATGCCATATCAACACCCCGAGCAAGCAGTGGAGGAACCACGTTTCATGGAACTTCGCTCCACAAAACATGACATAGGTTCCACCTCAACAAGGCTTATCGACCCTACCTATGGTGAGACCTACGTAGTTACCAACACAATCGATGGTAAAACAAAATAATAAGGTAAACCAACCAGCATATCAAGTAGAGGGAGAGATGTATCCGATGTATAATATTAGTTGTAATCCTATTCAACTTAGATCAGGCAAGCAGTTAGGAGTAGAAGTACCTCCCCTAGTAGAAGAGGAGGAAGACGTAGGAGACTCTCCTCTAATAGAAGAGGTGGAGGTAGAGAAATTTGTTGAGAAAATAGAGGCCCCATTCCCTAAACGATTGTAGGAGTAGAGGAAGTCGACACAGCCAAAATTTGATATCCTCTCAAGCTTGAGGAATCTCACGGTCACCATTCCACTATTCCAAGCTATCAGATATGTGCCTATATACACCAAGGTGATAAAAGAATTATGTCTGAGGAAACTAGGATGTAAGGTGGCACAAACCATCAATGTCATAGGGAAATTGGTTGATTTAATGATGGGGAATGCATATCATCCCAAATATGCAGACCCAAGTAGCCCGATATTGATGGTAAAAATAGGAGGGCATTCACTGGCGAACACCTTAGTTGACCTGGGTGTAGCCATCAACGTGATACCGCAGGAGACCATGCAGAAGTTGAAGCTTACAAATTTGAAACCCACCAATATGGTGTTACAATTGGCTGACTGGTCAACCATAGCACCAGAAGGGATGCTCGAATATGTGATCATAATGGTCAATACATGGGAATACCTGATAGACTTTTTGGTGTTACAATCAAAGATAGGACTGGGTGGTTACCCACTCATATTAGGGAGGCCATGGTTGGCTATGGTGGATGCCTACATCAGCTACCGTGATGGACTCATGACTATTTTGAATGGACAAAACATCAAGAGATTGACAATATCTCCTCCCGCTCAGTCCATGGACACGTTGGATGAACCCATGTTGATCGAGAAGGATGACACTTCGTTATCCATGCTTCAGTTGGTGATGGCATTGATAGAGTTGGAGGAGGATGCCAATGAGGATGGCATTATAATGGGATTCTTGCAAGGAGAATCCTCCCTCATGGTTCCCGAATCACCATTGGTCGGCGCTCAGGACCACCACACCTGGAAAATAAATATTGGGCCTGGCAGAACATTGAATATTAGTAGTGAGTTGACCACCACACAATTGGAAAAATTAAAAGAGCTCCTAACCAAGCACCAACAAGTGTTTTCCTGGGATTACTTAGATATGAAGGGAATCAACCCTAAAATCTGCACACATCAAATATACCTTGAAGAGCAGGCGACCCCAGTCAGGTAGCCATAGAGAAGAATAAACCCGACCATGAAGGACATTGTCAAGGCCGAGTTGTAAAAGCTCTTGTCGGTAGGATTCATCTACCCAATCTTCGACAGTGAGTGGGTATCACCACTTGTGGTGGTCCCCAAGAAGAATGAGAAATGGAGAATCTATGTTGATTACATATCGCTAAACAAAGTGACAAAGAAATATCACTTTCTACTCCCCTTCATTGATCAAGTGTTGGACACACTATCTGGAAGAAAATATTTCTCCTTTTTGGATGGATTTAGTGGGTACAACCAAATTCATATCGGGGAGGAGGACCAGGACAAAACAATGTTCACCTACCCATGGGGAATGTTTGCCTACAAAGTGCTACCCTTCGGGTTGTGCAATGCACCAGCCACCTTCCAAAGGGTGGTGTTGAGCATATTTTAGGATATGATGGGGGAGGCAATTGAGGTATATATGGATGACTTCACCATTTATGAAGAGACATTCAAAGAGGCGACAACAAACCTAGAGCGTGTGCTCCAGAGATGCAAGGAAAACAACCTATCCCTCAACAATGAGAAGTGTTTTATGATGATGCATGAGGGCATAGTGTTGGGACATCATCTCTTGACAGAAGGAATTAAAGTAGATCAAAATAAAATAGAAGTAATTAAAGATCTACCCAGCCCAAAAATACAGAGGGAAGTGAGGAGTTTCCTCGGCTCTACTAGGTACTACAGGTGATTCATCATCGATTTCAGCAAGATTGCTAAACCACTGCACAACCTACTAATGAAGGATGTGGAATTCATATGGATGAGGGACTACAAGCGAGCATTTCAGATGCTAAAGGAAAAGTTGATTTCTACCCCAATGTTGTAGGGCCCAAATTGGGTCTATCCCATTTCACATATATTGTGACGCCTCTAATAATGCAATTGGAGCGGTCCTCGGGCAGAAGGATGGCAAAGAATTCTACACCATTTATTATGTCAGTAAGAATTTAGCAGGGGCTGAGCTCAATTACATAGTAACAGAGAAATAATTTCTTACAGTGGTACACACCATCAACAAATTCCACCACTACATCATGGGATACAAGGTGTTCATTCACATGGACCATGCAGCCATCAGATACCTAATGAGTAAACCAATGATCAATGGTAGGATAATAAGGTGGCTCTTGCTGTTATAGGAATTCGACATCACCATAGTTGACAAGCCCAAGAAGGATAACATAGTCATGGACTTTCTATCCAGACTAATCCCAGTAGATCATGTAGTGGTAGAAGACCAGTTCCTAGATGAGCATTTATTCATCATCAATGAACAGACATCATGGTATGCGAACATCGCCAATTATCTGGCCATCGGTAGAACATCCCCTACCCTTTCATATAGAGAGAAGCAAGGGGTGATTGAAAAGAGCACTTCCTTTCAATGGATTAATGGCCTCCTATTCAAAATAGGGCCCGACCAAATCATAAGGAGGTGCATAGCGGAGCATGAGTTTCTAGATATACTCAAAGCCTATCACAATGAGCCATGTGGAGGATATTTCTCAGGAAGAAGGACTGCATATAAGGTATTGCAAACTAGGTACTTTTGGCCCACTCTATTTAAATACATAGCCGCATACACCAACAAGTGTGATGAATGCCAAATAATGGGCAGGCCAACCCATAGGGATGAAATACCCCTTCAACCTCATGTACATATCGAGCCCTTTGACAAATGGGGCATGGATTTTGTGGGACCCATCAACCCACCTTCAACTGGAAGGAGATATATTTTAGTCTGCATAGACTACATTACCAAATGGGTCAAAGTCCAGGCATTGAGATATTCCAAGGAGGGGACGGTAGCCAAATTCATGTTTACCCATATTTTCACAAGGTTTGGAGTGCCCAAGGAAATTACAATGGATCAAGGACCCCAATTCACCTCTAGGTTAATCAAGGAATTGATGGAATAGTATAGGGTATGACATAATATAACCACCCCCTACCATCCATAGGTGAATGGGTAGGTGGAGGTAACCAACAGGGAGATAGAAAACATCCTGAATAAAATTGTGCAATAGCACAAGAAGGATTGGGTCTGCCAGATTATCGAAGGTAGTATGGGTGTATAAAACGATGTGGAAATCAACCATCGACTTTGCACCCTTCCAAATGGTATACAAGAAGGATGTAATTATGCCCATCGAATTCAAAGTGAAGAAACTTAGTATGGTAGTAGAACTAGACCTAATCCTGTATAAAGCATAGAAAGAACGAATTTGGTAGTTGAACCAGCTAGATGAATTCTAAATGGATGCCCTATAGAGAACCAAAATTGTGTAGAAGCAAAGAAAACAGTGGCATGACTACCACATGGCAGGATAGTGTAGATCCAAGAACAGGGTGGGTGCTAATTACTTGCTAAAGGAAAAACTATGCACCCCCGTGCCTGGACTAAGCGGATGCCGATGTTGTACAAGGAGAATTTTAGGAGGCTTGATCAACCTCACATCAGTAGACACATCAGCCACTGATTTTTTAACTATGGAGGAACAAACGACTTCAAAATGGAGGTGCCTTACTCTGGTGCCTTACTCCGGAGGAGTAGTGCCTTGCTCAGCCAGGGAGGTGCCACCTTGGAGTGTTCATCATGGTCAAGTGGTGCCTTACTAAGGCAGGCACCTTAATGAAGTAGGTGCCTTACCCCAAAGGAGTGGTGTTTAACTCTGTCGAAGAGGTGCCACCCCTGGAGTGCTTTATCGTTCTTTCAAATACACACACACACACATATATATATATATATATATATATATATATATATATATATATATATATATATATATATATATTCCTATTTGTATAATAAGGAAACCACCATATGCAATGAAGTGAAAAGACAAAGAAAATGTGATCAATATGCAACTTTCATTAAAGATTCAAGCAATAAAATCCTTTGTCTTTTACAATACAATAAAGCCACAATGGGCTTTTTACAAATACAATGGTGTTAATGTCTCCTCTTCACAACAGATAGTAGTGTAGTATGTGTATTTCCTCTCCAAGGGCTGCTCCAATGCTCTTCTATTCCTGCATGCAACCACTCAAAGAGAAAATTAATGATAAAGAAATCCCACCTTAGTTGGGATTTTGCTCAAGTAGGATAATATTCAAGACAAACAAGTAAATTCTCCTACTAAAATAGAATGCAAAAAGAGACTATTCTTACAACTCATGCAATGATGGTAGGTTGTCCTAGCTTCCTCTTTCTTCATTCATTCATTCCTTCATTCATGCCTTGATTCCTCCTTTCCTTCAATAAAGGGAATGAGGGGGTATTTATAGAATTTTAGAAGAGAGGGGGGTGAGGATGATGTGGCACATGAGTTTGACATAGTGGAAGACAAGACTAGGTAGGTGAAGAATTTTAAATGTTGAATGTGTTGGAATAGAAGACTTTTGGGTGGGTGAGAGAATATAAAATTGTTAAGTGGGTTTGTAAGGGAAGACTTAGGATAAATGGAGGAATATAAAATTACTAAGTGGGTTGGCATGCAAGAAAGAATCCTTGACTTTGGTGTGCATGAGTGGTGGTGGGTGTATAAAATGTAGAATAGGACTAATCCAGAACCCTTGACTTGGGCATAAGCATGTGAGAAGGTAAGTGTAGAAAATGTGGTTAATCTAGAATCCTTGACTTGAGCTCAAGCATGTGAGAAGGGAGGTGTAGAAAATATGGCTATTCTAGAATCCTTGACTTGAGCTCAAGCATGTTGGAAGGTAGGTGTAGAAAATATGGCTAATCTAGAATCCTTGACTTGAGCTCAAGGATGTGATAAAGTAGGTTTAGAATCTTTGACTTAAGCACAAGCATGTGAGAAGGTAGGTGTAGAAAATGTGGCTATTCTAGAATCCTTGACTTGAGCTCAAGCATGTGAGAAGGTAGATGTAGAAAATGGCTAATCTAGAATCCTTGACTTGAGCTCAAGCATGTGAGAAGGTAGGTCTAGAATCCTTGACTTGAGCACAAGCATGTGAGGAGGTATTGAAAATTGATTTAAAAATATTAAATTCATGAATAGTGAACAGTGAATAGTGAATAGTGAACAGTGAATCGTGAATAGTGAACAGTGAACATTGAACAGTGAACAGTGAATAGTGTACAGTGAATAGTGAACCATGAACAGTGAATAGTGAACAGTGAAAGGACAAAGAAACCACTATATGCAATGAAGTGAAAGGACAAAGAAAATGTGATCAATATGCAACTTTCATTAAAGATTCAAGCAATAAAATCCTTTGTCTTTTACAATACAATAAAGCCACAATGGGCTTTTTACAAATACAATGGTGTTAATGTCTCCTCTTCACAACAGATAGTAGTGCGGTATGTGTATTTCCTCTCCAAGGGCTGCTCCAATGCTCTTCTATTCCTGCATGCAACCACTCAAAGAGAACATTAATGATAAAGAAAGCCCACCTTAGTTGGGCTTTTGCTCAAGTAGGATAATATTCAAGACAAACAAGTAAATGCTCCTACTAAAATAGAATGCAAAAAGGGACTATTCTTACAACTCATGCAATGATGGTAGGCTGTCCTAGCTTCCTCTTTATTCATTCATTCATTACTTCATTCATGCTTTGATTCCTCCTCTTTCAATGAAGGGAATGAGGGGGGTATTTATAGAATTTTAGAAGAGAGAGGGCTGACGATTATGTGGCACATGAGTTTGACATAGTGGAAGACAAAACTAGGTAGGTGAAGAATTTTAAATTTTGAATGCGTTGGCATAGAAGACTTTTGGGTGGGTGAGAGAATATAAAATTGTTAAGTGGGTTGGTAAGGGAAGACTTAGGATAAATGGAGGAATATAAAATTACTAAGTGGGTTGGCATGCAAGAAAGAATCCTTGACTTTGGTGTGCATGAGTGGTGGTGGGTGTAGAAAATGTAGAATAGGACTAATCTAGAACCCTTGACTTGGGCATAAGCATGTGAGAAGGTAGGTGTAGAAAGTGTGGCTAATATAGAATCCTTGACTTGAGCTCAAGCATGTGAGAAGGTAGGTGTAGAAAATGTGGCTAATCTAGAATCCTTGACTTGAGCTCAAGCATGTGAGAAGGTAGGTGTAGAAAATATGGCTATTCTAGAATCCTTGACTTGAGCTCAAGCATGTGAGAAGGTAGGTGTAGAAAATATGGCTAATCTAGAATCCTTGACTTGAGCTCAAGCATGTGAGAAGGTAGGTCTAGAATCCTTGACTTGAGCACAAGCATGTGAGAAGGTAGGTGTAGAAAATGTGGCTATTCTAGAATCCTTGACTTGAGCTCAAGCATGTGAGAAGGTAGGTGTAGAAAATATGGCTAATCTAGAATCCTTGACTTGAGCTCAAGCATGTGAGAAGGTAGGTCTAGAATCCTTGACTTGAGCACAAGCATGTGAGGAGGTATTGAAAATTGATTTAAAAATATTAAATTTGTGAATAGTGAACAATGAATAGTGCACAGTGAATAGTGAACAGTAAATAGTGAATAGTGAATAGTGAACAGTGAACCGTGAATAGTGAACAGTGAACAGTAAATAGTGTATAGTGAACATCAAACAGTGAACAGTGTACAGTGAACAGTGAATAGTGAACAGTGAATAGTGAATAGTACACAATAAAAGAAAATAGAAAGAATTTAGATGAATTTAAAAATATCGAAGAGATATTAGAAGAACCAAAACTTGGATAAAATGATATTTTTAGGTGTCTACACTATTTCTAAAGGAGGTTCCTTACTCCGCCAAGGAGGCACCACCCCTAGAGCATTCTTCATAGTCATGTGGTGCCTTACTCAAGTAGACGCCTTACTGAAGTAGGCGCCTTACTCTGGTGCCTTACTCAAGCAGGCACCTAAATCGACTCAAAAACACATGTCCAAACTTGGTAGTATGTGGAGCAGCCAAAGCCAATGCCATCATCTCACATGATGGAAATCTAGAAGCACCCAAAAATATTTTAAAATCATTGGATAGGATCTCTGCATGTCCCAAGGCCAACCGTCAAGGAGATATGCATCCCAACCTAAACCAATAGGAGCCATCATGTTTTTAGCGTAGGACCTCGGGTGAACTAGGAATGAAGTACCCAAGGTGACGTAATCAACACATGGGAAAAATATCATTGAGTACCAATTCAGCATACTCCATGCAACATGAAATGACCAATCAGGTATGCGCATGATTGACTTTAGATATATATGTAATTTTTCATATAATGTGCTTCTTTAAAAATATTGCATGCCTAATACATCGTATCGGATGATTAATTTGGGTGGTGTACCCTACCAATCCCAATGTGGAAATAATTTCTAGAGTCAAGCACTTGAGTTTATAAAAAGGTGCCTTACTGAGGACAAGGCATCAAACTAGTCAAAACTAGCAGGGAATCCACCATGGTTGGATGATGGAATAATCATGCACTCAAAAAGCATGATCCTAGCGACACTGAGGGGATCAGGGGAGACGTTATGTGCTGGTTCAAAGAAGCCAAGTGGATGAATTACTACCGCCTGGTCAGCCAAGACCAAGATGTAGAGGTAGAAAAGGAGTTTGCTACCTCTATAAATAGAGGAGTCACTCGGATATGAGGACTAGAAATTCTAGTCACGCCAAAGCACATTGTTCAAGTCGGCAACCTCCCCTTACTGGGGAATGCACGTATAAGGATGGTGTGGCAAGTAATTGCATAGAAGTCCTACTCAGAAAAAGGAGCGTCTCATGCGAACCACATGGGATCCCAAAATAGAGACTCCCAATGCACCTGAGGAAGATATTTGAGCAAGTGGCAAGATATTTCACATGCACCAGGAAGTATTCACACCTAAATGTGAACCATATGCAGTTCTTGAGCCATCTGGTGCATGGGCAAAAAATAACATCCTGTTCTACCTAGAAAATTCCCTACAGGATGAGACGTCATGATATCATAGAGGGTTGCATTCTTTCGTAGCCCACCATGGGCTAATAATATCCCTGGTACACCATGCAAAGGAGCATAGAGGGAGTTCATTGGTGGCTAGGACCAAACACTCTAGTGCACGAGAGTAGGTGGTGGCCAAACCATAACAAGAGGCCAAATTAAGAGGGAAGGTCGAGGAAGTTAGGGTCGAGCCTTTCGATGTAGAGATTTCGTATACATTGGAGTAGGTGGCAATGGAGGTAGAGGACGATGTTGAATTGGGGGGATGTTCAAAGAGGAATACCCCCAATTCTCACCAGATGTTGTGGAGGAAATGCAAAGCTCTTTGCCTAATTATATAGAGGAAAGGTCAGGATCTTCCAACCCTGAACCTTTCGTATAATGGATAGAGTGTATACGCGGTCAAATATGATTGCGACACCTAAACCTCTCAAGTGAGGAAGATGAGGACGATGCAAAACTCAGCTTCATGGTCCAAACCCTATAGAATGTGGCCGCTCGAAGCCCGTAAGACCCGCAACCCTCAACAAGCTTGCTGCAGTAGTCTGAAGTACCGATGGAAGAGGGCCATGTTGAGCAGAGTGAGAAATCTATGATGCAGGAACTGTTTTAATAATATAAGTACATGATTACATCAAAAATTTAGAGGTAGGAGGTTGCCATCGCCTAATTCTAGTAATTGATCTAGCATCTCATGGTAGAGAACCAGTAGTTGCAAGTAAAGGTGATTGATAGGTATGATGCCTCTACCCAAATTGATTGGGCAATTGAGGTACCCATGAACTATCCAACCTCACTGGAGAGAGTAGTATCATCCAGGAAAATTAGGTTAGATGCTCGCAACAAGGAATTGGAGGTGGGAGAAGGATTGTGCACCTCTAACAAAGGAATTCTAGAGGAATAGGGAAATTCTATTTTTCAAACAGAAACCTATGTTATCAATATTGATGATGATGAACCTTCAAGGTATAGCCAAGGGCTAAACCCTGAACCTGATGTCTAGAAGGATTCTCCATAGCACCAGGAACCTAAAATTGAGGGGCTGCTACCCGAAGAACCATAAGAGCAAGCATCAAGCGACCAAGGGACAAGAGAAACAAACACAGTAGGCCTAATACCAAAAGGGCAGATCCATGAACTCTCTAAGAGGGAGGCAACATCCATGAGAAAGGAAGACCTCCCCACACAGGCCACGTCAATACCAGAGATAAGGAAAGGAAGGCACCTCAAATGATGCAAAAGAGGGCCAAATGAAATGCCAAGGTGACGTTTTCCAAACTGAACCCCCATTCAAATGATGAATGAGAAGAAGGTCTACGAGCCTTCGCTACGTAGAAAGAAAAATTCAAAAAGCTTCATAAGGAGTTTGAGGAGGCAAAGGTAGCTAGGAAAGCTACCAAAAAGGAAGAAAGAGGGCTAGACATTTGTGTGAACCCTATTTATGAAGATCAATTTTGGGACATCTATGGTTTGTCATGGGGTTGGCCCTCTAAGATGAATAAATGGCTAGCAAGATGGGGAGTATATGGATAGAAGGAAAAGGTAGTAGCGATCAGGGAAGAGAATGTTGACCTCATACCTGAAGAACTTTGGATGTACAAGGCCAGTGTGGTTGTACAAAAGAAGGATGACTTTGACATCCCATTCGAAGAGCTACATCCTCAACATGCTAATGTGTGGTAGGAAGCAGAGGCAGCCTTCCATAAGGTTGCAACGACTGTGATAGAAACCAACACAGGTGCAGGGCCAAGTATGATTAGAAGGTGAAGCTAGCATAACAAGTAGCCAATTCAGATCATAGGCCAACCTAGCATAGCTGGTAGCCAACATAGATGAAGGAAAGTATAGCCCAAGGGTGCCCCACAACAAACCAGGGACCCTTAGCAAAAATGGAAACCTTAGGATAGAGAGAAAGCCAAGGCCATCGGCAAGAAAAGGAAATGACAAACAATGGCCTACACAGTGAAGGTGTTTACCGATTTTAGGTGCCACGAGGACGTGGTACATATTAGACATGGGGCGATGATGAGCACCAAATATGCTCATATTTTTGTATATGTACTAATAGTTTTTGCATGACAATATATAATGAGTTGTATATTTTTATGAAATATTATGTATGTATTTAATAAAATCATGTGTATTATCTAATCCATGCATGAAGTGTATTTTGTGTAGTTATTTCCTAGATTTTGTCATCTTTTGATCAGTCAAGGTCCTACATGGACCTAGCATGGTTCCACCCAATTAGATGAAGGCATACAGAGGTAGGTTCCTTACTAAAGTAGGCACCTTACTCAAGTAGGCACCTTACTGAAGTAGGTGCCTTACTAAGGTAGGCGCCTTACTGAAGTAGACACCTTACTCATGTAGGTGCCTTATTGAATTAGGTTCCTTACTAAAGAAGGCACCTTATGAAAGTAGGCACCTTTATTGAGTGGATGCCTAGATCATGCACGTTGACCAAAAAAATGGAGGACCCTAATGACCACCATTTTACGTCATCAGTGGGAAATGGCTGATGAATGAGTTGTCCCACCCAGTGTGGATGGACGTGCAACCACTCTCAAAGTAGAATCATAACTTGCCTGATTGCAAGTAAACGACGAAGATGTTGATCATCGTGCGCTGGCTATAGTAACTAGACTAACCTAGTTTATACTGTAATCGGGATGCCTATTGTAATAGAACTGCAATAGGAAGTCTTGTGTGTGGTATATAAACACACGGACTTCTCTGTAGTAGGGGGAAGCATTCTAAAACATTATTGCATGTAATATTTTCTACACTATTAATAAATCTTGAGTGTTCTTTCATCCGCATGTGGTTTTCATGAATTTTTGGGCGGGATCTGCTGGTGCTTAGGCCCACTCCAAGCTAATATTCCTCCCCTATCTCTTAGTCATTTTATTTCATATATTTAATTTTGTATGCATAGTATATTCATTCCTAGATTAATTTAATCATTTTAGAAACTGTGTTCTTTTTATAGTAGGTATATTATTGTTTTTAGAGTGGTGTGTTTAATTTCAAGCATTTCATTTATATTTAAGTTTTCTTGATGTGGACGAATCACCTATTATTTCACAAACACCCCCCAATGGTAGATAAATCGATTCATCTCTGAATTGGTAATGTGAGTAGTTTCAATCGTGGCACTTCTAAAGTCTACGAGCTCCCGGGTTGACAAATTAAATGCAAGTGCTATGATGAATATAGGAAAAAATTTAACCAGTGTTTAACACCCAACAATCTTAGCAGATATTTTTGTGCATCACAATATTTTTTCTTTTGTTGAGTCATTTAATTTTCTTTTCTTGCATTCCTTTTCCCTTTTGAGTCCAAGTGTGTCATAAAGATCACATCTTAACAAGGATCTAGCCTTGTAAAAACTCTTGGAGGCCCCTGATTGAGATAAACCCCGTGCTCTCGACTCTGGCCCTATTATGTCGCTCCTCGCATGGTGTGACTATTTCAATTGGGATGATAAAAAATTACAATAGTTTAATGGCACACCTAGTGGGACCCTAGTGACACACCATTGGTCCCATAATCACAATAATAGGTTAGGATGAACCTAGTGAAAGTTTAATCCTACCCTTGCTTATTGAAGTTCCTCTCACTTACCTGACAAATTTTCTCTAGAGAACAAACATAAGAAGAAGCCACCATTCAAGATATTAGACTAAGGTTCTAGTGAAGGCCTTAATCTACCTATTTTCAAGAAGTGTAAAATTGCATTCACTTGGTGACTCCTCTCAAATAAAGAAACCAAAAATAGCTATTCAAAGAACCTTTGGTTAGGTTTTATGCTAAAATTTTGATAAAAATTGTTGCCACCACCTACAACCATTTCATGAAGAAGAAGAGATACAACTCCACACCCCAATATCATTCCCTACCTAGAATGACAAACTCATTGGCACCACTAGTTTTCCATGAAGTATAAGATGATATTCCATGTGTTGCCTTGAAGTATCTCAATTATTTTACTAGAGAATATCTCACTACCCTTGTTGAGCATCAGAACCATGTAGCAAGTTGTAGACACCTAAAACATGTCATGTCGAGGTGACTACTCATATGGGACATGCTAATAGACCATATGAATGATCTTGGATAGCTCCAAGGTGAAGCAGTGGTTTTAACCACTCAATTTGGGTAGAGTTGGCTAACTCAGCCTTAGCCATGGCTGACACCCATGGCTAACAGAGCTGGTCGTGCCTCAGAGCCATGGCTAGCATCAAAACTATTTTGAATCTCGGGCCAAGCCAAATTCGGTTACAATGGCCTGGGCAATGGAGATTCAAATGGTTTTGGGTGGGGAAGCTTCGAGAGTTTTCCTCCCAACTGATCCAACCTCCTGGATCTTGATCTTGGCTTCCCAAGCAAGCCAAGATTAGAGATTAGGAGGCCTATAAGACCCCCCTCCAAATTGGGGAGAAGTCTGGAGAAATTTTCATTTGAAATAGTGAAGCTCTACCAAAATAAATAAAATTGATAACCCCTTGAGGAGAGTCAAAATGCTGCCCAATTATGGAGTGACAAGCATGAATCCATCAATGGAGCTTTCAAAGGACTAGGAAGCATCAATCGCACAATCAAGCCAATCAAACATGAATCTCATAAAATTCAATCACCAATCCATCTTAGGACATAGAGGTGACCCTTGATCATCAATTCAATAGAGGGAATTGAAGATCTAAGCCCTGATTACAAGAGCAAAGATATTTTTAGCTCAACCATGGCTATCAACCATGGCTAATAGTGCCAACCATACCTCAGACCCATGATGAGGGTTTGATCCTTAATTTCCTTTATTTTAGCATTATATTTACATTTTTAGTTATGCAATTAGTTTAATCTAGCATAGATTAATATTTTAGAAGACATTTGATCGATTAATTCTAGGTTTAGAGGTAGATTTACTTCCATTTCCTTGCAATTATCAATTTAGACTAGTTTCATGCTTTTCAAGTTTCTAATGGTTAATTAGGCTTTCTAATTGCTAGATTTCATGCTTTCCTTTATATGCTTTGTAGTAATTTGATGATTTCTTGCATATCTTCATAGATTTACATGCTTTCTTATTTTCTTTATCATCATTTATGCAATTATCCATCAAAAGCCTCATCAAGAGAGGCCTCCTTTGTCATTAAATCCTTTCATGTTGTTTCTTGAACGTAGGGTTTATAGGACCTAATCATTTTCAAGGCATTCAAGGTAGCATATACCTCCAATCATGGAGAAGAAGGTTATCATTGACCTTAAGTAGTTCATGTACATCTGTGAAGAGTCTACGGATTATACCACCCCCTCATTTAGAGGGTCTTCAATATTGTATTAATTGTATCAAAATTGAGTATCCCTAAGAGGGACGTATATGTAATTGATTTACATTCTATTAATACAAAGAAATTCCTCTCTCTTGTCAAATTCATGTTATTATATTTAATGCTTTAATATTTGATACTTAATTGATGCATTAGCTTAGGTATATGCTTTTTACAATGATACAGATGGTGATCATGATGGGAACCCACAAATTATGCTATCACTGACTGACTTACTATGTTTTTTATTGTAGGTCTCAACCATGGTTAACAACCATGGTGAATAGTCTTAGCCACTTAGCAGCCATGATTAATAGTCTCAACCATGCCTGACAACCATGACTAGCAGAGAATAAAAAATAATAGACAACCGAATCTACATCAGACTTGGATTTTAGGTAGGAGCCAATTCTCTATGTTTTCCTATGTCTATCTATGTTTATTTTGTTGAATACAGTAGATGAAGTCGGTTTAATTAGAAAACATAGAGAAAGGTTAAAAGTAAAATTTTAGATTCTCTTAGGTTTTCTTCTAGTCATTGCTAGGAACAATAAACTTTTGATTGCAATCCACCCTAGTCTCCAATGGTCTAGGTTATGTTTGTAGAGTTTGCTTGCTTGAGGCCCAATTAGTGGCCAATTTATCATGTAGATGCATTCTCTAAAACTTCATTTAATCAATTAGATGCATATTTCTAAATATTAAATATTTTATCATTAGGCATTTAGGAAAGAGCATTGAGTGCTTGGTGTTGCATTTTTACTTTCATGCAAAATCTAAAATGAACAAACACACACCACGCACTATCTAAATGCTAGTGAGTTGGAAGTCATATCCAACCACTAGTAGGGTTCAACGATGGTGGTAGTGATTTCCATCCATTGGCCCAACTCCCTCGAACCCTATTACTTGGCCAATACCGACTCCAAGATCTATCCTAACCATGCAAAATAGCATGCATTCCTCTTTGGAGGGGTGTATCACTATGCACGGGGTGCTAGGTGAGGATCGGTAGGACCTATGCTCCCTACCTGGGTGTGGATTTCATCTCCACATTTTAGGGGATTTACGTGACCATGACTTTCATTACCGATTGTCGAGCTATGAGCATACAAGTGAAAACCCTTAAACTATTGAGTATTACATCAACAATTTCAAACATGATGAGAGTAGTTTAAGTTTTCAACAAATCTCAAAACACATCAAACCAGTTAGGGCTCACAAAGAAAATTTAAAAGAGATAATCATCATTGTTTGCTTTGTTTGCTTTAAAATATACATACGAGATAATACCACATCATGGTTGTCACATGGAGAGGTCGATATGATACAAAACCAAGGTCAAAGTCGAAGCTCCACCCAATGCACAACACAATGCGAAGAACCCTCAATCACAAGATCCTCTCGAATGATGTTCGATGAGCATTAGAGGGGATAACTCTATGCATGGGGGTTCTCATTAGAATACCCCACCTAGAGGAGGCAATGTACATGCCTCATGAGATAGATCCGAGTATGGAAGATCCCAACATGGGCCCTTCGAGCATGGGAGTATATATCATGATCGTACACCTCATGGATCCACTGGATCCGCTGAAGAGTACATCATTGAGGAAGGAACTATAACTAAGTTAGTGCCCATCCATACTCGAGATAAGGGAGGCTCCAGGCCCCCATCAATTCAAAATAGATAAGTAGAAAATCTACCCATTCAGGGGTAGGAAGAGAGGGCTGCTTCAAAGCATAGGCCCTCATAGACTCCAAACAACAATGAACCTGGCAAGTTCACATTTGATATGTCTAAGGTTGGAGTCAATGGTATGCCACCACATGAGTCATGGTGCACTAGACAATTGGATGGTCTAGATAGAGTCTTAGGGTAGCTAGGGTATAAACCCTTAGTTGTACATTCTCATTCTATGAGTTCTCATAGTGAGAGCACATGTAGGACCATTAGAGAGCTAGGAGAATGCTCTAAGCATTCTCATAGTATAATTGCCCCATCAACCCACATGGGCATAGAGTACAGACAACACCAGAACGTGAATGTCATCTACACAGACAAGGGCAAGAGCATGGTAAACAAGTCTATTAGAGGTCATACCGATAAAGTTGCTCAGATAGAATGAGTACACCAGAGACCACATATGATCGATATTATAGATCGATCATAGAAATTGGTGTCAAAACAATGGTAGTAGATTCTCCAAGATCAATTGGAGGATATTCATGCAGAGCATGAGCACCTCAAAAATGAGGATACTCAGAGATAGAGGTTGCTAAGGTAGCATATTTTTGAGCAATGCGTATGCAATGCATCCTTGATCAAAAGGAGTATGTTGAGTGAGAGGATCGATTAGCTCATGCCAATTTACCCCCTCATAGTGAATACAGGGAGCGCACTCATAGATGAGCTACTTCGTAGCCTGATTTGCACCTTGAGCATATTGAAAACTATACTCACCACATGGCCCAAAACATGATGCAGCACCAAGCACTCGAACATCATGGGTGTACATAGTACGAAGAAGAAGTAGGAGATGATCAAGAATAAGAATATCTTGAGATCTCCCTAGTAGATGTGGAGGATGAGCCTAGTCCTCCACCTCTTCAAAGAAGAATTTACCTCCAAAGGCTCCGCAATGACCTCTCAGAGAAGAGGAAATTCTATCTTTGAAGGCCTATCAGGCCTTGGTAGACAAGGTTCGAGCTATAGAGAAGCAAGGGATGACTTATCAAAAGTCGATCTTGAACAAGATTCATAATGAACCTCTATGCCCTTTAATGCCCATTCTAGTGTATCCCGAGCATTTCGAGATGCCAAAGTTGGAGAAGTTTCAAGGTGAGGAAGATGCTCAAGAACATGTTACGAGATTTATGGACATGTGCTTTCAGATAGAAAGCAATGATGCTCTATTGTTGAGAACATTCATCACAACCCTTTTAGGCCCTGCCCGAGAGTGGTTTAATCAACTTAAGAGGCACAACATAACCAGCTTTGAATAGCTGGCTAATGCATTTCTTGAATGCTTCTCCTTCGACATCAAGAAGAAGGTAAACCTATCTGATCTAGCTGCTTTAATGCAACATGATGATGAGCCGATCATGGATTATGGTAAAATATGGAGAAAGATAATGGTGAAGTTGCCATTTTCCATTCTGACCATAGAACTAACTCGGATGTTTACCAAGAGTTGTGTGAAGCACATCTCATTACTACTATAGTTGCAATAATATCAAACATTTGAGGAGGCCTTGGTGCAAGCCAAGGTAATAGAGGACATCAAGTTATAGGAGGGTAACTTGAAGCTCTAAAACAAGAAGGAATGGAACAAAAAGAACACCCACAATCAGAAGGAATAGGCCAAGCCAGCCCATGTAAACCAAGTGGTGTTAAACCTCTAGAAAGGGGATAAGGGGCAACAATAGAATTATCAAGCCCAACCTCCTCCTGCATGGTATGATCAATGCAATAATAACAAGAAGGGTAAGAATAAAGAACAACATCCACCTCACTAGTTCACACCTTTGTCAGAATTGATGACATCGATATTCCATCAACTATGTGAGGCCAAGGCCCTAAACTTACCAGAGATCAAGTTAATAGACCCTAATCAGCCCAAGCCAAAGGGGTATAGGGATGATCTATATTACACTTTCCATAGGGTGAAGGGACATGACATCGAAGGATGTTGGAGTTTCAAACATGTAGTACAAAATATGATCGAAAGAGGTGAGCTAACTATGGACAACCCTCAGGCTCCAGACAACCAGAATATGGGGATCTTCAAGAACCCCTTACCAAATCATGAGCCATCGAGGAACAATGTTGGTCATGTGAATCAAGTGTGGGTTGAACCACCAACTCAAGGATTCATCGGTATGGTTAATATTGTCACGAGACAAGGGAGGTATGAGCATCCAAATCCACCTCCAGCTCCAATTAGAGTGCATGCTGCACCTCAGCAAAGGCCAGCACAAAATATTCTAGGCCCACCAACTAGACCGATGGTGACCATTAGGAGTAGGCTAGTTCAAAGCCTACAGACAACTCCAATGAAGTTGTCAATATATGAACTGATTCAATAGTCTCCTAAGCATAGGGAGATGCTCATGGATATTCTAAGATCAATTAAAGTTTAGTCCTAGGATCCTGAAGCATTTACGAACTTTATGGGACATGTGCAGTAGTGTAGTGAACCGGTCATTCAATTTAATGATCATGAGATTAAGATGGTCTCCACTGCTATAGTGGACCCATCGCTACATATAATTGCATGTGTTAATCACACACCATTCAAATAGGTTTTGATTGATACAAGGTCATCAATCAACATAATTACTACCAAGGCATTAACACATCTAAAGTTGTCGAAATCACATATTGTACCTTCTACTTTCACCTTGAGAGCATTCAATGATGTGCTATGCTCAATGGTAGGTACTATAGTTCTTCCAATTTAGGTTGGACTTAAGACCATCCCTATGATGTGTCATGTGATCGAAGGTGCCATGCAGTATAACATCCTCTTAGGGAGGCCTTGGATTAGAGAAATGTATTGCATTCCCTCGATCTTACATCAATGTATAAAATATATACATGAGGGACAAGTTCACATGGTACCTTCTGATGAAGAGCCATTCAAATATGTGAACTTAGCAGATTTTCTAGGAGATTTCATTCTCCCCTCAATGCATCTGGATATATGATCGACATCACCAATCAAACATCCAGAAGGTAAATTAAAAGGAGTGTGTGCAGGACCTTCCATGGTAGCACCATAATTATCAGAGCACACAATAGTAGCTTTGACTAAACCTATGACATCCAAAGTGCTTAGGAATGATAAGAAGCTTAAGGTAATTATGGGTGAGAAAGAGATGAAGCAAGCACCCAAAGTAGCAACTATCGAGGGTCCTAGTCCCATGGATGAAGGGGATGCTCAAAATCAAGTCGAGGAGGCACCTCAACCTACCTCACCTACTTCTTCAGTAGGGTCATCTGCACCGTAGGTGACCATACATTTGGTTAACCCTAGATTAGCAGAATATATCATGTAGAATGTGATGTTCATACCATTTATCAAAACTGCATAGGATATGGGCCGACCTCAAGCCCATCACTTTCCTATGGGGATGGTGGTACCACTAGGGGTGCCACCCAACCAAACAAACTTCATTTATGGAGGGCTTGATCAACTTACAAATCACATGCCCATAGATGAAGATGATGATGAACCATTCATGGTGAATGTTCATTACCTATCTAACCCTGAATTCACCTTGCACTATTTTGAACATTACCATTGGCATGGTTACAACTTAGGCTTATTTGAGCAAGGGCATCGAGTTCCCATCGAACCATAATATCAGCTACCAACTGATAGGTTTGGGTTAGGCTATCATATACAAGGATAGGATGAGCTCCTAGCAACATCTTTAGATCATCTAAACCTCACTTTGGGGGATGATGTGGATTGGAATCCTTATCACCCTAACCCTTCTTACATACGAAGGGGTAATAGGCTGGTAACCTATGTCTCAGAAGTGCCACCAGAGATCTATCATGAGCACATCATGGTAGAGGTAAATCAAGGAGACAATCCAAGAGCCAACTTGGACAATGAAAGTCATGAAGCTACCGATGACATAGGTATGCAGATCCAGAATCTAGGTATAGCAGAGTCCATTATCGAAAGTGATGGACCAGATTGTGATTCTAGAATAGATGATGATGAGAAATCCTCACACAATGAATGATATGAGGATGAAACTGAGTTGGCCTACTTAGGCCCTCTAAATCTATATCATCTATTACCCATGGAGAAAATGGGTGAGAATGAGGAATTCTTCATGGTTGATAGTGACTATGAGGATGAAACAGAGTGGGCCTACCTTGGGCCTCATCTTGCTAATCATCTAATTCTAGTTGGTAGGGTGAAGGACTCATATACGATAGTGATGATGAGGATGAGACCGAGAGAGCTTATCTTGGGCCTCACTATTTGCACCATCATCATGAGTCGGTTGACATCGATGAGATGTATCGATGAGTCTATCCTAGCCACGCCTCAGAGGGAGACCACCCAATTTGGATATGATTTATCATATAGTCTTCCCTGATCCACCAACATACATGGAGCTCCTTGAGCCAAGCGATCCCATTTTTGAGTCTATTCATAGACCAGATCCGGAGATCCCCATACCCCAGAGCCACATCTCAGGGATGGAAGTTATATCAATATAGAGTCACACACACATGGTCCTAGAGATCTAATCCATTCCATCAATATGATCTCCATTGATTTGACCACTCCACTTCACAATCTAACTGACCCTTCCAAACCATTGTATCTGAATGTAGATGCTATTGATTGGGATCACATTGATTCACCACTAGAGCCTAAATATTTCTTCCCTAACGAAGAAATGTTGCAACCTTTTCATTTTGCACTAGGATATGCACATGATGTTTATCATGCTGAGGGAAATTCTGATGTAGGACCTTTAAACCCAGATGATGACATCCACTTGATTCCTACACCTCACCAGCTTGAGGAGGGATCACACATGTCAGTAGAGGAGACCTTCGATGTGGATATCAGTAATGATCCCATTAATCCTAAGAAGGTCAAATTTGGAGAGAGTCTATCTCCTGATGAGCATGCCATACTCATCCCTCTACTGAAAGAGAGACCTGACCTTTTTTCTTGGACATACAAGGATATGTCGAGACTAGATCCAAAATTGGTTACTCATAACCTTTCGCTAGATCCCTCTAAAAGACCTATCAAGTAGAAGCTCAGGAAGATGCATCCAATAGTCACTTTAATGGTTAAATATGAGCTACAGAAGTTGTTGGATGTAGAGTTCATTATCTCCATCGACTATCCAGAATGGGTATCAAACATGGTACCTATAGGAAAACCTGATGGAAGGATCCATATCTGTATGGATTTTAGAGACCTCAACAAGGCAACACCAAAGGATTCATTTTCATTGCCCAACATAGATGCTCTTGTAGATGCAACTATAGGTCATGAGATGCTCTCCCTTATGGATAGTTTTTTTGGTTACAATCAAATTTAGATTAAAGTTGAAGACCAACATAAAACCATATTCACAATGCCATGGGGAACATTCTATTATAAAGTTATGCCATTCAGCCTTAAAAATGTTGGTGCCACATATCAATGAGCCATGACATATATTTTTCATGACTACATGCATAAAATCTTAGAATATTATATCGATGACTTGTTGGCAAAGTCATTGCTACATTCTGAGCATGCAGAGGTCCTGAGGAAGGTCTTCGATCACCTGATAGAGCATAATGTCAGGTTGAATCCCAAGAAGTGTGTATTTGGTATAACTTTAGGAAAGCTCTTGGGATTCATCATTTCAAAATGAGGCATCGAAGTTGACCCAATGAAGGTCAAGGCCATATTAGAAATGCATCCTCCCACAAATATCAAAGAGTTAAGAAGCCTATAGGGCAAAGTAGCATCCATAAAGTGATTTATCACACAATTATCAGATAAATGTTGACCCATGAATCGACTGCTACACAAGGGGGTCCCATTTAATTGGGATGAGGACTGTCAAGTGGCCTTCACTGAAATTAAGCAATACCTAGCAACGTCACTAGTGCTAGCTCCACCAAGACCAGATGTGCCTTTCTTGCTATATATATCAACTACTGAATTTGCATTGGGAACCATGTTAGCCCAAAAGAACGTGCAAGACAAAGAGCAAGTGATATATTACATCAGTCACACCTTGGTGAGTTATGAGCTTGGGTATGCATACGTGGAGAAGTTATGTTTAGTAGTAGTGTTTGCAATGAAGAAGTTGCATCATTATATGTTAAGTCATACGATGTATGTGATATCCAAACAAAATCCTTTGTAGTATATGATGAGCAAGACATATCATAATACACGTACTACAAAGTGGATCATGCTATTGATAGAATTTGATTTGGAATTCATCAGCCAAAATTCCATCAAGGGATAGGTCATAGTTGATCAATTGGTAGAGGTGCCTCTCAAGAATAGTAGGCCTCTCACCATAGAGCTTCCTGATGATGTAGTCTTTGCATTATCAGAAGCACCCAAACCTGAAGAACCAGATAACAAAGCTGACATGACTTTGTTCTTTGATGGTTCGAAGTGTGAGCAAGGGGGTGGTGCAGGAATTGTCTTCTTCATGCCACAAGGTGCTCCAATGCCCTTGTCATTTAAGCTAGACTTTCCTTGTACCAACAACAATGTTGAATACGAGGCCCTAATCTTGGGCCTCCAAACAACTATCACCATGAAGATTAAATGATTAAATATCTTTGGTGATTCCCTTATCATAGTCAATCAAGTGAAGGGACTTTTTCAATGTAGGTGTCCCATCTTGAAAGCTTACAAGGATCTTGTTGACACTTATCTAGCCCAGCTAGAGTGGTACGACATCGAGGCAATCCCTCATTCATTGAACATATTTGTAGACACTATGGCATCTTTGGGATCCTTAATCCCTCAGAATCTATCTACCGACTTTACTACCATTCATGTAAAGATGCTATCGCATGTCATGATGCAGTGTGAGGCTTTTGATAACAAGGAATCAATCAACATGATTCATATAGAACCAAACCATGAGTGGTTCTATAAAGCCAGAGACTTTCTCAAGAAGGCATCCTAGGGGTCTTTGATCTCGTAGGGTCCTACGGGGAATGGCACCACCATTCACCACAAGGTTGTATCCCAGTCTGCATTCATGCACAGTGAAATGCTAGGGGAACAAGTCATCTTGTCAATTGAGGTAGAAGCTTATCAAGATTGGATGTCATAATTACATGACTTCCTCAAGCTTGGTTTAATCCCGTAGGGATTATCGTATGTCATAAAATACACATTCAGATAGAAAGTGATAAAGTATGTCTTTCTAGGAGATATCTTGTACCGTAGAAGCTATGATGGAATTCTCCTTCATTGTCTTGAGCCCCAAGAATCAGCTTGGGCAATTTTGTAAGCTCATGATGGTACATGTGATGGCCATTTTAGTGGCATGGCCATTATCAAGTGCATCCTTTGAATGGGTTATTATTGGCCCACTATGGAGAAGGATTGCACCGCATATGTCAAGAAATGTATTAAATATCAGCATCATGCTAATCTTATGCACTTGCCATCATAGGCCTTACAGCCCATTCAAGCGGCTTGGCCATTTTCTCAATGGGGTTTGGATCTAATCGGTAAGATCTCTCCTCCATCATCGGGCTGACATACATTTATTATAATGGCTACTAAGTATTTTACAAAGTGGGTGGAAGCAATCCCTTTAACAATGACAACTAGAGCACGTATTGTGGAGTTTATACTTCACAATATCATTAGTCATTTTGGGATACCATCCAAGATAATCTTGGATAATGGAACATCATTCAAGAACAAAATTGTGAAGGCTTTAACATCTAAGTACAATATACAACATAATTTTGTGACTCCATACTATCCGTAGGCAAACGGGTAAGTTGAGGCTTCAAACAAGATAGTGGTAGCCATATTGAAAAATATGGTACAAGAAAACCACAAATATTGGCACATCCAACTACCCCTTGCATTATGGGCTTACAGGACTAGCATACAGATGCCCACTAGGGCAACCCCATTTTTACTAGTATATGGCATTGAGGCCATTATACCCTTAGAGTTGGAGATTCCAATGTTGTGCATCACATTGAAAGAGTTCATCGATGATGACACTGCATGACAAGCTCACCTAGATCAATTGATGCTTCTTGATGAACATCATATGAATGCCCTTGAGCATCTCCATATTTATCAAGAGTACTTAAAATGAGCTTACAATAATAAAGTCCATCTGAGAGACTTTAAGGTTGGTGATCTTGTGCTGAAAGAGAACCAACAGAACTCAAACCTACCACCACACTTGTGAGATAAATTTATGGCTAACTGGTTAGGTCCATATATCATCTCAGAGAAGATTGGACCTAGAACGTATCACCTGACATCGCTTGAAGGTGTTGAAGAGCTTGAACCTCTCAACATCCTTCATCTTAAGGCGTTCCACACATAATAATTCAAAAATTCAAAAATATGGAAAATTTCAAAATCCATAAAAATCAAAAAGCAATAAAATCTAAAAATATTGCAAAATTCAAAACTTAAAACATTTGCATCATGCATTTTCATTTTGCACATGCATTTCATTTAATTGCATTGCATTAGGTATTTCCATCCATCGCACTTGCATTAGGATAGGTTGTGTTTACAATCTTACAAATGACACCATATTTGTATTTCAATCATGCATCTATGCATTATCATCATCCATCACCCTTGTGAGTAATTGTGTTTCTCAACACAACCCCTCCTATTGCTATGAAGAATATACTAGGGTTTTTCAGTCATTCAACCATACCTAGTGGTCTTCTCAAATTTGTAGAAAGCTTGCTTTGCTTTTGTAGATGAGGTCTAGTTTTGATAGCACTTAGCATATCAGAATCCCATCACTAATCAAACACATTAACAATCCTAATTAGGGTAAGGAAGGATGAACACTACAAAGTGGTCCGGGTCACCTTAAGCGAAAGGTTTTGTTACTTGCTCATTTGTGAGGTGCAATGGTCTAGAGTAGAGGTCATTGGAAAAAGGACAAGTTTCCCTACCCAAAGAAATCCCTTGCTTACATCAAAAGGAGAAAAATCCCAAAATCAAATCAAATCCCTTGCTCAAAACAAAAAAAAAAAAAAATACAAAATAAATAGTGATTTTTATCACTATATATGAGCAAGTATCCCAATAAATTGAAGAAAAGAAGGGGGTGAACTTGAATCCCTGGAATGGTCAATACTCGAAAGTCATAGGGTGATCCCCAATACAGCAATGGGCTGAATGAATCTCGCATGACATTGGGGTAGGTCTAAGCAATTTACAAATGAGCTAGCTTTAGGTGGCTTGTATTGCCTAGTGGTCTAGTCCAACTAAGTCCAAACCTAGGATCGGGTGGACATTTGAGGATCCCCAATACAACAATGGGCTGAATGAATCTCACTTAGCATTGGGGTATGCTTATGTCTCATCTAATATATTCATTTGCACACACAGGGGTAATGAATAGCTTGGTCTTTCATAGTGAAAACTTTATCTTTCAGAAGTCTAGTATAGTCATTATACAACTTTTGATAAGTCAACTAGGGTGTTTGAGTCTCATGGAAAACCTCAAAAATTCCCAAATAGCAACAACTCATATCAAATCAATCAATTATCAACTTCTTTTATGAGAGTTTATTTGTTAAGGGGTGTTCATAACATAGGTTAGATACCAGATGGATATCAACAATGATATTTAGATGACCACTGACTATGTTGTGCATATATTTTAACTTACAAAAGCTTATGAATAGAAACAATACATCATTTCATATCACATATGGGTGTCTAATTGATTAATTCTTATGATAAGATATATCAATTACATTTCATGATTATTATACATTATGTGGTGTCATCCATTAGATTGTTAAACTCATATTGCATTCATACATTATGTTTTAAGTGATTAAAGCATACAGGTTCATTTACATTAGATCATCATCATGTAAATAATGCATTACATACATTGCATTCATCATATCATAACATCATAAATTAAATGCATACAAGTAAATTAAATTAAACATGCATTTAACATCAAACATTGCATCACATATGCATACATCATAGTAGTCCATCTACACATCTAGATCACAATATCTAGTCATACATCCATCATCTAGCTAGTGCATGTCATCCATACATCACATCATATAGCATCAAATAAACATAACATATAAGCATTGCATCCATATGCATCTCATAAACATAAAATAAATAAATGTACACATATAATGAGTCTCATAAATGTTAGATCATATATATATATATGTGTGTGTGTGTGTGTGTGTCAAAAAGTACATAAGTATGTCCAAAATTCTCATAGGCTACAACTGTGTAGGTCCTCGACCTTACACTCAAAAATGGTACAAACATCTCTAAGCATATATACTGCCTGCACCCCTCCTATGAGGCTCCTCCATCACCTCCACCCTCTTGGTGAGTCCGCCTAGAGCTAGTACCAGTAGACCTCTCTATGGTCTTGGCTAGACATTATCTCATGTTAGTCCTACTATATGGACCTAATTGATGCTCCTGTGGATAATAGCATTAATACTGATGAGGCCTGGAAATGCCTCAATCATAACATGTTTTGAACACTGAAATTGCCTATAAACTCTTATGTTTAATCTGATATGCTAGTTAAGTTGATTCAATATGTTGTGTATTAACTATTTGCATGATAAATGTATTTGAAATACTATATTCTGATTTTTACAGCTTTTTGCATAAGTTTTATGTTATTTTGTTATGACTTGCTAAATGAGATATGCTTAGGTTGATAGCAGCATTTCACTAATCATGTTTTGATATGTCTCAAGCATTTATTTTACCTAAATCTAGCAACAGTGCAAGCAAACTGTTACTATGCAGCAAAAACTGGTTTTTCCCATGTAAATTCCAGCCAGCTGCCAATGAATGGCAAGGCATGGAATTCACATATGGAAAAAGATGAAGACCATTGAAATCTGATCCTGAGAGATAACCCACCTGAGAAATGTAGAGGAAATCATTTAAAGAGCACACATTTGTTCATTCTGAAGTCTCTTCGAAATGAACAGATATCTTCGAAATGAGAAAACACAGTGTCTTCGAAATGAGCGGATCTTCGGAATGAGAATTGCAGTCTCTTCGAAATGAGCCACTTATCTTCGAAATGAAAATAGAATGTGCTTTTTGACTTGTTGACCGATTTTTGATGCTGGAAAAAGGGAAATAAATATTGAAAAGGGTAAGGGAAAATATCTCCCATCTGACTTTGTCGTCCTTGCCGACCAAAGCCACCATTTATGGAAAGATCAAGTTTGATCTTCTTCTAGGATAAACCCAGGAATTGTTGCAAGCATAATAGGATTAGATCTTTTGAGATATTCTTAGTTTGTCAGTAGATCTTAGGACATCTATAAATATGGCTCCCATTCAGGTTGAGCTAGTAGGAGATAGAGAAAGCAGAGAGTAGAGAAATATAGGAGAAAATAGGCAATAATCAGAAAAGTGACTGTTACAGTCCTGTAACAAGTTTTTCAATAGAATTATTGTAATCATGTTCTTGAATCAATAAAGTGTACTATTTCTATTTCATATTGCTTGTAAATGAGTGTGAGTAAGATCTAGAGAGAGAGAGACTCATACCTTCTTCTGGACAAGGAGGCTGGCCACTTCCAGACCTAGGAGGAGGACTAACAACAGGTTTTTATTCTGATTTTGCTACAGCAGAATGAGTTGTAGAACTTGTCATTTCATTTCTTTGTAAACAACTAATAGTATTTGCAATATTAGCTTATTTTATGTTTAGATTAATCTTGTGATTAATGGTTTGGTTGTAATCTCCACTTTCAGCAAAGCTTTCAATTTATTGCAGACTATCATTTCCAGAATTTACTATTTTCTGTAATTTCTTGCATTTTGTGTTTTGTTGTCAACCCCTGCATAGAAGATTGACAACCTTCTATTACAGAGCCTTGACAGGGTTTCATTTCCATGCTATAATTAGGTTTCCATTGCTACAAAAGTAAATAGATTTCCTTTCTACAATTATAATCAGACTTCTAATTCTGCAACTGTTATTTCTGCAACATAATTAGGTCTCATTCTACAATTGTAATTAGGATTTCATTTCTATAGTTAATGATTAGTTTCCATTTTTGCAACTAGATTAAGGTTTAATTTATGCAATTTAGAGATAGGAATGTCCTAAATCCCCCACACAATCGGTTTCACCAATAAGACCTGTTGCTCCAGATTGACCTAAGTTATAACCCTGTTCACCCCTTCTTCCATAGATAGCCTTGTACACTGCCCTGGATTGACAAATTCATTGAGAATTAATGATGTGTATAATGACTACGCATCATTTTGGCATCATTTCTAGGGAATTGTGTTGCTAGAAGGTGACAATAGTCCAATAGTTATTAATTAGACTGAGTTGTGAAGATTCAGGATAAAATCTGAATAGAACAACTGGTTAAAGTAACAACTATTGACCTATAATTTATGTCATTCAAAGAGTAAACATGAATGAGTAAGTCTAGGGATGAAAAAGGTAGAATTACCCAAAAGGATCCCTGGCTTGTTCCATTAAGGAGATCTTCACGCCTAAGGGGTGAATCACCTGTGTTTGAACTACCAAAAATATTGAAAGAAAAATCACCAGTCTCATCATCATTAGAACATCCTAAGAAAGAAGAATCATCAGACTCATCATCAATAGAGGATCTTGGACCTCTTGAGAGTGAAATTTGGATAGGTTTAACTGTTCCCAAGGAACAGGAAACTATGGCAGAGGGAGGCAATCTAGATAGAGATGGCCAACATGGCTATGTCCATAATGAAGGAGATGATCAGGATATGCCCCAACCTTCCAGAACATTTGAATATCCTATCCGTTTGAATCCAACACAAAACTCTCCCATGAAAACCATTTCACCTTCAGTACTTCCAACCTTTCGAGGTGTTGTATCTGAAGATCCTGATCAGTTTTTGTTTGAATTCAAAGTAGTGTGTCAAACCTATGATTATGTAAATGACAATCAAAAACTTAAGGTTTTTCCCTCAACACTCAAGGACTCAACATTACGCTGGTTCATGAGCTTAGAGCCAAATTCCATCCGAACTTGGGATCAAATGGAAACTGTGTTTTTAGACAAATATCAGGAGTATTGTCGTGTAAGGAATAGGAAAGATGAGTTATTCAGGATTAAACAGGAAGATGATGAAACATTAGAAGACTATCTTGATAGGTTCTCCTTTGTTCAAAGGAGATGTGGACTTGTAGAACCAGAGTTATGTAAAACCATCTTTTTGAGAGGATTACAAGATGAATCCAGAGAAGTATTGGATTTGATGGGAAAAGGGGATGTAAATACTCTCAGTAATGAGGAAATTATGGGTCTCTATAGGAATTACTCTCGCACTAAGCAGGGAAGAAGAAAAAAGAGTACAAATGGCACTGATGTGAAGGACCTAATAGAGGAACTTGCAAATTTTAAAACTGATATTCTAGTGCAATTAAACACAACTTTGGGGGAAATGTCTACAAAAGCAAAAACCATAGAACCTTTGGCAATTTATTGCCCAAGATGTAGAAATAAACATGCTTTGCAGGAATGTCCTTTGAATAAAACATCTATCTCAGCCATTTGTAGTATCTGTTCAAAGAAGCATTCAACTGATAAATGCCACCTGCTACCACAACTCAAAACTGTGTTAGAAAATCAGACTGAGGAACTCAACTATGTTGGACCAAAACAAGGGGGAAATTTCTCTCAATACCAAAATCCCCCTCATTTTCCTACAAATTGGGGGCATAATCCCTGGACTATGCCTTGGGGACAATCAGAACCACCCCAACGTCCTTGGAATTATCCTCAATGGACAAATTCCCAAGAATGGCCACAAACAAGTTGGAGTAATCCAACCTAGAATCAGAATCAGAATAACCCATCATGGAATCAAAACAACCCAACCTGGAATCAGAATCAGAATAATCCACATTGGATGCAAAATCAACCACAGTGGAGTCAGCAATACCAGTCCTATCCAAGGCAGCAAAGAAATCAAGGTCAAACTCAGCATTTGTTGCCTGCACCTAATCAAAATTTTCAAGAAAAATAGAACCAACCACAACAAACACAACAAGTGAAACAACCTCAACTTCCAGCTCAATCAGTCACTAATCCAAACAACATGAGACAGGCATCCCCTGTCTATGTGGCTAAAGCTGAAGAAAATGTTGAAATAAATGTTCTTGATTGTAGTAACATCCAACTTCGTTCAAGAAAAGTTATACCTGAACCTGTTTCAAATAAAATAAAGGAAAATGAAGAGCAAGAACCTTTGGAACCAGTTAGAGTTAAACCAACAATAGAGAAAGAAGAAGAAAAAATAGAACCACAGGCAGAACAATTACCTTCATCAAGGATAATTCCATATCCTGAAAGATTCAATACCACAATAGAAAATTCTGAGTCAGACCTGGTCAAGGAACTTAGAAAGTTAACTATATCATTGCCCTTATTGCAAGCCATTAAGGATATACCAGTGATTAAAAGTACTGTCCGAGATTTGTGCATTAGAAGAGCAGGAAGAAAAAAGAAAGCATTTCCCAAGACTGTTCAAGTTGAAGGAAAGATAGCTGATCTCTTGTCTGGAAAACTAGTACCTCCAAAGTATAGTGACCCAGGAAGTCCAGTTATCATAGTTACCATAGGTTCAATACCAATATCAAATGTCTTAGTAGATCTAGGAGCTGCAATAAATGTCATGACCAAGGATATAATGAAACAATTACAGCTCAAACATCTCAGCCCCACATTTACAGTTTTAGAAATGGTTGATAGGTCAGTTGCAAAACCTGAAGGTATCATTGAAGATGTCCCTATAGAAGTCTCTTCTTGGGAATTCCCTATAGATTTTTTGGTTTTACAGCCAAGAAATTCAGCACATGGATATCCCATCATTTTGGGAAGACCTTGGCTTGCAACTGCAGCAGCCTTCATAGACTGCAGATCTAGAAAAATGACTATTTCAAATGGTATTGATCTAAAATAGATCTCTCTGTATCCTCCTACAAAACCATCTAGCAATTTTTTAGGTCAGTTATGGTTTTCTGATTCAGATGAAGAACCAGAAGAGGTTATTTCTACACTAGCTACCTTGGTAGTAAGGGAACACACAGAAGACCTCTATGACACAGAAAATTTAGAAAATGAAACTATCCTAATGAATGTTCTGCATGAACAAGGGTTAGAAGAGGAAGCAGTAAATATCCATCAGTTGTTAAGGAATGAGGAGAACCAAAATTTTGAAGGTGAACCATCTGTACTATCACAGGAAAACTTTGTTTCACTACCACATGGGTGGCACCATCACCTGATTTTTCCTTCTCACTGTTCCATACAGGATATGCTTCCATCAAGAAGTAATGAAACAGAAACTTCTTATTTCCTCCCATCTCAGCAGTGTCCTCTTAATTCCCTAATCACCAGGTATGAAGAAGTGAATTCAGTCCTTCCAAATACAAAAC
Organism: Wollemia nobilis; assembly: GCA_028583015.1. Lineage (NCBI taxonomy): Eukaryota > Viridiplantae > Streptophyta > Pinopsida > Araucariales > Araucariaceae > Wollemia > Wollemia nobilis. The sequence continues at coordinate 3,548,904 of JAQPPZ010017096.1, forward strand.
AAATAGAAGTCCAGCCAAGCAAATTTTTGAACATTTACAGCTGGCTTACTAGGGAAGAGGAAGAAAAATTGATAGTTGTCTTGCAGAAGCATGTTCATGCTTTTGCTTGGGACTATAAAGATATGTCAGGAGTTCACCCTGATATATGCACCCACAAAATTTATACTGAAGAAGTCAAGCCAGTAAGACAACCCCAGAGAAGACTGAATCCTGCCCTAAGGGATATTGTAAAGGAAGAAATTGAAAAACTTCTAGAGGTAGGATTCATTTACCCAATTTTTGATAGCCAGTGGGTCTCTCCATTGGTTATAGTTCCTAAGAAAAATGGAAAAATGAGAGTATGTGTAGACTATAGAGAGCTGAATAAAGTGACATACAAAGACCATTTTCCATTACCTTTCATAGATCAGGTGTTAGATACCCTTGCTGGAAAGAAATACTTTTGTTTTCTTGATGGATTTAGTGGATATAATCAAATTCAGATTGCACTTGAAGATCAAGAGAAAACAACCTTTACCTGTCCATGGGGAACATTTGCCTATAGGGTTTTACCTTTTGGTTTGTGTAATGCCCCAACAACATTTCAATGAGCAGTCTTAGCAATTTTTTCTGATCTGACTACCAACAGTGTTGAGATATACATGGATGATTTCATAGTATGTGGACAGACTTTTGACTTTACATTAGAAAACCTTGACAAAGTTTTAACTCACTGTGAAACATACCAGTTATCCTTGAATCCAGAAAAATGTTTTATGATGATGAAGGAAGGAATAGTTCTTGGTCATCACATCTCTCTTCAAGGGATCCAGATTGATCCAAAGAAGGTGGAAATTATCAAGAATCTTCTTCCTCCTAAAACTCAGACTGATGTCAGAAGCTTCCTAGGACACATTGGTTTTTACCGTAGGTTTATTCCCAGCTTTAGCACAATAGCCAATCCCATGTTTGCCCTATTGACTAAAGATTCTAAATTTTCCTGGACTGCAAGGTGTCAAGAATCATTTGAAGCTCCGAAAGAGAAATTAGTAACTCCACCTGTGTTAAGAGGACCTAATTGGACATTACCATTTCACATACAGGATGATGCTTCCAATACAGCAATTGGAGCAGCATTAGGACAAATTGACAATGGTGAACACTATGCCATCTACTACATTAGCAAGAATTTGATAGAGTTGAGAAAAATTATACCACAACTGAAAAAGAATTCCTAGCAAGTAATTTATGCCATCAACAAATTCAGGCATTACATCACAGGTTATCAAATATTTATTCACACAGATCATACAACCATTAAGTATTTGATGAATAAGCCTATGGTAAGTGCAAGAATTATTCGTTGGTTACTATTGCTGCAAGAATTTGATATCACTATAATCAACAAACCAGGAAAAGCTAATGTTGTAGCAGATTTCTTGTCCAGGTTATAGAACACAGATGAAGGGGAATTAGTTGAAGACACCTTTCCTGATGAAAAATTATTTGCTATATCAGTCCAATCACCTTGGTTTGCAGATATAGCCAATTATTTGGTCACAGGGAAAGTTCCTCCACATTTCACTTCAAAACAAAAAAAACAATTGATCAAACAGAGTTCTTCTTTTGAATGGATTAAGGGTATACTTTTTAAGTGCAGTCCTGACCATGTGTTACGTAGGTGCATCCGAAAGGATGAGGTATATGATATCCTTAGGGCTTGTCATGATGAACCCTCAGGTGGACACTACTCTATAAAAAGCACAATTAGGAAAATCTTAGGGACAGGATATTATTGGCCATCTCTTCACAAGGATGTGAAAAAGTACATCAGGCATTGTGATGCATGCCAAAGAATGGGGAAACCCACTCATACAAATGAAATGCCACTGCAGCCTCAATTGGTTTTAGAGCCATTTGAGAGGTGGGGGCTTGATTTTGTAGGACCTATTGATCCACCTTCTCAAGGAAAGGTGCATATTCTAGTATGCACTGATTACTTGACAAAGTGGGTAGAGGTGCGTGCTTTCAAACATGCTCATGAAGAGAAGGTCGCTGATTTCTTGTATACTCAGATTTTTTAGAGATTTGGAGCTCCCCGGTCTATCACCACAGACCAAGGACCCCAATTTGCATCTAAAGTCATTGAGGCATTTACAGAATTATATGAAATCAAACATAGAAAATCATCACCTTATCACCCACAAGCAAATGGCCAGGTTGAGGTAACAAACAGGGAACTAGAACGAATCTTGACAAAAATAGTAGCTTTTCATAGGAGAAACTGGCTAGATAAATTACCTGAAGCAGTGTGGGCTTACAATACTACTTGGAAATCCACTACTGGATTCACACCTTATGAACTAGTCTTTGGTAAAAAGCCCCTCCTACCTATTGAATTTGAGCTACTAACATTACGCACAACATTGGAAATTGGAATTGAATTGTCACAGGCACAGACAGATAGGATTCTATAGTTGAATGCATTGGATGAACTTAGGTTGGATGCTCTGCACCAAACTAAAGTAATTCAGGAGCAGAGGAAGTTGTGGCATGACAGTCACATTCAATAGAGGAAACTTCAACAAGGAGATTGGGCTTTGCTGTTTGATTCTCGCTATGAGGACTTCCCTAGAAAGCTGAGAACTAGATGGCTTGGACCTTACCAAATTGAAGAGGTATTTGACAATGGAGCAGCTCGTTTATCTCCTATTGATGGGTCACAGAGAAAGTTGGTAGTGAATGGACATCGCCTCAGGGTGTACCATACACCTCTGACTAAAGAGGAATTCTTGTAGTAGCTTGATAGTTTGGATACACAACAGGTGGAAGAGATTTCCTCTTCCACTTCAAAACAATCAGCATGATCATGGATTTCAAGAAAAAGCAAAAAAATACAAAAAATAGAAAAAGTAGAAAACAAAAAGATGAATAAATTTTGATTATGAATTCCTTCATGGGCATGATTTCAGGGAAATCATGAATTCCTTCATGGGCATAGTCAGAATCAAGAAAAAAAGAGAGAAAAGGAGAGGTAAAAAAAAAAAAGGAAACCAAGAAAAAAGAAGAGAGAAAAATGAATAACTCAACAGTGAAAACCTTTTCTAAGGCACTACTAGGTTGGTATGCATGAAAACCAGTTTTCTGGCATGCATAACCTTGAAAATTTTTGAACCATCATTGTACAAATTCACCAACTGCACTTGTTTTAAAAATATTGCAGAAAATCTCAACAGAACATCAACAAAAGCAGTCATTCTTCAAAAACTTGCATTAACTTGTTTTAATCAAGTATATATTTCTTACATTTCTTCATTGTAAATGATTAGTATATAGTATATAACAATTAACCATTAGCATAAAAGGTATCCATAAGAGTTGGCATACTTAAAACATGTTTTGAGAATGAGAATATTGATTTCTGCCTAATCTTCGGAACAAGAATGCCAAAAATAGTGCCTGCTATTTGTCGTATTGTCTTCGGAATGATAGCAGAATGAATGTTGCACTTTGTCTTCGGAATGAAGCTTTGTCTTTGGAATGATGATTTGTCTTCGAAATGAAGCTTTGTCTTCGGAATGACGATTTGCCTTCACAATGAAGCATCATCTTCGGAATGAGGATTTGTCTTCGAAATGAAGCAGGATTTGTCTTCGAAATGAGGATTTGTCTTCGAAATGAAGATTTGTCTTTGGAATGAGGATTTGTCTTCGGAATGAGGATTTATCTTCGAAATGAGGATTTGAATTTGCAAAGAAGCATGATCTTCGGAATGAAGACTTGTCTTCAGAATGAAATCATAATCTTTGGAATGAGGTTTTATTTTTGCAATAAATCATAATCTTCGGAAAGAGCATTCAATATAACATCTCCACGTGGCATCCAAGGAAGGAAAAAAATATGATCAAGTAAAAATTCTTTTGGTTGCATACGATAAATGAACACGTGTCAGTTAGGATGTGGTTTGTTTTTGCACCCATTTAGAAAGTACCAGAATCATGGGGGACGTGACCAACAGTATGCCACCATTTTTTGATACTAATAAACATGCACGTGAAAGTCTACGGGTGAAACAGAAAAACTAAAAATGAGTAAGGTGGATCTGACGATAAGGACATCTACGCAACCATTGATGGACATGTGTTCGGAGCAAAAATAGAAACGCGTGCCACCCTTCTTTTCGAAGACATATTTGCTAACGCAAAATGATTACGAGGTACAGTGCTCAGATTACGGTTCATTTCGAAGAAGAAAAATAGGGCAATTGAAAACTTGGAACCAAACCCTGCAAGTCTGCAAACACCAGAAACCAGAGATCCAGCAGAGGAATAGTAGTAGAAGTGAGCGGTTTTTAACGTACCAAAATAGGAAAATGGGGCGAAAGACGAAAATGGAACCAGCAGATACCACCCACCTCCGAGAGAATCCAGAAGTGCTACAGATTTTTGAAGATGGAGGGCTTATGCCATTTTTGGATAAGTTTAATGGGTCCTCTGAAGATTTGGCCGGCATGTTCGCCCACACATTCAGAAACAACCGGCACACATTAACGACATGACCATTGAGGTAACCCCTGAAGTTTTGAGTCAAATTACTGAGCTGCCATTAGAAGGTCTTCCAATTTCTAGATCCTGGAAAAATACATTGGTGAATATAGTTAATCAATTTCTGGAAGAAAATGATAGGGAGCCAGAATATTTAACACATAATAACACATGCAAGGGGGTAAAAAGGGCCAGCCTACAGGAACCCTGGGATGAAGTGGCCACATGGGTAATCAAATTTCTAACCTGTGAAGGGTAGTATGTACTATTATCAGGGCATCATCTAAAAATTTTAAACCATCTCAGACATGGTAGGCAACAACCAGAAGTTAGGGTAAATCTTCCCCTGTACCTGCACCAAGAATTGAAAAACATGGCAAAAAGATATCAGGAAGGAAAAGGAAGCCCTCGCCACCATGGTCTCATCAAACTAGTTTGCCAACACCATTTTAGAGGAAACCCTAGGAGCTTTGATAGGTTTTACTCTACCCTAAATGATGTAATTTTTGGAGATGAGGATGAGGAGGAAGAAACAAATGCTATTGATAGGCTATTGCAGAAAAAGAAACACACCCAAAAGCAGCAACAGAACACCTTGCTCTAGAACCTTCAACCTCACGAGCCAAGAAACAAAAGAAAAGAGGGTCTGGAACTGGCAATAGAACAGAAAAATAGAAGGTCCATTTTTTTGAAGTTGTTACTGATTTGTCAGAACAGGGAAGTGAAGCACCTAGCCAAACAGGGGAAGAAACAACAAGGGAAATAGAAGCATCTGAAACTGTCCCCACAACCCCTACTGTCACCAGAAAACAAAGCAAAAAGAAGAAGTTTGCATCTGGAACTAGGAGGTCTACAAGACTCCACTTGAGGGAAATGGCAGAATAGGTCATAGAAGAAGAAGGTGGACAAAGCAGTCCAGATGTCACAGAAATACAACCAACCCCTAAAAACTTTCCAGAATTCCTTGAACAGATAATTGAGGAAGAAACTAGGCAAGATAGTTTTGAAGTGGCTACAGTTCAACAGGCCACAGAAATTGTAGATGCAGTCATAGACAGTTTCATAGAGCCTCCTGAACAAGAGCAGACAACTGAAGTAGAAGAAGATATAGTTGTTGAGTAGCCAACTACAGATAATTTGTCTGCATCAGATTCTAAAGCAGAAATAGAGGAGGAAGACATCACAGAGCAGCTGAGAGCAGCAAGAAGTGTTGTCAAAACACAAACCAGATGGATTGAAGAGAGAGAAAACATCATTGAGATGCAGGAAAGGAAAATTGTAGAATTACAGCAAGAAGTGGTAGAATTGAGAAAAAGGTTGTCACAATCTAAAAAATAGCCAACTGTATCCATTGATGAGGATGATTTGGCTCAATTGCTTGTGGATTTATCTAGGGAAGATGACTCTATTGAGGCAGACATAGGTTCTCATTCTGAAGCATTACCTTCTCATTCTAAAGATGCTTTAGAATTGGCAAAGAGCATAGAAAAAGATACTGGAGATGAGTCACCAGCATAGGAATAGTCCAAGCAACATCATAAAACTATTCAAGTAAGTACTCCTTCTATTGATGTCCCTATATTTCAAACTATTACACCTTCAAGTAGAAATAGCAGATAAGGGGTGCAAGTGGAATTACTATCTGATGACCAACCAATAGAAATAGCAGATAAGGGGGTACAGGTAGAATTGTTGATAGATGATCAACCAATAGAAGTGGCAGAAAAAGGGGTTCAGGTAGATCTGCTACCTAGAGTTCCACCTATAGTTAGACCACCTAATACTGTATCCCTAGAACAATATAATGCAGACATAGCCAGTTGGGTGATTAGATATGAGAAGCTTGCCACTAAGACTAAAAAATTCAAATTGGAAGGAAAACAGCTAGAGGCAAAGGAAACAGAGATCCAGGCATTAAAAGAAAAAGTGACTGATTTATGTCAGATTGCTGAATTTTTGGTCCAATTCAGATGGCCAACCAGATTTTACAGTCTTATTCTGAAGGAGAAATACCTCAGATGGCAGGTCATGAGGATTAGCTCAGGTCTCCCATATAAATTGGACACAACTACAGATTTCTTGGAAGCATATTTTGATAGCCCTATAGAGCAAAAAAATCTCCTATGTGAACTATTTTTACATAGCTTCTTTATTCCAGAAGAAGTAGAATTTCACCCTCAAATTTACATTGGAGATGTTCAATTAAGGGCATTCATGTCCACTTTGTAGAATCAATTTTATTGGGACCAGGAGAAAAGGTAGAATAAAGAAATTGAAACAAGAGCTGAATTGTTAGTCAGAGCAATTCAGCCAAATCACCCAATTATCACCAGACAACACTTCACCATGATGAACAGGGATGATGTAAAGAGGATGTACTTGAACAACTTGAGGGACTGTGTGACCAGATTCCAAAATTTTTGTAATGACAATTTTGTGCCAACATTATCAATCTATAGAAACAGATGGGCTGAACTTTCCATGTCTTTATAGAAAAGAGAACCCATCTCCCCCATCAACTTAGAATGGTCCAGAAGAAGGGCAGAAGGAGTGATACAATTGATTGAAATCATGCAACATCATTGGATAGGTCTCAGATTTAGGCCTCCAACCATCATTACTCCAGTTCCATTCTACTTTGAAGAAGATGCCCAACCTGATGAACAGTTTGAAGAATGGCTCAGAAACCTTCAGGAGAACAGGGGATATTATATAGGCAAGAAATTGTTCTACAGGTCATGGAATTTGAACATGGACATATGTGATTCCATAGCCCAATAGAATGCATGAGGACATGCATTAATATAAGTTGGGGGGAAATGATGAGGCCTGGAAATGCCTCAATCATAACATGTTTTGAACACTGAAATTGCCTATAAACTCTTATGTTTAATCTGATATGCTAGTTAAGTTGATTCAATATGTTGTGTATTAACTATTTGCATGATCAATGTATTTGAAATACTATATTCTGATTTTTACAGCTTTTTGCATAGTTTTATGTTATTTTGTTATGACTTGCTAAAATGAGATATGCTTAGGTTGATAGCAGCATTTCACTAATCATGTTTTGATATGTCTCAAGCATTTATTTTACCTAAATCTGGCAACAGTGCAAGCAAACTGTTACTGTGCAGCAAAAATTGGTTTTCCAATGTAAATTCCAGCCAGTTGCCAATGAATGGCAAGGCATGGAATTCACATATGGAAAAAGATGAAGACCATTGAAATCTGATCCTGAGAGATAACCCACCTGAGAAATGCAGAGGAAATCATTTAAAGAGCACACATTTGTTCATTCCGAAGTCTCTTCGGAATGAACAGATATCTTCGAAATGAGAAAACATAGTGTCTTCGAAATGAGCGGATCTTCAGAATGAGAATTGCAGTCTCTTCGGAATGAGCCACTTATCTTCGGAATGAAAATAGAATGTGCTTTTTGACTTGTTGACCGATTTTTGATGCTAGAAAAAGGGAAATAAATATTGAAAAGGGTAAGGGAAAATATCTCCCATCTGACTTTGCCGTCCTTGCCGACCAAAGCCACCATTTATGGAAAGATCAAGTTTGATCTTCTTCTAGGATAAACCCAGGAATTGTTGCAACATAATAGGATTAGATCTTTTGAGATATTCTTAGTTTGTCAGTAGATCTTAGGACATCTATAAATATGGCTCCCATTCAGGTTGAGCTAGTAGAAGATAGAGAAAGCAGAGAGTAGAGAAATATAGGAGAAAATAGGCAATAATCAGAAAAGTGATTACATTCACGTAACAAGTTTTTTAGCAGAATTATTGTAATCATGTTCTTGAATCAATAAAGTGTACTATTTCTATTTCATATTGCTTGTAAATGAGTGTGAGTAAGATCTAGAGAGAGAGAGACTCATACCTTCTTCTGGACAAGGAGGTTGGCCACTTCCAGACCTAGGAGGAGGACTAACAACAGGTTTTTTATTTTGATTTTGCTACAGCAGAATGAGTTGTAGAACTTGTCATTTCATTTCCTTGTAAACAACTAATAGTATTTGTAATCTTAGCTTATTTTATGTTTAGATTAATCTTGTGATTAATGGTTTGGTTGTAATCTCCACTTTCAGCAAAGCTTTCAATTTATTGTAGACTGTCATTTCCAAAATTTACTATTTTCTGTAATTTCTTGCATTTTGTGTTTTGTTGTCAACCCCTGCATAGAAGATTGACAACCTTCTATTATAGAGCCTTGATAGGGTTTCATTTCCATGCTATAATTAGGTTTCCATTGCTACAAAAGTAAATAGATTTCCTTTCTGCAATTATAATCAGACTTCTAATTTTGCAATTGTTATTTCTGCAACATAATTAGGTTTCATTCTGCAATTGTAAATTAGGATTTCATTTCTATAGTTAATGATTAGTTTCCATTTTTGCAACTAGATTAAGGTTTAATTTATGCAATTTAAGAGATAGGAATGTCCTAAAATCCCCCACACAATCGGTTTCACCAATAAGACCTGTTGCTTCAGATTGACCTAAGTTATAACCCTGTTCACCCCTTCTTTCGTAGATAGCCTTGTACACTACCCTGGATTGACAAATTCATTGAGAATTAATGATGTGTATAATGACTACGCATCATCTACATCCATATCTAGACCTGTGCATCCTTGTACAATCAAAGCTATGGGAGCATCTTGTGGAGTCAAGGGCTCATCTCATGGACTCCTCACCAAATCCCTCTCATGAGTCCAAAGCTCTAGTTGAGATTGTGCAAGATTATGCTTAAGAATTATCCTCTAAAGCTATAGTGGCACTCTCAATATGTGCCAAGTGAAGAGTTCTCTCCTCTTGGTATCTATGCCATTTCTCATATCCTTGTCATAGCTGATCCTGTGCTACTCTAACCTATACCTATAGAGTGGTAATGGAGGTGTCCCTCCCAAAATTTGCATCTAGTCAGTCCTCAACTGTATCTATAAACTCATCACCTAGGCTCTCAGCTACAAGATATCATAATTTGGATCCTCCTCACCCTCCTTAGCCTTAGGTACCTCCTTTGTGGTTGCACCCTCACCCCATCTACCCTTTATATGTAGGTGAACTCATCGCACTTCTAGGTCTGCCTTAGCTACCTCTGCTCCTGTGGCTCTGTCTCTAGCTCTACCTAGTGGGCCACCACCAACTAGATCTTGGTAGTCCACCAAGTGTCATAGTCAGCAGTAGTCCTAGTGTTTTCTAATATTGCATTCTACCAGTCATCATCTTCCTTATCGAGTGGAGTCATAGTAGGCCAAGTCAAATCCTTCTCTACCTTAAGGTGACGATAGAGAGTAGGCACTAGTGGAATATCTTGGTAGATTCCAAACTACTGAGTGACACATGAGAAGTAGGAAAACTCATGCATGTTGGACTTACACCCGATGAGCCATCTATCTTAGTGTATCTACCTTAGGTATATGTCTGCATCTACCCATGTAGGACAGTCCATGTAAGGCCACCATACAACATGTTTTAGCCATAGTGCAGTCAATATAACCAAGTAATACTCCAAATCTCCTACTTGGGTCCTACTCCTAAACCCATTGGTCTCCCTAGGTCAGCATGCAGTGTAGCACTATGAAGCCTCTGCAATGTTGCCAATTAAATATAGAAGTATCCCTAGGTGATCAATGGTGATGTGTTACCACACCCATATCTAGAGCAATAGGCTGTAGTAAACCCCAATGCGACCTCACTATGTGATCCTTTACAACTCATCGTAGAGCTATGCTAGCAGGGCACTCCACCATGAGAGAATCAGTGGTTTATATCTAGTATTCCCTAGTAGGTCCTACATCTTGGAGAGGAGTTTCCAAGGGAACCTCATGCTAGATGTATCTGGGAGTAGGATGTGGATGCATAGGTACATCAAGATGGTCTGACACTTTATAAATACATACACACTATACCAACACTCAATGGGTACACCCTCGTGGTCAATATCCCCAAATGCCTTGTCATTGTGATTACAAAAGATCCAATGGAAGACTATGAGTTTCATCATGGTAGGTGAAGAAGTGATGGCCTTGCCATTGATAGGAATGTGAAATATGTGGTAGACATCCTCCAAGGTGACTTTGATCTCTTTGATCGACAAGTGAAATGTGTTGGTTCATGCATCCCAACAATAGTCCAAAGCGGTCATATAGTTCTGGTCGACATTGATATATGGCATTCGAATGACATAGTTGAGGCCTATAGAGATGGACCAGTCTCGATCAACATCACTAATCCTATGGAGGAGATCCCAAAAGAGCTCAAAATCCCTCGCTTGGGTAGTCTGCTAAAAAGGCAAATAATAATACATACAATAAATCAAAGACATCAAAAAATTAACTTCAAAAGTCAAACAAATTCAAAAATCTTCAAAAATATAAAAATATTCATAAATGCACAAGAAAATTTCAAAAAAATCAAGTAAACAAGTCAAAATTCAAAAAAATCAAAAAAATTGAAGAAAATTTCAAAGGTTTCTTAGTCGCAGTTAGGACCCGCGACCGGTAGCAATGGTCAAATTTTTGACCATTGGTATTTTAATATAGTCATGGCTAATAGCCATGGCCCCCAATTTGCCAATTGGGAGTTGCATATTCCACCTGCGTCTAGGAGAAGCGCCTCGTTCGAGGTCACTTCTCATCTCGAATAAGCCCAAAAAATAAAATCCCCCATCTAAGCTAACATATACTAATCCTAAACTAAGGTGAGGTTATTTACCGGTAGTTTAGTGTGGTTCATTTAACCCGTTAATTAATAAGGTTAATTTTATTTTGGTAATTCAAATAAGTAAGGTTGGAAGGCTACCTTTATAGCACTAGCTCTACCACTAGAAGACGCCTTAGGTAGGTCATCCATTTGGGTTTGGGTGTACAGTTTGCAAAAGTGTTTTACGTCAAATTATTATGTGCCCTCTCAGAGCTCTCTAGACAACCACAATGAATTGGAAATTAATAAATTGAAAATGATAGTTTTTTCTTTTATATTTCCAATTTTGCTCTCAATTATGCCTGGCAACTGTGGGCATAGAATTAGGGTTTTTCGATCACAGGTTAGAGTTGTAGCTAAGAGATTTGCAAAATTTGGTGGTGGCTGACAAGCACGACTAGCATCTAAACATAGATACCCTCAAATTTTCACCATGAGGGGCTTCAAAATGCAAAATCAAAAATATCTAATGGTCCAAAACCCTCAAAATTTTCATAAAATAACAAAAACATTCAAATAATTCAATAATGCAAATGTGCCTCGTATACAGTTATTTACCCTACACACTTGGTGGTTGTAGTGACTTGCAATCCATGCAATCCTACAAGATGAGTAAATTATTATAAGTCCATTTGGGAAAATTAGTCATCGCTAAATTGATATGCTTCACTTCAATCCCTAAGAAGGCCATAGTGGCCAGACTGCCCCATGAGAGCGAGGATCTATCTCAATTATTCTATGACATTTTTTTAGTAGATCATTGAACATTATGATTCAACATAAATCTAATTGGAATTGCTAGCATCTTGATTCCCCAAGAAGGCCACTACGATCGGACTACTCCATTGGATAAAGATGTACAATTACTATTAACAGTTGCAATCATGGTTGAATTAGGCCTTTCCAAGTAATATCAAAGCGCTAAAGTCTTCAATTGTTCAGATCAATCATGTTGGTCAAAAGACTTGTCGCTTCATTCATTGTCATTACCCTCATTGACTCATTGCTTGAGGGGGTAGTCATAATATCAAAATCATAATCAAATTCAATAGGAGATCACTCGATCTTGTCAAATTGCATTCGTATTATGAATCATTGCCAATGACTATCATAAGCTTACCATTTTTTGGGTAAAAAGTAACTATGACATTTAAGTTAGTTGCTCTCCACCTATCGGTACTATTATAGCACTAAAGCTACCCAACCATTTTTGGAGCTTGCAAAAGCTTTGCAAATTTGAGCCTTCCCTCAGTTGGAAGTAATGATTCTAAAATGTGTGTCCTTTGGTAGGACTGGGAATCTAATGTTGATCAAATCAATGATCGTCATTCAACCTATGAAATGGTTTTAGGAGGTCTATTTTTGCTCAGTGTTGTTCATTCTCACAATGCATCCCAAAAGGGGCATTTGTAGACATCTACAATGTATCATGTTGAGGCGACTACTCATATGGGGTATGTTAATAGACCATATGAAGGATCTTGGACAACTCCAAGGTGAAGCAGTGGTTCTAACCACTCAATTTAGGTAGCTTTGGCCTAATCAGTCTTAGCTATAGTTGACATACATGACTAATAAATATAGTCACACCTCAGAGCTGCATCTAGCATCTAAACTATTTTGAATCCTGGGCCAAGCCAAATTCGGTTGCAATATCCTGGGCAATAGAGATTCAAACAATTTTGGGTGGGGAAGGTTCGAGATATTTCCTCCCAACCGATCCAACCTACTGGATATTTATCTTGGCTTCCCAAGCAAGCCAATATTGGATATTAGGAAGGCTATTAGACCCCCCTCCAAATTGGGGAGAAGACTAGAGAAGCTTTCATTTTAACATAGTGAAGCCTTATAAAATTTGATAGAAACTGGATCAATCTGAAACATAGTGAAGCTCTACCAAAATGGATAGTGAATTGATAACCCTTTGAGGAGAGTTAAAATTTTACCCAATTGTGGAGTGACAAGTATAAATCCATCAATGGAGCTTTCAAAGGACTAGGAAGCATCAATCACAAAATCAAGCCAATCAAACGTGAATCTCAACAAATTGGACCACCAATCCATCTTGGGACATAGAGGCAACCCTTGATCATCAATTACATAGAGGGAATCAGAGATCTAAGCCCCGATTATAAGAGCAAAGACATTTTTGACTCAACTATGATTGTCAACTGCAGTTAACAGTACCCACCATGCCTCAAACCCACAATGAGGGTTTGATCTTTAATCTCCTTTGTTTTAGCAATAGATTTCTATTTTTAGTTATGTAATTAGTTTAGTCTATCATAGATTCACATTTTAGCAGACATTTGACCAGTTAATTCTAGGATCTAGAGGTAGATTTGCTTCCATTTCCTTGAAATTGTCAATTTAGACTAGTTTTATGCTTTTCAAGTTCTAATAGTTAATTAGGCTTCCTAATTGTTATATTTCATGCTTTCATTTCCATGTTTTACAGTAATTTGATGATTTCTTGCATATATTCATATATTTACATGCTTTCTTATTTTATTTATCATCGATTTATGCAATTGCTTATCAAAGCCTCATCAAGAGATGCCTCCTTTGTCATTGACTCCTTTCATGTTGTTTCTTGAATGCAGGTTTTATAGGACCTATTCATTTTCAAGGCATTCAATGCAGCATATACCTCCAGTTGCGTAAGAAGAAGGCTATATTTGGCCTTAAGCAATTCGTGTACATCTGTGGAGAGTCTGCAGATTATACCACCCCCTCGTTTAGAGGGTTTTCAATATTGTATTAATTGTATCACGAATTTGGGTATCCCTAAGAGGGATGTATATGTAATTGATTTATATTCCATTAATACAAAAAAAATCCTCTTTCTTGTCAAATTCATATTATTGTGGTTAATGCTTTAAATTTACACTTAATTGGTACGATATCTTAGGTATATGCTTTTTGATCAACTATAGAGATTACATTTAATTTTATCAATCCGAGGGAAATCAAGGTTAGATTTAAAGAGTAGGAATCTTGTATAGATTATACCATGGGGATTAATACTAAGCTTAGCTCAAGTTTATTTGTTTAGGTTTCACATGTACAGGAAAGTAATAAATAGAATTAAATTTGGTGCATAAATAAATGGTGCAGGGTATGCTAAAATGATGCAATGATAATCTAATTTTACTGATGAATTGATTTACCGATGCATCTAATTACTGATAAATTGATTTACTAATGCATCTAATTATTTATAAACTAATTTATTTATAACATGATTTAATTTATTTGTGAGGATCCTCGTGTAATATATCTTATTTTATGTAAATTGAAGTGTAGTTTAATCTAAGGCTAAATAATCCTAACCTCTTGCAGGGGCGAGAGCTCAGGGACTATCTATAGGAGTGGGCCCTGCCTCCTAGAGGGTAGTGTAAGTCTTTCTCCCCTATTTTCATTTATCTCAATAACTATATTTTATAACTAATACTAACATTATGTCTATTATGTGAATGCAGGTAACATAGAAACATAATTTACATAGCAAAAATCAAACAACACATGAAATTGATACAAATTACCATTTGTGAAGAACAAAATCCTACTTTTATTACTGGAGATTCAGTTGTACATGTTGGCGCATCCCTTAAAAATTGTAAACTTAGAACAAACTGTAATGTAACAATAAACGCAATAGAGAGTAGACCTCTTTCAAGGTCTCTCCTATGTAATTTATACTGTAACCAATACAATTCTAAACAGTATTCTCCACGTATTTGACATGCAGATTTTGTGGATTGATGACTATACATTAATCAAAATAATCTAAAACCTAACATAATACATACTCTTACTTAGAATTATAATTACTTTGACTGTTCCAAGTAGCATCCTATAAATAATCCTAACAAGACAATGCTATTTTAACTAACTTTCAAGATATACATTAGGACCTCATGTCCTATATTCCAGGAAAGTCTAACAATATTTGTGTTTATATCTCAAACTTCCCAAAATAAACTGATTACAAGATTTATAAAGCAAATAATAACTTTGTCAACTTGAAATATTCCCGTAGATAGTATGCGAGAAATGAAATATTTTGCTAAGTAAAAATATTTTTTGTCGTCCAACTTGATGTGACATCCATCTTGATGTGTCGTGCAATCCTGATGTGGCATGCTGAAGTCAAAAATCTTTATTATCCTTTAGTAACTATTGGTAAAATATTCTTCAGTAGCTGTCTTCAGTAGTTACCCTCAGTAGTTACCTTCAGTAATTACCTTCAGTAGTTACCTTCAGTAATTACCTTCAGTAGTTACCTTCAGTAATTACCTTCAGTAACATACTTCAGTAATCAACATCTGTAACAAGATCAATTACTGTTGTCATTGAACTCTGTTGGTTCTTCTTCTCGTCTGAGTTGCACTCTAAAGCTCTGCAATATCTTCATCGATCATCCATACCTTTTTCCTGTATTTTTCTTAGAACTAAGAAAAAAATTGATATAAATCAAACACATTTGTTAGATTATGGTAATTAATCAGTTTTCCTAATAAATAACATTTTATTCAATAATAATTCATAGAAAACATATCATAATAATCATATAATTGTAATAATGAAATAATTTTGGTACAAAAATGTGTCAAATAGCCACTCATCATTCCCCCAAACTAAAGTCCATTATTGTCCTCATGCATGCAGAAAGATAATATGAACAGAATATAAAAACCTTATGCATGTATCAAATATTCAAAATTAAAATTCTAAGTTATAGAAAACAATAACATAAGTTATCATAATCATTTCCAGAATCTCAGTGAATACTATTTACAAAACCAATAATGATTTTAAAACATGCACATGTTTTTGCTAGAAATTTTTCAAAAACAGGTTGAATACAACTATTTTTAACAAAACTATGCTAAGTCCCTTTAAAATAAAATAAGAAAATAATCAGTTATCTAGCATACATAAAATATCAATCAATTCATTTATCGAAAGACTATAAATTTCACAAAACTAAGAAATAAACAATTTTTATTAGCAACTATAATTCAACAAAAACATTTCAAATATTAACTGTACATATTACGTATGTCATCATATAAAAGTCTATAGATAAAATACCATGGAGAATATACTACAAATATGATCAATACATAAAATAATAAGTCTGAATAATTAAGAAAATAGCAGTTTTTCCATTGTTCATCCAACTGATGCATATTGAGAAGAAATTTGGGAAGAAATCCGGGATGATCGTGGTCTTGGTTCTGGTAATTTACACTCTCGTTTTATTTGTTGTACTTGTTCCTTAGCCTATTGATCTATAGTTGTTGCAACTATTGCAACTGGTGTTTCCACCATAACTGTTTTGATGTGCTCAACCTCCTAAGCACTTTCTTTTTGCTTTGTATCCTTTGTCTGCGAAGGATGGAGTTCCTCATTGTTAATCATCGGATCAGGCTCCAAAGGCATCCCTACATCCAAGACAAAACTTTTTAATGCATTTCCTTCCTTGGTAGGTAGATTCAATTTTTTAGATTGATTTTGTTGCGTAATACTAAGAATTTTTTGGGAACTGTCCTCCTTGAGGATCTTTGAAAAGTCAATTGGTTTATTAGTGTACACATGTTTGTTGAAGTTTACATATTTTTTAGCCTTTTTATCGGAAGTAGAACTTTTATGCGAGGAGACTTCGACAAGTGGCGGTCGGTTGACAGAGTCTTATCTTGACAAGTGTCATGTGTTGAATATAAGCTTATGCCTATATATTGTAACTCAATTTTATCAATAATATTAATCCCATCAGTTTCAGTCCCAACATTTGGTATCAAAGCAGGATTTTCTTGCCCTGTGAAACCCCTTGAGGGGGGATTTCCCTCATGGAAATCCTCCCTCTCCCCGTTTTTTTTTTCTCATTTTTTTTTTAATTTTATACCGAGGGAGTATGCTCTCCATCATTTGATGGATCAAAAACCAGAAAAATAAAAATTTTAGTTTGGGAGTTTATTTTTTAGTGGTTATTTTTCTCTGTCAATTTGAACTAGGGGTTGTTGGAGTCTTTGGTGTATCTTGTGTCTTATGCATAGAAGAATTATCCTTCTTTAGAGCTAGTGTTTGATCTACATCTTCCATTTCTTCATCACTGCTTTCCTATTTAGCAACAGGTTTTAAAGCAGGTTTCATAGAAGGTTTCTTAGTTTTTCAGTTTTTGAGCCTCCTATATTGATAAGCATTTTGTCGTTCCTTGATCTGTCAAAGGATCGTCTCTCACTAGACTGTCCTTGGTTATAGAATGTTAAATGCTTAACCCTGGCTCCGGTTATATAGCCTTACCATGGGTGAGCTGTCGTCGTGCTCACAGTATACAAAACATATAATCTCCTTCTCTTACAACAAAAGACGTTCAATCTATTCATTCTGCGATGATTCTGAAAAAGGAAAGAATTGACCTATGATTTCCTGAGCAGCAAGCATGTATGCAGCTCGCGATCGACCTCGAACCATAACAAAAATCCATAAGAGATACAACAAAACCAGGTGCGGGCACTGTGAAACCACTCAGTTTCACAACGAGGTCCAAATTGTCGGAGGCAAAATTCCAGAAGATACATTATGGCAATATAT
The DNA here is from genome assembly GCA_028583015.1 of Wollemia nobilis. Classification (NCBI taxonomy): domain Eukaryota; kingdom Viridiplantae; phylum Streptophyta; class Pinopsida; order Araucariales; family Araucariaceae; genus Wollemia; species Wollemia nobilis. The sequence goes on from JAQPPZ010017096.1 coordinate 3,566,746, forward strand.
GAGGAGATTAGAACTAGGCAAAAATGACGAAGGACATCGACGATTGTTATTTCCCATTGAAGATGGATGGTGGAAACAAACTGTTGGGAGCAAAAATCTTGGATGTGGCTACTGCCCTGTCTTGGCCACGTGGTTGTACGTCACTGACACCAAGATCATGCTCGTGGAGGCATCAGCAGTGCTACCTATTTCCTCCCTCGACTTGCCTGTCCACCTGGATGACTTCCAAGCGTAAAACCCTAGCTATGGCTCTAACCCTTGATTCACCTTCGAATGCTCAATCTCCCTCTAACACAACAAAGCCATGTCCTCGAAAACATTGGGGTTGGATTGCTTCACCTTTTCCCTGTTGATAGTGCAGAAATTGAAGTATGGAGATATCTTCTTTGTTGTTATAGTTGTTGTTGCTCCAGCTTTTCTCGAGTCGTGGTTCCACTTTCACCTTTTTCGTAGATCCAGTCAGAGGCAGAGTAATGATATCCTATGTAAATTGTCATGGCTGCAGCTGGGGAGGATCGAATAAGGAATCTGCTTCATCTACGATAGAGGCCTGCATGTCCGAGGCCAGCTCGAGCTACTGAGGTACAATTTTTTACGAGATGATGCCCTGCTTGCTCGTCGACCTCCATTCTGGAAAATTGACGCACGATGACACACAAGCAGCGCTTCTCTGCAATTTGGCATAATTTTTCTACCGTTTGTGGCAGTTTTCAAAGACAATGCAATCAAATCCAGAATTTATGTTTATTGATGAAGTAATGTTGAGCGGTGGCTGTAGTCGCAATCGAAGCCTGTTACAATCACAATGACACTGAGAGGGGGGGTGAATCAGTGTGTTCTTTAAAAACTTAAAAGCAATTTAGACTTTTAAATAAACTGCAACAGATTAAAACAAAAATAATAAAAGTACTAAGAGCATCACACATAACACAGCATTTTAACAAGGTTCACCGATGTGGCTACTCCTCAAAAAGACTGCTTGGACTACCATCCAAATGCAGTCAAATGCAAAGCTACAACTTTACATAATCATTCACCAGAACCAACTGGTAAGAGGCACCAACCTCTAAATTTTATCTGCTACAATAGAATGGAGCACCAACTCCAATTTTTCCAGCACCAACTAGAAAGAGGCACCAACCCCTTTTTCAAGCTACAACTTGAAGATAATAATAAAAATTGCAGAATGTAAACTTTCACCTCAATTATCACGATCTGCTATTTTTTTGCGATCTACTGCTTGTCGGCATTCGACTGCTGCTATGAAAAATGATTCGCACTTTTTCAACCACTCCTCTATATCTCTCCGCGTTCTCTGCCTGCAACTTCATAGAAATATTACTTCTACAGCCAGCACACTGTCATTTCACACTTGAAACACGACTTCTGCATACCGCATTCTTATCTTCTCTTTGCACCACTCACTCTGCTGCACCTTCCATGAAATCTCACTTCTACCATCTACGTATTTTTGCCTCAAACTTTAAACACACCGTCTGTATATCGCTCTCTTTGTTCTCGATCAGTCAATACGCACTCACTCACTATCTCATCGCTGCGATCTCTTTTCTTTAACTCCAAAGAACTATCACCGACTTACACTCTGCTGCACACGAACTTCATTCGCATATATTGCATCACGCCCACCTTTTAAACTCGAGGAACCCTTGCTTTTATAGAAGAAATTTTAGAGGCAAACCCTAGAAGAACGTTGACTGAGAAACCCTAGAATTTGTCAGCTGCCAAACCCTAAAATCCGTCGGCCCAGATTTAACTTTGTCGGCCTCAAACTCTTCTCCACCTTCATTACCTTCCTGTAGCTTATTGCCGCGAAATAGTAACACGTCGGCCCTTTTTAATTTAATTTAATATTCTAATTTAAATTTTTAATAAAATAAAAATTTAAACTAAATATTTAAAATTAAATATCTTCAACACCGGGGCATATTTTTCAACAAAACAAAGAGCCAACTTGGGTTTTAAGAAAAACCCATTTCAAGTCTGTTATCCACTGCATCCTTGGATCTGACTGCCTGTGTTGACAACAATGACAATCCTTCTTGCTCAACAATCTCCCCCTTTGGAATTGTTGGCAACACCTGTATACATTTTTGTAACTCTTCTCCCCCTTTGTCAATAATACCAAAGGGCTGCTGCAGACTCTCCCTGTGTCCATCCTCAATCTTCTCAGGCACAGTTTGAATTCCCCTGAGTCCATCCTCACACTTCTCAAGCACAATTTGACTCCCCCTGAGTCCATCCTCAAACACTCAAGTGCTCCCCCTGAGAAGGTGATCCCTGTAGCTAGTCACTTCTTAGGAAGTGTGACTACACCTAATTTGCTTCGAAGATACTCAAATACTTCCTTGGGCAAAGGTTTTGTAAAAATGTCTGCTACCTATTCTGTAGTTGGGACATAGTCCAATCTGACTTCTCCTTCTACAACTTTGTCTTTCAAGAAATGATACCTTATAGCAATATGCTTTGTCCGTGAGTGCATTACTGGATTCTTAGAAATGTTGATTGCACTGGTGTTGTCACACTTTACTGATATTGGTTCACTAAAATTAATACCAAGATCTTTCAAGGTCTGTTTCATCCACAAAACTTGTGTGCAACATGTTGCTGCTGCAATATACTCTACCTCGGCTGTAGATAAAGACACTGACTCTTGCTTCTTACTGTGCCATGCAACCAATCTGTCCCCCAAATAGAATGCTCCTCCACTGGTACTCTTCCTGTCATCAACACATCCAACCCAATCTGCATCTGAATATGATATAAGAGTGAAATCTTTGCCTCTTGGATACCACAATCCATACTCCATGGTGCCTTTGAGATACCGAAAAATCCTTTTAATTGTTGTTACATGAGTCTCTTTGGGACCGGCTCGAAATCTGGCTACCATGCACATCGCCCTGCAAAATATCAGGTCTGGTTGCAGTTAAATATAGTAAGCTTCCTATCATTGATCTATACATGGTTTGATCTACAGGTGGAGATTTGTCTTCTTTACTTAACTTACAGCCTGTTGTCATGGGAGTACTGACTGGCTTACTATCCTCCATAGTGAACTTCTTTAACATCTCTTTCACATATTTGATTTGGGAAATGAATATACCTTTCTCATTCTGATTAACCTGTAGTCCCAAAAAATAAGACAGTTCACCAATCATTGACATTTCAAATTCATTCTGCATATTTTTTGCTAGGTCTTTACAAGATTCATCTTTGTTGCTACCAAATATGATGTCATCCACATAGACAACAAGAACAATGAGATGCCCATCTTCTGTTTTCACATACAGATTGCTGTCCACTAAACCTTTCTTGAATCCCTGTTGAGAGAGATAATTATCTAGCCTAGCATACCATGCCCGTGGTGCTTGTTTTAATCCATATAGTGCCTTCTTTAATCTGCAGACAAGGTTAGGATCTTCACTAATTTGAAAGCCATCTGGTTGTTCAATATAGACTTCTTCTTCAAGTTTCCCATTTAAAAATGCAGATTTAACATCCATCTGATAAACTCTAAAGTTCTTGTAAACTGCTAGTGCCAAAAACATCCTAATAGCTTCTAATCTAGCTACTGGTGTGAAAGTCTCTTCAAAGTCAATCCCTTCGACCTGTGCATAGCCTTTGCAAACCAGTCTTGCTTTATTTCTAATGACCTGACCGTTTTCATTTAACTTGTTGCGAAATATCCATTTAGTGCCGATTACATTCTTGTTTGCAGGTCTAGGTACTAACTCCCAAGTTCTGTTCTTTTCAATATGATCTAACTCTTCATTTATTGCCTTCATCCAGCTGTCATCTTTGCTTGCTTCATCTATGTTTTTGGGCTCAATGCTGGATAAAAGAGAGTAATTACTTATTACTTTCTTTCTTGTCTGAATGCCAGCTGTGGGATCTCCAATTATTTGGTTTCTAGGATGATTTTTCTGCCAATTGCCCATTTTGAATTTTCTGTTTTCTTGTACCTCTGAGCCATCCGATAAGTTATCTGCATCGGTCGTATCTGTATTTTTTGTGTCATGTACTTCATCTCCTTCAATGACTTCTTCGTAGATTGGATAGTTTTCTTGAAAATTAACTATTTTTTTCCTCCCTTCATCGAATTTAACGTCTGCAATGTCCACAATTTTCTTGAGTCTCTTGTTGTAGCATTTGTAAGCTTTGCTGTGTGGAGAATAACCAACAAAAACACCTTCATCTGCTCTATCTTCAAACTTTCCAAGATTGTCATCTGTTTTTCTGATGTAGCACTTGCAACCAAATACTTTGAGATGTTTTGTTGTTGCTTTCCTACCAAACCACAACTCATACGGAGTTTTGCATTCATGAGTTCTTAACATATACCCGTTCCGAATGTATATCGTCGTGTGAACTGCTTCTTTCCGAATCTATCTCGCTATTTTGCTTTCTCGCGCATGGTGCGTGCCATTTCCCGAATTGTTCTGTTTTTCCTCTCTCGCTACACCATTCTCGTCGAGGAGTTCCGTCGCTGAATATTGTCTCCTGATGCCATATTTTTCATAGTATTCTAAAAATTCATTTGAAATAAATTCTCCTCCTCTGTCTGACCGCAAGCATTTAATCCTTTTCCCTGTTTCATTCTCTACCAGTTGTCTGAAATTTCTGAACATTTCAAAGGCTTCTGATTTATCTTTTAAGAAGAATATCCAAGTCATTATGGAAAAATCATCAATGCACAGCATAAAGTACTTGTCACCGTTTATGCTTTGAGTCCTCATGGGTCCGCATAAGTCTGTGTGAATAAGTTCCAAAGGCCTGCTAGTGTGATGTTCTTTTGTTTTAAACAAAACTCTGGTCTGTTTACCCTTCTGACATGAAGCACACATACTATTTGTAGGTTTTTTAATGATTGGAATATCTCTCACTGCTTGTTTAGCACTAACTCTTACCAGATTATCAAAACTTATGTGTCCAAGCCTCTTATGCCACAACCAGTTCTCTTCTTCTTGTCCCATGAAACACATACCTTCTGAAAATTCTGATAGTGTGTACAGATTGCCAGATGTCCTTGAGTCGGTTGCTATTAATTTCCTATTCTTTATTTTTCTGACTTCACAACCCTGCTTCTTGAACACCACTTCATGTCCTTTGTCACAGATCTGACTCACACTTAACAGGTTATGTTTCAGACCATCCACATATAGAACTTCTTCTGACTTGATTTTCCCTTCACTTATTTTGACCGATCCTTTACCTATTATTTTGGCTCCATCATTATTGCCGAACTTCACAGAACCACCCTCATATTTCTAAAGATTTTCAAATTTCTGTCTATCACCTGTCATATGACTTGAGCAGCCACTATCAAGAATCCATGGTACATATTTATTCTGAGCTCTAAAAGCGACTCGCACTATTAAGGATTCCTGTTCTTTCCTGAGCTGTTTCTTTTGTTTCCATTCTGTCTTAACTATGTTGTTGGGTTCTAGCTGAGATTTTCCCTTTTCAGAATTTTGCATATATCCTTCAGAAGAACTACTATTGTGTTTTGCCTTATATGGTTGAGTTCTTCTTTTTTGAGGTTGAAATGAAACAGACATACTACGGCAATTTCTGGCAATATGCCCAAAGTTGTGACACTTAAAGCACTCTACTGCATAATTCATTAAAGGAGCAAACGCATTTCTACTAGTGAAACTTCTTGGACCTATATTGTATTTGCAGTCAACAATTTTATGCCCATAATTATTACATTTAAAACAAAAACCATAGAAATAATGAGTAAACTTGAAAGATGGTCTTGGCCAGGTTGTTGCTGGAGCCTTGGATCTTCTATTCTTTTGATGTGTGACCTTAGTAAAGCCATCATTGTCAGCTGTCATTTCAGGTCTGGCATTATATCTTTCTTTTGCTTGATTTGTTTTACTTTCCACAACCTGTTTCTTGTCTTTGTTCTTTTCACTTTCAACATTGCTTGTTTTTGGTTCAGTTGATGATTCTCCTTTAGTAAAGCCGAGACCAAATTTGATGCCTGTGGATCTTTGATCGCTCGGAATTTTGTCCAGTTTCATCGAGCTTTCTTCACGTTTTAGATGACAGTTGATTTTTTGATCCAGCTCTTGTATTTGTATTCGGAGACTCACATTTTCTTCTTCCAATTTGCAACAGTGGTCTATCTTCATAGAAACCTGTATTTCCGGATCTTCAGACATTTTCTTGTATTCTTCGGTCTGTGTTTTTAAACTGGCAATAATGTCATTTGCATCCTTAAGTTTCCTTGTCAGTTTTTCATTCTTCCTTTTCTCCGATTCCCATTTCGTAAGAGCAGACACTAGCTCACCCTCTAAATCAACTTCAGCCTCAACTTCTTCAACTTCAGAGTTCATCCCCTCTATGTTCTCTGATTCGTCTATTTCAAATGCCATAAAAAGAGCCTCACCTGTTCCTTCTTCAGAGTCTTCACTGGAACTATCCTCTGAAGATTCTACATTTTGGGAGATAAAGCTTTTCTTATTAAACTTACCTTTTCTAAAATTTGATTTCTTCCTCCATTCTCCTCTTTCTTGATGTTGAGTTTCTTCACCTTTGTTTTTGTCATTGAAAGGACATTTGGTAGCAAAGTGTCCAATGCCTCCACATCTGAAACATTTAAGAGGTAGCATTCCTTTGTATTTTCCTTTTCCTTTCTTCAGCTTTCTTACAAATTTTGCTTCTATTATATCTGAATCATTTTCTTCTTCAGATTCATGTTTTGTGCTTTTGCCTTTTTGAGCTTTGAAGGCTGCTTCTCTATCTGTGGGATTAGACTTTCCTATTCTCATTTCAAAAGCAGTCAAGGACCCATGCATCTCATCCATACTAAAATGATTTAAGTCTTTGGATTCTTCTATGGTAGAGACTTTAGAATCAAATCTAGGAGGAAGTGATCTCAATACCTTTTTCACAATAGCAGCATCGGTTAATTCTTCGCCAAGACCTCTGATTGAATTTGTGATCCCATTGACTCTTTGCATGAAAGTCTCTATGTTCTCATCATTTTACATCTTTAAAGATTCGTATTGAGCTCGGTGTTCTTGAAGTTTAGCCTCCTTGATCCTGTCATCTCCTTCATGAATTTTCTCTAGTTTATCCCAGATCTCTTTTGCTGATTCACAACTTATGACTTTGACTAGCTCACTGTCAATTAGTCCACATATAATAGCATTTCTTGCTTTTGAATCGTATTCAAATGCCTTTTTACCTGCAATGTCTGTTGGAGCGGTGGCAGGAGCTTTGTAACCATTGACTACCACACCCCAGATGTCAAAGCCCAACGCACTGAGATAAGTCTGCATTCTAATTTTCCAGAACGCATAGTTTGTCCCATCAAACATTGGCGCTTTGTTCGAAGAGAATCCTTCACCACTTGCCATTGTGTAAATTCCAAGATCACCTTAGCTGTTTAAGCCTCTTCAGGTACTTGGCTCTGATACCAATTGTTATAATCACAATGACACTGAGAGGGGGGGTGAATCAGTGTGTTCTTTAAAAACTTAAAAGCAATTTAGACTTTTAAATAAACTGCATAGATTAAAACATAAATAATAAAATTACTAAGAGCATCACACATAACACGACATTTTAACGAGGTTCACCGATGTGGCTACTCCTCAAAATACTGCTTGGACTACCATCCAAATCCAGTCAAATGCAAAGCTACAACTTTACATAATCATTCACCAGCACCAACTGGTAAGAGGCACCAACCTCTAAATTTTATCTGCTACAACAGAATGTAGCACCAACTCCAATTTTTCCAGCACCAACTGGAAAGAGGCACCAACCCCTTTTTCAAGCTACAAATTTAAGATAATAATAAAAATTGTAGAATGTAAACTTTCACCTCAATTATCACGATCTGCTATTTTTCTACGATCTGCTGCTTGTCGACATTCGACTGTTGCTGTGAAAAATGATTCGCACTTTTTCAACCACTCCTCTATATCTCTCCGCATTCTCTACTGCAACTTCATAGAAATATTACTTCTACAGCCAGCACACTGTCATTTCACACTCGAAACACGACTTCTGCATACCACGTTTTTATCTTCTCTTTGCACCACTCACTCTGCTGCACCTTCCATGAAATCTCACTTCTACCATCTACGTATTTTTGCCTCGAACTTTAAACATGTCGTCTGCATATCGCTCTCTTTGTTCTCGATCGGTCGATACGCACTCACTCACTATCTCATCGCTGCGATCTCTTTTCTTTAACTCCAAAGAACTATCACCGACTTACACTCTGCTGCACACGAACTTCATTCGCATATATCGCATCACGCCCACCTTTTAAACTCGAAGAACCCTTGCTTTTATAGAAGAAATTTTAGAGGCAAACCCTAGAAGAACGTTGACTGAGAAACCCTAGAATTTGTCAGCTGCCAAACCCTAAAATCCGTCGGCCCAGATTTAATTTTGTCGGCCTCAAACTCTTCTCCACCTTCGTTACCTTCCTGTAGCTTATTGCCGCAAAATAGTAACACGTCGGCCCTTTTTAATTTAATTTAATATTCTAATTTAAATTTTTAATAAAATAAAAATTTAAACTAAATATTTAAAATTAAATATCTTCAACACCGGGGCATCTTTTTCAACAAAATGAAGAGCCAACTTGGGTTTTAAGAAAAACCCATTTCAAGTCTGTTATCCACTGCATCCTTGGATCTGACTGCCTGTGTTGACAACAATGACAATCCTTCTTGCTCAACAAAGCCTGAAGATGATCGTTGACTGTATTTTTCCCAAGTTTACTATTTTTCATTTGGCCTCATCCATTTGCTGCATTTTGGGAGATGCGTTCACAGACTGATCCTTTGATACGGGGTTACCAATGGCCTCCGATAATTCTCACGAATGCAAAACAAATTGTGGTTGGTGTCCGCAAGGAGGGTGCCGAAATTGTTGATAAATGATCCTACCATACTGCGAAGTGATTAATGTGATGCGGATACCTGATTCTACTTCTAGTAGTGACAGTGGATCCACTTGGACGGTGGAAACACCTGAACAATAGTAACTGCTAGCAAACTAGTAAAGATTTCTCAAGCATGCCGGATGATATGGTTGCTAGAGTTATTATGGCATTGTTCAGCCAGTTTTTATCATGACATACTGTGATTAAGAACTATGTTGAGTTTTGTCCAGTTTGTCTAATTTGTCCAGTTTTGTGGAGTGGCTTCACTGCGAGGTTAGTGGATTGTGACTACCACTTTTATTAAATTTTTTGTTTCTGAGTTCAATAGATGGAATGTGTGTATCCTGAGGTGTAACTGTTCCTTCGAAGGTAAAGTAGGGGACAGTTGAAAACTTGGAAGTGGAAGTGGAAGGCCCACATGGCTTCTTATTGTAATCCTTCATTTGAAAATTCCCCTGCATGGGAAAATTGAAAATTGTAGTCTATTTTTTTAATTCCGCCACAGTGCGATGCCAGGAATCTTTTATTTCTGAGGTTAAATTGCTGCCTAGATAGGCATGTAGTTGTTTTCCCAGCAAGTTGAAGGCCCCATTTAGACACAAGTATAGGGGTATTTATAGTCGTTGGAAACGGTTTTCCGTGACGGACACAATGGTGGTGTCATATTGTAATTTTGAGGCTGTTTCAATTGAGTTTTTTAGCCTCAATTTTTTTTTACCTTGGAGTGCACTTTCGATTGTACCTGACACTCCCAAGGTACTTGTAAGTGAACCTAGTATTTAGTAGTACCCTCTTTCTACTTGGTGGATGCAGCGGCTGGTTACCCATGCATTCCAGTAAGATGAGGTACCTACCATAAGGACACTTAATCTAGGGACTACAGACATAGACACCCTAGAATCTATCCGAGGTTTTTCTGGATCTACTTTTGAAGACTACAGACGAAGACACTTCAAAAGATTCTCTTCTTCTTCTCTTCTTCTCCTCCATATTTGGCATCTATGGCTCATTTTATTGTATTGAGTGCATTTTCGACAGAGACCAACACTCTTATATGGCTCGTTTTTCCTTTGTATTAGGTGCATTTTTAGTAGAGACTGACAACTTCTAGATTGAGTTCACCATAAAGAGAGATTTGATATTTATGGTGAATCTAGTCAGTGACCTACGAGAGGCAACATCCTCTGAGGATGACCTGCAGAGGCAATAGACTCAAAAGTGGCTGACCCTGAGGCACCCATGATGACCCTAAGCCACTTAGACGGTTGACCCAGTGGCAACAGACCCGTGGAAGTGGCTGACCCTGAGGCAACAGACCGAGATGTATACACAGTGAATCTAGAATTATTCATAGTTAGAGAGCCAAGTGCAAAGAGCACGAGCCTAGACCAAATCAACAATAAGAGAGGATGATAGGTTGTTTTAGAAAATTCAAAATTAAGGGGGAATGTTAGCTAATGTTGACTTGTTTTGTTTCTTCTTTAGTTAGGATAGTGCACTTTAAGGGGGAATGTTAGAGTTAAAGTGCACTATGCCTTCACCTTGACACTTGTTAGTTTCTCTTGACAAGTGTCATGTGTTGAATATAGGCTTATGCCTATATATTGTAACTCAGTTTTATCAATAATATTAATCCCATCAGTTTCAGTCCCAACAGTTGATAACACAATCATTTTTGTTTGGAAATTTCAAATTCATTAGCATACGAATGTGGTAAGCTAACAAGACAGACATTCATCCTTCAATAGTGAAGAACTTAATAATAATGGCAGCTACTTCTTGCCATAGGAGGGGAAGTGTAGAAGTTGAAACCCCTTTGATTGCTCCCTCCTTGTCTCTAAGAATTGTACATTTCTCACCAAATTTTGTCACCAACTGGGCGACACTTTTCAAATTTTTATAATAAGGTAGACCAACCTTAGGTAAACCCAACACTTCAGAGATCAGGCTAGGGTTTATGTCTGTCTAAAGTCCTTCAACATGGGTAAGCATGGTGTTAGGGTTATAGTTCAATATGAATTTCTTAGCCACCCCTAAGTCATGACCTTTAGACTTAGTCAATGCCTCCCACCATCGAGCGTTCTGGAAAAGCTTAATGACAGAGTTGATCGGGTTTTGAGTTTCAATAGATGATGACTCACTTCATTTTTGAAACACAGGTTTAAGCATGGTGACGAATGAGAGTTGAGAGGAGATGATTTTTCACCAAGAACCCTGCAAGTTATATATAAACAGAAGTTTTGTTTAGAGGTTTGCAAAACCCTTAAAAATTTATTATTATTTTTATTTTGTTTAGAGGTTTATTTTTTTATTTTATTTCATGTTTTAAAAAAATAAAAGGCAATATCCTAAAATAGTTGTTCTAAAAATTGTACTGTTATCATACCTAATCTGTGTAACAATAAAAAACGTAAAAATTTGTAATATATAAAAAAAAATTCTTGTTGTTTTTTTTTTATTTGCAAAAATCCCTAATTTACATGAATTATATATATATTATATATATATATATATATATATATATATATTTAATCTGTGTAATTTACCAGGAAATCTCTGTAATTCTACCAAATAAGAAATTTTCTAAAAAGAAAAACAATCTCTGCAATTTTACCAAATAATTTTTATAATTTTACCAGATAATTTTTGTAATTTTACCAAATAAGAGATTTCTTAAAAAGAAAAATAATCTCTGTAACAAGAATAGTCGCAATTTTAACATAATTTTGCCCTAAAATAAAATTGCATCTTTTTCCCTAATTTTACCCTAAAATAAAGTTTTAGATGTTTCCCTAATTTTATCTTAAAATGAAATTTCATATATTTCCCTAATGTTACCCTAAAACCAAATTCTATATTTTATTCAAATCTCTGCCTAATTCGAAAATTTAAAGTATTTTATTATGTCGTATGTATAGATAAAAAGGAACAATAAAGAACAAAAAAGAAAAAGAAAATTCTTACCTATCGCTATCACTGTGATTTGGCCACCTTGCGACGTCTTCGACAACCTCCACCTTCTGCCCCCACAAATCGTCTGAATTCTATACGAGTACACACAAAATTACTAAAAAATTTAACCTTTCACTCAAACAAACCCTCACAATTCGTCTGCAATTTGCAACGGGATTCGATTCGGGGTTGGTATTTTCTTCTGCTTGGTTGCATGCAACGTTGTAAGGTTTTACCCAGTGGTAGATAAGTCTTTTACCTTATATTGACGACGGATGTTCTTTAGAAACTCATCTACGATGAAGATAATTTACCCTAACATCATCGACGGTAGATGAGCTTTGAGAATCCATCTACGACGATGGTATTTACCCTAATATCTATGGCAGTAAATAATTTTAATCCCTAATGCAAACATAGGTCATTGATATTATTCAATCGACGACTATCATTTTATTTCTCTTTTTATCATTTTATTGGGCAATAAAAGACACATGTCGATGATCACAGCAGGAGGTATGAATCATTTTAGCTATATTTTCTCCTTTCTTTCTCAACCCTTGATCTTATGTAAATCAATGCCGAACAATTTCAATCTGCATCATCACATCTGATTGGTTGGATATAGTCGCGTGTCCCGTAGCCTTCGTCTGCGGTTTACCAAAGCTGCCTTAACATCTCATGTGGGTCATTTATATCCGTTGATCTTGTTTGAAATCAATGGTAAACAACACGATCCGTGTACAAGCTTATGATTGGGTTGATTAATGCCACATGTTATTTGTGCGCTCCTCGTGGCCGTGGACAGGTGAGTTGTCCGCCACTTCACGTGACAGGTTTCTTACCTTGCCACATGGCGTGTTGAAAAAGGTTGTACATGTGGCTTATAATAAAAGGGCCTGCAACAATAAGTTATAATCATATATATTTTATTATATAGTTTTAATTTTATTATAGTTTTATTTTATTATTAATAATTTATTATTATTTTTATTTTATAAGGCTCGTCGGTATATATGGTAAAGTTAGTTGTATATAGTTTACGTATTATAATATTATTTTTAAAGTTGTATATTATTATTATAGTTATTGTGCTAATCTTCCTTTATTTGCCCTATTATTTATTAGGTTGGCATGTGTTCTAAGTTTAAAAATATGTATATTTTATTTTTATTATTATATATTTATTTTTATTTTAGACACAATTTTTATGGATGACAACTACAGAAGGGTATTACAGAATAGTGTTATTGAGGATGGTATTACAGAATAGTTTTACTGACAATAATTACGAAAAAAAAAATTAAAGAAGGTATCTATGGAATATATCTACAAAATATACCTACGGAAGATACTTACAAAAAATACTTTAACCTATTTTCTTCCCCCAAACTGTATTATGAGTTGTCTATGTCTTTATTGATCCTCCCCCCAAACTGTAATTTTGGCTATATAGCCAAAACAAAAGGAAGGTTGCTTATTTATTTTTATAGATAATATAATAATGATTTTATATATGGGGGTTAATTATAATTTTGTTGAGGATGCTTCCTGTATTTAATGAAGAAGTTTCTAAGATAAAAAAATAATTTATATAAAATCTGATTGTAGCCTTCTAGGATATCTTCAATCATAGGAAAAAGTGAAGTAGATATTAAAATGGCTTTGTTCTAAAATATGAAACATGATGGACACAAGCCATGTTATTGTAGAAAATATGAAATCATAGGACTTTCATGAATATTTACTTTAGACTTTTGCATGTGATGTTTCTAGGGTAGTCTTCAAGGACTTCAAACAACATTCTAGCAATTCTGAAACAACTTCATTTACTTTTTTCACAAACCAAATAAATGTCAAAAAATTTCTAGTATTTGCAAGCCTCTTTTAAGACCAACTATGTGTGCAGTGAGAATTAATTTCTCATTATGAGTAAGGATTGAAAAACAACAAGGGTTATATATGCCAAAAAGCTAGCTGATCTTAGAAGCATCTAGAGGTCTTATCCAGATGTAGTGCCAATACGTAAGGATATTTTTGGTTACGAATCTACCACTAGGATAGGATTTTAATCTATTTGTGCCCTAGATTCACCTAGCGGATTGAAGTCTCTTAGCAATATATCTCCCTTCCACCCTTGTACAATGAAATAAGGCTACTATTTATAGCGTAATTTTCCTCCTGATTATAATTTTGGCATAGAATCCTAGGCCTGATAAAATCTGCAAAATCTGACAAAAGTGGCAAAAGCGGTTGATGTTTGACCTCCATGGGCAAGGAATGTACTTGCAGTAAGGTTCACCTAAAAATATGGTAGCCACATGGTAATCCATTAGGTGATAAATTGAGTTAATTTGAATAGGTGCAGATGCAGTACAATTTGTTAGTTCACACTCATTTGTCCTATACCCTAGTGGCACACCTGTCACATCTTGAACTGGATCCCAAGACTGAACACCTGTCAACATTTGAAATAGGTTGATGGAGGGGAGAACAATTGAGCCTAGAAGTTCATCCTTTGTATTTCTATCCCATCCGACTGCATATAAAACTAGAGTGCAGTTGGATGGCATAGGGCAAAAACAACGTAGTTGGGCGGGCCTTCATTCCTTAGAATATTTTTAGTAGCCCTCTACTTCTCATCTGATGGCATGGCAAAATAGGAGTGCAGTTGGGTAGGGTAGCGCAGTCAAATGGATTCCTACACTTAGAATTTTTTGGCAGCACTTTCTTGTCCTTTCGCTTGAGTGCGCACAATTAGATGAGCGGAACCCGACTTCACTGCGAAGTCGAGAAACTTAGTACTTAGAAAATTTTTGCCCCAACACTGTTGTTCGAGTGCAGATCGTATTCAAGGCACCGTCTAACTTCGTCTGAGTGCACACCATATTCAGGGTGTCGTACTACTTCACTGCGATGTCGGACAGGCCCAATGCTTAGTTAATTTTTGGCTGCTTTTCATATGAGGTCGCCCAGGTGCACCCCGGATTATGAGCGCCGCCTAACTTCACTACGAAGTCGGGCGGCTCCATGACTTAGCCCATTTTTTGGGAAAATTCTTAACAATACTACCTGCATGCACAAAATTAGACAAGTGCAACCCTACTACGCTGCATAGTCGAGCGGATTCCAACACCTAGAAGATTTTTGGGTAAATTTTCCCACTCACAAAAATAGTCAAAAACATGAAATAGAAGATGGAGAAAGTGAAATTTAATGGCAGAAGAGTATAAGGGGCATGAAGAAGAAAGATGAAAGGCAGAGCAACATCCTTACAAAATTTTCAAGACATTCCACCCCATGCAAAATATGGTAACATTCCTGGCGGCTTGCGGGGTGTCAAGCTTGCCTTGATGCAACGAATTAGGCCTTTATCCCTTGGGTATAGAGGCACTCTCGATCCCTGCATCCTTCTGTTGTTGCTGCTACTGAAATTGCTGCTAATATCCCTTCTTGGGTAGTTGGTCTTCCTCCTGTTTTCTCTCAATAGTCTCTTCTTTTGTACCTTCCTCTTCCTCCCTTTCTGAGCCTATTCACTCAGCTCCATTGTCCCCTTCTTGCATAGTAGATTGAACCCACTCACAAACGTGCTCATAAGAATTTTTAGGTTGATCCCAAGCTACTTATTTTAAGGGCTTTAAGTTGATGATATCCTTCAGTGCTCTTTTAAATATCATGAACATATGCACATATATGGTGTCGTACCTCTCTCCGAGCTCCTAGAGGCAAGTATTGATCTTACAGAACTTGGAAACCATCTGGGTTACCTATGCTTCTTGAACTAGATCAGTCCAGCCATTAATATTGGATGTATCTGCCTCATAAACCTACTAGTCCTGCTTTACTTACTCCAAATATAGAAACTCTCCATCTTTGACAAAGCTCGAGAATCCAAGCGTAGAAAGAGTGTTAAAGGGGGCTAGGAAGATGTTCTTCTCATGGGTCAATGCATCTAGCATATTTTTGGCAACCCTAATTTTCTTAGATTTTTCAAAGTAATTTTGCAAGGTTACCCTTGCATCTGCCAAGTCTAGGGCAATCTATGAAATTGGTGGGAACTGGAGGCCCTTGCGCTCATACTACTCAAGTTTTATCACCAATTCTAGCCATTATCATGCTTGACGTTCGACCTTCTCTACCATAGGATTACCCTCGACAGAAACTTCTTGTATCCTGGAGATGAAATCCATGAAAAATAGGGACATGAAAACATTGACTCCGCAACCTTTCAGTAGGTCAGCTCTCATTTCTTTGATCTTATCCCTCAAAAAAGTGGCTGCCTGAGATGCCTTCTCTTCTAGTAGCGTCTGAGTCTCCTAGAGCTTATTTTGTAGCTGGGTAACATGCACTAGTGCTACTTTCTTATCTTCTACTAGGTGATCAGCTGCTCTCTTCTGGGTTGCCATCTCCTACTGGAATACCGTAAGTTGATCCTTCAACTTTTTGACTTCCTCTTGAGTAGACTCCAGCTACGTAGTCATCTTGGTTAGATTCTCCTCTAGCTATCTTGAATCATTCTGAAGCTGATACAACTTCTCCTAGGTTTCGAGTTGCTTGACAAGGAGATTGTTGGTCCTTCGGTGGATCCCACTTATTTCATATTCCTCATTTATATCGTCAAATATTTTCTCTTTGATCTAGTACTCATAGTCCGCCTCGGTCATCTCCTAGAGGGGCTTCTTGACTTTAGGTACTAACTTTTACGTTCGGATGACATTTTTGTCCAGGTCATACTTGGTGCGCTTTACTGTTATGGAAATATCCTTAGCACTTCTCTTTTTTATGCCCTAGAGGAAAGCAATAGAACCTCCTATAGCCTTTGCAGCTAAGGTCTGGTCATCCATGACTTGCAGTTATTTATCCATCAGCTCTAGTTTTGCCAACATGGGGTACACCGAGGCCAAATCCTACTGTGGCATCCTCCTCAAAAATAATGAGGCGGGTGGAATTCCAAAATACAAGGCCACTTTTGAGGGTTATCGAGACCTAGGGGAAGAGGGTGGTTGCTGAGGAGGTGGAGATGGGGTTTGGAAAGTGGTATCAATAGTGAGTGAGGGGCATGGGGATGGAGAGACTGCTTCTGTGCTAGTTGTGAGAGAGACCTAGGGTTTGACCCAGGGTTTGTAAAATATTAGGGTCTTGGGCGTAGTTACCAAAGGACCGAGGGCTGTGTTGGGGCTACGTGATTGGTGAAGAGGATGAGGCAACCAAAATGTGCCTAGATGCAAAATATGAGGGTGTAACAACAGGGCTTATTGGGGTTTGTTACACGTGGGAATAGGATGTACCTGCATGCTCTGTCTAAGCTAGTGCTTGAATGACTCCTATAGCCTAGGCCTCTGCCTCTCTCTAAGGAATATCTTCGATCGATATTATCTCACTTGTAGCCACACTTGCTTGTGGGGACACCACTATCTGTCGTTTTGCTTCCTTCTTGGGCCACCTTTCTTTGGTTTTTTTGTCCCTTTTTCTTTTCTTCTCTCTTAGTGTGGTTGTTTTCTTAGAAGGAGTAGAAGTGGTTGATATGTCAGGGGTCAGGGTTCCTACAGTGAATTTGTACCTAGGCCTTGTCGGATCTTTACCCTCTATTTTTGCCTCGTTGGCTGACTTTTCGAGCTCCTTCTCTGTCTGAGATGAATTTTTAGGTGTTAAGGACAACATTAGGCCCACTTCCTTACCTTTTGAAACTTTGATACTGGACATCTTTCGAATGGGAAAATGCTAAGGAGGGGGTTTCCTCTTATATATTTTTCAGGTGCCTAAGGGAATGTAATCTTGGAATACGAATGGCTGCCACTTGTCAGCGTATTTATCATACAAGGTGGAAAACTCTTCATCTATGGCCAACATATTTTTCTCTAATTTATCATGCCACGTGCAACACCTCATTTTCCAATATTCGATGATTTTTTCTTTTATCCAGCCCAAGTATGCCACCTTCACGAGCAGTATTCTAAAACCAGTTGATCCAGGTTTGTGATCATCATTGTGCTCGGGATCATAGTCTACTTCAAAATAGTAAAATTCATGACATGGTGGCCATGAATGCATTTGCTCAATGTGCCATTCTATATCCACCCTTGTCTTATTACACCTTTCTTCCATGATTTCTTCCTACATGTAGACATGCACGAATTTTCCCCTTACCTCGATTGATTCATATTTCCAGCATTGTGGCAACTACACCAGGCCCAAGTTGAGGAGGTTTTGTTCTAGGTATACATACTGCCTAATTTTGTGGACCTCAATGTCTCCCCAGGTAAAAGGATACTTAAATATGTGATACCTCTTCTTTCCCTGGCCAAAATCTTCTTCAACACAGTCCATTTGTCACGTTGCCTCAAGGCCAAACTAATATTCAGTATAGAAATAAGGGAGTAGGAATGGCTTCCCTTTAAACTTGTAAATTTTGATGATGATTCCCTCGGTCAACCGGAAGGTATCCCCAAATTGGTTCTTTGACAGGTGCCTCGTCATAGCATAAGGAGGGCGATGCGCCTTGCCGTTGAAAAGTTCCAAGGCCATACCCAAAAATTTGAAATTGAAGTCATTATACGACCCTCTCCTATACAATAGTTCTGTCCACTCATATACTGGTAGCGGCATGCCCTACTCATCCACTTTCTTAAGCCCAACAATTTTTATCTGGTAATGCATATGGTACAGACACAACTATACAAGAAATGAGTAGTGCCTGAATTTTGTTGCCTGCTTTTAATGTAACTTCACCAGACTTGAATGAATGGCATATGCCACCCAGTCTGCCCAATCAAAATATATTGGGTGCCTTTCGATTTTTAGGGCATTGGTGTCATACAACTCTCCATGTAGAATACATTCTATGAGCACCAGCTGGTACAGGTGCACTTATGCATTAGTGCTACAGCCCAAAACCCATGCAAGAATAATATAGATATACTTGCTTTTGAAAATTTTCCAGGGGTATAGGACGCGAAGGCCATTTTGTAGCTAGAAACTTTAGCTCTAAATTAAAAAACTCTCTCATCCTTTTGCCTTTGCTGAATCTGCCCACTTGCTCTTCCAAATTGATCTTCTTGATAATGGCGTTCGGGTCAAATTTGAGCCTCAACATGAAATTTGGCTGCATGCTCTCCTTGAAAAGGGTAAACAACATCCTCCCTTGGTAGTCACAAACCTACCGGGTGGTTGGTTTGTAATATATTACAATTGACTTGACCAGCTCTAGGTAGTGGTGAAAAGGGGGGTATAAGAACCAATAAAGGTTCGACCTATAGGTAGCCCCGAGATGGTGTGAGGGCAACACCTTGTCTTCCCAATGCTTGAAATTAAGGTGCAGCTTCATGATACTAATCGAGTAATCACCATCTTTGTACTTGACCAGGCGGTCTATGGGCGGCGAGAGAGGACCCTGCTTCTTGGTGCTTCTTGCCCTAGATTTTCCTCTTTTTTCCTTCGATGCTTCACTTTCATGAGTGCTCGAGATGGCCTACTCCTTAGGTTCTTGCTCTGACTCACTAGAGTTCACCTGCATGGGCACTTTCCCTTTGTCTGTACTCGGCCTCACATAGATGGCACTGGGAATCAACAAAAATTATAGTTGTAACTTAGTAAAACTTCACACTTTCTCCTCTTTCACAGCTCAACTCAAATTTGCTTTGGTAATTTTGATGCTCTGAGTAAGTAAGAAGCCCTTTTCTAAAAATGGGGAAAATAACATTAATGGCATGAGAATAATTTAAATTTTTTTGCCCAAACTAGGTGAGAAGCGTCGTTATTCCTCGACGACCGCACATGGGATCCATTGTTGGAAAGCACGACTTGTACATCATTGCATCTAAATACACTTTTTCATTTATGACATCTACTTCAAAAATTGTGCAATCATTCCTTAAAGTCTTCAAAACTTGTGCTTTTAATGACGTCATGGGTGCCAACTGGAAATATGCTTCGAGGCATTTAACTAGGAGAACATGCTGTAAAAGGTTAGGCAAGCTAGTAATATATATATTTTTTAAACTCCCTGACCAAGTGCACCTAAAAAATGAGTGTTTCCTGAATTCGCACTATGGAAGTCATGCTTTTAGGAGTCCAGCACTTAGAATTTTCTCCATCATACATCGTG
Source organism: Wollemia nobilis (assembly GCA_028583015.1). Lineage (NCBI taxonomy): Eukaryota > Viridiplantae > Streptophyta > Pinopsida > Araucariales > Araucariaceae > Wollemia > Wollemia nobilis. Next base: position 3,586,734 of record JAQPPZ010017096.1, read on the forward strand.
CCTCTAGGACGCGCCCATCAGAGTGCACAAAATTTTGTGTGCGCGATCAGGTGATGCAGGGAAAAATTGCATAGTCGGGTGAGACACTTAGTTGATTTTGTATTTTCTTGCTTTGTTCCCATATGGCTGCACTCAAGATAGGGTGTGCCATATGAATTCGTTGTGAAGTCGAGCAGCTTCCCCAACAGTTAGAAAGTTTTCCCGAACCTTTTCCTACTTGCTTCTACCTTGGAAGCTCCTGACGTTGCACAAACTTAAGAGCGATGCCCGACTTCGGGATAGATTCTTGGACGAATTTTCATGCCTTAGCCATTTTTTGGACTGCCATGCATCTTTCTTTTGAAGACGTTCAACTCTCTTTTTTGAATCAAATGAGGAAACTAACTAATATGAAAGCAATATTTACATTCAAAAATAAAATTGGACTGCAAGAAATAAAAATATGTACAAGGGAAGACCTTTTGTAACCTTCAATGGTAGTAGGCTTTCATATGAAATCCATTAATAGATATCGAGAGAATATGACCCTCCATGTCTCTTAGTATGAATGCATTGAACTGGTTTACCTGGGCGACTTGGAAGGGGCCTTCCCAGAAGGCATCAAACTTGTCATGGTTGCTCGATTTCACCTTAAGTGAGTCCCATTTTAGCACTAAGTCTCCAATATTGAAGACTTTGGTGGTAGTTCCCTTCAAAAACTAGTTCTAGTTCATCTCGATGTGCTTGGTAAAATCTTGATATGCCTTTTCTCTTTCCTCTTCCAATTGCAACAACTAAGCCAATTGGGAATCCACGGGGTCCTTGTCGCCTTTCTCATATTATAACAACCAGAGTGCAGACATTTCTATGTGAGTGGGCAAGACAACCTCTTTGTCATACACGAGCACATAAGGGGACATCTTGATGGACTTATTGAAAGATATATGGTCCGCCCATAATGCTCGGTCCAAAAGCAGGTGCCACGACCTCTTGTTCCTTTCCATAGTCCTCTTTATAATCTTCAAGAGATTTTTGTTGGTGGATTCAGCTAGGTTGTTCCTCTATAGATAGTAGTTTGAATACATCTTGTGGTAAATGCCATACTTGCTGGTGAACTCCATGAGTACGGCCCCTACAAACCCTGGACCATTTTCTGTAACAATTGCCTCTAGAATCCTGAAACTAGTGATGAGGCTCTCTAGGAAACCAATGACCGTTTCTTGGTCAGCATGCTTTGTAGGCACTACCTCGGCCCATCGGGTAAAGTAATTTGTGGTTGTTAGGATAAACTTATGCATCATTTAATATTTGGGCGTTATCATCCCGATGAAGTCCAGACCCCACTGCTAAAATGGAGTCTCATCTTGAATTGGCTGAAGAGGCATGGGTGCTTTTCGATTCTTACCATTGAACCTTTGGCATTTATTGTATTTTTGACAGACTGCATGCGTGTCTATGAAGAGGGTGGGCCAATAATAGCCTGCTCTAATGATTTTTAAGGTCATCGGCCTTCCTGAATGATGTCCTCCTGGCATCCTAGAATGGAATTCATCAAGGACCTTTGGTTTATCTGATTCTTTGACACACCGTAACAGGATGTTGTCAATATTTTTGAAATACAGCCCCTCAGGGTATAGTACATACTTTAAGGCATTAAGCCTAAACCTCCTTCTTTGTGAGGTGTTGATATGATCTGAACATCTCCCTGTGCTGAAGTACCACACTAGATCATTTTTCCAATCACTCTCCTCTGATAAGGAGTTGGTGAGATTAACCTCTGTTACTAGATTCTCCCATTGGAAAGTAGAGACTTCAGTTGCAGTAATTCATGCCAATTCCTGGCATAGAGCCTAACCTCTGATTAACTTTGTGGGTCATACCTCTATGTCAAACTCTTGGATTTTGGCAATCCATCCCACCCTCTTGTGATCAGGCTTCCCTTGGATGATGAAATTTCTGACATCCAAGTTTATCACAAAGATAGTTATCCAACTCTAGGAGATAAAGTGCTTGAACTTTCTCAGGGATCTCATAACTGCATGAACTTGCCGTTCAATAAAATTATACCTTTCTTCGTGCGACTGGATCACTTGGCTTAGGAATGCTATTGGATGCTCCTCGCCATCATATCCCTTCTAATTCATAAATGCAATGTGGCTTTTGGGCTCTCCCATCGTATAAAGGATGAAGTCCTTGGAGTAATCTAGATTTATCATCACTGGGGCCTGGGCAATCCTAGTCTTGATATCTTCAAAGGCTTGCTTCCTCTATTTAGTCTAGAAAAATTCAACATCTTTCTTTAGGAGCTCATCCATGGGCTTGATTACTTGTGCAAAGTTAGGCACAAACTTCCTTACGAAGTTGATTTGGCCAAAAAATGACTGCATCCCTTTCTTATCGACTAGGATGGACAAGTGAAGAAGAGCCTTCGCTCTGTCAAGGTCAATCGCAAGGCCTTTTTTAGAAATAATATTGCCTAGCAGTTTGCCTTCCTTCATCATAAATACTGGATTTTTTGGGTTGATGGAAATATTGAATTCATGACATCTCTAAAATACTTGGCACAAGTGGGAGGCATGGTCTTCTCTCTTGTGTGAAAACATAGTCATGTCATCCAAATAGATGACAATGATTTTTTTTAGCAGCTCATAGAATGTCAAGTCCATAGCCCTTTGAAATGTAGCCCCAGCATTGGAAATATCAAAGGGCATGCGCTGACATACGAACATCCCTCATTTGGTGGTGAACATCATCTTGTGCTGGTCCTCATCTTTCACCCAGATCTGGTTATAGTCGGAGAAACTATCTAAGAGAGAAAATATTTGAGCTCCCATGACCACGTGAATAATTTGATCAATTTTAGGGAGTGGGTAATGATCCTTTAGCGAAGCCTAATTGAGGTTCCTGAAATCCATGCAGAGATGGATGTCTCCATTCTTTTTCCTCATGGGGACTAGATTTGCGACCCAAGAAGAATTCTTGATAGGATAGATGATTTTTGCCTCTAGCATCTTCAAGAGCTTTGCTTTCATCATGACTTCAATTTTTGGGTTCACCACCCTTTAATTATATCTGAAGGGCTTCACATTATCTTCTAGCTCTATGGTATGTTGGATCATCTCTCTATCGTATCCCTTTAGGTATTGATAGCACCAGGCTACAATATCTGGGTACTCTTTACACAGGGCTTGGATCTGATCTAGTTCTCCATCGGTACAATCTATTCTGATATTGATCACCTTTCTAGGGTCCAATTCCAGGTCCATGTACTATTTGGGATCCACTTTGATCCTATGGAATATAGCTCTATCATTATGATTAAAAAGGCTCTCCAGGGTAATCAATCCTTTCAAGACTTGATTATTCTATAATTGTATCAAGCCTTTGTATTTCTCGTCATCAGGGTCTCTACCTTTGATTGAACTAGCTTCATGTATTATAAAGGTGACGATGTCCTTGTCATAGTTGAACACATGTCAGTGGGTGTCCTTGTCAGGCATAAAAGGCCTATAAATAGTACAAATCATATTTGGCTTCTACATAGTGTCATCAGTCGAGATGTACCTGGCTCCAATAGACATCAGAATGTCAGCATGTTTATTCTTTTCATGAGAAATGGCTTTGGCATTTAGGGAGTCAAATGACTCCATCAGATCCCAGATACGGTTATGGTACATCTTAAGGTAGTGCTTCTTGGAGGTGCACTTATTAGTAATATGGTTGCACACTAGCTCTGAGTTGCCAAATATTTGCAAGTGCTTAATCCCAAGCCTCTCTGCCTTCCTTAAGCTTAAGCACAGGGCTTCTTACTCTACCACATTGTTAGTGCAAATCCAAGCCAGCCTATAACAATAGTCCTTTTTAATGCTGGATGGTGAGACCAGATTGACACCTACCCTGATGCTGTTATTACATCGGGTACCATCAAAGTACAACTTCCACAGCTTGTCTAGGGTAGGTCCTATGTCATTTATCATCTTTTCTTGTCTTTCAGGCTGAGTGATGGAGTAGCAACCCAGTTTAGTTTCAACTATGGCATTGAAATCTAACAAGGAGAACTCATCCTCCACTTGTAGTAGTTCCAGGGTTTCTCCCACCAGTCTACTTATACCAGCTCTTCGATCGTCAGATGAACCATGTCATTTTGCTACTCCTCCCCGGGTATCTTCTCGACCAAAAAATTGGAAGGTTTCTCATTATAAATTTTCAACCTCCTTCCTTTGAAAGCTACCTCCATATGTGAATAGTCCAGTGACAAATATCCACCCAGCTTGTTAGTGAATTCCCTTAAAAGACACATGCTAAAGTAGGGTTCCAAGTCAACCACTACGACCTCTTGGATGACCATGATGTTGAGTGCTTTATGCAGCCGAATGGGAATGTATTTGATGATACCAACTATATTCACAAGAGTGTCATCCAATTGTAGCACACCTTGGCTACTCCTTGTATATTCCATATCAATTTCTTCACAGACATCCCTTGGCATGACAGTAGTAAAAGCATCGGAGTCCACCATGCAATTATGCACTATGTGGCCTTCCATCCACAAAGATAAATAAAAATGTGGTAGTCTATTTTTTTTTGTAGCAGAATTCGTCAAGGGTTGGGCTAACATAATGGGTTGTGTGGGCTTCCTGTCTTTTACATTCTTCAAGGATTCTTGCAACAGGTCTACCTGTATTGGGAGCTGAAGAACATCGTACATGCTTATTTTTGTTGGAGTTTTCTTGAGCTCATCAACTATATTATAGGTCCAAGTACTAGCCCCTTTCACCTCTTTTACTGGCTCATACTTGGTGCAATACTATTGTGTGGCTTCGACCCTCTACCTCTTTATCAATGATGGGTACCTAAGCTTCTCCTGAGCTTGCTCTTTTATTTTAGCTGGAGGTTGGGTCATTGGATCCTTGACCATGGGAGCCTTGAGTGTTGGGGGCTTCTCTTTGGTAGTCAGAGGTAAATGTAGCTTATCAGGATTTGCTACAGTAGGTTGCATTCTCTCCCTTATTTCATACACCTTTTACAGATTCATTTGGGTCGGAGTGGCCTCAATCGACTTTTTGCCTTCCTTGGTTAAGAGGGAGACGTGATCTTCTTCAGGGACTACAAAGTTACCCTCATCATCATGAATCATGTATGCTTCATCTTCAATGATGCTGCCCGTAAGGGTCTAAATATAATACTGATGCAACATGCAACCCTATTCTCCATGGGGGTTGCTACAAGTAGAGCACCAATTGACATGGTCAAAAGCACTCGGTTGAGCATTTTTGGCAGCATTTCTTGCTGGAGGTCTTTGCACTTGAGCAACTTGATATTTTGTTAGCATAGGAGGAGGGTGCGGTCTTCTAGAGACAAAATCTATCTGAGCTTGTTTTTTCTTCATGATTGTCATGTCATTGGAGATTGTATGGTAACCAAAGGCAAGAGCCCACACTTCCTAAATGATCTTATTTTTTATATCATTATCAACAGGCACTCGTCGGGCTGGCAAAGGTAATACAGCTAATGGTGGAGGAGCAAAAAATGTTGGATATTATAGAGGTGGTGGATTAGGATAATAGATATAGGGTGGACCATATGGGTTTATGATTGGCACAGGATTCCACGGCTGATGGGGGTACTGATTGGATGAGGATGGCATCTCACCAAACATAGGCAGATATTATGATTGAGGGAAATCGAGATAGATGGGAGGTTGCATTTTATGAGGGAGTCTGCCTATAAAAATCATGTCCAATTTTTCTTTTTGAGCAGCCTCATATAATGTGGGGAAAGTATTTACATGGACCAACTTAATGACCAAGCAAATATCTGAAGTGAAATCTCTGAGATAGTAGTGAGCAGCCTGTCTTGAGAAAGGACGTAGCTTAGGGGATACTCTTTTCCAGGACCTCATGAACCTCATGTTAAAGTTTGATATCTCCTCTTGTAGATGATGTTGAATGCTTTGAAATTGGTGCAGCAACAAGGAGGGATCAGTAGACTCATTGAATACCTTAACTAACTTACCAGCCAACTGGGGCCATCCTATGATAGTCCCCTCCGACAAGGATCTCCACCAGTAGAGAAGCTTTCCTCATAGAGAGAAAGCTAACAGTCAGGTTTTAACACTCTCATTTATGATAGAGTGCAGCACAACCAAGGCTAGAATGTCTTGGATGTGTTCATATGTTGTCTTCCTCATGCCATCATATGTAGGAATGTATTTTAAGGCAGCAGGCAGAACAACTTCTTATCCAGCTAGAGAAAGGGTCCCTATGGAATCAACAGCTAGGAAGATGTCATCATAATTTTGTTGATTGTGGGTAGCCATATCTTCTTCCTCTTCTTCAATATGGTCATTGGTATAGTCAGTATCAGTACTACTCGAAGTTGTAGGTTGTTCTTCAACTTTGGCCTCCTCAACTTCTTCAACTTCCTGCACTTCAACTTTAATTTCAGCTTCAGATTCGTGCTTGAACCTATCATCTTGGTGAGCTTGGTAGTTAGCTAGCCTTATGCGCTCTCCAGCAGCGTTGATTTCAATTTTGTAAAAATTAGGTTGTCCTAGATTCCTAGCTCTCCACCTTCTTATATGCATGAAGGCGATTTTGATACTGGACCAGTCTTACAGACTTAAATAATGTTTAGGTACAACAGAGTCACTAGGTGTTCTGATTTAACTGCAATGAAGTGAACACCGATGCTTCAATTCTATTTTGGGGTGGAAAACCTTCGGGTCCCATCGGGCATGCCAGAGAAATTATTGGTTACGAATCTGTCACTAGGATAGAATTTTAATCTATTTGCGCCCTAGATTTGCCAAGTAGATTGAAATATCAGAAGGAAGGAATACCTTCCGTGCCAATCTCCAGAGGAGGTCAGCTTCCTATGTTTTCTCAATTGGGGTTTTAGCTTAGAGTGTAGGAAAGAGATTACAAATTACATAAAGAAACATAAATATGCTTGTTTTGGGTGGGGAAGATAAGCAGCATAGGAACTAACCAATCACTACTACCAACAAAAATCAAAACAATGTATGTAACATAAAATATTAATGCTATTTTATCCTATGTATCCTTTACTTCAGCATTCCAGATATACTTAATCACCAATACCGATATCCAGATGTGTAGAATAACAGTAATAAAAAATATAAGCAATATGAAGCATAAATACTCAATAAAGGTAGCATACAAGATAAATACAGTTAATAGAGCTAAATATACTTTGCATTCAAAAGCAAGTGCACATCTACAAAAGTCTCTTAGCAATATATCTCCCTTCCACCCTTGTACAATGAAATAAGGTTGTTATTTATAGTGTAATTTTCCCTTCGATTACAATTTGGGCACGAAATCCCAGGCCTGACAAAAGCTACATAATATGACAAAAGCGGCAGATGTTTGACCTCCGTGGACAAGGAATGTACTTGCAGCAAGGTTCACCTAAAAATATGGCAGCCATGTGGCAATCCGATAGGTGAGAAATTGAGTTAGTTTGAATGGGGGTAGATGCGGTACAATCTATTAGTTCATGCTCATCTGTCTTGTACCCTGGTGGCACACCTTATGTCACATCTTGACCTGTATTCCAAGACCAAACACCTATCAACATCTAAAATAGGCTAATGGAGGGGAGAACAATTGATCCTAAAATTTCATCCTTTGTATTTCTATCCCGCCCGATTGCGCACAAAACTAGAGCACAGCCAGAAGGCGTAGGGCAAAAACAAAGTAGTTTGGCGGGCCGTCATGCTTTAGAATATTTTTAGTAGCCCTCTTCTTCTCATCTAATAGCACAATAAAATAGGAGCATAGTTGGGCAAGGTAGCGCAGTCAGACGAAGTCTGACACTTCAAATTTTTTGGCAGCACTTTCCTATCCTTTTTCTCGAGTGCGCACAATTAGATGAGCGTAGCCCTACTTCGCTATGAATTTGGACGACTCAGTACTTAGAAAATTTCTACCACAACACTATTTTCTGAGTGTGCACCATCTTTAGGACGTCGTCCAACTTCGCTGCGAAGTTGGGCGGGCCCAACACTTAGTTAATTTTTGGATGCTTTTCACATGAGGCTGCCCAGGTGCACCCCAGACTATGAGCGCTGCTCGACTTCACTGCGAAGTCGAGTGGCTCAATTATTTAGACCATTTTCTAGGTAAATTCTTAAAAATACTACCTAGGTGAGAAAAATTAGACAAGTGCAGCCCGACTGCGCTGCGCAGTCGAGCAGATTCCAACACTTGGAAGATTTTTGGACAAATTTGCCCACTCACAGAAATAGTCACAAACATGAAATAGAAGATGGAGAAAGTGAAATTTTATGGCAGAAGAGTATAAGGGATGAAAATTAAAGAGAAAGAATAAATAGGGAAGGCAAAGCAGCATCCTTACAAAATTTTCAAGATATGGCACCCCGTGCAAAATGTGGTAACAGATACCTCAATAAAGAGTACCCCATGGTGTTTGAAATACTAAGAATTCTAGGGATTCAAGCTCTTTTTGCCATTTATTTACTTTTTTTTATGGAATACTTGCTCATTTTGTGGGAAGCAAGGGATTTTATTGCTTTTTGAGGCTTCTTGCTTATTTTGAAGAAAATAAAGAAGATTTTATGACGTTTTGAAGTTCTTTTTTATTTTGAGAAGCAAGAAGATTTTTATTGGGATACTTGCTTGGTTAGATGAGGAGCAAGGGTTTTTTTTTTAAGGTTGAAGGGTGAGCTTGTCCTTTTGTCATTTCGTTAGTATTCTAGACCATGTGTATAAATAGATAAGCAAATAAAATTATTCATTTATGTCAAAAATAACACATGAGTTAATTTTTCCAAAACTTCACAATGTTTTTAGATGTACAATTGTGCGTGGTCAATAGAGAAACTTGATCAACTAGGAGTAACTTAGAACATTTTAAAATATTTGCTTCATTTACAATGAGAATTTTGCTCAAAATACTACATAGAGTTTGAGTATTTGAAAAATACCTAGATTCCATCTAGCAACAAGGTACCATGTATCAAGTGGTAATCATTTTCTACAAAGTTTTGATAAAAGCTTTTTTCCTTGAGCTATATTTAAAAATATTTAAGACTTGAAAACGAAAGGGAATACAAATACTTCATGATGAAATAAAGGAAGCATAATCGTTTTATATATATTTTTATTTTTTCAATTTTTATATATATATAGATATATAATTATATAATTATAATATTTTTTTTCTTTTCAAAGAGAGAGTTTATTGAATAGTGGTTGATTGCAGTTCAAAAATATACTGCAAATCAGTTTGTTGTCTAAATTGGTGTATGAATTATTCCTTAGATAATGGCTTCTTATAAAGTTTAAGCCTATGTCCATTTACTAATAGTTTTCTTGTTGAATCATCTATAGGCTTAAGTTTGACTATACCATTTCCAAATATTTCCTCAATTTCATAGGGTCCTAGCCATCTTGTTCTTAATTTACCTTGAAAATCTTGATAACGAGAGTCAAATAACAAGGCCCAATCTCCTGATTGAAATTGACGTGGTACAATGTGTTTATCATGCCATTTATTTCATTGTTGTTGGGTTACTTTAGTTATATGCAATGCTTCTAATCTTCTCTCATCCAGAATATTTAACTTGTCCAACCTTTATTTTTTTGCGTTATCCAAATTCATGTCAATTTTTATCGTTGTGCGAAGGTTTTCTATCTCGAATTCAATGGGCATGATGGCTTGTTTTCAAAAGACCATTTCATATGATGATAATCTTGTGGTAGTTTTCCAAGTTGTATTATATGCCCATACAACTTATTTTAATCTCTTAGACCAATCACCCCTATTAATAGTTACATTTTTTGTAATAATCTTTTCAAGTTCTCTATTTGTAACTTCTACTTGTCCATTAGCTTGAGGGTGATATGGTGAGGTTTTTTTGTGTTTTATTTGATAGATGTTAACAAAATTATCAATAACATTGGAGGTGAATTGAGGTCCATGATCTGAAACTAATTCTCTTGGTGCTCCAAAGTGTTGCATTATGCTTTCATAAATAAAATTGGTCACTCGTTCAGCTTGAGCTCGTGGGAGAGATTTAACTTTAGCCTACTTGGTAACGTAATCTATACATACAAGTATGTATTTATTATCATCACTTGGAGGGTCTATTTGTCCAACAAAGTCAATTCCCCATTTTTCAAATGGTTCAAGTACTATCTATGGAACCAAATGCATTTCTATAGATGGTGTAGGCTTGCTAGCTCTTTGACAAGCATCACATCTATCAATAAATTGATGAACATATTTAGTCATAGTAGGCCAAAAGTACCCAGTTTGAAGTATTTTCATAATCGTTCTTTGGGTGGCATAATGACCTCCACAAGGTTCTTCATGTGCTGCCCTAATAATGTCATATACATCATTTTCTTGCACACATCTCCTAATGATTTGATCATGACATTTTTTAAATAAATTTCCATGAATCCACATAAAAGGAATACTTTGATATATTAATTTCCTATGCTCATGCGGTGTATAATTTTGAGGTATTTTTCTTGTTACTAAATAATTTACAATATTAGCATACCAAGGGGTAAAAATAGAAAGAGCAAACAAATGTTTGTCTAGAAAATTATCAGGAATTAACAAGATATCATCAAAGATTTGCATGCAAAATAAGTTATCTGCAATAACATTATATTTGCATACCTTATCTATAATTGTAACATTGAACTCTTGGAGTAAAAGAAGCCATATAATAACTCTACCACCCACTGTTGCTTTGTTTGTTAAGTATCTAATGGCAGAGTGATCAATGTGAACAAATACTTCATACCCTGTTATGTAATATTTAAATTTATTGAGAGCATGAATTACAACTAAAAATAATTTTTCTATAACAATGTAGTTAAACTTAGCTCTATGCAAGTTTTTACTTACATAATAGATAGCATAAGGTATTTTGTTTTCTATTTGTTGCAATACTGCTCCTATTGCATAACCTGAAGCATCACGATGAATGTGGAATGGTAATTCCCAATTGGTCTTCTCAATATTGGAGCAGTAGTCAAATTTTATTTTATTTCTTCAAAGGCTTCTTGACATTCATTTGTCCAATTGAATTCATTATCTTTAGTTAAGAGCTTAAACATGGGAGTAGCAACTTTACTAAAGTTTTTAATGAACCTACCGAAGTATCCTGCATGTCCTAAGAAACTTCTCACCTCTGTTTATGTTTTTGGAGGTTGAAGGGTTTGAATAATTTGTATCTTTATAGGTTCTACTTTAACACCTTCTTCTGATATATAATGTCCTAGAACAATACCTCCTTTCATCATCATAAAGCACTTTTCATGACTTAGAGATAGGTTTTGCTCTTGGCATCTTACCAAAACTTTTTGCAAGCTTGATAAAGTTTCTTCAAAGGTAGTACCGTATACTATGAATTCATCCATATAAGTTTCCACACATTCATTATTTAAGTCAGCAAATATAGCCAATACATCTCTTTGAAAAGTTGCAGGTGCATTGCATAGTCCAAAATATAGAACGTTATAAGCATAGGTTCCTGTAAGACATATAAAAGTTGTTTTTTCCTGATCTTCCTCAGCTATGGAGATTTGATTATATCCACTAAAACCATCTAAAAAGTAGAAATATTTCTTTCCAACCAATGTATCTAAGACTTGATCAATGAATGAGAAGGGAAAATAATATTTCTTGGTTACTTTGTTTAATTCTCTATAATCAACACAAATTCTCCATTTACCATTTTTTTTAGGGACTATCACCAAAGGTGACACACATTAGCTATCAAAAATTGGGTATATAAATCCTTCCTTTAAGATTTTAATGATTTCCTCTTGAACTACTTCTTTCATAAGATTCAATCGTCTTTGGGGTTGTCTTATTGGATTACAACCTTTTTGAATAAATATGTGATGGGTATAAAAATTTGTGTGGATACCCGTCATATCCTCATAGTTCCATGTGAATTTTGCTTGATTCTTTCTAAGCACATCTACTAATTGTGATTCTTGCATGCTTGTGAATTCATTATTAATGTTAAGAGTTTTTCCTAGTATAATATCTACTTGTTTACACTTTTTTGTATTTGCATCTATTTGATTTACCTCATATCCAAGAATGGTTAAATCATGGCCATATGGTTCTATTTGATATTGTTAGCATATGTTGTATCACATTATTAGTAGCAATATTAAAATAATGCACATAGGCATTCTTTGAATTAGTTGATTAACCAACTTGGTGGTTAATCAACCACATTGTAACCTTTATATGCAAATCAATGAGAATGTTCAAAGTGCTTCATCAAGTTCTATATGGCATCAGAGCCACGGATGCAGACATATGATACTGGTGGACTAGCGAACCAAGGATAGACTGGACGACATAGACAAGGATGACACAGATTGGCGGACCTAACAATAGAAAGCCCATAGACGAATGACACAGACTGGCAGACCTAACAATAGACAGCCCACAGACTGGATGACATAGACAGGATGACACAGACTAGAGGACTTGACAACAAACAGCCCACAAATATATGACACATACTGGTGGACCTGACAACAGACAGACGGATGACAGACTGATAGAACACGTAGACCGAGGATTGCGGATCGGGGTGGTTCATGGATCGGGGTGGTTTGACGATGGCTATGGAGGCAAAAGGGAGGGGTTGGTTGCCTGAAGGCAACCAAAAACAATAGTCGATTGCAGAAGTTTTAAACCCTCCCACAGTGGCCGCATAGGTCATGTGGGATTAAAAAAAAAAAATTTCCCTTTCTCCGATTCCGTCGCTATCAATATGTCCTAGATTCCTGTCTATCCTCGTCGGGCTCCTTGGCTCAAGTGGTACGTGCGGTGCCTATTTTCCAGGAGGTTACGGGTTCCAGTCCCTTCGGGGACATTTTTTTGACGCCCAGAATGCACTAGTGACGGCAGTGACAGGAGTTTTTTGAAGCCCTGCAAGCCCTAGTGAAAGGGATTTTTGATGCTTGCCAAGAGCAGTTGACCCCCGAACATGGTGATTTGATGGCAGAAATCTTTTTTGAAACCCAAACATGGTGATTTGACACCTAAAAACCTCATTTTTTGGTATTTTTTTTCCATGCCTTGTCTCATTTGCAAATTGAAGGGGGGGAGATCTCAGTTTCTTCACATAATTCCATAATTCATTTGCAAAGTTATCAAATAAAGGGGGGAAATCAAACCATTTGGAATAATATTTGCTAGGTTTGTAATAGGTGCTAAAATTTGTGGGCATTTATGATTGTTTCTTCTGCATTTAAATATTTTGTTTTCTTGCATTCACAATCATAAATTAAACAAAGTATAAGACCCCAAATTTATACCCTATTTGTGCAATTTATTGCACAATGACAGCATTCGGTATTTGAGATACCTCTGGTCCACACTTACAGGTAATGTTGTCATGCTTTGGACTATTGTATTCGTCACCTAATATAGCTACAACAACGACGTATGAGCTTGTTCTCTATAAATCATCGAGGAGAAATAAGGCAAACCAGTTTTTTTTCCCATTTCATACCCACATCGTGATTGTTGTTAGGCGTAAATCCTAATGAAAGTTTTTTTTCCAAAGTGTTTAGGGGAATTTACGCCCCACGCATGCGGAATAAAACTTTCTATGGTAGGTGTCATTAACAACACGATGCCCTTTCAATATCGCCTATGTTCAATATATTGTGCTTCTCATTTGTACTTATAGTCTCCCTCACATAAGGGCGAGTACATATTGAGTAGTATATTATTCATATATACCTATAGTTTCCCTCACGTAAGGGTGGGTGTATATTGAATGGTTACAGTATGAAGATCTTACAGGTATAAAGAAAGGGAGACCAATTGGTGATATAAGGAACCTTCATAATGGCCACAATTCATAAGTATCTCTCAGATTCACAATTGTTGAAAGGTCCTAACTTTGTTCCATGGAAGACAAAGATGAAAGCCATACATCAGTTGGAAGATTTATGGGATGTAGTGACTGGCACTAAAAAATGTCCTTAGACAGTAGGAACAGATCAAGATGCTTGGGATAAAAAAGACAAGAAAATTATCGTATTTATCTTGCTTGCTACTACAGATGAGGTGCAGCCTCATATTTGTGATGCAAAAACTAGTAAGATAGCTTGGGATGCCCTGATCATAGTATATGAAGGCAAGAATCAATCCACTATTCTCCATATTCAAACTCAACTACATAATCTCAATATGAATTTTGGGGAAACAGTTGATATATTCCTTTGCATAGTGGCTGAATTGAAAGCAAAATTGAATGCTATGGGAAAACCAGTGGATGATGATGTCTTGAACTCTGTCATCTTGAGAGCATTACCAAATTCCTACAAGATGTTGATCACTTCCCTCAATGTTTCTGGTAGACAAGTATCATTTGTGGAACTAGTAAACTTGCTTCAGATTGAGGAGGCAACTCAGATCCAAAAATATGATGTGCCAGATAATGCTCTTTCCACACAACAAAGTGGTAACAAACAAGGCCAATTTCAAAAAGGGAGTGCTTCTTCCAAAGGAAAAGGGAAGCAAAATCAGCAAAAAGATGCAAAATATTGCAAAATTTGTGATATGAATAATCATGACACCAACAGGTGTTGGTTCAAAAACAAGCAACCAAACGATAGAGGTTCTTAGAAGAAGGGCAAGAACAAGAAGAAATACAATAAGCATAAGCAATCTAAAGGCCATGTTGCTTATGCTGACTCCAACTCCGACTCAGATCCTCCTGGGTCCGATTTAGATTATGAATCTGAAAGAGCACACAAGGTGCTCATGACTCATACTTCATATTCCAAGATATATGTTGTATGGTATATTGATTCAGGAGATAGCAAACACATGACTGGGGAAAAATCATGGTTTGATACTTTTGTGGAGAAAGAGGGTAAGCTAGTTACAATTGCTGACAATCAGGTGTATCAAGTGAAGGGAGAAGGGAATATTTTTGTGTCCCTTCCTGATGGTAATTGTCAGATTGAGAAGGTTCTCTATGTTCCAGGCTTAGCCAATAATATGCTTTCAGTCACACAAATGTTGGAGAAAAACATGGATGTCATGTTTCGAGTTGTCAAAGGCAAGAAGAGATGTTTTATCACACACAGTGGTAAAAATGTTGCAACTGGATCCTATAAGCATGGCCTGTTCATTCTTGATGCACTTTCTACTCCACATGTTGCTTTGGCTGCAACTACAAAGGAGGCCACCTCTCTTTGGCATCGACGTTATGGGCATCTCAGTTCTGGATATTTGCTTGAATTATACAAATATGGTATGGTAAAAGGTCTTCCACCACTCTCATCTATCTTACCAGTTTGCTCAGATTGCTTAGCAGGGAAGCAACATCGAGTACTTTTTGAGACAAGCTCCTCTCGAGCTTCAAAACCTTTAGAGCTGGTACATACCGATCTGTGTGGTCCTATGCCAACCAGCTATGGTGGGAAAAAGTATTTTCAACTATTTTTTGATGATTACTCATGGAATATGTGGGTTTTCTTTCTTCAATTGAAATCATAAGCATTTCTCTACTTTCAACAATTCAAGAAACTTGTTGAGAAGGAGTCGGGATGTTTGATAAAAAACCTCCGCTCAGGTCGAGGGGGGGAATATACCTCTGAAGAGTTTTCAAAGTTCCTTAAGAAACATGGGATCAAAAGACAACTGACTACAGACCTATACACCTCAACAGAATGGAGTTGCAGAAAGAAGAAATCGTTCCATAATGGAAATGGTTTGATGTATGCTAAAGGGAGCACATCTTGAGGATCAATATTGGGCAGAAGCAGTAAATACAACATTATACCTCCTAAATAGAGCACCCAATAGAGCTCTACAAGTAAAAACACCACAAGGAGCATGGAGTGGTACGAAACCTTCCATATCTCATCTGAGGGTGTTTGGATGTAAAGCATTCATGCACATTTCAAAACATAAAAGGAGAAAGTTGGATGAGAAAACCCTATAGTGTATATTTCTTGGCTATGATGAGTACTCAAAAGGTTATCGATTTATTGATCCTAAGACCAAGAAGACACATGTAAGTAGAGATGTTGTATTTGATGAAGTCCTCACATCAAAAGAAACATCCACAGCTGTATACCTAGATGAAGAAGAACCTAAGAAGGAGGTTCAACTTCCACAACAAAAACAGAAAGTTCCAAAATGGTATACTAACACTTTGAGAGATGCAAAGTTGAAATCCCTTCCAGATCTATCTCTTGATAGGCCATGTACTCGCAGTATGACTCAACAGATGAGAGCAGAGGAATCTACTTTAGAGGTTGACGAACTTTGTCAACACTTTGATGATTTAGCAATGAGTACAAAAAATGATAGAGAAGAATATGAGGATGGAGAAAAAATTTATATGTCTACATTGAATACAAATGAACCCACAACGGTTCAATCTACACTTGATCAACCACAGTGGAAAGAGGCCATGGATGTAGAACATAAGTCTCTCCTTAAAAATAATACTTGGAAGTTAGTCGATCTGCAACGAGAAAGAAACCCATAGGCTGCAAATGGGTGTTCAAAGTGAAGTATAAGGCAGATGGATCTATTGATAAGCATAAATCCCGGCTTGTTGCAAAGGGATATGCTCAGAAAGAAGGCATATATTATGAAGAGACTTTTGCCTCTACTGCAAAAATGGCTACCATTCGAGTACTTTGTGCCATGGGAGCTCAATTTGGGTGAAAATTGCATCAGATGGATGTTAAAAGTGCCTTCTTGAATGGTCACTTACAAGAAGAAGTATACATGACTCAACCAGAAGGATTTGTGGTCAAGGTGGAAGAACAAAAAGTATGCAAATTGATCAAATCCTTGTATGGGCTAAAACAAGCTCCTCGAGCTTGGTATATCAAGATAGACAGTCACCTTATGCAGCATGGATTCGAAAGAAGTACTTCAGATGCAAATCTCTATATCAAGAAAAATGGTTCTAATATAGTGATCCTTGTACTTTTTGTAGATGATCTGATCATCACAGGAAGCTCAGAAAGTATGATTGGCTTAGTGAAAAATGACTTGAAGCAATCATTTGAAATGATAGATCTAGGACTTCTGCACTATTGTCTTGGTTTAGAATTTACTCAAGAATAATTTCATATTCGAGTAACACAAAAGAAATATGCCAAGACTTTAGTAGAAAAATATCGGATGACTAATTGTAAGTCCAAAGCAAATCCAATGGAGCAAGGACTTAAGTTATCTCGATATGATGAGTCACCTCAGGTAGATGGAACTCTCTATCGCCAGTTGATTGGGAGTCTCCTATATCTAACAAATACCAAGCCAGATCTCAGTTTTGCTATGGGATATCTTTCAAGATTCATGCAAGAGCCTAATATGAGTCACTAGAAAGCAACAAAAAGAGTTCTTCATTATGTTCGTGGTAGTACAAATTATGGCCTGGAATATAGAAAGAATAATATTTTTTTCTTACTCGGATACACAGACTCAGATTATGTTGGATCTATTGATGATTGTAAATCCACTTCTGGATGTGTTTTCATCTCGGTTCTAGACCAATCTCATGACACAGTAAGAAATAGCATGTGGTTGCTTTATCTTCTACAAAAGCAGAATATCGTGCAACCAGTGAAATAGTCTACGAGATAATGTGGTTAAGTCGCATTCTTACAAACATGGGCCTTCCAAAGAATCTTCCACTTCATTTTTTTTGCAACAATCAAGGTGTTTTGAATCTTGTCAAAAATCTAATTTTTCATGAACGTACCAAACATGTTGATACCAGATGTCATTTTATTTGAGATGAAGTTCCAAAGCACCATATACAACTTCAATACATTCCTACTGATGCACAAGTTGCAAATATCTTTACCAAAGCACTTGGACGTATCAAATATGAAAAATTTCGAGATACTATTGGAATATGCCAATAATGTAATAAGGGGGGATGTTAGAATATGTTGTATCACATTATTAGTAGCAATATTAAAATAACGCACATAGGCATTCTCCGAATTAGTTGATTAACCAACTTGGTGGTTAATCAACCACATTGTAACCTTTATATGCAAATCAATGAGAATGTTCAAAGTGCTTCGTCAAGTTCTATAGAGATTGACTTGTGCTTGCCTCATTAATGGAAAACTGAGATGAACAACTACTATCTTGACCTTGATTCTCTTGTTGATTTCCTAACAATAATGGTAGGGGCCCCTCGACTTCTTGTTGAACTTGTTCGTGTAGAACATTAATTGATAAGGTTTGAATATCATCATATTCTTGAGGGAAATCATACCATAATTGCATTGGAAATTCTTCTTCTATTGTTGATCTAGGGAATAAATAAGGTCTTTAGTATTCTTGCCATTAGAAATAGTCATATTTCCTTATCTACAACTAATGTAAGCATCAGTTGTTCCAAGCCATGGGCATCCTAGGATTAAGGGATGTCCCCCTAACTTCTTTTTGGGTTGTAAAACTATAAAGTCTACAGGGTATTCCCATGAACTCACTAAGACCATAATGTCTTCTAATTTTCCTTCTGGCTTAATAGTAGACCTATCAGCGAGTTGAAGCTCAATAGAAGTTTATTGTAGTTTATGCATCCCTAAGGATTTTGTTGTTTCTTTTGTCATGACATTAATAGTGGCTCCTAAATCAATAAAAATATTAAGGTTATGTCTCCAATATATACTGTGAGTATAGGTATTCCAGGATCTGTGTATTTTGGTAATAACTATCTCTTATCATTATCTCAGATAATTTTCCAATGACTTGAATAGTTTGGAATTAATTCTTCTTCTTCTTCCCTAAATTTGAACATACATTTTTAATAAGCTTGGAATAGATAGGTATATCCTTGAAATATTGTAATAAAGGAATTTTAATAATAATACCTTCTATTTCTTGAATGAAGTTAAAGGTTGGCTTAGATGGTTCTTTAGGTATTGTCGGTATTTGAGGGAATGGTACTTCTACTTCCTTCCTTATTTGGATTTCTTGTTACTTCGTCAGAATATTGTTTGGTGGATTTTCTATTTCCTTTTTGTTGTTATCCTCTTTTTCAAATAAATTTTTGATAGGATCTTCAAGTTATGTGAGAGTGATATTATTTTCTCACACCTTTCCTGATCTTAATTGTATTTGTTGACATGGTGCTACGGATATAGAACATGTCTCATTAGTGTCATAAACTTGTAGGACATTCTTATTGTTGTTAGGGTTAGGAACTGGTTGATCTGGAAGATGTGGTTGCTTAGGAGGATTATTGTTATTGTTCAGAGGTGGTAGAAGCCTGTTTTGAGGTGGGTTTTGAGTGTTTTTTTCCTTAAATTGATTTTGAAGGTTTTGTTGTTGTGTTGTATTTGAGGACCAATTAGTTCCACCTTGATTATATTGGCCACTATTATTCCAACTAAGCATATTCTGACTTTGTGTCCCTTGATTCCATGGGGGTTGTCCTCCATAAGAATTAGCCATAAATTGAGCCCATGGGGGCATGTTCCAATCTGTATTGTAAGATTTCCATTTTGTCCAATTTGGTGCATTAGACCATTGATTAGGCCTTTGCTGGTTAGAATAAGTAGGGTTTGACCAAATTGGTGGGCCATTAAATGGATCATTTGATCTTTGAACGATAAAATAAACATATTTTGCTTGTTCCACTTCAGGTTCTTTTATGGCAGTTTTAATAATGGAGATATACTTGCAGTTTTCAATTTTATGATTGTTATCACAAATTTGACAAGCGAAAATATTGGATATGTTTGTTACGTTTAGAGGACATTCTCTCAAATTGTGCTTTTCCTACACCTATGGCAATAAATCTCTTTAGTTTCCTTTGATTTTTTATCCATTAAGTCTAAGGATGAGGTCAAAGTACTCAAAAAATTAGTTTTTAAGCCTTCCAACATATTTCCAATTTCTGCTCTCGTCACTCCTCCTCTTGTAGATGTATATTTATTGCTTCTTAGAGGTTTGTTTCGTGAATAATTTCTACAAATATTTATAATCTCCTCAAATGACATAATATGAATGTCTCCTTTTGCCATAAGATTTAAAATGTCAAGAACATCTTCTTTCAACCCTTTCAAGAAAAGTTCATTTATAATTTCTTCATCAACATCTATATTTAATCTAGACCCTACAAATTGAAATTTTTCTAGATAATCCTCCAAATATTCTTCTTCTCTTTGATTCATAAGAAAAATCTCAACTTTCTTATCCCTAACTCTACAATAATCTTGATATATTTCAAGGAATAGCTCTTTTAATCCATTTTCTCCATCCCAACAATTACAAACTCCTTCTCCTAGACCCATAAACCATATTAAAGCTACATCTTTAAGAGTAGATGGAAACAACCTTATATTTTGATCATTGGTGGTGTAAAAATAGGCTTGACATACTACTTCAAATTCAAAAATAAAAGCATAAGGATCTTCATGGGGTTTTCCATGAAAGGTAGGCAATATAGAAACAGAGATTGATTTAGGTTCTCTTGTTGTCCCTTCTGTATGTAAGATTGGGAAAGGGAATATTTTTCTTTGTCTATTCTCTCCCTGATCTCTCTCTTGCCTTTGTCTCCCATATCCATAGTTTTCTCCTTCTAAACCACTTTGTTCATTAGCCATACTTGAATATAAAATTTCAAGAATTGAATCAGGTATAGTTTCAAAAAATACAAAAGAAGGATCTACGTAGTTGTCAAATTCTGGACCAGACAATAAATATGAATTGGGATCTTGATCTAGGATTTCAGCTTGATTGGTTGATGTTGTAGCCTTGGTGTCTACTAATTTAAAAATTCCAGGCTCTCTAAAGTCTTTTTGGGAATTTCATTCTGTTTTGTAAATTTTTATGAATCTTCCTTTAGAGTCTCTAGGTTTGCTCATGAATATTCTAAATTTCTTATTTTTGCAATATGTCTAATCTTCTTTGAATAATTTATGAATATCGTTGACTGGATCAAGTTGTTCTGGTGTCATAAAATGTTCCTCTTCAAAGTTGAAGTAGTCTACCAATAATTGAATCAATTGAACAATGAAAGCTTTGGTTGCAATAGGACTAGGAATTCCAAATTGTAGCTCGTAACGCAACTCTTGGCACACTTTTCTAAAATTTACAGCTCTAGGAATCTTGCAGTATCTCTTATTGTATTGTAGGACTAATTCTTTCCTTTCTATGTCTGCGAGGAAGTTGTGAATGGTGAGGGAATCCTCAAGGTATTGATTCCAAGGATAAATTACTAGATTTACTATTGTTCTCCTATCCCAAAGCCAATTCTCATAGCTTATTCCAAGATCTTGATAAGGTGAAGAATGGTTTACCCTTAGAGTTTTTGTTATATTTATCCTCTTGATTTTCTTTAATTCATCTAATTTATTATTGATAGTTTCAAGGCGTTCACATAGTTTTTCCCACTCTGGTTTGGTTGTTTTGTTCTCTTGTTTAAAAAGAAGATTAACATCCTGTTGTATTAATAATGTTCTAAGGTCTATAAATTTAGTTTGACTGCTTTCCACCATTTATTTTATTTTCTCTCTTTGATTTATGTTTACTATTTGGGATTTGATTTTATTCTTTTTATTTTTTTTTCAATCCTACTGTCTGCCAAGTTTAAATATAAATTTCAAAACTTATAAATATTCTTCACACAATAGAAAATAAATAAATTTGAAATTAATAAACAATCATAATGTTACTAAAATTAGATGCGTTTATACAACTAATTTAAGCATATCTAGGAAAAAGTACAAATGCTTGGAAAGTAAATTTTTACTGAAAGTAAAATTGCTTAAGTAAAAGGTAAATTACTACTGTTCTTTGACTATTAGGAGGGATTTTATTATAGTTGTGTCACTCAACATAACTACTTCCTACTAAAAAAAATAGGGTCCTAAAACAATTTTAGGTTGTTTTCAGTGTTCACCTACTTCCTATTATTTTTCATAGATCCTAAATCAAATTAACAATAGTAATTACCCAAAGCAAGGAAATTGCAAAAAATAAAATTTACTGAAAATGAAATTTGCAAAAATTGAAATTTGCAGGAAATAAATTTTTAATCTAAGAAAGCAGTAAAAATGAATCCTTTAAGAAAATGAACCTGGCAACACCGAACGGAGGGGCTTGTTGGAACCATCTTCGAGCCACTCTGACTCGTATGCACACCAAGGTCTCGTACATACCCCTTTTCACATACAAGTAAGTCCTCTCTCTTTACACTGCCAAACAACTTTTCTGACTAACCACTACAGCGCTACTCTCCTTGGCAACGATGCCAAAATGATCCATTGTAGAGCTTACATTTAATTTTATCAATATGAGGGAAATCAAGGTTAGATTTAAAGAGTAGGAATCCCGTATAGATTATACCATGGGGATTAATACTAAGCTTAGCTCAAGTTTCTTTTTCAAGTTTCACATGTACATGAAAGTAATAAATAGAATTAAATTTTGTGCAAAAATAAATGGTGCAGGGTATGATAAAATGATGCAATGATAATTTACTTTTACTGATGAATTGATTTACTGATGCATCTAATTTTTTGTAAACTAATTTATTTATAACATGATTTAATTTATTTGTGAGGATCCTCGTGCAATCTTTCTTATTTTATGTAAATTGAAGTGCATTTTAATTTAATGCTAACTAATCCTAACCTATTGCAGAGGTGAGAGCTCAGGGACTGTCTATAGGAGTGGGCTCTACCTCCTAGAGGGCAGTGTAAGTATTTCTCCCTTAGTTTACTTTATCTCAGTAACTAGATTTTTTAACTAATACTAACATTATGTCTATTCTATGAATGCAGGTAACAGATAAACACAATTTACATAGCAAAAATCAAACAACACATGAAATTGATACAAATTACCATTTATGAAGAACAAAATGTTACTTTTATTACTAGAAATTTAGTTGTACATGTTGGCGTGTTTATTCAAAATTGTAAACTTAGAACAGACTGTAATGTAACAATAAATGCAGCAGAGAGTAGACCTCTTTCAAGGTCTCTCCTATGCAATTTATCCTGTAACTAATACAATTCTAAAAAGTATTCTCCATGTATTTGACATGCAGATTTTATGGACTGATGACTATACATTAATCAAAATAATCTAAAACCTAACATAATACGTACTCCTACTTGGACTTATAAATATCTTGACTGGTCCAAGTGGCATTCTACAAATAATCCTAACAAGACAATGTTATTTTAACTGACTCGCAAGATATACATTAGGACCTCATGTCCTATATTCCAATAAATTCTAACAGTCTTTGCATTTATATGTCAAACTTCCCAAAATTAACTTATTACAAGCTTTATAAAGCAAATAATAACTTTGTCAACTTGAAATATTCCCACGGATAGTATGCAAGAAATTAAATATTTTCCTAGGTAAAAATATTTGTTGCCGTCCAACTTGATGTTTCGTCCATCTTGATGTGTCATCTAATCCTGATGTGGCATGCTGAAGTCAACAGTCTTTATTATCCTTCAGTAACTGTTGGTAAAACATTCTTTAGTAACTGTCTTCAGTAGTTACCCTCAGTAGTTACCTTCAGTAACTACCTTCAGTAGTTACCTTCAGTAATTACCTTCAGTAACATACTTCAATAATCAGCATCTGTAACAAGATAAATTACTATTGTCACCGAACTTTGTTGGTTCTTCTTCTCGTCCAAGGTGCACTCCAAAGCTCTGGAATCTCTTCATCAATCATCCATACCTTTTTCCTGCATTTTTCTTAGAACTCGGACAAATTTGATATAAATCAAACACATTTGTTAGATTATGGTAATTAATCAGTTTTCCTAATAAATCACATTTTATTCAATAATAATTCATAGCAAACATATCATAATCATCATATAATTGTAATAATGAAACAATTCTGGTACAAAAATATGTGTCAAATAGCCACTCATCACTTTTCACAATTATACACAAGTCTATGCATAATCCATAATATATTAGAGTAAAACATGACTCTAAGACTACTGGAAACTTCTTTCAGGGGAAGGTTCTGAGTATGGTATCTCAAACTCTAGTATAGTTCAATAGCTAATTAGGACCATCTCAACAAATATTCATTGATAAATTTAAAGAAAGGGTAGACAAGGTATCACTCCTAGAAAAATTGTTAACTATTAAGAGATCTCCCATGGAGGTGGTAGAAGATTTCAACCTCAAATTTCATAAGTCCTAGCATAGAATACCTAAGGAGTTGTATCCTCCCCTAGGTATGGCACTCATATACTATTTGAAAGCCTTGGATTCTGAAATCTCATTGATGGTTAAAGCTAGAGGTGGAAATTCTCTACCAAAAGCTTATGGAATAGCCATTCAAGCTAAACCAAATTTAATCCAAAATAGAAGGCTAAAACCTAGGCCCCTATACCTTTGTACTCCAATTCATAATATCATTACCAATCTACTCTAGTTATTCATTCAATGACCTCTCAGGCATCCTCGGTCACACCTACTATTATCATTGCCTTGGAAACTCCAATCCCACCTACTCAAAAATACCCCAAAAAATATGCATCCAACAAGTTGCTTGCATTAATTTCCAATGAAATATTGGCCATGAGGAGAGAATAAAATATCCCAAGGTACCCCTACCTAAACAACCCAATACCTCCTTTATCATAAGGGAATCAAGGCTATAGAGTCTCATATAATGGGTATTCTAGACCTCAAGTTTAAAGCAATTGGAAAAATGGTAATACCCAAGACTAAAATTAGCAAATATTTTTAGTGGTAACTCATATATAAATAGAATTTCCTAACCATACTTTGGAACTAGCCCCTATAAAGAATAATTATGTATGAGTCTATCGCTTGGTATTACCCATCCCCCAAAATTTTCCACAACCAGAGCAACATAGGGGAAATATCTCAACTCCTGGTAACTACAACAACTAAGATAATATCATCCCATGTATATGCTTCATACTCAAGAGTTGGAGAGTAGATACAAGAGTAACATATCCCCATCCCTTATATTTTAGAGTGTAATTGTGCTCCTCAAGAGTGAGTCTTAGTAGCATGGAATGAGAAAGAAATTTATGCAATATTTGAGGAAATAGATAACCTAATGGCTAAAATACCATAGGTACAATCAGACTATGTAACACAGTCTAAGAAGTAGTTAGTAGAGAAAAATGGCAAACGCAACCCAATAATCACTAGCAATCAACATAGACCAGTCCAAGTGACAAGGAAAAATCCAACTGAGATACCCTAATATCCAAGGACACATATACCCCCTACCATCACTCAAAAAATAGCTATATAGCCCTAGGAAACCAATATAAAGTAGCTAACAACATTTTGGGACTCCTAGCAGATGCACCACCAAAAGTCCCAACACGTATAAAAAAAACACCCAAATGATTGTAAGGTCACAAGTCTCATTAGCAAAACCAACCATAAGCACCCAAATCAGCAAGGAAAGGATAAGATTCATCCACAAAGGACGGTATCCCTTATATCCTTTAGCATATTGAACCATTTAAAAGATCCACAATACCAATCTCATTTTGAAAAATTCTTGCCATTATGGACAAAAGGAGTGCCTACAAAAGGCCTTGGAGAAAAAGAAAGCAAAGAAAGATGGCCATAACTTGCAACAGTGCTACAAGTCTCATCTCTTGAGCTTATAAAGACCAATCCTCCCATTTTATCTAACCCTTGTATACCAAGACAAGTTGACTCATACTTGCATGATAGATTTTAGGACCAACACATTCACCATGCCAAAAGCGTAGTGGATGCATTAGGTTTAAGATATTCTTGTATAGAGAAGAGGATTATGTAGTTAGATGGAATTTTGGTTTAAACACTAGGAATCATAGAAATACTTCTACTCTCCCTATATGCCTACCCGAGAAAAATAGTTACACAGTATGTATTTATAATTTACCTTCCCCCATATTTTGGCATCTACCTTCAAAGATATTTTCTTGCAAATCTAGAGAGATACTTATATTTGGATTGGTCCTTGATGATCTTGAGGATACCACACAAGACCAAGATTAATATTCTAGCAAATCCCCTCTATCCTTATCATGTATAGGAGCTACCTCCATTAGAATGGAATAGTGATCAAATATTGATAGCTAAAGAGGCATGGCCTAACCTATGATGATAGATGAAGTATAACCATGCATTTAAAGAAACCAAATGGGCCAATGGGTAAAAAAATCTAAGACTTTGATCCCCCAAAGACATGTAGATAAATAGGTATGGGATAGATGTAATTAGAGAAGAAACTTAGCCCTAGATAAAGGGGGGTTATGTAAATATGTACAAAAAAATATCAACCAATTTTCACGCTGGATGACCTTTTTGCAAAAAAAAATATCATGGAGCCATTAGTAGAATGACTATTGGAGACAATTCCAAATAAAATAAGTAGTCATATCAAGTAAGATAATAGACTCTCATAAACTTGAAATTTAATCATGCACCAGAAAGTGATCTCATTGCATCATTTTTAGAAGATAAGATGTGATTAAGTTGAAGAACAAGGATGATGAAAATGAGGGTAGGTTTAAACAATTATTAAAGGTAGTTATCTTGCACCCTCAAGAAAATATTATAAAAGAAAGTTCTATCATTCTAAGAGAATAAACTATGCTTTAGAGACTATATTCCCAAAGGATAAAGCCTTATACTCTGGGTTTATCCTGTCTTGCAAGTAGAAGGTCCCCTATGAACCACTATTTAGCATCCAAAAAGGATGCAATACCCAAGACAAAAGTAGAAGCTTTACAGTAATTTCTAACTTCCAGAACCTCCATGTCAAAATCCATTAAGTAGATATCTCCAAAGGGTGAGGATGGGTATAAAAATCCTCACATTATGCAACTATGACTATCATAAAATCATTACATGCAAAATCCATGATAGTCTTGATTAATATCTTCCTGTTATATCTAAAAATGACTCTACAATGAATGGTGGTTGTGTAGACACCAAAACATAGGCACTTGCAAAACCCCATTCACATTGCACAAAATATATGCCTAAGTCCAAACTTGGGTATATAAATCCTGCACATTAAATGTATTTTCTAGATTTTCTAAATCTAGAAAATCTTCCTAGGATGCCCTACATACCCACTAGATATGTGACTAGCCACATCACCATCACCCCTTACCACATCTTACACACCCATGTCACCCTTACCCCTTCACATAGGACATCCTTCACACCTCACTCCACTTGCACCTACCTATTAGCCACATCACCCCTGTTAAGTGAGACACCCTAGGTGACTCACTATAGTTGTCCCTTCCATTTGGTAGCCCTGGATTACCACATGGTAATCCTAGCTTGCCACCTCCCTTTTCCTCCAAAATCCCAAGGGGTCTATAAAGGCACTTTCACCCCATCAACCAAGAGAGGCTAAAATAACATACCATTAGGCTATCAAAATCACACTAGAAGCTTGCATGCATCTTGAGGAGATCAAATATTTGAAGCCCTGGAGTGCCATTCTAAAGATTTCTACCATCCAGCCTCAACCTCCTACCCGTGGTTACACAATTGCAACCACCCTCCCACGGTTGCCTAACTTCCTTCCCATGGTTACCCAACCCCACTCGTGCACATGCA
Organism: Wollemia nobilis; assembly: GCA_028583015.1. Lineage (NCBI taxonomy): Eukaryota > Viridiplantae > Streptophyta > Pinopsida > Araucariales > Araucariaceae > Wollemia > Wollemia nobilis. Next base: position 3,614,354 of record JAQPPZ010017096.1, read on the forward strand.
GTTACTCAAAATTTATCAAAACCATTAACAACAAATATCGGTAAGCTAAAATTTGGCAAGGGACTTAGGTCTAATTTCTATGTTTTTTGCACTACGCTTTTGGTTTCTGCAAGCATTCATTTAAGGATTTTTATTGCATTGGTTTTCAATCATATATATAGGTGTTGTTAAAACCTTGTTTACAATTTGTGTGTGCAGGAGACAAGTATATGAATAGTTATTGGAGCTAAGAGTGGCCCTACTTCTAGGATACAAAAGCCCACTCACCTTTGGAGTTGTAGTAAAGGAGCGAAGAACACCTAATCATTTGATAGAGAGTTGGAAGACCACCATTCAAAGCATTGTAGTTTAAGAAGAAAGCATTGTAATATCTCCCCCAAAATATTGGGGTAAGGCATTGTAAATTTAGGAGATTCAGGCTCCCCTATATCAATACAAAGAAAAATCATTCCTTATATTGCAATATCTTCTTTTCATTTCATGTGTTTGGTGGTTAGTTATTTTTGCTACATAAATGGTGATCACGGTGGGACCCTCAAAAGGTTTTATTTTTGATGCCTTGAATTTTCTTGCTTACTAATTTCTATATTGTTGGTTGTTATAGGTTTTTGGATTCGAGTTGCAAATATTGAATATTAAACATGAAGATATCGAAGCCTATTTCAGCTCGACCCTGTACCTGAGGAACCATGAGTACATGGTTATATACCTAACGAACCATGGACTGAAGGTTGCAATTCTATAGAATTATGTACGGGTGGTTGGAACCCTATGAAACCATAGATTGATAGTTAGACAAGTAGGAGGGAGTGGTGAAAGGACCATAGGTCTATACATTTAAAACCCTCTCTCTTTTTCTTTAGAATTTTAAAATAGGTAAAATAATCTCTGCCTTGTCAGTCTTGTTTATTGTGTACATATAGGTCTTAGGCTAGGTTCAAAATTCAAAAAAATAAAGGTAATCAAAATATGCATTTTAGGTTAGATCCCAGATCATTTGCATTTGTATGGCTAGGGATATTCTAGGCATCTTTCTTTGGGTTTTCATCTTAGTTTATCTTAGCTCTAATGTACAATTGCAATCATGAACTAGTGGTTGGACATCTCCAACTATGGACCCATAGTTTGGCAACCACCCAGCGGTGGTTTACTAGACCTAACCACCCAGTAGTGGTTGACTTTGTACTTCAAAATCCTTATAGGCTTATTATGATATTTGCCTTTGGGCCTCCGATCTTTTGCTAATTGTACCTATCTATTTCCTACGTCTGCATATAGGCAATAATTATAATTGCATTTTAATTTACAAAAACAAAACAAAAAAAATAAAAAACTTTTCAAAACTCAAAAAAAAATCAAAACCTTGCAAAAACTTAAACAAATTTGTTTGTTTGTTGCTTTGTGTGCTATTTTCTTGTGCTTTCACCACATATTCATACACATACCTTCACACTTTCCAATTCATCCCACCCTTAGCATATGGTAACAACCCGTAGTCAAGCCAGAAAGCTAGCCCAAGTTTAGAATCAGTTGCCCTCATCCATGGAGTTTCCACCTCAATCCTCTCAAGTCCCTACCACATCAGTGGTAGGGCAAGTCAATGTAGCCCCTACTATGTCCTTGAAATTGAATGTTAGACCATCTAATAGTACCCCCAATTTATAATTAGATATAATGTAGAGAGCTACTCATGCTACCATTCTCAAAACTCCTAGGAGTGAGTCACCCATGCCATATAATTACCGTATCACGTATGTGGACATGGATGTCATTAGGTTATACCTGAATGCATCTAGTTTGATATTTCCATTATTACCTCCACTTACCATTCCACCCTACACCATTTCTCCATAATAGCAAGAAACCACCTTCACACACCCACAACAAACCAATCAAATATTTATGAATCCACTCTTCGAATTGACTACTGCAACCATGACCTACAATCATCCATCATCATCTCACTAGCACCCTTTCATTTTTCTAAATCAAAGCATCACTTGTACTAAACCTCTCTACTATGTACAAGTTAATGTTGCTTTATAGATATCTGCATCCATCACATCCGCTACACCTGTAGATACCATGCATCATAACATCCCTTATTCAATGGCAATATATTTTACCACTTACCATCTACCTACATCCACTCACATGGTTGCCATCCAACCATCCCAATCATCTACCACCTATATGGCCATACCATATTCATCCACAATTATTATACAGTAAGCATTTCTATAGTTGTATCAATTGATTATGTATAATGTTAATCTAAGTATTAATCTTGATCCACAACTATAGTCATAGGGGGTATATCAAAACCAAACATACACATCTCAACCACACACATTCTTCACTCAAGATCCATCATGGGTGTTGCGACCCCCAACCATGACCATACCTACCAATTCGCTTCATCAAATGTATGCTAGCTCTTTAGGTCACATACCATTATACCCCCATCTTCTCATCATCATCAAAGTCATCACCATTAATCATTCCATAATACATTTCAACACTAACATCCAACATCATCAAATCCCTACTAATAATGCACATTATTTCTAGCAACAATAAACTAATCAGGGTTTTAACCCTTTTCTAGAAGATCCCAAGTTTTAGTTTTTGCAAAGTCAAATTGATAGTTTAACCATGCAAGCACTGGGTATGCAATACCAAAAACCTACTCTAAGGAAAATAATCAATCATCCAACTCATGTTTCGGTACCATCACCGCCCTACCTAATATATTTTTAAATATCAAAGTTTGATAAGTTCAAGGGGGATGAGGACCCTCGAGAGCATGTGAGTGGATTCATTAATGCATGTTTTAGAATAAAAAACAACAATGCACTCATGCTCCATAATTTTCCTTAGAAATTTGGAGGAGACACCCTAGATTGGTACAATAATTATCGCATCAAAGTATTTACACTTTTGAGCAACTAGAAGACCAATTCTTGGAGCCTTTCTGTCTTAATATTAGAAAGAAGACAACACTGAATGATTTGCTCAATTTACGATATTATGACAATGAATCGGTCTATGACTTTGGCAACCGTTGGAGGGCAGTCATCATCAAACTAACATTTTCCCTCCCTATGGTGGAATTAACATGAATATTCACAAGGAGTTGTTCCAAACCAATATCCTTGTTATTACAACTACAACAATATAGAACATTTGAAGAAGCACTCGCCCAAGCTAGAGTGATAGAAGAAATCAATATTCAAGAGGGTGAGATAAAACCAAAAAAAGAAATAATTGTAGAACAAAAGTTAAAATAGGAATAACAACAGTTAATCCAAGGCCGACTAGGTTAATCATGTTGTCTTGAGCCAACCTCCATAGCAAATCCAACAAGCTCAAGTGCAAGTATAATAACCCCTACAACAGCAACAATAATCACAACAATAGACTTATCAGGTGGTTCCACCCCATAATAGCTGCAAAACCAAGCTCAACCTATATAAAATCATCAAATTCAATATAATTAGCCAAAATGCAATTACACCCATTGCCTGAACCATGTTCATCCATATTTCAAAAGTTGTATGATGCACAGGATTTCACATTTCTAGAAATGAAGCCTAAAGATCCAAATAAGCCAAAATCTAGGAGCTATAAGGAGCATTTATACTGCACCTATCATCAATAGAAAGGCCATGATATTGAGACTTTTTATGGGTTTAAGAACATTGTGCAAGGCCTACTTGAAAAGGGAAAAATTAAAATTGATAACCCCTTAGCCCAGTAAAACCAAAACCTTATGATATACCAAAAATCATTACCTCATCATGAGGTAAATCAACAAACAATGGGAGCACAAACTTCTACAGTTCCTCCTATTCAATTCAATCATGTATCACAACTATACCAAGGTTTTGTGACAGCTATTCACATAGTTACCCAGGGTAAATAAAACAAATTGTATGCAAGTAAGTGAGCCAACTCAAGCAATACCAATTCTTATAGTGCAACTAAATGTGCCCATACAAATAAAACCTACCATTCCATATCCACCCATTCATATCCCAAATAACCCACCAAGACCAATCTTCACATTGAGAGGTCGGTTAACACATAGCTTAAGGATGGCCTTAGCCAAGTTGTCAATATATGAGCTCATACAACAATCTCCCCCACATTGTGAGGCATTGATGGAAATCTTAAAATACATCAAAATTAAAGTAGAATATCCTAACACCTTCAACACTTTTATGGGGAGTGTTCATAATTACATGGAACGTTCAATAGTGTTCTATAATTTTGAAGAAAAGAGCATATCATTGGAGTTACCCAATCCTTCGTTGCATATTGCAGCTCATATTTACCAAAAACCCTTTAAAAGAGTGCTCATTGATACCAACTACTCTATCAATATCATCACTACCACAACCATCAAATATCTCAAGCTACCATCATCTCATATCACCACATCTACGCTTACCTTATTGGCTTTCAATAATGCTTTACGATCCACTGTAGAAAATGTAGTTCTACCTGTAATAGAGGGGGTGAAAATAGTCCATGTACTCTTCCATATCTTAGAATGAGCTATGTAGTACAACATACTTCTTGGACATCCCTGGATTACAAAAATAAAGTGTGTTCCCTCAAAATTACATCAATGTTTGAAATATGTGCATGAGAAAAAAGTTCATTGTATTCCAATTGACATCGAATCATTCAAGTACTACAACTTGATATCCAATCCATATGAGCCATCCCTTCCATCCACCCATATTTCCATTTAACTCCTCATCATTAGAAACACCCCAGCTAACAACACCTCATCCAAAGCACCCATCTCAAAGGCTTTGCCAATAGTTGATCATGCCTTTGCATCTCAATCCATCAACTCAAGTCAACCCTCATCCACTTCATACCACTTTTCCATCACACCTTATCATACCACCAACCAACCATCATCTTCATTAACTACACCTCCCACTTTGCAAATATCCTTCACCTTTTCATCCCAACCAAATCTGCCAACCACTAAAAAATCCATTAAACCAAATCCATCTCAAACTTCACCACCCATTGTCTCCCACAAAGGGTCACCTATCTAAGAAGAACCATTATCGAGTGAGCCATTGCCACCATCTGAACCACAAATCCACTATTGAAGCCTCCACATCAATTACTAAATCATCCATATCTCATCCAACTTAATTTGTAGTCCATCTCACCAATCCAAGTATTGGTGAATACATAGTTGAGAATGTAGCCATAAACCATCTATCCAGTCTATTAGAGATTACGATCATCCATCTGATCCACCTTTGGCCATAGGTGTAGTGTATAGAATGGGTTCTGAGCAAAATTGGATTAAATTTGTATATGGAGGAGTGGATTCTTCGTCCAATCCACCTCCTCCTAATGAAGAACCCATGCAATAATTTTGTGCTAGCTTAGAATATTTTTCCAACCCATAATTCCCCATGTAATATTTTCATTGGGTTAATTGGTAGGTATTTGGTCTTGAATGACATGAGCAGGCCCCATATCATATCATTGAGCCCCAATATCAAGAAGTGTGAGATCACTCTGGCTTAGGATACAAGCCATTAACCTCAAACTCCTCCTTTGAGCGTACATTTCAACAACTCACCCTAGAGTTCAAAAAGGAAGATGAGGAGAGAAAATACAATGATGATAGTGATGATGAGTATTTAGACCCTTAGTTTACACCTTATTTACATGAGGTCTCAAAGATGATACCCCATATAGTTATGATCAATTACAATTCTGATGACGATTTTGAGTACTTTCAAGAAATGAGACTAAACATGGACATGATCAATCACATTTTTTACGGTCCCCAAGAAGATGTGGCCCCTATAGAGCCTATTATGAGAGATAAGTACTACATTACAATGTTTCCTATCGACCAATCCATATTTCACTTGCATATTTCATAAGATTAACCTAAACCAGATCCTCCACCACCACCTTGGTTGCATTATCAAAATCATAATTCACCTGCCATAGGTTAGTTACTCCCTAGAGAGAGTGAACAATATGGTTCACTCTCCAAATTGTAGCCACTTCAGTTCCACCAAGTTAACATGATTTCTGTTGACTTGTTCACCCCATTCCGTAATTCATGTGATTTATAAAATCCAATTCTAATTGATGCTATACTTATCAACATGGATAGGATTTCATCCCCATCATCCATAGCCAAGTTCATCCTATCTGAATAATTGCTAAGATATTCTAATGCTTATATTCCTTAGCAATCTTCACCTTTGCCTATTTTTGTTTTTAAACTAAAGTAGAAGTATTGCTTGAGTCCTTTGAACATGTGGAGGATAATATTCATATCATTCCTACTCCACATCAGTTAGAAGAGGGTTATCATATGATTATTAAAGAATCCATTGATGTGAACCTAAGTCAAGATGCAAACAATCCACAATTTGTAAAAATAGCAAAAGACCTATCCACAAAAGAGAAATATTGCATCCTAGATGTATTGAAAAGGAAGAAAGAGATTTTTACGTGGTCATACAAAGATATGTCTGGTCTTGATCCCAACTTGGTGGTCCATAACCTCAACTTATCTCTTGAAGCTAAATCATTCAAGCAAAAATTATGGAAACTTCATCCTATTGTAGCGCTCATTATCAAATAAGAGCTACAAAAATTATTAGATGTGGATTTCATACAACCCATTTATTTCCTGAATGGCTCTTAAACATGGTACCCATTCTCAAGCTCAATGGGGGATACACATATGCACATATTTCTAATACTTAAATAAGGTGTATCCCAAGGATGATTTTCCATTACCGAACATCGATCAACTTGTAGACTCCTACATAGGCCATGAAATGTTTTCTCTAATAGATAATGTTTTAGTATACAATCAAATTCAAATCAATCCTGAGGACCAACACAAAACAACATTCACTACACTTTGGGGCACTTTCTGTTACAAGGTGATGCTATTCAACCTCAAAAATGTAGGAGCTACTTATCAACGTGCCATGACGTATATCTTCCATGAATATATGCATAAAATTAGATAATACTATGTGTATGATTTAATTGCTAAATCCAAAACACATCTTGAGCACATAAAAGTACTAGAAAACATCTTTTATCAATTGCTTGAATGCAAGGTGAGTTTAAATCCTAAGAAGTGTGTATTCGAAGTCACATCAGATAAACTTATAGGATTCATTATCTCCAAGTGAGGTATTAAAGTGGACCCTGGTAAGGTCAAGGCCATTGTTGAAATTCTCCCTCTAGAAAATCTTAAAGAGTTACATAGTTTGCAAGGAAATATTCAATCCATTTGTTGATTTATTACACAAATCTCGAATAAATGTAGGCCTTTCAATCACTTTCTATAGAAGAGGGTGACCTTTTCCTGGACAAAAGAATATCAAGAGGTTTTTTATAACATCAAGAAATATATGGCTTCACCACCAGTACTAACGTCGCCTCATTTAGTAGTCCCTTTTCACCTTTACATTTTTGCCATAGATTTTGCATTAGGAACAATGCTTGTGCAAAATAATGAAAATCAGAGAGAGCGAGCGATCTATTACATTAGTCAAACATTGGTGAGTTATGAAACAAGATATGCTTATGTTGATAATTTGTGCTTAGAAATGGTTTTTACCACTAAGAAACTTAGACATTATATGCTCAGTAACACTAGCTATATCATATCTAGAGAAAATCCTATGCATTATATGATGACGCACACATACAACAACACCCAACATGCAAAATTGATGATGCTCTTAATGGAATTTGATCTTGAATTCAATATCCAAAAGTCCATCAAGGATTAGGTGATAGCCAATCAACTCACAAAAGCTCCACTTCCAAATAATCAACCCCTTCTTATTCAGCTTCCAAATGATTTGATATTTTCTATCACTGAATAAGAAGAACTAGACCCTCCTAAGGATGATTTCAATATCACTTTCTTCTTTGACAGGTCAAAGTGAAAAAAAGGACAAGGTGCTAGAGTCATATTTTATACGCTTGAAGGAATACCAATTCCTTTATCATTTTAACTTGACTTTCCATGCACAAATAACAATGCATAGTATGAATCCCTAATCTTGGGGCTCCAGTCAGCACTAGCTATGGGTAATTAGTGTATAATAATTTTGGTGATTCCCAACTTGTCATTTGCCAAGTGAAAGGAACTTACCAATATAGAGGGCCAATATTGAAACAATACCATGAAGTAGCAATGAAATTGCTAGCAAATTTTGACTGGTACGAGATCGATAAATTTCCTCATTCAACTATAGGTTTGTGCATGTGATGGCTTCTTTAGGATCATTGATTCCAAAGAACAAAAATGGAGAAGTCCAACCGCTTATTATCACAACAATGTCAAATATGCAATCTCACGAGCAAAATCTTAAGTTGAAAAGAGTGTATATTCCATTCACACAAAACCATATGAGTCTTACCTTGGTCAAATAAAGGACTTTATCAAGTTTGGGATCCTCCCATAAAATTTAAAGTGAACTACAAAGAGAAATTTTAAATAAAAAGTAGCTCATCACACTCTCTTGGGGGGCGTGTTGTATAGACATGGCTATGATGGAGTCTTACTTCGATACCTAGATCTTGTGGAGGCACAAAGAGCCATAATTGGAGCACATGATGGTACTTGTGGTGGCCACTTTAGTGGAATGGGCATTGCAAAGGACATTTTGTGCATGGGTTATTATTGGCCCACCATGGAAAATGATTGTTGTTAGTATGTGAAGAAATATCAAAATTATCAACACCACACCAATTTGACTCATGTACCATCACAAGCATTATAAATCATTCAAATCCTTTGGCCTTTTTCATAATGGGGCCTAGATTTTATTGGCAAAATATCACTTAGCTCTTCGAGACAACATAAGTTCATCATAACTGCCATAGAATACTTCACCAAATGGGTCAAAGAGATCCCAATGACCACTATGATTGGACCTCGAATTATGAAGTTCATACTCTAGCATATTATCTATTATTTTGGGATTCCTTCGAATATCATTTTTGATAATGGCAAATATTTCAAAAACAAGGATGTTTGAGCATTATGCAACAAATATAATATCCATCATAGTTTCTTGACTCCTTATTACCCACAAGCAACTGGATAAACTGAAGTGATAAATAAGATCTTGATAGACTTTATCAAGAAGCTTGTTTAATAGAATCATATAGATTGCCATACTCAACTCCTCTTGGCATTATGGGCTTATCGAACAAGCATATGAATGCCAATAGGGATAACTACATTTTTATTGGTCTATGGAGTTGAAGCAATCATACCTCTTGAGCTCAAGATCTCTTCTTTACAAGTTGTATTACAAGAATTCATGGATGACGATACAACTAAACAAGCACATATTGACCAACTTAAACTCCTTGATGAAAGGTGAATCAATGCCTTAGAACATCTACAAGTACATCAATATCGCATCAAGCATGCTTATAATGTAAAATTCCATCCTCATAAATTCCAATTAGGAGATATCATTCTTAAAGAGAATCAACAGAACACCAATGCATTACTCCACTTGAGAGACAAATTCACAGCTAAATGGTTAGGTCCATACATTTTCAAGCAAAATTTGGGTTCAAGAACATATAGACTTACAAATTTAGAGGGAAATTTAGAACTTGAGCCATTAAATATTATACACCTAAAGGAATTTTATGCCTAGAGCAAATTGTAAATATGTACATATACATGGCTAAAAAAATACATATATATTTATTGCATTTCATGCATCAGCCCATGCATTCCATCTACATTTCATATATACATTTCAGAAATTTATATTTGTTCATACCATACGTCATGTTAAGTACCATTTGGTAATTTGGATGATTGCTAGTCCACTATATCTTGTTGCCTTAATCATGGGTACCTTATATCAAACATTACTCATCAATAGATCAAATGTAATAATTTATAACTTTTCTTATGATCTTTTGATGATTAAGGGGTTCACATGAACTAGGATAGATACCGTATAATCATTAGCAATAATGATTATGCGGTTGCTGACTATTTTATATATACCATTTAATTTTTAAAAGCTTGTAGCGAAGGTATCACAAAATTCCATACAACACTTATCTAATAAGAAAAATCTAAGTTTTTTTAGTCACTCAGCCACTCCTAGTGTTTTTAGCAACCTCCATTAAATATCAAATAATATTTAGATGCAATAATTTATTCCTGGTCGATCAATTTTCCTCTTGGACCACCCACATCAAAACACATAAAAATATTGTGAAGCTTAGGAATGATGAAGTCATGAGTTGCTATTCCCATAAAGTGAAAGGTTTCCCCTGTTCATCCAATTATGCACATGGTCTAGAATTCTAAAGAGTTGACAAAAGGACAAGCTCCACCTTCATTTTCCAAAAAAAAATCCCTTGCTCTTCCTCAAAATGAGTAGGTATCCCAAAAGAAATAAAAAATTTTGTGCTCTTCCTCAAAATGAGCAAGTACCCCAAAAGCGTACCAAAAGCAATAAAATTCCCTTAATCTTCCTCAAAATGAGCAACTACACCAAAAGCATCCAAAAGAAATAAAAAAATTATGCTCCTCCTCAAAACGAGCAAGTATCAAAAAAGTAATAAAAATATAATTTTCTCCAACAAAAAAATGAGCAAACTCAAAAATAAAATCCCCAAAATCCAATGCAATAAAGGAAGGGAAAAGAGCTTGAATTCCTAGAATTATTAGTGTTCAAAAACCATGGTGTGATTCTCATTACAACAATGGGTTGAATAAAACCTGCTTGTAAATGGAGTATCCTTATGCATGATGCCACGTCTATCACATTAGAAACCTTATTTTGTACATACCTATGGATGCTCTAAGATGATCTAGATTATTGGCATAAGTTATAATTGATTAGTTTGATCTAGCTCATAGTGAGAAATTAACATTCATTTGCACACATAGTTGGTCCTTGAGAAATTTGAAACCACTAGGACAACCTTAGCATCATGAAGATCTATGATATACATAGATGAGTTTGTTTGAGATCACTAGGATGTTTGAGTCTTTGCAAAATGACCATAGATCATTTATCCAACTATTCCATAGTATTTCCACTATTGCATCTCATAATCCATGTCAATAGTCAATACAAAATGGTAGTGCCCCTAATTAAACAATGAGAATAAAGTTGATCACGCAAAACTCTAAAACATACATAAATGATCAAAATATACATTCAACATTCATTCCACTCAATCATTACATCATTTCATATGTATCCATACATAAAATAAAACAAAAGTGCAATACATATTATCACAATAAAAGCCATGTATATGTATATAAATGAATTACATAGTACAAAACAATCGCCCAAAAGGTTGTATACATCAGAGCACTAAGGATCATAAAAAAAAATGAAAACTACAAAAAGAGACAATGAGTGGTCCTAGCTAGCACCACCATGATCCCTATGACGACCATAAGCTTATCCTTGTGAACCTAAGGGACCATGGAGACCAGGAACCTAAGAACGTGAACCACTAGGCCTAGAATCATCCTACTTAGTAAAGCCAAAATTTTATTATGAAGGCTACACAGGTAAAGAAATGCGATATTGAGCAAGCCTATACTCCAAGATATGAATGTACCTAAGATGTGATCGAGAAATAACCATGTCCCAGTTTTGGTGTGCCTCTCACTTCGCTAACTCATCACGAAGAGCCACAACCTCAGAGCTACCTTTACCTCCACTAGCTACACTCTGTAACCCATCCACATCACTTTGCAACCAAGCTATATTGGTATCCCAAGCCACCAATACACTTTGTAACCTCATGATATCTATATTTGAGCCACTATAGTATGGCCCAAGGTATCCCCCTCAGCCTAGAGAACACCCCAATCATCCTCAATGTGGCATGGAGGTACATCCTACCCTCCATCACTACTGCCTTCATCTCCAATTCCTCCCACCTTAGCCCTAGTGTTTGTATGTTGAACATATACCCCATATCACCCCCTACTACCACTACCTTGATGCTTTTACCATTGAGAAGTCTGCTCAACAACATCTCGTCCACCACATTATCAACAACCTGACTAGGTACCCATGGAGGTTGTAAAGTAAACCATACATCATACTCAGTTGTAGTCCCAGCATCCTCTACATTTGGAACTTCTAACACCTCATCATCTCGATCATCATCAATAGTCCAAAATTTAGGAGTGACAAGGAGACTAAGCTCATCGCCTCGATGCCTATATGCAACTAGAGTATTATGGAATCCCTGTAACAAACCAAACAACTCCATCACTCGAGAGAACTAAATAATCTCCATCTCTCACCCATGTCGCCCAACCAACCACCTACATCTATAATCCACCAAAGTTGTGCTACATCACCATCCCAAGTTAGGCCTCACCATGGTCACCAAAATATATCACCTCTAGTCAAATCAGTAAACATATCTCGATACTCCTATCTGTTGTGGATAGGATAACTCGATAAAGCCTCCTTGTTGGTCCACCAATGAAGAGCACAAGACAATGAGTGATCCCACTTGCAAGGTAGACCCTCTAGACGAGAAATCCTGATGTGCTCCCAAGCCCACAGCTGAAGAAGAAAACTACAGTTGAGTCCCTTCTGCTCCTGCATCTTCATCTCATATAACTTTGCATACAACTAGATGAGTAGAGCAAGATTCCATGCATAAAACCAAGGCTCACCAATCAAATTAATTAAAATCCTCACCTGGTTCCAAGGGAACCTAGACCCCATGTTGTTATGCAATAACATGTTACCTAATATGTGCATTACAAAGGTTAAAAGTACTCCTAACTTCCCATACTTGTATAATTAAATGTATGGGATAACACCCTTGCTAACATCCACCTCCCAATCATCCCCATATATAAATCTTAGCTCATGCTCCTTGTTGTGGCCAACCTGGACTGATGAATCCTTGATAAGAACATGAAATATGTGGTAAACATCCTTCAAGGTTATAGTAAGCTCCCTTATCGAAAGCTGAAATGACCCCTTATTAGGGTTCCATCTCTCCACTAAAGTAAACAATCACTCCTCATTTGCCCCTAACAGTCTCCACTTGCCTACAACCATCCAAACTCACCACTGCCATCCACTTCCAGTCATTGTCAATTAGTGCCTTCCGCACCCAGGATATGATACAAGGTCATCGATGTAGAGCCTCCATAAATTTCACCTGTAAAAAGTACAAAACAAATCCAAATTTGTGCACCTATAATTTCAAAAAAACATAAAAACACAAAATTATTTTGTGTTCTTTTCATCCCAAAAATATAAAAACACAAAAACATTTTGCTTTCTTTTCATTCCAAAAACATAAAAGCACAAAAATATTTTCATTATTATAATTCAAAAAAAATTATTTTCATGCATTCTTTTCATTTTAAAAAAACACAAAAACACTTTCATACATATTTCTCATCAAAAAAAAATTTACCATCCCATAATAGTTTTCAAAAACAAAATAAAAAAACTCACAACAAAAACATAATAAATGGAAGGGTCTCAAAAACCTACCTTTGCAACCTGCACACCAACTTCAGCTCTAGTCGAGTTGCTAGTCCTTGCCCTACTAACCACTCCACTAACCTCACCAGCCATCTCCATCCTCAATCTCTCAACTGCTCAGAAAAACTTGAACCACATAAATGAATTAAAATCACCCAATCAACATATTTATAGTTGCATTTTGTGGATCCAACCACATGTTTGCATTTGACGAGCGCACACAATCGCACACCTGTAGTTATTGGTGCCAAACACGCACCCATATTTTACGATGCCAACCATAGATGCATAGTTTTTGGGCACAACCAAATGCAACCACGTGATTGAAAAACAAACAAAAACAAAACAAAAATAAAAAATACCCTCTCATCACCAATTGTGGATGCGCTGTTGTCGAGCACAACCAAACGTGACCACGTGGTTGAAAAACAAAAATAAAAAATACCCCTTCAAATCCAAATAAATGTATCAACTCACCATTTTCAACCATAAATATCATTTAAAGTGACCCTTGTATCTAGTGAATTACCCTACATACTTGGTGGCTGCACCAACTGGTAATCCATGCAATCTGGTAGACTGGGTAGCTCACCATAAGGATACTTGTTTAAAATCATTCAACATCATATGGAATTAAATCAACTGGGTCCCTCAATATTTGAGTGTGGTTGAGTTCAACCTAATTTGCACAAGGTTATCATTAAGCCCTTTTCATTGGGTTACAAAAGCAAAAAATATTCAATCATAATTTGGTAATAGTTATTGAAATCACTAGTGTTCGAGATCCTAGAGTGTTTGGCTCCTAATTCCATATTATTTGGTAGGAATTGCTATAGTCACATGGGCACCAAAGCTCCCATAGTGGTTGGTTATTTTACCACAATATTTTACACATCATCGAAACCAAAGGTAAATTTGCAACAACACAAACCATCCCAAACTTGGGATATCAAGTTGATCTTCAATTTCACACATTTTTATACATCACATCCACCTACTTCCATCATCCACATTTTTTCAATTGGCTCATGGGTTTTATTCTTCATCCATTCATCAATTGAGGGGGTAAGAAAACAAATCAAAAATTTCAAAAATAATTCATTCTTGTGCGTCGAGAAGATTTGAGTCCATTTATCCATATAATAAGGACATATGTCTCTTATTTTTGCATCATATTGTGTTTTACACAATACGGTATAAAAAGAGGCATCTGTAGACACCAAAACCTAGGTACTTACAAAACCCCATTCACATTGCACATTCCAAATCCGCATAATAAAATATATGCCTAAGTCCAAACTTAGGCATATAAATCCTGCACATTAAAAGTATTTTCTAGATTTTCTAAATTTGGAAAATCTACCTAGGATGCCCTGCATACCCATTAGACATGTTTCCAAGCCATATCACCACCACCCCTTGCCACATCTCACACACTCATGTAACCATTACCTCTTCACATGGGACATCCCTCACACCTAACTCCACTTGCACCTACCCATTATCCACATCACCCCAGTTAAGTGAGACACCCTAGGTGACATACAATAACTGCCCCTTCCATTTGGCAACCTTGGATTCCTAGTTGGTAATCTTGGATTTCCACCTCCCTTTCTCTCCAAAATTCCAAGGGTTCTATAAATAAACCTTCACTTCATCAACCAAGAGAGGCTGAAAGAACATAACGTTAGGTTATTGAAATCATGCTAGAAGCTTGCATGCATCCCAAGGAGATCAAAGATTTGAAGCCTCAGAATTCTATTCTGAAGCTTTCTATCATCCAGCCTCAACCACCCACTCATGGTTACAAAGTTATAATCACCCTCCCATGGTTACCTAACCATCCTCCCATGGTTTCCCAGCCCCACCCGCATGCTCGTGATTATTCAAAATGCATCAGAGCTATTAAAAACAGAGATTGATAAGCTAAAATTTAGCAAGGCACTTAGGTCTAATTTCTATGTTTTCTACACTGCACTTTGGTTTTTGCAAGCATTCATTTAAGGGTTTTTATTGCATTTGTTTTCAATCATATATAGGTGCTTCTAAACCCTTGTTTGCATTTTGTGTGTGTAGTATATAGGTATTTGAATAGCTATTGGAGCTAAGAGTGGCCCTACTTCGAAAATACAAAAGCCCATTCACCTTTGGAGCTGTAGCAGAGAAACAAAGAACACCCAGTCATTTGCTAGAGAGTTGGAAGACCACCATTCTAAGCATTTTAGTTTAAGAAAGCATTGTAATATATCCCAAAAAATTGAGGTAAGGTATTGTAAATTTGGGAGATTCAAGCTCCCCAGTATCAATACAAAGAAAAATAATTCCTTATATTACAATCTCTTATTTTCATTTCGTGTGTTTGGTGTTCAATTGTTTTTGCTACAGGTTTATTAGCATTTTCAATGATAGCTAAAATTGCTCCATCATCAAAAAAATTCAACCCAAAGTAAATCCATGGATGATTCAATCAAACTAAATCTAATTTAAACTTAATTGGACACACAGTCTCCTACACCCCGTTTGCCATATCTCCACCACACACTTAGGGTAACATTAAAGGGTAGGAATAACTTAAGGGAGAATATAAGTTGGGGAATGAGGATAAGGACTTATGGTAATACTGCACCAAGAGACCTCATAAGAAATATACTTATTTATATTCATAAAGAGAGCCACCAAGGTGGAACTTATCTATATTGACTACCCATCCAACACAAGGATTGAGCCATCATGATAAGAAGAGTGGTTGATATAGAGATACGTCAAGAAGTAGTCCCATAGACTGGAGCATCACCATTTGTGTTTACACTATGCAAGACTCCAGATACTATTACATTAAATCAAGCTAAGGATAATATGTGATCATAAAGTAAAAAGGGTTTGTGATCTATGATGACAAAAGGAGTGAGTAAAAGTAAACATGAGTTTTGGAAAAACTGATCAAAGCGAAAAGAAAAAGGTCTAATGAGAACTCCTATCAGGACCTAGGAAAGGATCAATTTTTGAAGGGAATAAAAAGTCTTTATTAAGTGGATTCCATTAGAAATAAACATCCAAGGAAAATAAGAGAGAAATTTTGATAGGGCAACACATGGCTTCGACAAATGTGTTGGCAGTTTTGTACTTTGCCACATTGGGATTTTTGTTTTATTTTGATGGAGCAATTTTGATTGTAATGCGGCAGTATTTATCTTGAAATATTATTGTGGATCGATTTCATATGTTACTTTTCTGTTTGCATATGTATTCTTTTAGCATCGAAGTGATGAATGTTTAAAAGGAAAAATAAATTTAGAACTTCATTTGGGATTCAAGTTTGCTACATTCAAAAGGCACTATGAATTGGAGACGCCTTCGGTTCTGTACATTCTGCAAAAAGAAGAAAGGAAAGGCGAAGGATTGAAAGATTTGAAAGCGCCCAAAATATGGAACGTGAAAGGTGCGTTCACCCCAAAGATGGGGTGAAAACCCTATTCGCCCCACCTTGGGGTGAACGACTTTCTAAAAATATGTAAAAAATATATGCACATCCACTTTTAAAATCATTTCGATGACAAGATGCGTTCACCCCAAATATGGGGTGAAAGCTCCATTCACCCCGCCTTGGGGTGAACGTAATGTGAAAAGGCGACGAAAGGGAGGCATAGCAATAAAAGGCGTGCAACAAAATGACATCGCATTCGCCCTGGTCGAGGGGTGAACATCCTGTTCGCCTCTCCCATGGGCGAACGCGCCCCAAAAAACCAAATGAAATCATGATCACCCTGGTCGAGGGGTGAACATCCCGTTCGCCTCTCCCATGGGTGAACGCGTTCCCAAAATGACATCGCATGAACGCGCCAAGTAAAACGAAATTGGGCGAACGCGCCTACGATGGGGTCGTGTTGACAAGTTGATATCATAGTCACCTTAATGGGAAGGCGACTGTCTTTGTCACCTATTTTAAGGGTGAACGTGATTATTAAAGAGATAGGGTGAACGTGATCAGAATGTTCAAATATTAACGATTTTTACCTTAAACAAGAAGGATGGTTTCATCATGGTCAATAGGGGATGTAATTAATCAAAGGTGTATTCTTCGATGATGGTCAAATTTCAAAGGCACCCAGAGCAGGTTGTGACAAACATTAAATAATGGTGGCAATGAGTAACTCAAATGATGAATCCCAAGTGAAGAAGAAAGTCATGTTAAAAGCACAGGAATATTTTCATGATTTCCAAAGTGGGAGTGCATTTTCAAGGTATTGAACGTCTCTTAATTTTCTATGCATCGATGCCTAAAATGTTGATTTCCTGGGAATGTTTCCTTGAAAGATGGATCGTTGTTCCAAAAGGATGAATTTTCAATATTTTCGAGGAGGAATTTCCTCACTCTAGTTCCTGATCTACGATCATTTTGTCTTCATGTACATTTAATGAAAGAGGTGAAATCCTCTATAAATACTAATCAAATTTCCATTGTAAAGGAGGTTAGACACTTTGCGAGAAAACTCTCCAAGTTCTCTGCATCAATAGAAGACACCAGGCTTCTGAATTTGCAAGTGATTTTGTGTGCAATTTCCTTCTTTATTCATGCACTTCTATTTTACATTCATGTTCCTTATTTGTTGTGAAGTTTAAAATTCTGAATTTGAATTTAAATATTGCTAGTGAGGGAGTGAGTGTTGGAGTGTTATTTTGAAGGTTGTTTCTGCAAATTTACAAGTAAATTCTATTGCTTTTCTTTTATTATATGTTATTTCATGCTTGGGTGATTTCCTATTGTTAGTCTGCCCCAAATCCTATGCATTCGGCCTATGGCCATATTTCCCATTTCTTTCCATATTTTCTAATTTCTTTCTTGCAACTCTAGTCTTCAACCAGTGTAGGATTTAGTTTGGGAGCCAACCCTCTCTGGAGATTGACATGGAGGACATTCCTTTCCTCCGATCATTCAATGTTGGCCATATCTAGGGTGCAAAAATATAGTTTTGTTGATTAGGTAGATATTTGACCAACAATTTTTGGCATGCCCGGTGGGACTTCAAAAGTTCCACTTCCGACAGTATCAAGGTTTGATGTTCACCTTCATGTTGTATAGTTAGAACATCTGGTGACTCGATTATATCCAAAAATCTCCGAATGTGAGAACAACGAAAGTTGTGTCTCATGAATACAAGATCGAAGGCCAAAAATCTAGATCATCGAATTGAGTTCTACGAACTTGATATTCAAAGGCTAGGGGAACATCCTCAATTAGCCACTTTGCATCATACATCTTCATTACCTCATACATCCCATATATCATCTACCACATCATCACAACTAGTCGGTGTATTTTCTACTCCCACAAGTCCAGTTAGTACTACCACTAGTATTCCTCAAGCTCCACCTCACACACCAGCCCACATGGCTCAAAACCCACCACCACAACAGCCACAACCACCAAGGCAGTTCCCAACATGGAATAGCTCAAGGGCCTTGAATTTACAAGCACAAAATCTGGTGCCCCAAGCAGCTTTGAAGGCTTTGCCGACCTATGATGGTACTGGTAAAATAGCCTATGAGCATATTCAAGATGTAGCTTCTTTGGCTACGATCCATGGAATAACAGATGAAGATGTGATGGTAAAGTTGTTGGTATTATCATTGAGAGGAAAGTTGTTGTATTGGTACCGATCATTGCAACCTGGTACTATTACCTCATGGGATCAGTTAGTGGAATTATTGATAAAGAATTTTCATGAACAAGTTGACCCATACTCCTTGTTGCACCAATTCACAATGATTCAAAGACATCCACAGGAGGAGATAGTTGATTTCAATGTCAAGTTCACTCAAAGCTAGCAAAGAGTTCCTGATGGTTTATGGCCCATGCATGAACAAGCTACTTTTTATTACCTCAAGGTGTTTAGCACTAAAATTGGTATGGTCGTGCGACAAGCCAACGTAACTACATTCCTAGACCTGTACACACAGGCACAAAAGGTCGAATCTGACTTGATTACCGTAGGTAGGCTTCCCTCAAAAATGACTATGCCCATTCTTCCTGATCTCCCATAGTATTTGTATTCTAGTGCATTTTTGTAGCCCATGCCTTCCATGTACCTAGTTCCCTCATGGAGTTCAAGCCCACCTCAAATCACTCCTATCCCTATACCACAACACCCTACTCCAAGCTTTCCATAGTTACCCACTCAATCAGTACCCCAACTACCTTCATCTATTCCTTTTCCAGCATTACCAATGCCACCGGTCCCATTACCATTACCTATGCCACCAGCACCTCTACCTCTACCAGTGCCCTCCACACCTTCTAATCCTGATCCTTTCATGACATTGTTACAAGAAGTGAAATCTAATAACTCAGCCTTAAGGATGATATCGAATGAGCTTACAATGGTGAGGAAGAAGCAAGTCGAGGCTGAATTTAGGTCGAGGAGATTTCAAACTCCACCAATTACTCGAGAGCAAGCATCTACTAGTAGAGGCCCTGAAAAGAGCATGATGGTGCTAGCAAATGAAGAGACCAACACAACTGAAAAGGCATACTGGTGTTCAACATGCAATGATCCTCATGGAGAAGAAACCTGCATGGTGCATATGAACTATGTGCAGATGCTTGCGAAAATCTCATCTGGTGGGCAAGTCAATATGATCAGGGAAGTTGATCATAATTTTATGATGCCATCTTTGGAGCAAGTTTTGGTTCTTACGAGATCCAGGAAAAAGCTAGTAACTGTAGATCCAGTTGAGCTTGAACCTTTGAAGGTGCCTGCAGAACCAAAGGTGCTAGATGAAAAAGGGCAACCTCCAGTGAAGGTGCCTAGTGCAAGGGCTAGGGAGCAAGATTCTATCAAGCTAAAATATTTATTGCCTAAGAAAACTCAAGAAAAGGTACAAATGAAAGCATCATCTTCACAACCTACAACAACTGCCCAAATGCAGAATGAAATGAAAGAACAGGCCAAAGAGTACCTCAAGTACCCATCATTGACCAAGCGACAAAGGGTAGAAGCTACCCAACAGTACCGAGACAAGTATGAGTGGGTCATGGAAGAAAAGGCTCCGACCATTTCAAATTATAATATTGTGGAGGAAATGAAGAAGGTACCTACGAAAGTGAGCTTGTATGATGCACTACAGTTGCCTGGACAAGTTGACCTACTGCAAGAGTCTTTGAAGACTGCTAAGGAACAAAAGAAAAAACCTTCCCAAATAGTGTTGGCACAAGCGCTACCAACCTCGGCCACTGGAAAGAATAGGCCACCCCCATTTTATTTGTCCCTCAGAATGGAAGGGTGGATTGTACACAATTGTATGATTGATTTCGGTGTTGTGACTACTGTCATGCCAAAGGTAGTATGTGAGGTGATGGGGATGGAATATACAAGAAGTAGTCCAGGAGTGTTGCAGTTGGATGGGACTCCGGTCAAGATAG
Organism: Wollemia nobilis; assembly: GCA_028583015.1. Taxonomy (NCBI): domain Eukaryota; kingdom Viridiplantae; phylum Streptophyta; class Pinopsida; order Araucariales; family Araucariaceae; genus Wollemia; species Wollemia nobilis. The sequence continues at coordinate 3,635,336 of JAQPPZ010017096.1, forward strand.
TGGGAGTAATCAAAGACATTCCCATTGTCCTTCATAGTATGCCATAAATCACTGTCATCCAGGAAGTAGTAGTGGTTGATCTGGAGCCATACTTTAGTATGTGTCTTTCAAGGGAGTTCACAATGAAACTGGGAGGATACCTTTCCTTGGATTACTCGCATTTGGAGATCCCATTTAAAGGAAAGAGAATTCACATATATAATGAAAAGCCATCAAATTTTCATATTGAAAAGTTGGAGGAGGAAGAAGAATCTCCAGGTGCAGTTAACATGATGACTGAAGAGTTAGAAGAGGTTGATTTGATGGAAGAAGTACTTGGTGAACTTCACCTTGAAGATGAATTCTCGCTTACGGATTTTAATGCAATGATTGGAATGGACATTGGTTGTTATACAATAACCAAACCGGAGCAAATTGAAGAAAAAGTCCCTGATTCCCTGGACCCTATCGCAGATCAATTATGGAAGCTTTATTTTGATGGTGCCCGATGTAAGAATGGTGCAGGGGCTGGTATCATTTTGATCTCTCCCATGGGGTTGTAGAAGACTTATTCTTACAGACTGACTTGGAGTTGCACAAATAATGTAGCCGAATATGAAGCATTGTGCCTTGGATTGAAGAAGGCTAAAAAGTTGGGCATCAAGCAGTTGCAAATTTTTGGTGACTCCGAACTCATTGTCAACCAAACCACTAATAAATGTGTGTCTAAGCAACATTACCTAAAATCTTACCACAACAGAGTGTGGGATTTGTTTGAATATTTTACTGCCTTGAACATTCAGGCGATCTCCCATGAGCATAACAGACACGCGGATATTTTAGCTTCTCTTGGCGCAAATTATTCTCCCACTGAGCAAATAGTCAGAAATCCCAAGACTATCAGGGTGATCTATAGACCTTCAATCCCTGATAAGAATATTTATTGGCAAGTATTCGAAAATGATGAAAAAATAGTCAATTTTTTGCTTAGAGAAGCTGCTAGTGCAGATGATAGAGTGCTTGTTGAAGAAGAGAGAGAAGGAATGATCCAATTGAAGAACAATCATATTCCCAGGGGATTGATTTTTTTGGAGAGTTTGTTTGACCAGAATGATAGGTTTGAGAAGCATAGGATCAAGGTGGATGTGAAGGAGTATAAGGAATTATAGCTAGAGCCTGAAAAGATCATTAAAATCGAAATTGATTGCATGCCAGAAGAATTGGAAGACATTAAGAACTTGTGCTATGAGTACCCCGACATCATTGCATGGAGCTATCAAGATTTGAAAGGATATGACAAGAAAGTGATCCAGCATACCATTGAGCTACAGGAGGGGGTAAAACCCTTTCAACAAAAGCAACACCCTATCAACCCTAAAATCGAAGTGCTTATGAAGGTGAAACTATTGAAGATGCTAGAAGTGAAGATAATTTATCCAATTAAGCACTCGACATGGGTGGCAAACCTGGTGCCAGTATGAAAGAAGAATGGTGACATTCGATTATGTGTAGATTTTTAGAACTTGAACTAGGCATCACTAAAATATCATTACCCTCTATCGTAGATTGATCAAATCCTTCATGTGGTAGCCGATGCACAGAGATTCTCATTGCTAGATGGTTTCTCTAGTTATAATCAGATATGGGTGAAGGATGAGGATCAACATAAAACAACATTCACCACCAAGTGGGGCACATTTGCCTACCAGAGGATGTCGTTTGGACTCTCAAATGCTGGCGCCACTTTCCAGAGGGCTATGGACATCGCTTTCGATGAGTTATTGAATAGAATTATTGTAATCTATCTTGATGACATGACTATGTTTTCACATCGTAGAGAGGACCATGTTTCCCATTTGAGGTAGGTGTTTGAGAAGTGTCATGAGTTTGGGATTTCTATTAATCCAAAGAAGTCAATATTTGCTATTAAATAAGGGAAATTGTTGGGTCATGTGATCTCACAAGAAGGATTGGTGATTGATCCTGCAAGGGCTGAAGCACTTTTGAAGTTACCATTGCCTACTAACAAAAAGGACCTGCAATATTTCTTCGGCCAAATAAATTTCATCCGCAAGTTTATTGTTGACTTTGCTCAGGTTGTGAAGCCCATGACTGAGCTCCTAAAGAAGAATACCGAGTTTAAGTGGACGGAAGCCAAAATATGAGATTTTCAAGAAATCAAAGAAAGAATCACACAGGCTCCAGTGTTGATTAATCCTGATTATTCAAAGGACTTCATTCTCTATGTAGTGGGTGAGCAAGAGAGCTATGCTACAGTTTTGACGTAGAAACAAGAAGATGGAGATGAGAAGCCAATTGCTTTCTTGAGCCAAGTTATTGTGCCCCATCAGGAGAAGTATAATTTCATCGAGAAACAAGTGTACGTGGTAATGAAATCATTGAAGAAGTTTCGACACTTTGTTTCCTAGAGCAAAACTATTGTTTATGTTATACATCCTGATGTTCGAAACTTCATACTCCAAGGAGAGCTAGGTGACAAAAGGGTAGGTTGGGTCTCAAAGATTCAAGAATATGATGTGGAGATCCGACCAACGAAGCTAGTTCATGGGTGAGCTTTATGCTAAGAGTTAGCTAAAAGTGTCGCATCTAAATCATTCGAAATGATGCAAGAAGAAGAGGTTGGTGAAAGCATTTGTGTAAATCATATTTCAAGTAATCATGATTGGACAGAAGAGCTTATTGATTACTTTACTACTGGGAAGTGTCCATCATACCTTGATGCTTCACAACATTGAAGGTTCAGGTTGCAAGCGCTCAAGTATGTTCTGTTACCTAATGGGCTATTTCACAAAAATATTGATGGAGTTCTTCTTAGATGTGTGAAGGAATCTGAGAAAGAAAGAATACTAGAAGAATTTCATTCTAGGCTATCTGGTGGTCACTATGCAGGAAGGCCCATGGCCTTAAAAATTATTCGAGCTGGCTATTTTTGGCCTACTCTATTCGTCGATGCTCATAAAGTTGGTCAACACTATGATAGTTGTCAGTGATACGTTGGAAGGATCAAAAAAGGAGCACTACCTCTGCACCCAATTCAAGTCGAAGCACCATTCCAATAGTGGGGTCTTGATTTTATCAGAGTCATCGAGCCACATTCTTCCATAGATCATAAATATATCTTAACGACAACTGACTATTTCACTAGATGGGTGGAGGCTATTCCTACCAAGAAGGTTTTTGTATTTATTCAATTGTGATTGATAATGGAACTCCATTCATTGGGGCCAAAATCATAGAGTTCGCTAGCAAATATGGCATTTATCTCAAGACATCATCCAATTATTACCCGTAAGGGAATGGTTTGGCTGAATCTACCAATAAAAATTTGCTGTGAATTTTAAAAAGGATGTTGGGTAGTAATAAAAGAAGTTGGCACTTGTTGAATCAGGCGCTTTGGGAAGATCGCATATCTATGAAGAAATCTATTAAAACATCTTTGTATTCCTTGGTGTATGGGAAAGAAGCCATTCTCCCCACTCACATTGAGCTTTCGATCCTTCAAACATTGCAGTTATTTCAAGATGAAGATGAAGAGTATGATCCTATGAGTGCAAGATTGGCACAACTATTGTAGTTAGAAGAAGAGAGAGAATAGTCCTATCAAGCATTTGTTGAGCACACTAAAGAGATGAAGAAGTGGTTCGGGAAGAAAACAACTGAGCGTAATTTCTAGGTGGGAGATTTAGTTCTAAAATGGAACGAGAAGAAGGCTAAGCCAGGGAAACACCATAAGTTTGATGCTATCTGGGAAGGCCCTTTTCAAATTTCTGTAGTTAATTCAGAAAATGCTTATCATCTTCGTGACATGGAGGGTTGGGATCTTCCTATTCCGGTTAATGGTCTTCATTTGAAGGCCTATATTCAATGAAGAGATTCTGATGAGGTACCATCTTGTACATATGTAAATATTCTTTTTAGTGTTTTATTTGCTTTAAATTACTGATGGTATTTATAAAAAAAAAAAAAAAAAATTATTATTAGGCACAAAAGAGCAAAATTTTCACCCCTCTCTAAGTGTTGCAACATAATTAAAAAAGGGGGTGCTTTCAGATGCTTTCACCCAAGGAGAGAATGCAAGCCACGGCGCCCCTTTGGGGGTGAATGAATAAAAAGTATATTTGAAGTCGTGTTCACCCCTAAGGGTGACATATTCACCTTGGACACTACTTGAGTGACATCCTTTTCGGATGAGGAGCACAAAATTAACATCGTATTCACCCCAGATGATGGGTGAAATGGTCGTTCACCCTTAGTTTGGGTGAACGCATCATTTAAGAGTGACGGAGCGATAAAGATTTATTTTTATATATAAAAAAAAAAAAAAGGAGATGCATTTTTTAGATTTTAATACCCTTTTAGAGGAAAAAAAAAAAAAAAAAAAAAAAATTTTTTTTTTTAGAAAATCAGATTTTCTAAATATGGGAAAAAGAAAGAGAAGCTTTAAAGGAAGGATGTTCGCCATACAATTACTAGGCATATTGAAAGATTTCTCTTACTGAGAATGAAAGGAAGATTATGACGCCATAAAATGTTTTTCGAAGAGAAGGGAGAGTGCATTTTTTTAGAAGCACATTGCAAAGACAATCACACCCTCAAATACGTGGCAGCTATCAGAGAGCATGAATGCAGGTAAAGAGGTATTTTGAAGGTATTTAATTTAAACATGTGCCTTGCAGAATATTTGTGTTCTCGAGGAGCAGAGAATACCTATCATTGGTTGTCAAGTGGCAAATTTATTTTTCCAAGCAAGCTTCGTCACCAAGGCATGGTTTACAATAAACTTACATGGCAAGGAGGGCACTCTTTCCTAAGATGATTTGGCAGTGAATCAAAGGTGATACCATTAGGACATTGGGAATGGTGCCAAGTGAGTGAATCAATGCTTATGATCTCCCGAAAGTGCCCAGATTAATTCAACATTTATTGTGGTAGATGAAAGAGTGCTCTATATAAGGGACCAGGTAAAAGCTCACAGTTTAATTATTTTTAAATTTTTACCATCGTTGTATTTTGAACTATCATTGTAGGAGTTTTTAGAGAATATTCAGAGTATTCGTCAGGAGGAAGATACAATGGGGAAGTGAAGCAAAGAGCCTAAGGATGTTACAGAGGCTGTAGAGCCCAAAAAGTCAAAGTCTAGAGCTAAGAAGGCTCGAAAGAATGACTATGTCGACTTGGACCCGTATGATGACACCATGGCAGAGATTGATGACTATATCATTACTCATAAAGGTGTAGAAATATTATGGTAGGATGTTGAATTAGTGGTGAACCAGGGAGTGACATCACACAGTTGGCTGATAGTGCCCTATCATTCATAGTTGTTCTAGTACCTATGCCCGCCAGTTCATCCATACCCAGAACTAGTGTGGCTCATCGCTCAATTTTATGACCCATTCACTAGAGCAGTGAGAAATTCCAGGAGGGAAATTCTCTTTACTATCACTCCGGATGAAGTTCGAGAGGCATTCGCTTATGGACTAAAGCCCCCTTCTTATGGGGTTCATAAGAAATTGCATACTGATGAGCAAGAAGATAGATATGTCTCCATAGTAACAATGCACCAATTTATGGAGACCCAACTGATTAAGGAGCCGCCGATGGGGCAACTTCCCAATTTGCCAAAGTCGCTCTCAGATTTCAAAATTTTAGATATTTATTCGATGTTGGCATGGGTCGCCGGTTTGCCTTCAGATGATACTGTGCATAAGTGGTAGGTGGCCTTAGCACAATGTATTTTTCGGGTGGAGTTCTATTCTCCTGCAGCTATGAGGTAGGGCACCAACCCGATATTTTTTGATTGGGCTGATTTTATTTCTCGGAGGTTGAATTTTTAGTTGGAGAAGTTGCAGATTGGAGAGGAAAAGTCATTTAGGCACTCTTCATTTTTTATATGGTTTTTCTTTTTCTAGCTTCAGCGGCGCTTTCCTTTTATTGCAGTGACACAGATGGGTGAGAACAATGAACCTCTACCAGTTTATATGTGGACTTCCATTTTGACAAAAAGGGAGTCATATTACAGTTTTAACAGTTGGTTTTTGGGGCCCGCAATAGAGTTGCTTTGCGGTACGTGCAAGAGGGTGCCACGGGAACTAAGAGACATAGTGGTTGCCCAAGAAAAAGGAGATATTTTTCTGCTTACCCAGGGTGTAGTTGTGAGAATTTTTGGTTTCACGGGTAAGCCATTTTTGTTACCCTATTTTTCTACTGAGCATGTTTTTGCTATGGAAGTAGTGTGCCAGTTGGATTACGTGAATGATGTGTATGGAGTTGGACATGGGAAGAAAACTACATGCAATATGTCATTTAAATTTGGTAGTATAGAGGTGAGCCAAGTAGGACAGAATCGGCTCCTTACAGTAACATTGCAGGATTTGGGACTCATAGAGCTACCACAACATTGGAGGTATGACCCATTGGGAAAATTTTTAGCTATAATAAAATGTAAATCATTCCATTGTTGCCCTCGATCGGATATTCAGAAGAACCAAAATAATTTTGATGGGCCGGATATGAACTGGCATATTGAAAATATGACATCACTTCCACCTTGGCACGACTATTATGAGCAAGAGGTGGAGTATAATCCAGCCAGGTATAAATCCCAAATCCCTCCACCAGGTTTATTTAGCCAAGTTAAAGAAAGTGAGCCCGAATGGACTGAGGAAAAAATTATGAATTGGTGGATAATGCGGGTTCACCGAGGGAAGCCGACAACTCCTTACGGGCTGAAGTTAGATGAAGCATTTTTAGAGCATTATGATGAGTATGTTGATTCATATCAACCCATCACCTTCACCAATATTCTACCGTAAAGTTTTCAACATTCCGATAGTGGTGAAGGTGACACAGAGGGAAAGCATCCACTGGTTGAGGAAGAGACTCCAGAGGAAGAAGAGCAACAATATGTGTCTAAATGGAGATCGTAGTGGATGAAACAAAAAGTTGAAGCGATGCCTACATCAGAAAAGCAAAATGTGCCAAAAGTGCCACCACTTCCCAAAGCGATGAAGAGACCAAGAATGGGTGCCATTACTACTTCTACTATGGAAGTTTTAGTTGTGGTGGTTCCTATAGTTCCTATTGTTTTAGCAGTAGTTATTAATCCCTCATCGACAATAGAGGTCCCGACTATGGTTGCACAACTATTTTTGATGGCTCAGCAGTAGGTGGAAGATCACCAGTCGAAGAGCTCCCAAGTAGAGGTCATGGATGACGAAGATAATGTAAATATTGAGGAGAGGGTGGAAGCGCAACAAGAAGAAGTGATTTCATAGCCGCCCCCATCACCATGTCACATGATGCCCATGCTCGAAGGTACATCTTCTTTTCCCTCTTCTTCTTCTCCAGAGCATGTGGTGACTTCAATTTTGCTTCCATCATCTTCTATTTCTATTTCTCCGCCCTTTGGTATGCCCTCCATATCTCTTTCACTTCCTTCATCTTCCCTTTTGAAGTCACTGTTGCTCCTACTTCTATTCCCATTTCTTTGGCCTCCCTTTCTTTTAGTTCATATGCATCAGGGTCGAATCCCTTTTTGTGCCCCTCCCCTTCTATCACCGCCACCACTACCATTGAGGTTGTAAGCATGCAAGCTCCTCCTAGAGTAAGCGTAACAGTAGCCGAACCTGGTTCCTCCATTCAAACCACCATTTTAGTTCCCCCTCTTCTAACCATCTCATCCGCTTCTATTGAGCCTAGCCGTTCAGAAGCTATAATTCCCTTCACCCCATTTTTGGAGATACAAGCATTGCCCAATGTGTAGGTAGCACAAAAACAACCCGACATTGAGAAGATTAATCGAGCACACTTGAGTTCTTCACAATGGTTGAAGAGCAAGAGGTGAAAGGAGGCCTTGGCTCTAGCTCGACCAATTAAGAAAGTTGCTTTCGATCCAGTCGCCATGGAGGCTCACATGACTAAAATCACTCCCTTGGTTCAAAATCCGCAAGGAGAAATGTTGTCGAGTGATTACGTCTATGAGACTATAACTGAAGACCTCACCAAGATAGATCCGACTAAAAATATGGGTAATATACAGGTTGATATGAGCTCGGTGTACTTGCATGGTGAGCATTATAAGGAGAAGTATTTTGAAAATGAAAATAAAATTATTGAGCTCAAAAATGCCTTGGCAAAAAGTAGAGCACAAGAGGAGAAGACCACAACTAAAAATGAACACTTGCATCGGTAGGTTGGAGTGCACCTAAAAGAGAGAGATGCTGCCCGAATAGAGATGCATAAGCTCCAATAGTAGCTTGAAGACATGAAATATCAGCTAGCAGAGAAGGTTGCACAGGCTACTAGTTTTTCACCAAAAAGCATCAAGGAGGCCCATCTTCGCTCAACCCAGAACTATGAGAAGTTGGCCACACAGGCAGTCCAAGTGTTGCATTATTTGTGGGAAGCACAAATATAGATCCAGTTGGGGTAGTAGTTGATTGATAACATGGAGGAAAGGCTAGAGCCATATATGGAGATGGTAGTAAAAATTTAGGCCCTAGCTAATGCCAACCTACGTATTCACCCTCTAAGAGAAATGGATCATGCCTAGTCAACTGCCAAGGTCACGTTGCATAGTTATTTTCAAAGGATGGACCTGGTAAGAGAAGGTCGAACAATCCTCAACACCATCGAGCGAGAGCATACCATTTCCATGACTCACTTTAATACTCTTGTCGAGTTGGGATTTTTGGACTTTACAGATGAGTGGGGTGAACCCTTGCCACTGGAGCAATTGGAGGTGCTCTGGAGGAAGTTCATGGAAGATACCTCCAAGATTGATGCATGGGAGGAGCCTCTCATGGAAGCACAGGTATTGCCCCTGATGCAAAAATACACGCGCCTAGAGCTATCGTTGTATGAGTTGGCTCAACGAGTGAAGCGCCTCAGCTTGATGGATATTCAAAATCTTTACTTTGTTTATGAGTCACTAAGTGTCCCATGCCTATTCACTACTCATGCTTGGAAGGAGGTAGTCATAGCCTATGAAGTAATTTTTGAGAGCCTCAAAGAATAGGAGGAGCAGGCAATGACAGAATGCAAAGCGGTAGAAAAAAGTAGAAGAAGTGGAGCGAGCCGAAGTGCTCAAAGTGGTCGAAGCTGAAGAAAAGGAGAAAGTTGAAGAGGAGGCACGTCAAAAGGCATCTACAACAAAGGTGCCAGCCAAGGTGGTTGGTAAGAAGACTCCATGATAGCCCAATGGATAAAGGCCTAGGATCGCTTGCATCCATGCGAGCTGGATACCCCGTGAGTCACCAAAAATATTGGTAGTTTTGTACTTTGCCACATTGGGATTTTTGTTTTATTTTGATGGAGCAATTTTGATTGTAATGCGGTAGTATTTATCTTGAAATATTATTGTGGATCGATTTCATATGTTACTTTTCTGTTTGCATATGTATTCTTTTAGCATCAAAGTGATGAATGTTTAAAAGGAGAAATAAATTTAGAACTTCATTTGGGATTCAAGTTTGCTACATTCAAAAGGCACTATGAATTGGAGACGCCTTCGGTTCTATACACTCTGCAAAAATAAGAAAGGAAAGGTGAAGGATTGAAATATTCGAAAGTACCCAAAATATGGAATGTGAAAGGTGCGTTCACCCCAAATATGGTGAAAACCTATTCACCCCACCTTGGGGTGAACGACTTTCTAAAAATATGTAAAAAAATATATGCACATCCACCTTTTAAAATTTTCGATGACAAGGTGCATTCACCTCAAATATGGGGTGAAAGCTCCATTCACCCCACCTTGGGACGAACATAATGTGAAAAGGTGATGAAAGGGAGGCATAGCAATAAAAGGTATGCAACAAAATGACATCGTGTTCACCCTAGTCGAGGGGTGAACATCCTATTCACCTCTCCCATGGGCGAACACACCCCAAAAACCAAATGAAATCATGATCACCCTGGTCGAGGGGTGAACATCCTGTTCACCTCTCCCATGGGTGAACACGTTCCCAAAATGACATCGCATGAATGCACCAAGTAAAATGAAATTGGGTGAACATGCCTACGATGGGGTCATGTTGACAAGTTGATATCATAGTCGCCTTAATGGGAAGGTGATTGTCTTTATTGCCTATTTTAAGGGTGAACGTGATTATTAAAGAGATAGGGTGAACGTGATCAGAATGTTCAAATATTAACGATTTTTACCTTAAACAAGAAGGATGGTTTCGTCATGGTCAATAGGGGATGTAATTAATCAAAGGTGTATTCTCCGATGATGGTCAAATTTCAAAGGCGCCCAGAGCAGGTTGTGACAAACATTAAATAATGGTGGCAACGAGTAACTCAAATGATGAATCCCAAGTGAAGAAGAAGGTCGTGTTAAAAGCACAGGAAGATTTTCATGATTTCCAAAGTGGGAGTGCATTTTCAAGGTATTGAACGTCTCTTAATTTTTTGTGCACCGATGCCTAAAATGCTGATTTCCTAGGAATGTTTCCTTGAAATATGGATCATTGTTCCAAAAGGATGAATTTTCAATGTTTTCCAGGAGGAATTTCCTCACTCTGGTTCCTGATCTACGATCATTTTGTCTTCATGTACATTTAATGAAAGAGGCGAAATCCTCTATAAATACTAATCAAATTTCCATTGTAAAGGAGGTTAGACACTTTGCGAGAAAACTCTCCAAGTTCTCTGCATCAATAGAAGACACCAGGCTTCTGAATTTGCAAGTGATTTTGTGTGCAATTTCCTTCTTTATTCGTGCACTTCTATTTTACATTCATGTTCCTTATTTGCTGTGAAGTTTAAAATTCTGAATTTTAATTTAAATATTGCTAGTGAGGGAGTGAGTGCTGGAGTGCTATTTTGAAGGTTGTTTCTGCAAATTTACAAGTAAATTCTGCTGCTTTTCTTTTATTATATGCTATTTCATGCTTGGGTGATTTCCTGTTGTTAGTCTACCCCAAATCCTACGCATTCGACCTGTGGCCATATTTCCCATTTCTTTTCGCATTTTCCAATTCCTTTCCTGCAACTCTAGTCTTCAACCAGTGTAGGATTTAGTTTGGGAGCCAACCCTCTCTGGAGATTGACACGGAGGACATTCCTTTCCTCCGGTCATTCAATGTTGGCCATGTCTAGGGTGCACAAATGTAGTTTTGTTGATTAGGCAGATATTTGACCAACAAAAATAAAACTCTTCAAAATAAAAATAAGAGATGTAAGTAATGGTGCACAAATTCCTAGAAGAGTAGTTGAACCCAAATTGTGCACCATTACTAAGAAAGGATAGAATCATCCTTCAAATATACTTTAGCCTAGTAATGTAGGGACATGTAGATGAAATATTAAAAGCAAGGAGACAACACCTACAACAATGGTAGCTCTAGACTGACATAAGATATGTTTGAGGATATCTACATTTAATTTTTAGAATCCCCAAAAAAAGTAGCTAAAAGGGTCAAAGTCTTAGGTAATTTTGGAGGGAAAATTTTATCTATTGTAATATATAAATAGTAGTAGCATAGACATGATCGATGAGTTTGTAATTGTATTCTCTTGTAGGATCTGCCTTCATTTCCTTTTGTATAGTAGTTATTTCCTAAGCAACTTGTGGGAAAATTGAACCCCTGCTCTTGACATAATCTCTGTAATTACACTATTTGCATACATATAGAGAGAGGTCTACATCAATTTTTGGATCAGTCGTTTATGACTTCCTACAAATCTATTTCCATGTGTGTGTGTGTGTGTGCGCTTGTATTCTTTACCTTCTTTAGGTTTTGATTATGTATGTATGTGTGAGGGGTATGCATCAATTTTTGGATCAACCATTTGTGACTTTTTGTAGACCTACATTCTTTATGCATGTCTGCATTGGAAAATACCATCTACGCTTAATTGTGTTAGGGAGCTAGAGAGTTCGCCACTGGTACATAGTTTTTAGGCCTAATGTGTAAAGGGATCTTAGCAGATATTTTGGCACATCGCCACCTTTTTTCTTTTGTTAAATTGTTTACTTTTATTTTCTCGCATCCTTTTTTCCTTTTTATTCTAAGTGCACCACAAAATATCACATCTTAACAAGGATCCAATCTTGTAAAAAAACTTGGATGCCTCTGATTGAGTTGAATCCTACACTCTTGATTGTGGTCTTGTTGTGTTGCTCCTTTTGAGGCATGATTTTTTTGATCGCGATAATTGGAGATGACAACTACAAATTCTAGTATTTTTTAAATTAGCACTGCCTTACGTTTACAATGAATTACTATGAATGTTTTAGGGTTTAAAATTGAAAATTTTCCATCAACCTGCTCAAGTATTCCTTTTGTCTTATAAAGGAAATAAAAAATATCTTTAGGTCTCTTGTTTGGATAGAATAAAAGCTTGTTTAACATGTTGGAAAAGTAAGTTGTTAACCATGGAAAAAATGCTACAACTTATAAAGTTACAATCCATCCTTATTTATATGATGTCACTTTTAAGATTGCCAGTAGGTATAGCATTAAAAATTGATAAAATTTAAAGAGACTTTATTTGGAAAGGATGTGAGGAAAAAATTAGGTTTCCTCTTTGTAAGTGGGATAGACTTTGAAAAGGTGAAGGAGTAGGCTTGTAAAATTGAAAACTTATGAGTTTGGCCATAGGGAAAATCTTGGGTGGAGATTATTCCAAGATCAAGGAAAGAATTGGGTAAAAAGTATATATACAATTTTTTTGTTTGATGCTTGGTTAAAGCATCATCCTCTTATCTCTAACTCAAAATGGTAACCAATGGCTTGAGCATGCCTACCTTGTAAATATCTAAAGGTCAAAAACTATATTAATATGAACAACGACTCTAGATCAAGGATTTCTACTAGTAACTTGGTTGAAGGAGAGGAACTCAAAAACATTGTAAACGAAATTCAAACAAGAGTTTTGTTTTCCAAATTTTACACAAAAGGATGAGTTGGTTTGAAATCTATCAAAAGATGATGGATACTCGATCAAGTTGGAAAATAAGGACAAAGAGCAATCAAAATTTCCTACTCTAATATTTTCCTCAAAATAATATTTGGTCAGTAGAGGCTTTCCCTAATGTTTGGTCACTAGAGACTCTCCTTAAGACCTTAAAATTTCTTTGGTTAGCAGTTCAAAATAAGCTTCTTACAAAAGAGAGTCTACAAAAAAGAGGATATCATGGTCCGTTTAGATGTTCCTTGTGTTATAAGTATTTAAAAATATCATACCATTTACTTCTTTGCTGCCCTTTGGCTTACACCATTTGGGTTTACATTTTTTAAGTATAAAAATATATTGGGTAGCTCCATAAACATTAATAGATTTGTTGAAATTTTGGATTAATTATTTTAAAGCTAAATAATTGTGTATTATATGGAGGGTTGGTCCAACTTGAAATTTATTGCTTCAAATAAATAATAAAAATTTTAAAAATAAATCTCAAATTCATGCCCAAGTTTGGAACCATATTATTGTCTCTTGGAGAATGTTTATAGATATGGTTCTCACTATGGGAAGTCTCAAGTGCAAAAAAATAGGTGGTAATAACTTAGTTATAGGATTAGGAAGAGTAAACTATGATAAGGACATCAAAACAAAGGGTATACTTCAATTTAGGGTAAAAAGTAAATGTCCATAGATTGAGTTTAGCAAAAATTAATTTTTATCATGCCTCTAAAGGATATTTAGGAAAAGTTGGTGGAGGTGGTGTTTTTTGAAATAACGAAAGCAAAATTCTCCTTACTTAGAATCATATGGAAATTTAATTGACAACTATGTAGAGGCTAGGGCACTTCTTACAAGGATCAAAATTGTAATAGAAAAAAGGATCAAAATATATTTCAATTGAGGGGGATTTAATGCTATCAACAAAATAGATGTGGGGATTGGATAAAAAATAATATTTTATTTTAGAAGAATAAGGGATTGTACTCGGGTCCCCCACCCTTGTAAAATTATAAATATTTCCTTTAAAGCTTGGTATTTTACAAACAGATTAAATTCTCATCTCAATCGAGTTTCCAAAGCTAGATACCTACACCATTTTTCATAAATGTCTAAATTATTGATTTTCATTTTCTAAATATTCTTCAATTTTTTGTGTGAATACAAATATTCTATAATTTAGCATCCTTCTTGAAATTTTCTTACAACAACCTTCACAATACCAAAACTCCATCTCTACCATCTATGCATTGCATCTTAGTAGAGAGATATTTTTGAAACATTGCACAATCATAGTCCACTTTACCAGATCTAGATTGCTAATTTCCTTCCTGAATCATAAGTGCAACCACAAAATTTGTAGTAAATAGTTTATATAAAAACACATTAATGTTATATAATAAAGCAAATATTACCAATGGAAAACATAAAAGTAAATCTAAAACATTATTTGATTCGATCAGTCAACATTTTTTTGTCAACTTCAGCTAAACTCACTACTTCCTCTAACCAAGGAAAATAGAATTTAACTTCACAGTCCCTAAATTAAAACCCCTCTATTATCTAGACTATCTGCACATTTTTTTCCTTCCCTTAAACATATGTATAAACCTGATTTCTACAAACTCTATAGCAAGATTGTATATTTCTACAATTACCTCTTGTATGTTCTATGGAGCCTTTGCTTTCCTCAAAATTGTATTTATTACTATTAATGAATCACCTTCCATCCATAATCTATTCCATTTCATTTTTTGCTTATTTTTAACCCTTCCAAAGTTGCCCAAGCTTTAGCTTCATTATTTATCTTAAATCCATTATTGAAAACATAAAGAGATAAAGCATCTCCTCTATTATTTCTAATTATTACCCTTCCTCCTACGAGTCCTAGATTTCCTTTATATGCTCCATCAAAATTCAATTTGACCATCTCCACATCTGGTAGTTTCCACTTTATATTATTTTCCTTCTTTTTGTTTCTCCTATACCAACCATCATAATTCCATTTGATGACTTGACTCCATCTATCAAGGCTCTCTCCTTCTAGATTTGGGATTGGGTGATTTGATAGGGTTGGTTTAGACTCCTTATGACTAAACAAATTTTTCTTCTTATTACCTCTAAACTACTTTCATTTCCTTGAAATATTCTTCTATTCCTTTCTAGAAATACAGTTCAAAGTATTGTATATTTTCATATATTCTAGATTATTTGTAAAGCCTTATTTTTAAAGGTACTTTACCTTTACTTTAAAAATTCTTCAATTCTACCATTCATCACCATGCATTTACCAAACATATTAAGAATCCATTGTCATAGTTTCCAAACTATTAAGTAGTGTCCCAAGAGATGGTTTGTACTCTCCTCCTCATTTTTACAAAGAACACATTGTAAGGGGCTATTAATACCCCTTTTCATAAGGTTATCCTAAGATAAAATTATTCTATGACCTACTAGCCAAATAAATATTTTTACTTTAGGAATGCTCAAGATATCCCAAATGTTTCTCCTTATTCTTGTGATATTCCTATTTTATTGGTGATTTACATTATATCCACTTCTTGTTGTGTATTATCCTAAGCTATTCAACTCCTAAATCAGCTTATCCTCATCTTCCCTCAAAATAATCATTGTTGTTATTTTTATGCTCAATTACCTCCTAGCATCAATGTCTTGTATACTTGTAAAAAATTATTTTCATTTGTATCTTCCTTCTTGATCCTTGTACATAATGTTTGAAACCATATCATCATATTTATCTTGAAGTAATCTCATCCATGATTTCAAAATTGGATATAGATTGAGTGGTTTTTTATCACATTAAGTATCCATCCAAATATTTTTTTTTCTCTAGTTCCCACTAATCAATAAATCAATTGATATTTTCAAACCATTCCACAGTGCATAACCATTTTGTAGTGAGAATGAAACAAATATTAAGCTTGGGTCATTGGGCTCAACATATTTACTTAGAAGAATTCTTGCTCACTATCTTTGACTCACTTTGTACAACTCCAAATTACTTTTCCCCTAAGATCTAACTTTTCATCCGTAAGAACTCTTAAATTGAGGCCTCACCTAGTTTTATTGTTGGACATTTTGATCTCATTTAGTTGTCATTGATGTCAAGGTGAAAAGCTGTCATTAATTCCAAAGTAAACATATGAAGACGTCATTAATACCATGGGAGCACACCATCAATAGCACCAGGAACAATGCAAAGAGTTGAAGAAAAAGTTGGCAAAATAATGTTTTATGAGGGTTTATGGTAAACTCATGGTGGAAGATTAAATGGTTTTATTAAAATAATTATGAGGATATAAAAGTCTCCTCACACATTGATATGGCAGTTAAGATTTTAAAAGACCCACGGTGGAAGAATAACTTACAAATTAAAGGTTTAAGTTTAAACCCAAGGAAGGCTTTAATCTCCTTAAAGTTAAAGTTTATAAATATAATTTATAAAATTTAAATTCCTTAGAATTTAAATAATTTATAAATTATAAAAGGTTTCAAAATGCACCAACATCATCAAATAAAATGGAGTGTCGATGTCTAAGGCATAAGGTGAAATTGTGTATAAATAATATTCCAAGAGGTATTCAAAAGCATCCCTCTTCGAATTAATTTTTGATGCGACCAAGCTAAAGGAATTCATGAAAATTGTTGAACGTTGAGGAAGAAGACAAAGAGCTTATTTATCTTTTTAGTGTAGGAAGAAGATGAAAGGTGCAAGCTCACTGTATGATCCACATTGGACACATGATCGATTCACATGGACGATTGGTGTGTTTAACTTGAGTGCCAAGGGAAAGTTTTTGTTCACGTTCAGTTTGAGCACCAGGTGTGGTGGAATGAGTACGAGGTTTTTGTGGAGTATTAAGTGTGTGTCTAGCGCACATGATGGTAAGGTCCGTGGCTAGAGCGCTCGCGAAAGCAGAGATTGTGAGTTCGAATCCCACTAGTGGCAAAGGTATTTTTTGATTAAATTTTATATTGCCTACAATTTTTCTTAAGGGGTCATTTGGAGTTATAAGGGTTTGTGAAGAATTATTTTTAATTGATTTGTGTTTGGAGTTATAAGGGTTTGTGAAGAATTATTTTATTGGTAAATGATTTGTGCTATTTGGAGTTATAAGAGGTTGTGAAGAATTATTGTATTGGATTTTTGATTTGTGCTATTTGGAGTTAAAAGGTTTTTGAAAGATTGTTTTTATTGAGAAGTGGTTTATGTTATTGAGGTTTTTAAAGAAAGAGGATTTGATTTATGCCAAATTTCTTCTTGCCATTAAAATTGATTAAAGAGGTTTTGAGTTATTTTGGTGGATGTTGAATTTATGTTAGTTGGGAGCTTATAAGGTGTTATTGGATAAATATTTTATGTATGTTGATGGTTTTTTTTGAAAGGTGGAGTGTGTTATGAACCTACAACTTGAAATATGAATTGAATGCAAAAAATAATTGTTGTTTGAATAGAATCGCAGTTTGTATTGAAATGCAAAAACCCACAATATAATAAATTAATGTTCTCAAATGATCTTTCGAGCATCCTCCTTGTCCTATTTACATCTATCTAAAAGGTGTGAATGGTGAAGGGATGTGTCCCTTTATAATACAATATAATATATAATATGATTAAGAGTTACGTTAGGAGGGTCCTAACATGCCACCCTCCTTTGAAAACGCTTTGTCCTCAAAGTTGGAATTGCAAAAATTGTTGTTGAATCTGGTGGAGTGTCTCCCACGTAGCACCCTCTGGAGGTAGACCTTTCCATTGAATCAATACCTCGATGATGGTGCAGTTACGGAGGCGGTGCATACGTCGGTCTAGGATAGCTTCTGGTTCAACCATGAGAGCTCCACTATCTAAAAATTCTAGAAGTTGAGTTTACGTAACGATGTTAGTGCCTATTACGGCTTTAAGACAAGAAACATGAAATACCGGATGGATTTTGGAAGATTCTGGTAATTCAAGTTTATATGCAATAGGTCCAATACGCTGTAGAATTTTATAAGGGCCATAAAATTTTGGTGCTAATTTTTGCAACCCTTTTATTTTCAATGAAGTTTGACGATATGGTTGGAGGCGGAGAAATACCATATCCCCTTCTTGAAAAACCCTTTCAGTCCGATGTTGGTCCGCTTGTTGCTTCATGCGGTGTTGAGCGATATGTAGATTATCCTTCAGAGTGCGAATGATATTATCTCGAGTGACCAGCTCCATCTCCACAGCTGGTACTTTTGTACTTCCTAGAAGATAAGAGGTTAGAGATGGGGGTGATCAGCCATATAATGCTTTGAAAGGGGTCATTTTTATGGTTGTGTGATATGTGGTATTATACCACCATTCAACTAGTGGAAGCCATTTAACCCAGTGAAGGGGTTTGGTGGAAATAAAGCATCAGAGATAGGTTTCTAAGCACTTATTGACAATTTAAGTTTGACCATCCATTTGTGGGTGGTAAGTGGAGCCCATCCGAAGTTGCGTACCTTAGAGTTTAAATAATTCCTTCCAAAAATTACTAGTGAAAGTGGGATCACTATCACTAACGATAGTAGAAGGCATGCCATGTAATTTAAAATTAGTGTCAAGGAAGATTTGAGCAATAGTACTAGCGGTATAGGGGTGAGCTACTGGAAAAAAATGAGCGTATTTAGATAAACAATCTACCACCACTAGGATCATCGTTTTTCTTGCGGATTTTGGAAGACCTTCAATGAAATCCATTGAAATATCCTCCCATGTCCTAGTTGGTATGGGTAGAGGTTGAAGAAGGCCCGGTGTTGCCACTATTTCACCTTTATTTCTTTGGCATGTTTCACATTCATTGATGAACTTCTTGATATCATTTTTCATCCCTCGCCAATAAAATGATTTAGTCACTCTTTTGTAGGTTTTTAGGAATCTAGAGTGGCCTGTAGTAGGTGTAGCATGTAGCTCATGTAGAAGCTTTGGACGATAAACTGATGTAGGTGAGAGGACCAGACATTACTTGTAACGGAGCATGTTACCTTGCCAAGAGTAGTGGGGTTTACTCATGGAGTTATGTTGTAGTTGTTGAATTATGGTGTGTATAGTAGGGTCTGCATACCATTCATCCTTGACTTGTTTGATCCATGTAGGGATGGGGTAGGAAAAAGCATGTAATTGTGAAGTTTCTTCGAACTTTCTCGAAATTGTATCCGCAACCATGTTATCTTTCCATTTTTTGTAGATGATTTCATAATCATAGCCTAATAGTTTTGTTACCCACTTTTGCTATTCTGGAGTGGTTATTCATTGTTCAAGAAGGTATTTTAAGCTATGGTGGTCGGTGCGAATAATGAAATGTTTTCCAATAAGGTATGGTCTCCAATGTTAGATGGACCATAGCTAACATTTCTTTTTCATAAGTGGAACGTGCTAAATTATTTTTGGAAAATGCTTTACTAGTAAAGGCTAAGGGCTTCTCAATTTGCATGAGCACCACTCCCATTCCCAATTCGGAAGCATCGTTTTCAATAATGAATGGTTGGAAAAAATCTGGCATAGCTAGGATGGGGGTGGTACACATGGCGTTTTTCAAAGTCATGAAAGCTTCATTCGCTTTTGGAGACCATATGAAGGTATTCTTTTTAAGTAGGGTTGTTAAGGGTGCTGCTATTTTCCCATAATATTTAACAAATTTGTGATAATAGCCCCTTAATCCTAAGAACCCACGCAACCCTATTTGCCAATTTTCCAAATCTTCAATTTTTTAGGGGTCTACTTTAACTCCTTCCTTGGAGATAATATGTCCAAGATATTCAATTTCCTACTTCCCAAAGGAACACTTTGATCTCTTTGCATATAATTAATTTTATTCCAATATTTTGAGTGCTTGCGCTATATGTGTTAAGTGCTCTTCCCATGTCTTGTTGTAAATCAAAATATCGTCAAAGAAAACTAAAATAAATTTTCAAAGGAAGGGAGAAAATACCTTATTCATAAGACTTTGAAATGTGGATGGAGCATTGGTGAGGCCAAAAGGCATCACCAATAATTCATAATGTCCCTCGTGGGTGCGAAAAATAGTTTTGGGTATATCGCTTTCCTTAACTCGAATTTGGTGGTAACCTAATCGTAAATCGAGTTTAGAAAAATATGCGGCTCCATTTAGTTCATCGATTAGTTCATCAATGACTGGAATAGAAAATTTGTCTTTAATAGTTATTTTGTTGAGAGCACAAAAACCCATGCATAGGCGCCATGATCCATCATTTTTTCTTACTAGTATGACTGGCGAAGAGTAGGGACTTCTACTAGGTCGAATGACCCCTGCCCTTAGTAGGTCTTGTACTAATTTTTCTATTTTCGTCTTTTGTAAGTATGGATATCGTTAAGGTATAATATTTGGAGGTTGGTGTCCCGAAAGTAATTGAATAGCATGATCATGGCTTCGTTGTGGAGGTAATCCCTCAGGTTCTTTGAATATTTTATCATGTTTCTCTAGGATTTTTTTTAATTCGGGTGCCTTTGGTTGCTCTTTGATGGTGTTTTGCAAGGAAAATAGTTGGGCAACCATGCATTTTCCTCATTTTTCAAAGAATATTTTCCATTCTATGGGAACTTACGATTTGTGTGGAACCTATTTTTAAACCTTGAATTGTGTATGTTTGGTCGTTTTGTATAAATTGCATCCATAACTCTTCAAAGTCCCATTGAATTTTATCGAGAGTTCATAGCCATTGTACTCCCAAAACAATATCACATCCTCCTAATGGTAGTACATACATATTTTCTTTCATGTTATATTCCCCCATCGTGAGTTTGATATTCCTGCATTTGCCTTTACATGCAATTTTTCCTCCATTTCCAATCATGACTTCAAAGTTATTGCAGGGATATATAAAGCAATTAGCTTGTTTGGCCAAATTGGGGTCTATAAAATTGTGAGTGCTACCAGATTCTAAGAGCACAATAGGGTTTTGTTTCTTAAAATACACTTTTACCTTCATTGTTTGTGGAATCGAGTATCCTACTAATGTGTTAAAGGATATTTCTATTTTATCTTCTTGGTTTTCTTCTGCAACCTCAGTTATTACTTCCACTTCTATGTCATCCTCCTCTTTGGGAGTGCAATCAACTGTGTCCAAAATATATAATTTTGGTGAGATGCATTTGTGGTTGGGGGTAAACTTTTCATCGCAGTGGAAAAATAGGCCCTTTTATCGTCTTTCTTTTAGATCTTCTTGGCTAATTAGTTTAATTGGCATGACCTTATTCATTTTTTGGCTGGTGTAGGTATTTGGTGTTTTTCCTGAAAAAAACTCTTCCTATCCGCATTTGGTTATTGTTCTTATCTTCTATCATTTGTGCTAATGCCACCGCATGCATCATATCGCTAGGATTTTGTATTTGTGCCTCCATTCTAATGTCTTCTTTTAGGCCACTAATGAAACAACTTTGGAAGAATGATGCATCTAGTCCTATTGTAAGGTTTGCCAATTTCTCAAATTGTGCTTGGTATTCCCTTATGGTGGAGGTTTACCACAGTTTAGTGAGGGCTCCTGTGAAGTCTTCAAATTTAGTGGGGCCAAATCACAACATTAAGTTTTTTGTGAATTCGGTCCATGTGGGCGGACCTTTGGTTTTCTCATACCATTGATACCACTATGTAGTGATTTGTTCCAAGTGAAATGATGTGATACAGACTTTTTGAATCTCTAGAATTTGATATAAGGCAAAAAATTGATCTACCCTATATATCCAATTTATGGGGTCGCCTCCATCAAATTTTGGAAAATCTAGTTTTGTGGTACGAGGAAGGATTGATGTATGTGGTCCCCCTATTAATGTTTGTTGTGGTGGCGTAGTGTTTTGTTGTCCGTTTTGCATGAGTAGCAAATTTTGTTGTACTAAGTCCATGGAATGGGTTGTAGCATCCAATTTAGTGGATATATTTGTATTCGATTTGGTGATGTTTATGGTTAGATCTGCTATTTTGGTAGCGATTTTATCTTCTAAATTGTCCTTCCAAAATGTCATTCCTTGCATCATGTCTCTCATTTCCTTAGAAAACTACGAGAGTTCTTTCGTAATTTCTTTTGAAACCTCCTTCACAATCTCCTTCGTTGTGTCTTGAGATCGTCTTCCCTCGGCCATTTAGGGTGTGGTTGGTTTATAAGTAATTTGAATATGCAAAAATTAGTTTTTTGAAAAAATTATCCGTCTCCACCATGTTTAATTTTGTGTACTTGCTGCTCTTTGTTCAACCGAATGATATTTTCCTCGCCTGTACTCTCTGTTGGGGTTTTCTAACTCCGGTAATGCGTGATGTTGTTCAAAAAAATTTGAATGCTACCTTTGCTGACGATTGTGGCCTATTGTGTAATAGTTCCATTAGTAATGGTTAGAATGTGTGTTGAAAAGAAAACATTGTCGAGTAATGGCCTGTCAGTAACTAGAGCAAGATGGGAAAAAAATTTAGGTCTTTTTAGCTCTGATCCAGTTGTTATGAACCTGCAACTTGAAATATGAATTGAATGCAAAAAAGAATCGTTGTTTGAATAGAATCGCAGTTTGTATTGAAAGGCAGAAACCCATAATATAATAAATTAATGTTCTCCAATGATCTTTGGAACATCCTCCTTGTCCTATTTACATCTATCTAAAAGGTGTGAATGGTGAAGGGATGTGTACCTTTATAATACAATATAATATATAATATGATTAAGAGTTACGTTAGGAGGGTCCTAACAGAGTGATAAGGTGTAATTGAGTATTTATATTATATTGTGAAAAATATTTATCTTCTAACCTCTTTGAGCTTGGCATAGAAGTGTTTGTGGTTGTGACAAATTTATGAGATCCCTTCATATTCAATAAAAATGTATGAGCACATTCTTCCATAATTGAGTTGGTTGATTGGTTTTCTGGAAAATAAGTTTGGGGTGAAAAGGACTTGATTAAGGTTTCCTATTGAGTGTGTTGAGTTAATACTTCAAGATTTTTTGGAATAAAGAGTTGTTGTGAATTAAGTTTTATAATCATTGTTGTTGAATCCATTGGTTGTGTGAAGAACTTGAGTTAGGGTTTTAACAATATCATGAGTATCATTGTTATGTGAATATTGTTTTATAAGCATTGTTGTTGAAGTAGGTTGTTATGCAGATAACTTGAACTAGGGTTTGAAAAGAATATGAGTATCATTGTTATGTGAGATTTTTTGTTGAGCATTGTTGGAAACATTTTGAATTGGTGTTTATATGCTTGGACTAGGGTTTGTGAGTAAGGGGTGTTTCATTGAGTGATTGGTTGAGTAGAGTTGATTGAGCCTAGTCAAGTGGATGTGTGAAGTGACTATTCAAGTTCCATAAAACAAATTGTTATATATTCTAAGAGGATTTTATTTATTCCAAAGTTCTTCTTGCCATTAAAATTGATTAAAGAGGTTTTGAGTTATTTTGGTGGATGTTGAATTTATGTTAGTTGGGAGCTTAAATATTTTATGTATGTTGATGGTAGTTTTTGAAAGGTGGAGTGATAATATGTAATTGAGTATTTACATTATATTGTGAGAAATATTTATCTTCTAACCTCTTTGAGCTTGGCATAGAAGTGTTTGTGGTTGTGACAGATTTATGAGATCCCTTCATCTTCAATAAAAAGGTATGAGCACATTCTTCCATAATTGAGTTGATTGATTGGTTTTGTGGAAAATAAGTTTGGAGTGAAAAGGACTTGATTAAGGTTTCCTATTGAGTGTGTTGAGTTAATACTTCAAGGTTTTTTTGGAAGAAAGAGTTGTGAAGATTGTTTTATAAGCATTGTTGTTGAAGCCATTGGTTTTGTGAAGAACTTGAGTTAGGGTTTTGAAAAGATCATGAGTATCATTGTTATGTGAAGATTGTTTTATAATCATTGTTGTTGAAGTGGGTTGTTATGAAAAGAACTTGAACTAGGGTTTTAAAAGAACATGAGTGTCATTGTTATGTGAGATTTTTTGTTGAGCATTGTTGGAAATATTTTGAGTTGGTGTTTATATGCTTGGACTAGGGTTTGTGAGTAAGGGGTGTTTCATTGAGTGATTGGTTGAGTAGAGTTGATTGAGCCTAGTCAAGTGGATGTGTGAAGTGATTTTTCAAGTTCCATAAAACAAACTATTCTATATTTTGATTTTAATTGAGAAAGTGATTGAGCATTGAGTGTAGAACATATTGAGTCTCTAAAAATTCTCTTTATGTTTCTATGATATTTGAGCAAGTTCTGTGTGGACTTGTTGAGTATATTTGAGAAATTTCTATGTGGACTTGTTGAAAAGATTTGAACCTTTGTCATTGATGTCAAAGAGGGAGAGATTTGATATTTGAGAGAGCATTGAGCTAGGGGGAGCAATGTCCCAAGGGGAGTAGAACAAAGGAAAGGTCAAGTTTTCGGTAAAAGGAAATTGGGTTGCCATCAATGATAAAGGGGAATATTGTTGGATATTTTGAGCTCATTTAGTTTGCATTGATGTCAAGGTGAAAAGTCGTCATTGATGCCAAAGTAAACATATGAAGATGTCATTAATACCATGGAAGCACACCATAAATAGCTCCAGGAAAAATGCGAAGATTTGAAGAAAAAGTTGGCAAACTAATGTTTTATGAGGGTTTATGGTAAACTCATGGTGGAAGATTAAATTGTTTTATTAAAATCATTATGAGGATATAAAAGTCTCCTCACACATTGAGATGGCAGTTAAGATTTTAAAAGACCCACGGTGACATAATAATTTACAAATTAAAGGTTTAAGTTTAAACCCAAGGAATGCTTTAATCTCCTTAAAGTTAAAGTTTATAAATATAATTTATAAAATTTAAATTCCTTAGAATTTAAATAATTTATAAATTATAAAAGGTTTCAAAATGTGCCGACGTCATCAAATAAAATGGAGCGTCAAAGTCTAAGGCATAAGGTGAAATTGTGTATAAATAAGATGCCAAGAGGTATTCAAAAGTATCCCTCTTCGACTTAATTTTTGATGCAACCAAGCTAAAGGAATTTATGCAAATCGTTGAACATTGAGGAAGAAGACAAAGAGCTTATTTGTCTTATTAGTGCAAGCAGAATACGAAAGGTGTAAGTGCATGGTATGACCCACATTGAACACGATGATCCAATGGTACAACGTGTTGTGTGAGAGCATTGGAGTGGAAGGAGTCCACGATCGATTTGTGTGGATGATTGACGTGTTCAACTTGAGTGCCAAGGGAAAGTTTTTGTTTGTGTTCAGTTTGAGTGCTAGGTGTGGTAGAAGGATCACGAGGTGCTCACGGAGTATTAAGCATGTGTCTAGCACACAATGTGGTAAGGTTCACGGCTAGAGCACTCACGAATACATAGATTGTGGGTTCGAATCCCACTAGTGGCAAAGGTAGTTTTTGATTAAATTTAATATTGCCTAAATTTTTTCTTAAGGGGTCATTTGGAGTTATAAGGGTTTGTAAAGAATTATTTTTAATTGATTTGTGTTTGGAGTTATAAGGGTTTGTGAAGAATTATTTTATTGGTAAATGATTTGTGCTATTTGGAGTTATAAGAGGTTGTGAAGAATTATTGTATTGGAAATTGATTTGTGCTATTAAGAGTTAAAATATTTTTGAAAGATTGTTTTATGTTATTGAGGTTTTTAAAGAAAAAGGATTTGATTTATGCCAAATTTCTTCTTGCCATTAAAATTGATTAAAGAGGTTTTGAGTTATTTTGGTGGATGTTGAATTTATGTTAGTTGGGAGCTTATAAGGTGTTATTGGATAAATATTTTATGTATGTTGATGGCTATTTTTGAAATGTGGAGTGATAAGGTGTAATTGAGTATTTATATTATATTGTGAAAAAAAATTATCTTCTAACCTCTTTAAGCTTGGCATAGAAGTGTTTGTGGTTGTGACAGATTTATGAGATCCCTTCATATTCAATAAAAATGTATGAGCACATTCTTCCATAATTGAGTTGGTTGATTGGTTTTCTGGAAAATAAGTTTGGGGTGAAAAGGACTTGATTAAGATTTCCTATTGAGTGTGTTGAGTTAATGCTTCAAGGTTTTTTGGACTAAAGAGTTGTTGTGAATATTGTTTTATAAGCATTGTTGTTGAATCCATTGGTTGTGTGAAGAACTTGAGTTAGGGTTTTGAAAAGATCATGAGTATCATTGTTATGTGAATATTGTTTTATAAGCATTGTTGTTGAAGTGGGTTGTTATGCAAAGAAATTGAACTAGGGTTTGAAAATAATATGAGTATCATTGTTATGTGATATTTGTTGTTGAGAATTGTTGGAAACATTTTGAATTGGTATTTATATGCTTGGACTAAGGTTTGTGAGTAAGGGGTGTTTCATTGAGTGATTGGTTGAGTAGAGTTGATTGAGCCTAGTCAAGTGGATGTGTGAAGTGACTATTCAATTTCCATAAAACAAACTATTCTATATTCTGATTTGAATTGAGAAAGTGATTGAGCATTGAGTGTAGAACATATTGAGTCTCTAACAATTTTCTTTATGTTTCTATGCTATTTGAGCAATTTCTATGTGGACTTGTTGAGCATATTTGAGCAAGTTCTATGTGGACTTGTTGAGCAGATTTGAGTAAGTTCTATGAGGATTTGTTGAATATATTTGATCAAGTTTTGTGTGGACTTGTTGAGCATATTTGAGCAAGTTCTGTGTGGACTTGTTGAGCAAAATTGAGCCAGTTATGAGTGGACTTGTTGAGAAGATTTGAGCAAGTTCTGTGTGGACTTGTTGAGCAAACTTGAACAAGTTCTGTGTGGAATTGTTGAGCAGATTTGAGCAAGTTCTGAGTGGACTTGTTAAGCAGGTTTGATCTAGTTTTGTGTAGACTTGTTCAGCAAAATTCAGCAAGTTTTGTGTGGACTTGTTGAGCAGATTGAGAAAGTTCTAGAGAGGACTTGTAGAGGAGATCTAAGAAAGTTCTAGAGAGGACTTGTGGATAGATTAGTGTGAGATTTTGAGGAAGCTTACAAGGTATATTTGAGACAAGTCTTTGAGAAGACTTGAGAGAAGACTTTATTGATTTGTTCAAACCTTGAGTTAAGTTTTAAGGCAAATCCAGCAGAGTTGAGACAAGCCTTGAGTTAATGCTTGAAGACAGATATCGAGGATATATTTGTGCTAGAATAAAGGATTGTTTTTAGTGTAGATTTGAGACAGATCTTTGGAGGTGACAGAGTAGATAGGATAGTAGTCTCCAGTATATAGAGATCCATCAGCAAGGGTAGTGAGGATAGGTCTTCTAAGTGGGTATAAGAGTATTCAGTGGAGAGAGATCCACAAGCCAGTGTAGTGGAGGCAGTAGTATTCTAGAGGATCACTAGCCAAAGCAAAGGATAAAGAGTTCTCCTATGGATAGAGATCCATGAACTTTATTTAGGGGATCAACATCTCCTTTGGACAAAGGTCCATAGACATTGTAGGGAAAGGATTCCCGAGATATTATTTGAGAAAAAAATATAAGAAATATTTTCTCCATTGAGGTAGCCATATTTAGGTGAACCACGTTAAATTGGTGTCTCTATTGTGTGTGGTGATTTGTGCATTGCTTTGATTCTTGTTGTTGATATTGTTATCTATACATTGCATAATATTGATTTGAAAAGAAAAGTAAAAAGTGGTATTATATTGTTCACCCCCACTCTCAGTATAAGCTTGTGTTCTTCATTTATCATCACACACCATGCTCCATTTCACCAAAGGAAAATTCCTTTTATCATATAATCCTGACCACAAAATTGATCGCATAATATAGATTAAATTTTTTTCTATAAATTTTGTCATAGTATGCAAGGAAATATAATATGTTGTAATGGTCTATAAGACTGATTTAATTAGTTGTACTCTTCCTGCTAACAATAACCATATACCTTTCCATAATAGTATTTTATTTTAAACTTTACTTATAATTAGATTCTATAATTCTATCCTCATTATCCCCTCAAATAAGGGCATCCCTAAATTGCTACTGGTAAATTTTCCTCCTCTATTTGAATTAACCTACATATCCCTATTTTGATTCTAGTTGGGGTGTTTAGGAAGTAAATTTTAGATTTTGTTCTATTAACTTTTTTCCTAATGCTCTTTTGTATTTCTTTAATAAGTTATTGCAAGCTCTGGCCTCGTTTATCTTTACTCTCCCGAAAATGGTTGTATCATCTACAAACTATTAATGGGTGATTTTGTCAATGTTATTACTAGCCTTAAGTCCACTTGTTAGCCCATATTTGTTAGACTTATTCAAGTTCCTACCCAATACCTCTACCATAATAATGAATAAATATGGTGATAGAGGATCTCCATGTCTAAGACCTCTCTTGAATTTAAAATATTTTGTTACTAACCCATTGACCAACACTAAATATGAAACTATAAAGACACAAGCTTTAATCCATCTGACCCATTTCTTCCCAAATCTAAAATTTTCTAATATTGCAAAAATAAAATCCCATTAAACCTATCATAGGCTTTACTCATATCAAGTTTTAAGATCATTTCTCTCTCTTTTCTTGAAGTTTTTGAATGCATAACTTCATGAGCTACTATGATCCTATTAAAAAAATGTCTTCCTTTCACAAATCCTCCTTGCTTTTCTGAAATATTTATTTCTAATAGTGATCTTAACTAATTCGCCATCACTTTGGAGATAATCTTATATGTCATATTACATAGGCTTATGGGCCTAAATGAATCAAACAATTCTGCATCCTTATTTTTTGAAATCAGTGTAAGATATGTTGCATTTATTTTATAAGGAATGAATCATTTTACCCTAAATTATTCCACTACCATCAATATATAATCCTTCACTATATCCAAATTATGTTGATAGAATGTTATAGAGAGCCCATCTAGACATGGGGATTTATACTTATCAAAACGAGAAAGAAGCGAAATGAACTTCTTCCAGAGTAATAAGCTCCATCAATTTTCTATTGTCTTAATTTCTTATAATTGAAGGTACTTCTTATAGAAATTTATCATTAATAACTTCCAACTCCTTTGACCCTATAATAGTTTGGTAAAAAGACCTTATCTCCTTTTTCATTTCACTCTGGTCTTCAATCTAAACCCATTCTACTAATTTAATTCTACTAATTTTGGATGTTGATCTCTATACTATTGCCATCCTATGAAAAACTTTGTATTTTTATCTTCTTTTAACCAAGTTTATCTCAATTTTAATCTCTAAAATTTCTCTTTCTTACTCAAAATATTATGATATTCACTAAGCAACTCCTTTTCCTCCAATCTTGGATTTTTATGATCGCCTTTTTAATTTAGAAAGTTTATCTTTTAGGTCTTCTTTCTTTTCAAAAATATTTCCAAAAGTGTTCTTGTTCCATTCTTTTAATCTATATGTCATTGATTTAATTTATTTTGGAAGTGTATACAACCTACCATTTCTTAAAAAATTGCATGCTTGTGCTATCATATCAAAACAGTGATGATGGTCTTTCCACATCTACTCATATTTAAAATATGATCTTTTTTGAATTCACTTACCACATTTTTAACTCTTATTGGCCGAATATTTGAACCAATCCTTGTTAAGGTATTAATTTTAGCACAACTCCCTTCGTTTAGCCAATGATCTAAGAAAATACACTTGTCTAGTTTTTTTGCTATTAGGTTCTAGCCTCTCCTATTGTTGGTCCATGTATAGTTGTCTTCTTCAAACTCAACCTCCCAATAGATTATTGCTTTGGATAAAATTTGAAAAATCACCCATACTTTGGGTTAATTTCCTAATTCCCCTCTAATTTTCATCCAGCTTGGTTATGGCATTATAATTTCATATGATCATAAATCGGGTTTTTTTTTCTTTACTTCTCATAAAGGCTTCAATCCCATTCCATACTTCTAGTCTGCCTGACTGAGTTGTAGGTCCATAGACTTTGATAAGAATGAAATGAATATCTACAAAGTAGCATGTGACTAAAGAAGCTATCCAATGCCTAATTTTATGAATGGTTACACATGAGGTTCTAATAGGATTCTAATATGTTATACTTCCACTTGCCACTCCTTAAGAATCCATAGCATCCCATTTACATCTTGCCCATATTACTTTCATAGTTTTGGAAACTTTTTCCTTTGTCATTTAGTTTCTTTTATACAAAGAATATCAAGCTTATTACTTAAATAGAGTTCCTTGATACACCTTTGTTTTGAGGAGGTATTAGCATACGTTATATTCCATGTGATGGTAAGCATGTCTTATTAGGGGCTACTGGCCCTGCCTATGAATTACCAATATCATTTTTTGTTTGGCAAAAAGAAGTTCAACCAACTTAGTTTATGTTTCAGATAAAGAATAATATATTGTCGATGTTCATCATCTATTATTGGAGGTAATCCCTTGGATATGTGGTCATGTTTATCAAGAAATTACTATTAATATATGTGTAAGTTTTCTTTTCTTGTCATAAAAATAAAAATTCTAAATAGTGTTGTGTATACTACATTAAATTCAATAAACTAAATTTAATATAATAATATATAAATATAATTTAATATTAATAAATTTCAATAATAAAATTTATTATATAATAATTTTTTAAGTTATAATATTGTTTTATTTTAAGGGATCATGCTAACATAATTCTATGTTCAAAATATTTTTAAGATCCAACCACAATAAGTGTACACATGGTTGAGTTCCAATGACTTCACATAAGATATACAAAACATTTGATATTGACAATGAAATAAAAATATGCATACTTTCACATAATTCTAACCATTATTATTAAATTCAGTTTTATTAAGAAATTTTTTTTAGTTGGAAATGGTCTTATCTACATTGCATTATAATCACATTTCAATAACTTGATATATATATATATATATATATATATATATATATATATATATATATATATATAAGATTTAGATTTAGATTTGGGTCTTCAATCCATATTACATTATAATCATATCATATTTTACAAATAATTTATTTAATTACATCGTAATCACATCACAATTATAATAACTTTCTAATTTATTTAACAAAATTTAAAATTATTATTATTTTAATTGAAAAAATTAATCAATTAAATTTATATCATTTAATATTATTATTAAAAATAAAAAATAAATAATATATTCAAAATTTAAAACTTTTAAATAATAAACTATATTAAAGTTTTTTTTTTCAATGATGTTTACTTATGCACGCGCAAGAACATGACACCATTCTACAAAGACTTCGTTGGAATAAAGATTTTCGTTGTAAAGTATTTCATTGTTGTAATAGGCTTGAAGCTATTATCAATAGCTAAATCAGTTTGTCCATTTATGGAATGAAGACGCCTTTTGAAACTTAAATAAGAGACAAATTTGTAGAACACTTTCTTTTTTGATAAGAATTTTCACCCTTGTCCACCCTTATACCACGTACACAAAGGTTTCACATAAATCTCCTTTATATCCAATCATGTAATAAAGCATGTGGGGCCTCAAGTTGTCACTTGAGAAATGATTATTTTGAAGAAATAATTCATCTTTCCTTGTATTTGGTAAACGCTCGAGTGTGACAATAACCCTCTTGGTCATAGTAGGATAATTATATAATAATATTATAATAATTAAAAAATTATATATTTTTTTAATATTTAAATTTTGATTTTTTATTAAAATGGGAGAAATTATTAATTTAAACTAATATTTTTATTATTATTATTAAACTCACACATTAGATTTAAGACAGTAGATTCAAGCTTAGGCTTCTCATAGTGTGTCTTTTCTTTTCACATAATGCCAAGAGTAATATCTAACATCCCATTGTTCCTTTTAATCTTATACATTGTCCAACTAAGCCTATTACTAAAATTTACGTCAATATATTTATATTTTATTACTTCGTCTTGGAACTCCCTTTAAATTGGAAGTTTGATTATTTTATATTCTTTTGGTTGTGAAAACCACTATCGTATTTAATTATATGGCAACTTCCTTACATACAAATAATATATCTATGTTCCTTATCTTGTTATCAAATAATATATCTATGTTCCTTATCTTGTTATATTGTTTGTTCTTGTAATGAGAATAAGATCTTTTGCATGGAAAATAGCTTCATTCATCTCATAACTTCTTAGTTGGACATCTTCCTTTTCACTCATTTTCAAGCATTATTTTAACTTATCAATAAGGAAAATAAAGTTAGGGATAATGAACATCCATGTTTAGCTCCTATGTCACTTCTAAAGCATTTTGAGAGACACTTTCTATTTTAATTTTGATTTTGACTCATACCTATTTATACAATCTATGAATTGTTTCCTTTTACTTTTTTGGAATGTCTAGTTCTTCCATAAAACTCCATAGTTTTCTTCTAAGCATTATGTCAAATTCCTTTTTGAAATAAATAATAATAGTATACATTTCTCATTATCAACTTACAACACTTCCAAGAGTATAAATAAGAACAATAAATGTGGTAGATTTATTAAATTTAATTATATAATAAATTATAAGTGATACAATGCAAGAGGTGGATTGAGAAGTGGAGTCAATCCCTACAATAGAATAGAAACTAGCTTAAATATAGAATATATATATCTATAAACGCTTTACGGTGTGGCTGACCTTCCTGGTTGCCATTGTAGGACACCTATCGGCATAACTAGCTTAGATATATAATATATAATGTATATATATATATATATATATAAACGCCGAGAGTTATCAATCTCGAGGCGCCTATCTATCACACCCCCAAGAAATGAGATAGGCGCCTCGAGATTGATAACATAATTTTCTTAATGTCGGCTTTTTTAATAAAATATTAATATTGTTTACGGCGTGGCTGACCTTCTTGGCTGCCATTGTAGGATGCTATCGACGTAATTATTAAGAGAGGAACTGGGGAATAACGAATTTCACCTATAAAAATAAGTATACTAGCTTAGATATATAAAATATATATATATATATATCTATAAACGCCAAGAGTTATCAATCTTGAGCGCCTATCTCAATGTCGGCTTTTTAATAAAATATTAATATTGTTTACGGCGTGGCTGACCTTCTTGGCTGCCATTGTAGGGCGCCTATCGGCGTAATAATATAAAACTGGTTGAAATCTTACAAATTATAACATCCCCATTTTTGTAGCATTTAATTATAATATTTTATTTCAATTTAATAGAATTATTTGTTGTTATAACATTGACTCATATATTATGTTTCTAATAATTTAATTCCTAAAATAATTAAATATGAATAATGGTAAGTCAAATAAAATGGGTTGACTATCATTAAATTTGCAAGTTTTGACAAGTCACACTCTACAAGATGGAGATAAAGATATCATCAAGAAAAATATGATAGATGTATAAAAGCAACAAACATAGATAATGGAAAATAAAAATTTTACACCATAAGTAGCTGCATTTAAATTACATGGAATTCTTGATGAAGTGGAAAACTAATGGTCATTCTAAAGTGTGTCATCAAGTGTGTCATTGATGATTGTGTCATCTTGATTATTATACGAGTTTCAAAATATGTTAAAAGTTCAATAAAAATGTATGATTTGATATATCCCTTTTGCAAAAAGGGCTCAGTTCTATTTTAAACTCCCATTTGGACCTTGGTACGTGAGTAAAGGGAGTCGTGATTTACAAATATTTACCTTGTAAACATTTTATGAAGAAAGAAGTCATAGGTATGGGAGCCCCATCTACCTACCATGGCACTGAATACTCCAAACGTTAGTACTTTTTATTTTACCATGAATTATCTTGGCACCTAATATTTAGGTTTTTAACCAATTATGATATATATAAGTCTCCTACTTTAAGGTGCCCATGTTTGGTATCATGATAAGGTTTAAGAGGAAAGTGTGTGAGTGATGCATAGAGTCTCTTCATCTTCTACGCAAATATATGGTGCTTTGATAATGTTCATGCAAGGAGAGTTTATGGGAAAACCATACTTGGATACAAATGGTGGAGATTGGTTGGGATTTCCTTAGATAATCTTAAAATTTGGGTCATGGTAGCTTAAAAATTGGATGGTTGTTTTTTAAATCACTAGTTCTATTTAGCATAATGCTCAGACAAAAGGACATAGAAAAACTAGATCACTCTAATATAGAGTGTCTTGACTGATGTTGATATGCTTATAAGATATCTAATTGTTTTATTTTTTACAAATATATAACATGGTTACATGTTATATATTAATCCCTTATTTAAGACAATGTAGGTAGAACTTCAAAACATATATTTCTATGCATGTTATATCTCCTAATGATAATAGGTTATTGTCATTAATCACTATAATATCACTAAAAATATATGTAATGATAATTGCATGAGTTATTTTCTTCTTGAAAATTTAGTATGAATAGATATAATTTTAATAGAAATCCATAGATGCACAAATAGATTACATTGGTATTATGTATTATTGAAGCGAGGAATTGTCCTAACTTTCAATTTAATGATGCCCCCCTAATTATAAATTTTATAAAGTTGGAAGGGAGTTCCAATGGATCCTCCTAATATTTGGATTGAGTTTGGATCTCCACTATCCCCATGTAATACTCCTATGATAACCTACACTAATTTCATAAAAAGCAAAGTGCATTAAACATGCATAAAATATTAAGGGTGTGATGGATTTAAATTTCTAGTTTGTACCCCACATTTTGCCCATAAATACTAGTTTTAACCATAGCAAGGAAGTGTGCATAATCAATAAACACATGAAATAACACCAATGTTCTCACATTTATTAAGTATTAAATTTCTAATCAAATGACAAGATGGAAAAAATAAAAATGTCTTAATCATCATGCACTTAGCAAACTAGAAGGGCAGTGTCATTGATGAAATGCCTAAGGACTTGTCAATTTCTCAAAAATCTTATGGGATTAAGCATAATATGGGTTTCATAGAGTGTAGCTCTAAGATTTCATGGCTAAAATATGAATACAATGGATCCTATGAATCCTATTTATAGTTGGATTTTACCCCCGAGTTACCTGGGGTGAGAAATAATTACTCCTAGTAGAAGTAAAGATTTGGTGGTATCTTTAACAAAATGTTAGATGCATCTAAATATAACTCTAGCAGTATTATAAGACTTCTAAAATGAGTTAGTATGTCATAATATGCTAAAATGCCACCCTCAAAAGATTATCCTTGATCTGCACCTTTGTTTTTACCCTACAACTAGTTGGTAAGAAAATTGCTCTAATTAGCAAGTGAATTGCTTGCTTTTGCTAGAAAATAATTAGTTGATCCTAAGTGTGTAGATCCTACAAGCCAATTGTATCCTTTTGCAAGAATCAATCCTAAGCCAATTAACACTTGTAATAGACTTAGACAGATTTTGGAGGATTTTGTAAGGTTTTTATTGCTTTATTTCACTAGTTTGTGCTCCAAAATTATAAATTTTAAGGTAATATAGAGGCACTATATTTTTTATGACGTCATGGGATGCCAATATTTATTGATGAGAGATCCCAAATCTTACCTTAATCCTTGGGCATATAGCCTACAAAATCGGGATCCTTGTTGTAAGACTATCAAAATTAGATTCTCCTTATCTAGTCTTCTATGGTAGCAATCTCAATAGTTTTTGCCAATCTTCATCACCTAGTAGTTGGATCAAGGAAAGATCCTCTACTTCATGCATCAATTCTTCAAATGTAATTTATTATAGCTCATCTCGTTTTCCTTCTAGATATTAAAGGTTGGTGTATATGGGCTCTAGCTTCTTATATAATTTAAATGCACCCCCCTTGTCGATATGATTATCTAATTCTTCAAACATGGAATCAATTATATCATCTATTCTTCATTTGTAGTTTAAATATATAAAGCATTCTAACAATAACTAAACCCTAAATTCCCTTGGTCAATTCTTGTATTGACATATTTAGAGATATCGATGTACTTTACAAGCTTGGAGGTCGCTCTGAGCATCTAGGATCTTCTTTAGTTTTTTGACTAAATATTTTTGGTCTATCCCTAGTTGTTATTCTTGTGATGCTAACATGGATGAAAATTGCTTCAAAATATTTTATTAATCATCCCTAACAGATAACTATTTATCAATTATTCAGTTATTTCTATCACCTTTCCAATTTTTGATCTACATAGGCTATAAACTAGAAGTATTCTTATACGTTTCTTCATCTCTATTTTAATTATTCTTAAAATTCCTTGACCCATTGGAACTCCATAATTATTTAGTTATATTCTTATAGGTCTCCTAAATCTACTTGATATCACTTTGTGATGCCTTTTTAAACCTTAATACTTCTAGAAATCTCACAGGTTAAATATCATAGGGTCGAATATAATATAACCACAATATAATAAGTTCAAGATAATAATATGAGTAGAATATTCAGAGAAAATTAATATGTAAATCAAGGCTAATAATATCAAATAACATTCAATAATAAACAACATGAATGTAAATATCTTGAATCATACATGTATTAAACATGTAGAACAACTTACAATATTATTTGCTCAAAATATATGCAATATTTATTACTCTTTTTTCTCTTACAAATATGATAAGAGCTTGCTCTACTCTGTAATGTGGTACATCTTGATATGATATGATCCTTCTATGAAATACTATATAACCATAGTAGTGTGACTCTTTGGATACTTGACTATTCCTTTCCATATGCCAAGTCTCACGACTCTTGACTTCTCTACTTGATACTTGCATACATGATGAACACATGACTCCATAATGTATTCACACCTATACATGACTCTTTTCCTTCACTTTGCACACTCTAACCTAAGATACTTGTAAACAAGTTTACATTACATATTTTCACTCTTACATATAAGACACTTGTGCACATAGACTCAAACTACAATTGCACACTAACTCACATGACCCTTGTGCATTTCCTACGCATTACAACTTTACATGACACTTGATCATATCCTACACATTCACACTTACATGAAGAGAATTATAACTCACACTCTAAACTATGACTCAACCCTAATATATTATTTACAAAATGTACCATGAAGGTACCAAGGGGGTACATTAGCATGTACAAAATAATATAGTATAATACAACATCCCCTATATTACATTATTTGGTTATTGAAGACTTTAGGCTTCAATCATTATCTTTATCTTGATCTTCAATCTTCAAATGACCTTGCAAGTGTTCTTCTACTTGAACTCCATCAGGTTCATCTTCTTGCTTGGTTTCTGCTTTGAGTTCATCATCATCCTTATGTTCTTCAATCTTTATAGCTTCAATATTGTAAGTTTCTTGAACTTTCTCATTGTAATCAAATGCTTGCATAATAATATTCCCTTTACCTTTACTCTTGGAATGACTATGAGATCTACCTTCTTTGTAAGACAAATTTGGACCATATTTGATCCATTCTCCTTTTACTTATTTTCTGAATAATTTCTTTTACTATACTTTAGATATTGTACACTTGGATCTATTTTTAGAATATGCTTCAAAAATGAGTATTTGAAAAATATAATCTAATCTGAACACTAATGCTCTTTCAAATCTTTTACAATACTTGTCCTTATACCAACAAAAAATAGAAGAATGAGATTTTCTTCCACAATATTTACATGGACGAAGACTCCAACAATTTGCTTTTTCATGATCAATTATATTACAATAGTTGCACCTTGAAGATATTTTCATTGTTTTATTCATCCTTAGATTTTCGAGTTGATATATTTTCTTAGTAAAATAACAAAATCATTTATGTACTTCCAAAGCTACTCTTTTCTTATTTTCCATGTAGATAAGTTGTAGATGATGAAGGTATTCAATACTTTTAGTAGTTTTTTTATTCTATAATGGATTTTATTGATGAAATACTAGAATAAGATTTTGTAGTAACAAGATCCAATTTTGAATCCTCATGAATATTTTGTGATCTTGTTGGTTTCTTCTCACTATCAAGGTCATTTATCATTCTTTGAAAATAAAGTTTCAATTTATTTACAATATCCTCATTATCTATATTGAATGCATTTTTAATTTCTTCCATGATATGCAATTGTTTCCTTTGAAGTAGACAACCTTATATCTCCTAAATTTAAAGAAATAAATCCGAGTTTCTAAATTAATAATCCTATGAGGTAGAAAACCTTATATCTCCCTAGTTCTAGAAACTAAGAATAATTTTTTGAATATTTTTATTTTTGTAGGTTTGAGGTTGAAACCCCTTTATCTCCCAAATAACTAAATTTGCAAATAATTTTCTATTCTCTCAAAAAAGTATGAAATCAATTTAAATAAACTTCAAATTTAAAAAGGTTTTAAAAAATTAAAAAAATCTTAAAATCCTTATTTCTCCAATAACTAAAATTAAAAGAACTTTTACAAACTTATCTTTCCATTAATACAAATCTAAATTAACTTTAAAGAATTTACTTATCACTCCAAAACATTAATAACATAAATAGTTAAATATTCTCTACTTAACCTTATGACTCCAAACTTAATTTTAAAACCCTAAAATACCATATCGGTTGGCTTGGACTCCTATGCACACTGGTCTGCAATTCCTCTAGGGTGATTCTCTAATTCATGCAAGATCTTACCACTATCTAATAGATAAAATTTCTTTGCAATGTGCAACTATGCATAGTGGTAGTTACCTAAGATGTTTTATTTCTCATTCCATTGCATTGTTCATCATCTCATTGTACTATGCTCAATCACATTTGAAACATCTACACCTGAAGTGTATTTCTCTACACTTGGTGCCTTTGCTTCCAATATTCTACTTGCTTTCCTTTGCAACTGATTAGACTTCCTTTCAAATTGTTCTGATCTTTGATTATCCCTTTTACAAGATGTTGGGAACCATTGTACATAGAATCGTTTATGATGTTTTTGGTTGGATAACTTTTGGTTGTCCTCCTTTCCATAATATTCAAGATTGCTTTACTCATCCTCTAGTTAGCCTTCCAAATTTGTTAGCTATTGGATAGCATTTTTATCCTCTAAATAGCCTTTGGATAATCTTATATCCTCTAGATAGTCTTTGGTTAGCCTCTGGGTAGCTGGATAAGGATGTAGCTCCCTTACCTCTAATGTAGCTAGATGTAGCTTCCTGCCTTTTATCTGAGAGAGAATGGTGAGTGATTCAAGTGCAACAGTCCTATGGATGAGTCATAATGTGTAACCAACCTGAACATAATCTTGATGAGCAACACCTTGTAGGCAACTCTATGAAATTGCATGAACCAGTAAGCAATGGTTGTTAGTGATCTAGTTAGCTATGAATAGATTGGCTCTCTCTTACACATAGAATGGTTTCTACTCCTAGCTTTGGTATGAGTTGAATGATTCTTCTTAGCTTCTCTTGATATGAGTCAAATGACTCTCTTACTACTACATTGTGACCCAAATGGCTCTTCTTTAGCTAAATTTAGGGTTATACATAAGGGGTAGTGTCCAAAATGTATTTATAAAAATGAGGTGAATCAATTTCGAAACTGAGGTGAATAGTGTCCAAACTCACATAGAAGACATGGAAAATTGTATTTTTTTCTAGTAAAATTATAAAAATGGGGTAAATCAATTGCAAAATGTTTTTATCACTCATTTTTCATATATTCTTATGATAAGATAATAATATTTACTAAATCCATCATTTTAGGTTGCCTAGATCTAGCATCCTTTAAGGGTTTCCGCACATTACCCTTACTAGATCTCTACTTATTTTTCTTAGATATCGTACTTTACCAACTTTAAAACTCATTTTGGAGGTATTCTAAGGAATTTTCGATGATTTTAAAGTGTATATCTCATCAAGCTAGGTGGTTTCAAAAAAATAAAATTTGAAAATGAAGCTCTAGATCAAAAGTTAGGCCTTCTAGGAGGTTCTTTGCAAAACTATCGGTCGGTTGCACCTCTACAATCCAAAGGCTATTGAGAGGATAAAGGTGGCGATCGATTGCATAGTTGGTACTTTTGTAGATAACCTTCTAGGAGGTATAACTTTTGTTCCAGAGCTTCGTTTTTAAAAAAATAAACCACCTAGCTCGATGAGATCTATGCTTTAAAATCCTCAAAAATCCCTTATAAGACCTCCAAAATGAGCTCTAAAGTTGCTAAAGTGTGATACCTGATCAGTTGTAGAGGACTAGTAGATCTACATAATATTCGATCGATTGCACCTCTACAACTAATCTACACTTTTATCAATCGGTTGCACCTCTATAATCGATCAATAAAAGTTTAGATCAGTTGCAGAGGTGCAGTTGATCAATAAAAATATCAATCGGTTGCACCTATACAACCGATCAACTCTTATAAAGATCAATTACTCCTTTGTAATTGATCAAATCTTCTTTAGATCAGTTGCTCCTTTGTAATCGATCAAATATTCTGATAATCCACTACTTCTCTATAATCGATCATTATTTTTCTCAACTAGTAGTCCTTGCTTTTTGTTGATAGACCGATCCTCTACAATTGATCATCTATTATTTTCTCTGCAATCGATCATATCAATTTTTTGCATATCATTTTTCACTACTACAAGTCATTTTTGAGGATTTTGAATGTTTTAGATGTATGAGAATCACTATCACATTAGGTATATATATTGGTGGTATAAGAGCTAAATTTGTTGGGATAAATAATTTTTTTTAATTTCAAGGCAAAAATATTCCACGATTTAGGTGAAAGTATTGGCGATTTAAAATAAAATCGATGAAATTATTATCAACATGGGGGGATTCGACCCACAAAAATAATTTTGACCCCAAAAATTTTGGTGAATGGGCCCCCATCAAGGGTCCTCTTATTCGCCAATTTCAAAATTTGAAAATCCTAATATTTGTGAATTCACTATGATTCACCGCTATGCATAACCCTGACTACATTATGGGTTGAATGGATCTTCTTCTATTTTTTGCACTGAAATTCTTATTTGATCTCTTTTTCTTCTTTGTATGGCTACTCTATTGCCATAATTTCAAGTTTTTTTTTTAAACTTGAATCTTTAATTGTCAATGTCAAGGTCTATGTGATCTGAGTCTTCAATGTCAAGGTCTTTGAATGACCTAGATATCTATCTTCTATCAAGACCAATATCTCTATGACCTAGAACCTTCTTGACAAAGCTAATATCTATGTGAATTGAATCTTCAATGTCAAGGTTTCTATAACTTGAATCTCACTTTCATGTCAAGGCCTATCTTCAAGACCTGAAACTATCCTTATGTCAAGGTCTATCTTCAAGACCTAAATGTTAATATTTATTGATCCACTACTTGAAGTAAGCTTACTTTTAGGACTAATATATCTATCTCAAGACAAATGTATCTTTCTCAAGACCTGATATATCTTTCTTCTATTCAACTTACTTTCTTTTTGCTCTCTTTACCTTAGAAATATTTGAATGCTTCTCAATCCCCTATCATTTTTGCTACAATTAGAAGCTAAAATTCTTCTCTATCTATTGTAGGCAGTTTCTCACACTTTTTTAGCTACTTTTCCTTGACTTCAATAATGTTTTAGGTTTCTGCTAGTAAAACTTAAGAATCCAAAATCAATGTTAGAATATCATTGTTCTGAAACTCAAATATATAATGTCAAGGTGACATTGAATGACCCTAATTCCTCTATCAATGTCAAGTTGACTCTAAAGGTCCCTAACTCCTCTATCAATATCAAGATGACTCTAAATTT
Source organism: Wollemia nobilis (assembly GCA_028583015.1). Lineage (NCBI taxonomy): Eukaryota > Viridiplantae > Streptophyta > Pinopsida > Araucariales > Araucariaceae > Wollemia > Wollemia nobilis. The sequence goes on from JAQPPZ010017096.1 coordinate 3,676,948, forward strand.
CCCTAATTCCTTTATCAATGTCAAGATGACTCTAAATATCCTTGATTCTTCAACTATATCTAAAATCAATGTCAAGGATTGGCTACGTCCCTGAATGATCAACTATCTTAAATTTGATACACCTTCAATGTTTTTGAGTCATAGTCTTCATTGGTTATATTTCAATCATGGAAAGACTCTATAGATGAGTCCTAGTCTTCACTGGTTATTCTTCAACCATGGAAATACTCTATAGTTGAGTCCTAGTCTTCACTGGTTATAATTCAACCGTGGAAAGGCTTTATAGCTGAGTCATAGTCTTTACTAGTTATTATTCAACCATGGAAAGACTCTAGCCTTCTATTCAATATGACCTTACAATAGAGTATGAGTCTTACTACCTTCAAATTAGATAGACTCAAATTCAATTTTATCAAAACTAGGCAAATCAATTTTTGTAAGTAGCTATATTAACTCTATCAACCTAGACAAGAACCTCGTAGAAGCTCTGATACCACTACTGGATTTTTAAACCTTAATACTACTAGAAATATCATAGGTTAAATATCATAGGATCAAATATAATATATCCACAATATAATAAGTTCAAGATAATAATATGAGTAGAATATTATGGTCTAATTAATATGTAAATCACGACTAATAATATTTCAAACAAAGATCATATTTTAAATATGAGCAGATGTGGGAAGGCCATCCTTAATTTGCTAATATGATAGCTCAAACGTGGAATTCTTCAGGTAATTTTGGGTTGTATTCTCTTCCAAATAAAATTAAATATATGACATCTAGATTAAAAGAATGGAACAAGAACACTTCTGGAAACATTTTTTAGAAGAAAGAACTAAAAGATAAAATTTCAAAATTCTAAAAAGGTGAACATAATAATCTAAGCTTAGAGGAAAGAGAGTTGCTTAGTGAATATCATAATATTTTTAAGGAAGAGAAATTTTGGAGATTAAAATCAAGACAAACTTGGTTAAAAGGAAATAAAAATACAAAAAAAATTCATATGATGGCTATAGTACAGAGATCAACATCTTGAATTAGTAAAATTAAATCAATAGAAGGGGTTTGAACTGAAGATCAGAGTGAAATTATAAAATAGTCTAAGTATTTTTATTAGAATATTCTAGGATTAGAGGATACTGAAGTTCTTAATGATAAACTTCTTCAAGAAGTTCCTTCAGTTATAATGAATGAATACAATAGGAAACTGATGGAGCCTATTACTCTAGAAGAAGTTCATTTAGCTTTTTTCTCTTTTAATAAGAATAAATCCCCAGGTCCTAGAATCTCTATATATTTTTACCAACATAATTGGGATATAGTGAAGGATTCTTTATTGGTGGAAGTGGAACAACCTAGGGTAAAACAATACATACCTTATAAAATAAATGCAACATATCTTACACTAATTCCAAAAAATAAGGATTTTGAATTTTTTAATTCTTTTAGATCCATAAGCCTATGTAATATGGCATATAATATTATCTCCCAAGTGATGGTAAATCGATAAAGGCCATTGTTAGACAAAATAATTTCAAAATAGCAAGGAGGATTTGTGAAAGGGAGATAAATTTTGGACGGATCACAGTAGCTCATAAAGTTATACATATGATAACTTCAAGAAAAGAGAAAGCAATGATCTTAAAACTTGATATGAGTAAAGCATGTGATAGGGTTAAATAAGATTTTCTTTTTATAGTTTTAGAAAAGTTTAGATTTGGGAATAAATGGGTTAGATGGATTAAAGCTTGTGTCTCTATAATTTGTTATTTAGTTTTGGTCAATGTGTTAGTAACAAAATATTTTAAATCCAAGAGAAGCCTTAGATAAGGAGATCCTCTATCTCCTTATTTTTTCATTATTATTGCAGAGGTTTTGAGTAAGAAATTAAATAAGACTTACAAATATGGGCTTATAAGTGGACTTAATATTAGTAATAACATCGACAACATCACCCATCAATAGTTTGTAGATGATACAACCATTTTTGGAAGGACCGGGATTAATGAGACCGGAGCTTTGAATAACTTTTTAAATGAATATTAAAGAGCATCAGGGCAAAAATTTAATAGGACAAAATTCAAAATTTACTTCCTTAACACTCCTGCTAATATCAAAGCAAGAATTTCCAGGTTGCTTCAAATGGAGGAGGTAAATTTACCTACAACTTGTCTAGGGATATCTTTATTTGAGGGAAGAATGAGGAGAGAATTATGGAATCTAGTTATTAGTAAAGTTTAAAATAGAATTCCAACTTGAAAATGTAGATGGTTATCGTTAGTAGGAAGAGTGCAGTTAATTAAGTCAGTCTTTCAAGCGATCCCAACATATTATATTTCATTCTATTCTATGCCAAAATCAGTTGAAAAAAATTAATCTATATTAGGTGATCCTTTTTTGTGGTCAAGTTTAATGATAAAAGGATATTTTATTTGATGATATGGAGTAAGGTGTGTGATGATAAAACTAGGGGAGGTCTTGGTTTAAGAGTTCTTACATATGCAAACTTAGCTCTTAGGAGAAAAGTTATTTGAATATTGTACAAAGAGAGTTAAATACAATGGGTAATAATTCTTCTAAGTATGTTGATCTCAATGATCCAAGTTTAATATTTACTACTTTCTCTCTACCAAATGGTTCTACTCTTTAACATGGTTTACAAAAATCTATTGATCTTATGATTAAAGGTTAAGATCAGTGGTGGAAACTAGATAAAATATTTCTATTTGGATGGATACTTGGTGTGATAAAATACCTCTCAATTTAGATCCAATTGTGAAACCTTGTATGAGATTGCTTCAAGACAAATATGGTGATAGAGTTTCAAATATTTTGTATAAATATCAGGAAGGAAGATACAAATTGAAAGAAGATTTTTTACCGAGTATACAAGACATTGATGGACATTTGAGTAGAAAGATAACAACTATGATTATTCTGAGGGGATCCAAGGATAAATTAATTTGAGATTTGAATAGCTTAGGAGAATACACAACAAGAAGTGGATATAATGTACAATGCCAATAAAATAATAATAACACTAGAATATGGAGAGATATTTGGGATAGCCCAAGCATTCCTAAAATCAAAATGTGTGTTTGGCTAGTAGGTCATAGAAGAAATTTATCTTGAGATAACCTTATGAAAAGGGGTTTTCATGACCTCTCTCAATATATTTTTTGTAAAAAGGAGGAGAGCATAGATCATCTCTTAAGACATTGCTCAATAGTCTGGAATCTATGGTAGCGGATTCTTAATATGTTTGGTAAATGCATGGTGATGAATAGTAGAATTGAAGATTGGTTAAAGCAATGGTAGAGAACTTATAAAAGTGAGGCTTTACAGACAATATGGGATATATCAAAAGATACAATACTTTGGATTGTATGGATAGAAAGGAATAGAATAATATTTAAAGGAAAGAAAAGTAGTTTAGAGGTAATGAAAAAGAAGATTTGTTTAGCCATAGAGGATTCTAAACCAACCCTATCAACTCACCCAGTACCTAATATGGAAGCAGATAGCCTTGATATATGGAGTCAAGTCATTAAATGAAATTATTATGTTGGGTGCAAGATAAGCAAAAAGAAGGCAAAGAATATATAGTGGAAACCACCAGATGTGGAGTGGGTTAAATTGAATTTTGATGGAGATTTTAAAGGAAATCCAGGACCAACAAAAGGAGAAGGAATAATTAGAAATAATAGAGGAGATATTTTATCTCATTACGCTTTCAATAGTGGTTTTAAGACAAATAATGAATTTGAAGCTTGGGTGGCTTTAGAAGGTTTAAAAATATGCAAACAAATGAAATGGAACAGAGTATGGATGGAATGTGATTCTCTCATAGTAATAAATGTAATTTTGAGGAATGCAAAGGCTCCATAGAACATACAAGAGATAATTGGGGGAATTCAAGATCTTACTCAAGAGTTTGAAGAAATTAGGTTTACACATACATTAAGGGAAGGTAACAAATGTGCAAATAGGCTAGCCAATAAAGGGGTTTTTATTGAGGATCATGAAGTTAAATACTTATTTCCATGATTAGAGCAAGTAGTAAGTTTAGTTGAAGCTGACAAGAAAATATTGATTGCTTGAATTAATAAATGATTAAATTTTACTTTAATATTTTGCATTGGTAATATCTGCTTTATTTTGTAATAGTAATGTGTTTTCATATATATTATTTATTATAATTTTTGTGGTTGCACTTGTGTTTCAAGAAGGAAACTAGAAATCCATATTTGGTAAAGCGGACTATGATAATGTGATGTTTTAGAAATATTAATATACTAGTCATTCCCAACTTAGTGATGGTAAAGAATCATGAGTCATGAAAGGTGAAATTGGTGGCAGAAGTGGCCACAATACTAGTCATTCCCAACTTAGGGAGAAACCTCCTTGAGTTGGGTTGTCTACACTTGTTCTTGCATTATAATCACCTTACCCAACTTTGACCCATATATTTAAAACCTTGTTGCCCCTCAAGATTTATCTACCTTACTATTAAAGTAACCATTGTTGGTGTTATTGGTATCATTGAAATGTTGATTTCAAGAATTGACTTATTTTTTTGTCTTTGAGGGCTATAGGGGTTTATCATTATTTTTTTATTGTCTTGATCCTTTTGGATCTCTTCGGGTATTTTTTGTCCTTATGGTTGTTCAATGAATAGGTCATATTTGGTAGATATGTTGGCATATTTGCCTTATACATTATCTTTTCAAGGCACCTAGCTTATCGTGGTACATCTTGATATCTACATAAAAATCATATTTTACCTTGATATAGAATGCATGTCATTCTAGTGGGTTATTATACTATCTCTGAATCTCATCCTCATATCCATGATTATTTCCTAGAGTAGTATGGGTCAATTATTCATTAAGATTTTTCTATTTCTAAATGTTATACTTCTTCTCAAGTGTAAAAAAGGTATCTATCTTATTTTCGTTTAGGATCTCCTTGAAGACTCCAATTGGATTGTAAGACCATCAATCCCTTAGTTGCTCTACCCCATGTCTTTCAACCTTGCCTCGGCCACTTGGTGGAACCCACACAACTTTGACATAATTTTCATGATTGGTTTCTTGAGTGGGTAGAAGGTGGTTTTCTTCTACCTCTTAATTTACTTTAAGTCCATGTAGTCAAGTTGCCATAAATATTTAACTTTGCATATGTAGTCAGATATGTATGTGATAACTAAAAATGTTTGGCTAAAAATCCATTAAGGCAAATGAAATATTGTGTCCTCCCTAAGTGGAAGTCTCCATTAGGTTATTCTACCAACTTAATCAACTATCATGCATCACCCAACAATATTGGTACCTTCCCTCTTAATTCCTCCATCATAACCTCAAATACCTCATCATATAAGTGATAGGAGGTCTTTTTTACTTCATGGTAGGGTATATCTATGTAGTTAACCACTAAAAAATATTGATCATCTACTCCTTCCTAGTCTAATTAAATGTTTAGAAACAATTGTTTATTCTAGTATAATATGAGCTAGACCAAATATGATATGTATGTGAATTCTAATCTTCTTTGAAGTTCTTCAATTGACGATCCATATAATTAGAAATATATCAGGTATAATCAATTATTTATTAATACCTAGGGTAAGTTTACATAGAATGGAGTATGGTAATGTTCTCCTAATAAATCTTCAAGTCATTGAGTAGTACAATAATTTCTAAAAATACCATTTGTACATCCTCCTTTAATAACTCCAACTCTAATGATAAGTTGAATTCAGTTGGAAGGTTTTGCTTCGTGAGGTATGGGACTCCTCCAATAAGCACTTGTTCTCTAGTATTAGAAGCCTTTTTGTATCTTGGGTTAAAATACACTCACATAGATAGGTCGTTAGCCTACTTCAACATCTTTTTTATGTTGTCATCTCTAATGTAGAATGATTCTTCACTCTAATTAAGGGGTCTCAATATACACCCAAATGAATAATACTCTTTTGCATAGGCCTTAACAAGCTCTTGACATATCCACTCTTGGAACACCAGATTCATGGCCAACCCTAAAGTCTAAATGCAATTCATGCTTCAAGAATTTGTTTGAGGACTGATATTAAATAATTTCAACGATTACATTTTGACCTTTCTAATTGAGTGTGTATGTCCCCTATTTAATCATTTTATAAGGGTTTTCAAAGAGTTGTTATTGTATTTTTGGGTAGGGGAGGCCAACCTCTTTCTCCTTCCTTTTTTCTTCTTTTCATTTCCCTTTGATGCTTCTATCTTGAAAAGTAGTACAATAATAGGTGAATGTGGAGTGGATGTAGGTGGCTGACAATAGTGGAAGGTGGTAAAATAGTGTTGGACTTTAACATGTATGGGATACCAGAGGTAGAAGGGGTATCCATGATGACTAATATGAGAAAAATATGAAATTAGTATTTGAAGAGGAATTTTACCAAGTATTAAAAAGAAGAGTGATTTGCTCGATTAGAAGGTCCTTGGCAATTTCTTGATTATGAATCAATTCACTCCAATATGCAAGTGATTAACTTACTTAGAGGTAGTTTGTAAGTTTTTAGACCACTAGAATGAATTGGAGGTTGACTTGAGAAATAGAGTAATTCACTTGATATTATTAGCAATTCACTAGTAGAGACACTTGGCTAGTTTTTGCTTAAATAGTTTACTCATGAAAATACATCAATTTCCCCTTTGGAGGATATTTACTTAACCCTTAAAAAGGGTTTGGAATGATTTTTTAGGGGAGCCTCAATGAGGATCTATACTAGACCTCATTTAGGTAATGCATGAATCATGTTGTCATTTGGTACATCGAGTGAGTTACTTAGGCAAGTTGGGTGGTTCGATAAGTGAACAAGACAGGCTATGTGAATTTAGAATATCTTTAGCATGCAAAATTAGAGTAGCATGTGTGTGTCTTGTTTATTTGTGTAGTATAATTAAGTAGAGGTGAGGGCTCCACAAGGTTATTTGGGGGATTAAAAACCCCTTATGGGTTGCCTAATCTTACCCATGCCTTAGTGCAGTTAGCTTGTTAAGGATCAATTTTTCTTCATGGATGGTTGACATGGTGTAGGCCCTTATGGTGAGTAGTCTACTCACTCTAAGCCCCTTTTGAGTTTTTATTTTAATTTATATCAAACCATAATGATGAGCTAACGGATCAAACCCATTATAGTAAGAGAAGAAAAATATGACAAAGGTTTTTGGAAGAAGGGGAATGATTGAAGAGATAATTTAGAAGATGAGGTGGATAGTATTGTTAAGTAATTACTAGATAAGAGGAAGAAAATATATGTACATATCTACATTTTTCTTTTGTCCAAAACTACTACTAGATTGAAAACATGTTATTATCATTCATAAAAATTGTAACGTTATCCCATCCATGGTGGCAAGTTTATAGGTATTTATCCCATCATTCATAAAACACTATGTAGATGACACAGTGTGTGAGGGACCCACAGATAAATCTAAATGACTTATTTGTATCACACTACTAGGATTGACAATAGAAGTGGTGGGTAGGGATGATGAATTATCCATGGATGCAATGTGTTGTGAGATGGAAATTTGATTAAGTTCTTCTTTCTTTTTTTGATTTATAGTTAATACCATAAGCTAATTGAATCAAATATATGCAATGTGTAATATAGTACTGTAAATAAAAAATTCATATAAATCAAGTAAAACAACTCACTTCTAATTTTCTGCAACAAATATGTCTTACCTTATGTTCTTTTTTTATCTCATTTTAATGATTTTTATTTTTTTGTTTTGTGTGTTTTGATATACTAATCTGAATTATAATGGGTGAAATCTATGGCTTGGATGGGCAATGATATTCTTCCTGGTGATGAAGTTTAAGAATTTTTCTCAGGGGTATCCTAATGCGACTAAGGTCAGATATTGATGGATGGAGATGAAGCCCACCATCACTAGATCTCAAGCAATGGTTGGTGATGAAATCTAACACATTATTGTTTAATGTGATACGTGTTGTGTGTGATTTCTTTTGAATTTTCCAAATTTTTATGGTGTACATACAATGTCAAAAATAACTAATTTTCCAAGTCTAAATTAGAAGCCAACAACAGAGATATCAATTTCTTCAAAAATAGGTAGAGTACACTGCTTAAGACCGCTCTCTAAATAGAGGAGAATTTATCTACTCTTTCGCCTTGAATCACCAATTATGGGAATACTTTTGATATACTGATATTATTCCTACTTAGACAAGCAAAAAGAGAAATTCCTAACTCTATAATGCAAACTATTTCATGCAATTAACAATTCATATGAAAATAGAACGCAGGATTTTAAGTGCACCACACCAGAAAACAATAAATTTTAATTGGAAATGTGAAATTTGTAATTGAATATGGATGAAAAAAATATTTTAAATGCCTATGATGTAGATTCAATTTGCTTGTTTTTAATAGACATTTAATGATGTTATTTTTAGCAATATATATGACAAAAACGTAAAAATACACAAAATAGAGAAGTTAGGATTTTGATGTAAACTTACAAATAAGCCTATGTATTTTTCTTCCTATGTGAAACACCTCTAGGCACTTCTAAAACCCACCAAGGCATATTTTGAACTCTAGAGGGCATCCCTCGAATGTCGTAGGGTATCTGCGTAACTTCTGCAACTTCTACAATTCTTCAAAAACCCTAATTTTATGAAATTCATGCGATCCATTTTTCTAAAAACCTGCAAAACAAAAATAGAAAACCATAAGTCAATGACAAGATAATTTAAAATTTAAAACCCTTCCGTGATCGCCATTTTAATTCTCAAATTGTGCTTGGTATTCCCTTACGGTGGAGGTTTGCCGCAATTTAGTGAGGGCTCAAGTGAAGTCTTCAAATTTAGTGGGTCCAAATCGCAACATTAAGTTTTTTGTGAATTCGGTCCATGTGGGCGGACCTTTTGTTTTCTCATACCATTCATACCACTATGTAGCGATTTGTTCCAAGTGAAATGATGCGATACGGACTTTTTGAATCTCCAAAATTTGATATAAGGAAAAATATTGATCTGCCCTATATATCCAATTTGTGGGGTCACCTCCATCAAATTTTGGAAAATCTAGTTTTGTGGTACGAGGAAGGATTGATGTATGTGGTCCCCCTATTAATGTTTGTTGTGGTGGCGTAGTTTTCTATTGTCCGTTTTGCATGAGCAACAAATTTTGTTGTACTAAGTCCATGGAATGGGTTGTAGCATCCAATTTAGTGGATATATCTGTATTTGATTTGGTGATGTTTATGGTTAGATCTGCTATTTTGGTAGCGGTTTTATCTTTTAAATTGTCCTTCCAAAATGTCATTCCTTGCATCATGTCTCTCATTTCCTTGGAAAACTACGAGAGTTCTTTCGTAATTTCTTTTGAAACCTCCTTCGCAATCTCCTTCGTTGTGTCTTGAGATCGTCTTCCCTTGGCCATTTAGGGTGTGGTTGGTTTATAAGTGATTTGAATATGCAAAAATTAGTTTTTCGAAAAAATTATCTGTCTCCACCATGTTTAATTTTGCATACTTGCTACTCTTTGTTCAATCGAATGATATTTTCCTCACCTATACTCTCTGTTGGGGTTTTCTAACTTCGGTAATGCGTGATGTTGTCCAAAAAATTTTGTATGCTACCTTTGCTGACGACTGTGGCCTACTGTGTAACAGTTCCATCAGTAATGGTTAGAATGTGTGCTGAAAAGAAAACGTTGTCGAGTAATGGCCTGTCAGTAACTAGAGCGGGATGGGAAAAAAATTTAGATCTTTTTAGCTTTGATCCAATTGTTATGAACCTACAACTTGAAATATGAATTGAATGCAGAAAAGAATCATTGTTTGAATAGAATCGTAGTTTGTATTGAAAGGCAGAAACACATAATATAATAAATTAATGTTCTCTGATGATCTTTGGAGCATCCTCCTTGTCCTATTTACATCTAGCTAAAAGGTGTGAATGGTGAAGGGATGTGTACCTTTATAATACAATATAATATATAATATGATTAAGAGTTACGTTAGGAAGGTCCTAATAGAGTGATAAGGTGTAATTGAGTATTTATATTATATTGTGAAAAATATTTATCTTCTAACCTCTTTGAGCTTGGCATAGAAGTCTTTGTGGTTGTGACAGATTTATGAGATCCCTTCATATTCAATAAAAATGCATGAGCACATTCTTCCATAATTGAGTTGGTTGATTGGTTTTTTGGAAAATAAGTTTGGGGTGAAAAGGTCTTGATTAAGGTTTCCTATTGAGTGTGGTGAGTTAATACTTCAAGGTTTTCTGGAATAAAGAGTTGTGAATATTTTTTTATAAGCATTGTTGTTGAATCCATTGGTTGTGTGAAGAACTTGAGTTAGGGTTTTAACAATATCATGAGTATCATTGTTATGTGAATATTGTTTTATAAGCATTATTGTTGAAGTGGGTTGTTATGCAAATAACTTGAACTAGGGTTTGAAAAGAATATGAGTATCATTGTTATGTGAGATTTGTTGTTGAGCATTATTGGAAACATTTTGAATTGGTGTTTATATTCTTGGACTAGGGTTTGTGAGTAAGGGGTGTTTCATTGAGTGATTGGTTGAGTAGAGTTGATTGAGCCTAGTCAAGTGGATGTGTGAAGTGACTATTCAAGTTCCATAAAACAAACTGTTATATATTCTAAGAGGATTTTATTTATTCCAAAGTTCTTCTTGCCATTAAAATTGATTAAAGAGGTTTTGAGTTATTTTGGTGGATGTTGAATTTATGTTAGTTGGGAGCTTAAATATTTTATGTATGTTGATGGTTGTTTTTGAAAGGTGATGTGATAATATGTAATTGAGTATTTACATTATATTGTGAGAAATATTTATCTTCTAACCTCTTTGAGCTTGGCATAGAAGTGTTTTTGGTTATGACAGATTTATGAGATCCCTTCATCTTCAATAAAAAGGTATGAACACATTCTTCCATAATTGAGTTGATTGATTGGTTTTGTGGAAAATAAGTTTGGAGTGAAAAGGACTTGATTAAGGTTTCCTATTGAGTGTGTTGAGTTAATACTTCAAGGTTTTTTTGGAATAAAGAGTTGTGAAGATTGTTTTATAAGCATTGTTGTTGAAGCCATTGGTTGTGTGAAGAAATTGAGTTAGGATTTTGAAAAGATCATGAGTATCATTGTTATGTGAAGATTGTTTTATAATCATTGTTGTTGAAGTGGGTTGTTATGCAAAGAACTTGAACTAGGGTTTGAAAAGAAGATGAGTATCATTGTTATGTGAGATTTTTTGTTGAGCATTTTTGGAAGTATTTTGAGTTGGTGTTTATATGTTTGGACTAGGGTTTGTGAGAAAGGGGTGTTTCATTGAGTGATTGGTTGAGTAGAGTTGATTGAGCATAGTCAAGTAGATGTGTGAAGTGATTGTTCAAGTTCCATAAAAAAAAATATTCTATATTTTGATTTGAATTGAGAAAGTGATTGAGCATTGAGTGTAGAACATATTGAGTCTCTAACAATTCTCTTTATGTTTCTATGATATTTGAGCAAGTTCTGTGTGGACTTGTTGAGTATATTTGAGAAAGTTCTATGTGGACTTGTTGAACAAATTTGACCCTTTGTCATTGATGTCAAAGAGGGAGAGATTTGATATTTGAGAGAGCATTGAGCTAGGGGGAGCAATGTCCCAGGGGGAGCAAAACAAAGGAAAGGTCAAGTTTTCGGTAAAAGGAAATTGGGTTGCCATCAATGATAAAGGGGAATATTGTTGGATATTTTGAGCTCATTTAGTTTGCATTGATGTCAAGGTGAAAATTCATCATTGATGCCAAAGTAAACATATGAAGACGTCATTAATACCATGGGAGCACACCATAAATAGCTCTAGGAACAATGCGAAGAGTTGAAGAAAAAGTTGGAAAACTAATGTTTTATGAGGGTTTATGGTAAACTCATGGTGGAAGATTAAATGGTTTTATTAAAATAATTATGAGGATATAAAAGTCTCCTCACACATTGAGATGGCAGTTAAGATTTTAAAAGACCCACGATGACATAATAATTTACAAATTAAAGGTTTAAGTGTAAACCCAAGGAATGCTTTAATCTCCTTAAAGTTAAAGTTTATAAATATAATTTATAAAATTTAAATTCCGTAGAATTTAAATAATTTATAAATTATAAAAGGTTTTGAAATGCGTCTACGTCATCAAATAAAATGGAGCATCAAAGTCTAAGGCATAAGGTGAAATTGTGTATAAATAATATGCCAAGAGGTATTCAAAAGTTTCCCTCTTCGACTTAATTTTTGATGCAACCAAGCTAAAGGAATTTGTGCAAATCGTTAAACATAGAGGAAGAAGACAAAGAGCTTAATTGTCTTATTAGTGCATGAAGAAGATGAAAGGTGTAAGTGCATGGTATGACCCACATTGAACACGATGATCCAATGGTACAACGTGTTGTGTGAGAGCATTGGAGTGGAAGGAGTCCACGATCGATTCGTGTGGATGATTGATGTGTTCGACTTGAGTGCTAAGGGAAAATTTTTGTTCGCGTTCAGTTTGAGTGCCAGGTGTGGTAGAAGGATCACGAGGTGCTCCTATAGTATTAAGCGTGTGTCTAGCACACAATGTGGTAAGGTTCGTGGCTAGAGCACTCACGAAGATAGAGATTGTGGGTTCGAATCCCACTAGTGGCAAAGGTAATTTTTGATTAAATTTAATATTGCCTAAATTTTTTCTTAAGGGGTCATTTGGAGTTATAAGGGTTTGTGAAGAATTATTTTTAATTGATTTGTGTTTGGAATTATAAGGGTTTGTGAAGAATTATTTTATTGGTAAATGATTTGTGCTATTTGGAGTTATAAGAGGTTGTGAAGAATTATTGTATTGGAAATTGATTTGTGTTATTTAGAGTTAAAATATTTTTGAAAGATTGTTTTCTTGAGAATTGTTTTATGTTATTGATGTTTTTAAAGAAAAAGGATTTGATTTATGCCAAATTTCTTCTTGCCATTAAAATTGATTAAAGAGGTTTTGAGTTATTTTGGAGTGATAAGGTGTAATTGAGTATTTATATTATATTGTGAAAAATATTTATCTTCTAACCTCTTTAATCTTGGCATAGAAGTGTTTGTGGTTGTGACAAATTTATGAGATCCCTTCATATTCAATAAAAATGTATGAGCACATTCTTCCATAATTGAGTTGGTTGATTGGTTTTCTGGAAAATAAATTTGGGGTGAAAAGGACTTGATTAAGATTTCCTATTGAGTGTGTTGAGTTAATGCTTCAAGGTTTTTTGGACTAAAGAGTTGTTGTGAACATTGTTTTATAAGCATTGTTGTTGAATCCATTGGTTGTGTGAAGAACTTGAGTTAGGGTTTTAAAAAGATCATGAGTATCATTGTTATGTGAATATTGTTTTATAAGCATTGTTGTTGAAGTGGGTTGTTATGCAAAGAACTTAAACTAGGATTTGAAAAGAATATGAGTATCATTGTTATGTGAGATTTGTTGTTGAGAATTGTTGGAAACATTTTGAATTGGTGTTTATATGCTTGGACTAGGGTTTGTGAGTAAGGGGTGTTTCATTGAGTGATTGGTTGAGTAGAGTTGATTGAGCCTAGTCAAGTGGATGTGTGAAGTGACTATTCAATTTCCATAAAACAAACTATTCTATATTCTGATTTGAATTGAGAAAGTGATTGAGCATTGAGTGTAGAACATATTGAGTCTAACAATTTTCTTTATGTTTCTATGCTATTTGAGCAAGTTCTATGTGGACTTGTTGAGCATATTTGAGCAAGTTCTATGTGGAATTGTTGAGCAGATTTGAGTAAGTTCTGTGTGGATTTGTTGAATATATTTGAGCAAGTTTTGTGTGGACTTGTTGAGCATATTTGAGCAAGTTCTGTGTGGACTTGTTGAGCAAAATTGAGTCGATTATGAGTGGACTTGTTGAGCAAATTTGAGCAAGTTCTGTGTGGACTTGTTGAGCAGATTTGAACAAGTTCTGTGTGGACTTGTTGAGCAAATTTGAGCAAGTTCTGAGTGGACTTGTTAAGCAGGTTTGAGCTAGTTTTGTGTAGACTTGTTGAGCAGAATTGAGCAAGTTTTATGTGGACTTGTTGAGCAGATTGAGAAAGTTCTAGAGAGGACTTGTAGAGGAGATCTGAGAAAGTTCTAGAGAGGACTTGTGGATAGATTAGTGTGAGATTTTGAGGAAGCTTACAAGGTATATTTGAGACAAGTCTTTGAGAAGACTTGAGAGCAGAGTTTATTGATTTGTTCAAACCTTGAGTTAAGTTTTAGGGCAAATCCAGCAGAGTTGAGACAAGCCTTGAGTTAATGCTTGAAGATAGATATTGAGGATATATTTGTGCTAGAATAAAGGATTATTTTTAGTGTAGATTTGAGACAGATCTTTGGAGGTGACAGAGCAGATAGGATAGTAGTCTCCAGTGTATAGAGATCCATTAGCCAGGGTAGTGAGGATAGGTCTTCTAAGTGGGTACAAGAGTATTCAGTGGAGAGAGATCCACAAGCCAGTGTAGTGGAAGCAGTAGTATTCTAGAGGATCACTAGCCAAAGCAAAGGACAAAGAGTTCTCCTATGGATGGAGATCCATTAACTTGATTTAGGGGATCAACATCTCCTTTGGACAAAGGTCCATAGACATTGTAGGGAAAGGATTCCCGAGATATTATTTGAGAAAAAAATATAAGAAATATTTTCTCCATTGAGGTAGCCATATTTAGGTGAACCACGTTAAATTGGTGTCTCTATTGTGTGTGGTGATTTGTGCATTGCTTTGATTATTGTTGTTGATATTGTTATCTATACATTGCATAATATTGATTTGAAAAGAAAAGTAAAAAGTGGTATTATACTGTTCACCCCCACTCTCAGTATAAGCTTGTGTTCTTAATTTATCATCACACACCATGCTCCATTTCATCAAAGGCAAATTCCTTTTATCATATAATCCTGACCACAAAATTGATTGCATAATATAGATTAAATTTTTTTCTATGAATTTTGTCATAGTATGCAAGGAAATATAATATGTTGTAATGGTCTATAAGACTGATTTAATTAGTTGTACTCTTCCTACTAACAATAACCATATACCTTTCCATACTAGTAGTTTATTTTAAACTTTACTTATAATTAGATTCTATAATTCTATCCTCATTATCCCCTCAAATAATGGCATCCCTAAATTACTACTGGTAAATTTTCCTCCTCTATTTGAATTAACCTACATATCCCTATTTTGATTCTAGTTGGGGTGTTTAGGAAGTAAATTTTAGATTTTGTTCTATTAAATTTTTTCCTAACGCTCTTTTGTATTTCTTTAATAAGTTATTCCAAGCTCTGGCCTCGTTTATATTTGCTCTCCCAAAAATGGTTGTATCATCTACAAACTATTAATGGGTGATTTTGTCAATGTTATTACTAGCCTTAAGTCCACTTGTTAGCCCATATTTGTTAGACTTATTCAAGTTCCTACCCAATACCTCTACCATAATAATGAACAAATATTGAGATAGAGGATCTCCATGTCTAAGACCTATATTGAATTTAAAAGATTTTGTTACTAACCCATTGACCAACACTAAATATGAAACTATAAAGACACAAGTTTTAATCCATCTGACCCATTTCTTCCCAAATCTAAACTTTTCTAGTACTGCAAAAAGAAAATCCCATTAAACCTATCATAGGATTTACTCATATCAAGTTTTAAGATCATTGCTCTCTCTTTTCTTGAAGTTTTTGAATGCATAACTTCATGAGCTACTATGATCCTATTAAAAAAATGTCTTCCTTTCACAAATCCTCCTTGCTTTTCTAAAATATTTATTTCTAATAGTGATCTTAACTAATTCGCCATCACTTTGGAGATAATCTTATATGTCATATTACATAGGCTTATGGGCCTAAATGAATCAAACAATTCTGCATCCTTCTTTTTTGAAATCAGTGTAAGATATGTTGCATTTATTTTATAAGGAATGAATCATTTTACCCTAAATTATTCCACTACCATCAATATATAATCCTTCACTATATCCAAATTATGTTGATAGAATGTTATAGAGAGCCCATCTAGACCTGGGTATTTATCCTTATCAAAAGAGAAAAGAGCGAAATGAACTTCTTCTAAAGTAATAAGCTCCATCAATTTCCTATTGTCTTCATTTGTTGTAATTGAAGGTGCTTCATGTAGAAATTTATCATTAAGAACTTCAAACTCCTTTGACCCTAGAATAGTTTGGTAAAAAGACCTTATCTCCTTTTTCATTTCACTCTGGTCTTCAATCTAAACCCATTCTACTGATTTAATTCTACTAATTTTGGATGTTGATCTCTATACTATTGCCATCCTATGAAAAACTTTGTATTTTTATCTTCTTTTAACCAAGTTTATCTCAATTTTAATCTCTAAAATTTCTCTTTCTTACTCAAAATATTATGATATTCACTAAGCAACTCCTTTTCCTCCAATCTTGGATTTTTATGATCACCTTTTTAATTTAGAAAGTTTATATTTTAGGTCTTCTTTCTTTTCAAAAATATTTCCAAAAGTGTTCTTGTTCCATTCTTTTAATCTATATGTCATTGATTTAATTTATTTTGGAAGTGTATACAACCTACCATTTCTTAAAAAAATGCATGCTTGTGCTATCATATCAAAACAGTGATGATAGTCTTTCCACATCTACTCATATTTAAAATATGATCTTTTTTTAATTCACTTACCACATTTATAACTCTTATTGGCCAAATATTTGAACCAATCCTTGTTAAGGTATTAATTTTAGCACAACTCCCTTCGTTTAGCCAATGATCTAAGAAAATACACTTGTCTAGTTTTTTTGCTATTAGGTTCTAGCCTCTCCTATTGTTGGTCCATGTATAGTTGTCTTCTTCAAACTCAACCTCCCAATAGATTATTGCTTTGGATAAAATTTGAAAAATCACCCATACTTTGGGTTAATTTCCTAATTCCCCTCAAATTTTCATCCAGCTTGGTTATGGCATTATAATTTCATATGATCATAAATCGGGTTTTTTGTTCTTTACTTCTCATAAAGGCTTCAATCCCACTCCATACTTCTAGTCTTCCTGATTGAGTTGTAGGTCCATAGACATTGATAAGAATGAAATGAATATCTACAAAGTAGCATGTGACTAAAGAAGCTATCCAATGCCTAATTTTATGAATGGTTACACATGAGGTTCTAATAGGATTCTAATATGTTATAATTCCACTTGCCACTCCTTAAGAATCCATAGCATCCCATTTACATCTTGCCCATATTGCTTTCATTGTTTTGGAAACTTTTTCCTTTGTCATTTAGTTTCTTTTATACAAAGAATATCAAGCTTATTACTTAAATAGAGTTCCTTGATACACCTTTGTTTTGAGGAGGTATTAGCATACGTTATATTCCATGTGATGGTAATCATGTCTTATTAGGGGCTACTGGCCCCGCCTATGAATTACCAATATCATTTTTTGTTTGGCAAAAATAAGTTCAACCAACTTAGTTTATGTTTCAGATAAAGAATAATATATTGTCGATGTTCATCATCTATTATTGGAGGTAATCCCTTGGATATGTGGTCATGTTTATCGAGAAATTACTATTAATATATGTGTAAGTTTTCTTTTCTTGTCATAAAAATAAAAATTCTAAATAATGTTGTGTATACTACATTAAATTCAATAAACTAAATTTAATATAATAATATATAAATATAATTTAACATTAATAAATTTCAATAATAAAATTTATTATATAATAATTTTTTAAGTTATAATATTGTTTTAATTTAAGGGATCATGCTAACATAATTCTATGTTCAAAATATTTTTAAGATCCAACCACAATAAGTGTACACATGGTTGAGTTCCAATGACTTCACATAAGATATACAAAACATTTGATATTGACAATGAAATAAAAATATGCATACTTTCACTTTTAAAGGTATTATAACATGATTCTAACCATTATTATTAAGAATTTTTTTTTAATTGAAAATGGTCTTACCTACATGGCATTATAATCACATTTCAATAACTTAATATATATATATATATATATATATATATATATATATATATATATATATTAAAGATTTAGATTTAGATTTAGATTTGGGTCTTCAATCCATATTACATTATAATTACATCATATTTTACAAATAATTTATTTAATTACATCGTAATCACATCACAATTATAATAACTTTCTAATTTATTTAACAAAATTTAAAATTATTATTATTTTAATTGAAAAAATTAATCAATTAAATTTATATCATTTAATATTATTATTAAAAATTAAAAATAAATAATATATTCAAAATTTAAAAATTTTAAATAATAAATTATATTAAAGTTTTTTTTTTTTCAATGATGTTTACTTATGCACGCGCAAGAACATGACACCATTCGACAAAAACTTCGTTGGAATAAAGATTTTCGTTGTAAAGTATTTCATTGTTGTAATAGGCTTGAAGCTACTATCAATAGCTAAATCATTTTGTCCATTTATGGAATGAAGACGCCTTTTGAAACTTAAATAAGAGACAAATCTGTAGAACACTTTCTTTTTTGATAAGAATTTTCACCCTTGTCCACCCTTATACCACGTACACAAAGGTTTCACATAAATCTCCTTTATATCCAATCATGTAATAAAGCATGTGGGGCCTCAAGTTGTCACTTGAGAAATGATTATTTTGAAGAAATAATTCATCTTTCCTTGTATTTGGTAAACGCTCGAGTGTGACAATAACCCTCTTGGTCATAGTATGATAATTATATAATAATATTATAATAATTAAAAATTTATATATTTTTTTAATATTTAAATTTTGATTTTTCATTAAAATGGAAGAAATTATTAATTTAAACTAATATTTTTATTATTATTATTAAACTCACACATTAGATTTAAGACAGTAGATTCAAGCTTAGGCTTCTCATAGTGTGTCTTTTCTTTTCACATGATGCCAAGAGTAATATCTAACATCCCATTGTTCCTTTTAATCTTATACATTGTCCAACTAAGCCTATTACTAAAATTTACGTCAATATATTTATATTTTATTACTTCGTCTTGGAGCTCCCTTTAAATTGGAAGTTTGATTATTTTATATTCTTTTGGTTGTGAAAACCACTATCGTATTTAATTATATGGCAACTTCCTTACATACAAATAATATATCTATGTTCCTTATCTTGTTATCAAATAATATATCTATGTTCCTTATCTTGTTATATTGTTTGTTCTTGTAATGAGAATAAGATCCTTTGCATGGAAAATAGCTTCATTTATCTCATAACTTCTTAGTTGGACATCTTCTCTTCCAAGCACTATTCTAACTTATCAATAAATAAGAAAAATAAAGTTAGGGATAATGAACATCCTTGTTTAGCTCCTATGTCACTTTTAAAATATTTTGAGAGACACTTTCTATTTTAATTTTGATTTTGACTCGTACCTATTTATACAATCTATGAATTGTTTCCTGTTACTTTTTTGGAATGTCTAGTTCTTCCATAAAACTCCATAGTTTACTTCTAAGCATTATGTCAAATTCCTTTTTGAAATAAATAATAATAGTATACATTTCTCATTATCAACTTACAACACTTCCAAGAGTATAAACAAGAACAATAAATGTGGTAGATTTATTAAATTTAATTATATAATAAATTATAAGTGATACAATGCAAGAGGTGGATTAAGAAGTGGAGACAATCCCTACAATAGAATAGAAACTAGCTTAGATATATAAAATATATATCTATAAACGCCGAGAGTTATCAATCTCGAGGCGTCTATCTCATTTCTTGGGGGTGTGATAGATAATTTTCTTAATGTCGACGGATAATTTTCTTAATGTCGACTTTTTTAATAAAATATTAATATTGTTTACGACGTGGCTGACCTTACTGGCTGTCTAGGACGCCTATCGGCGTAACTAGCTTATATATATATAAACGCCGAGAGTTATCAATCTCGAGGCACCTATCTATCACACCCCTAAGAAATGAGATAGACGCCTCGAGATTGATAACATAATTTTCTTAATGTCGGTTTTTTAATAAAATATTAATATTGTTTACGGCATGGCTGACCTTCTTGGCTGCCATTGTAGGACGTTGTCGACGTAATTATTAAGAGAGGAACTGGGGAATAACGAATTTCACCTATAAAAATAAGTATACTAGCTTATATATATAAAATATATATATCTATAAATGGCAAGAGTTATCAATCTTGAGGCGCCTATCTCAATGTCGACTTTTTAATAAAATATTAATATTGTTTGCGGCGTGGCTGACCTTCTTGGCTGCCATTGTAGGACGCTATCGGCGTAATAATATAAAACTGGTTGAAATCTTACAAATTATAACATCCCCATTTTTGTAGCATTTAATTATAATATTTTATTTTAATTTAATAGAATTATTTATTGTTATAACATTGACTCGACATTTTATGTTTCTAATAATTTAATTACTAAAATAATTAAATATGAATAATGGTAAGTCAAATAAAATGGGTTAACTATCATTAAATTTGTAAGTTTTGACAAATCACACTCTACAAGATGGAGATAAAGATATCATCAAGAAAAATATGATAGATGTATAAAAGCAACAAACATAGATAATGGAAAATAAAAAATTTACACCATAAGTAGTTGTATTTAAATTACATGGAATTCTTGATGAAGTGGAAAACTAATGGTCATTCTTAAGTGTGTTATTGATGATTATGTCATCTTGATTATTATACGAGTTTCAAAATATGTTAAAAGTTCAATAAAAATGTATGATTTGATATATCCCTTTTGAAAAAAAAGTTCAGTTCTATTTTAAACTCCCATTTGAACCTTGGTACGTGAGTAAAGGGAGTCGTGATTTACAAATCCTTACATGAAGAAAGAATTCATAGGGATGGGAGCCCCATCTACCTACCATGGCACTGAATACTCCAAACGTTAGTACTTTTTATTTTACCATGAATTATCTCGGCACCTAATATTTAGGTTTTTAACCAATTATGATATATAAGTCTCCTACTTTAAGGTGCCCATGTTTGGTATCATGATAAGGTTTAAGAGGAAAGTGTGTGAGTGATGCATAGAGTCTCTTCATCTTCTACACAAATATATGGTGCTTTGATAATGTTCATGCAAGGAGAGTTTATGGGAAAACCATACTTGGATACAAATGGTGAAGATTGGTTGGGATTTCCTTAGATAATCTTAAAATTTGGGTCATGGTAGCTTAAAAATTGGATGGTTGTTTTTTAAATCACTAGTTTTATTTAGCATAATGCTCAGACAAAAGGACATAGAAAAACTAGATCACCCTAATATAAAGTTTCTTGACTGATGTTGATATGCTTATAAGATATCTAATTGTTTTATTTTTTACAAATATATAACATGGGTACAGGTTATATATTAATCCCTTATTTAAGACAATGTAGGTAGAACTTCAAAACATATATTTCTATGCATGTTATATCTCCTAATGATAATAGGTTATTGTCATTAATCACTATAATATCACTAAAAATATATGTAATTATAATTGCATGAGTTATTTTCTTCTTGAAAATTTAGTATGAATAGATATAATTTTAATAGAAATCCATAGATGCACAAATAGATTATATTGGTATTAGGTACTATTGAAGTGAGGAATTGTCCTAACTTTCAATTTAATGATTCTCCCCTAATTCTAACTTTTATAAAGTTGGAAGGGAGTTCCAATGGATCCTCCTAATATTTGGATTGAGTCTGGATCTCCACTATCATCATGGAATACTCCTATGATAACCTACACTAATTTCATAAAAAGCAAAGTGCATTAAACATGCATAAAATATTAAGGGTGTAATGGATTTAAATTTCTAGTTTGTACCCCACATTTTGCCCATAAATACTAGTTTTAACCATAGCAAGGAAGTGTGCATAATCAATCAACACATGAAATAACACCAATGTTCTCACATTTATTAAGTATTAAATTTCTAATCAAATGACAAGATGGAAAAAATAAAAATGTCTTAATCATCGTGCACTTAGCAAACTAGAAGGGCAGTGTCATTGATGAAATGCCAAGGACTTGTCAATTTCTCAACAATCTTATGGGATTAAGTATAATATGGGTTTCATAGAGTGTAGCTCTAAGATTTCATGGCTAAAATATGAATACAATGGAGCCTATGAATCCTATTTATAGTTGGAGTTTACCCCCGAGTTACCTGGGGTGAGAAATAATTACTCCTAGTAGAAGTAAATATTTGGTGGTATCTTTAACAAAATGTTAGATGCATCTAAATATAACTTTAGTAGTATTATAAGTCTTCTAAAATGAGTTATTATGTCATAATATGCTAAAATGCCACCCTCAAAAGATTATCCTTGATCTACACCTTTGTTTTTACCCTACAACTAGTTGGTAAGAAATTTTCTCTAATTAGCAAGTGAATTGCTTGCTTTTGCTAGAAAATAATTAGTTGATCCTAAGTGTTTAGATCCTACAAGCCAATTGTATCCTTTTGCAAGAATCAATCCTAAGCCAATTAGCACTTGTACTAGACTTAGACAAATTTTGGAGGATATTGTAAGGTATTTATTGCTTTATTTCACTAGTTTGTGCTCCAAAATTATAAATTTTAAGGTAATATAGAGGCACTATATTTTTTATGACTTCATGGGATGCCAATATTTATTGATGAGAGAACCCAAATCTTACCTTAATCCTTGGGCATATAGCCTACAAAATCGGGATCCTTGTTGTAAGACTATCAAAATTAGATTCTCCTTATCTAGTCTTCTATGGTAGCAATCTCAATAGTTTTTGCCACTCTTCATCACCTAGTAGTTGGATCAATGCAAGATCCTCTACTTCATGCATCAATTATTCAAATGTGATTTATAATAGCTCATCTTGTTTTCCTTCTAGATATTAAAGTTTGGTGTATATGGGCTCTAGCTTCTTATATAATTTAAATGCACCCCACTTGTCGATATGATTATTTACTTCTTCAAACATGGAATCAATTATATCATATATTCTTCATTTGTAGTTTAAATATCTAAAGCATTCTAACAATAACTAAACCCTAAATTCCCTTGGTCATTTCTTGTATTGACATCTTTAGAGATGTCGATGTACTTTACAAGCTTGGAGGTCGCTCTGAGCATCTAGGATCTTCTTTAGTTTTTTGATTAAATATTTTTGGTCCATCCCTAGTTGTTGTTCTTGTGATGCTAACATGGATGAAAATTGTTTCAAAATCTTTTATTAATCATCCCTAACAGATAACTATTTATCAATTATTCAATTCTTTCTATCACCTTTCCAAGTTTTGATCTACATAGGTTATAAACTAGAAGTATTCTTATACGTTTCTTCATCTCTACTTTAATTATTCTTAGAAGTCCTTGACCCATTCAAACTCCATAATTATTTAGTTATATTCTTATAGGTCTCCTAAAGCTACTTGATATCACTTTGTGATGGCTTTTTAAACCTTAATACTTCTAGAAATCTCACAGGTTAAATATCATAGGGTCGAATATAATATAACCACAATATAATAAGTTCAAGATAATAATATGAGTAGAATATTCAGAGAAAATTAATATGTAAATCAAGGCTAATAATATCAAATAACATTCAATAATAAACAACATGAATGTAAATATCTTAAATCATACATTTATTAAACATGTAGAACAACTTACAATATTATTTGCTCAAAATATATGCAATATTTATTACTCTTTTTTCTCTTACAAATATGATAAGAACTTGCTCTACTCTGTAATGTGGTACATCTTGATATGATATGATCCTTCTATGAAATACTATATAACCATAGTAGTGTGACTCTTTGGATAGTTGACTATTCCTTTCCATATGCCAAGTCTCATGACTCCTGACTTCTCTACTTGATACTTGCATACATGATGAACACATGACTCTATAATGTATTCACACCTATACATGACTCTTTTCCTTCACTTTGCACACTCTAACCTAAGATACTTGTAAACAAGTTTACATTACATATTTTCACTCTTACATATAAGACACTTGTGCACATAGACTCAAACTACAATTGCACACTAACTCACATGACCCTTGTGCATTTCCTACACATTACAAATTTACATGACACTTGATCATATCCTACACATTCACACTTACATGAAGAGAATTATAACTCACACTCTAAACTATGACTCAACCCTAATATATTATTTACAAAATGTACCATGAAGGTACCAAGGGGGTACATTAGAATGTACAAAATAATATAGTATAATCCAACATCCCCTATATTACATTATTTGGTTATTGATGACTTTAGTCTTCAATAATTATCTTTATCTTGATCTTCAATCTTCAAATGACCTTGCAAGTGTTCTTCTACTTGAACTCCATCAGGTTCATCTTCTTGCTTGGTTTCTGCTTTGAGTTCATCATCATCCTTATGTTCTTCAATCTTTATAGCTTCAATATTGTAAGTTTCTTGAACTTTCTCATTGTAATCAAATGCTTGCATAAGAATATTTCCTTTACCTTTACTCTTGGAATGACTATGAGATCTACCTTCTTTGTAAGACAAATTTGGATCATATTTGATCCATTCTTCTTTTACTTATTTTCTTAATAATTTCTTTTCCTATACTTTAGATATTGTACACTTGGATCCATTGTTAGAATATGCTTCAAAAATGAGTATTTGAAAAATATAATCTAATCTGAATACTAATGCTCTTTCAAATATTTTACAATACTTGTCCTTGTACCAACAAAAAATAGAAGAATGAGATTTTCTTCCACAATATTTACATGGATGAAGACTCCAACAATTTGCTTTTTCATGACCAATTATATTACAATAGTTGCACCTTGAAGATATTTTCATTGTTTTATTCATCCTTCTTAGAGTTTCAAGTTGATATGTTTTCTTAGTAAAATAACATAATCATTTATGTACTTCCAAAGCTACTCTTTTCTTATTTTCCATGTAGATAAGTTGTAGATGATGAATGTCTTCAATACTTTTAGTAGTTTTTTTATTTTGTAATGGATTTTATTGATGAACTACTAGAATAAGCTTTTGTAGTAACAAGATCCAATTTTGAATCCTCATGAATATTTTGTGATCTTGTTGGTTTCTTCTCACTATCAAGGTCATTTATCATTCTTTGAAAAATAAAGTTTCAATTTATTTACAATATCCTTATTATCTATATTGAATGAATTTTTAATTTCTTCCATGATATGCAATTATTTCCTTTGAAGTAGACAACCTTATATCTCCTAAATTTAAAGAAATAAATCCGAGTTTCTAAATTAATAATCCTATGAGGTAGAAAACCTTATATCTCCCTAGTTCTAGAAACTAAGAATAATTTTTTGAATATTTTTATTTTTGTAGGTTTGAGGTTGAAACCCCTTTATCTCCCAAATAACTAAATTTGCAAATAATTTTCTATTCTCTCAAAAAACTATGAAATCAATTTAAATAAACTTCAAATTTAAAAAGTTTTTAAAAAATTAAAAAAATCTTAAAATCCTTATTTCTCCAATAACTCAAATTAAAAGAACTTTTACAAACTTATCTCTCCATTAATATAAATCTAAATTAACTTTAAAGAATCTACTTATCACTCCAAAACCTTATTAACATAAATAGTTAAATATTCTCTACTTAACCTTATGACTCCAAACTTAATTTTAAAACACTAAAAGTACCTTATCGGTTGGCTTGGACTCCTATGCACACTGGTCCGCAATTCCTCTAGGGTGATTCTCTAATTCATGCAAGATCTTACCACTATCTAATAGATAAAAGTTCTTTGCAATGTGCAACTATGCATAGTGGCAGTTACCTAAGATGTTTTATTTCTCATTCCATTGCATTGTTCATCATCTCATTGTACTATGATCAATCACATTCGAAACATCTAAACCTGAAGTGTATTTCTCTACACTTGATGCCTTTGCTTCCAATATTCTACTTGCTTTCCTTTGCAACTGATTAGACTTCTTTTCAAATTGTTCTGACCTTTGATTATCCCTTTTACAAGATGTTGGGAACCATTGTACATAGAATCATTGATGATGTTGTTGGTTGGATAGCTTTTGGTTGTCCTCCTTTCCATAATATTCAAGATTGCTTTACTCATCCTTTAGTTAGCCTTCCCCATTTGTTAGCTATTGGATAGCCTTTTTATCCTCTAAATAGCCTTTGGATAATCTTATATCCTCTAGATAGTCTTTGGTTAGCCTCTGGGTAGCTGGATAAGGATGTAGATCCCTTACCTCTAATGTAGCTAGATGTAGCTTCTTGCCTTCTATCTGAGAGAGAATGGTGAGTGATTCAAGTGCAACAGTCCTATGGATGAGTCATAATGTGTAACCAACCTGAACATAATCTTGATGAGCCACACCTTGTAGGCAACTCTATGAAATTGCATGAACCAGTAAGCAATGGTTGTTAGTGATCTAGTTAGCTATGAATAGATTGGTTCTCTATTACACATTGAATGGTTTCTACTCCTAGCTTTGGTATGAGTTGAATGATTCTTCTTCGCTTCTCTTGATATGAGTCAAATGACTCTCTTACTACTACATTGTGACCCAAATGGCTCTTCTTTAGCTAAATTTAGGGTTATACATAAGGGGTAGTGTCCAAAATGTATTTATAAAAATTAGGTGAATCAATTTCAAAACTGAGGTGAATAGTGTCCAAACTCACATAGAAGACATGGCAAATTGTATATTTTTCTAGAAAAATTATAAAAATGGGGTGAATCAATTGCAAAATATTGCTATCACTCATTTTTCATATATTCTTATGATAAGATAATAATATTTACTAAATCCATCATTTTAGGTTGCCTAGATCTAGCATCCTTTAAGGGTTTCCGCACATTACCCTTACTAGATCTCTACTTATTTTTCTTAGGTATCATACTTTACCAGCTTTAAAACTCATTTTTGAGGTATTCTAAGGAATTTTGGATGATTTTAAAGTGTATATCTCATCAAGCTAGGTGGTTTCAAAAAAATAAAATTTGAAAACGAAGCTCTAGATCAAAAGTTAGGCCTTCTAGGAGGTTCTTTGCAAAACTATCGGTCGGTTGCACCTCTACAATCCAAAGGCTATTGAAAGGACAAAGGTGGAGATCGGTTGCATAGTTGGTATTTTTGTAGAGAACCTTCTAGGAGGTATAACTTTTGTTCCAGAGCTTCGTTTTAAAAAAAAATAAACCACCTAGCTCGATGAGATCTATACTTTAAAATCCTCAAAAATCCCTTATAAGACCTCCAAAATGAGCTCTAAAGTTGCTAAAGTGTGATACCCGATCAGTTGTAGAGGACTAGTAGATCTACATAAGAGTCGATCGATTGCACCTCTACAACTAATCTACACTTTTATCAATCGGTTGCACCTCTATAATCGATCAATAAAAGTTTAGATCGGTTGCAGAGGTGTAGTTGATCAACAAAAATATCAATCGGTTGCACCTATACAACTGATCGAATCTTATAAATATCAATTACTCCTTTGTAATTGATCAAATCTTCTTTAGATCAGTTTCTCCTTTGTAATCGATCAAATATTATGATAATCCACTACTTCTCTATAATCGATCATTATTTTTCTCAACTGGTAGTCCTTGCTTTTTGTTGATAGACTGATCCTCTACAATTGATCATCTATTATTTTCTCTCCAATTGATCATATCAAATTTTTGCATATCATTTTTCACTACTACAAGTCATTTTTGAGGATTTTGAATGTTTTAGATGTATGAGTATCACTATCACATTAGGTATATATATTGGTGGTATAAGAGGTAAATTTGGTGGGATAAATAATTTTTTTTTAATTTCAAGGCAAAAATAGTCCACGATTTAGGCGAAAGTATTGGCGATTTAAAATAAAATCGATGAAATTATTATCAACGTGGGGGGATTCGACCCACAAAAATATTTTGACCCAAAAAAATTTTGTGAATGGGCCCCCATCAAGGGTCCTCTTATTCGCCAATTTCAAAATTTGAAAATCCTAATATTTGTGAATTCACTATGATTCACCGCTATGCATAACCCTGACTACATTATGAGTTGAATGGATCTTCTTCTATTTGTTGCACTGACATTCTTATTCGATCTCTTTTTCTTCTTTGTATGGCTACTCTATTGCCATAATTTCATTTTTTTTTTTAACTTGAATCTTTAATTGTCAATGTCAAGGTCTATGTGATCTGAGTCTTCAATGTCAAGGTCTCTGAATGACCTAGATATCTATCTTCTATCAAGACCAATATCTCTATGACCTGGAACCTTCTTGTCAAAGCTAATATCTATGTGACTTGAATATTCAATGTCAAGGTTTCTATAACTTGAATCTCACTTTCATGTCAAGGCCTATCTTCAAGACCTGAAACTATCCTTATGTCAAGGTCTATCTTCAAGACCTAAATGTTAATATTTACTGATCCACTCCTTTAAGTAAGCTTACTTTTAGGACTAATATATCTATCTTAATACAAACATATCCTTCTCAAGACCTGATATATCTTTCTCCTATTCAACTTACTTTCTTTTTGCTCTCTTTACCTTAGAAATATTTGAATGCTTCTCAATCCCCTATCATTTTTGCTACAATTAGAAGCTAAAATTCTTCTCTATCTATTGTAGGCAACTTCTCACACTTTTTTAGCTACTTTTCCCTAACTTCAATAATGTTTTAGGTTTCTGCTAGTGCAACCTAAGAATCCAAAATCAATGTTAGAATATCATTGTTCTGAAACTCAAATATATAATGTCAAGGTGACATTGAATGACCATAATTCCTCTATCAATGTCAAGTTGACTCTAAAGGTCCCTAACTCCTCTATCAATATCAATATGACTCTAAATTTCCCTAATTCCTTTATCAATGTCAATATTACTCTGAAGGGAAAACTATGGCAATGAATTCTTATTATGTTTGATAAATGCATAGTGATGAATGGTTGAATTGAGGAATAGTTAAATCAATGGTAGAGCACTTTTGAAAGTGATGCTTTACAAACAATTTGGGATATTTCAAAATATACAATGGTTTGGTGATATCCATTGAAGATTGAATACTATAGATTGTATAAAAACTAAATTTGGATTTGGAAGGATTCGAGGAATTGCACTCTAGACGTTTTTCGCAGGACTGCCCAAACTGCCGAACTCGTTTTGGCCATATCTCACTCATCCGAACTCGGATTGAGCTGAAATTTTGAGGGTAGATGCCTGAAAAACCCTAGAACGTCTCCACCAATTTTCATATCATTTGGAGCAACACAGATCCTAGCGCATCCCTATGTGTGAACGATATATTTGGCAAGCGGCTATGCGAGGGTTTCATCGGGGTTGAGTGCAAGCAGCTCCAGAGGTTGGTTTTTAGGGCCTTCGGGCCCTAGCGGCCAATATTTTTGTGGTTTATGCTCAATATTTTAGCAAGAAATGTTGCAGGGGATACAAGATGGGTTAGAAATTTGTCTTTCAACAGATCATACTGTGAACTTGAGTGACAACGGCTTCCAATTTGCTGCACAAAAGAAAAGTGAAAACCATACCTTTCCACGACGTCTAGGGCAAGGATTAAAGAGACCACGAAATAAGTTTCAAGCAGTTGATCAAAAAATGGCTCATATCTCAAGTGAATCTGGTGCTAAGGTGCACCCACAAAATAATTCTACCATGAAAACCCCTCGTCAAGGGTAAGAATTTTGAAGACTCAGTCCCAAAAATGAATTTTAGGGATGCCCTTCGTGGTGGACAGCCTCAGCCCAATGCTAATATCAATATTAGGGCTTCTCATAAACCTCTAAGAATGCCTAAGATTGATCCCAAGAAAACGGAGTCAGGATGTCTTAAAGCAGCTGATGGAACTCCTATTGTTAAGCTTGATATGGGTAACATTCAGACCGGCATTGAAGATTTGGAAAAAAGAGGACTAATTTGCTCGGTTCGTGGGTTTTCGTCCGAGTCTATCCGCTTTCAAAGTCTGGGCTGCAAAAAGCTGGAAAACTAAAGGTGAGTTACAAATCTCTATTTATCCAAATGGTTATTTTCTTGTTTTATTTGCTAATAATGAAGATAGAGAGAAAACTTTTCAAGGGGGTCCTTGGTTTTTTGGAAGGGCAGGGCTTTTCATGAAGCCCCGGCATACTAAATTTAAAGCCGAAGAAGAGATGCCTTCTATAGCTCCCGTGTGGGTTAGACTCTTTGGCCTCCCTATTGAATTTTGGAATCCTACTATTTTTTCTTCAATTGGAAACTCTTTAGGAACTTTTATGATGACTCTCGATTGTACTCAAAATTTTGAACATATTATTTATGCTCGAATTTGTGTTTTAATGGATTTTGACAAACCCCTACCTAAAAAGATCACATTACAATTTGGGGAAGACACTTGGGAGCAAGTAGTGGACTATGAGAACATTCCTTTTCGTTGTAGAATTTGCCATGAATATGGTCATTTGGCCGTTGCTTGCCCAAATAAAATTCCCGATCAAAAGAAAGAAGATATAAACTCAACAGGTTTCCAAATACCTAAGAAGAAGAACACTTAAAAAACCAATAATGAAGGATCAATCAAAGTCATTTGCTAATATGTTTGAAATCCTTTCCACAAATGATGTCCCAAGTGAGGAAGAGGAAATAATGGAAACTGAAATCTTAGAAACACAATTTAAATATGAAGGAAAGAACTCAGAGACAAACCAACAAATCAAAGGTTTTCAATAGAAAAAAAAAGGAGAAAATTTACACAAGAAAAACAATATTTCAAATGTCAAAACTTCAAATAATGCAGGTCCCAATATAGACTCCATTGAACCATCTAGTAAAATTTTGGTCGTGTATGAGCATTCTTCAAGGTTAGAAGCCATCTCGGATTCAATTGGAATAAGTCAAGAAACAGGGAAAAAAATTGAAGATGGATTCTAATCAAAAAGTAGGTCGCAAGACCAATCAATATCATATGGTAAAAGAAGGTGAAAAGCTTGTAGAGGAAGGTAAGATTAATGCCCTTCCCAACATTTTTAGCCCCGGTATTAATGAAGATCATCACTTGGAATATTAGAGGACTCAAAGGGAGTCTTTCAAAACAAAATGAAATTAGAAGAATGATTCAGATAAATCATCCACATCTTGTTTTCCTTCAAGAAACAAAGATGTCAATGGAGGATATGGACTTAATTGCCAATAAAATTTGGCCACTGGAAAGTGGTTTCCCTGGCTCCCAAGGGACTTCGGGTGGCATTGCTTGTCTTTGGGACCCAAAAGAGGTAGTTATTCACCATATGGTTGGCAGTTGGGGTTTGTTGGCTATAGCTATTCAAAGTAGACATTCCAACCAGATTATGCTTCGCATTACTGTTTATGCCCTGACTTCTTTTGAGGAAAAAAGAAGACAAGTGGAAGGATATTACTCATATTATCTCTCATTTTCCTAAAGCTTGGATCTTGATCGGAGGAGATTTCAATACCATCCTCTCTCTGGATGAGAAAAGGGGGGAAATAGAAATTTGGACAAAAGTACTGACCTCATGAGCGAATATATTGCAAACCTCCATCTTGTGGATATCCAACCAGATAATGGCCTTATGACTTGGTCTAACAGAAGGCAAGGCTTAGCTTGTATAATGGAGAGATTGGATAGGTTTTTGCTCTCTAAAAATTTCTTAATCCATGGTCACATTCCTAAAGTGAAGACTCTTAATAATGCCGGTTCGGATCATTGGCCACCATGGTGGAAATGTGGAAAACCAATGTGAGTTTCTCTCCTTTTCGTTTTCAATTAATGTGGCTTAGAGACATTTCCTTCAGACCTCGTGTGCAACAATGGTGGAAGGAAGGTAAACCTAGGCATGGGACTAAGATGTTCTGTTTTGCCAAAAGACCGCAATACATTAAATCCAAAATCAAGACTTGGAACTGGAAAGAGTTTGGGGATGTTCATAAAAAAACATGAAGTTATTGCTCATCTTGAAAATTTGAATAAGAAAATCCGTTTAGATGGCCTCACAGAGAAGAGAAGTGCAGATGAAATTAAACTCACAACTCAGTTAGAGGAATGGGAAAAAAGAGAAGAAATCTTATGGAAGCAAAAATCTAGAATTCAATGGCTCAAAGAAGGAGATCGAAACACAAATTTCTTCCACAAATCTCTTCTAGCTCGAAGATCTCACAACTTTATTTCTTCCTTAAAATCAGATTCTGGAGATGTTGTTTATACTTGGGATGGCATGAACTCTATTGTTGTTGATTACTTTTCCAATATTTTTGCCGCTACTCCTCTTGACTCACCTTCACAACAAAATGTTCTTCAAGCAATCCCTTCTCTTATCACTTCGAGGAGAACTCTATTTTGACTCGCTCCTCGTTACTATCAATGAGCTTCAACAAGTAGTTTTTAAAATGCAAAAAGGGAAAACCCCTGTGTCCCGATGGTTTTCCTATTGAGTTCTACCAAGAGTTCTGGGATATCCTTCATGTTGATTTATTAGAGGTGGTGGAAGAAGCCAGGAAATCCAAAGAAATTTTGAAGGTTATCAATAAAACTTATATTACTCTTGTTCCAAAAGCTCAAGAGGTTGATCATATCTCAGCTTTTAGACCTATTGCTTTATGTAATGTTCTTCTCAAAATTATTACTAAAATCATGGCAGAAAGGTTGAAGCCTCTTTTGCATAAGATTATTTCCCCGAAGCAAGGGGGATATGTGGAAGGACGTCAAATAGTAGATGAGATAGTTCTTGCTCAGAAGCCATCCATTCCATGGATATGCAAAATTCTCCTTCTATGTTCATCCGGTTAGACTTATCCAAAGCTTATGACAGAGTGGATTGGCACTTCCTTATCAAAGTTTTGAGGCAATTTGGTTTCTCTAAGGATTGGATGGATTGGATTATGGGATGTATCTCTTCAGTTTCCTACTTAGTTCTTATCAATGGCAGGCCTTCTCAGTCTTTCCTAGCCTTCCAGAGGTATTAGGCAAGGTGACCCGCTATCCCCTTATTTATTCATCATTCTTGCTGAATGCTTGGGTAGGACTATAACCAAAAAGAGGGAAAACAAAACCCTTGAGGGAGTTACCATTGCTCATGGAGCTAGACCTATCTCTCATCTTCAATTTGTGGATGACTCTACCCTTTTAGGTAAAGCTACAGCTAAGGAAGCTTCTAATATTAAGCAAATCATTAGCTATTTTTCTAAGGCTATCGGGCAGTTGATCAATGAAGACAAATCTAAAGTTATTTTCTTTCACCGCTTCGCTAGACAGAATCCATGGTCTTGGATAAATTAAGATATAAGAAGACCTCTCTTCCAATCACTTATTTAGGTATTCCCATAAATATTCAAAGGCAGAAAAATAAAGATTGGAATTGGTTGTTGGACAAAGTCAAGAAGAAAATTGGAAAGTGGACCAACAAGTGGCTTTCTTCCGGGGGTAGAATCACCTTGGTAAAATCAGTCCTTCAAGCTATTCCTATTTATGTTTCTTCCGTTTTGAATATCCCAAAGGTCGTTCTTCGAGAATTGGATCAAATCAGTCATCGTTTCCTTTGGAGTGGTACTAAGGAGAAAAGAAAATGGGCCTTGGTGAAATGGGATACTTTATGTCTTCCTAAGAGTGAAGGGGGGTTAGGATTCCGGTCTTCAATTAATAACAACAAAGCTTTAGCTGCTAAATTATATTGGAGGATGTTGCATAACCCCAATGCTCTTTGGGCCAATAATCTCCGTGCTAAATATGCCGAGAACAAAAGTCCCGAAGACCTTGTTCGTTATCAACTTCCTACCAAAGGTTCTCCTATTTTAGCAGATCTTAAGACCGGTGAGGATTTGATAAAGAAAAAATTATTTTGGATCATTCATAATGGTCAACATGCAAATTTTTGGACAGATTCTTGGGATGGTCACAAGCCTTTGATAACTCCGTTTCCCGATTGGAGGCCTTGGATGGAGGAGCTTCACCGAGCTAATTGGATAAAGGTGGCTAATTACTATCGGTACCATACCGGTAATTCAAAGGTTGGTAGATATTGGATCCCTATTGAGGACCGGCCTATTCAAATCCCATAAAGGCAAAGACAAGATATCCAAGGCATCCTTCATATGAGATCCCTCTCTTGGTCCCATGAAAAAGATTGTTTTGGATGGAACAACACTACTAAGGGTGAGTATTCAGTTGCTCAAGGTTATTTGACCTTATGCCATAATAATCCCAACCATTCTTCTCGACATATTTTCTCAATTGTGGGCTCAAAAGCTCTGGCCTAAGGTGAGGTTCTTTAATTGGCTTTTATTGCATCGTAGGGTGCTTACCGGTGAGCAACTTATGAAGCGTGGTTTTCATGGCCCTTTTAGATGTGAAATGTGTGAAGAGAATGTAGAAAATATCAACCATATTTTTATTGAGTGTACTTTAGCCTCTGAGCTATGGAGGAGAATGGCAACTTTACTTGGCTTAAAGTGGTCCAATTTTTTCACTTTTGAACAACTTTGGAGGGATTGGCCTAATCAAGAGGGTGTTGATCATTTTATTAGGCAGTTAGTTTGGATGGGTTCTACCATTCTTCTTTGGAATATTTGGAATGAAAGGAACAACCAAATTTTTAATCAAGATAGGAAGGATATTCACTATATTTGGCAAAAGACCATAGCCAACTTAGTTGAATCAGTCCATCAACTCCTTAATCACCCCCAAAACTCCCACCAAAGATGGGATCAAGTGATGCAAAGATTGAAGATTAAACCTTCTAAGGGCAACCAACTTAAAGGGAATGTGAGTATTAGTAAGATGGATAGGACTAGAAATTGGCAACCTCCTCCTAAGGATTTTGGAAAAGTCAATACCGATGGAGCCTCTAGAGGGAACCCCGGAAAAGCCAAGGTGGGAGGAATTGGTAGACTTTCGGATGGCTCCCTGGTTTTTACTTTTGCCGAGAATTTGGGTATTCTTTCCAATAACCTTGCCGAGGGGTATGGTATCCTTAGAGGCCTTCAGGAGGCTACTAAGGTTGGATGGGAAAAGGTGTTAGTTGAGTCTCGACTCTCAACTTATGATTAATCTCTTGAAGACTCCTTCTAAGAATCATAAGGTGGATTGGAGAATAAAAAGAATTATTGAGAAGATTCAGATTAATCCAGATGGGATTTTTGAAAGTTGATTACAATCATGTGGTCAGAGATCAAAACAAGAGTGCCGATGCTTTAGCTAATTGGGCTTTGGACAAAGGTGATCTTACTTGTTATGGCCACCCTCCTATATGGTGGGCTTCTCAAATTAGGGAAGCTCTTCTTTCTATCATTTCTTTGGATGGCTCCAGTTTCAAGGTACCTAGTTTCTTCTTGTTTTTTTTTTTTCTCTTTGGTTCATTCAATTTTTTTAGTTCCCTAGCTCATTCTATTCTTTATTTTGTTTCCTCTGTTGATTCTTGCATTAATAGTCTTCCGGTCTAGATAGGTCATTGTTTTGTTCATTTTTTTTTTCTTTTGTCTTCTTTGTTTTTTTGTTTAGTTTTTTAAGGTGGGTGGGTTCTTTTGTTTTGTTTTGTTTTTGTGTTCTTTGTGTTGTTTTTTGTTGTTCTTGTGTTTTTGTTGTTTTGTTTTTTTTTATGTTTTTTGTTATTGTTCTTGTGTTTTTTTCGTTCTTGTTCTTGGGTTTCTCTTTGTTTGTGTTATTTCATTTTTTTATGTGTGAGTGTTTTCTATGTTTTTTGTTTTTGTTTATTGTCTTTTGTTGGTTGTTTTTATTTTTATTTTATTTATTTTATTTTTTAGGTTTTGGTTGTGTTTATTTTTCATGTTTTTTTGGGTTATGTCTTTGTAGTGTTCTCGTTGTTTTTGTCTTGTTTGTGTTTTGTTATGTGGTTCTTG
Source organism: Wollemia nobilis (assembly GCA_028583015.1). Lineage (NCBI taxonomy): Eukaryota > Viridiplantae > Streptophyta > Pinopsida > Araucariales > Araucariaceae > Wollemia > Wollemia nobilis. The sequence goes on from JAQPPZ010017096.1 coordinate 3,712,964, forward strand.
TGTTTTTCTATGTGGTTTGTGTTGTGGTTTCTTTTATCTTATTGTGCGTGTTTGGTTGTGCTTTTGGTTTTGACACACTCAAGGAGCATGTTTTTTATTTTATTTTATTATTTTTGTTGTTATTTACTTTTTTTAATTTGGTTTTGTGTGTTTGTTTGCTCCTTGAGTATGTCAAAGGTGGTAGGCCAGGTCCGAGTCCCGGGCATTTTTGGCGGAATGGATACCCCCGCCTCCTTGGGTCTTACCCGAAAGTGGCATCCCTTTTGGGATGTTTTCCACAAATAAAAAAAAAAAAAAAAGATGACTCTGAATATCCTTGATTCTTCAACTATATCTAAAATCAATGTCAAGGATTGGCTGTCCCTGAATGATCAACTATCTTAAATTTGATACACCTTCAATGTTTTTGAGTCATAGTCTTCATTGGTTATATTTCAATCATGGAAAGACTCTATAGATGAGTCCTAGTATTCATTGGTTATTCTTCAACCATGGAAATAGTCTGTAGTCGAGTCCTAGTCTTCACTGGTTTTAATTCAACCGTGGAAAGGCTTTATAGCTGAGTCATAGTCTTTGCTAGTTATAATTCAACCATGGAAAGACTCTAGCCTTCTATTCAATATGACCTTACAATAGAGTATGAGTCTTACTACCTTCAAATTAGATAGACTCAAATTCAATTTTATCAAAACTAGGCAAATCAATTTTTGTAAGTAGCTATATTAACTCTGTCAACCTGGACAAGAACCTGGTAGAAGCTCTGATACCACTAATGGATTTTTAAATCTTAATACTACTAGAAATATCATAGGTTAAATATCATAGGATCAAATATAATATATCCACAATATAATAAGTTCAAGATAATAATATGAGTAGAATATTATGGGCTAATTAATATGTAAATCACGACTAGTAATATATCAAATAATATTTCAAAAAAAGATCATATTTTAAATATGAGCAGATGTGGGAAGGCCATCCTTAATTTGCTAATATGATAGCTCAAACGTGGAATTCTTCAGGTAATTTTGGGTTTTATTCTCTTCCAAATCAAATTAAATATATGACATCTAGATTAAAATAATGCAACAAGAACACTTTTGGAAACATTTTTTAGAAGAAAGAACTAAAAGATAAAATTTCAAAATTATAAAAAGGTGAACATAATAATCTAAGCTTAGAGGAAAGGGAGTTGCTTAGTGAATATCATAATATTTTAAGTACATAAGAGAAATTTTGGAGATTAAAATCAAGACAAACTTGGTTAAAAGGAAATAAAAATACAAAAAAAATTCATATGATGGCTATAGTACAGAGATCAACATCTTGAATTAGTAAAATTAAAACAATAGAAGGGGTTTGAACTAAAGATCAGAGTGAAATTATAAAATAGTCTGTCTTTTTATTAGAATATTCTAAGATTAGAGGATACTGAAGTTCTTAATGATAAACTTCTTCAAGAAGTTCCTTTAGTTATAATGAATGAAGACAATAGGAAACTGATGGAGCCTATTACTCTAGAAGAAGTTCATTTAGCTTTTTTCTCTTTTAATAAGAATAAATTCCCAGGTCCTAGACTCTCTATAGATTTTTACCAACATAATTGGGATATAGTGAAGGATTCTTTATTGGTGGAAGTGGAATAGCCTAGGGTAAAACAATACATATCTTATAAAATAAATGCAACATATCTTACACTAATTCCAAAAAATAAGGATTCTAAATTTTTTGATTCTTTTAGATCCATAAGCCTATGTAATATGGCATATAATATTATCTCCAAAGTGATGGTAAATTTATTAAGGCTATTGTTAGACAAAATCATTTCAAAATAGCAAGGAGTATTTGTGAAAGGGAGATAAATTTTGGACGGATCACAGTAGCTCATAAATTTATACATATGATAACTTCAAGAAAAGAGAAAGCAATGATATTAAAACTCTATATGAGTAAATTTTGTGATAGGGTTAAATAGGATTTTCTTTTTATAGTTTTAGAAAAGTTTAGATTTGGGAAGAAATGGGTTAGATGGATTAAAGCTTGTGTCTTTGTAATTTGTTATTTAGTTTTGGTCAATGGGTTAGTAAAAAAATATTTTAAATCCAAGAGAGGCCTTAGATAAGGAGATCCTCTATCTCCTTATTTGTTCATTATTATGGCAGAGGTTTGTTAGTCTCACAATGACACTGAGAGGGGGGGTGAATCAGTGTAGCTATTCAAATTCAAATCTACAACTCTTAATACTGAAACAATGAAGATTTAAATCAGATAATGCAAATATCACAAGAGAGCATTCCACAACACATGATGTAATGAGGTTCACCAATTTGGCTACTCCTCAAAAATGACTGCTTGGATTATCGTCCAAATCTAGCCTTTGCAAAACACCAATTTTACAATCACTTTACTAGCACCAACTGGAAGGAGCACCAACCCCTAATTTATCTGCACCCACGAAAGGAGCACCAACCCCTAATTTATCCGCACCCACGAAAGGAGCACCAACCCCTAATTCCAAGCACCAACTTGGTCTACAAATATGAAGCTATAAGATTGACATAAAAATGCCTTCACTTATTCAAGACCCTGACTGGTCTATTGCTAACCCAACCTCTCTCACTATTCACCAAAATACCACACACTAAAGGCTCTGCTTGCTACACTTTTTATGGCTCTCACGGCTCTGCTCAGCTCTCTCTTGTGGCACTCTTCCAACCCTCTTCTAACAACACTTTTTCTCTCTTTTAGCAGCAATTTAATTCTCCACGTAGACCTCCTTTTATAACAGAATTCTGATTCTATTTTTAGCTTCCATATTTTCACATGCAGCTTATTAATAGAAAATTCTATTTTCAACTTCCTTTATCTCACAGTATTCTTTCATGCATCCTATAAATAGTTACGGTTCTTTGTTTGGTCTTCGACTGATGACTTTCAGTTTAACCATCGCTAGATGCATTCACTTCGTAACTGACCTTGTAACTATCGTTCTGACTCCAGTTCACTGTTCTTATTTTAGCTACATGATTTTTCTCTATAAATGCACTTGTAACTATTGTATAACTTTAGTTAACTCTTCTTATTTTAGCTGCATGTATTTCTTCTCATAATCGCCCTTGTAACTGTCATGGAACTTCAGTTAACTGTCACATATCTTATTTTGGCTGGGTTCTTTTCTTGCTCGTGCCAACGAGACCTGTCGCGAAATCGTGACACTTCTGCCTCTTTGTTCTCTTCTCGGCTTTCACCCGTGAAAACACAACATGTCATGATATCACAACACTTTCGCCTCCTTGCTACTCTTCTCGGCTTTAACCAGCGAAAACACATGTCACGATATCGTGACACTTTCGCCTCCTTGCTACTCTTCTTGGCTTCAACCAGCGAAAACACAACATGTCACGATATCGTGACACTTTCGCCTCCTTGCTACTTCTCTTGCCTTCGGGTCACGAAAACCCGACATGTCGCGATATCGCGACACTTTTTCTCCTTAGTGCTTTCTCTTGCCTTCGGGTCGCAAAAACCCGACATGTCGCGATATCGCGACACTTTTTCTCCTTAGCGCTTTCTCTTGCCTTCGGGTCACGAAAACCCAACATGTCGCGATATCGCGACACTTTTTCTCCTTAGCGCTTTCTCTTGCCTTCGGGTCACGAAAACCCGACATGTCGCGATATCGCGACACTTTTTCTCTCGGACTCTCTCTCCTGCAATATGTCACGAAATCGTGACACTTTTTCTTTTGGACTCTCTCTCCTGCAACATGTCATGAAATCGCGACACTTTTTCGTCCGTACAACCTTCCTTGCAATATGTCGCGAAATCGCGACACTTTTTTGTTCGTACAACCTTCCTTGCAATATGTCGCAAAATCGCGACACTTTTTCGTCCGTACAACCTTCCTTGCAATATGTCGCAAAATCATGACACTTTTTCTACTTGCCTTTCTTTCTTCCAACATGTCACGAAATCGTGACAGTTTTGCTTGCTTGTGCTGTTTCTCCGAACATGTCACGAAATCGCGATAGTTTTGCTTGCTTGCGCTCTCTCTCTGAACATGTCATGAAATCGCGACAGTTTTGCTTGCTTGTGCTTTCTCTCCAAACATGTCATGAAATCGCGACACTTTTTCTTGCTTGCGCTTTCTCTCCAAACATGTCACGAAATCGCGACACTTTTTCTTGCTTGCGCTTTCTCTCCAAACATGTCACGAAATCGCGACACTTTTTCTTGCTTGCACTTTCTCTCCAAACATGTCGCGAAATCATGACACTTTTTCTTCCTTGCATTTTCTCTTCGCTTCGGACCGTGAAAATGCAACATGTCATGAAATCGCGACACCTTTTTCTCTCTCCTCTTTCTCTTTTCTTTGGCCTGTGAAAATGGAACATGTCGCGAAATCATGACACCTTTTTCTCTCTCCTCTCCTCTTTGCTTTGGCCCACAAAAATGGAACATGTCACGAAATCGTGACACCTTTTTCTCTCTCCTCTTTCTCTTTTCTTTGGCCCGCGAAAATGGAACATGTCATGAAATCGCGACACCTTTTTCTCTCTCCTCTCCTCTTTGCTTTGGCCCGTGAAAATGGAACATGTCACGAAATCGCGACACCTTTTTCTCTCTCCTCTTTTTCTTCAAACATGTCACGATATCACGACAGTTTTTCTTTCTGGCCAACATGTCGCGATATCGTGACACCTTTTTCTCTCTCCTATTTTTCTTCAAACATGTCGCGATATCGCGATAGTTTTTCTTTCTGGCCAACATGTCACGATATCGTGATAGTTTTCTTCCTTGTGATTTTCTTTTGATTTTTTGCATATGGGCCACTTTTATCTTTTGGAAAACCACTGCTCTGAAGAGCCTCTTAACTCCTGTCCACTACATCAACTGACATGTCTGATTGTGTTGACAACAATGACAATACTATTTTTGCACCTTGCTCAACAATCTCCCCCTTTGGAATTGTTGGCAACACACATGCAATTTCCTATAATACTTCTCCCCCTTTGACAATAATACCAAAGGGCTGCTGCAGACTCCCCCTGAGTCCATACACATCATTCTCAGGCACACGTTATGACAGTTAGCAAAAATTACATATATGAGAAAAAAGATAATCAAATATATAAATGCTCCCCCTGAGAATGTGGTTCCGATTGCGAGTCAGTTCTTGGGAAGCATAACCACTCCCAATTTATTGCGAAGGTACTCAAAAATTTCTTTGGGCAGTGGTTTTGTGAAGATATCTGCTACTTGCTCTGTAGTTGGAACAAAATCCAACTTTACCTCACCTTCCGCAACTTTCTCCTTCAAAAAGTGATATCGGATAGCAATATGTTTTGTGCGAGAATGCATAATCAGATTCTTTGAGATGTTAATGGCACTGGTGTTATCACACTTAACTAAAATTGGCTCACTGAAGTTAATGCCAAGATCTTTCAGGGTTTTTTTCATCCATAATACCTGCGTACAACACGTTGTCGCTGCAATATATTCTGCCTCTATTGTCGATAAGGAGACTGACTCTTGTTTCTTATTGTGCCATGCAACCAACCTATCTCCAAGATAGAATGCACCTCCACTGGTACTCTTTCTGTCATCGACACATCCTGCCCAATCTGCATCTGAATACGAAATAAGGGTGAAGTCCTTACCTTTCGGATACCATAACCCATACTCCATAGTACCCTTCAGATATCGAAGAATCCTCTTTACTGTTGTCACATGAGTCTCCTTGGGACTCGCCTGAAATCATGCTACCATGCAACCGCCCGCAAGATATCCGGTCCGGTAGCCATCAAATACAATAGGCTCCCAATCATAGATCTCGTACATGGTTTGATCAACATCCTGGAGATTTTTCATCCTTGCTCAACTTGCAACCTTGTTGTCATGGGAGTGCTAACAAGCTTACAATCCTCCATTGTGAACTTTTTAAGCATCTCTTTCACATATTTGACTTGAGAAATGAATATGCCCTTCTCATTTTGATTAACTTGCAGTCCGAGAAAATACGAAAGTTCACCAATCATTGACATTTCAAATTCTTTCTGCATCTTAATCGCTAAATATTTACACGAATTATCATTGTTGCTGCCAAAGATGATATCATCTACATATACAACAAGGACAATGAGATGGCCATTTGCTATTTTGACATACAAATTGCTATCCACCATACCTTTTTTAAACCCTTGTTGAGTAAGATAGTTGTCTAGTCTTGCATACCATGCTTTGGGTGCCTGTTTCAAGCCATACAATGCTTTCTTCAACTTGTAGACGAAATTGGGATTATCACCGATTTGGAAACCATCTGGTTGTTCAATATAGACCTCTTCTTCAAGTTTTCCATTCAGAAATGCTGATTTTACGTCCATTTGATAAACTTTGAAATTCTTGTGAACTGCTAAAGCCGAAAAACATTCTTATTGCCTCTAGTCCGCCACTTGGTGCAAAGGTTTCCTCAAAGTCAATACCTTCAACTTGTGCATAGCCTTTACTGAGACCAATCTTGCTTTATTCCTGACTACTCGTCCATCTTCATTCAATTTGTTTCAAAAAAATCCATTTAGTACTCGATTATATTTTTATTTGCAAGTCTTGGTACTAACTCCCAGGTTTTGTTTTTCTCGATCTGATCTAATTCTTCATTTATTGTCGTCATCCAACTTTCATCTTTGCTTGCTTCAACAACATTTTTGGGCTCAATGTTGGATAATAGAGAGTAGTTACTTACTACTCTTCTTCTTGTCTAAACACCAACTGTGGGGTCTCCAATTATTTGCTCTCTAGGATGATTCTTCTGCCAGCTGCCTGTTTTGAATTTCTTGTTTTCTTCCTCTTCTGAATCATGACTTAAATCATCTGAGTCTATTTTCTGTTTCTGTTCGGTTTCCTTTTCATCATCTCCTTCAATAACTTCTTCATATATTGGGTAGTTTTCTTTATAGCTTCTTTCTTGTTCCCTACCTTCATCTACTTTAACATCGACACTCTCCACAATTTTCTTTAGCTTCTTGTTGTAGCAAGTGTAGGCTTTGCTTTTTGTCGAATAGCCTAGAAAAATACCTTCATCAACTCTATCTTCAAATTTTCCAAGATTATCTTCAGTTCTTTTGATATAACACTTGCTTCCAAAGACTTTAAAGTATTTTGTTGTTGCCTTCTTACCGAACCACAGTTCATATAGATTTTTGCTTTCATGCGTCCTCAACATGCACCTATTTTGGATGTAAACCGCAGTATGGATTGCCTCTTTCCAAAATCTGTCTGCTATTTTGCTCTCAGTCAACATAGTCCGTGCCATTTCCTGCATTGACCTGTTCTTTCTTTCTACCACTCCATTTTGTTGAGGTGTCCTTGCTGCTGAAAACTGTCTCCTAATCCCATATTTTTCATAGTACTCTGCAAACTCTTTTGAAATGAACTCTCCTCCTCTGTCTGATCTTAAGCATTTAATATTTTTTCCTGTTTGATTCTCAACTTGTTTTTTGAAAATCTTGAACATTTCAAAGGCATCTGATTTAAGCTTCAAAAATAGTACCCATGTCATCCTGGAATAGTCATCTATGCACAACATAAAGTATTTGTCACCATTTATGCTTTGCGTTCTCATGGGTCCACATAAATCAGTATGTATTAGTTCTAGAGGTTTGCTTGTGAAGTATTCTTTTGTTTTAAATGTGGCTCTAGTTTGCTTCCCCTTTTGGCATGAAGCACAAATGCTATTTAAAGGTTTACCAATGGTGGGAATATCTCTCATCGCCCTTTTGAGCTGATTCTTACTAGATTGTCAAAGCTAATATGACCGAGCCTCTTGTGCCATAGCCAATTTTCTTCTTCCTGTCCAATCAAGCATGCTCTTTCTGAAGTCTTTGAGAGAGTATACAGGTTGCTAGATGTCCTTGATCCAGTTGCTATCAACTTTCCACAGTTTGCTTTTCTGACTTCACATCCCTGCTTCTTGAAAATTACTTCATGACCTCTGTCACAAATTTGACTTACGCTTAATAAGTTATGCTTCAGACCAATCACAAACAGGACTTCTTTCGATTTGATTTTTTCATCGTTGATCTTAACTGATCCTTTTCCAACTATCTTCGCTCCATCATTATTTCCAAATTTTACAGAACCACCTTCATAATTCTGTAGCTTTTCAAATTTTTGTTTGTCCCCTGTCATATGACTGGAGCATCCACTATCAAGTATCCAAGGTGCAGATTTGTTCTGTGCTTTAAATGCTGTCTATACAATCAAGGATTCCTTTTCTTCCTTGGGTTGCTCCTTTTGTTTCCACTCTGATTTGATTGCAGTTTTGGTCACTTGCTTTGAATTTTCTTTGTCAGTAGCCTATGTCTGTTTTTTGGGAAATTTTCTATTTTGTTTCCAACCATTTGGTTGAAATTTTCTTCCCTGATGTTTATTTGCTACAAATGTACTTTGACAATTTCTCGCAATGTGCCCATAATTATGATAGTTATAACATTCAACTACATAATCCATTAATGGTGAAAAAACATTTCTACTGGAAAAGTTCCTTTGTCCTACTTTATACTTGCAATCAGAAATCTTATGTCCATAACTATTGCATTTAAAACAATAACCAGAAAAGGAATGAGTGAACCTAGGTGATGGTCTCTGCCATTTTGTAGTGGGAGCCATAAATCTTCTTCTCCTCTGATGAGTGACTTTGGTGAATCCATCATTGTCAATACTCCTCTCTTGCCTGGCATTATTGCTTTCTTTTGAATGATTCATTTTTTCTTGATTAACCCTGATCTTGTCTTCATTCTTTATGGGTTCTATAGTTATGGCCTTTGATCCATTTGATGATTCTCCTTCGATGAAGCCTAACCCAAATTTGATGCCTATAGACCTTTGGTTATTTAAAATCTCATCCAGCTTCACAGAACTTCCTTCAAGTTTGTGATAGCAAGTCATTTTTTGATTCATCTCTTCTAGTTGTATCTTTAAACCAACAATCTCTTCTTCTAGCTTGCTGCACTCATCTATTTTCATGGTTAATTGTACTTCGATATCTTTAGATATTTTCTTAAATTTGTCTATCTGTACTTTTAAGCTGGTTATGATTTCATTGGCATCCTCAAGCTTTCTTGAAGTTTTCTTATTCTTTTTCCTTTCTATACTTAGCTCTTGAAGTGCAATGACCAACTCACCTTCCAGATCTACTTCAGCCTCAGCCTCAAATTTTTTATCACCTTCCTATTTTTCTTCTATTCTTTCTTCTTCGAATGCCATGAAAAGAGCTTCACCTATTTCTTCTTTAGAATCCTCATCAGAGTTGTCTTCTGAAGAACTGACATTCTTGGATATGAAACTTTTCTTCTTGTAGTTTCCTTTTCTAAAATTTGGTTTCTTCTTCCAGTCACTTCTTTCTTGATGTGAACCTTCATCACTTTTGCTTTTCTCATTAAGTGGACATTTAGCTGCAAAGTGTCCAATGCTTCCATAGTTGAAACACTTAAATGGTAGCTTTCCTCTGTATTTTCCTTTTCCCCTTATTATTTTTTGAACAAAGTTTGCTTCTGTTTCATCTGATGTCTCTTCTTCCTCGGATTCTTGCTTTGCTTTTACATTTTTATGTGCTTTAAAAGCAGCTTCTCTGTCTGTGGGTTTAGTTTTTCCTATTCTCATCTCATATGCAGTCAAAGAACCATGCATCTCATCCATACTAAAAGTATTTAGATCTTTAGCTTCTTCTATTGCTAAAACTTTAGAATCAAATCTTTGGGGAAGAGATCTTAGTACCTTTTTCATGACGACAGCATCTTCCATTTCCTCGCCGAGTCCTCTAATCGCATTAATGATTCCATTAACTCTCAGCATGTATGCCTCAATGTTCTCATCATCATTCATATTTAATGCTTTGAACTGAGCTCGATGCATTTGTAGCTTGGCCTCCTTGATCTTGTCGTCTCCTTCATGAATGCTCTTTAGTTTGTCCCACATGTCCTTTGCCATTTTGCAACTCATAATATTTATCAGTTCGTTGTCCACTAAACCGCACATGATAGCATTTTTGGCTTTAGAGTTATTCTCAAATAATTTCTTATCGGCAACATCGGTTGGAGGAGTGGTGGGTATTGTGTATCCACTTTCTACTGACTCCCAAATGTCGAATCCCAAAGCACATAGATATGTCTACATCCTGAGTCTCCAAAATGAGTAATTTTTTCCATCAAACAATGGTGCTTTGTTTGAAGAGAATCCTTCACCACCTGCCATTGTCTTACTTCCAAGATCACCTTAGCCGATTAAGCTTGTTCAGGAACTTGGCTCTGATACCAATTGTTAGTCTCACAATGACACTGAGAGGGGGGGTGAATCAGTGTAGCTATTCAAATTCAAATCTACAACTCTTAATACTAAAACAATGAAGATTTAAATCAGATAATGCAAATATCACAAGAGAGCATTCCACAACACACGATGTAACGAGGTTCACCAATTTGGCTACTCCTCAAAAATGACTACTTGGATTACCGTCCAAATCTAGCCTTTGCAAAACACCAATTTTACAATCACTTTACCAGCACCAACTGGAAGGAGCACCAACCCCTAATTTATCTGCACCCACAGAAAGGAGCACCAACCCCTAATTTATCTGCACCCATAGAAAGGAGCACCAACCCCTAATTCCAAGCACCAACTTGGTCTACAAATATGAAGCTATAAGATTGACATAAAAATGCCTTCACTTATTCAAGACCCTGACTGGTCTATTGCTAACCCAACCTCTCTCACTATTCACCAAAATACCACACACTAAAGGCTCTGCTTGCTGCACTTTTTACGGCTCTCATGGCTCTGCTCAGCTCTCTCTTGCGACACTCTTCCAACCCTCTTCTAACAACACTTTTTCTCTCTTTCAGCGGTAATTTAATTCTCCATGTAGACCTCCTTTTATAACAGAATTTTGATTCTATTTTTAGCTTCCATATTTTCACATGCAGCTTATTAATAGAAAATTCTATTTTCAACTTCCTTTATCTCACAGTATTCTTTCATGCATCCTATAAATAGTTACGGTTCTTTGTTTGGTCTTCGACTGATGACTTTCAGTTTAACCGTCGCTAGATGCATTCACTCCGTAACTGACCTTGTAACTGTCGTTCTGACTCCAGTTCACTGTTCTTATTTTAGCTGCATGATTTTTCTCTGTAAATGCACTTGTAACTGTTGTATAACTTCAGTTAACTCTTCTTATTTTAGCTGCATGTATTTCTTCTGCAACTACCCCTATAACTGTCATGGAACTTCAGTTAACTATCACATATCTTATTTTGGTTGGGTTCTTTTCTTGCTCGTGCCAACGAGACCTGTCGTGAAATCATGACACTTCTGCCTCTTTGTTCTCTTCTCGGATTTCGCCCATGAAAACACATGTCGCGATATCGTGACACTTTTGCCTCCTTGCTACTCTTCTCGGCTTCAACCAATGAAAACACAACATGTCACGATATCGCGACACTTTTGCCTCCTTGCTACTCTTCTCGGCTTCAACCAATGAAAACACAACATGTCGCGATATCGCGACACTTTCACCTCCTTGCTACTTCTCTTGCCTTCGGGTCACGAAAACATGACATGTCGTGATATCGCGACACTTTTTCTCCTTAGCGCTTTCTCTTGCCTTCGGGTCACGAAAACCCGACATGTCGTGATATCGTGACACTTTTTCTCCTTAGTGCTTTCTCTTGCCTTCGGGTCACGAAAACCCGACATGTCGCGATATCGTGACACTTTTTCTCCTTAGCACTTTCTCTTGCCTTCGGGTCGTGAAAACCCGACATGTCGCGATATCGTGACACTTTTTCTCTCGGACTCTCTCTCCTGCAATATGTCACGAAATCGTGACACTTTTTCTTTCGGACTCTCTCTCCTGCAACATGTCGCAAAATCGCGACACTTTTTCGTCCGTACAACCTTCCTTGCAATATGTTGTGAAATCATGACACTTTTTCTACTTGCCTTTCTTTCTTCCAACATGTCATGAAATCGTGACAATTTTTCTTGCTTGCGCTGTTTCTCCGAACATGTCGCGAAATCGTGATAGTTTTTCTTGCTTGCGCTTTCTCTCCGAACATGTCATGAAATCGCGACACTTTTTCTTCCTTGCATTTTCTCTTCGCTTCGGACCGCAAAAATGCAACATGTCACGAAATCATGACACATTTTTCTCTCTCCTCTTTCTCTTTTCTTTAGCCCATGAAAATGGAACATGTCACGAAATCGTGACACATTTTTCTCTCTCCTCTCCTCTTTGCTTTGGCCCGCGAAAATGGAACATGTCACGAAATCGTGACACCTTTTTCTCTCTCCTATTTCTCTTTTCTTTGGCCCGCAAAAATGGAACATGTCACAAAATCGCGACACCTTTTTCTCTCTCCTCTCCTCTTTGCTTTGGCCCGCAAAAATGGAACATGTCGCGAAATCGCGACACCTTTTTCTCTCTCCTCTTTTTCTTCAAACATGTCGTGATATCGCGACAGTTTTTCTTTCTTGCCAACATGTCGCGATATCGCGACACCTTTTTCTCTCTCCTCTTTTTCTTCAAACATGTCACGATATCGCGACAGTTTTTCTTTCTTGCCAACATGTCGCGATATCGTGATAGTTTTCTTCCTTATGATTTTCTTTTGATTTTTTGCATATGGGCCACTTTTATCTTTTGGAAAACCACTGCTCTGAAGAGCCTCTTAACTCCTGTCCACTGCATCAACTGATCTGTCTGACTGTGTTGACAACAATGATAATACTGTTTCTGCACCTTTCTCAACAAGGTTTTGAGTAAGAACTTAAATAAGACTTACAAATATGGGCTTATAAGTGGACTTAAGATTAGTAATAACATCGACAACATCACCCATCAATAGTTTGTAGATGATACAACCATTTTTGGAAGGACCAAGATTAATGAGACCGAAGATTTGAATAATTTTTTTAAGGAATATTAAAGAGCATCAGGGCAAAAATTTAATAGGAAAAAATTCAAAATTTACTTCCTTAACACTCCTGCTAATATCAAAGCAAGAATTTCCAGGTTGCTTCAATTGGAGGAGGTAAATTTACCTACAACTTGTCTAGGGATATCTTTATTTGAGGGAAGAATGAGGAGAGAATTATAGAATCTAGTTATTAGTAAAGTTTAAAATAAAATTCCAACTTGGAAATGTTGATGGTTATTGTTAGTAGGAAGAGTGCAGTTAATTAAGTCAGTCTTTCAAGCGATCCCAACATATTATATTTCATTGTATTCTATGCCAAAATTAGTTGAAAAAAATTAATCTATATTATGTGATCCTTTTTTGTGGTCAAGTTTAATGATAAAAGGATATTTTATTTGATGATATGGAGTAAGGTGTGTGATGATAAAACTAGGGGAGGTCTTGGTTTAAGAGTTCTTACAGATGCAAACTTAGCTCTTAGGAGAAAAGTTATTTGAAGATTGTACAAAGAGAGTCAAAGACAATGGGTAATAATTCTTTTAAGTATGTTGATCTCAATGATCCAAGTTTAATATTTACTACTTTATCTCTACCAAATGGTTCTGCTCTTTAAAATGGTTTACAAAAATCTATTGATCTTATGATTAAAGGTTAAGATCAGTGGTGGAAACTAGATAAAATATTTCTATTTGGATGGATACTTGGTGTGATAAAATACCTCTCAATTTAGATCCAATTGTGAAACCTTGTATGAGATTGCTTCAAGACAAATATGATGATAGAGTTTCAAACATTTTGTATAAATATCAGGAAGGAAGATACAAATTGAAAGAAGATTTTTTAACGAGTATACAAGACATTGATGCTAGGAGACATTTGAGTACAAAGATAACAACTGTGATTATTCTAAAGGGATCCAAGGATAAATTAATTTGAGAGTTGAATAGCTTAGGAGAATACACAACAAGAAGTGGATATAATGTACAATGCCAATAAAATAATAATAACACTAGAATATGGAGAGATATTTGGGATAGCCCAAGCATTCCTAAAATCAAAATGTGTGTTTTGCTAGTAGGTCATAGAAGAATTTTATCTTGAGATAACCTTATGAAAAGGGGTTTTCATGAACTCTCTCAATATATTTTTTGTAAAAAGGAGGAGAGTATAGATCATCTCTTAAGACATTGCTCAATAGTCTGGAATCTATGGTAATGGATTCTTAATATGTTTGGTAAATGCATGGTGATGAATAGTAGAATTGAAGATTGGTTAAAGCAATGGTAGAGAACTTATAAAAGTGAGGATTTACAGACAATATGGGATATATCAAAAGATACAATACTTTGGATTGTATGGATAGAAAGGAATAGAAGAATATTTAAAGGAAAGAAAAGTAGTTTAGAGGTAATGAAAAAGAAGATTTTTTTAGCCATAGAGGATTCTAAACCAACCCTATCAACTCACCCAATACCTAATATGGAAGCAGAGAGCCTTGATATATGGATTCAAGTCATTAAATGAAATTATTATGTTGGGTGCAAGAGAAGCAAAAAGAAGGCAAAGAATATATAGTGGAAACCACCAGATGTGGAGTGGGTTAAATTGAATTTTGATGGAGCTTTTAAAGGAAATACAAGACCAACAAAAGGAGAAGGAATAATTAGAAATAATAGAGGAGAGATTTTATCTCATTACGCTTTCAATAGTGGTTTTAAGACAAATAATGAATTTGAAGCTTGGGTGGCTTTAGAAGGTTTAAAAATATGCAAAAAAATGAAATGGAACAGAGTATGGATGGAAGGTGATTCTCTCATAGTAATAAATGCGGTTTTGAGGAAAGAAAAGGCTCCATAGAACATACAAGAGATAATTGGGGAAATTCAAGATCTTACTCAAGAGTTTAAAGAATTCAAGTTTGCACATACATTAAGGGAAGGTAACAAATGTGCAAATAGGCTAGCCAATAAAGGGGTTTTTATTGAGGATCATGAAGTTAAATACTCCTTTCCATGGTTAGAGCAAGTAGTAAGTTTAGTTGAAGCCGACAAGAAAATATTGATTGCCTGAATTAATAAATGATTAAATTTTACTTTAATATTTTGCATTGGTAATATCTACTTTATTTTGTAATAGTAATGTGTTTTCATATATATTATTTATTATAATTTTTGTGGTTGCACTTGTGTTTTAGAAAGGAAACTAGAAATCCATATTTGGTAAAGCGGACTATGATAATGTGATGTTTTAGAAATATTAATCTACTAATATGCAAGGCATAGATAGTAGAGGTGAAGTTTTTGGTATTGTGAATACTACTATAGAAAAATATCAAAAGGATGCTAAATTCTAGAATATTTGTATTCATACAAAAATTTGAAAAATTCTAGAAAATAAAAATCTAGAATTTAGACATTTTATGTAAAATGATGTAGTTTTTTAGCTATAGCATATCAATTGAGATGATAAGTATATCTATTTGTAAAATCTCAAGCTCTAAAGAAGAGATTAGTAATTTTTCAAGGGTGGGGGATCCGAGTACAACCCTTATTATCCAGCAAAAAACAATATCAAATAACATTCAATAATAAACAACAATATGAATGTAAATAACCTAATCATACATGTATTAGGTATGTAGAACAACTTAAAATATTAATTTCACAAAATTTATGCAATCTTTATTACTCCTTTTTCTCTTACAAATATGATAAGAACTTTCTCTACTTTGTAATGTGATACATCTTGATATGATCTGATCCTGCTATGGAATACTATATAGCCATAGTAGTGTGATTTTTTGGATACTTGACTATTAATTTCCATATGCCAAGTATCATGACTCTTGGCTTCTCTAATTGACACTTGCATACTTGATGAACACATGAATTCGTAATGTATGTACACCTATACATGACTCTTGCCATTCACTTTGTACACTCTAACCTAAGATACTTGCGCACATATTCACATTAATATTTGCACTCTTACATATAAGATAATTGTGCACATATACTCAACTTACACTTGCACACTAACTCACATGAAACTTGTGCATTTCCTGCACATTACAACTTTACATGACACTTGTGCATATCCTATACATTCACACTTACATAAAGGGAAATATAACTCGCACTCTAAACTATAACTTAACTCTAATCTATTATTTAAAATATGTACCATGAATGTACCAAGGGGTACATTAGCATGTACCAAATAATGTAATATACTCCAATATTTTACCCTTGCATAAGTTATTCCAAAATATCCTCCAACTAATACATTTTCCTTTTAGCTTTGGCAAGTCAAGATTTAAGGTCCTCAACATACCTCTTCAGTTGATATTTTTCCATGACATATTTCTTTAGAGCCTAATTTTCCTATATTATTTGATCCCTCTATGCCTTTAATTATGCTAATTCTACTTCCAACTCTTTTTTTGAATTGCTTCATCCTTAACCATCATTCAACCAACCTTCATGGTTGCACCAAGTGTGAGTTGGTTTGCAATTTGGACAATGTGGCATGGATCCATTTACTTTGGATCCAACTTGGATACCTTAGAAATCAAGTCAGTAGGAGCTATCACCACTTTGGAGGGGTTAGATTCTATTGCATCTATGATATATTATATCATGCTTTCTAACTAGCTATGACTATATTAGGATCGATGCCTTGGAGGTTTTTTTGTTAAGCCACTTCTACTCCTTTTATTTCTTTTCTTATGCAACAAGGACATCAAATACCTTCTTGATGTTCATATCCTCTAAATCACATATGGTTATCCATGCAAAAGAAATGTCTGGACTTACACTTATGCTATCTTAAGGGGGTACTCCTACGAACTTAGTCTCTTAATATGGGGTAGTAGACATCATTATCTATATGAGGAGGTATCTTGCATAATATAGTGGATGTGGTGGGCATGTACAAATGGTAGACAAAGTGAATTATGTGATTGGAAAAAGAGTGAATATATGGAACGAGTGTGCCATGATGCTAATATACCAATGTTTCAACTTAGGGTGATATCATCAATGAATACATGGTTGAAGGTGGTGATGTGGCATAAGGTACTAGTGGTTGGGTGAACACTTGAATGGAAGGTAATGGGAAAGAAGTGATCAGTGTATTCCTTAGTGTCATATATATCATTGGAGGTTGAGTACCTCTAGGGGAACCATCCACTATACTAGTAGAGGGTGAGATAAATGCAGTAGAATGGGTAGAGAGAGGAGAATAAGTGAGAATAGAAGAAAATAGATAAAGAATCATGAGTCATGAAAGGTGAAATTGGTGGCAGAAGTGGCCACAATACTAGCCATTCCCAACTTAGGGAGAAACCTCCTTGAGTTGGGTTGTCTACACTTGTTCTTGCATTATAACCACCTTACCCAACTTTGACAAATATATTTAAAACCTTGTTTCCCCTCAAGATTTATCTACCTTACTATTAAAGTAACCACCATCGGTGTTATTGGTTTCATTGAAATGTTGATTTCAATAATTAACTTATTTTTTTGTCTTTGAGGGCTATAGGGTTTTATCATTATTTTTTTATTTTCTTGATCCTTTTGGATCTCTTCGGGTATTTTTTTGTCCTTATGGTTGTTCACTAAAAAGGTCATATTTGGTAGATATGTTAGCATATTTTCCTTATACATGATATTTTGGGATACCAAGAATCATAATGTACCCTAGTTTCCTCAAGGCACTTAGGTTATGGTGGTACATCTTGATATCTACATAAAAATCATCTTTTACCTTGATATAGAATGCATGTCATTCTAGTGGGTTATTATACTATCTCTGAATCTCATCCTCATATCCATGATTTTTTCCTAGAGTAGTATGGGTCAATTATTCATTAAGATTTTTCTATTTCTAAATGTTATACTTCTTCTCAAGTGTAGAAAAGGTATCTAGCTTATTTTCATTTAGGATCTCCTTGAAGACTCCAATTGGATTGTAAGACCATCAATCCCTTAGTTGCTCTACCCCATGTCTTTCAACCTTGCCTTGGCCACTTGGTGGAACCCACACAACTTTGATATAATTTTCATGATTGGTTGCTTGAGTGGGTAGAAGGTGGTTTTCTTCTACCTCTTAATTTACTTTAAGTCCATGTAGTCAAGTTGCCATAAATATTTAACTTTGCATATGTAGTCAGATATGTATGTGATAACTAAAAATGCTTGGCTAAAAATCCATTAAGGCAAATGAAATATTGTGTCCTCCCTAAGTGGAAGTCTCCATTAGGTTATTCTACCAACTTAATCAACTATCATGCATCACCCAACAATATTGGTACCTTCCCTCTTAATTCCTCCATCATAACCTCAAATACCTCATCATATAAGTTATAGGTCTTGTTTACTTCATGGTAGGGAATATCTATGTAGTTAACCACTAAAAAATATTTATCGTCTACTCCTTCCTAGTCTAATTAAAGGTTTAGAAACAATTGTTTATTCTAGTATAATATGAGCTAGACCAAATATGATATGTATGTGAATTCCAATCTTCTTTGAAGTTCTTCAATTGACTATCCATCTAATTAGAAATATATAAGGTATAATCAATTATTTATTAATACCTAGGGTAATTTTACATAGAATGGAGTATGGTAATGTTCTACTAATACATCTTCAAGTCATTGAGTAGTACAATAATTTCTAAAAATACCATTTGTACATCCTCATTGAATAACTCCAACTCTAATGAGAAGTTGAATTCAGTTGGAAGGTTTTGCTTCGTGAGGTATGGGACTCCTCCAATAAGCACTTGTTTTCTAGTAGTAGAAGCCTTTTTGTATCTTGGGTTACAAGACACACACATAGATAGGTCGTTAGCCTACTTCAACATCTTTTTTATGTTGTCATATCTAATGTAGAATGATTATTCACTCTAATGATGGGGTCTCAATATACACCCAAATTAATAATACTCTTTTGCATAGGCCTTAACAAGCTCTTGACATATCCACTCTTGGAACACCAAATTCATGGCCAACCCTGAAGTCTAAATGCAATTCATGCTTCAAGAATTTGTTTGAGGACTGATATTAAATAATTTCAAGGATTACATTTTGACCTTTCTAATTGAGTGATGTCCCCTCTTTAATCATTTTATAAGGGTTGTCAAAGAGTTGTTCTTGTATTTTTTGGTAGGGGAGTCCAACCTCTTTCTCCTTCCTCTTTTCTTCTTTTCATTTCCCTTTGATGCTTCTATCTTGAAAAGTAGTACAATAATAGGTGAAGGTGGAGTGGATGTAGGTGGCTGACAATAGTGGAAGGTGGTAAAATAGTGTTGGCCTTTAACATGTATGGGATACTAGAGGTAGAAGGGGTATCCATGATGACTAATATGAGCAAAATATGAAATTAGTATTTGAAGGGGAATTTTACCAAGTATCAAAAAGAAGAGTGATTTGCTTGATTAGAAGGTCCTTGGCAATTTCTTGATTATGAATCAATTCACTCCAATATGCAAGTGATTCACTTACTTAGAGGTAGTTTGTAAGTTTTTAGACCACTAGAATGAATTGGAGGTTGACTTGAGAAATAGAGTAATTCACTTGATATTATTAGCAATTCACTAGTAGAGACACTTGGCTAGTTTTTGCTTAGATAGTTTACTCATGAAAATACATCAATTTCCCCTTTGGAGGATATTTCCTTAACCCTTAAAAAGGGTTTGGAATGATTTTTTAGGGGAGCCTCAATGAGGATCTATACTAGACCTCATTTAGGTAATGCATGAATCATGTTGTCATTTGGTACATCGAGTGAGTTACTTAGGCAAGTTGGGTGGTTCGATAAGTGAACAAGACAGACTATGTGAATTTAGAATATCTTTAGCATGCAAAAGTAGAGTAGCATGTGTGTGGCTTGTTTATTTGTGTAGTATAATGAAATAGAGGTGAGGGCTCCACAAGGTTATTTGGGGGATTAAAAACCCCTTATGGGTTGCCTAAGCTTACCCATGCCTTAGTGCAGTTAGCTTGTTAAGGATCAATTTTTCTTCATGGATGGTTGACATGGTGTAGGCCCTTATGGTGAGTAGTCTACTCACTCTAAGTCCCTTTTGAGTTTTTATTTTAATTTATATCAAACCATAATGATGATCTAACGGACCAAACCCATTATAGTAAGAGAAGAAAAATATGACAAAGGTTTTTGGAAGAAAGGGAATGATTGAAGAGATAATTTAGAAGATGAGGTGGATAGTATTGTTAAGTAATTACTAGATAAGAGGAAGAAAATATATGTACATATCTACATTTTTCTTTTGTCCAAAACTACTACTAGATTGAAAACATGTTATTCTTATTCATAAAAATGGTAACGTTATCCCATCCATGGTGGCAAGTTTATAGGTATTTATCCCATCATTCATAAAACACTATGTAGATGACACAGTGTGTGAGGGACCCACAGATAAATGTAAATGACTTATTTGTATCACACTACTAGGATTGACCATAGAAGTGGTGGGTAGGGATGATGAATTATCCATGGATATAATGTGCTGTGAGATGGAAATTTGATTCAGTTCTTCTTTCTTTTTTTGATTTATAGTTAATACCATAAGCCAATTGAATCAAATATATGCAATGTGTAATATAGTAATGTAGATAAAAACTTCATATAAATCAAGTAAAACAACTCACTTCTAATTTTCTGCAACAAATGTGTCTTACCTTATGTTATTTTTTATCTCATTTTAATTAGTTTTTATTTTTTTGTTTTGTGTTTTTTGATATACTAATCTGAATTATAATGGGTGAAATCTATGGCTTGGATGGGCAATGATATTCTTCCTGGTGATGAAGTCTAAGAATTTTTCTCAAGGGTATCCTAAGGCGACTAAGGTCAGATATTGATGGATGGAGATGAAGCCCACCATCTCTAGATCTCAAGCAATGGTTGGTGATGAGATCCAACACATTATTGTTTAATGTGATACGTGTTGTGTGTGATTTCTTTTCAATTTTCCATTTTTTTATGGTGTACATACAATGTCAAAAATAACTAATTTTCCAAGTCTAAATTAGAAGCCGACAACAAATATATCAATTTATTCAAAAATAGGTAGAGTACACTGCTTAAGACCGCTCTCTAAATAGAGGACGATTCATCTACTCTTTGCCTTGAATCACCAATTGTGGGAATACTTTTGATATACTGATATTATTCCTACTTAGACAAGCAAAAAGAGAAATTCTTAACTCTATAATGCAAACTATTTCATGCAATTAACAATTCATATGAAAACAGAATGCAGGATTTTAAGTGCACCACAACAGAAAACAATAAATTTTAATTGGAAATGTGAAATTTGTAATTGAATATGGATGAAAAAATAATTTTAAATGCCTATGATGTAGATTCAATTTGCTTGTTTTTAATAGACATTTAATGATGTTATTTTTAGCATTATATATGACAAAAATGTAAAAATACACAAAATAGAGAAGTTAGGGTTTTGATGTAAACTTACAAATAAGCCTATGTATTTTTCTTCCTATGTGAAACACCTCTAGGCACTTCTGAAACCCACCAAGGCATATTTTGAACTCTATAGGGCATCCCTCGAGTGTCGTAGGGTATTTGCGTAACTTCTGCAACTTCTACAATTTTTCAAAAATCCTAATTTTACGAAATTCATGCGATCCATTTTTCTGAAAACCTGCAAAACAAAAATAGAAAACCATAAGTCAATGACAAGATAATTTAAAATTTAGAACCCTTCCGTGATCGCCATTTTAATTCTCAAATTGTGCTTGGTATTCCCTTACGGTGGAGGTTTGCCGTAGTTTAGTGAGGGCTCCTATGAAGTCTTCAAATTTAGTGGGTCCAAATCGCAACATTAAGTTTTTTGTGAATTCGGTCCATGTGGGCAGATCTTTTATTTTCTCATACCATTGATACCACAACGTAGCGATTTGTACCAAGTGAAATGATGCGATACAGACTTTCTAAATCTCCGAAATTTGATATAAGGCAAAAAATTGATCCCTTCATATTCAATAAAAATGTATGAGCACATTCTAACCTCTTTAAGCTTGGCATAGAAGTGTTTGTGGTTGTGACAAATTTATGAGATCCCTTCATATTCAATAAAAATGTATGAGCACATTCTTCCATAATTGAGTTGGTTGATTGGTTTTCTGGAAAATAAATTTGGGGTGAAAAGGACTTGATTAAGATTTCCTATTGAGTGTGTTGAGTTAATGCTTCAAGGTTTTCTGGACTAAAGAGTTGTTGTGAATATTGTTTTATAAGCATTGTTGTTGAATCCATTGGTTGTGTGAAGAAATTGAGTTAGGGTTTTGAAAAGATCATGAGTATCATTGTTATGTGAAGATTGTTTTATAATCATTGTTGTTGAAGTGGGTTGTTATGCAAAGAACTTGAACTAGGGTTTGAAAAGAACATGAGTATCATTGTTAGGTGAGATTTTTTTTTGAGCATTGTTGGAAGTATTTTGAGTTGGTGTTTATATGTTTGGACTAGGGTTTGTGAGTAAGGGGTGTTTCATTGAGTGATTGGTTGAGTAGAGTTGGTTGAGCCTAGTCAAGTAGATGTGTGAAGTGATTGTTCAAGTTCCATAAAACAAACTATTCTATATTTTGATTTGAATTGAGAAAGTGATTGAGCATTGAGTGTAGAACATATTGATTCTCTAAGCATTCTCTTTATGTTTCTATGATATTTGAGCAAGTTTTGTGTGGACTTGCTGAGCATATTTGAGAAAGTTCTATGTGGACTTGTTGAACAGATTTGACCCTTTGTCATTGATGTCAAAGAGGGAGATATTTGATATTTGAGAGAGCATTGAGCTAGGGGGAGCAATGTCCCAAGGGGAGCAGAATAAAGGAAAGGTCAAGTTTTTGGTAAAAGGAAATTGGGTTACCATCAATGATAAAGGGAAAGATTGTTGGATATTTCGAGCTCATTTAGTTGGCATTGATGTCAAGGTGAAAAGTCGTCATTGATGCCAAAGTAAACATATGAATATGTCATTAATACCATGGGAGCACACCATAAATAGCACCGGGAACAATGCGAAGAGTTGAAGAAAAAGTTGGCAAACTAATGTTTTATGAGGGTTTATGGTAAACTCATGGCGGAAGATTAAATGGTTTTATTAAAATCATTATGAGAATATAAAAGTCTCCTCACACATTGAGATGGCAGTTAGGATTTTAAAAGACCCACGGTGACATAATAATTTACAAATTAAAGGTTTAAGTTTAAACCCAAGAAAGGCTTTAATATCCTTAAAGTTAAAGTTTATAAATATAATTTATAAAATTTAAATTCCGTAGAATTTAAATAATTTATAAATTACAAAAGGTTTCGAAATGCGCCGACATCATCAAATAAAATGGAGCATCAAATTATAAGGCATAAGGTGAAATTGTGTATAAATAAGATGCCAAGAGGCATTCAAAAGTATCTCTCTTCGACTTAATTTTTTATGCAACCAAGCTAAAGGAATTTGTGCAAATCGTTGAACATTGAGGAAGAAGACAAAGAGCTTATTTGTCTTATTAGTGTAGGCAGAAGACAAAAGGTGTAAGTGCATGGTATAACCCACATTGAACATGATGATCCAATGGTACAACGTGTTGTGTGAGAGCATTGGAGTGGAAGGAGTCCATGATCGATTCGTGTGGATGATTGACGTGTTCGACTTGAGCGCCAAGGGAAAGTTTTTTTCCACGTTCGGTTTGAGCGCCAGGTGTGGTAGAAGGATCACGAGGTGCTCATGGAGTATTAAACGTGTGTCTAACATACAATGTGGTAAGGTTCGCGGCAAGAGCACTCACGAAGATAGAGATTGTGGGTTCGAATCCCACTAGTGGCAAAGGTAATTTTTGATTAAATTTAATATTGCCTAATTTTTTTCTTAAGGGGTCATTTGGAGTTATAAGGGTTTGTGAAGAATTATTTTTAATTGATTTGTGTTTGGAGTTATAAGGGTTTGTGAAGAATTATTTTATTGGTAAATGATTTGTGCTATTTGGAGTTATAAGAGGTTGTGAAGAATTATTGTATTGGAAATTGATTTGTGCTATTTGGAGTTAAAATATTTTTGAAAGATTGTTTTATTGAGAAGTGATTTATGTTATTAAGATTTTTAAAGAAAAAGGATTTGATTTATGCCAAATTTCTTCTTGCCATTAAAATTGATTAAAGAGGTTTTGAGTTATTTTGGTGGATGTTGAATTTATGTTAGTTGGGAGCTTATAAGGTGTTATTGGATAAATATTTTATGTATGTTGTGGCTACTTTTGAAAGGTGGAGTGATAAGTTGTAATTGAGTATTTATATTATATTGTGAAAAATATTTATCTTCTAACCTCTTTAAGCTTGGCATAGAAGTGTTTGTGGTTGTGACAGATTTATGAGATCCCTTCATATTCAATAAAAATGTATGAGCACATTCTTCCATAATTGAGTTGGTTGATTGGTTTTCTGGAAAATAAGTTTGGGGTGAAAAGGACTTGATTAAGATTTCCTATTGAGTGTGTTGAGTTAATGCTTCATGGTTTTCTGGAATAAAGAGTTGTTGTGAATATTGTTCTATAAGCATTGTTGTTAAATCCATTGGTTGTGTGAAGAACTTGAGTTAGGGTTTTAAAAAGATCATGAGTATCATTGTTATGTGAATATTGTTTTATAAGCATTGTTGTTGAAGTGGGTTGTTATGCAAAGAAATTGAACTAAGGTTTGAAAATAATATGAGTATCATTGTTATGTGAGATTTGTTGTTGAGCATTGTTGGAAACATTTTAGTTGGTGTTTATATGCTTGGACTAGGGTTTGTGAGTAAGGGGTGTTTCATTGAGTGATTGGTTGAGTAGAGTTGATTGAGCCTAGTCAAGTGGATGTGTGAAGTGACTATTCAATTTTCATAAAACAAACTATTCTATATTCTGATTTGAATTGAGAAAGTGATTGAGCATTGAGTGTAGAACATATTTAGTCTCTAACAATTTTCTTTATGTTTCTATGATATTTGAGCAATTTCTATGTGGACTTGTTGAGCAGATTTGAGCAAGTTCTGTGTGGACTTTTTGAGCATATTTGAGTAAGTTCTATGTGGATTTGTTGAATATATTTGAGCAAGTTTTGTGTGGACTTGTTGAGCATATTTGAGCAAGTTCTGTGTGGACTTGAGCAAAATTGAGCAAGTTCTAAGTGGACTTGTTGAGCATATTTGAGCAAGTTCTGTGTGGAATTGTTGAGAAGATTTGAGCAAGTTCTATGTGGACTTGTTGAGAAGATTTGAGCAAGTTCTGAGTGGACTTGTTAAGCAGGTTTGAGCTAGTTTTGTGTAGACTTGTTGAGCAGAATTGAGCAAGTTCTGTGTGGACTTGTTGAGCAGATTGAGCAAGTTCTAGAGAGGACTTCTAGAGGAGATCTAAGAAAGTTCTAGAGAGGACTTGTGGACAGATTAGTGTGAGATTTTGAGGAAGATTACAAGGTATATTTGAGACAAGTCTTTGAGAAGACTTGAGAGTAGAGTTTATTGATTTGTTTAAACCTTGAGTTAAGTTTTAGGGCAAATCCAACAAAGTTTAGACAAGCCTTGAGTTAATGCTTGAAGAAAGATATCGAGGATAGATTTGTGCTAGAATAAAATATTGTATTTAGTTTAGATTTGAGACAAATATTTGGAGGTGACAGAGCAGATAGGATAGTAGTCTTCATTGTATAGAGATCCATCAGCCAGGGTAGTGAGGATAGGTCTTCTGAGTGGGTATAAGAGTATTCAGTGGAGAGAGATCCACAAGCCAGTGTAGTGGCGGCAGTAGTCTTCTAGAGGATCACTAGCCAAAACAAAGGATAAAGAGTTCTCCTATGGATAGAGATCCATGAACTTGATTTATGGGATCAGCATCTCCTTTGGACAGAGGTCCATAGACATTGTAGGGAAAGGATTCCTGAGATATTATTTGAGCAAAAAATATAAGAAATATTTTCTCCATTGAGGTAGCCATCTTTAGGTGAACCACGTTAAATTGGTGTTGTTGACAATTTTGGGTACTTTGGGTACATTGCCTTTGCTCAAGTGTATAAGTTGTCATTGATGTCAAGAAGCTCTTGAAGGAATTTGATTTGATGTCAAATAATTTGTTTTGATGAAGGTTACGGCATGACAGTTTCAAAGGTCTTTTGTAAACCCCAAGTTGGCAGGTTTAAAGATTACAGGTGGATGCATTAGTTTAATGCATTTGGGTCCAGGAGGAAGTATTTATTTAAATAATTAAAAACCTTGTTAAGGTTCCCTTTAATTATTTTTAAATAAATATTAAATTATTGTTTGCAATGGGTTCTCCTAACCCATGGCGCTATGTTTTAAGATTGTGGGCGCTAGCCAAGACCTCCGTCGACGTGTTAAACTCCTCGTCGACGTCAAGAGCTTATGGTAAAAATGCATATAAATCTCCCTCGATGAAAATCAAGAATTATCCCATCCGCATTTTGAAAAGAGTTGCTCGTCGTGAATTCGTGATCTGTTGTTCGATTTCTTCCTCGTTGTGATTTCGTGATCCGTTGTTCGGATTTCTTCTCCGATTGTGTCTTCGTCATTTTCGTAAACCCGTCGTTCGATTGTGTCTTCGCCATTTTCGTAAACCTGTTGTTCGACTGTGTCTTCGCCATTTTTGTGAATCCGCTATTCATTTTTTTGTACTCGCCGTTTGTCGTAAATCTATCGTAAGGTTTTCGTCTTCGTGTTCGCGTCAGAAGAAAGGGAGGCACTGTTGTTTTATTTAATCCCTGGCGTAGAAGGAACAAGGCTAACAGCATGAGGTTTAAACCTCACTGGGCGCCTTTGGCGCACCGATAGTGGCTAGGCTATTGGCGTGCTACTCGAATGGGAGGTTCCGCATTTGAATAACGTGAAAGGGTTTTTCATCGTGAAGTGGACGCAGCGGGTGGTGTTAGAATTCGTGCACAATTTCTCCATAGCGCGATTTTTGATGTTGGCCAAGGTATTTTCAAAATTAATTTTTGCTAAGTGTATTTTGTGGATGGAGGAAGTTTATTAGAGGGAAAAACAACTTAGGAGTTATAAGGAGTTTAAAGCTTGTTTTATTTTGATAAAAGATTCTTTTGAAGGTGTTGTTTGAAATATCTTATTGCATTCTTATGAGAGATAAATTTTATTTTTGATAAGACTATAAGGGAGAAATAAGGTGTATAAGGGATAAATTTTTCTTGTAATGTTGAGAGTGCTTTTGGTTGATTATGGAAATGAAAGCATGATGTTTTAAGGTTAAAATTGCTTCTTGTGTGAAGTTGTGAAACCTTAAGTGGGCAGCTTTGAGATTGACATTTGCTTTCATTAAATTGGTAATAATCAAGCTATTCTTTACTTGGTTAAAGTGTTGGGCTTACTCCTTTGTTGATGATTTGAAAAGTTGTGTGTGCTATTGTTGATTTGAGTTGGTGGATGCTTTTTGTTCAAACAATATTGGAGAGAAAAGGAGTTCTACTTGTTTCCTTTTCTAATGTTGATTGTGAAATGCTTCAAGGTTGTGTTTTGAGTTGAATGGTGTTGATTGAACCTTGTTTGATGAGCATTGTTGTTGAAGCCCTAATTGATGGTGAAAAGAACATGAGTATCATTGTTATGTGATTCTTTGCATAGTTGGCAATTGTTGGGGTTTCATGTTCTTGAAAGAAAGCTTCTATCCTATCCATTTCAGATATTGAGTTGAGTTTTCAGATTTGAGATTGAGTTTGAGCTGAGTTGATTTGAGTTGAGTTTTGAGATTGGGAGTTGAGTATAGAACATATTGAGTCTCTAACAATTCTCTTTATGCTTCTATGAGTTTGACAAATCACATTGGGTCTCTAACAATTCACCTTGTGATTTCCTACTAAGAAAGTTTTTTTTTTTGGTGAGCTTGCTGAGTTTTGGACAGGTTTCGGTGGGGACTTGTGAGCAGTTTTGGATAGGTTTCGGTGGGGACTTGTGAGCAGATTTGGACAGGTCCTAGCAGAGGACTTGTGAGCTGAGTTTGATAGTTCTATCAGAGAACTTGAGGACAGAGGTGCACTGGTTCTTTGAGAAGAACCTGAGGACAGATTTGGCAAGTCTTTGAGAAGGCTTGTGTGCAGAGGATTGATTTGTTCAAGCATTGGACAGATCTGACAGATAGAGGAAGACTTGTACTAGACCGACTGACTATGTTTGGTACAGGTTGCTGAGCTATTGTGGACGTGATCATAGAAGGCAGAGGTCTCTTAGGCTAAGCATTGAGGACAGGAGGTCTTCGATGGAAAGGAGTTCCACGTGCTGGCAAGAGGTAGAGGCAGTTGATCTTCTGAGGGATCATTTCCAGAGCAGAGGGGAAGGTATCTCCTTTGAGCAGAGGCTCATAAATTTTGATTAGGGGAAGGTATCTCCTTTGGGCCGAGGCTCATAAACATTGTAATTGGGAAGGATTCCCAAAGAACTTTGAGATAACTTTTAGAGAAAAGTTTTGTGGACGTAGCCCAACCATTTTGGGTGAACCACGTTAAAATTGGTGTCACTTTGTGGATGATATTGTGCATTGCTTTGATATTGCTTTGGGTATATTGCTTTACTATTTTGAAGTATAAAGGAAAAAGTAAAAAGAGGTCTTATACTGTTCACCCCCCCTCTCAAGTATAAGCTTGTGTTCTTCAATTGGTATCAGAGCGGGTGCCTTCGAAAAGTTTAACAGCTTGAAGGAAAAGCTAGTAAAGAACACAATGGATCATTCAAGTGGCAATGCAACACCTATTCTTGATGGGTCAGATTTTGGTCTTTGGAGTGCAAGGATGAAGGTTCATCTAATGGCACTTGGGAATGAGGTTTGGGAAGTGATTGAAGATGAGTACACTATTCCTGAACATGGTCCTAATACTAAAGAAGAAAGGCTCCTACATCACAGAAATTCAAAAGCAATGAATGCAATCCTGAAAGGCTTACAGAAAGCAGATCTCACCAAAGTGATTCACTGCAAGACAGCTAGTGAAATGTGGAAACAGTTGAAGGTGGTTCATACAGGTGATACAAATGTCGGAAAGGCCAAGTTGAGACACTTCAAAGGTATGTTTGAACAACTCAAGATGAATGATGATGAAAATATTAGTGACTACATGCTTCGTATGGATGAGGTTGTTAACTCCATGAAAGACTTAGGTCTTGAGCTTGCTGAAAATGATGTTTGTGATAAGATTTTAAGATCTCTTCCTAATAGATTTAGTGAAAATATTTTTGCTATTGAGGAAGCTAAAGATTTGGATAAGTTGAAAAAGGATGAGCTCCATAGTATACTTGCAGCATTTGAGTTGAGAACTCAAGTGAAGGTTGATGTCAAGAAAGAGGCAGCTTTCAAGGCTACCAAGAAATCCAAGGGTAAACAGCCTTCAAGATAGTGATGAGTCTTCTAGTGATGAAGAGGCATATTACAGCAAGAAAGGCAAGTTCTCTAGAAAGCACAAAAGTATGAAAAATATAAGATGTTTCAATTGTGGAAAGTTTGGTCATTATGCTACTGACCGTACTATTCCCAAGAATGAAAGTGATGAAGATAAACAGGATTCTAAGAGCAAGGATTCTGAAAAGCACAAGCATCACAGGAAGAACAAAGATGAGCACAACAATCAAGGAAAGAGGTATTCTCACAAGCACAAGAAGAGTTTCTACCTAGACAAAGCAAGTAAGTGTTCTAGTAGTGATAGTGAAAGTTCTTCAAGTGATGATGAAAATGAGATGTTGTTCATATCAGAAAAAGAGGAAGAACCGAAACATAGATTCATTATCATGAAATGTCTTAGATGTGGAAACTTTGGTCACCTTGAGGATGATTGCACAAATAATGATTTGGTTTCTAGTATGTATGAGGATGCTTCAGAAAACTATAAGGAAGATGCATGTATGGTTTTTGAAAAGGGTAGCACCTCTAGTGATAAGAAATCTGAAAAAGGCTTTGATGATTCAAAAAGCAAACAAATAGAGGAAGATATAGAGGAAGGTGAAGTAGATCTTGAAGGTGAACTTATTAGTGCTCTTAGTGCTTTGAAAAAGGAAAGAAAGAAGAATGCTAGACTCAAGGATAAGTTAGATGAATGTTGTATGGAGAGAGATGATCTTATAGAAAGTCTTGACTTCTCTATAGCTAAGACACAAGAACTCAAGGATGAGTTAGAGTCTAAGGTTCTTGAGTATAGTGAGTTAGAACAGAAAATGGCTTCTTTGAAAGAGGAAACTAAAGAGTACAAGGATAAGCTTTACAGGTTTCAAGATAGCTCCAAAAAGGTTAAGTCACTCATCAAAGGTCAAAGAAAGACAACAGATAAAACAGGCCTTGGTTTTGTTAAGCCACACAAGGAACAAGTTGGAGAGTCTAGTAAGAGACTCCAAAAGGAAGAGAGTTCTGATGAGGAAAGTATTTCAGAAAAGGAGTCCTTGAATGATAGATGCACAGAAACAGAAAATAGAATTCAGAATGAGAAGAAGAAGTATTCAGGACCCAAGAGGTCAAATAAAGGAAAGTTTCAAGGCAGATGTTTTGCTTGTCATAGGTTTGGTCACATGGCTTCACATTGCATGGCTCAAGTGAAGAAGGTAAATGACAGTTTCAGAAGTGCTAGTTACTTTCAAGGGTATTGCTACTCTTGTAAACAGTTTGGGCACAAGGCAGTCTATTGCAAGGTAAATAACAAGAACAGGTTTGATCAAAACAGGTTTGGTCAGAACAGGTTTGGTCAAAATAGGTTTGGTCAAAACAGGTTTGGTCAGAATAGGTGGATTCAAAGATCAGGTTTACCTCAGAGAAACAACATCGTCAAGTGTTTCAAGTGCAACAATGAAGGTCACATAATCAGATAGTGTAGAGCTGAAATTCTAGAATACGAGAACAGGAACAATGGCATGATCAGGTCCAAGGATCAAGGCATGGACAAGAATAGGGATGAGAACAAGAACAAGAACAGTGACAAGAATAGGAATATGGACAAAGAGTTCAAGAGAAGGCCCGACAAGGAAGTTATAGATGCTGATGATGATCAGTGCCTAATGGGAGTTTTACTCCCACCCTAGAATTAATCACCTCATCAAGAGGTGGGGGAGGGACTAAGCTAAGAGGCTCATTCTTAGTCCCGAGCCCCAAAGGTGACCCTTTGCCATTGATGACAAAGGGGGAGAGATATGAGTAAGGGGGAGAGCTTCAAAGTGAAGAGGAGAGCTTCAAGTCAGGGGGAGCAAAACTTCAAAGGAAGATTCTTAGTTGTGGGCACAGTTGGTCAGTTGTTAGCATAGTTGGTTTCAGTTTTGGCTCTTGAGAAGTGTTTTCAGTAAAGGTTTGCCATCAATGACAAAGGGGGAGATTGTTGGCAATTTTGGGTACTTTGGGTACATTGCCTTTGCTCAAGTGTATAAGTTGTCATTGATGTCAAGAAGCTCTTGAAGGAATTTGATTTGATGTCAAATAATTTGTTTTGATGAAGGTTACGACATGACAGATTTCAAAGGTCTTTTGTAAACCCCAAGTTGGCAGGTTTAAAGATTACAGGTGGATGCATTAGTTTAATGCATTTGGGTCCAAGAGGAAGTATTTATTTAAATAATTAAAAACCTTGTTAAGGTTCCCTTTAATTATTTTTAAATAAATATTAAATTATTGTTTGCAATGGGTTATCCTAACCCATGGCGCTATGTTTTAAGATTGTGGGCGCTAGCCAAGACCTCCGTCGACGTGTTAAACTCCTCGCCGACGTCAAGAGCTTATGGTAAAAATGCATATAAATCTCCCTCGATGAAAATCAAGAATCATCCCATCCGCATTTTGAAAAGAGTTGCTCGCTGTGAATTCGTGATCTGCTGTTCGATTTCTTCCTCACTGTGATTTCGTGATCCGTTGTTCGGATTTCTTCTCCGATTGTGTCTTCGCCATTTTCATAAACCCATCATTCGATTGTGTCTTCACCATTTTCATAAACCTATTGTTCGACTGTGTCTTCGCCATTTTCGTGAATCCACTGTTCATTTTTTTGTACTCGTCATTTGTCGTAAATCTGTCGTAAGGTTTTCGTCTTCATGTTCGCGTCAGAAGAAAGGGAGGCACTATTGTTTTATTTAATCCCTAGCGTAGAAGGAACAAGGCTAACAACGTGAGGTTTAAACCTCATCGGGCGCCTTTGGCGCACCGATAGCGGCTAGGTTGTTGGCGCGCTACCCGAACGGGAGGTTCCGCATTCGAATAACGTGAAAGGGTTTTTCATCGTGAAGTGGACGTAGCGGGTGGTGTTAGAATTCATGCGCAATTTCTCCATAGCACGATTTTTGATGTTGGCCAAGGTATTTTTGAAATTAATTTTTGCTAAGTGTATTTTGTGGATGGAGGAAGTTTATTAGAGGGAAAAACAGACTTAGGAGTTATAAGGAGTTTAAAGCTTGTTTTATTTTGATAAAAGATTCTTTTGAAGGTGTTGTTTGAAATATCTTATTGCATTCTTATGAGAGATAAATTTTATTTTTGATAAGACTATAAGGGAGAAATAAGGTGTATAAGGGATAAATTTTTCTTGTAATGTTGAGAGTGCTTTTGGTTGATTATGGAAATGAAAGCATGATGTTTTAAGGTTAAAATTGCTTCTTGTGTGAAGTTGTGAAACCTTAAGTGGGCAGCTTTGAGATTGACATTTGCTTTCATTAAATTGGTAATAATCAAGCTATTCTTTACTTGGTTAAAGTGTTGGGCTTACTCCTTTGTTGATGATTTGAAAAGTTGTTGTGTGCTATTGTTGATTTGAGTTGGTGGATGCTTTTTGTTCAAACAATATTGGAGAGAAAAGGAGTTCTACTTGTTTCCTTTTCTAATGTTGATTGTGAAATGCTTCAAGGTTGTGTTTTGAGTTGAATGGTGTTGATTGAACCTTGTTTGATGAGCATTGTTGTTGAAGCCCTAATTGATGGTGAAAAGAACATGAGTATCATTGTTATGTGATTCTTTGCATAGTTGGCAATTGTTGGGGTTTCATGTTCTTGAAAGAAAGCTTCTATCCTATCCATTTCAGATATTGAGTTGAGTTTTCAGATTTGAGATTGAGTTTGAGCTGAGTTGATTTGAGTTGAGTTTTGAGATTGGGAGTTGAGTATAGAACATATTGAGTCTCTAACAATTCTCTTTATGCTTCTATGAGTTTGAAAAATCACATTGGGTCTCTAACAATTCACCTTGTGATTTCCTACTAAGAAAGTTTTTTTTTCTTGGTGAGCTTGCTGAGTTTTGGACAGGTTCCGATGGGGACTTGTGAGCAGTTTTGGACAGGTTCCGATGGGGACTTGTGAGCAGATTTGGACAGGTCCTAGCAGAGGACTTGTGAGCTGAGTTTGATAGTTCTATCAGAGAACTTGAGGACAGAGGTGCACTGGTTCTTTGAGAAGAACCTGAGGACAGATTTGGCAAGTCTTTGAGAAGGCTTGTGTGCAGAGGATTGATTTGTTCAAGCATTGGACAGATCTGACAGATAGAGGAAGACTTGTACTAGACCGACTGACTATGTTTGGTACAGGTTGTTGAGCTATTGTGGACGTGATCATAGAAGGCAGAGGTCTCTTAGGCTAAGCATTGAGGACAGGAGGTCTTCGATGGAAAGGAGTTCCACGTGCTGGCAAGAGGTAGAGGTAGTTGATCTTCTGAGGGATCATTTCCAGAGCAGAGGGGAAGGTATCTCCTTTGAGCAGAGGCTCATAAATTCTGATTAGGGGAAGGTATCTCCTTTGGGCCGAGGCTCATAAACATTGTAATTGGGAAGGATTCCCAAAGAACTTTGAGATAACTTTTAGAGAAAAGTTTTGTGGACGTAGCCTAACCATTTTGGGTGAACCACGTTAAAATTGGTGTCACTTTGTGGATGATATTGTGCATTGCTTTGATATTGCTTTGGGTATATTGCTTTACTATTTTGAAGTATAAAGGGAAAAGTAAAAAGAGGTCTTATACTGTTCACCCCCCCTCTCGATATAAGCTTGTGTTCTTCAATTGGTATCAGAGCGGGTGCCTTCGAAAAGTTTAACAACTTGAAGGAAAAGCTAGTAAAGAACACAATGGATCATTCAAGTGGCAATGCAGCACCTATTCTTGATGGGTCAGATTTTGGTCTTTGGAGTGCAAGGATGAAGGTTCATCTAATGGCACTTGGGAATGAGGTTTGGGAAGTGATTGAAGATGAGTACACTATTCCTGAACATGGTCCTAATACTAAAGAAGAAAGGCTCCTACATCACAAGAATTCAAAAGCAATGAATGCAATCCTGAAAGTCTTACAGAAAGCAGATCTCACCAAAGTGATTCACTGCAAGACAACTAGTGAAATGTGGAAACAGATTGAAGGTGGTTCATACAAGTGATACAAATGTCTGAAAGGCCAAGTTGAGACACTTCAAAGGTATGTTTGAACAACTCAAGATGAATGATGATGAAAATATTAGTGACTACATGCTTCGTATGGATGAGGTTGTTAACTCCATGAAAGACTTAGGTCTTGAGCTTGCTGAAAATGATGTTTGTGATAAGATTTTAAGATCTCTTCCTAATAGATTTAGTGAAAATATTTCTGCTATTGAGGAAGCTAAAGATTTGGATAAGTTGAAAAAGGATGAGCTCCATAGTATACTTGCAAGCATTTGAGTTGAGAACTCAAGTGAAGGTTGATGTCAAGAAAGAGGCAGACTTTCAAGGCTACCAAGAAATCCAAGGGTAAACAACTTCAAGATAGTGATGAGTCTTCTAGTGATGAAGAGGCATATTACAACAAGAAAGGCAAGTTCTCTAGAAAGCACAAAAGTATGAAAAATATAAGATGTTTCAATTGTGGAAAGTTTGGTCATTATGCTACCGATCGTACTATTCCCAAGAATGAAAGTGATGAAGATAAACAAGATTCTAAGAGCAAGGATTCTGAAAAGCACAAGCATCACAGGAAGAACAAAGATGAGCACAACAATCAAGGAAAGAGGTATTCTCACAAGCACAAGAAGAGTTTCTACCTAGACAAAGCAAGTAAGTGTTCTAGTAGTGATAGTGAAAGTTCTTCAAGTGATGATGAAAATGAGATGTTGTTCATATCAAAAAAAGAGGAAGAACCGAAACATAGATTCATTATCATGAAATGTCTTAGATGTGGAAACTTTGGTCACCTTGAGGATGATTGCACAAATAATGATTTGGTTTCTAGTATGTATGAGGATGCTTCAGAAAACTATAAGGAAGATGCATGTATGGTTTTTGAAAAGGGTAGCACCTCTAGTGATAAGAAATCTGAAAAAGGCTTTGATGATTCAAAAAGCAAACAAATAGAGGAAGATATAGAGGAAGGTGAAGTAGATCTTGAAGGTGAACTTATTAGTGCTCTTAGTGCTTTGAAAAAGGAAAGAAAGAAGAATGCTAGACTCAAGGATAAGTTAGATGAATGTTGTATGGAGAGAGATGATCTTATAGAAAGTCTTGACTTCTCTATAGCTAAGACACAAGAACTCAAGGATGAGTTAGAGTCTAAGGTTCTTGAGTATAGTGAGTTAGAACAGAAAATGGCTTCTTTGAAAGAGGAAACTAAAGAGTACAAGGATAAGCTTTACAGAGTTTCAAGATAGCTCCAAAAAGGTTAAGTCACTCATCAAAGGTCAAAGAAAGACAACAGATAAAACAGGCCTTGGTTTTGTTAAGCCACACAAGGAACAAGTTGGAGAGTCTAGTAAGAGACTCCAAAAGGAAGAGAGTTCTGATGAGGAAAGTATTTCAGAAAAGGAGTCCTTGAATGATAGATGCACAGAAATAGAAAATAGAATTCAGAATGAGAAGAAGAAGTATTCAGGACCCAAGAGGTCAAATAAAGGAAAGTTTCAAGGCAGATGTTTTGCTTGTCATAGGTTTGGTCACATGGCTTCACATTGCATGGCTCAAGTGAAGAAGGTAAATGACAGTTTCGAAAGTGCTAGTTACTTTCAAGGGTATTGCTACTCTTGTAAATAGTTTGGGCACAAGGCAGTCTATTGCAAGGTAAATAACAGGAACAGGTTTGATCAAAATAGGTTTGGTCAGAACAGGTTTGGTCAGAACAAGTTTGGTCAGAATAGGTTTGGTCAGAACAGGTTTGGTCAGAATAGGTGGATTCAAAGATCAGGTTTACCTCAGAGAAACAACATCGTCAAGTGTTTCAAGTGCAACAATGAAGGTCACATAATCGATACAGTGTAGAGCTAAAATTCTAGAATACAGGAACAGGAACAATGGCATGATCAGGTCCAAGGATCAAGGCATGGACAAGAACAGGGATGAGAACAAGAACAAGAACAAGTGACAAGAATAGGAATATGGACAAAGAGTTCAAGAGAAGGCCCGACAAGGAAGTTATAGACGCTGATGATGATCAATGCCTAATGGGAGTTTTACTCCCACCCCAGAATTAATCACCTCATCAGGAGGTGGGGGAGGGACTAAGCTAAGAGGCTCATTCTTAGTCCCGAGCCCCAAAGGTGACCCTTTGCCATTGATGACAAAGGGGGAGAGATATGAGTAAGGGGGAGAGCTTCAAAGTGAAGAGGAGAGCTTCAAGTCAGGGGGAGCAAAACTTCAAAGGAAGATTCTCAATTGTGGGCACAGTTGGTCAGTTGTTAGCACAGTTGGTTTCAGTTTTGGCTCTTGAGAAGTGTTTTCAATAAAGGTTTGCCATCAATGACAAAGGGGGAGATTGTTGGCAATTTTGGGTACTTTGGGTACATTGCCTTTGCTCAAGTGTATAAGTTGTCATTGATGTCAAGAAGCTCTTGAAGGAATTTGATTTGATGTCAAATAATTTGTTTTGATGAAGGTTACGACATGACAGTTTCAAAGGTCTTTTGTAAACCCCAAGTTGGCAGATTTAAAGATTACAGGTGGATGCATTAGTTTAATGCATTTGGGTCCAGGAGGAAGTATTTATTTAAATAATTAAAAACCTTGTTAAGGTTCCCTTTAATTATTTTTAAATAAATATTAAATTATTGTTTGCAATGGGTTAT